>OY856412.1:96602406-99002406 GCA_963693085.1 Alisma plantago-aquatica | reverse complement strand
GTCTAAAATGACGTTTGTCATAGGATCACTATAAGATGGTTGGAATGGAGTGCAACTGGAGTATTGTGTGATCGAAAGATCCCTCTCAGGTTAAAAAGTGAGTTTTATAGAACAGCGATATGGCCAACCATGCTCTATGGGAGTGAATGTTGGGCGCTGAAGAAACAAGGTCTCAACAAGACGAACTTGGTTGAAATGTGTATGCTGAGATGGATGTGTGGGAAGACAAGAAAAGATCGCTTGAGAAATGATTGTATCAGGAATAAAGTGGGGGTGGCGAGCATTGAGAACAAGTTGCGCGAGGGTCGACTCAGATGGTACAGACATGTGCAACACAGATCGACTGATGCGCCTATAAGAAGCAATGCTATGGAGTCAAGCACAATAAATAGAAGAAGAGGAAGACCTAAATTAACATGGGATGAGCTTATAAAGAGAGATTTTGAATCTTTACATCTCAACCAAAATATAGCCCATGATAAAGCTGGATGGAAACAAAAGATCCATGTAGCCGACCCCAACATAGCTGGGACTGAGGCTTAGATGATGATGATGACTTAAGTCACCAAATGAAAAGCGGGGCCTAAGCGGCTGCATATGCCGACCGCAGGCCGCATATTTGGTCCATGCCCAAAAATAGCACTGCATAGCTATATGCGGAGTGGTTGAGGGCCGCATACGCATATGCGGCCGCAAAAGCGGCCTCATGCGGGGCATATGAGAACACTGTCGTCTGGGTTTGAATCCCAGTTGCTGCCTTGGTTTACCGCCCTCTCGAGTGTTCGGCTTCCGTCACGGACGTGGGAGAGGAGAGAATGCCTCTCTTTATCCCATATATATATACAGACACACTCGTGCCAACGACCTCATGCAGGGAATATGAGAACACTGTCGTCTGGGTTTGAATCCCAGTTGCCGCCTTGGTTTACCGCCCTCTCGAGTGTTCAACTTCTGTCATGGACATGGGAGAGGAGAGAATGCCTCTCTTTGTCCCATATATATATATATATATATACAGACAAACACGTGCCGACAAGGAGTGGCTTAAGTGGTCAAGCACGGAGTCCCCTAACAAAGGGACTCGGGTTTGAATCCCAGTTGTCGCCTTGGTTTACCACCCTTTTGGGCGTCGACCTTGGAGGGGGAAAGAATGCCTCTCTTTATTGTATATGCACACACATGTATATATACACATGTATACATATGTGTGTGTGTGTATTTATATACATAAATATATTTGTATGTATGTGTGTGTTATCTATATACACACTATATATATACACACACACACTATATATATACACACACTCTCTCTCTCTCTCTCTCTCTCTCTGTGTGTGTGTGTGCGTGCGTTGGGGGGGGGCGTGCATGTGTGTGTGCATAAGAAATGCAAAAGAGTACCTCACAAGGTTTTAAAAAGCGGGAAGCGTGCGGACGGGACCTTATAGCCAATTAATCGCCAGGCAGGCGATTAAGTAGGCACTTTTTAGAAAAGTGATTTCCAATTCCTATAAACTTTTATGCAAAATTACATACATATGCATATAAATATTATATTTTTGAATTTTTTATACATATCTAAATTCTAAACATTGTATAAGACAATATAAAACACCCAAATAGTTTATAACACAACTATACAACAATGATTGTATCTATATAATATATTTAACAATATACTTGTCATAGATAAAGCACCCTACACATAAAATAATAAGTGTATATACAAGATGCAACATCAATTTTGTATCACATGTTTACATAGCTAAACTGTAAACGATAGACATATCATAGCTAGCTTACAAACATATTTTTACATTTGCACATCATCAAACAGTCATACATTACAGCAGTACATTCAATCAAAGTATGCATTCTAAATTAGATAATAGTTACCTATAATTTACTTGGAGACATCACAAAAGTACCATATCATTACATCTTACATACAAAATATGCATTTGAAATTGGAACTAGGTATATCATAGAACATTTAATGTATGCTAGTTTAATATATTATAGTCAATACTAATCGGGACATATAATGTACTTAATGTTATATGCTTACAACAGTTTTTTAAAACAATGCGGGCAAAAAGCGGCCGCTTTTCTCAAATCTGCTTAAGCGGCGCTTAAGGGGTTTTTAGGCGGATGTGACCTGTTGGCGGCTGCTCAATGCGATTTTTAAAACACTGCTATCTCATTTCATTTAAGGCTTACTAAAAAAAATTGACAATTGTATAAATACAACATTGAGGAATAATATCTATAAAAGGGGCAATTTCTTTTGTCCATATCCATCTATGTTTTATGTATAATGACCAATCATGTAACAAGACGATTCGGTACTGATGCTAGCTTTTGTCATGTATTGCATAGGGTACAATGTCATTAGGTTTTATCCTAGTCTCCTAATTGATCTCAAGATCCATTACATGAAAGCATAGTCACAAATTTGGTACTGGGAATGTGTGTGGGTGAACTGAAAAATTGGGACTAATGCGGGAAATTCGTTTAAAAACATATCAACGTACGATAAAAATATGGTCAACGATTTTGAAAATAGTCGAGAAAAAATTGGAGGATATATACATATATGGCATACATAATAAATGTTTTGCACATACGTCAACGAGTTTGTCAAAATGATGGGACCTCGGTTCAAACCACTGGACAAGTATTTCTCAATTTAATACCCCCGTGGGCGTCCGACCTTCGCTACAGGTTGTGGGAGAGGGGGGTAGTTTTTCTCTCTTAATCCCATGTTTTGCATATATACATGTACATATATATTGCATACATATATGCATAAGTATTACATACACATACACTGATACACATACACGTACGCGTGTACACGTACACATACACATACACATACACATACACATACACATACACATACACATACACATACACATGCTGACAAGGAGTGGCTCAAGTGGTCAAGCACGGTGTCCCCTAACAAAGGGACCCGGGTTCGAATCCCAGTTGCCGCCTTGATTTACCACCCTCCTGGGCATTCGGCCTCCACCACGGGCGTGGGGGGAGGAGAGAATTTTCTCTCTTAATCCTTGGCTGAAGCACGATCACCCATCACTCTCCACCGCTACCAAATAGCCCCATTACTGCCCCCATATACCAGATGCCTGTTGATATTCAAATCCTTAATCAGTCCTATCTTTTGCTAATCGGATCCAATTTAAAGCCTGATCGGATTTTTTACGGGGGCTCCACCCCCGCACCCCCAGATTTGTTGCCCTAACGGGCCAAACAAATCCTATTTCGGGTCGAGATTAGATCAATTTAATTTTCTGCCCGGATCTTACATTAACCCATTTAACATTTTCTCTCTGGTTATCAGTTTCATTCTCCACATATTACACATCTCCATATACACAAAATTCTCTCAAATCCACCAATTCCTTTCCCACCCACCCATATCATGTGTGTATCCCTTTCCACAATACAGGGGGGTCATATGTCCATTTCTCCACACCAAACACTCACTCTTGTTGTATTTGGTGTGCGGGGGGAATAGAGAGGAGAGGAAGAGATGAGAAGAGGGAGAGAGTGAGAGAATATGTATGAGAAGAGTGATATATGTATTCAGGCTATTATCTTCATGGAGCTTCACATTGTTTAGCACATCCGTTCTCTAATTCCAGATAGCAATGAAGGATCTTCATTCAACATCAACACCAAGCTATCCACGTTCGTACCGCGTAATGTACGTCAGGTGTTGATGGTGTACTTCAGTTGCATTCACATGAGACAGATGGGTGCTTCTTCAGATTTTCAGAAGCTCAGCAAGCCTGCCAATCTACTTTTGCAAGGTTGATTCATCCAGTTTATCTTCACCGAGCTGATTCATCACGTTTTCTCCGAGCCGCATCTGCTTTTTCGACATCACCTGTTGTTGATCTACTTGGGACTTTCCTTGATGGACGATCTCCTTTCCCATCAAGCCCCCAAGGTTCATGCGTCAGAGTTTTATGGTACCTGCATCGTATCACCAGCATGTCGTCCGTTCGTGTTCGTGCCACGTTATGCACGTCTTCTCAGACAATTCGAAGATTCCTATACTGCTACATCGACATTGGGCATCCGCGCTCGTGCCGCGTTAAGTACGTAATCCAACGAAGATGTCGTAGTGATGGTGTTGAGGATCGTCTGCTCCAAGTGGTGAATTACTGCTGCAGTATTCAGGTCCCATTTCAGATGTTCTTCATTCCAGATGCACTCCAAAAGACCTTCATCAAAGTTGAGGATCTCCAGCTTGCATAATACAATTTTAAAGAAGAAAGGCATTGTCACCACATGGTTCAGGGGGAGTATTAATTAAGGGGGAGTATCAAATTTTGTATGGGGAGTGATATTTATCTTTTATCTTTCATTTATCATTTCTTTTATCGTTTTATCGAGTCTTGTAACCTCTAAGCTTTGGACATGTGTTTCACCCATGCTCCAGCTTGAGGGGGAGTGTTAGAGAGTCTATATTAGCCTATTTAGTTAATAGGTTAATTAGTTATTGGGCTTTTGTATTTCAGCCCGTTTAGATTACTTGCGTCCTAAGTCTTAGGGCGTCTCCCCTCTCCTATATAAAGGAGAGGGCGTCCAGTCTTGTATTCATCCCATTGCATTCAATCTAATCTTATTTTTCACACTATGCTCATTAATGCACCCCCCCCACCCCCGATCTGTGATCGTTTGCGTCATCTTCAGTGCCCTCTCCACGTCAATAATGTGGATTGTAGACATGTACTTGCCGTACCTCGTCAATATTCTGAACAATTCTGAATCACAGTCAATTTCAGCATATTTTTGAACCACCACAGCTGATTTTTTTGGGATCAATGTTCATGACATTTTATACTATTGCCATCCTATGATGGTTGTTTTGGTGATGCATTTTCCAGTTCTTTTGCTGGTTCGGATTTAGGATATCAATCTATTACAAGTGACTGTTAAACAGTATTCTGACCTGCTTAAGTAATATGCTAACAGAGTAATAGGCTCTACCAAAAACATGGAAGGCTTGTTGGTAGAGTGTGTAATACAATTTGATGGTGATTTTCACATGTTTGGATGAAGCATTTTTCTGTTTTTATTAGCTTGCATAAAATATGATATTGTTTGTATCTTTGTTCACAATTTGTTTAAAAGAATTTTGTTTCAGTAATTGCACATATTCGCTTCTTCTGCCTCCGTTGACTGCTTGCCAAACTTCTTGTGAACTTTAGGTGTTTCATCCAACAGCTTGTTTTTGGCGCCTTCTGTGGTAATATGGTATGTTATAGGAATCATGCTAATGGCTATATTGTAAATAATACAGACCTCGCAGACAGTTGCTATTAAGAAGATTCGACTTGGAAAATACAAGGAAGGTGTAAACTTTACTGCCTTAAGGGAAATAAAATTGCTTAAAGAATTGAAGGATCCAAACATAATTGAGTTGATAGATGCTTTCCCTCACAAGGGTAATTTGCATCTTGTTTTTGAGTTTATGGAAAGTGATCTGGAAGCTGTGATACGTGACAGAAATATTGTCCTTTCACCCGCGGACATCAAATCTTACCTGCATATGACTTTAAAAGGTCTCGCCTACTGCCATAAGAAGTGGGTTCTGCACAGGTTATTAGCTTAGCGTGAATACCACTTGTTTGCTACTCTCTTTCTTGAGGGTTCTGCTTCTGAAATTTCATTGCTATGGAACAGGGACATGAAACCCAACAACTTGCTGATTGCAGCCGATGGACAACTGAAGCTTGCTGACTTTGGCTTGGCACGCCTATTCGGCAGTCCAGAGCGAAAATTTACTCATCAAGTATTATATCTAAATCATCATCTGAAAACTTGATAATTTGTGCATATCTATCAGTTTGTAAACACTTCTGCATAAACTTTTCCTTCTCAGCATCCTTTAAACTTGAATATGTATTGTCCATAAAAAACCCACAAGAAATAATCAGATATACCTACTGGAACATTTGGTAATAATGAAATTTAATTATCTTGTATGCAAGATAAAGTAAGTAATACAGAACTGTTTCCAGACTTCCGACAGTTTTGATGTACTACAGTTTTTTTTTTGGGACTGCCACTTTGATTT
The DNA here is from genome assembly GCA_963693085.1 of Alisma plantago-aquatica. Taxonomy (NCBI): domain Eukaryota; kingdom Viridiplantae; phylum Streptophyta; class Magnoliopsida; order Alismatales; family Alismataceae; genus Alisma; species Alisma plantago-aquatica. The sequence continues at coordinate 98,996,294 of OY856412.1, read as the reverse complement.
CTGCAACATACATTCAGGATCATTTAGATCTTAAAATGCTATGCTTACTATCGAATTTGATGCATTGTTCATATATTTCAAAATTCAAGTAGCATTATATTGTACTCAGAATCATCCTAAGTGTGACTTCACAAGGCAATATTGAGTCTATTGACTGCAAAAGAGTCACTTATAAAGGAAGCTGAGCTAGTATATTTGCCAGTCAACGGTAATCATTTACATCACAATTTTGGTAGTACTTCTGATTAGGCTTTACTGAATTGTCTTTGACTCTTGTGGTTGGTTGTCAGACATCAACTCTACCTGACGAGAAAGACCTGTTCAAACTGAGCATTTGGCAGGCCTTTTCTGGACCATTTGGAGACAATATCCTTCTCATGGTCGCATACAGAACATAATTGGATGAAGATAGTAATGGTGAGAGCTCTCAGGGAACAACCATATCAGATCTATTCGTAATTGAATGTTGCCTTAGCAAACACCTTGGTTAACTGTTTCAAAATTTTGGAATGCTAGGCAGAAAATGCTGAGATCAAACTTTAGGAGTATCTTAGATGGTCAGGGCATGCACAAGATCAACCAAGAAGAGCACCGGCAAGGACAAGTGATGTAGTGGAAGAGCTTGCAATTATAAGTGGTAGAGATAGAGGTAGAACCACAAAAACGAAAACAAAATCTAAGAAAGATTTAGTTTCTTTACAACCTAGTAAAAATGTTTTACGAGGAGCTAAATTTAATCAATTTATGAAGATCACTGTATTGCTCTTGGATTGCCTCCGCTCGTGTTTTGTTGTTGGAAGGGTAGGCTACTCTTGCAAGGCACCGGACTAAAAAGTGCTGAAGGCTCGTAGGTACCTAATTCAGGCTAGGTACTTGGAGGAGTGGCCTTTATTTGGCAGCCATTTTTTGTATATGGATTTCTGAGGTTGTAATAAGCCATTTTTTTGGGACTTAATATGCCTAAGTTCTAGCCACAATGCTAAGGATGCTAGGCTAGCAACACCACTTAGTGCACTTGTTGCTACATTATATGTATGTCTTTCTATATATAAAATAGTGTTTTGAATCATATGCTAGGTTTTAAAGTGCGAGAGGTGTAACGAGGTGTTTTTGTCTTAGTGAGGCAGGGCATAAGCCTCATAAGATGTACGAGAGTTGCTCATCAATAATTAAGTTTCTACATATACATATCTATATGGGATTAAGAGAGGGATTTTCTCTCCCTCTCCCATGCTCGTAGCGGAGGCCGAACGCCCGAGAGGGTGGTAGATCATATGCATATGTATAAGCTAACTAAAACTAAAGAGACATTTTTAGGTAACCTAACTAGGATAAATTTGGCTTAAGAGCAAGTGAATAATAAAGACCACCACAATAATAAAATTAATATATAGAAAATGATGGTATGGATTCATGCACAGAGAAAACAAAAGAGATCTTCATATGGTGTTTATTGATATGGAAAATGCCTACGATTGAGTATGGAGAAAACAAAAGAGATCTTCATGGTGCTTATTGATCTAGAAAAGGCGTAAGATCGAGTACCAATGGAAGTGTTATAGAGGGTTTTGCATAAAAAGGGCGTGCCTCTTCAATACATTGACCTAATTAAAGACATGTGTGATGCTAAAGTGTAAGTGTTAGGATTCCTGGAGGAGAGACGAACTTTTCCTATCACCGTTGGGGCACATCAAGGATCGACACTCAACCCGTATCTATTTGTTCTTGTTATAGATGGTTGAGTTGACAAAGCATGTTCAAGATAATATCTCTTGGTGCATGATATTTGCTGATGATATTGTGTTGATTGATGAAAGAAAAGAAATATTGAATGATAAAAGTTGTACTTGGGAGAAATGCATTGGAATCTAATGGATTTATGATCAACAGAAGCAAAACCATACATATGCATTGGGATTTTAGCCAATCTAGAAATGTGAATGGTGGGGTCAAGTTGGATGGAATGGATGTACCAATATGTGATAATTTTTTCGTTACTTGGGCTCTATCATTGAAAGGGATGGTGAGGTTCAGAAGATGTTTGTCACAGGATCACAGTAGGATGGTTGAAGTGGAGGAGTGCAACTGGAATAGCATGTGACTAGAAGATTCCTCTCTGATTAAAAAGCAAGTTTTACAGAATAGCTATACGACCAACCATGCTATATGGGACTGAATGTTGGGCAGTGAAGAAACAAGGTCTCAACAAGATGAATGTGGCTGAAATGCGTATGTTGTGATGGATGTGTGGGAAGATGAGAAAAGATTTTTTGAGGAATGACTATATCAGAAACAAAGTGGGGTTGGTGAGCATGAGGACAAGTATCGTGAAGGCCGTCTAAGATGGTATGGACATGTGCAACGCAAACCGACAAATTCCAAGCAAGGTTATTAAGTTAAGCACAACTAAAAGAAGCAGAGACAAACCTAAATTAACTTGGGAAGAGCTTATAAAGAGAGATTTTGAATCTTTACATCTTGAATAGAGTATGACCCATAACAGAGTTGATTGGAAAAGAAGGATCCATGTAGCCGACCGACCCCAACATGGTTGAGATTGAGGCTTTGATGATGATGATGATGGTAGAAAATGATGGTATCAAATTTTTTACTATTAGATCCAAAGATGTATTTTGACAAAAAAAAGGTGAAACCAGGCATCTTGAGGTATCGGATAGGCCTCAAGGCAAACGTAGAATAGACTCATCTCGAGGTCGTTCTTTTGAAAACCATGATCATGCGGTACAATAATCTATACATGGCTATTAATGTTATCTTTCTATCATATAAAATAATAATAATAAATCAAATGATACATGTTTTTGAATGAAGATCATTGATTAAACATCAAAATATGAAACATATGAAACAGTTACATACATATGTGTCTTAGTCTAAGTTGTCTAGGCGGCCAGGTGACCAGGCGTTGCCTAGGGACGCCCATGCAGCCTAGGCGGAGGCCTAGCCCTTTTTATAATATATTTTACATGTATACTTATATCTATGGACATACATATACATACATATATATAGATAGTTATATATTAGCCTATGAATTATGATCAATATATGAATGAATAGGAATTACTAAGAGGACAGAAAAAGAAACAAGAACATTGGTCTACTTGAGGAAGAATAACAAATTTCAAAAAGAAATCCATCAGGAGGTTGGGGAAGACGATGCACAAAGAAAGAACAAAAAAAGAAAAGAAAAAGTAGCATCATGCAGCAAGAACCTTACACATGGTGAAACCATGGAGAGAAAAAAATAAAGCAGAGAAGATTGATAGAGGAAGGTGAACAAATAAAAAATGAAAGTATAAAGGAGGGCAAAAAGATGGGAAACAATATAATGACGATATCTATAGATATGAATAATTGAATCTATTATAGGAACGCTAGAGTAGAAACTGAAAATGCAAGCAAGAAATTAGCATTGTATTAATGTGAGTAAATTGATACAAGATATTTATAAACAGATTATAGAAATAGGAGGATGAAGAAAAAAAATCATTGTAGTATATAGTAAATCAGTAAGAGGAGCAGCAGGAAATGGATAATATCATAATAATGCAGAAACCACAACTCCATAACATAGCAGCAATTTGCTGCTTGGTAATGCAAAAATAAGAAACGAAAAATAAAGAGGAATGCAACAATGTTGCTGTTGCAGCAAATTTGCTTCTTGATGGAGCTGTAAAGGAAAAGAAAAAATAAGAGCAAAGATTAAGGAGGTGTTAAGATATAAAAGATTGATTGAATAGGAATATATCAAATACAAGACTGGACACCCCTGTCCTATATATAGGAGCAAGGGAGAAACCATGAGACTTGTGTCCCAAGTAATCTAAACTAGACGGGCCGGAATATAAAGGCCCACTAAACTAATTAGCCTATTTAACTAATAGACTAATATAGACACTTTAACAGGAGGAAGAATAAGTATCAAAATAAATAAAAAGGATAAGAAGAAAATAAGCCCAAATTTTAGGCCTAGTAGGCGCCGCCCAGGCGACCGCCCAGCCCGCCCAACATCCTAGTTAGGCTGAGGCGCCCATGTTTTGGAGGGCCTAGGCGATGGTCTCAGTGCCTGTATGTGAACTTGATACGTTATCCATGTACTCATGTAGGTCACATTGGTTGATAACACTTGCATACACTTTGCATCTTTATGTTTCCATTTTTGTCGATGTATTATAGTCTACGATATAATACCTATATATTTGTGTGTGAGAGAGAGGTGGGGGGAGAGGGAGAGGGAGGAAGAGAGAGAGAGACTTTGTGATTGAATTTTGTAATCACAAGTACACTACTGCAATTCTATCTATATAACTTCAAAATTATGCCCATGCTTTACCGTCTCATATATGAGATGACCACGATATGATTTCCATAATACGATTAATGATTATATTGTAATATTGTATATCTACGTGATTCATTTACCACAATTTTGATGTATGAAAAGGACACATCTGCATGCATCTAATTTTCGTCTACATGCATGTTTTGTGTGTGTATGGTGGTTATGAATATCAACGCACTCTTATCGGGTGAGGGATATGCACATGATTCTCATGCGGATCATGGGTCCTACATGCATTGACTATTGGGCTTTTAGCTTGGGCCCACTACTCTCTTAATACCAATGTTCAGAAAAGCAGTCGATTATGTGGCCGTAAATTCGGTTCGGTAGATGGACCACCTTGCATAAACCGAATCTTGCCTAGAATCAGACAAATGCCACATAAGAATCAGACAAATGCCACAAAAGCTATCACCCGAGTGCATAAAGATCTGATTAATGGACACTTTTTAGGAACCCAACTACAATAGTGAAAAAAACCACGACTAAAGTTCCCTGACCCTAACTCCCCCACCCCCTGGCACCCCCGGACTCCAACTCTTCCCCTTTCTCGACCTGCGATTGCGATGAAGGACCAGTAGGCTCGGCTATAGCGGTGGCGCTCCTGCCTTAACTCATGCTCCTTCACGTCGGCAACGGTCCTCTCCTCCCCCCATTTTTTTATGATGACCTCTCTCCTTCCCTTGTGCATTAGCTCTCCCTCCCGTACGCGGTGTGGCGGTGGCCCACTCTCTTGTGTGGCGGCACGTGTGAAATCATTTGGAGCTGCATGTGGAGTCCTTTTTCCTTGGTGGCAGCTTGACTCTTGATTACAGCAAGCTTTCTCAAGGTGCAGGTGAACCCTCCTCTCTTCCGGTCTTCTTTGTTTACTTAATTTCCGCAGACACAACTTTCTTCTCCTTTCTTCTAATGGCTTGCTAGTGTGTGTTTTTACTGTCATGCTGTTCTTTTTGTTGTTCTTGTTAATGGTTGATGTATCTTCATGTTCCTCCATTCTATTCTCGCCTCCATTTCCTTCTTCTACAAACCATATCCAATTCCTTCTTCCACCATAGTCCTGTGATATATGTGTTCTCTCCTCTTCTATTTGCATGCATCTGTTACTGTTGGTGAACTTTTTTATCTAATTACTGATTATACTTCTTTTCCTATTTCTCCTCCATCCTCTTCTACCATCCTAATTGTAAAACAGTAGTTACTGTACTGTTGAGCTCCCCTCCTTTCCCCTTTACTAATTTCTTCAAACCCATCACTTTTTTTTTCTTCCCTTGATTACTCTTACCGTCCTTCTATCATTTCCTCCATGTTCTTCCTCCCTTTCCCTATCAATATTCATTTGTCGATATTAGAGAGTGGTTAATTTAGTTAATTAAGTTATTTGGGTCTATTTCTATATGGGCCCAAGTGTATCTTGGCCCATTAGAGTTTAGTCTAAATTCCCCCTTCTCCTATATAAAGGAGGGGATTCCTCTTGTCAAAGATATCACATATCCTTCTTTTACTTTACAACAGTCAGCAATAACATATTTGACACACCTACTTCTGGTCATCATAGTCCCATTTTTAACATATTTTTAATCCCTTCCATCTTCATATATATGGTCTTGTCCCTCTGTTTTGTCCAGTTTTTCTTCTTGGACATTTCCTCAATTCTACTGTTTGCATAAGCAATAAGAGCATGAAATACAATAATGTTTGCTAATATATATCTCTGTATTGTTTGTTGGTTTGTTTGATCATTAACTTGCAATTGGCCATCATTCAGAAAGTGTCATTATTTTGTGTTAAATATTTGGTTGCCATCATTATGCATATTCATGTTTAATTGTATCTATTTCTATGTACTGCACACATCATCATTATAGTGTTAATCTTCTTCCTCAATTGCATACACTATACCTGTATTGTTTAAATAATTCTACTTCTCTATATTGTTTGATAGTTTGTTTGCAAAGTTATGATTGCCAACTCGCAATTTCCATCACCCACACAGTGTCCAGTGATATGTGATTGTGTATTGTGTTTGTTTGATTTTTTTGTTTATTGTCTCCAATACAATGGAGTCTTGGATCAACCCCAACAGGGTCAAACACCCAAATACAAGACATACCCCAAGTGTGCTTATTTCTGCCTGGATCAACTGATCTAGCGTGGAAATACGACACCCTTAAAGATAAAAATAACTATAGCTGGATTGTTTGTTTGCCGTGCTGGAAGGAAATCAAGGGGTGTGTGAATCACCTAAAGCAACACTTAGCTCACAGAAAGGGCGATCTTTCATCATGCCTCGAAGTTGACAAAGACATTAAGTAGGAGATTAGGCAGAACGTGAAGGAGATACAAAAGAAGGATAAAAAGTCAAAAGGCATAGCAATGTGCGCCTAGAAGTTGACATTGCTATGGCTAAGGTGAATTACACTTATGAGTATTGCTCCACTGCCACTCCTAAATTGGATTTCTCAATGCGCCAAGTAGAGATAAAGGAGGCTATAGACATAAAAGAAAGAGAACGGGTGAGTCCATATGTTATTAGGTGGGGATATTGGCCCGAAATATCTTTTAATACAATTTGCAACAATTCATTTATGTCAATGTGGACAATATGGAAAGAAGTACAAACCCTCATTTTAATATGAGCTGATCAAGTCTCTATTGAAAGTGGATGTTGACAAGATAAAAAATGATCTAGAACCTCATAGGGAAATGTGGAGGAGATATGGGTGCACCTTCATGATGGATGCTTAGAGGATTGATCTTGATGGATCTTCCTGTGAATTCTGAATTGGGCACTTTCTTCCTCAAGGCAATTGACGCCCCCGCTGAGTCTCACACATGGGAACATATTATGTCTTTTCCTGATGGATGCATTCATGAGGTCAGACTGGAGAATATGACAAACTGTTACAATAATGCTCCCGGAAATGTAGTAGGTGGAAGAATGTGGAGGATAAATATCCTCATATTTTTCTAGACATCCTGTGCAACTCATGTCATGGATCTTATACTAATGGAGTTTGGCAAGGAGAAACAAATTAAGCTCGCCATAGAGAAGGGAGTGGAACATATTGGCTTCATCTATTCTCACACCCGAGGTTGATGCACAATTCACTCAGAAGGGGGAGATTTCAAAACCTAGACTTACTAGGCTTGGTACTTCTTTCTTGACATTACAAACTCTCCTTGACAAGAAGCACAAGTTGATGCTTATGTTTTCTTCTGATGTATGAAGCCATTGCAAGTGCTCCAAGACAAAAGCAAGGGACAAAGCTACATCCAACTCCAATTTTTTTTGGATCCATTTGCATTGGCCATCAAAGTGTCTACGCCTTTGATCTATCTACTGAGATCGTTAATGCCTTGATGGTGATAATACGCTTTCCATGGGATTCGTATACGTTTGATTAGAAGCAAGTAAAAAAGAGATCATGGTCTTCTTCAATGGTGGTCGAAATCTCCTAGGTGCCATTCATCAATTTCATTTTCACTAAGTCCAAAGGCATGCTACATAGTTCCCTTCACAAGACCGCCTACTATCTAAATCCATACTACTACAATTAGGACAAGATTGAAAAAATCCTAAGTTGTTAGATGAATTGATCAAGAGCATTGATATTTGTGGAAAACGAGATATGATGGGAAGAACCCCTTACTAGAGAGGTCTACCTCTAGGATTTGCAACCTTGAGTACCGCTTTATATTCCACTATAAGAGTTACACCAACAATCCTCTATTTTCAAATCAAAGGTTAATTAGTTTCCTTTTTTCAGGAAAGGAGCCAACAACCTTACAAGGGACTCACCTTCCCTTACCTTAGGCCAATTGCTCTTCACTTTCACCTTCCTTCGCTAAGGTAAAAACTGCAAATCATCAACTTTAAAAGAGATAGAGATTGGAAGAAGGCTGGAGAGATTTACATGTAACAAGTAGGGCTAGCTCTCTTACAAGAATCCTAATTGTACTCAAATGAATGTAGCAAATGATCAAGCTCAAGAAGTGATTAGGGGCTTTAGCGACACTTTCTATCAACTACAATCAAGGAAGAAAATGTCTGATTTCGATGCCGTTTCGCTGGCCACAAACAAAAATTTAGCGGCACTTTACTGAAGTCATTATTAAAATACGGGTAATGTAAACTATAGTCACATTTGGACTTGAGTTGCATGGTTATTTGGTGCTTTTTGTTTTGTACCTTTATGGTATAATATTCAATCCCTATGGTGGTTAACATTCTAAATGAAATTTCACCTCATGCTTTGTAACTATATAAATGTACCTGAATATATAATTTTTGAAAAAATCAAACCGCATACATCCCCACACACATATATAGCCTAATCAGTACTTTGCTTGCCCATACATCACATCTCGCTTTTTGGGACATTGTCTAAACCTTTCCCTCAAGATAATTTAAAATGTTAGTATCACTTATGTATGCAAATCCTTGTAACACGCGTTTCTGACGGATAAATCTAGCTACAACAGAAAATTGAAACCACGTTAGGGGTCCTACAAACATACCTGATTTGAGTTTGAAGCCAAATGCTGGAGCCACAACAAAACTCAGAAGGTGCAAGATCTCCAAACAATAAGCCAGGTTGGACTGTCACCATAGGCTATCATGGAGACGCCTTCTGCAACTTATGTTGTTGTACGAACTCTCGGCCTGGTGCTTGATTATTGTTGTAGAGAAAGTGATATTGGATGAAAGCCGATTACTTAGATTTATTGTGTTATTTTGATGTCTAGGGATCTAATTACAATATATCTAGTTATTGTCACAATTCTTTTACATTTTATTTAAAATTATGTTTTAATTGCAGTGTTATCAATTGCCTGAGAATTAGAGCTTCTCATTTTATTATACTTACTAGCCTTGGGGGTTGTCCCAAGCAGTTGAATATGATTTAAGAGTAGTTTTCCTCTTTGTCTCTCTTCTTCCCGATACTTTCCTCATCAATTGTTATCAAATCAAAAAACTGTGATTCAAGGTTCAATTCTGTTTTCATCTTACTTATTACGTCTCTCCCCTTATGTCATCTCCTTTTTGTCCTCTAATTTTCTTCACGCACACCCCCAACTGCGGTCTCTTGACCCTGCGGATCCCAATAATGAAAAAAAGGAACAACCGCCAAAAAAGTAGTCGGTCCCGGCCAACAAGGTAGCCAATCTCTAGGGAGCTACAACTCCGAGGCTAAAACACCCAGGAACCGAAGTTACAGGTTCGCCAAACCCCTCCAACACCTAAAGAACGTAGATCCAACACTCTCTCCTCTTATTTTATTGTGTGACAACTGACTCCTCTCCCTCCGCAAATTCAGGGATGGCCATTGCTACCTAGAGTCGGCCTAGCAAAGGTCGATGCAACCTCACCGATACCTCCCTATCATCCGCCACACCCCATCCCCAAATTGCCCTCGTCCTAGTATGTTGATACTACTACTTGTTTTGTAAGCGTTAACCCCAGATCCTATATGCTAACCGCACCCTGCATCCCGACTTCCTGTTCCACCTAGATTGCACCCTTTTACCTCCATGCCCAAAAATCCCTCTGCTAGGTTCCCAGCCCCACTCCCACTCGCACCCTAGGCCCACTCCCACTCGCACCCTAGCCTCACTCCCACTAGCACCCAATGACTTCCTCTGCTTCCACGTGCGGAAGCTGACCCCAATAACCACCATCAGCAACCACCTACTACCACCTGATAGCCCATAACCAACCTACTGCCAAGTGCCAACCCATCACTCGTATTTCTCTACCCACCGCACCCTAGACCCCCCCTTCCATCTCCCGCTCCCTCTTCCCCTACTTGCTCTCGCTGCAACAACAACAAATAACCCCATCTCCTTCCACTCGTACTGTGTATGGATGCATTTTTTAGTCCGTCTTCCAATTCCTCCCCTCCACTTCATGCAAGTGCCTGTGCTTCTAGTTTGTAATCTCTATCCAAACAAGCGCTTCCTATGGTGCTCTTTTGAATTCCTTTTTTATTTTTCCAATGAGAACCTAACCACAGTCAAGTATCTAAACTACTACCTTAGAAAATACCAAAAACCAACCATGTTCTACCTCTTGTCTATAAAGATGGTCAACAAGGAGGACTTAATAATTTCAAGACCATTGTGGAGGCCTAGTTAGCAGTGGCATTGCGACATGTTTATGTGTTGGTGCAAGGCCAAGCAACTCTTGATGCTTGCTTGTCGATTGTGAAGCAACTACATGACCATCACCTCCATGACCAGAATGCCACTGCCATTGTAGTAGCGGCTCGTCCATTACAATTAGGACTATTTTTTCTGTTTAATTTGCACATTCGATTCTTGTATTCACACGAAATGCTTTCTAACTGCCAGTGCACTTCTATAATATAGAACATAAGGCATATAAATTAAACCCTCAGAGTCCAGACAATAAATCTAGCCTTTGTTGTTTGCTCGTAGATATTCGGCATAGTTGGAAGGGACAAGTACGTTTGCCTGATCCCTATGCAGGGGCAAACATGCAGAAATCTAGTAAATGGTGGCTCACAGAGTTACATGCAATACCTTTAATATTCATTATCCAATCTCGGTTTTGTAGCTAGCATTGCGTTAAAACGTAATAGTGTGATATGGTAAAAGCAACTACTTTACAAAATTTACATACACGTCATAGATACAAGTTATGCTGCTCTTAGGACTTCCATTGTTATTTAAATTTCACATTCGAACTCTTATATTCTTCTTTTGACATCATACTCTATTTTAACATCAAAATGCCTTCAATGGTTAGATCTATAGGATTAGCTACCTATATAGGTTATCCAGAACTTGCTTGCCTGGATGTGATATTTTGTTGATACTATTTAGCAATGAATGTTGTCAGTCCTCATTGATAAACTATAGAAACCGTACTGTTTCTTATCTACTTTTCCATCAGTTTTTCGATGAAATTGCTTAACTGATCTAGAACTCAAGTTTCATGTGGCAAGCAATTCTAACAGAATACCTGTGGATAGGTTTTTGCTCGATGGTATAGAGCACCTGAATTGCTATTTGGTACCAAGCAATATGGTGCTGGAGTGGATGTCTGGGCTGCTGGTTGTATTTTTGCTGAGCTTCTCTTACGCCGCCCTTTTCTTCAGGTGATCTTGCACTTATTAGACGCATCTTTTTCAGTAGACAATTTCTTTGCATGGTTACTAACATTAATTGCTTGCAGCCTTGACATGTTTGAGAAATGATTTTTCTGCATGCTTGATCTCTGAAATAATATCTCCTCAAATGTCTTATCATTGGTAACAATGGCATAAACAAAGTTTTCGTGCTCGGCCCGGAGGTCAACCTGACAAAGCCTCCGGGTCACGGGTCTCCGGTTCAACCACCGGGTCAACCCGGTTGACCTAGTGATGCCATCATGACACACATATACATAATGTTACTATATAGAGACATGCATAGACATCTATGTGTGTAATATGTATAAGTGGGTCGCGGGTCTCCAGTTCAACCGCCGGGTCAACCCGGTTGACCTAGTGATGCTATCATGACACACATACATAATGTTACTATATAGAGACATGCATAGACATCTATGTGTGTAATATGTATATGTCCATATATATAATTATATAAGTGGGTGTGTATATATGTATATTATCTACTATATGCAACCATAAGATGATGATTTGTGAAACACTAAACGTACAAAACGAAACATCTATTCATAAAGAAGTAAATGAATGGTTTTGCAATGCTTGAAACAAGTTATATGTTACTTAAAGTGAATATATCAATGTATAATTAATAGTTGGTATATTCGATGTTTCTAGATCTTATGCTATGTTTATACAACACACACACACACACACACCCACCCACCACCCACCCACACACACACACAAATACACACACACACACACACACACACACACACACACACACATATATATATTTTTGTGTGTGTGTGTGTGTATATATGTTGCTGTATGCATGTCTATTTTTGTAAAATAGCCATGTCTGAACACCTTGAATGGTCTTGAAAGTACTAGAAGAAGGAAAACAACCGTAAGAACAAGGAAATGTGCGATCAAGGACTTAGAAATGTTCCAACAGCCTCCAGCAACAACTAATGTCCACACACCCAAGAAGTAGGTCATGAATGGCTGAAATAAGAAGTTCCGCAGCAGCAAGAACAAGAAAGTTAGGCCCTTGACCAGGCTTCAGGAAATGCCCAGAGTGCGCCGCCATGAGAAAAAGTTTTGCAGTAAAAGCAATCTAATGCATTGAGTGGCCTTCTTTGCTCACCACTTCATCCAAAAGGGGTACTAGCTACAACAACAGAGTCAGCACTACAGCAGCATAGAATACCAAACAACCAAGGGGCCTGGCTTCCTTTTTGGCGGCATCACCCCAGTGCCTCTTCACCATGCAGAGGAGAAGCTAGGACACTAAATGACCTGTCTTTCATAGAGAAGATGTTGCGGGCTAGTAAGGATCATAGAAGAATAAGGAAATGCCCTAACCTAGAAAGCATGGACATGACGATAGACATGGCCGCATAATGCTACTTTAAAAAACTTGTAGAAATTAAAATATGGGAAAGAAGAAACTTATACCTTGGTGTAGGTTATTTCATATATCTAGTCATTATTTAGATATTTAAACCTGTTTTTCATGGTCTAACCGTATGGATGTGAAGTTTGTCATTTCAATAGGCTGTTTTACAAATATATTAGAATATGAGCTATATAACTTTGTCATGATGTTATATGAATATGCAGATCGATGTTAATGATTCAAGACCCATCTTCCATTGAATTGTTTTTGAATGTATCTCATAAAACACAAAATAAAACAACTCATGAAATTTCAAACACATATATTCAAGCCTGTATTATTCATATCAATATGGTTAAATTGTGAAGGAGAGTATTTATATATTGCCAAACCACATTTTGTATAAGAAACTTCTTATTCCCTTGGGTGTAGGTTCCCACTCTTATCTCTGTCACACACACACACACACACACACACACACGAATAGGAAATAACGTTTATGCTCTTTCCAAAAAAGTGAAAGATCTGAATGCCCCCTAATGCAAGATTTGAGCGCAAATATTTTCACATCATTGGTAAGGCTTTGTTTAGTTTGCGTTTGTCGTATTTTATTACATTATTTCTTATTTTTGGGGTTGTAAAGTCATAAGGTTTAGTCCCAGATTAGCTGCCGCCCAACTCTGCCATGGTTGACATGCCTATATAAAGACAACATTATATATTTGTTTAGACAACTTGATGATTATGAATAAAATTGTAAGTTATTTCATTACTTAAATCTCATACTCATTAGGTTTTACATTGGTTGGCTTCGGAGCCCAACCCTAGCCCCCCCTAGGGTATGGCTCGTGCCTTTCCATCTCTATTCAGTTGTCACCCTTACCTGTAGGTTGTCGCCTTGCCCCACTTCTGCCACTTCCAAAATTCTGTTAATAGCGGCAATACATCACTGCCCTTTCTCCAGTAGTCAGAGACAACAACACATTGGTGTCCCTTCTCCAACAGTAGAGACAACAACACCATTTGGTCATTGCTTCCAAGCCGCTATCTCCCCCAACCATCCTTGGGGGCAGCCAAAACGATCCAAGGAGGGGCTGCCTTCAATAGACCGTGGCTCTATTTTTGTCTACAAAAGATGTCACCAATGTAACATGAGCTAACGACTAGAAAAACCCATCCATGTGGATGTGGCCACCTCCTATCACAACAACCTAGAAAATTTGTATGATTTGCAGAATAGATCAGGGGGAAAACATCACACTTCCAAAGGAGACATCAACCTTAAACACAATAGATTCAAGGAGGAAACCAAGTGAACTTCACTTCGGTTTGGGTGATATCTTCCTTTTGCATACTATATTTTCATTTATCTGCTATATCTCTAGTATGCTCACAACGGTTATGTACAATTGTATGATCTTCAAGCTCTACATGCATATATGCCTAAATCCTATTCTATGCGAGTTTTCACCTATTCTACACACATACTTACAATCATATTAATTTGCTTATTTGAATTGTGAAGTTTTGCGGATAAATCTGTACGATGTAATTTTGTATAGACTCAACATTTTAGCGAATTTTCTTGTGCAACTCATCATGTCTAGCAATCGTTTTGCAACCCATATTCTAGAGCCCGACGAGATTTCCCCCCACCCGGCAACCCCCTCTCTTGCTTTCACCAACCTATTCCACAATCTTCACGACCACCCTCCCAACCCTAACTGTAAGATACCCTTGACACTTAAGGCCAAGCGGTAAACTCCATAATGACTGAGTTGTGTGCTAATCACTAGGCACATATGCTCTATGATAGCCAGTCTTCTGCTCCCTACCTAGGGTTAGGGTATGACATGTCCCCAACCATAGGGACTACTCTCAATCCTACCGCCTTGCGGGTTCACACTCCCACATCATGATGCTCATGATTACAATTATACTAGATACGAGTGCCTCTGACCTCTATGCGGAACAATACCCTTATTCCCCCACTCTATGATTAACCCCTTAAACTCTAAACCTCCACCATTATCTCAACTTATAACAAAACTAATCATCATACACCAACACTTGCTACTTCTTACACTCACTGTGGACCTACCCTTTATTTCGCTCATCATGTTCCACAACCTCCATGTATAGCCCCTTATGCGCCTTGGTATCGACAGGCATGCCAGTTTCCCCCTCTTCCTCTTGGCAGTCCATCTCATGGATCTCAACCTCATTTTCACCCTCCTTGTCGTGCTTATGATTGAGGCTGGCCGTGTGGCTCTGCATTCCATTACAACCATCCCGACCAAACTAACCTGGCCAATATCTGTCACCGCTCAGTGACATTACTCTTGTCACTCACAAAGTCGAGGTGGATGCTCTGACTTTTGATGGAAAACTCGATCTCAAGGCATTAATGGATTGGACTGTAGTATGTGTGCTTTATTGCTTTATGTTTTTCTGTATTATGGGCTGTAGACTACTTGTCTTTAGTCTTTTGTTTTATCCCACATTGCCTATCTCTAACAATAGGCTTACTCTCTTGTCTTATAAAAGAGAGCCCAATGTATCTTGTTTTATCATCTAATACAAACAACCTTTCTATTTTATATGGTATCAGAGCGTGATCCAACCTAGCCTCTCTAATCCTAGCTGCCATGCGACTTTTCCTAACCCTAGCCGTCATCCAACCTCCCCACCCTAGCCGCCGCCCAACCCTGTTGCTGCCGCCAACCCCCTCCCCCTCCTTCTCCCTTGCTTCTGCCGCCACCCGCTCCTTTCCTCCTTCACTCGTCGCTGCTGCCCCTCCCCTTTCTCCACCCCACGCCGCCACCGCTAAACCCAACCACCCCCGTTCACCGCGCCGCCGCTGCCCAGCCCCACAACGCCGCCAACCCTCCTCCACGCTGCTGTTGCTCCCCTCCTTTCACTAGTCCTCACTGCCACCTTGTTTAGCCATCTAGCCTCCCAAACCATCTCCATTCTTCCGCCTCTTCTTCCTCTACGATTACGAATATTTTCTAAAATAACACATTGACGTTTTAGACGTTCTTCGTTTGCTATCTGCCTACGCCTCATGGTTGAGTGATCTTTTCTCTCCATGGCGGCGTAGGTTTTTTTATCTTTAATGCCCGTCTACGGGTCTGCCGAATCTGATGCTTCAGATCCCTTGCTGCTATTCTCTGCCCCTTATGCGGGTCTCTACTGCTGCCCTGAATCGAGGTGTCCTACTGCCCATGTGTTGGGCTTCTACTGCTGCTGCTGCCTTCTGACGATTGCTGTTGCCCCTGTCTTTGACCTCTTCTGCTTGCTACTGCTGCTGTCACATTAGCCTCATGGCGTTCGTTGGTCCGTTGCACGCTCTTTGAGCGATATGTTAAAGCTCAAGATTGTTACTCTCATCTTGTCTCCGAAGGGCCAGCTATACCTGCTGAAGGTGCGGATGCTAAAACCAAGGAAGAAGATACCGACGATATCGTCGGTATACCGCTCGGTATACCGATATCGACCCAACCTGGCATCGGTTTAAGCATTTCTATCGCTGCTCCCGCAAATTTCGGTAAACCAGTGGGTTTACCGGTAAAACCGACCGGTTTTCGGCGGTAAGGAGGGGGTTCAGTGTAAAATGTCCCACTTATTGGCAATATCGGCGGTATACCGCTCCGGTATGCCGGCATTTGCGAGCGCGTTGCTGCTGCTGCTGTTGGAGTGAAAGAAAAACACATTTGGGGTGATTTTCTTCGTTGGAGCTCAAATCAGCTGTAATCAAGGTATGTTTTCTTGATTTCTTGCATTCTTCATCATTTCCAACCCATCTCCTATCTATTTCCATCTATTTTCACCATAAAATCTCTCCAAAAATCTCTAAATACACCCAAATCTTAGATCTACTTCAAAAAACTTAGGATTAATGCTATTTAACATTAGATCTATGAATATTATATGTAGATCTACTAATGTATAACTAGATCTACTACCTTTAATTAGTATTATCTTATAATTTCACTAATTAATATTAAATTCGTAATAATACAATAAGTACTAGAAATAGTAGGTATCTAACTTAGGTTTAGTAGAAGAAGTTGTACCAAATAGCAATGTGAACAAATACAAACAAAAATATAGTAAAAATATTTATATTTTTCGTTTTTTTATTTATTTAAAATGCTGAAAATAAAAAAAAATCAATTTTTTTTGTTTTTTCTACAGAAATGTATGCGTTAGTGTTATGTAAGATGGAATGAGTAAAGTTGTAATACATCACTTGACTTAATACTAGATAATTATTAGATTTTATAATTTTAAAATTAATTTCAGACTTAAATTTTTTATTTAAGCCTTTTTTCTTGTTAATAAAAATCTTAAAAAATATTGTGTTTGATTCTATAAATACATTTAACATTTATACACCTAAAAGTGTTGTGTTTGATTCTATAATACATAAAATAGATTAATTTCTTGCAACTTAATGGGTTATAGATTTCATACACCTAATTTTTATTTGTCTTTGTCTTTTTGCAGTGTGACAGTGTCCACTTTTGACTTTTGAGAAGATGTCTTCAAGCGATGGTGAGGGTTCTGGGGCCGGTAATGTTGGTGGAGCTAAGAATGTGATGGATTTTGCATGGAATCACTGCACGCCTCTTGAAGGCAATAGGGCAAAGATAGTTTGCAATTACTGCAACAAGACAATTGGTGGAGGGGGGATTACTAGATTCAAACGTCACATTACTGGCGGTGACAAAAATGTGGCAATGTGCACAAGGTGTCCCCAAAGTGTTAGGGATGATTTTAGAAATATTATGGGTGCAAAGAAACACAAACAACAAAAGATGAAGGAGGCTGACAGGGGTTACACAGATACATTATTCAATGTTAGGGGCACAGGTTCTTCTGCAGAATCAGATGATGACATTGCATATCCTCCTGATTGTGACACAACTTATTCACGTCGTGCGTATAGGCGTGCCCTTAGAGATTCCCACAGAGATGAGTGGGAAAGAGAGGAGGCAGATCGAATTACAAGGAGGTATGGGCCATCTGGTGCAGGTGGAGGCAGTGGTACTGCACGTATTCCTGTTGTTGATGTAGATGATGATGAAGACAGAGCTGGTCATGGAAAAAGGAAGAAAGGTGGCATTGATACACTTTTCCGTTCTGCTAGTACGAGATTGAGGCATGTTGATGAGCCAGGGGTTAGGAGGCCTGAAGCTAGGCAAAAAGGCATTAAAGCAATGTTCACTGGTGCAAAAGATAAGGTCGGCAAGGCAGTGGGTAAGTTCTTCTTTGCTCATGGTATACCTGCACATGTTGCAACTGAACCGTATCTGCAACATATGGTAGATGTGATAGGGGATTCTGGGAGGGGCGTCAAGGCCCCCACTTCATATGAATTAATGAACAAGTATCTTCCCCTAGAGAAGAAGGATCTACAAGTCTGGATTTCAGGCCAAAAAAATATGTGGGCTGAATATGGTGTCACACTTATGTGTGACGGGTGGACTAGTGGCAACATAAGACAAATTATCAACTTTCTTGCACATTGTCGTGGATCCACAATTTTTTTGGACTCTGTTGATGCTTCAGGTGAGGTCAGGAACCACAGGTTCATAAAGAAACTAATGAAGACATACATGAAGCAGGTTGGTGTGGAAAATGTGGTGCAGATAGTTACTGATAATGGTTCTGCATTCAAGAAGGCCGGGGACAGTTTAATGAAGAAATATCCCATATACTGGACACCATGTGCTGCCCACTGCATAGATCTCATTCTCAAGGACATTGGCTCAATTGAATTCATTAAATCTGTTATCATTGATGGTAGGTTGATCACAGGATTCATCTACAACCATTCTTTTCTATTGAATGCAATGAGGCGACGTGAGTATTGTAGAGGTGATTTGATTAGAACAGGTGCAACTAGATTTGCAACAAACTTTCTTGCCTTACAATCATTAAAGTCCAAAAAGGATGGACTTAGGAGGCTCTTCAATGGAGTGGAGTGGACCTCCATGAAGGAGCACAATACCCCAGTTGGCAGTAGAATTGAGCAGTTGATTGCCAGCAGACCTTTTTGGGATAAGGTTACTAGGGTGTTGCGAATAATGGAACCAATTGTCAAGGTATTGAGGCTGGTAGATGGTGACAAAACTGCAACAATGCCTTTTTTATATGATGCAATGACATCAATGGTGGACCGCATCAAAGAAGCAGCTCCTAAGTCCAATGAGCAATACATCAGAATTTATGAGTCTCGTTGGACAAATATGCTTTTGCATCCATTGTATAAAGCAGGTATATATCTCAATCAATTATGTTCTAAGTTTCTAACTTCTGAGTTATTTGTCTAACTCATAGTCTACCTATTAAAATGTCATTCTAATTTCCTTATTTATATTTGTGACAGCTTACTATTTGAATCCGAGGTTCCAATACTCACGAACGCTTGGATTGAATCCGACTCTAATGACTGCAGTGAGAGATGTCACCAACAAGTTCATTACCTCTCCAGAAGAGCGATTGCTAGTACTGGATGAGGTATAAGATAACTATATTACTTACATTCTTAATGTCTCATTAGTCATTACTCATTAGTCATCACTTTGATTTCATCATCTAAATATCGTAAATGATGTTTTTTTTTGCAGTTGCGCCATTTCCGTGAAGGCACTGGATGTTTTGGACATCCAAATGCGGTTTCTGATCGTGAGGCAGGTGATCCTTGTGAGTGGTGGGTTTGGAATGGAACATGTGCCCCCCATTTAAGAAAAGTGGCTGTTCGTCTCCTTGCTCAAACAACATCTGCAGGGGGTTGTGAAAGAAATTGGAGCACATTCAATCTGATACACTCAAAGAGAAGGAACAAGCTTGGGGCAAACAGGTTGAGGGACCTTGTCTACGTTCACTACAACATGCGGTTGAGGGCTAGAGCAATACGAGATGCCAACTATAGGGAAGTGGATTTTGCTGTTGTCCACGATCCCATTGACACCGCATACACTTTCAGCACTGACAGACGTAGAGGGCTGGAGGAAGATTCAGAAAATCCTTTAGAGGAATGGATGAATGAGATAGGTCGTCCTGTTCTTGATAATTTAGATGGGCGTCCAGATCCATACATAGAAGATCAATTTGAGCCAAACAACGGTGATGATATTATTCTTGATAATCCGCCTGAAAGACTTGAGCCTGAAGCTGCACATGTAAATGTTGATATGGAAATAGATAGAAGAGTACAAGAGCAGTTAGGTAGCTCAAATTCTTCTTCTTCAGCTGGTTCTAAATCTAAGTCTGATGATAGTGACAATGATAATGATGGTGGTAATCAAAGTCAACGCTCTCCAGAATATCCTCCAGCTGTGGATCCTCAACATGATGATCGGCCTTATGTTACTAGGGGTGCACCTCCACAACAACAAGAATATCCCATGCCTGAAAAAAATTATCAAAGAAGAAAAACTCGAACTGGGAAAGATTACAGTGGTGCACCTCCACCAAATGCCGCAATGCCCACAACTCCAAGCCCCTACCCCTACTCCTACCCATCTAATCCACAACCACAACCACAATACCGGAGTCCAAGTGATTATCATTCTGATGTTGCTGAATCAATGGATGCATTGAGTATATCTGACTCTCAATCTCAATCTCAAGAACATTCATTTGGAGATATGTTATTTGGGCAGACACTTCCATACCCATCTCAGACTTCTCAACATGGGTATTCTGGATATCAAGTTGAACCACAAGGCCCACAACCAAGGTTACAATTAGAACTTGGACCTGGTATGGGATATCATGAAGCATACTCTGTCCGTAGCCCTTATGGATGCTTTCGGGTGAACACCGAAGCATACTCTGGTGATTTCGGGCAAACATGGAGTGGTGGGCATACTACAATTTATCCTATTGCCGGAGTTCCATTACAACCTCCTTTTCCTCAACCTCCAGCTCCTCAAGCAAGGGCACCCGCACCTCCTCCCGCTTCTTCTCAGCCTCCCAGGAATTCAGCAAATAAGGCTCAATATCTCAAAGATTTACAAGAACATTTTCCAAAGATTGGGATGATGCGGTATGTGAATCCTGAAGTATATGAGGAGCATGTTGTCACATACAACAAATCTTATAGAGCTTTGATGACATGGGAGCAATATGTAAAACAACAATATCCTTATCAGCAGCCGACGCGCCACTCAACATACAACTGATGTGAGTTAGTACTTAGTAATTTACTATGTTGTTATATGTTTGTTGTAAGTTGAATATTATTGCATAAGTGTGTAAACATGCGTTTATGGATTGTGCTACTAAAATTTCAGATCTTAATTCTTATATTTTGTCATCAAAATCCTTCATCGAAATCTCAAAAAAACAGGATTGATTCCTTACCTCCCACATGATTGACCCCCCCCCCCCCCCAACATACCCAATATAGAATTTTATTGCATAAAACGTTGCATCTAGGTGTTGAGACCACGCCTGTAAAATTTCATGATTTAATTCGTTCATTTAGGCGTCGATAAGTCCAGGATTGCATCTGTCGATATTTCCGTCGGTATACCTGTAAATATCTATTTCCACGCCGTCGATAAGTTGTCGGTATCGACATTTAATTCCTTGGCTAAAACCAAGCAAGCATATGATCTGCGGGTAGATGACTCTGGTGTCATGACTTGGCTCGTAAACAGTTTGGAACCTAAGATTAGTTTGTCTCTCCTCCGCCTAAGGACTGCTAAAGCAATGTGGGATCAACTCTTGCATGTCTACTCGCATCAACAAAATCCAAAAGGTTTTTGAAATCTTCAAACAACTGGCCAAGGAGTACTCTACAACTGACTCTGTGGAAGACTACTACAATCAGTGCTCTGCCCTGTGGGATGAGTTTGAGGTGTATCACCTCCTCTCCTCTGACCTTACCGAGATACAAAGACAACACAATGAGTTGCAACTGGTGCAATTCCTTGCTTGTCTGCCTCACTCCTTTTCTGGAGTTGTTGATCGGATATTATCTAGTGACCCTTTGCCAACTTTACGTGACGTTCTCAAATGCGTCCAACGACTACCATCTGTTTCTCCGGTGCCCCCAGATCATTCTGAAGCTGCTCTTGCTGCCCACTTTGGTGACTCTTTTCGTGGCCGTAGTCGTGGTCGTGGTCGTGGTCGGGGCCGCTCTTCTACTGAACCTGGTCGTGGGTCATATGGACTTGAATCTTCTGAGACACGCTACTGTATCTTCTGCAAGAGGACTAATCATAATGAAGATCACTGTTGGATCAAACATGGAAAGCCTGCTTGAGAAAATCAGGTTACTGTCGATCAATCTGAGTCTGGTCCGTCTACCTCGACCCAAACTTCTATGGATTGGATTCGTGCTGAGTTCGACAAGCTACTCTTGGCTCGCCTCGCTCCTGAAGCCTCTACTGATGGTGGTTCTACCCTATTAGCATCTTCTGCAACCTCTGGTAAAAAATAAGATTGGGTGATTGATTCTGGTGCCACTTCTCATATCTCTGGCAATGCTGCGTTATTTTCTAATTTAAAACAAACGTCATCTCTCGTGCCTGTTACACTTGCTGACGGATCTCAATCATTGGTTGCTGGCATTGGCACTATTTGCACTCTTGAAAAATTGTTGGTGTGCTCTGCTCTCTATGTTCTAAAGTTCCCCTTAAATTTATTATTTGTTAGTAAGATTGTGAAGAGCCTTCGCTGCTCTATTACTTTTGACCCAGATGGTGTTGTGTTTCAGGATCTGCGCACGAGAATGAAGATTGGTTCGGGCCATGAGGGACCGGACGAGCTATATTATTTGGATCTGCCGAAACTGACTACTATTGTTACTGAACTCCAATGGCATTATTGACTAGACCATCCTTCTGCTGTGAAGATGAAGCATTTATTTCCTGCTATTTCTGATTCTGTCTTTAAATGTGAAACTTGCACTTTGGGCAAGCAAACTCGTACCACTTTTTCTAAGAAAAACTGTATTGGGTCTAAAGCACCGTTTAGCATTATACATGTTGATGTGTGGGGTCCGTGCTCTGTGCCAAGTGCTTTTGGTTTTCACTACTTTCTTAGCTTTATTGATGATTTCCCAAAACCACATGGTTGTTTTTGCTGAAAGATCGCTCCACCATTCTTGATACTATCACACCCTTTGCTGAAATTCGTACCCAGTTTGATAAATCTATTAAAATTTTTCATACTGATAATGCCTTAGAATTTGTTCAAATGTCTGTAACATCGTACAAAATTTCGATCGAAATTGCGAAATTTCGACCGAAATTTCTGAATTTTTTTCATTCGGACATCGAAACGCATGTACGCAGAGAATGGGACGTCATTTCGCAGAAATTTCGCTAAAATTTCGCACTTAGGTGCGAAATTTCGCAAAACAGTGCAAATTTCATCCAGTTTGGGCCATAATTTCGCAAAATGACAAAATTTCGATAGAAATTTCAAGATATTTCTTCCTAAGACTGCTGCCACTACATGTTGGGTATTTTGGCAATTCTCTTTGTATCTTTTGCTCATAGAGGCTATTTCTTTGATTCTAAGGTACGTTTCCCCTATCCCTAGCCCATGTATACCTCTTTCTATGTTTACACTCTTCTAAAAGATGTGAAGAGATACTATGAAAAATAACAAAGTTCTAAGTGATGCTGCTACATGTTAGGTATTTTGGCGATTCTCTTTCGAAAATCACATGAACTACAAACAAACTTGAGGATCTATGAAATAATAGTATTAAGTCTGCAATTCTACAATAAATTTGTTATTATTACACATATTTATACATAAAATGACTTAAAAATAATGCATTTTCTTTGATCTATGTATACATGACCCATGTAACCTAACTAAATTTCAACACTAGACTTATATAAGTTGTAACATGTAAGTTTTAAGGTCTAAGTGGTAAATTGTGGGTTTGTAAGCTGTTTACAGTCTAACGGACTTGACAATTCTGTTCATTTGTGCACTCACTCATCAAGACATGGATCCCACCCTAACCTCTAAACATATAGATTTATTATATAATCTAGTGTGTTTATGTCTAGACTTTGTGTTTGCAGAATTTCAAAGCTTAATTCCTTCATTTTGCCATCGAAATTGCCATCGAAATTCTGTTGAAATTGTTCAGCTTCCTTCACTTACAAATGTGGGAGACCCCCCCCCCCATATCCAATATGAAATATTATTGCATATTTGAGTAGATCTTGGCGTTTAGATCATCCTGGTAAATTTTCATGATTTAATTCGCTTATTTGGTCGTCGAAATCGTTAGTGCCGTAAATATCGAAATTTAGTGCGAAATTTCGAAAAATTTCTGTTTCTGGGCCATCGGACACGGTATCGAAATCGGACATTTAATTCTATGGTCTGTAAGCCAATTCTGTCGCAAACTGGGTACTATTCATCAAGCCTCATGTTCCTATACTCAGCAAAATGGGGTTGCCGAACGCAAAAATCGACATCTCTTAGAAGTTGCCCGTACTCTTCTGTTTCATTATCATGTACCCCAAACTTTTTGGCCTGAAGCTGTTTCCACAACATGCTTTCGAATTAATTGCATGCCCTCGTCTGTTCTTGGGAATCAGATTCCTTATCAAATTTTGTTTCCTGACGCCTCTCTGTTCCCTTTGTCTCCTCACATTTTTGGCAGTACATGTCTTGTCAAAATACTTTGACCTGGTTTGACTAAATTAGACCCTAGATCTGTCAAATGTGTGTTCTTCGGATATTCTTGGACTCAGAAAGGATACAAATGTTATGATCCTGCTACAAAGAAGTGGTTTGCCAGTGCTGGTGTGGTATTTTTTGAGGACTCTCCCTACTATTCTTCCGGCGGTTCCCAACTATCTGTTGATCTGTTGATTGATACACAACTTCCTGTGTCGATTGCGGGTGATCTATCCTCTCCAGTAGTGGTCCCGTGTGAGCCTCTGAAAGTGTACCAACGACGCCCGCGAAATACAACTCCCACTATGGCCCCTCCATCTTCGGTTCCTCACTCCTCGTTCGCAGATCAACCCCTATCTCATGTATTCTTTGATCTAGATGTTCCTATTAGTCTGCGAAAAGGAACCCGGTCATGTACTCAACATCCTATTGGCAATGTTTGTTCTACTGCTAATCTCGGAGTAAATTTTGCAAATTTTACTGCTGCTTTATCTGCGATATCTATCCCTAAAAATGCTGCACAAGCTCTAAAGCATCCTGCTTGGTGCCAGGCCATGGAGGATGAAATGCAGGCACTATTGATAGTCATACATGGGATTTAGTTGATGCACCTACCTCCTGCTTTCCTGTTGGCTGTCGATGGGCCTTTACAGTCAAATACCAACCTGATGGTACAGTTGAATGATTGAAAGCTCGCCTTGTTGCTAAAGGATATACCCAGACATATGGGGTTGACTACTTTGAGACGTTTTCTCCTGTAGCACGTCTTAATTCTGTTCGTGTTCTTATATCTGTGGCAGTTAACTGTGACTGGTCTCTGCTTTCAGCTAGATGTTAAAAATGCTTTCTTATATGGTGATTTACATGAGGTATACATGGAGCAACCACCTGGCTTTGTCACTCAAGGGGAGAATTTCAAAGTCTGCCGGTTGCATAAAGCCATTTATGGACAGAAACAATGTCCCCGTGCCTGGTTTGATAAGTTGAGTAATATCCTTCATTTGTTCTATTTTGTCGTGTTCTCATTCTGATCACTTTGTGTTTATTAAGAAAACTACTTCTGGCCTTGTTGTCTTAATTGTGTATGTTGATGATATCATTTTATCCGGGAGTGATTTAGAAGGTATCCTGGGAACTAAAGAGTATCTAGCGAAAATTTTTATTACCAAGGATTTGGGTAAATTGCGATATTTCTTGGGTATTAAAGTTTCCAGGTCTTCCTCAGGTGTGTGTTTATCTCAGAGGAAATATGTTTTGGATCTGTTATCTGACACATGACTTCTTGGTGCAAAGACCACTTCTATCCCTTTTGATCCCGATACATATTGGGATGATGACACTTCTCCTTATCCTGATCAACAACAATATCGTCGACTAGTGGGTAAACTTATATATCTGACAGTTACACGAGCTGGTATTACTTCTGCAGTTGGCTTGGTGAGTTGATACCTGGACAAACCTCGCCAGTGTCATCGGGATGCAGTGTCCCACATCTTGAAGTATCTCAAAAATTCTCCAGGCAAAGGTTTATTGTATAAAAAGCACAGGCACTGTACAATCACATGGTATTCCGATTTTGACTATGCAGGCAGTCGCTTAGACTATAAATCGACCTCTGGTTACTGCACCTTTGTAGGTGGTAACCTAGTCACTTGGCGTAGTAAGAAAAAAAAACAAACTGTTGTTGCCCGCTCCAGTGCTGAGGCCGAGTATAGAGCTATGGCTCATACTGCGTGTGAGCTTTTATGGGTGCACAGTCTTCTACAAGAATTCAGTATTTTTGACTCTGCTCCTATCTCTATGCATTGTGACAACAAGCCTGCCATTTTTATTGCTAGCAATCCAACCTTTCATGAGTGCACAAAACACATTGAGGCGGATTGCCATTTTGTTCGTGAAGCTGTTGTCTGGTGCTATCTCCACGCCTTACACTGATACAACTGATCAAGTGGTTGATATCTTCACAAAATCTCTTCCAAAAGCCAGATTTCACAACATGGTTGACAAGCTGGGCATGATTGATATCTACACTCCCGTTTGTGGGGGAGTACTAGTATTTGTGCTTTATTGCTTTATGTTAGTTTGTATTATGGGTTGTGGACTACTTGTCTTTAGTCTTTTGTTTTATCCCATATTGCCTATCTCTAACAATAGGCTTACTCTCTTGTCTTATAAAAGAGAGCCCATTGTATCTTGTTTTATCATCTAATACAAACAACCTTTCTATTTTATAGTTAGTATGGAGGATTACTTTGACTGGTACACCGTGACGGATGCCCAACGGATTTGTTTTGCAAAGATGAAATTAGAGGGCTCAACCCATACTCCTTGACAAGGCAGCACGATGTTTAGGCGACTAGTCGCGACTAAGCGTCTCTTAGGTGGCTTCGAAAAAGCTAAAATATAAGTACATTGAACCTATTTAATGATTTTCACAAAATTTTCTCCCTCCATATACATTTATTTCACAATTCTATGTGTAAGTACATAAACTTAGACATACATATGTATTTGGTAAGAGGCATGAAAAATTGCATTTTCTAAAAAACTTTACTTAGCATTGCCAAAACAAGAAGAAGATACTTCGAAACAATGTAAGAGATTCAAATTTAGTACATAAATAAAGATTAATCTGTTGCTAAGTATTGACTATTTTTAATAATATAGCCACTAAACTGAACATAAATTCAAGGCAACAAGGCAAAATATAAAAAACTAGGAAATGCTTATTAACAAAAATAATTAATATTGAAAAATGATAGTCGCACATAACAATCTCAATAATGTACATTTTGAACACTAGGACATAAAAGTAGACCATACAAATTCAATAATATGTAAAAAATGCAAAAATTACTTAAGGCGGTAAATTAGGCGAAGCGCAGGGCAAATTGCACCTCCTAGGAGCTATGCTGCCTATGCGGCCGCTTAGGCACACCTAGGCAATAGCCTCAACAAGTATGGTTCAACCAAGTGTTATCCACAAAGTTTCCAACATGATACATAGCATAGAATTTAATGTCTGATTTCGATGTCGTGTCTGATGGCCCAGAAACAAAAATTTTAGAAATTTTGACCGAAATTTTGATATTTACAGCCCTAACGATTTCGACGACCAAATAAGCGAATTAAATCATGAAAATTTACCTGGACGATCTAATCGCCAAGATCTATTCAAATATGCAATAGTATTTCATATTGGAAATGTGTGGGGGGGTCTCCCACATTTGTAAATGAAGGAAGATTAACAATTTCGACAGAATTTTGATGGCAATTTCAATGACAAAATGAAGGAATTAAGTTATGGAATTTTGCAAACACAGTGTTTGAACATAGACACACTAGATTGTATAATAAATTTATATGTTTAGAGGTTAGGGTGCGATCCATGTTTTGATGAGTGAGTGCACAAATGAACATAAATGTCAAGTATGTTAGACAGTTAGACTGTTACAAACTTGCAAACTTCAAGTTAAAAACAACTAGAGTAATAGACTTCATAACTTAAGAGTTATAACTTACAAGTTACAATATTGTAGGTCAGTATATATATTGTATAAGTCTACTATTATAATATATTTAGGGTTACATAAGTGAATAATAAAAAAATATTTAGGGTTACAAGTTACAATTTACACATCATTTTGTATAAGGCAACTATTATAATATATATAGGGTTACATAAGTGAAAAATACTAAAATATAAGAACTTCCATTAAAAAAGCTTTTGTAGCCATTGTGCATAAATATGAAATATATTGATTAGATTCTCAAAATAAGTATTGATATACGTATTTCACACTATTGTTTCTTAGATTTACAAGTTCACTTCAAGATCTTAAGAATTTTAAGAGAAATGTCACTTAGAAATTTAGGATTTTTGGAGTATTTATTAAGATATGTCTAACAAATAGTAAAAAAAAAGTAGTAGTATATGGGCTAGGGAGGGGGTTTACATACCTTAGAATCAAGTAAAGCAGCCTTCGAGAGCAAGATATCACAAAAAAATTGGTAAAAGATCAAAGTCCCAACAAACCCAGTCGATGGAACACTATTTCGTGAAAGAGGTGCTGCATTTCACACTTATTTCACAATATCAAGGCCCAAACTGGGCTGTTTTGCACTAAAATACCCTTTGCTTTGCGAAATTTTGATTGTAGTTGCTAAATGCGCGAAATTGCTGACTAGTTCATGCAAACTGACGTTTCGATGTCCGATTGAAAAAAACGAAATTTCGTGCGAAATTTCGCAATTTCGATCGAAATTTTGTTCCATGATACATAGTGTCTGGATCCGCCTCCCATCCTCTTTTGGGATGAGAGAAAGATCAAGTTGTGTGAGCGCTGTCTCTCCCCAATATTGATATCCACTCCTATTTGACATGATGAGCCTTAACCATGGATCCATGCCAATTTGTGAATACTTTGGGAACATATTCCTATCATATTTGGTATGATGTTTTACCCATGGGCGTTAGACACGTCATTCTTAGATGCCCTTGAAATTTTGGTATAGAAGCTCACAATGGGGGCCGTTCAAATGTTTACATATTCCATCACAACGGTAAGACAATCAGACTTTCCTCTACTCATTTCCAACCCACTCCAAGAAGGAAAAACCATGTGCCCCTCCTTCCACATCCGGTCATTCTCTTCATGTTGTCACCCACAAAGAGATGGAGGATGCTAGTCGGGAATAAGGGAGCATGTAGGTTTTGTACATCAAAGTGGATGCCACCCACTCCGAGAAGGAAAACACTGTGCCCCTCCTTCCACATCCTATCATTCTTCATCTCGTCACCTGCAAAGAGATGGAGGATGCTAGTCGTGAATCAAGGAGCACATAGGTTTTGCACATTGAAGTTGGGTCCACTTGTCTTGATCTCTTACATATGTCGTCTGAACTTGTCCAACTTATGGACGAGTTTACAGAGATGACACCTGAGGAGCATCCTGATGAACTCATAACGTCACACAACATTCTACAGTAGATTGATTTGATCAATGGTTTGTCACTTCCCAATCGCTCACATTATTGCATGAACCTAAGTAAACATGGCGAGTGAAAATGCGCAGTCGACATGAGAGCAAGAACCCCTACACAATTTTTGCCCTCCTTGCTATTAAAAAAGGACAAAAGTTTGAGAATGTGCCTTGCTTGTCAACCTATCAACAAAATCATTGTGAAGTATTGTGTACCCATTCCTTGACTGGGCGACATGTCAGATTTCTATAGTTACCAAACTATCAATGGTTCTCCAAGCTTGACTTACGTAGCAGATACCACCAAATATGTATCAAGGAGATGTATGAATGAGGACAACTTCTAAGAATCTCGACAAAAATATATGAATGGTTGGTCATCTCCTTCGACCTGCCCAACACACTTGGCTACTTTCATGAGCGTCAATGACCATATCCTTCAACCATTTTTTGGGAAATAAGGACGGCTTACTTTGATGACATCTTGCTCTTTAGCAAGGCCAGAGAATCATCATTATCATCATCATCATCATCATCATCATCATCATCATCATCATCATCATCATCATCATCATCATCATCATCATCATCATCATCATCATGTAAAGATTCAAATTCTCTCTTTATAAGCTCTTCCTAGGTTAACTTAGGCCTACCTCTTCTTCTTTTAATTGTGCTTGACTAAATAGTGTTGCTTCTTATATGTGCGTTACTCGGTTTGCACTGCACATGATAGACCATCTAAATTGGCCCTTTTGCAACTTGTCCTCAATGCTCGCCACCTCCACTTTGTTCATGATATGGTTTCCTTGTCTTTTACACATCTATCTAAGCATAACATTTCAACCACATTTATCTTGTTGAGATCTTGTTTCTTCATTGTTCAAAATTCACTCTTATATAGCATGGTTTGCTGTATAGCTATTCTATAAAACTTACTTTGAATCTGAGAGAGATCTTTCGGTCACATAATACTCCAATTGCACTCCTCCATTTCAACCGTCCAACAGTGATCCCGTGACAAACATCATCTTGAACATCCCCATCCTTATGAATAATAGAACCCAAGTAATAAAATTCATCAAACTCGTCACATTTTGATACATCCACTCCGTCTAACTTTTAGCTGAAATTGCAATGCATATACTTAGTTTTGCTCCAACTAATCATCAATCCATTTGATTCCAACACATTTATCAAAAGTTCAACTTTATCATTCAATCCATCTCTGGTTTCGTCAATCAACACAATAGCATCAACCAATAGCATGCACCAAGGTATATCAACCTGAACATGCCTTATCAACTCATTCATAACGTGAACGAATATATATGGGCTATGTGTTGATCTTTGTTGTACCCCAAGTGTGATAGAAAATGTTGGTGTCTTTCCCTTAATGGTCTTCACACTTGTAGTTGAGCTATCGTAAATGTCTTTGATTAAGTCAATGTGTTTGATTGGAACTCCCTTTTTCTCCAAAATCATCCACAACGCTTCCCTGGATACTCGATCATAAGGCTTTTTCCAAATCAATAAAAACCATCATTTTGCTCTCTATACTTCTCATAAGTCTTCTTGTCTAGAAAAATAACACTTGTTGATTTCCTAGGCATGAACCAAACTGGTTGTCTGATATCTGCGTTATAGATCTTGACCTTTGCTTAGTAATTCTCCCCCAAAGCTTCATTGTGTGACTCATCAACTTGACACTTTCGTAGCATAGTTCAGAATTTAGTCCAAATTGACAAAATTTCACCAATTATTTCGATGTTGACAACCATCAGATATAGAAATGACCAAACATGTCTTTATCTAGGGAATTTTGCCTTAAATTTCAATGGCTTTTTTGAATTTTTGACGAAATCAGGTAAATTTCAATAAAAGGCCCATTTTGTCTCATTTTGACAAAATTTTGAGAAACATAGGTAATATTTTGAGAAATCGGGTGCAATGTTTGCAGATTTTACTATGACTCCTTTGACTTTTTAGCAGCAATCTAAGTTATGTTTCTTCTCTGCCTAGCCTTATTATATCCCTCTCTCCTATTTCTTTCACTTCTATAAAAATCTATAAAGGAAATATAAAAAATGGGCGTGGGAGTTGTCTCTATGGCTATAATGATCCGTTAGCTTTATTTCTGAGGGTATATTGTTGGGATAATAAAGGTGATGATGAGAGACCCGCACAACAAGGCCCAATGAGCTTGTTGCAGAGATGCGAAAGCGTGAGATCGAGCAATCCAAACCGAATACGTATGGAGAAGATCAACAACGAACAAGCAAGCAACCACAAAGATAAGATTTACAGTGGTTCAAAAAATTCCAATGTGGGAGCCTAAATCCACTGGCGGAGATGCTATTATTGATAGAGAGATTACAAAGATGATGATTATCGAAGAGAGAAGAACCCGATCCCCTTTTACACCGGAAAGACAATCTTGGAAGAAGACAGTTGCTTGGACAGAAGCTCTTGGAGGTGTGAAACCCTAAGGAAAGCCCTAGGTCCGTCTGTGGCTTTAGGTTTTCGAAAAACGTCTCTTGATGTCTCTTCGTTGCGCTTCATGTTTGGGATGAGTTGGGGGGTCTATTTATAAGAATAGGACCCATATCCAAAGTCCTGTAGTGATTAAGTTGTTTTCCAGCCGTGTTTATGGTCCAAGTGGACCGTATACGGTTCATAACACGAACTGTATTCTCATTTCAGCAACACTTACACCCCAATGTTGGACTGTGTACGGTTCAACTGGACTGTAAATACAAATACAGTTCAGGCAGACCAGATATAGTCTGAAGTAATGACTGTAAATACACTTGTAGGTGCCCAAAACGTATCCTAAAGATGCTAAGGCTTGGTGTAGACATCCGGTTCATCAAGGAAGCTTTTCTAGAGAGTTTAAGACTCTCAACAAACTCCACCTTGTCTTAAACTAAAAAACGATGCAAGTAGAAAAGCACTTTCAATCTTCTCCAATATGAGAAACTGATTAAGAATACATCTACACATGCCCTAAATGGGCAAAGCTCAGGTAGAAAGAAGACCGACTAATTTTGAGCAAAGCTCAAACTTAGCTAACGGAAGAGTCTTCGTAATCATGTTGGTAGGATTCTCAGACGTACCAATCTTCTTTATTTGAATCTTGCCTTCAACTTTGACTTCTCTACTGAAGTGGTACTTGACATCAATGTACTTCGTTCTCTCGTGGAACATTTGATCTTTGCTAACATGTATAACACTGACTGTCACAATGAAGAATAACTTGTTTTTGAACCATGCTAATTCATCAAACCCTTTAGCCATAAAGCTTCCTTCACGACTTCCATTGCCGCCATGTGCTCTGTTTCAGTAGTAGATAACGCAATAGTACTTTCTAGAGTGGCCTTCCGACTAACAACTGTAGATCCCACTATGAACATGTAACCTGTGAGAGATCTATTGTCACGATCGCCTGCATAATCTGAGTCCCTTCTATATGCCAAGAATCATCTTAGCTTCACCTAGGTCTTTCATATCAAATTCTCTACCTAGAAGTGATTTCACCTTGGCAATCTCAGATGCGTGTCTAGAAGCGTTCAACATGTCAAAGCGATCAACGTGTCATTAGCATATAACAGTAGGTAAACAAAAGAATTGTCATCCAACCCTTTGTAGTGGACACAAGCGTCATAGCTACTCCTAGAAAATCCATTTTGCGTCATGAAACAGTCAAATCTCCTGTACCATTGTTATCATACTACTTCATAGGTTGTTGGAACTATGGAATTTTTTGCAACTTTTCTTATTCATCAATGACTCATTACTTTTTTAATTTATAATATTTGTATTGTGTGTTATGTCTTTTTTTCTTCTAATTCAATTCAGTATTGCAACAATGAGTTTAAGGTATAGAATGTCTCAATTATTTATTGTTTTACTGTCATTTTAATAAATATAAGAAGGCTGGATAAGTTTTACATACATATATGCATAGTTATATACATAACATAGTATATAAATAATATATATAAGTATATACTTATATATGTATACCATTTTATGGGAAAAAAATCACCGTCTCGTCCTGTTGGGGAAGGCCACCGCCTGGCCGCCTAAAAAACTATGCTTCAGCCGATAGAGTGACCTCTTGAGCAAGCACAAATGGTCCTCTTTGTCTTCAAAACCCTCTGGCTTTCCATGTAGATCTTTTCTTCTAGTTCATCGTGCAAAAAAGCTGTCTTTACATCTAGCTGCTGCAACTCTAGGTCTTCAATGGCTACCAAAGAAAGAAGCACCCGCGTGGAACTATGCTTGACGACGGGTGAGAAGACTTCATTATAGTCAATGCCTTCAATTTGACTGTAGTCTTTTGCAACAAGGTGTACATTGTATCTATCACCTTTCTTCTTATAGATCCACTTGCAGCCCACAAATTTCTTGCCTTTGTGAGGTACCACCATCTCTTCCTTCATTCCAGCAACAATCCATTGTGGAGCATCATGACCTGCAAATTCATCATGGAAATTGGTGGGCTCATCACCAATTTCCACATCAACGACGTTGGTAAGGGTATAGGCTACCAATTACCATGGAGTCACCAAAGCCATAGCGTTTGAGTGGTTTGGCATTCCGTTTGCCTTTGCCTTGGCTACACTGTTAGAACTCTCTGAAATCTCCTTTGTCTTCAGTAGGCACTAAATCATCTGGCATAGAAGAGGGATCTTGTTCATCAACCTGTGAGCCGTTATCTTCTTTGGTCTCCACCTGTTGTGAGACGCCCTGTGGAGAACCTGTAGAAGAGCTATTCGTGTCTTACATAGTAGATACCATGGTAGATTTCTTAAAAGTAACGATACACTCTACCAAGAAACGTGGTAAAGAAGGATCCTTGCACCAAAGATAATATCCTTTCACCCCAAAAGCATAACCAAGGAATATGCATTTGATAACTCTAGGTTCTAGTTTTCCAGTATCAGAATATGCATAAGCAGAGCAACCGCATATTGCAGATTCGAATAATCAACATGTTTACCAAACCAAACTTCTTCAGGAGTCTTGAAATTAATAGAAGACGATGGAGAACAATTCACCAAATAACAAGAGGTTGATATAGTTTCAGCCCAGAAAGATCTATCCAAGCCCGCTGAGAAGTATGCATCGAGCCTTTTCCAGCAACATTCTGTTCATTCTTTCTGCTACATCGTTCTGCCAGGGAGTGTGACACACTGTACGATGTCTTTTGATCCCATGATCAGTGTTTTAAAAAGCGTGAGGCACCCGCCTGGGCGCCCGCCTGGGCAGATCACATGCCCAGCCGCCAGGTTAAGGCTTTGAGCGGGTTGGCAGGTGGCAGGACATTAAGCGCCCGCCTAAGACCCACTAGGCCCGCCTATGCGTTCGCCTGAAACCCTGCTTCAGGCGCCCGCTTATGGCCGCCTATTTTTTGGGCACTATATTTAGCCCATCTGTTGTAACATAATACAAAAGTATAATTTTATAGTAGTATAATAAGTTAGTATTAATATCTAACATCATTGTATAATACATTCTATACTATAATATATTCATATATACATTATGTATCCAGTTATCGGTTGCATATTATTTTTCTGTAACTTTCTACCATATATATAATAATACATTGGTACATATTATATTCTACTGTTTATATTATATTAATACATTCTATGTATTATATAGTTTACTGCATAATGCAAACTAATACATATATATCTTGTACTTTTTTTTCCTTATAAATAATAATACATTAGTACATTATATATATTAGTATATACACTTTACAGCTTTTCTTTACTTAGTGTATTTGCTTATTTCTCTCTATTCTCTTCTTCTCTTTATCCCATATTGCTCATCTCTAAATATTGTACACTCCCTTGTCTTATAAAAGAGAGACCATTGTATTCTTTTTAGATCATCCAATAATAAGCAATCTCGTTGCCGACTTCTAGATGGTATCAGAGCTGGCCGATCCACCTTAAACCTAATCCCTCTCTCACCCCAACCCTAGCCGCCATCTTCTCCACCAACCCTAGCCGCCACCCCCTCCTTTTTTTTCCGCTGCTACAGTAACGCTACAGTACCGCCGCTACAGTACCTCCACACCTCCGCAACCCTCCATCCACCTCTAATCCCCTAATAACCTCCATCCTTGTGGCTTAATCCACCAGAAGCCCCTCCGTCTAGATCCGTTTCTCTTTTCAAAATCTCTGGACAACCTCGGTAACTTTCCGATTCTGGCACGTTGATGGCGTAACGAGCTTCATCCTCTTTGTCTGCCTGTGCCTCATGGCGGAGTGACTGATCCTCCATGTTGGCGTAGGTTTTTTCTCTTCATCTGCTGCCCCTACGTGGGTTTTTCTAAGATCCATGCGTGGATCTTCTACCTTCTACCTCTAGTCCATGTGTTGGACTTCTGCCTCTGACTGCTGACTACTACTGCTCCCACTGCTAATGCTGATGACAAGACCAAGCATGCCTATGATCTCTGGTCCAAGGAGGACTATGGTGTTATGACCTGGATGGTCAACAACGCCGAACCGAAGATCAGCCAGTCTCTCCTTCGTCTGAAGACTGCAAAGGATATGTAGGACTAGCTCTCCCACGTATACTCTCACCAGCAAAATCCAAAGAAGGTGTTTGAGATTTTCAAGCAGCTAGCCAAGCAAGAGTTTTCTACTATTGATTCTATCGAGGACTACTACAACAACTGCTGTGCTCTCTGGGATGAATTTCAGGTGTACCATCCCCTTTCTGCCGACATCACTGAAATCCAACGTCAACGGAACGAACTTCAGCTTGTCCAGTTCCTCGCTGGTCTACCCTCCTCCTTCGTCGGAGTTGTTGATCAGGTTCTCTCGAGTGATCCTCTGCCTAAACTGCGAGATGTTCTGAAACATGTTCAATGTCTACCTTCTGTATCTCAGTCTTTGCCTGACACTTCTGATGGAGCGGCCCTTGCTGTTCGTACCAGTGACTCCTCTCGTGGCCGCGGTCGAGGACGGGGCCGTGGTCGCGGGCGCTCCTCTGCACCTGGACGTGGCTCTGGTACTGAGACTACTGAACCACGCTTCTGTACTTTCTGCAAGCGCACGAATCACAAAGAAGATCACTGTTGGATCAAGCATGGCAAGCCAGCTTGGGCAAACCAAGTCACTACAGATCAACGTGAAACTATCACTACCTCTACTGCTCCTTCTACTGATTTGATCCGGTCGGAGTTCGAGAAACTTTTCCAGGCTCGTCTTGCTTCTTCTGCTGAAGCCTGTACTGACGGGAGTGCTGCACTCTTGACCCAGTCTGGTAAAAATTCATGGGTGATTGATTCGGGTGCGACATCCCATATCTCTGGAAATCCTGTGTTATTTTCTAACTTACATAATACTTATGTTATACCTCATGTTACACTGACTGATGGGTCTAAGACACATGTTACTGGCATTGGTGATATCTGTACTCCTGGTTGCCTGCCTCTGCGGTCTACTCTTTATGTTCCGAAATTTCCTATAAATCTGTTATCTGTCAATAAAACTGTCAAAAGTCTTCGTTGCTCTATTACCTTTGACCCGGATGGTGTTGTTCAGGATCTGCGCACGAGGGCGACGATTGGTTCGGGCCATGAGGGACCGGATGGGCTATATTACTTGGACGTTCCGAAGACTGCATGACATCCTCTGTGACAAGCATCCAGTGGCACTACCGTCTGGGACATCCTTCTGCAACAAAATTGAAACATTTACTTTCTGATGTTTTAGATTCTGTTTTTCATTGTGAGACTTGCCAATTGGGCAAACAGACGCGATCATCGTTTTCTAAGAAATCATGTATTAGTTCAAAACAACCATTTGATATTATTCATGCTGATGTTTGGGGTCCTTGTTCTGTGTCCAGTATTTTTGGATTTCGCTACTTTTTGAGTTTTATTGATGATTTTTCTAGAACTACCTGGATTTTCTTGCTCAAGGACAAATCTACTATACTTGATACCATTACTGCTTATTTTGCTGAGATCCGTACCCAGTTTGCCAAACCTATCAAATTTTTTTGCACTGATAATGCCCTTGAATTCGTGCAAGCCTCGGTCAGCAACTTTTGTCACAAACAAGGTACCATACACCAAACTTCTTGTGCCTACACCCCACAGCAAAATGGAGTTTCCGAACGCAAAAATCGACACCTCCTTGAAGTTGCTCTCACTTTACTGCTTCATTATCATGTCCCACAATGTTTTTGACCTGAAGTTGTTTCCACTGTATGTTACCTTATTAACTGAATGCCGTCCTCTGTGCTTGGGAGTCAAGTCCCTTATCAAATCCTGTACCCGGATGCACCCCTCTTTTTTGTTCCTCCTCGTATCTTTGGGAGCACCTGTTTTGTCAAAAATCTTCGTCCAGGTCTCACCAAACTTGATCCTAGAGCAATAATTGTTTAGGGTACTCTCGCACTCAGAAAGGGTACAGCTGTTATGATCTCGTGACAAAGAAATGGTTTGTATCTGCTGATGTTGTTTTCTTTGAGCACATGCCTTTCTACTCCTCTGTCGGGTTTGCCCTTACATCGGATTTATTAATAGAGACTCCTCTACCTATGATTGATGATACTGATGATACTGCTCCTCCTGCTGAAAGTCGTCCTCTGAAAGTTTATCAACGAAGACAGAAGGCAACAACTCCCTCTGTGGCCCTTCCAGAGTCCTTGTCCTCCGTGCCAGATCAAACACTGCCACATGTATACTTTGACTTAGACGTTCCTATCCGTTTGAGGAAAGGAACTAGAGCTTGTACTAAACATCCTATTGGCAAATTCTGTACTTCTGATCATTTGGGAACTAATTTTGCAAATTTTACTGCTGCTCTTTCTGCTGTCTCTGTTCCTAAAAATGCTTCTCAGGCTCCATAACATCCAGCTTGGCGTCAGGCCATGGAAGCGGAAATGCAAGCTCTTACTGATCGCAATACTTGGCAGTTAGTCGATCCTCCTACTGATTGTTCTCCAGTTGGCTGTCGTTGGGTGTTTACTGTTAAATATCAACCGGATGGCACGGTTGAGCGCCTCAAGGCTAGACTTGTTGCCAAGGGCTACACACAGACTTATGGGGTCGACTACTTTGAGACTTTTTCACCGGTGGCTCGGTTGAATTCCGTACACATTCTTATTTCTGTTGCTAATAATTTTGATTGGCCCTTGTACCAGCTGGATGTGAAAAATGTGTTTCTGTATGGGGATTTACATGAGGAGGTCTATATGCAACAATTTCCAGGATTTGTGCCTCAGGGGGAGTCCTCCAAAGTCTGCAGGTTGCGGAAAACTATCTATGGTTTAAAACAGAGTCCCCGTGCTTGGTTTGATAAACTAAGTACCATTCTTCAAAAGTTTCTTTTTCGACGCTCCCAGTCCGATCATTCTGTCTTCATTATAAACACTACTGTTGGCATTGTTATTCTGATTGTATATGTTGATGACATTATTCTCTCAGGGAGTGATCTTGTCGCTATTCAGGCTACTAAGTGTTATCTGGAGAAA
Source organism: Alisma plantago-aquatica (assembly GCA_963693085.1). NCBI lineage: Eukaryota > Viridiplantae > Streptophyta > Magnoliopsida > Alismatales > Alismataceae > Alisma > Alisma plantago-aquatica. Next base: position 98,957,225 of record OY856412.1, on the reverse strand, counting down.
CACTTTGTCACCAAAGACCTTGGGACTCTGCGTTACTTTCTTGGGATTGAAGTCTCTAGATCTGCTTCTGGTTTATGCTTGTCTCAACGTAAATATGTTCTGGATCTTCTTTCTGACACATGACTTCTTGGTGCTAAACCTGCTAGTACTCTGGATCCAAATACTAACTGGGACGATGAGAACTCTCCTGCCTATCCTGATCATCATCAGTATCACCGCATGGTTGGGAAGCTCATTTATCTTACTGTTACTCGTGCTGATATTACTTCTGCTGTTGGGCTTGTTAGTAGATATCTGGATAAACCCCGTCAATGTCACTGGGATGCCGTTTGCCACATTCTCAAATATCTGAAGAGTGCTCCTGGGAAAGGTTTGCTATATAAAAAGCATGGTCACTGTAAGCTTGTTGGATATTCTGACTCTGACTACGCCGGGAGTAAAATCGACCGACGCTCCACCTCTAGCTACTGTACCTTTGTAGGAGGAAATCTTCTTACTTGGCGAAGCAAGAAACAGACTGTGGTTGCTCGCTCAAGTGCTGAAGTAGAATATCGCATCATGGCACATACTACTTGTGAGCTGTTCTGGATTCGGAACCTACTGAAGGATTTTGGCATTTCTGACTCTTCTCCTATTCCGATGTACTGTGACAACAAAGCTGCCACTTTTATTGCCAGTAATCCTACTTTTTATGAGTGAACAAAACATGTTGAGGTTGACTGTCATTTTGTTCGCGAAGCTGTCTTATCTGGCCAGATATCTACTCCCTACATACATACTTCTGATCAGGTGGCTGACATCTTTACCAAGATTCTTCCGAAGACGAGATTCACTGCTATGACATCCAAGCTGGGCATGATTGACATCTACGCTCCAACTTGAGGGGGAGTATTAGTATACACACTTTACTGCTTTTCTTTACTTAGTGTATTTGCTTATTTCTCTTTATTCTCTTCTTCTCTTTATCCCATATTGCTCATCTCTAAATATTGTACACTCCCTTGTCTTATAAAAGAGAGACCATTGTATTCTTTTTAGATCATCCAATAATAAGCAATCTCGTTGCCGACTTCTAGAATATAGACATTGTGTATTCTATTGTTTACTGAATTTTAATACATTCTATATATTCTATTGTTTACTGCATATTATAAATTAGTACATTACATATATTCTACTGTTTTCCGCATATTAGTATATAAAGTTGTAATTTTACAAATTTACTACAGTAAGAGTACGAGAAGGAGACTAAAAAGTGTATATAAAGTTGTAATTTTACAAATTATTATATAAAGTTGTAATTTTACAAATTTACTACAGTAAGAGTACGAGAAGGAGACTAAAAAGTGTATTTCTTATGTCTTAAACTTGTGTAATTGAACTGTATTTGCTTATTCATTGTTTTTTAGTTGTGGTATCAACTATTTAGGTGTTTTATTTTTATGTGTAGGGTGTTTAGATAAGTATAGTTTTTTGAAAATGTGTTTATTATATACTAATATGTATAATTTCTACAAAATTACCTAAAAATTTTCGGGCCTGCTTTTTCAAAAAGCTCCCACCTGAGCGCCCGCCTGGCGCTCAAGCGGCCACAAGGTGCTGTCCGCACGCCCCACTTCTCACTTTATAAAACATTGCCCATGATCACTGTAGAAATTATTGAACTCATTAGAATAGAACTCTAAGCCGTTATTAGTCTGAAAAGTCTTTATGCTCTTGTGGCTTCATTCTCAACAAGAGCCTTCCATTGCTTGAAAGTCGAGACAACCTCGTGCTTGCTCTTGAGAAAATAAACCCAAACCTTTCTTGTGCAACCATCAATAAAGGTCATCATATATTTAGCACCACCTTTGGAAGGAACATGATAGGGGCCCCATAAATCAGAGCGAACACAATCTAGAGCATCCTTGGAAGAATGAATCGCCGTGTCGAAGCTATTGTGTTTGGCCTTCCCCAAAACACAATGCTCGCAAAAGTCTAACTTTCCAATGCTTTTGCCACACAACAACACTCTTTTGCTCAGAAGCATCATCCCTTTCTCAGACATGTGTCCCAAATGCATATGTAGAGCCTTGTGGTGTCTTTAGATGAAGTTCTAACCGCTGCGGAGCTTGAGATAGCTGAACCTTGCAGATGTACAATTTGTGTGAATTTCTCACTGCCTTCATTAGGACCCGATCAACTTTAAGAACATGAATAACTCCATTTTCAGCGGAGAACTTGCAACCGTTGTCTTCAAGTGTGCCCAATGAGATGAGATTCTTCAACCCGACAACATGTCGGACGTCCGTCAATGTTCTAACTTCACCATCAAACATCTTGATCTTCACCGCGTCAACACCAATCGTCTTGCAAAGATGATCGTCACCCATAAGGATATCTCCACCTTGATGTGACTCATAGGTATGAAAATAATTCTTACGCTTGGTTAGGTGGTACGTGCATGCTGAATCAAGAACCCAATCCTTCTTGTAGTTGTAGGACGACAATGAAGCAAGACCATAGCCGTCGTCTTCAGAATCCCAATGGGCCACCTTTGCATGAGCTGCAACATCATTGGATTTCTCATGCTTTTGTTTGTTTTGCAACTTATAACATTCATCCCGGTAATGTTTTGTCTTCTTGTAATAGTCACACCTCTTTGATTGATGTGTCACACCTCTTTGATTGATGTGACTTTGACTTGTTCTTCTAGCGTGGGTGCTTCCTTCCTCTAGTGGCCAAAGCTTCACCCGCTACTTTTGATGACGTACGATCCTTCTCTAATTTCTCTTGAGACGTAAATGCCGTTTTGACTTCATGGAGTGAGATAGTCTCTGACTCACGAAATATCATCATATCTCGGAAGTTCTTGTAAGTGGGTGGAAGGGTAAAAAGCAACAAAATTGCTTGTTCTTTGTCTTCTATCCTCGCTTCGATCTGCCTGAGGTTGTGGATGATTTCATTGAACTCATCGAGAAGAGCCGTCAATGAACCACCTTGCATGCGAAGCATGAAAAGGTGCTTCTTTAGTGCAAACTTGTTAGTGATGGACTTCTTTATGTAGAGTGCTTCAAGTTCGTCCCAAACGTCTTCGACGGTCTTCAGATGGACGACCTCACAGAGGGATTCATCCTCCAAACAACGAAAGATGTATGTACGCGCCTTTTGACCCGTCTCCTCCCACCGATCATCCATCATGGATTCTGGTTTCTTCTTCTTTCTGAGAAGAGCTTTCTGAACTCCTTGCGTGAGGCAAGATTCACACTTGACTTGCCAGAGAGAGAAGCTCTTTAAGCGATCAAACTTCTTGACGTTGTACTTTGACGTCATGGTAGAGACTCATATGTAGAAATTGCTCTGATACCACTTGTTGGGATAATAATGGTGGTGATGAGAGACCCGAACAACAAGGCTCAACGAGCTTGTTGCGGAGATGCGGAAGCGTGATATCGAGCAATCCAAACCGATACGTACGACGAAGATCAATCACGAACAAGCAAGCAACCACAAAAACGAGATTTATAGTGGTTCGACAAGTTCTCAATGTGGGAGCCTAAATCCACTGGCGGAGATGATATTATTGATAGAGAGATTACAAAGATGATGATTACAGAAGAGAGAAGTAGAACCCGATCACTTTTTACACCTGAAGACAACCGTGGAAGAATATGAAATGTTTTGACCTCAAAATCTCCATTGAAACATTTCAACTTCACTCACACATGAGGAGCCCCACCCCTCACATTTTCAATCTGAAATATTGTTGCATATTTGAGTAGATCTACACTAATAGATCGTTTTGATATATTTTTATTAAATAATTGGATCATTTGATTGTCGAAACGCCATGAATGCTTTTGTCAAAATTTGTGTTTCTGTGGCCATCGAGACGACTTTTCTTCCTTGTTAATAAGCCCATCAATTTTTTTCTGACAAAGGTTGTCCTTGAATTCATGCAACACTATGTAAATACTTCTTGTAAAAAAGTTGGCCCCATTCGTCAAACCTCTTGTTCTTACACTTAACATGATGGTGTTGCCGAGAGAAACAACACCATCTTCTAGGAGTTGCTCAAACAATTATGTTTCACTATCTTGTCCCTAAGATGTTTTGAGCTGATGCATTTTCCGCTGCATGTTTTCTGATTAATCGAATGCCCTCTGTTTTGAACAACCAAATCACGGTTAGTATATTGTACCCCCAAGGCTCCTTTGTCTTTTATGCCCTACAATTTTCAGATTGTACCTGTTCCATATGCAATCTTCAAAATAGGTTAACCAAACTTGATCACGATCTACAAATCTTCTTAGGGTACCCCAAAACTCAGAAAGGGTACATATCTTATGACCCGTCAAACTAAGTAATGGTTTGTTAGTGCGTATGCATTGTTTTTTGAAGATAGATCGTACTTTTTTGATAACAGTTTGACTCTATCTCTGATTTGCTAGTTGTTACCCCTCTTTCTGTGCATGTTGCGCCTTATTCTCCAGAGCCTACTGCTATTCCTCTCAAGGTTTACCAAAGATGCCACAAGACTACAGCTCCCTCTCTGCCCCTCCCTCTACCAATCCTCCATCTCCGTCAGCAGATCATGACACCAATCAGGTACCTTTTGACCTAGATATCTCGTTTGGCTTACAAAAAGGGGTTCACTCTTGTACTTTACATCCTATAAGTAATTTCTGTTCTGTAGCTAATCTTGGTTCAAGTTTTGTCAATTTTACTGCTGCTCTTTCCACTGTCTTTGTTCCAAAGACTGCGGCTGAAGCCCTAAGATGATACCAAGATCACATACACTGAAGTTCCAAAAGAAGACTATGGCGTCACATGGGACGCCTACAACGACACCTACGACATGATCAAAGGATGGAATGTCAACACCATCTTTGATTCCAAGAACGTGGAAAACCCACAAACTCTCATTTATCCTCTCTAGAAAGGAGAGGAATTCCAGAATTGGTGTGTTGATGAGTGCAACGTCCTGAGGGCTAGGTCTCCCCTCGAAAGAAGATATTTCTATGGTGCTTATTTTCATCGGTTGACAACCTCTGCATCATCAACCTACTACTCCTTATAGAGGATTGATCCTAATCGTGAGAGGGAAGATGTCGCCCCCAAGACCTTCATTGATGAACGTGAAGAAGCTATCTTGCTGATGCACTGACCGACATCATCCTGAACCACTAGTAGATCTGACTGGTAAATTTTTAATAAATAATTCAATCATTTGGTCGTCGAAACACCATGAATGCATTTATCGAAATTTCTATTTTTGTGGCCACCGAAATGACTTTTCTTCCTTGTTAATAAGCCCATCAAAATCTTTCGGACAAGTGATGTCCTTCAATTCATGCAACACTATTAGTACTTTTTGTAAACAAGTTGGTACCATTCATCAAACCTCAACAGAATGGTGTTTTCGAGAGAAACAATGACATCTTCTAGAAGTTGCTCAGACAATTATGTCTCACCATCATGTCCCTAAGATGTTTAGGGCTGATGCAATTTCCATTGCATGTTTTCAAGATAAATCGAATGCCTTCTGTTTTGAAGAACCAAATCCCGTTCAATATTTTGTACCCCGAGGCTCCTCTATTTTCTATGCCCTAGAATTTTCGGATTGTGCCTGTTTTGTGTGCAATCTTCAAACTGGGTTGACCAAACTTGACCGTAGATCTACAAATGTATCTTCTTAGGGTACTCTGGGACTCAGAAAGGGTACAAATATTATGACCCGACAAACTAAAAAGTGCTTTGTTAGTGCACATGTATTGTTTTTTGAAGATACACCATACTCTTTTGATATCGGTTCGACTCTGTCTATGGATTTGCTAATTGTTACCCCTCTTTCTGTACATGTTGTGCCAGATTCTCCAGAGCCTACTGTTGTTCCTCTCAAGGTTTACCAAAGACGCCACAAGACTACAACTCCCTCTATGGCCCCTCCCTCCACCTATCCTCCATCTTCGTCGACAAATAATGACACCAATCAGGTACCTTCTGACCTGGATATTTTGATTGGCTTACGAAAAGGGGTGCACTCTTGTATTTTACATCCTATAAGCAATTTCTATTTTGATGCTAATCTTGGTTCAAGTTTTGTCAATTTTACTGCCGCTCTTTCCACTGTCTTTGTTCCTAAAATTGTGGCTGAAGCCCTAATTCCTGCCTGGTGCCGTGCTATGGAGGTGGAAATTGAAGCTCTTCATACACAACATACATGGGACTTGGTAGATGCCCTTGCCATGTCTCACTTGTAGGATTAGATGGATCTTTATTGTTATATATCAACCTGATGATGCGGTTGAACGCCTCAAGGCTCGCCTTGTCGTAAGGGCTGTACACAAACTTATGATGTAGATTATTTTGAGACTTTTTTTGCGTGTTGCTTGTCTTAATTCTTGTTTGTGTACTTATTCGTCACTGCCAATAAATGTTGGCCTTTATTCCAAATAGATGTATAAAATGCTTTCTTGTAGGACGATCTGCATAAGGTCTATATGAAGCAACCTCCTTGATTTGTTGCTCATGGGGAGTGTTCTAAAGTTTTCCGCCTAAGGAAAGCCATTTAAGGACTAAAACAAAGCCCAAGAGCTTGGTTTGATAAATTAAGTCAGATTCTTGCTAAGTTTGACTTTAAATGTTCTGATTCTGATCATTCTTTTTTGTAAAAACAACTAATGCTGGGCTAGTTATTCTGATTGTATATGTGGATGATATCATCCCTTCTAGGAGTGACCATCAAGGTATTCAAGCTACAAAGGAACATGATGTAGGACATGCCCCACCTTTACGCACCTATGAGCGTAGGCGTCGTCGTGTCATTAGTTAGGCTTTATTGGCATGTTTTTATTTTATTATGTCTTTTTTCTTCTTATGGGTTTTTGTAAAGTCATGTGGTTTTAGCCCCACATTGGCTATCGTGTGTTTAGTCTTTCTTTTAGAAGCCTTTATAAAGGCTCTATGGCATCCATGTAGAGACATAGTTGATGAATGAGAATTATCTTTTTTAGTCATTGCCTAGTTTATTGTAAGTTAGCCATAGTTTTACATTAAGTGGTATCAGAGCCTAACCCTAAAAGCATTAGGGTTAGGTCCTGCCTAGCCATCATCCTCCATCCTCCAGCCGTCATCCTCCACCTTCACCAAACCCGCCGCCACCGCCGCTGGTACTAAACCCTGCCCGCTACCCTCTCCGTTAGCTGCCGTCGCCCCCTGCTGCCGCCGTCCGTTGCTGCTACGACCACCGCCCGCTGCTACTACGGCCGCCGCCCGCTGCTGCAGTCGCCGTTGCTACAGCCGCCACCCCTGCTGTCGTCGCCACCATCCACTGCTGTTGCAGCCGCCGGCCCTTGCCGCTGTTGCCGCCAATGTCCTCTCCCACCGCCACTGTCCGCCGCTGTTGTTGCCGCCGCCCCCTGCTGCTGCTACCGCCTGCCGCTAGTAAGCAACCCCCGAATTTAAGTTGGATCGACGTAAGGTCAGGGCATACCAGATCATCCTTCCTTTTGAGGCACTTCCTTCTACATCGACTTTAAGGAAGCTTTCTTCAACATCTTCTACATAAAGTAAAAGGTATTCGATAGCTTCGGGTAAGGTCTTTCCATTGTTATTGTACCTTGTTCTTCTTCTGCATTTCTAGTACATTCACAAAAGGGTCCATAGGGAGTTTTGATTCCCCCACCGCAAAATTGCCAAGTCCTATTTTTGTGAGAGGTTTTTCTTTGTTCGACGCACTATTTACTTTCATATATCTGTCCGCATTTTTTCTTGAAGTTTTTCGCGTTCATCTCACAAACTAAGTTTTCCTTTGGCACAATAATTTTTGGTTGTTTCGCTGCAATTCATTATGTCGGATCATAGGTCTAATAGCCCTGTGTTGGAACCCACTCTGGAAGAAGCCCTTGCCTCTTCCCAAACCCCCTTTAACATGAATACTCTAGGTCAAACACTCAATTCCATCACGACTGAGCTTCGCACAATCCGCCAAACACACTCTCTAGGCCAGTCAGAATTTCGCACCTTATTTGGGATATGGCATGCCACCAAATATTGGGAATGCACCTAGATCCCCATTAGCTCTTACTCCCCTGCAAATCTGTGCACCACAACCCCAAGAGATCCCCGACTACCAAAACTTAGGGGCCACTGACCCTTTCGCCGAACATGACCCTTACTCCCTACAGGCCTATGAGGAAAACCACCACTACTACCCATCGTATTATCAGCCTCCCAATTTTACGCCTCAATCCGTTGCTCCACACACAAACCTTGCACGACGATACCCCCCTCAACGCAATGCCCCTGACCTTCTATTCGTTCCTGCAAATCATATCCACATCCTCAACGACCAATGGCTCCGCCGTATCATCCCATCCAACCTCCCGCGCCACGTCCTCGTCCCCCCTGGACATGATGCTTTTCATGCCCTCCCACGTGGCTCAGACTTTCCCCAAAATCCTTACGGTCAATACCACCCAGGACACCTACCTCAGATGATATCACCCGACGAGTTAAGGTAGATGCCCCTACTTTTGATGGAAAACTTGACCCTAAGGCTTTTCTCGATTGGATTGCCAGTTTGGAAGATTATTTCAATTGGCATAACATGACAGATACCCAACGAATTAGGTTTGCGAAAATGAAACTCGAAGGGTCTGCCAAGAGGTATTGGCAAGGCGTCTAATGTGACATGGAGCGCAGTGGTCAGCCTCCTATTTTATTTTGGGATGAGATGAAAACCAAGCTACGTGAACGCTATGTACCCTCCCAATACCAAAGACAACTTCTTTCCGACTGGATGGCCCTTAGCCAATGACATCTTCTGTTCAGGAGTACATGGAACGGTTTGAAGAGGCTAAAAACCGTTGTGCTCACAATGACTCAGTTTGGCAATTAGCCGCTCGTTTTGTGCACCGTCTACACCCCGATATTAAGCGAGAAATGCAATTGCAACAAAATGACTCACGATGCTTTTCACCGCGCCCAAAAGGTCGAGAGTTACCTACAACCTGCTTCTCGTGGGCCTTCCTTTTCTCGTTTCCACCTCATCTCGTTCGGCCTATCCTCTGCCCCAACCATCTCCCCAGGGTTCTTCAACCCCTTAAGCTAGTAAAGGCAAGGAGATAATGTCCACCCCAATCCGACCTCCTTCAAGATGCTGTGAATGCTTTCATTGTCATAGCACGACTCAGCTGCCCAATGCCCTCCTCGTGATCTTTTTGTGTCCTCTGATTCTCCCGATACCACCCTAGAGGATGACATTGAGTATGAAGATGTTCTTCCAGCCTCTGCCGATTATGAGGATGATCCTTCTTATCTTCAAGTCATGCGTGTTCTTGTTGCTCATTCAGAAGGGGATGAATGGAAACGTACCACCCCCTTCCATACCTTTTTCAAACACGCTGGTAAAAGTTGTAAACTCCTCATTGATGGGGGTAGTTCTCAAAATATCATTTAACACCATGGATTGAAGCACATGGAGTCCACCGCCCGATCCCCAATCCTCTAAATCTCAATACTCTCTACACCTTGTCACTCGACGAGAGCTTGAGGAAGCCAGCCGAGAATCTGGATGCATGTATGTGCTATACATCAAAGAATCTACTCCCATGTCCGATTGTCAACCCCCACCGGAACTTGGCTCCCTTCTCGACGAGTTCAAGGACATGACACCCACCGACCCTCCGGATGAGCTCCCTCCTATGCGTGATATTCAACATGAGATTGATTTGATTCCTGGGTCATCGCTCCCTAACCGACCTCATTACCGTGTGAACCTGACCGAGCATGCTGAATTGAAACGTCAAGTTGATGCCCTCCTTCTCAAAGGATTCATTCGTGAGAGCAAGAGCCCTTGTGCGGTTCCGGCACTACTTGCTTCCAAGAAGGATGGTAGTTGGCGTATGTGCTTAGATTGTCGACCCATCAATAAGATCACTGTCAAATATCAATTTCCTATTCCACGTCTTGACGACATGTTGATCTATTGACGGGATCCCGCTATTTCTCTAAGATTGACCTTCGTAGTGGTTACCACCAGATCCGTGTTAAGGAGTCTCATGAATGGAAGACTACCTTCAAAACCCCAAACGGTTTATATGAGTGGCTAGTCATGCCTTTTGGCCTTTCGAACACACCCAACACCTTCATGCGCGTCATGAACCATGTGTTACATCCATTCATTGGAAAATTTTTAGTGGTATACTTTGTTGATATTCTGATTTTTAGTAAGACCAAGGATGAACATCTAACTCATCTCCGACTCATCTTTGACACACTTCGTACTTAGAAATTGTACATCAATCTAAAAAAGTGTTCGTTCCTTCAAGATAAAGTCCTATTCCTTGGCTATTTTGTTTCCGCTACCGGCATTGAGGCTGATCCAGCCAAAGTCAAGGTCATCACTGATTGGCCTCAACCCACTTCGAATTCTGAGCTTCGCAGCTTTCACGGGCTGGCTACTTTTTATCGCCGTTGTGCTTGAGGATTTAGCACCATTATGGCTCCTCTCACTGAGTTAATGAAGTGTGACAAATTAGAGTGGACACCATCAGCCATACGTGCTTTTAAGGCAGTCAAAACTAAGTTGACTGAAGCTCCGATTCTTCGCTTTCTCGATTTTTCACTTCCTTTTGAAGTATCTTGTGACGCTTCCAGTGTTGGCATTGGAGGCGTTCTGAGTCAAGAAGGGCACCCTGTTGCATTTTCAGTGAGAAACTCAATGAGGCAAAGCGTAAATATTCCACGTATGATAAAGAATTCTATGCTGTTGTGCAATCCCTACGTCATTGGAGGCACTACTTTGTCCATCAAGAGTTCATTCTTTGGTCTGACCATCAAGCCCTTCGCTTTCTGAACTCCCAAAAGAACTTAAATGTGCGTCACGCCAAGTGGTGTGAATTTCTTTAGGAGTACACTTTTGTCCTCAAGCATCGCTCAAGTGTTGAGAACAAGGCCGCAGATGCTCTCAGTCGTTGCTTGACCACGCTACAATCTATGAGCATTGAAGTTGTGGGCTTCGACCGACTAAAAGAACAATATCCCACCTGTCCTGATTTCGTGACTATTCATTCTGAACTTCTCAGTAGCACACCCGGCCATGCTTCTGATTTTAACCTACATGATGGATTTCTTTTTCGTGGCACGCAGTTGTGTATCCCTTCTACTTCAGTTCGAGATTTTCTCGTTTGAGAATTACATGCTAGTGGCCTCGATGGCCATTTCGGTAGGGATAAGACCACCATTCTAGTGACAGACATATTTTATTAGACTTCCTTACGTCGTGATGTGGCTCGCATCGTGTCTCAGTGTCATACTTGTCAATTGGCCAAAACCAAAAGATAAAATACGGGTCTTTACACTCCTCTCCCTATTCCTCATGAGCCTCGGAAGGACCTAAGTATGGATTTTATTTTAGGTCTTCCTCGCACTTCCCGTGGCCATGACTCTGTGTTCGTCATTGTTGATCGTTTTTTAAAAAATGGCCCACTTCATTGCCTGTAGTAAGACTTCTGATGCCTCTCGTATTGCCCGCCTTTTCTTCAATGAGGTAGTCAAACTACATGGACTTCCTTCCTCCATAGTTTCCGACCGTGATGTAAAGTTTGTTAGCTACTTTTGGAAGACCTTGTGGAAAATCTTTGGTACCAACCTCAAATTCTCTTCTGCCTTTCAGCCTCAAACTGATGGTCAAACTGAGGTGGTTATAAGAAACTTGGGTAATCTTCTGCGATGTCTTGTTGGTGAGCGCCTAGGCAACTGGGACTTATTGCTACCTACTGCTGAATTTTCTTACAACAGCTCTGTAAATCATTCCACAGGAAAGAGTCCTTTTGAAGTTGTTAATGGATACAAACCCCGCCAGCCTGTAGATCTTGTACCTATGTCCACTAATGACCCCACTTTCCACACTGCTGAGACCTTTGCCCAACACATTCATGATTTGCATGCCGAGATTCGCCAAAAACTTACATGGTCTTATGAAAACTATAAGCTTTCTGCAAATGCACATCGTAGGTTTCAAGAATATAATGTGGGAGATTATGTGTTAGTACGTGTGCGCCCTGAACGCTATCCCAAAAATTCTTTCAAGAAGCTTAATGCCACAACGTCAGGACCTTTCCAAAAATATAGTCGACAGGGACCCAATGCCTATGTACTGGATTTGCCAGCAGATTGGGGCATTAGTGCAATATTCAATGTGGAGGATCTTTCTCCTTATCGTGGTACATTCGAGCCCCTCCACCACCAGCAACATCTTCGTCAGACCGTCACCGTGGTTCACCGCTGTCAGCAGCGTTACTGCCTCTGCCTCGACTTCCTCAGCAGCCGCCCGAGCGCATCGACACCGTTTTGGACGACTAGACCATCCTCACCAGCCAGGGCATTGTACGCCGTTTCTTGGTTCGTTGGAGAGGTCGTTCTTCAGCAGACGCCACATGGATCACCGAGGAGGAGTTTCACCGCGTTGATGCAGATCTTCTGGAGCTCTACCTCAGTACTGACTCGACGGAGTCGAGTCTTTTGCAGCCGAGGGGAGTTGATGTAGGACAGACCCTACCTTTACGCACTTATGAGCGTAGGCGTCGTCGTGTCATTAGTTAGGCTTTATTGGCATGTTTTAATTTATTATGTCTTTTTTCTTCTTATGGGTTTTTGTAAAGTCATGTGGTTTTAGTCCCACATTGGCTATCGTGTGTTTAGTCTTTCTTTTAGAAGCCTATATAAAGGCTCTATGGGCATCCATGTAGAGAGACAGTTGATGAATGAGAATTATCTTTTGTCATTGCCTAGTTTATTTTAAGTTAGCCATAGTTTTACATTAGAATATTTAAGAAAACACTTTATTACTAAAGATCTAGAAAAAAAAGCGATTTTTTTGGGAATCGAAGTATCACATTCCTCTTCTGGAGTATGTCTATCTCAGCTCAAGTATATCCTTTATCTACTGCAAGAAATTGGCATGTTGAGAGCCAAGCCAGGAAGCACACCTCTGGATTCCAACACTAATTGGGATGACGATTCTTCTCCTTCATATCATGATAGCAAGCGGTATAGAAGACTTGTGGGTAAGCTCATTTACTTGACTGTTACACGAGCAGAGACTGGGTTGTTGTTTGTCACATTCTCAAATACTTAAAAGGCTCTCATGGAAAAGGTCTTCTATACAAGAAAATGGGCACTACAAGATTATTGGAATTTCTGATTCTGACTATGCCGGCAACAAGACTAATTGTAAATCTACCTCAGGTTACTGCACTTTTGTAGGTGGTAATCTTGTTACTTGAAGAAGTAAGAAGAAAACTGTTGTGGCTAGATCCTCTGCTGAAGTTGAGTATCGACTCATGGCTCATACTACTTTTGAGTTGATGTGGGTTCAAAGGTTGTTAAAAGAATTTGAAATCAATGATTCTGAGCCCATACTATGTATTGTGATAACGGAGCCTCTATCTTCATTGCAAGCAATCCCACATTCTTTGAGCTCACCAAGCACATTGAGGTAGACTGTCACTTGACTCACTTCGTTAGGGAGTCCATTTTATCCAGACGCATATCCACTCCATACACCAGGATTGAGGATGGCAAGGACAAGATTCATCTCTATGTGGACAAGCTGGGCATGCATGATATATATTTAGTTTTCTGTTATTTATTTTGTGCTTTTAGTATCTTGTCTTGTATCCCATATTGGTGACTCTGTATTTACTGACCTTTGAGGAGCAAGGAAGGGCCAAAAAATGCACCCTTTATGGTTATGGTATATAATGCCCTGTTCGCAAGAAGGAAGGGAGTTGGCTTACCACATTTACCTTCTCATCTTGGGAGAAGGGCTGCGGCGTAAACAGAGTACAGAAGTTGCTGGAGCAGCAACCCCCACACAGAGAGATTCTCACAAAGGAATCAGAATCTCGCTAGTCCAGGACTAGAGAAGTCATTTTTGTAGGCGGCGGAGTAAGAGCAATTGGAGTCAAGGGATCAATATGTGGACAAGCTGGGCATGCATGATATCTATGTCCAGTTTGAGGGGAAGTGTTATTTGCTGAACTCTGTATTTGCTTTTTAGTATCTTGTCTTTTATACCATATTGCTGAACTCTGTATTTGCTGACCTCTCCTATGCTATATAAGGAAAAGGCCTATTCTTGTTTTAATCATCCAATAATAAAATCCTTTAATTATTCACACTCCGAAAGCAACATATTCTTTCTAGTAGCTAACGACAAATATGTTAGTTAATCTACAATGTTTCTCAAAATAAATGTGTGAAATACATCATTTTTATTTTACTCGAGGGATTCCAATTACTTTCTCCAGATCATGTCCCATGGGATAAAAAATAGATACAAATGTCTTTTTTTAGAATTTTTGCAAAATACTAAAGCCAGATTGACAGTTTTTCAAAACATTGTTATGCATTGCCAAGTCAGTGATAATGTCATCTCTGTATTAGACCCCCTTAAAAATTTTACAGAATTTCTCAACTTCTATAGAATTTGGATGTCTATGAAAAGACAAGTAACCCATTCCATGTTTGTCTATTGCGTTCTATTCATAGTTGTCTTGATGGTGACCTCCAGAAGTTGGGAGCCTAGTAGTCACCTAGGTGACCGGGCACCACTACCTAGACGTCCGAGGCATTCTATTAACATTATAACTGTATAAATTTACTTACAGTTATGAATTGGATGTGTTTATGTTTCTAAGTGTAGTATTTTGGTTTTCTAAGCTTTGTCAACTCCATATTAACCTAGATTGACACTTAATGTGACCTAAATAAGATCTAACATACTCTAATTTGACCTAAATATGATCCACTTTAGTGAAACCAAACTTAAATTGACCTAAATCAAACATAAACTAACCTAATTTAACCCTAAAATGACTTTAATGACCTAGTTTGGCAAAATTTAAACTTGATTTGACCAAATTTGGTGCAAAAATGACCTAAATCGGGCCTAAAAGGCCCTATGCACCCATGTAATTCACTCAAGGCCTTGGCGCCCAGACGTGAAACACCTCTTCCAGAGCCTTAGCCCGCCTAGGCCGACGCCTTGATAACTATGATTCTAATCCGCTTTATCAACCTCAATGATTTTCAGATCATTGCCATGCCAATACCTGTTGTCGATTTGGGTTCATCCCTAATGAAGTTTTGGATTGCTTGGTACTCTACTGATTTGTAATCCGAGGTTTCATATGTTTCTTCAATGTTAAATAGTGCTCTAAGTGGGTCTGGGTAGACCCGCTGACCCGCAAATCCAAACCCTTCAAAAAATCGTCACGACTCTAAATTTTTGTACCAATATACACGTGGACCAACATACCCATATACCCATATATAAGTGGGTCTATTAATGGATATGCTTGGACCCAGAATCGCTAGATTCATGTATCTGTTATATATAAATAATTACTTAAATGATATGTTGTTTATACCATACTTTACTAGTCTAACTAATATAATAGTGAGATTGTGTCAGTTGCGACTAGTTATCAACTTGAGAGCTAACTATTCTAATTACAATCATGAACAATATACATAAACTTAAAATCAAAATAGTAACATGATATGCTACATAACTCAAACACTATGACAATGACTACAAATATGTAAAAATTAACCCAAATAATCTTCAATGTACAAAGTATTGTATTATTTAATATAATTATGCCATGTTAATGTCCCATATATAACAATTTCATGTTGTATTAAAATAAGTAGAGCATAGTTATAAATTTTCTTACATAAACTATGTCATTTTATTAGAACCGCTTACCCGCATACTCACACCGCATACCCTTGAGTATTGCGAGTATGGTTCCGGTATGGGTCTAGAATTTTATTATGCGGGTCTAGAACCGGAACTGGACCCGCTAAATTAAATGGGTAAGTGTGTGTGTGGCCAGATCCACATAGCACCCGCACGTTTACACTCCTAAATACACGTAAACTTAAAACCAAAATAGTAACATAATATGCTACATAATAAAAACACTATGACAATGACTACGAATGCGTAAACAATCAACTCAAGTAATCTTCAACGTAGAAAGTATTGTATAATTTAATATATTTTAGCCATGTTAATATCCTATATATAACTATATCTCGTTTTATTAGAATATATAGGACACAGTCATAATTTTCTTACATAAACAATATGAGTTTTTATTAGAACCGCTTATCCGCATACCCGCACTACATACCTGTAGAGTATTGCGGGTACCGTATGGTGCGGGTCTAGAATTTCATTATCCGGGTCTAGAAGCGGAACGGGATATGCTACATTAAATGAGTATGGGTATGGGTATGGCCAGACCCACCCGTACTCATACTGTTTACACCCCTAATGTTAGAGAGGTCAACCTGGGCAGAAATACAATAAACACGATATTTCTTGACCATTATTGTCTGTTAGGCTTTTTTGATGCTATTTTGTTAGATTTTAATGCATCCTTGTTCAAATTTCAGTCTATATTGTGAGTACATTTAACATTACTAGTACTCTTTGAGATTTAAGCCAACTCGTCTAGATTTGATGAACTGCCTAAGGCTAGAAGTTATGAACATGTAATTTCCGTGGCAAGGATTTGTTTCTTCTCTTGTATCTAACTGGTGTTTTGGTGAAACTTAAACAGGGTTCAAGTGATATTGATCAACTAGGAAAGATATTTGCTGCATTCGGAACTCCCAAGCCAGCACAATGGCCAGATATGATTTACCTTCCAGATTATGTTGAGTACCAATTTGTTCCTGCTCCTCCATTGCGCTCTCTTTTCCCTATGGCCAGCGATGATTGCTTGGATTTGTTAGCAAAAATGTTCACCTATGACCCAAAAGCACGGATATCTGTCCAACAAGCTTTAGAGCACAGGTTCCAATTGAAATTTTGTATTAAGTTTTATATATCGAAAAATCTGATTGATATTTTTCCTTGATACTTTCAGGTACTTTTCATCCATACCGGCACCGACAAAGCCATCTCTGTTACCGAGGCCTCCTCCCAAGGGTGAATCGAGCAACCATCGTCCTTTTGATTTGAATTCTCAGGATGTTCCTGTTGTTTTATCTCCACCCAGAAAAAAAAGAGTGGCATTGGGACATGAACTGTTGGATGGAAATGCTCATGGTTCTGCTAGGATCAGTGATCATTCTATTGATATCCGGCATACTGATCATACTGCTGGTCAGAGTGGAAATATGCCAATGTCGGTGGATGTGGAAGCCTTACTGGGCTCAACATCCAATCTTAGACCAAAACTGAACAGGTGTGGAAACCAGTGGATTTAATCTGTTTCACTACCCACTTTGTAATATTGTTGTTTAGAAATAATAATGTGCTGATAAATTGCTGCAGCGTGGACCGATCACATTTAAAGAGGAAGCTGGAACTGGATATGGATCCTGAGTTTGGCTAGTGCCAGAATGTTCGCTCTTTTTGGGTGCATAATGTAATGAAGTGATGCTATTCTAAAATGATTCTGAAGCTGATCTGATGAGAGACTACAATTCGTCTCGATGAGTTATGTCTCATCTCTTCATCTCCAATGTACACGAGTGCAAGCTTGACTTGCTGAGGCTGACGCTGAGTGCGTACACCGAGTAAGACGCGGGATTAATCATGAAAGCGGCTACAAGTTTTCCTTTCCAGATTAATGTTTTGAACCTGCTTTAAATAATATATTGTATCCCTTTCAAAGAAAAAACATCGTGTTCCTGTTCTAATCTTTTGATTAAAGTGTATCCTGCTGTGCTTTAATATATATGAAACTTGCTTCGCAATTATATGGGTTGTGATCCTGAGGATTCCGAGTCTCTGCTGGGTAATAACTGCAAGCCTTATACTAAAATTTGTATCCAGACCGGTCAATTTGTGAAGTTCTTTTATTGCAGAAACAATATACGTTATTTCAATTAGTATTGTTTCCTGTATTCCAGATTCAGTACATTGCCGTGCACCTTGCATATGTTGATTTAAGAAGCTTTCAATTTTGTATTCAGTGTGCTTGTTTGAATCGTCGTTGTCAATTAAGTGAATGCACTAAATTGAAATTCCTTGAGCGAATATCATCCAAACAGATACAAAGCTAGGCTCGCAACTATTCTAAAAGAAACAATACGGCAGTCAGCAATGATGTCTATTCATGATTGACAAGAGATGGTTACATTCTGAACCCTGCACCTGGGATTCCTGCAGGATACCCATGAAAATAAAGCGAGTCTTTCTAATAATCGAAAATGAGGCTACAGACTAGCCAAGAACAGCTGCACGTCCATTGTGACGAGCAGAACTCTGGAGTGGCAAATAACGTGCTACCCAAAGATGATTTTGTATGCCGTTCAGCTACTTTCTTTTTATAAGCCAGGATGTGATCAGATTCATCCTGTGCTCCCCATATAGGAAAAATATTCACATACACCGTCACCTTCACCCAATGACTGTACTGGCATCAAAATGGCAGGCGCACAGCTGCTTGCTTTCCACCACAGCTTCTTGTTGAGCCGTATAGGTATGAAAAAATATTATGGGTGCCTAGGGAAAAGAAGACATGATGAATTGATAAAGTACATAAAAGCAAGAAAACATACAAGAGAGAATGTGTGGACAATGATACATTATAGAGATATAAGCAATGTATATAAAATGTTCCATATGGGTGAACGAAATGAAAGAGATCTAGGGCAGGTAAAATGCATTAAGCGTGAAGATGGTGGATTTAGGTTAAGGATGATAATGCCAATAAGTAATTGAAAACAACTTCCACATGATTTTTAATATAGCCATTTCAATCTGTCAAAGGATTGTGCGTCATTGATGCAAAAGATATCACCCACACTCAATGACTTGCATGATCAAATGTCAAGAATTCTTTGCAAATGATGAAAACAAGCAAGTTACTTGAGACAAAAGATATTCCTATTGTTGTATGAAAGAATGTGGGTTGGTGCTACGCAGTTAATAAGTTTCATCAATACAATTATGATGATTTGATAGAAATGAAGAAACTATACCATAGTCTTCATCTATTAGACAAGGAGATGTGCAAAGCTACAAAAACAATAGAGGTATCAAGCTTACATGTCATATTGTGAAGTTTGTGGAGATGATTATTTAGAAAAGACCAAGATCTATAATGCTTATATCAGACAACTGGCTTAGTGTCATACTGGGAGGATCTGTAACAAATGCATTTATTCTAATAAGGAGGCTAATGGATAAGTATATAGAAAGAGATATCATATAATTTTCATTGATTAGAGAAGACTTATAACTAAGTATTTAGGAAAATGCTTTCATGGGTTTGAAGAAAAAGTGTTATGATCTAATATGTTGATTTGATGAAAGACATGTATCATAACTCGACAGTGAGTGCCAAGACTCCAAGAGGAGTGACCATAAGACTTCATATTATAGTTGGCTCATAATCCACGTTCTTTGTAAGATGGCTATAATCTTAGTATAGGCTAATCGAGCCTCTTTTGTCCAAAACCCTAAATGGTGATACATATATAGAAAAATAGGAAAACTTGGGATGGATGTTGGATAATCCTTAAATTACCAATAATCCCAAATTAGACCCATGGATTAATGCAACTGGGGCTCACTAGATTTTGGGGCCAAAAATAGGATAAACAAATTTAGGGCACCAATTGAGTTGAAGAACTCATTTATTTAGATTAATAATGGTTTTAATCCCAAGCTTAGATTGAACCCAAGATGCACCCATGTTTAAATTTACATGATTTCTCAATGATGATTAATGTGTTAATTTACTACTTGAGCTTATAGAACGTACCATTTGAAAATTTATGGAGGGTGGTCCATAATTACCCAGATGAACCCTCAGTTTGGAATATATATATATATATATATATATATATATATATATATATATATATATATATATATATATATATATATATATACACTAGTGAACGCACACGTGCACGTGACATATAAAATTTGTTAGAAATGTGCGGGTAGAGGACTCCTCCGTGAAAGGGTCCCTACGGTAAAAGATATTTGTGTTGTTTGTTTGAAAGGAGAGAATCAAGGAACCATTTCTGTAGGATGGAGAGAGAAATACAGAATTAAAGATAATAAAAGTTAATAGGAGAGTGTGAGAATAGATATTTGTAGGAGCAAAATTCCTTGAAAAAAGGAGAGAAGAGAGTGAATCAAGGAGAGCACAACATCAAACTCGCTCTTTTTATAGTAGTATATATATGTATATGTATATGTATTTATATGCATATATATGTTTGGGGAGTACACAACCCACATGCTTTCAAATTATGTGGGATTGTTTATTTTGAGGAATTTGAGTTTGAATCCAAAGGCACCTTTTGAAGTTTTATTTGATTGATGGGGTTAGGGTATGGGTCTGATTATTACAATACAATCCTACCCCTTTAGGTATTAGATTGAATTTTAGGGGTTGTCTCCCCTACTTGCGAGCTATGCACAAGATCATCCAGAGTGTTAGATTCTATCTCCTCCACCTACCCTCCATCGTTCTACCATTGATCCTCTTGACCTTCCCAATGGATTCCATTCTCCTTGTTGAGTCAAAGGACTTGTAGTGAACGTTAGGTGATGAAGAAGTATAAGGAAAATTAGCCAGTCCCTTCTTCGTACTTCTTCAACTTACAAAAAATAACACAATAGATGAGCCTCTCTCTGTGTTTTTATATGTAAATGTAAATGTATATGTATATGTATATGTGTGTGTATATATATTTATTTATTTATATATATGCACCCTATATATACATATAAATATGCACATACATATATATACATGTGTGTGTGTGTTTATATGTATAATTGTAGGAAAACATGTAAACATTCCTCGTTAAGGGTGTGATATTTAAATAAGATATTTCTTGTTTTGTCCCCTGCTTAAATTTATTATGTCATGTTAGAGACTAAAAAATGCTAGCTTGGTGTTTAGTAATGAAACATTCGAGTACTAATCAGGGATGTTAGAGAGGGGGGAAATTAAGGAGTTTCAAGCTATGGAGAAGATCAAGATATTTAGTTAGGGTATGATACAATGATACAAGCCTCTGAGAATCGATCTTCACGATGATTTCACCATTGCGTCAAACTTTTCAATCTTGGAGATTAGTACCCAGAAAAAATAATAAGAAAGAATAACTATTGTTATATATGTTCCGTTCTTGAGAATCGTGTCACTACTACAGAAATGGCTTATAAAGTCGATTTTCAAGGTGTCAGTTGTATATAAAAACGGACACATAAACCCTACTGTGTCGGTTTTTAACATAAACCGACATCCAATATGTGAAGGTCGACCAGACACGAGTACCACTTTCAATAATTGTCGGTTATTTAATAAACAACCGACACCTAAAGTCAACCGCCAAACCCAAAATTCCAGCGAAAAAATTGGCTCCAAAATTTGACATATGTTGTCGGTTCTTTAATAAATAACCGATGACTAAAGGGTATGCGCAAGACAGGAATAGTTGTCGGTTGTCTTTTATTTATAAACCGATGAATATTAAATAGTATAGTTGTCGGTTTTCTTCAAAGAGCCGACACTGTTGGTTTAGTTGTCGGTTGTGTTAAATAACCGACACATATTGTCAACTTAATAGCCGTGCGAACAGAAATTTTCCCCATTGTCTCTGTTTCATTGCCGTGCGCTAGGGTCTGGCGATTTCCCCCGCAGTCGTTGCCGGTTGTCTCCCTGCGCCGCCGTTCGTCTGTCGCACGCCGCTCGCCGCCATCACCGTCGTCGCCGTCGCCGCCGGTTGCTGCGCCGCGGGTTGCTGTTCTCGTCGACGCCCTCGCCGCCGCTCCGCCGAGCCGTCGCCGGTTGCTGCGCCGCCGGTTGCTGGTCTCCTCGACGCCCTCTCCGCCGCTCCGCCGAGCCGTCGCCGGTTGCTGGTGCTCCTCTTCTCGCCGCCGTCACCTCCAACTGCTCTCCTCTGCTCCGGCGCTGTCAGCTTCACCTTGTTGCCCTCAAGATACGCCAGCTTCTTCCTTCTTCCTCATCCCTAGCTTAATACTGCCTGTCTAATAGACTCAACTCAAGTTTTTCTATCTTTACATTTGCATTATTCATTGCCATTGTTCTTTAAAATGTCAATGAAACTATAATGGTTATCCAATGTTAAAGTTGAATACCTTGTTGTAGGCTACACAACAGATGAAACTACAGTAGCGTTTTCGTGTATATGTGTTTGATATTCTTATATCACTAGAAAGAAAGACAGCCATTTTCATTACTAGTAGATGAATAAATACATTAAATACAAATCAATTGGTAAACTAATATAAATCAGTAGATTATTACATAATTCCTAAATCAGCACATAAATAAATACAAATAGTAGATGAATAAAATACAATAAATACAGTAATAGAGTTAAATCAGTAGATGATTAAATGATATCAAAATTAGTACATAAATAAACACAAATCAATAGATAACTAAATAAAAACAGTAATAAATAAAAACAAATAAGTAGATGAATAAATACATAAGTGGAAAAGTAAATATGAATCAGTTGATAAATAAAGTTACATTAGTAGATTCTTACATAATTTCAGAAGCAGTATAAATAAATTCAAATGAGTAAATAGCTAAATAAAAAACAGTACATGAATAAATACAAATAAGTAGATGAATATATAGAAATCAGTTGATTAACTAATATAAAATTATAAATCAGTGATGATTAATCAATTCTCAAATCAGTACATAAATGAATACAAATAGTAGATGAATAAATATAATATAATCAAATCAGTTGATAATTAAAGTTAAATAGTTGATAACTAAAGTTAAATCAGTAGATGATTAAATAGTATCAAAATCAATACATAAATAAACACAAATCAGTTGATAACTAAAGTTAAACAGTTGATAATTAACTAAAGTTAAATCAGTAGATGATTAAATAATATCAAAATCAATACATAAATAAACACATGTGACATGCTTGGAATGTAAATGATGAACTTTTCCCTAAATTGCCAATCATGCTTTTAAAGACATCAATAATCACCCTAACTTGAAGAACTAGGATTTTAGGTACAAGAATGACAACACATTATTTGTTGGCCTAAAAACCCATCCAAATGCTGCCGAAATTTTCTTAATTTATAATGTGAGCTTAATTTATAATGTGAATTACTTTACAATGTGAATGTGAACTTTATAATGTCAGCTTTAGAATTTGAATTACTTTACAATTTGAATTACTTTACAATGTGAGCTTTACACTTTGAATTACTACTTTACAATGTGAACTTTACAATTTGAATGTGAATTTGCAGATGGCTGACCATTCTCCTGATGACCGTCTTGATGACTACCGTGAGGGTGAGGACATCAATGCACCGCCTCATA
Organism: Alisma plantago-aquatica; assembly: GCA_963693085.1. Taxonomy (NCBI): domain Eukaryota; kingdom Viridiplantae; phylum Streptophyta; class Magnoliopsida; order Alismatales; family Alismataceae; genus Alisma; species Alisma plantago-aquatica. The sequence goes on along the minus strand of OY856412.1, from coordinate 98,933,856 downwards.
ATGTAAGTTTTAAAAATATATCATATATTTATATCTATATGTCCATTTATAGTTATATTTTGTAAATTTGAATTATTTTGTCAAAATATAGGTTGATGATGCACAAGTACCATGTTCAGCACTTGAGGCACTTGATCAACAACACCAAAAAATTGACAAGAGAAGGGGCATCACTATGATGAAGAAGTTAATTGCGCAAAAGGGAAATGGACCCAAACTTGTTGTGGATTTCGATAATGCAGGAAATGCATGTGGTGTGAATCGCAATTCATTTATTTCATATCTTGGATATGTTACTCGTAGCCATTGCGGTTGTCGCTTAGATTCTTGGCATAACGTTTCTAAGGAGAAGAAAGATTTAATATGGAGGGATTTATGCATGAGTTATTATTAATTTGCAATTCTATTTTGTAGATGACTAAATTTTTGGATACTAGTTAATAGAAATTCTATTTTGCAGAGTATATTTGAATTGGATGAAAAGCTGCATCGTAAATGCGTGATGCAACGCTGTGGGAGAGTCCTAAGGAACTATAGGACAAATCTCACCAGAGAATACATAAAAGAAGCCGACAAGAGGAAGAAGACAGCCACTGAACAGTGGAACTTCCTGAACAAAGAAGAATGGGACGCGTTTGTCGCTTCAAGACAAACTGATGAATTCAAGGTATTAGGCATCAGTCTCAATCTCATTAATTAATATATGTTGTATTCACTTATTCAAGATTAACATTTAGTGTTACTAACCAAATCATTAATGTGCATACTAACTAAGCCCTCAGTGATGCACAAAGATCAAGGCGTGCGATGAATGTGCACGACCACACAATGGGTCCAAGAGGATATGCAGGCGTTCGCCAAAGACTACAGGCTGAGGCTGCTGCTGCTCAGTCTGCTGCTACTCAGGAGTCCTCTACCATAGGTAGCACACCTCTGCTTCACCATGATGTCTGGATTGCTGGGAGGCAAAATAAGAAGGGAGAATTAACTAAGGCCGCAACTGCTGAGGCGGCTGCAAAAATGGTAAAATACAACTCTTACAGCAATAATTTGAATATTGATTATTTGTGTTGTTTACTTAAGTATAAGTTTTTGTTTTGGCGATTAGCGGGAGCTGCACGAGCTGAGGAAACAAGGAAAGTTCATCCCTGAGGGCACAAGGGATGAATTGACAGTTGCTCTGGGTAACCCAGAGCATCCTGGACGTGTTAGGGCTGCAGACGCTGGTGTGGGCATCAAAGCTTTTTTTGGGCCATCCCAGCGCAAACATGTCCTAAAAGCGGGACTTTCATAAGAAGAGATAACATATTTTTTCCTTGTAGATGTTACTGTAAAAGAGAATTCAAAAATTAGAATTTGACGTTTCTTTTATCCATGTATAGGTGGATAAGCTATTTGACAGGAATCTCGAAGAAAAACTCGAAGAAGCAACGCAAAAGTGGCAGGCATCTCAGACTGCCACTTACCAGACAATACGTACTGCAACCTCTAGTCCTACTCCTACTGCAGAGGTTGGGAGTAATCCTGTAGACCCACCACCTAGCACATCCACTGTAAGTATTTTTATGACATAATAACTAGTTTTTTAATTCAAGATGATACGTATATATGACAGTGTAGTCGTTTCAAAAAAGATGATATGTATATATATATAACATTCTTTACACAAAAATTTGTAGGGGTTGAAGCCATGCCGTCTAAAAAGTAAAGAATATGTCATGGCAGAGGCGTCGGCTTACCCATCCGTACCAGGGGAAACGTGTCACGGGTCTCCAGTACCATCTGGTTGGATTCGGGTGAGCCCGATACATATATTCCCCCAATGGATGGATCTTCCACTGCCATATGCCCACCCAGATTGTGAAACGCTTGGTGAGGCAGTAGGCGGAGTGATATTGTGGGAAAAAGCGTATGTCTTCTTTACTGAAAAGGTATGGTAAATTTACATTATGTTCAATTGTTAGTGTGTGTATATGCTGGCAGTTGATCTGAAATTATTATATATATATATATAGGTTAAAAATAAGACACCCACAGCATCTAGGCCTCCACTTCCACCTCCTGCATTACCTAGTTGGGTTCCACATGACCTACCTCTCCCGTTAGGTCCTAACTGTAGGGGTATGACAGTATGGTTAGGGGAACATGATATAAACTCCCCTATAACTGTTTCTTCTGATTCATATTCTACAGGCCAGTCATACGAAACAAAAATATTTATACAAGATATTTTGGAGATGTTTCAAAATGATTGGCTAAATACATCTGTGATAGAGCTATGGATAAGGTGAGATATTCTTTATACATCCATATACCTTGTGTATGATCTGGTGATCTGGTTTCTTATTTATTAATACATGCGTAATTAATACATATTTTGCAGCTACTTAGACAACATATGTGCAGATTTTGGAGTCGAACATGTAGGGTTTTTGATTCCATCCTTGATTAGTCTAGTAGCTAAAAACCCTACATCAGTTCAACAATACTACCGTGAGGCTTTTTCAATTTTTGCTGTAAATAAGAAGACGGTGATAATGGCTCCATTCAATGTAGAGTAAGTTTACTTTGCTTATTATAATTTGGACTTAAGAAAATTATATTTTATTGTGGATTTTGAGTTATTAATTTTTAACTTTTTTTCCTCTAGTGGTAAGCATTGGGAGTTATTGGTTATTGCCCCCGAGACGTTCACTGTGTATTATCTAGATCCTAAGGGGTGTAAATTGAATACAAGATTTGGACACAAAATGAAAATGGCAATATTTCGGTGAGAAATATTTCATTTTTCATATCCGTTAACATATGTTATTACATTACTATTTAATTGCAATGTTCTGTGTTACATTAACATGTAGGGGTTTTGAGGAGTACAAAAAGGCTGGAGGAAAGGTCCCCACGAAAAAGAACCAGCAAATAAATTGGAAGAACGTGAAAGTAAGTTCCCTACTGCAATATATGTATATATTATTTATGTGAACAACGCTAAATTAGTTGTATTTTTTAATATTTTGTATGTTTGAATTTATAGTGTGCTACACAAGACAATGGATGGGCATGTGGATACTATGTCATGCGATATATGCACATACTTGTCAAAAATGCCGCAATGGACATCGATTGTATTGCTGAGGTATTATATAGCCGACAAGAGATAATATGAAATATATCAATCTTATTTATAGCTCATTAATTATATATATACATCATTCTCTTTACAGGTGTTTAAAATGGACCCCAGTACAGGAAAGGACTTACCAGATGTACATGAGCCCTATACGATGGGAGAATTAAATGAAGTAGTAGAAGAATGGGCAACAACCATACAATTAGTGGGGGCTTTAAAATATAATTGGGATCCTGATAGAGAATAATGACTAAACAATGATACTTTGTAAATGAATTTCTGAATTATAATATATGTGTGAATGTTTCTACATGTCTGGATGTTTCTACATGTGTTTGAATGAAAATGAATGAAAGTGTTGGTTGCTATATGAAGTCTACATGTGTGAATGTGAATCAATGGAACTACATATTGCTAGCATGTGTGAATGTTTATAAATGTGTGAAAATAAAATGGAACTGCAGGTTGCATTGCTATATGCATGTGCTACTTTTTTATTGTTAATTTTGCAGGTTTGCGGCCTGTTGTCGGCTGATATCAATAGATGCCGTAAAACCTACAATTCATAACTGAACTGAACAGGTTTCTCATCCTGCGACCAACCACAGCAGGTCTGCAGACTGACAGCAAAAAAAAACAATAGTCGTCGGTTATTTGTAAATAACCGACATAATGTTATAGTGTCGATTTTTTACAAATAACCGACATCTATTTTGTGTGGCGCGAAGGGCTTGGTTGTCGGTTATTTGTAGATAACAGACACTGATGGTGCCCAACATGGCACCCTTTCTGTGGTGCGAAGGGTTTGGTTGTCGGGTTCTTACCTAATAACCGACACCTATAGTCCCATGATGGCGCGTTTTCGGTGGTACGCAAAGAGTTTGGGTGTCGGTTATGAAACCGACGACCAATGGTTGGACTTTTAGTGTCGCCCACATATGTGTCGCTTATAAACCGACACTAAAGGCTTTAAATAACCGACACTAAAGGTAGGTTCTGTAGTAGTGTGTTACTTAGATAATTTATTTCCTTATCATTATATAAAATACAATTTTATACACACACACACACACACATATATATATATATATATATATATATATATATATATATATATGTATGTGTGTGTGTTTATGTGTGTGTCTATATGTGTATGGATGTGTGTGTGTTTATATATAATTCCATAAAATATGTAAAAACATGCCTCCTTAATGGTGTGATATTTAAATAAAATAGTTCATGTTATCCTCACCTACTTTGGTTTTTGGTGTCATGTTAGAGACTCGAAATTGGTAGTTTGGTGTTTAGTAAGGAAGCGTTGGAGTACTAACCAGGGACATCACAGAGTGGGGGGAGGGGTTAAGGAGTTTTAAGTTATGGAGAATATTAAGATATTATAGTTAGGGTATGATGAAAATCTATAAGAACCTGAGAATCAATCTTCATGATGATTTCACCATTGTGTCAGACCTTTCAACTGTAGATATGAGGCCATCCTAAGTCAATCCATGCCAATACTACGAAACGTTAACTATGGTTATATATGTTTGCTTCTCTATAAGATCTTCTAGTTAGATAATTTGCTTCATTATAATTATATAAAATTCAAAATTTCTATGCATTTATAGATAGGAAGCATAAGGTTCTTGTTGCTAAAGATTGATGAGAACTATTCTAACTAAGAAGAAGAGGTAAAACAACTATGTAAAATTTATTTTGAGAACTTGTTGCAGATAATATATATTGGAAATATTTTTATCTGACTACTAAAGGATTAAATATTTATTGTAGGTTAGTTTTGAATATTTGAAATATCTACATGGCATTCACGTATACAATGGTCATGTTAGTAAGAAAAAACAATTGTATCAATCAAAACTTCCACATGGTCAACATTTTTATTTAGTTTATTAGCATTCTTCTACATGCTCGATATGTTTATTTAGTTTATTAGCTTTCTTGTGGAAATATTATGTATCGTGTTGAGTAATAATCAATTAATGATAACAGGAAAGTATTGAGGTTTCTATGTTATGCTTTTGTATGTCTTTTGGTTAGGGGTTTAATTAAGTTATGCTTCCATATGCTTCTAAACTAAGGACTTACAAGCAAACAAGGCCTTTGCTAGAATCATGTGTCCTTTAATATCAAATCATAAAGGTCAGTTATATGGAGAAATATTTAAATTACATTTGTTATTTTGTTCAATAAATATCAAAGTATGTTATCTATGCCATTTCATTTCAATAATGTGTTGTATATTGACACATTGTTATATTATGCACAATAGTGTTTACAGGCTAATGATGTTGGGTGATTTTTCATGGTTGGGACGAGATGTCCCTAGATTAAGGATCTATGGAGGAATTCAAAGGACATCTTTTCAGATTGAGTGAGTTTCCTAAACCTATATCGGCGGGGTTCATCTATGCTATAGAGGTAACTTTATCCAAACTAACTTTCCATTTGTTATTTAAGCTCTATAAACCTATATATTACTATTTAAGTTTAAACTTTGATAATCATCATGTGTTAGGTTTTTTTTAAAGAACATATATATGGATCTCATTTCATTTTTCATGGTTTGTTTAACATTTCTTCATCGAATTATCATATTACGTGACACCTTCCATTGATGAGGAACCCATATTATTGATAGAGCATGGTCTTGCTTTCACTTTTGCCAATGTCTTAGAAGGGTGTTGTGGCCTCTTTTGGATATTATTATGGTAGAAGGAATTACATTCTAGTACAAATGGTTAATTCTCTTGTTGATGTAATCATTCCTCATAATGACTATTGAATCTAACTAAAATATTTGTGGCTCCCAACTACCCAATGTAGAGTGACAAACTTGGAAAACCTTTCACATATTGTATAAATAATGTTTCTACAAATGAGGTTAACTGTGAGTAGGGGGAATATAAATGTTTTGTGGAAAAGGTAATATATTGCCTTCCCGAATTGAAAAAAATGTGCGAGTAACTAAATCATTACACTAACCATGTACAAGAGTATCTCAGAAACCCCAAATGTCCTAAACCATGGTATTACTCTGCAAAATCCCAATGTTTAGATACTATGTGGTCTAAATTAGCCACTTATTTGTTGTTAAACTTGGATAACCACAAAATATCTTTTGCTATTTTTTTCAAACAACTTGATCTCAATCATCTCCATTTCTCCATGTTTGTGGTTGTTCCTTTTTTTCCGCATGTGATAGCACATAGCTGTAAAATAGATGCCTCCAAATATTGGTTGGTCCAAATTGAGGTTGCATTTTCTTTTGTCCACCCAAGGGCCACTTCCATTCATCTAGTGGTTCCCCCCCACCCATTCTTGAGGTTTATCCTAATCCATATGTATTGTGAGATATTTAATTTGAAGAATAGGAATGAATGATATTTGTCACACTCCTTACAAAGGGTACATGTAGTATCTAGTATCAAACCTCAATTGATCAGTCTGTCTAAAGATGGCAGCATCCCCACTATGGCTCTATATATATATCATAGTGATCCACTTAGGTATATGATATTTACCCCAAATAACCATGGAACAAAATCACCATATTGGACCACCCATGGTTTGGTATTAGGATCTTGGAGTGTCTAATGACCACCTTTGTTATGACTATACATATGTTTGACCTTATCCCATATGTGGTTCATATTCTTCCATACATGAGAGTTGTGACAAAGGGTGGTGTTGGGCACTTCAATTTTGTCTCCATATCTATCATGCATCCATGAGGCCCAAATGCCCCTTTGCCAATGGAGGAAACATATTATTCCTTTTATAGTTCTTTCTCTCATATTGACAATCGTATCTTTGATCCTCAAGCCCCCACTGATAAGGGGTTTAGTGATTGTGTGCCAATACATTCCATGTCCTTTACCGCCCCAAAGGAAAATCACAATGAGATTTCTTATCATCTCTATCGTACAATTAGGTATATCACACGGATCTGCCTAAAATCTCATGAGGCTTAGAATCACCACTCTGACCAAGACTAGTCTGGCCACCAAGGATATGCAAAGGCTGGCTCAATTCTCAATCTTCACCCCTCATCTTGTTTAAGAAAGTGAGGACATAGTCCATGGAGAACCCCTCCCACCTGAAACATGTACACCAAAATATCTCATCAGGAAGATACCACAAGAGAGAACCATAAGTCTTTTTGATATTCCTCTCCTCCCATCGTAGGATTTTGACCAATTTATCATGAATTTCGCATAACTCATGCACAATCCTGTGATTTTATAAAAAATACTCATGACCTTCTTGGAGTCCTTCAATCTCTTCATGTGATCCACAAAAAAGAGGAGAACATCATCAACAGAGATCAAATGTAATATAAATTTCACATTCTTGATCTTAAAGGGTTTGATCTTATTGTTATCTTAAGTATTCCTAATTAGATTAGATAAGATCTCCATCACCAAACTGAAGAGAAGAGGAGAGAGTGGGTCACCTTAGCACACATCATTGTTTAGAGGGAACATTCCTTTAGAAATTCCATTAACAAACACCAAGAAGAATGGCGTTTCTATGCATTGTTGTGTCATACGATTCTCATTGAAATCCAAAGAGTGCTTAATTTCCCATGAGGCATCCCATCTCATATGATCATAGGATTTTGATATGTCCATATTGACTCAATCTTTAGAGAGGATCTTTGGATTTTGAATCCATGAGGAATTCAACAGCAAGGAGCGCACAATCTGAGATGTCCCTACCCTTGATAAATGTGCATTGGGTTTTTGATACAAGGCCGAGTAGACGCTCTTTGAGTCTATTGGCTAAGATCTTAGCAAATATCTTATAAAGTACCGAGCAACGTGCTTTGGTCTTAAATTCAACATCTCAATGGAAGGTATTCTTATAGGGATCAATCCAATGAAGGCATGATTTACCTCGAACACCATATGTCCACCCACCAGGAATCAGTGGGTCACCCTGCATATGTCATCCTTAATCAAGTCCCACGTTGACTGGAAAAAAGTATCATTAAAGCCGTCAGGTCCTGGTGCTTTGTTCTCCCCTATGAAGAGCATTGCCTCTTTTATCTATGTTTCAGTTGCCTATTTACATAATCTTTTGTTCATTACATGAGACACCCGATTCCTAGGAAGAAGGGAGAAAGATGAGTGGTGAGGGGGAGGATATGATACAAGTCATCAGCGTAACTGCCAAAAGTAGCCTTTTTCTGCTTTGTTTAAGTTCAAGGTGTTTGACTTCAGTGCCATGTTCTTACTTCACAACCTTCATAGCTTGTGGAGAGAGAGGGTTGTTTCTAACATTGTACGTTGCAGTCTCATAATTTGCTTTGGCCTTCACATGAAGATTATTAATGTTCACCTTCTTCTTCACCCAACTTTTAAGTTCTTTATTTGCATTATGGAGTTTTTAGTCACAACATATATGGGTTTACCTTCGACCTGAATTGTCCACCCTTTTTACACTATTTCCTTGTACCCCGACCATTCACGCCGTAATGTTGTTTTATTGAGAATAGTGGTGGATGTTGTTTAATCTGGGAGCATGTTGTAGTAAACAAATTGTGCGCGGTAAACCTGTGCTACTTGTTTCGTATAGTTACATGGTTCAATGAGTAAAGTACAAAATTTGGCAATAAATATTAGGTTTTCTTATAATAAAAAAAAGAAGGTTACGGTATCGAAGCAGCTCGTTATATTGTCAACAAAACCTCTACTTGGAATTCTGGTGTTGCCAAACATAGAACATCTGCACTGACAATCAAGTGATGGAGCCAGATGTCCCAGTGTCAGGCTATTTAACACAACGGAGATGTGGAGCCAGATGTCCCAGTGTGCAGATGTTCTATATGTCGGTTATTTAACACAACGGAGAGGTGGATCCGCCTTCCCCATCAACAGAGAGGGGACTCCCAAGCGCCTGACAACTGTGCGTTACTAGCCATTCACAACTGATATACTACGACATCGATGAGAATTCAACAAAACTAGTCTAGTAACTCCTATTGCTACCGGACGTGTACGGCAGGAACTCCACCTCTCTAAAACCAGACAACAAGTGTATGACCAGTCATAACATCCGACAAGGTGTCGTTGTCCGACGACAGAGTATGCAAATCTGATGCCTCGGTCTACTCTTCTCAAGGTCAAGTTTATTTCTTTTTAAATCGAGTGAGTGAGTGATATTATTCACCCCGTCTCTCTCTACGGGCTATTCAAAACGAATTGTTGCATGGTAATGAAAACAAAACTCTATGAAATGTTCGGAAAGAATCATTTGCACAGTCGTCTTCTCAAGGTCAAGTTTATGTGAACTTTGTGTTACCTGGTATATATTAGGAGAAAACAAAGTTTGATCATCTTTAAATCATAATAAATAATTCCAGTGTGCATGTGAATACCCACTGAGAAATAAAATCAAATTTTCATGAATGTCAAATCGAACGACAAATAACAAAATATATCCAAGAAGAATGGAACCACTTCCACATCGTCTGTCGTAGCCGAAAAAACCAAAAATGATTTCAAAAATCCAGAAAAAGTGAAGGGTAAAAGACAGCGGTTTGCAAAGAAACACATGGCTTATGGGACGACCAATTGAACAATCGTGGAGTTCCATAGTTGGTTAAAGTATTGTAGTTGATTCTGGACGCATCTCAACTCACAGTTTTCCATAGCTGAGCCCCCAATCAAGGATGTAGAGAGGGTGGATTAGATCCATTTTTAGAGAGAGGAATCGTGGGGAACTGATTAAAATAATATTAACTACGACGTGATTTTGTTAGCTTGTTTACGAAGTAGACAGAGAGAGACAGAGAGAGACTATGTGATCAGACACTTTTTTTTGTCTTCCCACAGCCTCATAGAAATAAAGAATTACATTGAAAATTTGGGTTCTAAACATTTGAAGCGGCGTCCCATCAACATGGATGCGGGAACATACTTATAAGAGCTGTGAAGCATCTTGTTTGGTAGGTTGGACTAGAGATAACAACATTATTCCTCATATTTGGTGAGACAATTCTAGATAATGTGACAAAGCCATGGAAGAGTCAGCATTCCGTCATTTCATTGGGGCAACTGTAGTTGATTTGATGAGATTAGAAAGAAATATCCAATAATTAGATCAGGGACCTCGATACTTACCCCTGATTTTGGAGACTTGGACTCTAGAGTACATCACCACCCCAGGTTGGGACAACTTTTAGACTCAAAATTGAATTTGTTTACAACCTCACCTTATCCAATGACAAGTAGGATAATGTGGAATCATTTTCATGAAAATTTGTTATAAAAGAATTAAAGTCTTGTTTCAGATTTTCATGTTCTTTAATTCCATTGCTAGAATGGTCCTTTGTACGTAGCATCTAGATGGGTCGGCATGTTATATCCTAAATTAGATAAACTTGGTCAATCTGCTAATGCATTCTTGTTTCAATTATATTTGGATATGGGATTTGGCAGGAAATTAGAATATCCTACTTTAGGCTCATTCGGAATGGAAGTAGGTTTGTATGTGAAAATACAATTGAATTATAGGACAACTAAGGATATATTAGCATTGTGATTTCATCCACTTTAGTCGATAAATGGGGGTGTCAATATACATGTATGTTGATATACCGCTTGGGTACTCCTTGTCAATAGGCATGATGAACACAAACATCAACTACCTAAAGGTCGATTCCATTAACAAAACCCAGTATAAATAGGAAAGGCTAGGTGGTGTCCTCAAATCCATACCAAACAAAATACTAACTCATTTCCGAGAAAAGTGATGTCTATTTAGAAGAAAGAAGTTGCCAACTACAATCAATATATTTTCCCAACTCATGTTTTAACCTATTATATGTGACATCCGGACCACAAGACGCCACACATAGCGAGAAAGACGAAAAAAATGTTGAATGATCCTAGTTAACATCATAAACCAAGAAGACAGAGAAAATTTTAAGTGAAAATTTCAACATTATTCACATGTCGGTCATAATCAAAATCCCACATATTCAGTCATAAGTACACAACTATATAAAATCCATCATATATGGCCAAGGTCACAACATGTTTATGTAAAACATCTTCATATTCATGATCAACATGTACAAACATACAAGACAAAAAGTCACTTGTACATACATATGAAAAAGACATGCACAAACCTGAGTGTATAGGGAAGACTCTAAGCATAATCAAGAAGATAGCTGCCCACCTTCAATTATTATTATCCCATAGAAGGTGTCTCCTTGCTCTGAAAATCTTGAGATGGGTTTTGGGAAGGACGGAGAACCATGAGAGCGAGGTCGATGTCTCAGTGAGAGATAAAGCATATGTGTATCATTCTAAGTATGCAAATAAGTACTTATTTAGATAAGAAGTAAATTCTACAAGGTATAACACAAAAGTAAAGTAGTATAAATAAAGGAACATGTATAGTGCATGGAAGAGGAATAAAAGTAGTTCAAGTTGAAGCACCAAGGAAATTACATAGACTAGGATAAACAGGTTGGTCGTATGTCTTATTAATAAACCCTGGGAAGTTGATATGTACAACCCATACTATTGGATAGTGTTTGTGAAGTAACCTAGACCAGTGTAGAAGATATTAGGATTATCCAATCTTGTTAAGACCTCCAAGTGTCTCATTCAGAGTAGGAACAAAATATAGTGGCTCATACCAACATATACAACAAAATCAAACCTGTCTAGTATACTCAAGTCATGTCACATATCAAAATCATGGGTAGTATATCCAAATTATCATCATGTTACATTTCTTTTCTCAATCAATTAGCAGGATTGCCATAATAACTAGAGATATGGCCTCAACCCAACTCATATAAATGTGTGATCACATGCGTTGAGGGTATCATACTTCTTATGTCAGTAACCCATATATATTCAACATTATATGACATTGAATACCTTGGCACAAATCATGTGTTGCTACAAGGACGCTTTTTTACTACCTCCACTTTGGAATACAAGGGTAAGTTGTACGATCACAAGGCACTACATGAACTAGGGCTTTACTTGGTTAATTAGGATAAAACTCATCTTTCATATATAAAACATCATGTATGGCTAATACATACACACAAAGACTCTTGAAAGTAGTGAAACCAAAGTGCATGGCCAAAAGGGTACAACCATGACTCAAATATCACTATTTCGACCATACAAATGTCATTCTATCATAAGCTCTCAAAAGTCATTTTTTTACAAAAGATATCTTCTAAAATAGTAAGGAATTGTCATGAAAATTCTATCCAAAACATCATTGTATGTGAAAGATATGGTGGAAGTAGTAAAAATGCCTAAAAGGCCACTTTAGTGCTTGAATCACATAAAGTTTGCACTTTTGCAGAAACAAGCAATACGTAAACTTATCATACTCATTGTAGCACAACAAAAAAAGTAAGAACAGTGGAATTTCCCATATGATAGAACAAATACCTGGAAAAATGGCATATTGAGCCTTTCTGGCTAGTGTTTAGTGAGATATAAAAGTTTCATGTAGGGTTGCAAGCACACAATAATAAACAAGGGATGAATCACTCGGCTTTTATGAAGAATATAAGATCCAACACGAAAGCATGAATCTCATGCTCCAATCTTCAAAAACAGACCAAAGACGTACTCCCTTGCTAGTTCTTGCTCCAACTAGATCAAAGAATGGAAAAATAAGATATCTTTCCATAAAGAGATATATTGTCACTACACAAAGTGAAGAACCATGAGCATGAGGGTAGAAGAGAGAATAAAAGCATAAAAATGTGAGAAAGGATGGAAGGACTTACATAGATTACATACTAACTACCCTTAAATGGTGATCTTTACCCTTTGATCCTTCAAAACAAACTAAAACACCAAATGCATCAACATGCATGAACTGTGTTCTTCAGATTTACCCCTTCTTTCTCTAGCACTGACAAAAACTCAAAAATGATCTAAATGTAACTTTAGAATGAATAAAATTGCTTATTTATAGGGTGAGATAGAAGAAAATTGCAAGACAATCCCTAAATAGCACCCATTTAGCTCCCTCATCAGTCAAAAGGGCCCAAGGCAACCATACCATCCACCAAAAACATGCATTGGACACTAAGCTAAGACTAATGTGCCTACACTGAACAACCCTCATCATGCATGAGTTGAATGGGGTGCATCAATGACACACGCATCAGGAAGACTCCTTGGCATGCATTGGTCTTCAAGGCCCAACATGATGTGGGTCATCACCCTTGGACTTTAGCTCGATGTGACATGAAAGGTCTACACAAAGCATACACAGTGGTTCCTTGCATTGTCAGTCCTTGTATAATTCCATCCCATCAACAAATGCAAGCATACTAAGATATGATTCTGTATTCCCACAATTTAAAAATATGTATATCATCGTAATTTGAGCATATTGTTTTCTCATAATCTAAAACATATAAGAAAAATATAAAAAGGTAATTTTCACATAATTCACTACAACCATATTGATTCAAATAAATCAGGCAATCAAGGTAAATACATAAAGCATGATGAAGATAAATATAGGTTCAAGGTCTTCCAATTCTATTCTCTTAATAGGATGCTTCCTTAAAATGAAAAACCAAAGGATGTTCAACATGATAAATTTCATCCTTCAACTCTTTAGTGGCTTCCAAAACACCATGGTGATGCCAAAAAACCTTCACTGAGGTTATGTCCTTCCTTCTTAACTTATGTAAATGCTATTCTAGGACCTAAATTTTCCCTTCCACATATATGATCTTGTCTACAAGTCAAACCTCAATTGGATGGATTGTTTGTACTATCTTCGGGTGGCATTTTATCAATCATAGACAAGTGAGAAAAATCATGCAATTTTATCATCTATGCCAAAAAATCCAACTAGTTGGCTTCCTTGAGAACATGCTCAAGGATAGGATAAGGCCTCATATATGTTATAGAAATCTTACCCTTATTCACAAATTTTATAACTCCTTTTTAAGGTGAGACTATTATGTAGACATAGTCTCCAACCTAGAACATAACAGTCATGCAGTTATCAATGTATGACTTATATCTATCATGTGTTGCATTCAATTTTTTTCTAATCTCTATCTTCTAAGTCATATGTTGCACAAACTGTGTACCAAAAATTTAGTATTAATTAGTCCCATACCAACAAATAGTTGATATACAATTTCTACCACTTAACGTTGCATATGGTGCCATGTCGATACTCCTTTGATAGTATTTATTATAGCGTACTATATTAAGATGAGGTGAAATCCCAACTACCAAATAATTAGGGCACACAAGACCTATAAATATTTTCCAAAGTGAGTACCATTCTCTCAAAATAACCAACTAACTTGGCTGGAAAGTCAAATTCAATTTCGAATATGTGTTTAACACCTCATGAAGACAATCCCAAAACCTTCTCACGAACAAAGGCCCTTTGTAAGTCATGATAGTCGATGGTATACCATGCATATGGACTACCTAAAAAACATTGATTTGTGCCAACATCTTCTTTGATTGAGTAGTATTGAATGGAAAAAATTGAGGTGATATTTCCAGACAATCAACAACTACTCAAATGAAGTCGTGTACCTTGAATTTCTTAATAAAACCAACCACAAACTCGTGGTAATGTGATTCCATTTCTATTCAAGAATAAGCAACATCTAAAAAAATGTGATGTTCTTCCTTCATGTGAAAAACTCAACACTTCTCTACAAAATCCTTCAAATGATTCTTTATCTTAGACATCAATATACATCCTTCACATACTTGTATATCTTGGTATTACTGTGATGTGTACATTGAGAAATGTGCCCCCTTAAGCAACACATACCATAACCATTCAACCTTAGCATCATACAACATAACATGAAGGAAAAGTATTCATCACCTGAACATTGAATTCCTTCTTGCTTCGTCTAACTAAACTTTGATTCTATATTTCGTGTCACTCCATCTTCTCTCTATGTAGTTCTAAGATCAGACGCATCTACAATTTTTTCGATTGACCTCCCAATACAGATAATCTCTAAATAAATATACAAATTCTTGGGTGATATAGCATGTCTCTCTTACTCCACACCCTGGAGTACAATTCCATAATTGCTAAGGAAGATGAAGATGACTTCCTACTCAACACATCAACCACTACATTTTTCTTCCCTGAATGATAGTCTATGGTGAAATTTTAGTCCTTGGTCAACTCAAATTATCACCTTTGCCTCATGTATAAATCCTTCTATTTAAAAATGCACTTGAGGTTGCTTTCATCTGTTAAGATGTGATACTTCTCCAAGTAAAGATAGTGCATCCACATCTTAATGCCAAAATAATTCCTTCTAACTCTAGGTAATGTGTCAGGTATTTCTCCTCATACTTCATCAATTTTCCATAAGCATGATATATTATGTTATTATCTTCAGTCAACACACAACCAAGACCCTTCATTGATGCATCACAAAAGATGATGTATCCCTTCCTTGTATAAAAAAAAATTGGAATAGGTGATGATGTAAAAATTCCTTCAAGAACAGAAAGCAATATTGACACTCCTCATCCCAAAAAAACTATATACCCGTCTTGGTTATTATGTCCAATCACAAAAATATAGAATTAAAGTTCACAATGAATTGTATATAGTAACCAGCTAAACTAAAGAAACCCCAAAATTATGTATGTTTCTTTAGTTGCTCCCACTACAAAACCAACTCTATCTTCTAGGGATATACAAAAATCCCCTTTCTTGAAACAAAATGTCCAATAAAAGATAGTTTTGTTAGCAAATAGTTACTAAAATATGCATACCACTTATGTTCCCTCAAAAAATGTAGAACCAGTGAAAATGTTTCTCATGCTAATATGAATCCTAGGATAGATCAATGTACCATCGATGAACTGGTCAAGATATTGTTTAGAAACTATGTTTGTTACATTCATGAAGATTGTGGGTGGATTGGATAGCCCAATCAGGATATCTACAAACTCGTAATAAGCATACCTAGTCATGAAGGGTTTCTTAGGTATGTAATCTACTTTAAAACTCAACAAATAATATGACCAGACCTCATATATTTTTTATAAGAATTTGAAGCTCCCATAAACTAATCAAACATATCACACAATCATTGGTAAGGTTATTTGTCCTTCACTTGGAGACAAAGGCATTGAACAAGTAGAAAGAACACCCTTTGACATTCATTGGAAGTGAACCAGAAGATGTGGATTTCCTAATTTTTAGCTTTCAAATAATATGTGGTATTGTCACTATGATGTGGAGCAGGTGAATGGTGATGATTTCCTTTGTCAGTTGATGTAGTCATCAACTTATGGAAGTCATATGGAAGTTGAACTCGATATGGAGTTTGGTAGCCTAGAGAGATCAAGATTGGATATTTTTCCATGGAAGTTGGGACTTGTATTTATAGATGGTTTCTAGGGTTTGCAACTCACCTAGACATCTGTAGTGAAGTTGTAAGATACCATTAATGGAAATGGTGGATGTGATAGGAATATGAGAGGTCTCATGCCATTTTGAGTTCCCATCGGTTCGTGAGGTTCATGGGTTGTCAAGAACCCAAATATCTCATCATTAGATGAGGAGCAAAACACCCAGTAGTTTTGATACAAGATTTTTGTTGGCGATCAAATTTTGACTTTCCATCGGTTAGCAAGTCTATGTTACCATTGATATATGGAAGTTCAAACTTTCATTGGTTGGCAACATCAGAATTTTCACCAGAAGGCAACATGTAGGCTTTCTATGGGAAGGCATCAAAGGTTTTGCATTGGTCATCACAGTAGTGTTTTCAATTGGTTGATATTTATAATTCCCATCAGTAGATGACCTATGGTTGTCAATCGATGCAAATGCAGATCGATGGTGTGTCAACATTACTTTCACTAGTCACTAGTGGTTGGGGATTCCATTAGTTCACAACTCATGGAAATGTTGGTTGATGTTAATTGATGACAATGCAGTTGGAATCCCCAAATGTGGGTGCTATTGGTATGGGTTGTTGGTATGTATGCCCAGACAACCAATCATATAAAGATTAGAATGTGTCATTAAATACCTGATTTGATAATAATAAAGGTAATTCCACCTATTATGTTTGTCTCAACATGGCATGATGACACATACATAGTAGATATATAAATAATGATGTTCCTCGATGACGTATTCCCTCAACTTGAACAATGAGATCATACAAAAGTTAAGAGTATATACATTCTTGTTATGTCCCTAGTTGTATATTACTTTGGAAGAAATATAGATGATAGTAATACATAAGACTGGAGTGTGTGTGAGTGATGACATAATCTCATTAGTCATGATATATGATATCAAGTCAAGCACACAAGTACGTATTAGAGAATAGTGTATCAGACATACCCACTATGAGATTGATGCATGAGACCATGGAATGGTAGTCAGAATCAACTCTCATAGTGATAATAGTGATTGTGGTTCTTAGACCTAAAGTCACTACATTCATCACATGTCATTCATGTACTTTGACATCATCCAACATGATCTTGAATTAGGGTTGCCATAATAGTGATGCTCGGGTGCAATTTGACACATGGGGATAACATGGCTAAGACATTGTATGGGTTGCTTGGCATGATGATTAATGCCAAAGCATGAATGAAGAAGGACAAACCCGTGATGGTGATCAGCAGATGAGAGTCCAAGGATGAAAGCAAGGCCAAGAAGTATTCAAAGGCTGAGCTGAAGTCCTGGTGTTATGCATTCAAGATAGGAGAAGGGTAAGTGAAAATGGAATCTGTCCTTTTCACTTAAAGGAACAAAGGAAAAAGAAAGAGATAGAGATCTCTACTTCATGACCCGATAAGAAATAGGCTAGAACTATACGGAGAAATAGTTGCTACCACTATAGTTGGAAGTTGTAATTCATGGGCATGTGATAGAATTAGTGAATTGCTATTATATACCTACCATTGATGAAAACATCAAGTATTTTGTATGGACAAGAACTATACTTGATAGTTCTAAAGACAAATGTGTATGACACATATATTGAATGACTTGATGACTCAAACATTTAATACCTATAACATTGTCATCTAGAGCACATAAATAAGAAATGCATTCTAGAATCCATATGATGGTTATCTAGACTTTTTAGTTAATGAACCAATAGAGACATGAAAGTCTTTTTTATTGGGGAAAATGACCATCATCTTCACTATATGTAGTGGGAGAGTGATTATTCTATTAGGGATCATACATACTGATGTGTATAAACCTTAAAGGTAGTTACATGTACCTCATTATTTACTGATTCTATCAGTAGATTTGGAAATATGTATTTAATGAAATACAAGTATGGATCTCTTAAAGCATTCAAGTAGATCATGAATGAAGTATGTAACTAACTTGATAAAAGTATTAAGACACTTTGATATGATCAATGTTGAGATATATTAAACTAAGAGTTTGAGCACCTTCAGGGAGATCATGATAATGTATAATGATGATCTCCACCTGAAACGCAATGATAGTGTATCATGAGAGTGTATCAGAAAGAAGGAATCACACCTTATTAGTCATGGTGTGATTATCAGTGAAATCTAGCTTATCTTCCAATTTCTTTTGCGCACATGCTTTACACTCCGTATAAAATGGTTTAAAAGACACCATATGAGATATGGCATGGGAGGTTTCTCAATGTGTCTTTTATAGTGATTAGGATTGAAAGCTTATGTAAGAAAATAGTTTCTTGAAAATCTTTGTCCACAAAATCACATAAATGTTATTTTGTTAAATACTACTCTTATCTCAATCCAACAACAAAGTTGTTTGTTGATCCAGATGGTTGTATTCTTGAAGAGAACTTAGTTCTAAAGGAATCAGTGGGAGTAAAAGTAGAAGTTGAAATGTTTGAGACAAACAAGAAAACATTGAACCTAAAGAGGTATAGTAGGAACAAGGAGAATCACATGTTGTTGTGGAATCTCAAGTGCCTTATGTAACACACATAGCTCGTAGTTCTAGTACAACATGACTTGAGTTAGAAAGATTATAATAACTCAAGAAAGCGGTGAGTTGATAATAGATGATGAGTCAACAACATACCTAGAATCTATTGAGGGACCAGAATCTGAAGCTTGGCTTGAGGCCATAGGATGCAAGATGGAGTTCAAGTAAACCAACAACGTATGACCTTGATGAATCCACCTGAAGGGGTAAAACCCATAAGGTGCATTTGGTTCTTTGAGAGAACACCAACATGGAAGAGTAGATTGGTTACAAAGAGTTTCAAACAAGTTTAAGGTGTTGAACAAGATGAAATCTTTTCACCAATTGCATGTTTTAAATCCATCAGGATCATGCTTGCAATTACAACTTCGTATGACTGAAAGATTTGGCATATAGATGTTAAAACCACATTCCTTAATTGGAATAATTATGAGAATGCGTACGAGACACAACCTAAAGGTTTTATAAATCCAATAATGCAAATAAAGTCTATAAGCTACAAAGTTCAATCTTCATATTGAAGAAAACATCTCTGAGATAGAATCTTCTATTTGACAATACAGTCAAAGGGTTTGACTTGAGTCAAAATGAAGATGGAATCTGTGCTTACAGAATATTTAGTGAGAGAATATTTATTTTCCACATAATGATGGAGAATAACATCCTTATCCTGCAAATATTAAAACCTGGCAATGAAATTACCTTCTCTATGAAGAGTTTAGGCAAAGCATCTTATATGATAGTAATTGAGATCGATAGCATAGATCTAGAGAGCTTCTTGACCTAAGGAAGAACGCATACATTGGTAAGATGCTAAAAGAGTTCAACATGCAAGACTCAATGAGAGAAAACTAGTCCATGTTCCATGGAGTTAGTCTCTTAAGATCCTAGTGTCCCAGTTCTTGTGAAGAAGAGGAACAAATGAATAGATGACACATGCATTCACAATTTGATTTATCATGTATGTACTCATCCCGTTATCTCATATGTATTGGACATGATGAGAGGATATATATACTTATCTAGAAATCCCATATGTGTTGGACATGATGAGAGAGAGTATATGTCAAATACTATTGAAGGTCACTAGAATGCCATTAGAACATTCTTGAGTAGTTGAGAAGCACTAGAAGGATTATTTCCTTGATTATGGTAGCAAGGAAGAGTTGGGTGTAAAGGGTTACACTGATGCCAACTTCCAAAATGGCAAATAAACTTAATAATCACAATCTAAAAAGTATGTTTGACCTTAACAAGAACTATAAGCTAGAAAGGGTTCATAGCTAGAAATAGATGTTTAATTATACAATAGAAGTTGAGTATCTTTATGTTATGAGAATAGCAGAGGATATTGTATGGATCAAGAAGTTCATATAGATGAACTTGTGGGACATTCCAACCATTGATGGCATAGTAGAAATATTGATGACAACAATGGAGTTTTTGGTCAGGCAAGGAATCTTAGATAGCATACTAAGGCCCTTCCATCTTATATAAGATGTTGTACAACAAGGAGACGTCAAACTTGCAAATACCGACTTAAACCCAATATTGCTAACCATCTATAAATGCACTAGCATAGCAAGAACATGATGGACATGTCAAGATAACTTGGAATAAGATTCGTAGGTGAATGTCTCTAAGTGTAAGTGGGAGCCTGTTGGTATGTATGCCCAGAGAGCCAATCATATGATGATTGGAATGTGGCATTTAAAACCTAATTTGATAATAATAAAGGTAATTGCATCTATTATGTTTGTCTCAACATGAGATGATTACACAGGCATAGTAGATGTCTAAAGAATGATTTTGCTCGATGGTGAATGTCTTCAAGTATGTGAATTGAACAATGAGATCATACGAATGTTGAGAGTATATTCATTCTTATTATGTCCCTAGTCAGATATTACTATAGGAGCAATATAGACGACAATAATACATAAGACTAGAGTGTGTGTTAACTAATGATAGAATCTTATTATTCATGATATGTGATATCCATTCAAGCACACATGTACATGTTAGAGAATAGTGTATCAGACAAACCCACCATGAGAGTAATACATGGAGACCATGGAATGGTAGTCAGAATCAACTCTCATAGTGATAGTGTTAATTGTGGTTCTTAGACCTGAAGTCACTAAATTCATCACATGTCGTTCATGTACTTTGAAATCATACTACATGATCATGAATAAGGGTTTTGCCATAATGGTGATGCCCGGGTGCACTCTGACACGTGGGGATAGAGTGTTAGTGATGTAGATGGGATTTGTCCCTCCTATAAGAGACAAATATCCAGGTCCTCTTGATAAGAGAAACTAAGAAATGAATGGCCATACTCATGTTACTTAATATGTGATATGTGAGCTCACGTCCATCTCATATAGTTTTCTATAGTTCATGGAACATGGAATGAACATTGAGAGGATGGTGATTCTATGCCTTGAATTCAATATGAATATTAGAGACAAAGGAACAATAGGATCATGGTAACACGATCACAGATTGTAGGTTGAAGTTGTTCTCCAATTTCCAAATTACTTGGGTAGCAATGATGTGTTGTTAGATACTACTCATTTCTTGTGATTCCATAAGTTGCTTATGGATATTCACTGCCAATGTAATTTTGTACCTATTGGGTCACACACATTGGATACACTTGGATTAAAGGATTACATTCATGAATAATGTTTAACTTGATTACTAAAGGTGTGTAGTAATCAATTAAACAATAGAGGTTCAAAGTTGACTGACTGGACTCTGAACTGACCAGTTCAAGTGTTGAACTCACCAGTTGGAGTGTCAGGTCAATTAGAATCAATATTGGTTGATCAATGGCTGAACTAGGGTGTGAAACGAGCGATTTAATTAGTGAACCGATTAGTTCACAGTTCCCAACTGACCATTCATGGGATGAACCACTCGGTTCAATGATCAATTCAACTGGATCAAGGATTGTTGTTAACGTCATGTTGTGCATTATTTATACATTGACTACCAATGTGATTCATAATAGGAAATTGCACAAACCGACCGATTTGTGGCACAAACTGACTGATTCATGCACGAACCAACATGTTGAGCATGCAAACTGACCAGTTCACCATCCATAGGTTCTAGAAAATTTGTGAATCTGTCCATTTCGAATCCAACACAGATTGGGAACCATGACCCTAGCCTCTCCTATAAATAGAGTGGTATTGGGGCCTTCTCAGAACACAATAGTTTCTCTGACAATTTTTATCCTCTCTAGTTGTGGTAGCCAATAGAGAACCAGAGCTTGTCCTACGTGATAAAGGGAGAAATAGCAAGGGAGAGACAATTATGGGAGAGTGTGTCAACTCCAGCAGGTTGATGTTTGAAAGCGACAATTCCTTCCTATTGGCTCTGGTAGCACAACGTGTAGTTCCCAGTGGTATGCATGGACTACTCTAGATGCGGGAGTCCATTGTATGACGTTTGGAGGACATCGTCAACCGCTGTCTATAGTGCTACAATAGAAGGCCAGTAGAGACGACTTTTGACTTTTGCTGTTGAAGAAGGAGTGAGCTACTGCTTGAAGAACAAGAAGCATGATGCTACTACAAGGGTAATGTCGATGGACTTGCTCCAGGGCAGCCTTCCTTTCCTATATACATTGTTTTTGACACGATCTTGCTGTTAAAGGGGAATCAACTTTAAAAAAATTGTTTCTACTGCCTTATCTGTCGCCCCAATTTCCTATATGGGTCAGATGGGCATGTGTCAATGAAGGATTTAACTTATGAAACCATCCATTGACAACGGAAAAGATTGAAGAACATCCAATATAATATCAAAATTATGTTCAATTCACTGGTCGGCCAGTAGGACCACCGCTCCTACATTGGTGTATAGAGAATGAAGCTAAAAGCTGCCATAAAAACCAAATAATTGGATCGAAGTCTTAGAAATTAACATCTAATTAAGGAAAATAAATGGAATATAATTCTAATGTAAAATGATGAGTATAAATTCAAACTAAGCTTAAAGTGCAACTAAAAGTAGGATGAATATGAACTCATGATCTATCTATAAGGCATGAAAGGTCACCTTGAAATGAGAAAAGGCAATACAAAATCTTAGTTCCATGAGTAACGTTCCAAGGGATGTAAGGATAATAAATAGATAATTCAAATGCAAATGCTCAATATTTCCTCCTAACCACGATATTTCTGACTAATTTGTAACCAAATATCAAAATACAATTCAATAATAAAAAAAATTGGAATATCACTTGATGAATAAGAGAAACACACAATGTATCACTTACTATAAGAGGTCATTATCATACTAATTCAAACATCAAATTCCCACAATGAAAACGTTTCCAATCATAAGGGTTGTACACCTCATGGATGCTTTAATATAGACTACCTTTCTTGCATGTTTTCACTAGGTCCCTGACCTGAGAAGATCCCATAATTGGTTCCCGTAACCCATGATGAGATTTTTCATACAAATGCATCCCAAACATTCATATTATGGTGACCAGTCATTATATCTAAGTCCACACGTCACCCCAACCTAATCCACTTTCCCACAAGGTTTAGGCTGGACAGGGCACTTGCCATGAGTGTGCCCTACCTGGGGAGATGGATCCCACCTCTAGAAAACCCCATATTTGGATATTTCAAACCAAACTAAGACTTGGTAGGCATGATGCCTTCTTTGCCCATACCCCATCTTTTCCCACCCACATTTGTCCCATGATATATAATGCCATGTATCCACATAAGGAAGCCTTCAAAGCAGGGAGATGTGCCAATCACACACCCCCACTTCCCTTATTCTTCCCAATTTGATCGGTCAATTCTGTTTGTTCAAATAGAGCCAAAAGTTTCTAGAAGAACACAATATGCCAAGAGAACCCCATGCATTCCTTTACTTGACATGCCAACTCAACATCATTTGAGCACCACCTAAAATCCTCCAAAAGGAGGGTAAGTGCTTATCCCACACCCTACCACTTTTTAGCCTTTTTGTCTTGAGAGACACATCAATGTAGACCCTAAACCTAGGCAGTACACAAATCCTTCATAAATATAGCCCATTGGACACCATTTGAAAGGACCTTGAATTTAGACCATGTGAGATATGCATTGATGATGACTAGTATGCCCTTTTCTCATCTAGGAAGACATACTTTAGCCCCTCGTGTAGAGGTTTCATCTATAGTTTTGTGGGTGGTTTGTCTTCTTCTTTAATTATGAACATAGACTTGATCTCTTCAAACTAGACTTCTAGGGACTTGGTATTATATAAGTGGAAGTAAATGTGTTCCTCTTGTCATTGTTTAGTTTATGAGCATTAGGGTCAAGGAGTGATATATCATGAGGGTCTTCAGAAGTAGATATCTCATGCTGCGTTTGTGCCATCTTGTCATTATAATCGACGAGGTAGAATTATTCCTGGAAAGAAGGTCCCTTAATACTCTCAAAGACATTGAAGTCAAGGTTGTCATTCCCAAACCTTAATGTTAAGGTTCCAACTTCAACATTGATCACGGCCCTGGTTGTTACAAGCAAAAGACACCCAAAGATAATGGGATACTAAATGTAAAGATCTCACTTTTTAGTGTCCCCTGATAAAGGAAGGACCTTAAAGTCGAGAGTCATTACCTAAATTCTCAAGATCCATAGTTTAAAAAAAAGAAAATAATAGAAAATAATTTCCATTATTTCACAAATATTGTTTACAAAATGAATAATGATGCTCCTTTAAGGAGATTATAGAGAAGTAATACATATGAGAAGATAACCTAACTAATCCTTCTTTACTTAGGTTTCATGTCTTCACTTGATTTCATTAGTTTCATCCTGTCTTGATATCTTCATATATAGCAATTTGTATAAGGGTGAGGTTACACCTTGAAACCCTAAATTATGTCATTAAATACAAATTAGGATATCCATCCTCATATGTCAATTTCTAGCATAAAACATGTCTACTTAATCTCTCTCACTCATAGTGAGATAAAATAAGAATTTTACTACATCCTAAATACAAATTTCATTTCATTCTAAGAGCAGAGATGGTGTATCCACACATTATCTTAAAATTTCACATTTTGGTTAAATAATCCTTAACAATAATTCCAACCCATGAATACTTTTAAATTCCACAATATTCTTCAATTTCATAAAGTTAAGTGTCTTTCTCACTCTTGAGTTCGTGCACAATTCCCTTTAAGATTTTATTCAAACATTACGACTCTTTGTATTCTTGATATTTATATCTCTTTCCTGATTACCCTTAGCCATTCCCTTAACATCTCTAGGAGTATAGGTAACTTCGTAGTGATCTCGTCTTGGCCCCTTGGGTCTAATGCACTTATGTAGTTCTGCTCACATTTACCCCTTGGGCCTCATGAACAATCAAAGGTGGCCAACCTCTTGACCCATGGGCCTTGGGAAAATTTGGATTGCCAACTCCTGACCCATTGTGTTATGCACTTAGGGCAAGAACACTCGCTAACCTCATAGGTCTTATGTACCTTTAATCCTCCCTACTTGACCTTAGGATTGACATAGGGCTCTACCCTTCCTAGGTTTTATTGAGATATCACAAATTTAACAATTTTAATCACATTATTTTCTTATGTAATTCTTCAACCCATATTTCCTCCATCTCGTGGGGTAAAAATTATTCATTTTATGGCCCTACACTGGGCTCATATAAACTTCCCTATATGGAGTTTGGTGCCATTCCAGTCTCCCCTTCTGGGTCTTGACCTCTTTGTGACCTTCCTATCCCAGCTTGGCCTACTAGTGATCTTCCCTAACCATCTTGATCACTAGTCATCGCAATGACTTCCTTTCACATTGGACTTCCTTTCTCGATTTGGCCTATTAGTGACCTTCCTTTCCTGGCTTAATCACCAGTCATCACAATGACTTCCTTTTATATCGGCCTGCCTTTCCTGACTTGGACTATTAGTGACCTTCCTTTCTCGGCTTTATTACATACTTTCATCCACTTCCTCAATGACGTTTCCTTGTATCCCTCAGAGATGTCATACTTGGGCTCAAAGAATGTATGTTCTTTCATATTTTGTATACGTTATCCTTCACACTTTAAGTGACATTCAAGGTTACCTCAATTCCTAAAACTGATTAGTGAACTCACCATTCTAGGGAAGGTCCTAACCTAGGGTGCTTTATTCACTCACAGGAGGAGGTTAGGCTCTCTAGACACAACATAAACCCACAAGTTAGGATTTTGCCTCCCAATAGGTCCTTTCCCATTCTTAAGTTGACCCACCCCAGGTCGAGACATCAACCCTAAACGTTGAATTGAGGGTATTTATTCATATTTTCATTTTCATGTAATCGTTGTTTTCCTATGGTTCATATGTATATTCAAAACACTTTCCAAGCATCATGCATGAATTTCTCCATGTACATACATGCACGAGAGACTGGGTCACCTAAACTCATTTGGATTTTTCTCTTATTTTTTTTACCCTAATTAGGGTTCATATGGGTAGGGTTACTATTTCACCCATACTACTCCCATTCACAGGATTAGGGTTTAGGGTTTGGGTTTGGGACTACTGTGTGCACCTTAGGGATTTATGATTATCTTGACCAACTAAGGGTTTTCTTAAACCAACTATGGCACCATATAGGGTTTACCTTTTCCAAAAAAAAACCATAAAAATTTTTCTTTAATTTATCATTATTTCCACATTACATGTACATTAATTGGTAGAGGATGTCTTAATCCTACTTATTCTTAGAAACCTTAACTTGAGATGAGGAGGGAAGTATCTTTTAGGGTTTAATAAGCAAGAGTATGAGAAGTGAATGAAATAATAGATGAGAAGACTTAGAGAAAACATTACATAATGAAAACCCTAGGCTCTAGCAAGGCATGTATCACATTGGCTAAGGGAATCCTCATATACCAACTTAATGGTGCAGAGAAAAATATTCCCAGCCCCCAAAACCATTATTCTTTCTATGCATCATTACCGTTAGGTTATTCCCTAATAATTAATCCTTATATTTCTAAAGATTACTTAAAATTATCAGCTATTAAATATTATTCCAAAAATCTAGGACTCTGATACCAAATGTAATGAGCTCACTTTTTAGTGTCTCCTAATTAAGAAAGGACCTTAAAGTTGAGAGTCATTACCTAAATTCCCAAGATCCATATTTAACAAATAATAAATAGCAACAAATAATTTCCATTCCTTCACAAATATTATTTACAAAATGCGTAATGATGCTCTCTAAGGAGTTGCATGAACTTTCACTATAGGGAAATAATACATATGAGAAGAAGCACCAAACTAATCCTCCTTTACTTAACTTTAATGTCTTCAACTGATTTCATATGGCTCATGATGTCTTGATATTTTCACATATTGTAGTTACCTAAATCACTGAAAAACTAAAATGTGGACCAGTATATTGCTATATTGTGTACATGGCATGTAGAAAAAAGTGTGCAAGTAATATAACAACATATAATCAATAAACTACCTGCAAATAAGAACTATCATTTTCACTACATAATCTAACCCATACTTGATATGCTTAACGCACTTGAAGTATGATTGCATGGCAAGTATGGTTCTACATTGAGGTATGTGGTTATGATTATGAATACTTGTATTATCAACTGTTGGTGTTTTCTAAGGATTTCTTGAGGATTAATGAAATAAATGTTTGATGTTTATTTGCATTTTTTTTTCAATTATAATACCAATATGAGTATCACATAAAGTAAGATATCATATTTTAAACCCTAGGATGACATGTATCAAGGGGTGATGCAAATGGTCTCTAGAAGGGACAGTGATTATGCCCAAGATAGCATATCAAGTATGGGTAGAATATGTAATGAAAATTTTAGTTCTTATTTGCAAGTAATCGATTGATTATATGTTTTTATATTACTTGCACATTTTCACTTTCATGCCACGTACATAGTATAGCAATATACCAATTTGTGTCTTGGTTTGTCGGCAACTTAGGTAACTATAATATATTAAGATATCAAGACACGATGAACCAGGTGAAATCAATTGAAGACATTAGAGCTAAGTAAAGGAGGAATATTTAGGTGTTTCTTCTCATATGTATTGGATCCCTATAATGAAAGTTCATGTAACTCCTTAGAGGAGCATCATTATACAATTTTTAAACAATATTTGTGAAATAATGGAAATTATGTTGCTATTTGTTGTTTTTTAAATCTAGATCTTGGGAATTCAGGTAATGATTCTCAACTTCGAAGTCCTTTCATATTTGAGGGACACAGAAAAGTGACGTCGTTACACTAAAGGTCCTCCTTCATGTCCATTATGACAAAATGATATGGGATACAAGATTTAGGACCCAGGCACACAGTAACATATTCTATAATCCTCATTGGAGTAGTCAAAGAAGAGTGAGCCAGTTGAATCATTATTTAGGTGGGGATGATATTATTGTGAAACCAAGTATTTTGTACAAGATGTAAGGAATGATAGAAGTAATTGCCCCGAGGTCATCTAGACCCTTTTGGCATTTTAAAGACCCACAAAGAAGGAGATTTCATTGGATATCAAATCCTTAAGTTTCTATAGCATTTTGGTCTAGATAGTGTTGGACGTTGCATTTTCTAGATTCACAATCTTATACTCCTCTATTATATACTTACGAGTGAGAAGAAGTATAACGAAATTGATCCATGAAAGAATTTATACTGGATCATCAATGTAGGGAATCTCAACATGAATCTTATTCATTGCTTCATTGAATTTCATGAATCTCAACTCTATCCATGTCTGAGGGATTCTTCTCACATAGGGCAGTCATGGCTTGTAGACAATATTTGTAGGGGTAGCAACACTTGATGTACTTTCTAGTGTCTTTTCATGACTGGATGTGTTGCTTGTATTTGTGGTTTCAACAACCATTCCACTAGTATAGAATTGGAGTAACTTCTGCATCCATGTCTGCTCTAAGAATCATCTTGTTGGTGACTGGGGTATCGGTTGTGGTAACCCATACCCCGAACATGTGGTCACAACCTTCAATTGCTCCTCATGATGCATGGGGTTGTTTTCAAATTGATCAGAAAATGAAAGCTCTAGAGGATGAATGGCGGAAAAAATTTGCACTATATGAGTCTCCATAGATTTAGTGAATGCCGGTTGGTTTTCTAGTATCTTCTCAATAAAGTCCAAGCAACCATGATTATTAGAGACATGCATATTTTGTTGTCTTCCTTGTGCCAAGAGAAGTTGTCCTTGATTATTGTAGGTTGATATCTTGTAATGTAGTTGTTTCCTTGTTTTAAATTGTTGCATTATTGTCCAGAATTGATGTTATACTAGTGGTAGTTGTGGTTTTATTGGAAACCAGGAGGAGCATGAGCTTGGTTTTGGTTTGGCCTTTTCTTGAGTTGATACACGTTTGCTGCCATGTATGGGTTCCTATACTAGAATTCTAGATGGTTTCTTGTTTTTTTGGGGTCATAGTAACCCTATCCTAAAATAGAGTTAACAGTATTCACTTTTTAAATGACTAGGCTACTATTGAATGGAGATCGGTTCATGCTCAAGGTGGCTTGGTAGACATGATTGCGCTCCATACTTTTTTCCCTTCTTCACTATAAGACAACAGACCTCTTGGGCTATCGTGGCTCGAAAACAAGATGCACCTCTCTAGCCATACCTCTAGAAAGATGACCTAATGTTGTATTGTTTAAGAGCAATACCATTTAAAGATTCAACAATATCCTTTATATCAGACTTTCCTTATTCCATGGAAACCTTGAGAACTCCTCTCTAACATGATGAACCCTAATTTCCATGGTTCTCTTCTCCCATTCTTACAAATTTATGGCATCATAAAGCACTACCTCATGATGCATCTATTGGAGGTAGCATGAAGAAACTATTTGATGTCATCATCAAATCCCCCATACAAGTTTTCATTAAGTTGTGTAGATGGAATTCCATGATGAGGGCAATGGCTAATTCCATGATGAGGGTAATGGTTTAGTAACTCTTTATATGCTTCCCAGGTTTAAACATGAGTTTTTGGGTGATTTTCCCTCAAATTTGGTATGTGAGTGAGGGCTGGAAGAACTTCTCTAGGAACATGTTCTAAAGTTCCTCCCAGGTACTGATGTTTCCATTATCTAAGGATTTGTACAACACCCTATCCTTTTTTTAATGGAATAGTAGAACAAGCATAACTTGATGGCTTCATCTATCACACCATCTTGTTTGCTTAGCCCACAAAGATCTAAGAAGTTATATACATGATCATGTGCATTCTTTTTAGATCTTCTAGTAAAACTATTGTTTTTCATCATAGTCACCCATTACATCTTGATTTAGAAATTAGGTGTCACAATAGATGGTTGGACTACTTGGTGGGAAATGTATTTAGCTTTAGGAATACAGAAACCTCATAACTCTCCTTATCTTTATACTTCTTCATTTGATTGTAACTCTTCTTACACAACCACTCTAGCTTATGTGATGAGAATGTCCCTTTGTGCTATGAGTGTTTCATCCATTGTAAAATTGATCTCCTCTTCTTCCATCTTGTTGATACATTTACAAAGGAGCCTGCGGAAGGTTCATTAGATTGTAGAGTAAAAGTATGTGTTGGATTTCATGCTAGAAGAATTTTGCATACCCCAAACAATGTTACATGATAAAAGTAGACAACCACAAGTGAATGGATGGAAGAGGATTTAATTCAACTATATTTTCAATATTGTTAGTTGCGAAAGAAAATTCCTAACTAATCTAAGTTAGTTAAAATGATAAGAAAATTATTTTGTCCCCAACAGTGGTGCCAAAATTTTGTGCAGAGGTTAATTGCAAGAAAAATCTCTAGGGGTGAAATCTTCAGGTTTTGAGTTAACCAAACATAGAAAAATCTCATCATCAAGTGGATGGATTTTAGCATTGTATAGTTTAGGGTCTAATACAAAGGTAATTTAAGAAATATCTTACTAGTATTTTTATAATGAAGTTGATTTTAAAATTGTTCTAAGTTTGCAAATATAAAGAAGGGTGGACTAAGGTTTTATTTTTCAATGGATGGAAACAACATGGTGGAAAACACCTATCTAAAGTTCTCATCAATGGTTTAACATGAATCAAGTGATATCCAAGATCACAGGTTCCAAGTTTCTTACATTTAAGATCTAATAAACATGCAAAAAGTGGGCCAAACACGATTTGCAAGTATCAAACATTTTATTCAAAATATATCTTGGTTCATACAATAGTTGATTTAGTAAAGAGAACAAAATCTGGTAACTGCTACTCCCCACACCAGGGAGATGTATACTCACTCATTGCAGCAATAACAAGTTCAATAGGGAAAGAGAGAGACAAATCCATCAACAAAGTAGAAGATGGAGTTGCATCTGTGATGTGTAGGAAACATTTATCCATAGTTGGATATGAAGGCCTCAAACAAGTAGAAAGAACACCCTTTGACACGTCAAAGATGAAGTAGAATTCATAGAGCTCGTTCTTTGTAGCATGAACTTTCACCGTGATGCCAAATTAGGTGAATGGTTATGGTCATCATCATTTGATATGGTTGTCAAACTATGGAAACCATTGATTAAAGTTGGAGATGGATGCTTAGAATGGAGTTTGGAAGCTTAGCAGCATTAAAATCTAATCATTCTCCATGGAGATTAGGACTTGAATTTATAGATGAATACAAGGTTTGGAAATCCATCATCCATTAAAAGTGAAGTTTTTGGTCTCCACGAATGTAACAAGGAAGTTGTGTGAGGAAGACAAGAGGTATTGTGATGTTCATACTTCCCATTTGTTCATGAGGTTTATCAGTTGTCAAGTGCCTCAAAATCTCATCAGTAGATGAGGTGCATAACCTCCATCAATTTTTTATAGGATTTACATCAACGAGAAAAGTCTGACTTCCCATCTTTTGGAGGTAGTCTATGTTTCCATGTGTAGATGGGAGAGTAGAACCTCCATCGGTTGGTAGTATTGGAGTTTTCATTAGGTATACAACATGTAGAACTTTTATTAGATGAAGGCATATGAATTCCATTGTTCATCTCATGCAATTGTTTAATTCATTGATGTTTAGAATTCCCATTGAGTCAATCGACAAAAAAGTAGATTGATGGTGCGTTTGTATTACTTTCATAGGCATTGGTAGCCAGGGGTACCACTGGTTCACAATCAATTGAACTATTGGAATACGAGAACTAAAGACAATGCAGATGGAAACAAGCCTACCCTATGGAGGCTATTTATGTAAGTCGATGGGCCTACGTCAATGAAGTCTTTGACCAATGAAACCATCAAGCATTGAAGGGAGGGGAATCGATGAAAATCCTAACCAAAATCAAAATTTTCTTTGGCCCATTGTTCGGTTAGAGGGACCACGACTCCTAGGCCATTGCGTAGTGAATTAAGCTCAAACCTACCATGAAAACAAAATGTCTGGATCAAAACCTTACAAATTAACATAAAACTTAGTAAACTAAATGAATGATGATTCTAAAGTAAAATAAGGAATATGAATGAAAAATTAATCTAAAAATGCAACTAAGATGAGGATGAATATGCATTCATCACTATCTGTAAGGAAGTCAAGATCACCTTGGAATGAGAGAAAGCAATCCAAAGTATTAGATCTACAAGTAACACTCCAAGTGATGTTAGGATAGAAAAGATGATTCAAATGAAATGCTCAACATTTCCATCTATCCACAACATTTTTGACTAGATTTATGACCAAATATCAAAATATAATTCACTGATTGACAAATTGGAAACTAACTTGATAAAGAAGCAAAATACAATCATATATCTCTTATTACTAGAGTTCATTTTCATACAATTCAACATTATATTCATACAATGGGAATGCCTCCAACCAAAATGGATGTCTACTTTGTGGATGCTTCATTACTGACTACCTTGTTTGGTTGTTGTCACTAGGGATCTAATAGTATCTGATACCAAAATTGGACCCCACAATCCATGATGAGTTTCTTCATACAAGTACATCCTAGACATGCATATTATGGTGAACCATTATCATATATGGTTTTTAACCCCACTTGGACCTAGCCCACATGCCCACCAAGATTGATGTTGGGAAGGGAACCTACCAAGTGTGTTCCCTACCTTATGGAGACCGATCCAACCTCTGACAGGTCGACATTCTTCTAGTCCAAACCAAACTAAGACTTAGGAGGCACGATGCCTTATTATCCCAATAATGGCCTTGACCTACCCACTTTGGTCCTACTAGAATTTCTCATATCCATATAAGAAAACATGTGGCAATAATGAACCCCCAGTTCCCATATTCTTCTCAAATTGACCGGTCATCTCCCTTTGTTCAAACACATATAAAAGTCTCTAGATGGCACAACTTGTGTCAAGAGAGACTCCTGCATGCCCTACCTTGATATGTCAACTCAACATTATTTGAACACCACCTAAAATCCTCTAGAAGAAGGGTGTGTGCTTACCCCACACTCAACCATCTTTCGGCCTTCTTTGACTTGAGAAACACTCTAATATAAAACTTACACACCTAGGTAGCACACCAAAGTCTCTATAAATACAACCCCTTGGATGCCATCTAAAGGGACCATGATTTTAGAGAATGCCACAAGGCTTCTAGAGAGAATCAATATTTTAGAGAGGATGTCAAGAGGCTAGAAAAAAAAGAGACTTTCTGACCATGTGCCCTAGGCTTCCTCTTAGGGTGTAGAGAAAATGCATCCCTCCCAAGAAACCCCAATATTATATTTCCAACCAAGAGTGAATCATTTACCTTGAGATAACAATGATTATCTTCCCTTCCCAACAATAGTCAAGAAAGGTAGACATGTGCACTAGCACAATGTGATCTATTCTCTTCTTCCCCCTTTTCCCAAACCCTCAGTGGTGTGAGGATATGTGTACCCTATATTGATGATCATTTATACACTATTGTTGCTTATAACCTTTTTTTTGGTTATTTATTGTGATTTTTTCTCCTTTGAACACCAAAGCCTAATTTTATAAAAAACAATTATTACATTTTTAGGACTTGATGGTACCAAAAGAAATTCTTAGGGGTGCCTTATACCTTCTCCATACACAACGTGGCTCCTAAACATATCTCCAATTTTCATTTTTGTGTTATCCATTTGAAAATTTTGAAGCCTCTTCTTGGTTTTCCACATTTTTCCTTCATTATTATGGTGGAAACTTTGTTATCCCAGTCCATCCATCATTTTCCACCCCTAAGTTCCTAAACACACTAGAACAATAGTGGAAACTATGCTAGGTTTCTTCATTTCTAG
Organism: Alisma plantago-aquatica; assembly: GCA_963693085.1. Classification (NCBI taxonomy): domain Eukaryota; kingdom Viridiplantae; phylum Streptophyta; class Magnoliopsida; order Alismatales; family Alismataceae; genus Alisma; species Alisma plantago-aquatica. Next base: position 98,899,394 of record OY856412.1, on the reverse strand, counting down.
AGTTATTGGAGGTCCCTATGAGGTTCATTTTATTTTCTTTAATTATGTAGGGTGCGGACCATCCATGCACCCCACCCCTTCTCAATTTCTACTCCTTGTTAGAAGATAGTGTTTTGAGCTACGAAGTCAAGGTGTGTGCCATATGGGAGCCCCATGAGTCTATATCTTAATGATTTTCAGTCGATATTGACTTTAAAGCTGCTTTTTCTAGGTTATGAAGCTAAGGCACATGTCCCTTGTGTGTTTTAAAAGATGTATCATTTTTTTAAGCTTCCATTCATAACAGTGTCATCCTAGGTCATTCCTCCTATGGATATATGACCTCATTATGTAGGAGGGCGATTAGGCCCATGATTTTAACTTTTACTTAGTGATCATGTGACCTATCCCATAGGTTCATTGGTTGTCCACATGTCTAAAGAGGGTGTCACACATAGCACAAGTTTCTATTTGTCTTTCTTATTTGATATTGAATTTGCATGAATCTCTTGGATGTAAGGCCTTCAGACATCGGAGGGTTCATTAGGCCCATGATCAGAACCATTGTTTAGTAATCATGTGTCCTATTCCCCTTGGATCATGTTCCCTTCAAACATACATGAGATATTGCATGTGACGCGTATTTGTCTTTTCTTGATACAAGGTTTCGTTGGTGAGGGTGTGTCTTGGTGAATGCCTCCTTTGAATGTACAATATTAGGCCATTGAAGGGGTGATCTAGCCCATTATTGGAACAATTACTTGGTGATCTTGTGACCTTCCCCACTAGGATCATTTTCTATCCAACATTCTAGGGTTAATCCATAGTCTGACATTCTCCTCTTTTAATGTTTGCTTTTAGGAAATTATGATAGGGGATGACAACTCAAGATATCAGTTATCCAAGAAAAGGGGGTTGGATCTTTGAAAATGATTTCTTGGAAGGCATGATGGTCATACTTGACTCATTTTTTATATAAAAGGTGATACTTTTAGATCATGTGCCTCCCATTGCATATCCTTCAAATTACTTATTTTTTCAATCATCGAGCCTTGCTCACATCTTTTTTCATTCTTATTATTCTTTCTATATTATTGTTGTGGTTTCTCATGGTTTAGGCATCATATTTTTTGATACTTCTAAAAAGACTCATCGAAAATCCCTTGAGAGAAATCCCCATCCCTAGAATCCAATAATGAATGTTAATAAGACAATTGATGATTATGTTGGTTATAGATATTTATGTAAAGCCTCAATGTTTTGTTATATTATTAGTTTCCTACTAAAAATATATTTCTTAAACAAATTCTTATAGGAAATCATATAAGAAAGTTATAATATTTCTCTCTTGTTAAAGATCATGTGATTTTGAATGCCTTGCATCTCGTTGGGTCTTGATAAAATGAGTTTTTGGGTTTTAAGAATCAAATCATCCCACTTTACACTCTTCCCCATCTATGGTGATAAGTACAAAAGTATAGTACTCACAATGTATGGCCCAAATGATAGAAGGTTATCATTTGTGGTAAGAATCTTGCACAAATGTGGTGATCATTAGCCTCAAACATACCCACTCTACTAGCTATTGGTTATGGTCTCCATGATCAAGAAGTATGTTAAGGGTGCTACCCTAGTCTAGTGAACCCAGAGACCTATGTTAAGGGCACTTGACTATAGGAAGAAATAAGGGAGAAGATGGGGTATGTAGGAGGTGGGCGGCATGCCTGATACAAAATCATAATGCAGATATATGCATGGTGTTCCATGCCTGGCTCAAGGCACCAGACTTCGTCCTGGCATATGTATAGGCATGCATTATTGGACTGAAGCTGGCAGGTGATCATATGCTACGAGTTTCATGTTTTGAGATTGATGACCAGGAAGTCTATGATATTATGTGGAAGGATGCTATTGAACCATGGAGGACCAAGCCACTTGTTAGAGAGTTGAGGTCCGAGTTGGTTAGATCTAGTATTACTGGTTCAATGGTACACAAAGTTGCTAACTCTATACCATAGAGATTGGGAGATGGAGGAAAAGATTTTCAAAGATGACAGTTATTACAGATAGAAGGATGATACCGAATAGAATTCGAGGCATGACATCTTTGGAGAAAAGATGCATTCCCTACGTGCACCTGAAGAGGATCGACGCTTGATGAATCATGGATGTTTTTTATAGCTGTTTTCTTTGTTTGGGTTGTGATGATTTATTTTTTTATTTGGTTTTTTTGGGGGAACAAACCTACGGACATATAAGCAGGAGTTGTATTCTATTGATATTTTCTCCCACAAGAGAGGGGTGGGATGAATAAAGAACCCTCTGGCTTAATTTAAAACAAAAAGTAGATTTCACCTCTAGAAGAGCTTAGTATATCCATTTCACATATTGTAGATACAAGTGTGAAGAGTTTGATGATATACTTGTACACTCATGTTCGATAAAATCAGGGATACACTTGTTTCTAGATGACATGTACAAAGGCATACTCATCTCCTTAAAAATCCAAGGTAGAGATGGAATGATTCCCTATTTTCATATCTTTGGTAAAGCCTTTGCTTTTAGATCCAAGTAGCATCATGGCCATGTAAGGCATCAATATCAGTAGGCCCTCATTTTGAAAACCCAAGATAGAGTTGGAATGTTGTCCAAATTTTGGCCTCTTGGTAAAATCCTTTTGAAAATCCAAGATATTAGTGAAATGCTTCTGAACTTTTCAACCCTTGGTAAGACCTCCATTTTAAAAACCAAGAAGGTACCAAAATGATGCTAAAATTTTGACTTCTTAGAGAAATCTCCTTTTGAAACCCCAAGATAGTGCTAGAAGTATGTCGAACGTTTAACTAATTGGTAAAAATTAAAAACTTGAGCTACATCATTTCCAAAACTAATAAGTTGGTGATTCCAATCATGAATTTCTGGTGAAATTTTTCTCAAAAAATTGGGCCACCTCCTGGTGAACAAATCTTCAAACCCACAAGTCTTTGGTGCAATTCTACTAAATTTTCCACCTCCCTTTTTGTGATCTCATGTTCTAAGAAGATTTAAAGCCTCCAAATTGTTTGAACCCCTAGGACACACTCACACGATCCCTAAGATCACTATGGAGCACATACCTTTTTAGAAGTTTGAAAACATGACTAACACAACTGATAACAAAACCTCAAATGACGTTCGAACATGAAACTATTATTAGTATTAAGCCTCAACTTTAAACAAAGAATAAGAGATGAAACATTTCCAGGCCCATTCTCAAGAAAATATATGTTTAATAATACAATCTATATGTATTTCCCATCATGATGCATTTTGAGAAACATTTGCCAAACATGATTTTGACTTACCATTGTTCTTATTTGAGGCCACAGGACAAATGAGTAAAGATTTGTAGACCTAGATCCTAAAAAGGGAGCCACACCCCCACTTATGATATTTGCATAAGACGAGCTGTTTAATTTGGTGGTACAAAATTTCAACATTTAAGTATGACCACAACTTTCTACATCCATTTAAGGACAAGAAGTCATATGTATAGGAATTCTCATGGGGTAACACACTATGATAATTATTTGAATCAATATTAGCGTGCACATCCCAATAACCCATTAAAATAACTCAAGGAAATTTGATTCCCTCTTTACCCCTATCTAATAAATGAAACAATTATTTCCTTTTTACCCCTAAGAAAATGAGAAAGACCTCAAATCTGATCTCAAACCCTTTCCATGTAAGAAAAAAAATTTGTTTATCCCCTTTCCCTAGATTCAGGCTTCTTCATATCATTTCCCCCTTACCACAAAGGGGTTGATTAATTGATATGAAGTTTTTTTGGTTTATATTTAAGCCCCCTTTTGCAAGGGGCATTTTGGCTAGAAACATCATATAAAGCAAACATTAGAAACAAGGAGAGAACACTTAATGACATTTTTTATATGAAGTGTGTTTTAAGTGCATTTCCATTATATTTAACAACATATTATGGCCATTGACCAACTTCCCATTGGAAGGGTCCGTAAGGGTGGTCAAGATTAACTAACCCTTTTTTTATTGAAATGGTCTTCCTTATCTTGACATCTCAAGCAAGGCGCCCAACCTTGTTCCCTTACCCTGAAAATACAGGAAGGTACACCAGGTCTATATAATGGACAAGTTCAATTATGTTCAAGGTTTGTTAAACATATTTCAAGAAAAATGAACCTACTAATCATAGGGAACAAGGCTCAAACAAGTAATTAACTAGACAATCATTCATATAATCATACATACAAATAACCCAATACCGTAATAGGGTGAAGAGATTAAGCATACCTTGTGAGTAGAGAGTAAGATTAGCCATTTTGATTAAGAAACCCATATGTGGAAACTTGATTAGATCTTGGCAATTGAGTCAACCAAGATATCTTGAGATTACAAGTATAATTGGATTAGAGATCAGCAAGATAATGTCTCATTAATCATAATTATGGTTGTTGGATGTGTAACCTAAGTCTAGGTTTCATATGTTTCAATATTGATTTCAATATCTCAACTAGGTCATGCATAGCCATTATCAAGTGACATAACACGCCATGGGTTCATAGGCACTTAGAGTGACACATCACAACTATAACATGGAGATATTATTAGAGTCCATGATCTTAAAATAGAGAAGCCATAAGTTTTGAGAAAGCTTAGTCAACATAAGCATCAACATTGGCATACTAGTCATTTAGGTAATGATCCTAAAAGATTCTCACCATTAAAGTATAAGATAAACCAAGCAAGATTTGGCGTTATGCAAATCATCAATATACTTATCTGAAGTCATAAAGTAGAATAGGTCATCATCAGATCAAGGTTCATGTAAAATTAGAGATCTAGTTAATAACATGTCCATTAGGTCACAATTCAAGTCAAGTTTAGGGAATTTGATCACATTAGGGCACAAGAATAATCCACATAAAAATTAGGTATACAAAGCATGACAAGTTATTGATTTTGAGGTTTCATATTTGGTTTGGACTTAAGAGATCAACATTTGGGAAAGGTTGGAGATTTATCATCAAAGCATCCATGTTAAGCATGTTTCTAGGTTGAAAGACATCATCAATCAGAAATTGGAGGCTAGTAAGAAAACGTTCAAACCATAGTCCAACATACATAAATTTTTTACTGATTTGGGTCAACATGAGGATTTGAGGCACATTCAATCAAAGTTAAGAATCAAATTGATCATATTTAACATTAAAGTAGACATTAAGCCATTTAAGCAAGATTAGATCGCTTTTGAGTTTAAAAGTACACAAAGTTCCAAACATGGTGTATCAAGATGCTCAAGATACTGATATAAGGTTAACATCAAGCTTGGGGAATAAAGAAGCAATCTTGAGCATTTACATTCATAGAACACTATAAAAACACATAGAAAACATGCATTTTTGGAATATCAGAAGAACTAAGAGAAGAATTAGGATTTGGAAGTATTTTTACTAGAAAACTCATATTTTTCTGATCAAAATGACATATTATAAGACCATATTTGGATTAAGAATTACAAAGGTAGGATTTTTCAAAATTTTACCTAAGAATAGTGAATATAGACCATAGGATTTCAATCTGAGGGTGAGAGAGGAGAGGGATTGGGCGTCTTTCCTTGCTTTTGGGCTCCATGGTCCACCTTTGGGTTCTAGTGCATGGCCTAAATGGCAAGGCCCACTCACCAAGACAAACCCTATCAAGGGTGGCAGATGATGGCGTCAACTGGGATGATATGTTGGATCATGGGTCGCCCTCACCATCAAACGGATGGTGAGTCTCCACCCTTTAGAGAGTGAAATGATGGTGTCATGTTTGCATCATCGTGCCTCCACGTAGGAGCTCATCAGAGCTTGAGTAGTAATGTGAAACAAGTCACTATAGCACTGGAGAGGTAACTGCCCCACCATGCCTTACCTCCATGAGGCCATCTCTGATCTAAAATAAGGCAGAGAAAGAATGAGGGCGAAACACCCAACCTTGAGCATCCATGGTGGTGCCAACAAGGAGGGGGAAAAGAAGGTGAAGTTGGGGGTGGATAAGGGCTTGGGAGAGAGGAAAACGAGGGGGAAAGAATGAGGCAGGTGAAACAAAGTGAATAGAGGCATCATTTGGAGGTAAGGAGGTGGGATTGGGTGGATCCATCGATGGGGTTGGTGGGGCATGAGCCAACCTAGCTGTGTCAAATTCTGTGCACTATCAAAAAGGTAGAAGAAGAAGGACCATTAGATCACTGCCCTGATCCATGGCTGTAAGCTCCAAGGGTCCTGGAACCATTGTTCATTAGACTGTGACCTCCCATTGGTCCTCATAAGACAATATGGATCACTAGAAAAAAATAGAAGAGTGGGAAGTGCATTGCACATGCAGATACCCTTCACTGGGCCCAAACCTCTTGGCCCAAAGGACTAAACAAATGTGTAAAAGTTAGAAGTTAGGTTTTCAAGATATAACCAATCAATTAGGCATAACTTTCGCATCTGAGCTCCGAATTGAATGCAATTGGGTGCGTTGGAACTATAAGAGAAATATGTACAACAAGAGAGAAAAAATAGGATAGAAAATTTTACAAGGATATCACAAAGATTCAAGTGAAAGGAAAAGGTGTATGATATGAAATTAAACTTGATCTGTATCCACATGAGTATCACCAAGGTGATATTTGTATACTACATGGACTAAAAGTGCATCAAAACAAATACATACATGAAATTTAAAGTATAGACAAGAGCAAGGTCAAAATTACAAGTCATATTCAAAGTGTGAAATTCTAGGTTATCACAATATCTTACACATGCTTTGTTTTGAATCGTTTGGATTTGAAAAATAAAATCCATAATTTACTGATTTGAGTGTTTTGATAGAAAATGAATCAAGATGCGATTAACATTGTAGTTTAATAAATGGTTGTTAGTATTTTATCTTTAATTTAATACACTTAAAAATTTAGAAATATTTTGAATAAATATATTATTATTGGTTTTCTAAATTTTTTGAACGTTATATGTTTGTTGGATCTATTTGTCATCCTAGTTTACCTAGTACAATCTCAATAAACCATGATATAAAGATTGTATCGTAGAAGTGTGGTATTTGATTTTAATACTTTATTTGTACATCCAAAGAAACAAACAGCTATTGTAGCTTATATATTCTACTTAAAATTACATATTAAAGTCTCATAACTTTTGGATGATATTTGAGTGATCACAGAGTACTGCATCAACCGATTTATTTATTAGGAACAACTTGGTTGTCCAACTACTTTGAATAAGTAAATACAAAGATTGAAACTAATTTTGGACGTATTTGTGATTATTCCCAGCACCATATGGTCTATATTACTAACCTAGCACCCTAGTAGCTCCCACAGTTCATCATTCATCTTAGAGATACAAAATTCTAGAGAAAGGGGACAAATTAGAATTTAAAAAGAGATGATTAGACAATGTTAATTTGGATTTCAACTTCCCAAATCTTGTAAAATCATGAAAGTTTTTCAACCCTAGATAGAATTTCTTGCAAAATATTCTCTCATATGTGTGAAATCAATCCTTAATTTGGTTTTAATAAGAAAGATATCAAATCATCCTCTTTTCTAATTATTTCTTACCAATTTTTCATTTCTAGGGTTCTCTACTTGAAAGGAGGGAGAAAATGATTGATAGCTTAATGTTTGATTTGGAATAAAGGAGCTCAATGCTTAGGGTACGTTTTTGAGGTGCTTAACACATGAGGTGGATGGTTAGGTCATTATTTAGATATCTAAACATGTTGAAAGCTTAATTCTATCTAGTTTAAGACTAATGAACCAATACTTTTATTTTTATGTGACTGGGTAATCAATCGGGCAATTTTTTTAGGATTTGAATGATAATATTTAAATTCATTGTTTTTGAATTATATGTGTTTGCTTTATGATTTGTAAATCAAATTCTTTTTTTTGGAAATAGGTAAATATATTGCCAAAAGAAGTGGTATAGCTAGGCTATATTGTACAAGATCCACTAAAAAGTATACACGGGCTGACTCTACAAAAAGCCCCAGTGTAAACGGGCTATAGGTCTAACCCCTTTGTCAAGGCCTTTTTTGGCCTGTAACACCGCCCCTATATCTCTATCTACAAAATGAAAGATGTCAAGGTCTGTAGGACTGTTGTGCACCACCCGGTTCCTGACTTTCCAAACATTAAAGCAGATACAAGTGAAGCAAAGACCTCCAAAAGCCAGCTCCCTATCATTCCTACACTTTGTCTTTATTTACTCCATGGTATCCCTCAGAATTTCAGACCTGAACGTGCCCCATCAATTTTTGAGCCACATCAAAGACCACACATGTTTGACTTTGTTGCATTCATGAAAAAGGTGATCATGGTTTTCATCTTCAAAGAAGAAACAACATCTCTCATTTGTGTCAATGCCCCATCTAGCCATCCTATATTTTGTGAGGAGTTTACCAAGGATGGCTTTGTAGCAAGTCACGCTCCAGTATGGGATGTGCCCTCTGCCCTACAACCATTTATACCAAGAAACCTGCTCCCCTATATCTCTTTGGATCCATGGTTTCTGTTGTCCATTGAACCTGAAGAGACCATTTCTATCCACAGAGTACATATGACCATTCTGCCGCCATGAGGAGTATAAGTCTTCCCATATCCTGGAAGAGTCAGCGCTAGGCTGTGGGGGCACCCATAACACCTTCTCATCCATCTGACCCAGACACCATCTCCCTCCACATGGAATCTGTCCAGCATGCGCTGGTTGCCCGCTGTGCTGATATCTTCCACCTTGCTCAGGTTCAAGCCACCCTGCTCATATCTTTTAGCAATTGTGTCCCATTCTACATTGTACATTTTACCTCCCCATTTGAAGTTCGTTATCAGCCTAGTGAGCCTATCTGCTATTGGATTAGGGAGTATGCACATCTCGCTTCAAAAATGTACCATCATCTGTATCATTGAATGGGTCAGCATGAGTCTCCCCGCCGTAGACATATGGATACCCGTCCACCCTTCAATATTGGTTCTGACTTTGTCTAGGCACATTGAGAAGTCACCAGATACACCTCTCCCCCCATAATTGGTACTCCCAGGTATCTTGTAGGAAGGCGTCCACATCGAAGGACCGTCACTCTTCTTAGTCTTCCTCTTCTACTGTCACACGATTTTGATAGGTATACCCTTGACTTGATATCACTAAAATATAGGCCTGTGGCTCTCCTGAAATGTTATAGTAGTTTCTTGAATTCAGTCAGTCTCTTAACATGACCAGTGGAGAACAACATGATGTCATCTGCAAAGATTAAATGGCTTTTGACTTTAGTACCTTTGATCTTGAAAGTTCTGATGTCATTTCTTTGCTCCGATTCCTTGATCATCATGGTGAGCCCCTCCATAACCAAGGTGAAGAGAAGGGGGGATAAGGGTTCTCCTTGTCGAAGCCCGTTTGAAGCCCTAAACATACCCACTGGTCCTCCATTTAGAAGCACAAAAAAGGAAGTAGTGGTTATACACTATTTGATGAGGCTTATCCATCTGCTAGAGAAGCCCAAAGCCACCATTATGTCCCACATTATGTCCCAGCGTATGTGATCATAGGCCTTCATGAGGTCTATCTTGATGCAAGCCTTGGAATTAGAGTTCTTCATGTTGAAACCAATGAAAAATTCAGCTTCCAGGAGGGCACAATCAGCTATCTTTCATCCCTTTATGAACACACATTGTTCCTCAGATATTATGCTTGGCAGCCATTTCTCTAACCTTCCAGCAAGAAGCTTCGCCCAAATTTTATAGATAGTAGAGCAATAAGATATCATCCTATAGTCATTCATGCATCTCACATCTTTCTTTTTGGGTATTAGTTTGATGAATGTGTGGTTTGCAGCCTGCACCATATTGCCACCCTGAAGCAGCCACCTGATCGCCTTGATGATATCCTGCTTAATGTACTCCCACATGTACTGGAAGTACTTGCTGTTGAAGCTGTCTGGACCTGGTGCCTTGGAGGTGTTAATTGAGAATAGAGCAGCTTTTATTTCCTCCTCATCCACTTCTTTGCATATGTCTTCATTCATTTCAGCAGTTACTTTGGGCATGGGGTAGATGGAGCTTTCAATACTTCAGATGGTCTCCCTCTATTGGTTGTATAGATCATCAATGTATTTTATAGTGGTCATGGTTAGCTCCTCTCTACTTTATGCCACTTCTCCACTCTCATTTATGAGTTGATGAACAGTTTCCTTCATCTCTTTTTTCCGCACAGTAGCATGGTACATTTTAGTGTTTAGATCCCCATCTTTTATCCACTTGATCCTACTTCTCTACCACATTAGAATTTCTTCATCTTTTAATATTTTTGTAAGTTTCTCTTCATCTTTTAGCCACTCCTCCACAATCTCATCATCTTCTGGATTTTCTCTAGCTTTTGTTGCTACTTCCTTGTATTGCTCTCTTGCATGTATTGTCATATTCTTCAGGTTTACCACCTCATTTAACCACTTGCTAATCACCTTCTTGGATGTTTGTAGCTTCTTGATTACTATGTATAGTGGATTCCCTATGACTATCATATCCCACGCCTCCTGAGCAATGTCTTTGAAGCTTCTCCATTCACACCACCAATTGCAAAACCTGAAAGGCCTGATCACATTGGGTTTATGTATAAGATCCATCTTCATCCAGATGTGGTCGCTCATAGGATCAGCCCCATGCTTGATCACAACGTTTGGCCACACTTTTAACCATGATTGATTGACGAGTCCCCTATCCAAGATGCTGGAAATTCTTATGCGATTTCCCTACTTGTTGGACCAAGAGACCTTTCCACCAATGGCATTCAATTCTATCAACCATGTTGCATCCATCATATTGTTAAAGTTCTCCATCACCCGATGAGGGACCGGTCTTCCTCCATGCTTTTCATTAGACCTTCTAATATTATTGAAGTCACCCCAAATTAACCACGATACCTCCTCCTATGATGTGCTTTTAATACTCTCCCACAGTCTTCTTCTATCACCTTCTAGGTTCTCCCCATATATCCCCGAAGCAATAAATGCCATTCCACCTCTGTTATAGAAGCTAACAGTGATGATTTGGCCATTTATAGTGATGGGTTCCACATCCCATATCTTTGGGTTCCAACCTACAACAATGTGAGCCCCATCCCTACAATCAATATTTGAAATTGCAGACCACCCATTGGGAAATAGGGTGTTTATTCTGTCCTTCACCATTCTTCTTATTCTCATTTCATAACAGAAGACGAGGGTTGCACCTTCTTCTTCCACTATAGCTCGCAACCTTCTTTTCTTCTCAGCAAGTGAGGCTCCTCGCACATTCCATGCAAGGATTGACATACTATCTCTTTGTGGAGCCGCTCCCCTCATTGGAGCCGCTCTTGTTCTTCTTCTTCTTGTTTGTACTTCGGGTGCATCTCAGGCTTCTGCTCCTAGAAGGGCCTTCATTCTCCACACTGTCTTCATCTTCTATTTCTTCTAGAGCGCAAAGGGGTTCATGTCCACACCCAAAATAGCAGCTTCCTCCTTAGCTCTAGAGTCAATAGATGACTCCTTAACTCATGAGTTCTCAGCTCAAGAGTCCACAATAGTATGGATAGTAGCCCCTTCTTCTTGGTTTGGCATTTCCGCAAGCATGCCACCTGCTTCCTGCCCTGTGTTCCTGCCAGTTGTATTGCAAGCCTAGACACCTATCTCAGTGTTGTTGTTGTTGTGGCTGATAGCTCCTTCTACTTTTGTCACCTACTCCTTGTCTTTTCTCTATTGAGGATGTGGTCTTGACTTACCATCTCTCCAAGGTCAGCCTTTAGCTTGTGGGCACAATGGGAGGGGAAGGGTTGGCAGCGCACCGTTCCCATGGGCATTGCCCCACAACATGGCCAAACACCTTACATTCTGGGCAGCGATCAGACATGGCTTCATACCTCACCTTGACCGCCCATTCCTCTCCATTTGGGAGTTCCACCATGACTTCAGATGGGGGAGTCACCACAGCCGAGATGTCCACACAAAAGCGTGTGCATCCCATTGTAAAACCATCTGCCTTTCTGTCAATGGACCTCGACTCGCCTATGGCATGCGCGATGACCGCGATGGCTCTTTGGGTCCAGTGTAGTCCCACCTCTGATAGCGACACCCAAATAGGGGCTATGGTGAACGTGGCCCTCCGAGTGTCAGTTTCGCGAGTCCATTTCCTGACCAGGATCAGCTGGTCATCTAAGAACCATGGGCCTCTCTACATAGCCTTCCTTCAATCCACCTCAGACAAGAAATGCACGAGGAACATGCCCCCATCTAGGGTGAAGATTTCGAGTTTGCCTCCCGGCCTCCAGTTACGGATCATCCACCTCCACAGCTGAGACGGGTGGCATTTCCTCCCTAGGATCTGGACAATGGCCGAGTACTTGTGGTAGTCTTCCATCTCCCCTAGGATCGATTCAGTCATCCAGGTTCATGTCCACTGGTCCCCTTCTCATCTGAAAGGGGTCTTCAGGTCTGTAGCAACTGCTCCCTTGATCGTCGGAGGTAGGCCCTCAACCGTGCAGACCCAAGCTCCAACCATTGTCACGTCTACTCCCGGTGCAAACCAGCTCCAATTTTCATCTCCCATCAGAGGACCCTTAGGGGGTGGGCGGTCTCCCCCGCCCACCATGCCGTTGACAGTCCAGGAGCGAGAAAGAAGAGTGAGTGACCCTGTAAATCAAATTCTATTGAAAGTTGATGATAAAAGAATTATATAGTTCTTAGCTAAATATTGCTTAAATCAATACAAATAGACAGGATGTCTGGAAATAAAATTGACATGTTTGAAATGTAATCTGGTTTGAGAATGGACTCACTATGGCTCACATATTTTTAGTAATGAAAACCTAGTGAATCAAAGCATGGGTTATATTGGAGTCGCTTGACTCAATAGAAATATTTAAGTGAGTATATTCAAAATTAGGTTTATATTGAGGGATTGACTCAAATGAGTCGATGACATGATGTATGTTATAATTAATGGATGGATTACATTGAAGTTGAAACTAGGATTTATATGTTTCAACACTATCCCTATTATATATTGTTACATACTAGTGAGGTTATTTTTCAATAAGATGTTTATGACTATGTATAAAGACGTATTGAACTAAACTGACTTCTTGAAACCTAAAGGTTTACTATTGGGATATGAATGAGAGTTACAGACCTAATTTATATATAAGATCATAAATATGAGGAGATATAAAATTTGGGTAAAACTTCTCCGCTTGTAGGATATAAGTCTTGTTAAAATTATCTAATCATGATGCATCTATATAGTGTAACTTAAGGACTAATGAGTAAACTCCACATGAATGCAACTAATTTCAACATGTCACTTAAGAATGAATTGAGTAGATGAGTGGAGATTAAGTAAGAAGAAGTAATTCTAGTCTATTGTCATATCTAAACTGAGTAGTCTTATAAGGAATGATAGGATTGCTTTTACTTACAAAAATGACATTGGAAATGAAATAATATGGTACGAGTACCAATGTACAAGAAAGGAAATGAATAAGGGTGAGCATTGTGATGATAATATTGAGAAAAACAATATGAAGAAGTCCTTAAACCAATTATTTGAAATTGGGTTGACCTAAGTTCAAAAGAAATACACTTAAATTGAACTATGAATGGTTTATATGGGAGAGAAGAATTGCGTTCTAGTGAATTAAGAATGATGGATTCCAGTAATAGCGGTGTATATGAAATGAAAGGAGTTAAGAGTAATGAATCTAAAATGAGGGGAAACCAAGTAGTGGTGAATTCAAGAACCTAACCCTAACACAAATATGATGGTTGAAGTAACAATAATGAAGAATGAAGGATTATTAAATATAAATGATTACTTAGCACCACAAAATATTTGAGATTGCTCTAATTCTGAGTGGAAACAAATGGGATAGCACATGTGTTGTTCAATACACTTGATTTAGGAATAATGAATTCTAAAAGATGTTTATGCATCAATTTTGTTGCTTGGTTATAATGTCATCTTGAATGCACATTTTGAAAAGTGTGAGATGGAATGAAATAATAGGAAATGTGATAGATTGAAATATTTGATAATGAATTGCATTTGAGAAACCATTTTCAGGGTAAATACATGAGAGTGGATTATTTATATTGTTAATAGTCCATTGACGATTAATCATATGAACTGATGTGCATATGTGAATGAAATATATATATGTTGTAAATCATAGACTGTTGTGATTCTTGATAACATGATTGTCTTTCTTTTTTACTCTGATATGGTTCATGTCTTTCTTGTTTCTCACGAATACACACACATGATAAGTGATGGATTGAATTTTGTTTAAGGATTAAGTAACATGTGAAAAGTTGGACATTTCTAGTTAGTTGTTCTAAACAACATGAGTTTTCCTCGAGGTCTATAATGGGGAATGAAATGGATCTCCTTTAAATAATAATATGATTATGAGAATGATTTTGGAGTGGAGATTGAGAACGTAAATGTTAGAGCGATAAGATTTAAGAGTAGTCACTTGGCGTGATTGTGGACCAAAAGCCTAAACTATGAGAATCTATGTCCATAAGGAATAGAAAATAATGAAATGTAAAGGGTAAAAAAATAGAAAAATGTTAATATGTGACATTCTATTCTTTTTGTTCCTATCTCGTATACTAAAGATGAGGACCTTATGGTAGGACTGTGAAAGCCCTACCTTAGACTATTTAGGAGACCATATAGTGGACCAGAGTGTTGTTGTATCTATCTTTGGATGTCTGGCTAATCCCTAAGATAATGGTAGTGAGTTATTGAATCGAGAATTAGGTATGGTGTCTTCTACCTAGTGAGGTATGAGTCAAGAAGTTGTAGGAAAAATGAATAAAAGATGACATGCCATGTAGAATATGAGATGAATGTTTTTTATATATTTTATTGCTTCTTGGTCAATGTAATTCATGTGAATAAGTTTCTTAATTATGAAAACAAATAATTCTTTCATTAAAGACAATCTATAATTTGTTATCATATTCTTTTATTCCTAGTATGAAATATAATTTTAAACTTTGGTATCTAGTCTAAGGTGGATTTGATATCTACTCTAATTAGGATTTGTCTTTAGTTGTTATCTAAATAGTTCAATTTGATAGACATGTCTTATGTACAATCTATCTTTAAGAATGCATGATGTGTTATTTGTCTTAAGAGTGGGGTGTCAAAACACTAATGATATTATAATTTATAGATAATCACCCACAACTTGATTATTTAGTTATTTAGATAGGTCATCATGTCAGTTGCATCACATACAACTCTTTGATAGATGGTATGTACAACTCCTTTCCATAATCATCTACATTCCTTTGGGGTCACATGCTTTGATAATCACCAATTAAACCTGATCCAATAGCCAATACGATAGATATGCAGCATCCTTTGTGGAAATCTATGCTTGGTCGATCAAGCTTTTCATGTGTGTTGCTATTGGAAAGCATTTTAGACTTTATATTTTTTGATTGAGGAATTTATATATATAATATATATGCATATATTGTATCCAATCACCACATATAGAGTACGTATCATATACATGCTATATCCCACAATGTAAACATGCAATATAAACAAAAAATGATGGTTATGGCCATGTCTACTTGTAATCTCTTGGAGACACAAGGAATTACTACCACCTAGGTAAATTATCACATCATATGTATCAAACTTGTTGTTAGTGTAGATCTTTGCTTGCCAATCTGGGTAGACCGGTTCAACCCTTAAACCGGTCATCTCACCTCTTGGTCAATTGGTTGGTCATCTCGGGCGGTTGTCTGGCCTCCAGTCCAACTGATGTTTGAACTCATTCCAAATGGTTGATTGGATCCACCAGGTGATTGTTAGTCTCCCTCATTCTATCCTCCATGGTCCTCTAGATGGTCGACTCGTCTCATGATCTGGCTGTCTCATCCAGCGATGATCGTCTTCCTCGTCATTGGAAGAAAAGATACTATCCTATTGCTACTTTTTTTACATTGAATAAGATAAAACTCGAGTTACATTTGAGGAGAGCAAAGGTAGGAAAGCATAAATGTTATATTAGGAAGAGGGAGGTAGATGCTTGATACATAAACTGAGATAAACAATAATCAAACCATCCAACCACACACATATATTGGATATTGGCTATTACCACGCTACACATCTACCATCAAAACTACTTTTAGGGCGACTCATGTAAATTGCATATATATATATATATATGTATGTATATATATGTATATATATGTATGTATACATATATATGTATATATATGTATGTGTATATATATGTATATATATATACATCCATATTTATACATATATATAAATATATACATATATATACATATACATATATATACATATATATACATATGCATACATACATATATATATATACATATATATATACATACATACATACATACATACATACATATATATATATATATATACATACACACACACACACATATATATATAATATATATATATATATATATATATATATATATATATATATATATATATATATATATATATATATATATATATGGTATGTATTTAATACCCGTGTGGGTAGCTACCAACCCACTATTTTGATTACTTTTTTGGGGTTTCTTACTTTTGACATGTAGACAGTTACTTTACCTTGCAAATTATTACTTTTCAAGTATAGATAGTGACATTTGTAACAACTATAACAAATATACAATTATATATATATTTACTGTGTCTTCTTCGTATATTTACTTTTTTAGTCGTATAGTTATTTTTTTATCATCATTGTTACTTTTTTTCGAGCAAGTTACTTTTTATCCATATAGTTACTTTTTTGGCTGACGCGTAGTGAAATCTAGGCTTCCTGCATGGGTATTGAATGAATGCCCATATATATATATATATATATATATATATATATATATTAGTTTGGGATTATGTGGTCTTTGATCATATACACATATGAGAGAAGTTTAAATACTTACAACGTATTCAATAAAGAAATGATTAAAACAAAATCCTATCATATCAATTATCCTAAAAATAATAAATTGATACCACTGTTGGGAAATACGGGCACAGAGTATAGCAACAAAAATAAATTTTTTATCTATTTGTATTCCCATTACATCAAGATTGCGTCAACTACTATGAAATAGGAAGGATGGTTTTAGCGAGTTATACCTAGTCCTAGAGCAAGTCCAACAACAAAACTCACTTCTTTGCAACTGCCGAATAGTTGCACTTGGACGGTGGTTGTGCATCTCTTGGTCTTCACCATGAACAATTATCTATGCTATCTCTGTAGCGACTCAGGTGGTCTCGCCATGGACTATAGGTAGACTTTTCTCTCTGAGCAGCAATCAAAGGACTCCTACCTCTAAAGTAGTCCACACAGACCAACTAGAAGTCATATCGTTCACCAAGAATAGACAAGGAGTTCTCCCTCCCCTTGGTGTACTAGTCACCAACTTGCTCTCCTGCAAACAACTGTCACCAATTGTTTCTCTCCTATAATTATCCCTCCCTGTCGGGTAGGACTTTCTTTGGCTCTCTTGGTTACCACAACCATAGAGGACAACAACTGTTAGATAAACTAATTCTCAATTGTTTGTGTTGTGTTTTATGAAGCCCCTAGTACCCCTCTATATATAAGCGGGGTTAGGGTCTAGGTTCTTAGTCTGTATGAGATTGTGTGGGAGTAGAAGGGAACAGAAGATCTTAAATTTTCACTACCTGTGAGACGCCAAACGGTAGTATGGAACACCCATATGGTCGTCTGGTGTGGGAGTCAGTCGTCTCACACTGCCAAATGGTTGTTTGATAGTTTCCCAATCATATATGAATTTGGAAAGTTTGATTCCAATTAATATCACATATTAATTTATTTTCACTCCTTGTATGAGCAAAACTATCCGGTAAACATTCAGAATGTTCATTCGACCCAACCGGGCCATCTCACTTAGGCGAGACGCCCATCTCACTCACCCTAACGGCCATCTAGTGAGTTTGAGATGAGCCAGTTGGTTCAATCACATTGAGCCGATCGGTTTTAGGGCATGAATTAGACAATTTGAACTCTGATTAACTTGACAACCCAAACAACTGTCTCAACACTTGAGACACCCGTCTGGCATTCCCAAATGACTGTTTCACACAGTGAGATGGTTGTTTGGTAGACCTAGTTAGTCAATCAGTCAATGTGTTGCGTGAATTGAATACATAAACACTTTAGTAATCAATTCAATCAAAATTCAAGATAAACTCCACTTCTAGATGAGTTCCTTTGTGTGACTCTATAACTCCCATATCACATTGGCAGTGAATGTCCATAACTAGCTTATGACATCATAGGCAAGGAGCGGTGCCTATTCGTACATTAATGCTACCCAACTGAATAGAAAGTTGGAGAACAACTTCAACGTACAATCCATGTAAGGTTTTGTAGTGATTGTATAATTCCTTTGTCTCTGATATCTGGATAAACTCGAGGGATGGAAGTTCATCTTCTCAATGTTCAATCCATGTTCGTTGAACCCAGAGTAGACTGTCTAAGATAATGTGACCTCAATATCATATATTGATTCACATGTGCATGCACATGCATTTCTCAGTCTTACTTATCAAGTGGCCATGATATCATACTCTAGTAGGATGGGCAAATCCCATATCGATCATTCATAGTCTATCCCCATGTGTCAAATTCACCCAATCATCACCGTTATCACAACCCATATTTAAGGACTACATTTGATGATGCCGAATCATACCCAACGACTGTGACGAGTGTAGTAATTTCAGGTCTAAGAATCACAATCACTACCTTCATTATGAGAGATGACTGTGACCACCACAACCATTTGTCACTTTCAAGGTGGGTATGTCTGATACACTGTTCTGTAACATGTATCTGTGTGCTTGGTTTGATAGTGTCAGATAATGACTTATAAGATTCTATCATCAACCAACCCACACTCTAGTATTTAGTGTTAGTGGTGTCTATCTAACTTCCACAGTAACAATAGACTAGGGACATAATAATGATGTGCATACTCTTAACATTTGTATGATTTCATTCTTCCAAGTCACTTACTTGAAGACATACGTAATTGAGTATTGTCATCCTGTAGACATTCACAATGTTTCCTCATTATCTCATAACTGTGTGAAACAGAAGAATTGGAAGCTTGCCTTTATAAGTATTAATCAAATCCTTTATGGTATATGAAATGTCAATCATTACATGATTGCCTCTATGTGCGTACCTTACCAATAATATTTTCTAAAAAAGAAAATACTATAACTTTGAAATTCAAGAAATTGCAAATAAGACCCTCTTCTCCTTTTATTTTTACTCATATGGAATGTTTTGGCAAAGTTGAACTAAATATTAATCTCCTTATGCCTAACCATTACAAATATTAGTACAATACATTGAGAATGTTTGATAAAGGTCATCCTAGGTTAGGACATTACATTTAAGCCTAAATTAGGATGGTTCATTTAGAGAATTAAGTATGGGTTAGGATACCTTATTTGATTTTCTTTTCTAACACTTGAAAATAAGAGTGAAAAAGGGTAGTGCAAATATAATTTAATTGTATAATTACATCACATGAAATGTGAATTACTTGTATTGTTGTTTCATGGATTTACAACAAACTATATAATAATCGATTTCCTATTAGCTTCATATTTAGATTCAATTGGTAGATTGATTTTGTTTTCTTTAGAAGTTTTGGAAAATATATCTTATCCTTGATCTTTTATTGATTTAGGAGATTCATACATGTTATCACTCTTTTATAAACTATGACAAACTTTAACCAACTTTTTCACTGACATATGGCTACCAAGTAGAAAAGTTATGTTTGTTGTTAGGAGCACTTCTTGCTCATGCAGTTATATATTTTTTCTATTTGGGATCCGTTAAATAAAAAATAAAATGCACAACTAAATATATAAAGAAATTAATACGAGAGGGATCCACATTGAATTGTTACAAGATGAATATTATATGTTGGTCTTCTATACTCAGTATAATATTGAGTACTATATATAATGGTGAAATAAGATCACCTTTTCTTCTTTTTTTTGGTATTTTTGAAATAGGAACATAAGGTTTATATGAACTTCAACTTGAGAACACTAGATACCAACTATTTTTCTTCTAATAGTTTGAGTTTTTCTTTTATATTCCGTCTTAGATAAGGCCTAGCAAAAAGTATATAAATCATTGGTGTTAGGGCTCGAGAGCGGCAAGGGGATATTAGGGAGTTCCATCGTTAGAAGAAAACCTATAGATCAAGAAGGTCACCCTTTTTATAGAGGAGGGATGGCGATTATGACTAGAACAACTAAAGGTATCTCGACTACGATCTTTATGTATGAAAACTAGGACGACATGCAAGAAACTATGAACTCAATTCTCAAAAGCATGGGTTTGAGGATTTAGTCCAATGAATTGGAAAGATTAATCCCTTGAATAGGGGGACTTGTTACATGATGCATCAACATAAGTTTTTAAGTTTTTGGAATCTAGAAAGCAGTTTCCCAATCTAAACAATGATAATGGAACCAAAGGCAAAACCTCGACTAATGCGGAGACAATGGATGAGTAAGAGGTAAACCAAGATCTTGAGTGTTGTAAAATGGATGTAATTGATAAAACCCAAAACTAATATCCCAACTACATCTTGAACATGGGTTCACGTATGAAACCTGAAGACTTGTGGATTTCTACCAAAGATAGGTTACCAATGTTTGAAATGAGGGGGGAAGTTTTTGAGGGTTTCCTAAAACCATGGAAGTTTGTTGTTGTTGTTAAACTGATATTGAATGAGATTGGGTATTAAAACCTAAAAGACAAGATTTGATTTTTATGGAAACCCACAAGAATTTTCAATTTGATATACGTAGACAATTATTACTTCCTAGTGCAATTACAGTTGGAAGATGACTACATCCTTTCTCTCATAGGAGGACCTTGGCCTCTATTTAGATCTTACCTTTCTTCTCAAATATGTCATCTGATCTTTACAAATGAAAGCACACATCAAGAGAGGACAAATGTGTGGATCTGCATTCCCAATTTTCCATATATCTATACCACGACAATTTGTTGAATGTGGTAGGAAACCAGATTGGAAGAACCATCCAGGTGGACATCAATATAATGATGCAAAGGAAGGAGAGGTTCGAAAGAATTGTATTTGAAATATCCTTGGGTAAACATATGACTCCGACATTCACAACTTAAGGAAGAATATACCAAATACAATACAAAAAAATCCATACATTTACATGACATGCGGTAAATTAGGTCATATAGATAGAGAATATCCCATGAGAAACATTAATATACCCAATGAAAGTCAAACTAAAAACTACATGCCTCAATATCATCAGGTACCTTGTCACAGACAAGTATTCTCATTAGATATCCACACTAATCCATTCTTTATGAAGCTGAAATAGAAATCACTTATGATGGAGGGGGACAAAGCGGCGCAACACAACTAATTCCATGATCTACAAAACTCATATGGTGATGATGAGGTCGAGGATATTGTGAAAGACACAATGCTTCTAAAGAAAAATAGACATCATGAATTGATTGGAGAGCATTGAAGAATAATTCCAGGAACAATAACAAATGCATGACCAGGTGCAACTTGTCCACTCATAAATTCAGAAGGAAAATGTCAATATTGGAAGAGTTTCTAGACCCAAGAGAGAAAAATAGGTAGAGAAAGATCCAAATCACTCTACAATCTATATTTCTAGAGACACAATCATATAGGTGGTGAATGCCCTCCCAACCCATTTCAAAACGTAGTTGTTAGTGTAGGAGAAACAACCTCAAGATTTAGAAATTGTACAGGGAACACATTAGTTGGATTGACCTAAGAATATGAATAAAATCCATTCCTCTATACCCATCAAGGTACAATACATGAAATAGAGGGAAACAGTTGCATCAACAAGATTTGGATGAAGAAGTTGGGGCAAAATTTGAGGAGGCAATTGTCTTAGAAGAAGATCAATCATGACTATTATGACTGAATGTTTGGTGTATCTAAGAGCACAATACACAAATAACACTAAAAACTTGATCAAAAAGTATCAAGTTTCTGTTCATGCCATTCTTGAACCATGAACTAGTGATATGTTTACTATTAGTAAGATAAAAACTCTGGTCTTTTTGTGATCTCATAAAGTGGAAGTAAAAGGGTTTTTTCATTGTATATGGTTACTATGGAAGGAGGAAACTCATTCTATTGAAACTCAATTATCCTTTAGACAATTTATACATTGTCGAATAGATGGTGCAATCTTGATCAGTATTGTATATGGGAGTACCGTTTACTTAAGAAGGAGGATTTTGGGGAACATAATTTGAGATATTGGTACAAACTTCAATGAACCTTGTGTCATTATTTGAGATTTCAATGCACACCTATTTCCCCAAGAGAAAACTGGAGGTACGATACTAGACACCACGAGTTGCAATGACTTTGCAGGGGCTTTGGCTGAATGTGAACTGGACGATCTTGGTGCTAGTAGTCCCCCGATGACCTTTTAAAAAGGATTATTGCAAATGAGGCAAGAAAAAGTTGTGGGTAATGAAAGGTGTTTGGATACTTTCCTTATGGCCAATGTACAAGTTTTTGATAGAATTAAATTAGATCATAAGCCTATCCTCATTACAAATTTAAACGAAGGAAGGAACTTTAAAATGATGTCGAGGACTTCTGTCCATTGGTTCAAACATAATGTTTCGATGAGCTAATGAAAAACCACTAGAGAAGCGATCTGGGGTTCATGAATTTTTTGAAGAAGAAATGAAATGGGATGGCTAAATTAGGAAATAAAGATGAAAAAAAATAAAACTCTACAAGTCAAATTGTTACTTCTCAAAAGCATTTAGCAAAGATGTATTCTCGAGAGGTCAAAAAATTATCATTGACTTACACGTAAAACTTTAGGAGGATGTTATTCTTTTTTTTGATCCGGTAAAATATTTCTCATTACTTGAAAGAAGAAAAAAGGAAAAGTATCGGTTCAGACCCGTATACTGTACAAACAAGCTCAAGCACTCCACATCCAGAGAACATGAGGATCAACCCCACCGAGCCAGACGGGTTTAGAACTAATCACCCCATTGACTCTATAAACAATGGTATCAAAAAATACAAGGAGGTCTTGCTCCCCTTTACCATGAAGCCTAGCATTTCTCTCACCCCAAACATGAAAAATGATTGCAGAGAAAATCATCCCGCAAAAGCTCCTAAAGCTATGGTTGTTCACAGAATGGTCAAGTAGCCAAAATAAGGCGGCCTGGAGTTCCCAAGGCGGTGAACCACCCAAACCGCACATGAGAGTGCTTCTCTTCCAACAATATTTTGTAAACTCACACTCCAAAAAAACATGGCCAACAGACTCTTGCTGCAGCTTGCACATGAAGCACATGGGGTTAACCGACAACCCCCATTTGAGCAATCTGTCCATTGTTGGAAGCCTCCCAAAAAGAGCTCTGTAGGCCGTAAAGCTCCACTTGGGTTGGTGTCCCATCCTCCACAAAAGAGCATACCTCGGCACCATCGGCTCCAGCGTCTTCACGACCCAAGGATGCACAGCAGGGTCAACCAGTACCCACACACCATTAGGACTAGTATAACTGCTTCTCATCTCCTTCCATTCACTAATCATGGCCCACATACCTCTTGATAAGTTACTCTTCTTCGTATCAAGCTACAAGCATTCTTCCCCATACCTCTTACGCATCCAGCAGCTCCAGCAGCAAGCAGGATTACGTAAGAGCCTGTCAACTCTTTTCATGTTTGCATATTGAGCTATACCTTCGGGGTTCTTGACATTCCATCCCCCTTCTTCATAGGGTCGTGCCACCACCTCCCAAGCAATGGATCTACCTTTCCCACCCCACAGGAAACCACTCAAGACAGATTTACATTTGTCTAAAATGAACCATGGCAGAGAAGTTTGCCTACACCAGAAATGAATCATGGACACCAACACACTTCTGATGAGGACCGCCCGACCTGCCATAGAAATATTGAGACCAGTCCATCTATCCACTTTCATTCTTAGAGTTTCCACCACCTCAGAGTAGTCCTCTCCTTTACCTCTCCCACTAGAAAGAGGTATCCCCAAATATTTCGTGGGGAAGGAGCCCTCCTGAATACCCAACCCCTCCTTCAGCCTCCCCCTTCTCCCGTCACAGGATCTGGAAAAGAAAGCTTTCGACTTGATAGCATTGATGTAAAGTCCTGTGAGTTTGCCAAAGCAATAGAGCACCGACCGAACACTTCTCATATACTTCATATAACCAGGTATAAACAAAAGGACGTCGGCGGCGAAGATCAAATGCGGAAGAACTTGACCCCCTGCACTTTGTAAGGCTTCAAGGTTCCACTGGTAACTGCTTCATCAATCATAGCTGTCAGCCCCTCCATGGAAATAGTCAACAATAGGGGCGATAGAGGATCCCCCTGCCTCAACCCATTGCTAGGAGTGAACAGTCCTTTGGGAACACCATTGATAAGAATAGAGAAAGAGGTCGTCTCCACACATTGCCTCATAATTCTGATCCACCTTTCATCAAAACCCAGGGATCTCATGATGCCCCAAAGCGCCGGACAACACAGGTGATTGTACGCCTTAGTAATGTCAAGCTTCAGGCAAACTTTCTTAGGAGACCTCCTAACATTAAAATCAAACAGAAACTCCACAGTGAGGAGTGCATTATCAGAAATAGATCTGCCAGCAACAAAGGCTCCTTGGGCATTAGAAATAATTTGGGGAAGGACCACTTTAAGCCTTCTAGCCAACAACTTAGAAATGATCTTATAAATGACTGAGCAAGAGGCAATAGTCCTGAAATCAGTCATGGACGCAACAACATTCTTCTTAGGGATGAGCCGAATGAAAGCCTGGTTAGCCTGACGAAGCATCCTCCCACCAACCAAGAACCACCTCACCGCTCTCCCAACATCCTCTTTGACAATCTCCCAACACGTGTGAAAAAACTTTGCGTTGAAACCGTCAGGCCCGGGGGCCTTAGACGCTCCAATAGAGAAAGTCGCGTCTTTGATTTCCTCATCAGTAACAGATTTCAGCAGCAATCTGTTCATCTCACCGGTGACCTTACTAGAAGGGAGCGTGGGATAGTCCATCACCGGAATCTCAGCCTGATTATACAGCTCCTTGAAGAAAGTCACAGCTGTTTCAGCGATCCTCTCCGGTTCATCAACCAACTCACCATTAACATCAACCAACGCATGGATGTGATTACGCATATCATTCCTTTTAATAGAAGTGTGATAGACCTTGGTGTTACGATCCCCATCCTTTATCCACCTCATTCTACTTCTTTGCCAAAGGTACACCTCCTCAGCCTTCTCCAATTGGAGGAGCCTAGTAGCAGCAGCCGATTCACACTCCATCAGTCTGGAATAGGACAGATTACTCCTCAACTCCAGCGCCGCAGTATCAAACCCGTTTTTGGCCTCCTTAATCAGATTTGGAAGATCAACCAAGACACCTCAACCACTCCTTCAATTTGATTTTGGTGTTCTTAAGCTTAGCCATAATCCTGAAAATAGGGTTGCCATCCACCCTAATATCCCAGGATTCCTCTGCTAATGCCTGGAACGTCGACCACTTGGTCCAATGATTGAGAAATCTGAAAGGACGCAACTCAGCCTTAAAGGAACAAAGCTCCATAAGCATCCACACGTGATCACTATTAGGATGGGCTCCTAACTGAATCATAGGATTCGAAAACACATCCAACCAAGCAGAATTAACCAGGCCCCTATCAAGGAAACCGGAAATTCTATTCAGAGGTGCTCTCTTATTGTTCCAAGTGGTAATCCCACCCTTTATGTTAACCTCCATCAAATTAGCTGCATCAACTGCCTCATTGAATCTGTTAAGGATAGAGTTGGGAACCGACAACCCTCCTACTTTTTCAGTCGTCCTGCGGATGTGATTAAAGTCACCAATCACCAGTGGAGAAAGATCCTGTTGGTTGGAGCCGGCCAGAACATCCCACAGCCTCCTGCGACAGCCCTCCACATTCAGACCATATGTAGCAGAAATGACACAGTGAAAGCCTCCCCTGTTAATACAGCTCAAGGTGATCAACTGGTCCATAGCATGAATGGGTTGGATATCCCAAATGCCCAGATTCCACCCCACAACCCGTGGAAGGGGTGGAGCTTCTAGCTCTTTTAAATGAAGGTGCTAGTCTGGAATGTGCGGGGCGCGTCAAGGCCGCACAAATAGAGGAAGGTCAGGGAAGTAATAAGAGATTTGAACATCTCAGTTGCGATTTTTCAGGAAACTCAGATCAAAAGGAGTAGTAAAGAGATGATTGTAGGGCTGTTTCTGAATGGTTGGGAGTATACTTCTAATCATGATCAGATTGAGGGAGGATGTTATACTTGAAGAGATAGAATGTAGGAAAAAATGACATTGTGATTGGATCATGTTGGAAGATAGAAATACTAAATATTTTCATACCCTAGTTAAGTCTAGAAGGTGAAGGAGTAAAACCACCAGACTTAAAAACATTGATGATGAATGAGTGATTGATAAGGTTGTTCTTGTGGACATGATCTACAATTTTTTCTCTAAACTTCTCATTGACCCGAATCTGGGGTCATGCATACAAAAGGATGCTTAGTATATTGACATTTTCACATAAACTTTGTGGACATCATATTTAAGAAACAATGGCGATATTTCCTAAAGAGGATGAAATAAGGAAAAATTTGTTCACTATGTCTCTGATCAAGTCTCCATGGTTAGATAAAATTGATGCAAGATCCCTCCAAAAAAATTGGAACAAGAATAAGAAGAGTTTCATTGAATTTATCTAAAAACCATTTTGGGGTGTCCTCTTGAACCTAAGGTTGTAAACTCTACGGTTGTTCTCATTTCAAAATCTCAAAACCCTAAAACTTATAGATAGTTTCGACCTATTTCCCTTAACAATGTCTATGCTAAGGTCCACTAGAAGATCACGGTGAACATAAACAAAAATCTTCTTTATGGGTGGATCACACCTACACAGACTAATTTTATACCTAGAAGAAGCATACATTATAATATTGTTCTCATGCAAGAAATTATTCACTTTATGGAGAAGATGAAGTCAAGAAAACATTACACGGTGATCAAAATTGATATCTCAAAAGTTTATGATAATCTTAGTTGGTATTGCATTCAAGATGCTCCAATTAGATCTTTGATTTCTTTGGATGTTATCAATATTATCATGTAAACAATTTTGTTAGGTCATTCTTCACTTTTCTTCGTGTGCATGGAATGTATGTTCCAAGTGATTCAAAAAGTAGTAGTTGAATAGTATTGGAAGCTTGCATCATTCACTAACAAAAAGGTCAAATTTTCACATATGTGTTTTGCAGATGACCTAGTATTCTTTGGTAAATCTTCTACATCTCGGTATTCATGCATCATTTGTTTCTTACAAAATTTTGAGAAAGCATCTGATTAGAAGGTGGCATAAGAGAAATCATTCACGTTCTTCTCAAAAGGAACACGTGCTCTTATTTGTAGAGATGTTAGCCAAAAACTCCAAATTCCACAAACTTGGAATCTAAAAAAGCATTTGGGAATACCTATTATTCATATTAGGATCTATACTTGGAGTTAGCAAATAGATTTTGGGAAAAGGTTAACTCTTGGGAAAATAGAAAATTATCCATCGTAGGTAGGATAACCTTACCAAAATCAACTTCCTCTATACCCATCAAGGTACAATACATGAAAGAGAGGGAAACAGTTGCATCAACAAGATTTGGATGAAGAAGTTGGGGCAAAATTTGAGGAGGCGATTGTCCTAGAAGAAGATCAATCATGACTATTATGACTGAATGTTTGGTGTATCTAAGAGCACAATACGCAAATAACACTAAAAACTTGATCAAAAAGTATCAAGTTTCTGTTCATGCCATTCTTGAACCATGAACTAGTGATATGTTTACTATTAGTAATATAAAAACTCTGGTCTTTTTGTGATCTCATAAAGTGGAAGGAAAAGGGTTTTTTCATTGTATATGGTTACTATGGAAGGAGGAAACTCATTCTATTGAAACTCAATTATCCTTTAGACAATTTATACATTGTCGAATAGATGGTGCAATCTTGATCAGTATTGTATATGGGAGTACCGTTTACTTAAGAAGGAGGATTTTGGGGAACATAATTTGAGATATTGGTACAAACTTCAATGAACCCTGTGTCATTATTTGAGATTTCAATGCACACCTATTTCCCTAAGAGAAAACTGGAGGTACGATACTAGACACCACGAGTTGCAATGACTTTGCAGGGGCTTTGGCTGAATGTGAACTGGACGATCTTGGTGCTAGTAGTCCCCCGATGACCTTTTAAAAAGGATTATTGCAAATGAGGCAAGAAAAAGTTGTGGGTAATGAAAGGTGTTTGGATACTTTCCTTATGGCCAATGTACAAGTTTTTGATAGAATTAAATTAGATCATAAGCCTATCCTCATTACAAATTTAAACGAAGGAAGGAACTTTAAAATGATGTCGAGGACTTATGTCCATTGGTTCAAACATAATGTTTCGATGAGCTAGTGAAAAACCACTAGAGAAGCGATCTGGGGTTCATGAATTTTTTGAAGAAGAAATGAAATGGGATGGCTAAATTAGGAAATAAAGATGAAAAAAAAATAAAACTCTACAAGTCAAATTGTTACTTCTCAAAAGCATTTAGCAAAGATGTATTTTCGAGAGGTCAAAAAATTATCATTGACTTACACGTAAAACTTTAGGAGGACGTTATACTTTTTTTTTGATCCGGTAGAATATTTCTCATTACTTGAAAGAAGAAAAAAGGAAAAGTATCGGGTCAGACCCGTATACTGTACAAACAAGCTCAAGCACTCCACATCCGGAGAACATGAGGATCAACCCCACTGAGCCAGATGGGTTTAGAACTAATCACCCCATTGACTCTATAAACAATGGTATCAAAAAAGACAAGGGGGTCTCGCTCCCCTTTACCATGAAGCCTAGCATTTCTCTCACCCCAAACATGAAAAATGATCGCAGAGAAAATCATCCCGCAAAAGCTCCTAAAGCTATGGTTGTTCACAGAATGGTCAAGCAGACAAAATAAGGTGGCCTGAAGTTCACAAGGCGGTGAACCACCCAAACCGCACATGAGAGTGCTTCTCTTCCAGCAATATATCATAAACTCACACTCCAAAAAAACATGGCCAACAGACTCTTGTTGCAGCTTGCACATGAAGCACATGGGGTTAACCGGCAACCCCCATTTGAGCAATCTATCCATTGTTGGCAGCCGCCCAAAAAGAGCTCTGTAGGCCATAAAGCTCCACTTGGGTTGGTGTCCCATCCTCCAAAAAAGAGCATACCATGGCACCATCGGCTGCAACGTCTTCACGGCCCAAGGATGCACAGCAGGGTCAACCAGTACCCACAAGCCATTAGGACTAGTATAACTGCTTCTCATCTCCTTCCATCCACTAATCATGGCCTGCATACATCTTGATAAGTTACTCTTCTTCGTATCAAGCTCCAAGCATTCTTCCCCATACCTCTTACGCATCCAGTAGCTCCAGCAGCAAGCAGGATTACGTAAGAGCCTGTCAACTCTTTTCATGTTTGCATATTGAGCTATACCTTCGGGGTTCTTGACATTCCGTCCCCCTTCTTCATAGGGTCGTGCCACCACCTCCCAAGCAATGGATCTACCTTTCCCACCCCACAGGAAACCACTCAAGACAGATTTACATTTGTCTAAAATGAACCATGGCAGAGAAGTTTGCCTACACCAGAAATGAATCATGGACACCAACACACTTCTGATGAGGACCGCCCGACCTGCCATAGAAATATTGAGACCAGTCCATCTATCCACTTTCATTCTTAGAGCGTCCACCACCTCAGAGTAGTCCTCCCCTTTACCTCTCCCACCAGAAAGAGGTATCCCCAAATATTTCGTGGGGAAGGAGCCCTCCTGAATACCCAACTCCTCCTTCAGCCTCCCCCTTCTCCCGTTACAGGATCTGGAAAAGAAAGCTTTCGACTTGATAGCATTGATGTAAAGTTCTGTGAGTTTGCTAAAGCAATAGAGCACCGATCGGGCACTTCTCATATACTTCATATAACCAGGTATAAACAAAAGGACGTCGGCGGCGAAGATCAAATGCGGAAGAACTTGACCCCCTACACTTTGTAAGGCTTCAAGGTTCCTCTGGTAACTGCTTCATCAATCATAGCTGTCAGCCCCTCCATGGCAATAGTGAACAACAGGGGCGATAGAGGATCCCCCTGCCTCAACCCATTGCTAGGAGTGAACAGTCCTTTGGGAACACCATTGATAAGAACAGAGAAAGAGGTCGTCTCCACACATTGCCTCATAATTCTGATCCACCTTTCATCAAAACCCATGGATCTCATGATGTCCCAAAGCACCGGCCAACACAGGTGATCGTACGCCTTAGTAATGTCAATCTTCAGGCAAACTTTCTTAGGAGACCGCCTAACATTAAAATGCCTCATTGAATCTGTTAAGGACAGAGTTGGGAACCGGCAACCCTCCTACTTTTTCATTCGTCCTGCGGATGTGATTAAAGTCACCAATCACCAGTTGAGAAAGAGCCTGTTGGTTGGAGCCGGCCAGAACATCCCACAGCCTCCTGCGATAGCCCTCCACATTCAGACCATATGTAGCAGAAATGACACAGTGAAAGCCTCCCCTATTAATACAGCTCAAGGTGATCAAATGGTCCATAGCATGAATGGGTTGGATATCCCAAATGTCTGGATTCCATCCCACAACCCGTGGAAGGGGTGGAGCTTCTAGCTCTTTTACATGAAGGTGCTAGTCTGGAATGTGTGGGGCGCGTCAAGGCCGTACAAACAGAGGAAGGTCAGGGAAGTAATAAGAGATTTGAACATCTCAGTTGTGATTTTTCTGGAAACTTAGATTAAAAGGAGTAGTAAAGAGAGGATGGTAGGGTTGTTTCTGAATGGTTGGGAGTATACTTCTAATCATGATCAGATTGAGGGAGGATGTTATACTTGAAGAGATAGAATGTAGGCAAAAATGACATCGTGATTGGATCATGTTGGAAGATAGAAATACTAAATATTTTCATACCCTAGTTAAGTCTAGAAGGTGAAGGAGTAAAACCACCAGACTTAAAAACATTGATGATGAATGAGTGATTGATAAGGTTGTTCTTGCGGACATGATCTACAATTTTTTCTCTAAACTTCTCATTGACCCGAATCTGGGGTCATGCATACAAAAGGATGCTTAGTATATTAACATTTTTACATAAACTTTGTGGACATCATATTTAAGAAACAATGGCGATATTTCTTAAAGAGGATGAAATAAGGAAAAATTTGTTCACTATGTCTCTGATCAAGTCTCCATGGTTAGATAAAATTGATGCAAGATCCCTCCAAAAAAATTGGAACAAGAATAAGAAGAGTTTCATTGAATTTATCTAAAAACCATTTTGGGGTGTCCCCTTGAACCTAAGGTTGTAAACTCTACGGTTGTTCTCATTTCAAAATCTCAAAACCCTAAAACTTATAGATAGTTTCGACCTATTTCCCTTAACAATGTCTATGCTAAGGTCCACTAGAAGATCACGGTGAACATAAACAAAAATCTTCTTTATGGGTGGATCACACCTACACAGACTAATTTTATACCTAGAAGAAGCATACATTATAATATTGTTCTCATGCAAGAAATTATTCACTTTATGGAGAAGATGAAGTCAAGAAAACATTACACGGTGATCAAAATTGATATCTCAAAAGTTTATGATAATCTTAGTTGGTATTGCATTCAAGATTCTCCAATTAGATCTTTGATTTCTTTGGATGTTATCAATATTATCACGTAAACAATTTTGTTAGGTCATTCTTCACTTTTCTTCATGCGCATGGAATGTCTGTTCCAAGTGATTCAAAAAGTAGTAGTTGAATAGTATTGGAAGCTTGCATCATTCACTAACAAAAAGGTCAAATTTTCACATATGTGTTTTGCATATGACCTAGTATTCTTTGGTAAATCTTCTACATCTCGGTATTCATGCATCATTTGTTTCTTACAAGATTTTGAGAAAGCATTTGATTAGAAGGTGGCATAAGAGAAATCATTCACGTTCTTCTCAAAAGGAACACCTGCTCCTATTTGTAGAGACGTTAGCTAAAAACTCAAAATTCCACAAACTTGGAATCTAAAAAAGCATATGGGAATACCTATTATTCATATTAGGATCTATACTTGGAGTTAGCAAATAGATTTTGGGAAAAGGTTAACTCTTGGGAAAATATAAAATTATCCATCGTAGGTAGGATAACCTTACCAAAATCAACTCTCACATTGTCATCCACTCATATTATGAAATTTTTAAAAATACCTATATTGGCATGTGATAAGCTCAATCAGATAACATGAAGCTTTGACTAAAGTGGCCGAGTACAAATGTAAAGTGCTCACCTGGTTTCTTGGGAAAGAATTGTAGATCCTACTCAGAGTGTGGAGGTTTGCATTAGGATTTTCAATAAAATATAATGAATCTCCATCAATGAAGATCATTGATAAGTTTTTTAAGCAAGAAAGAAATGATCTAGAAAAACTTGATGCTGGAAAAATACAAGAGACCTAATGATCTCAAAGATATATGTTCCAACACCTTGAGATCCATAAGATCTCAAGTTCTGATAGAAAAGGTGTTAACTGCAATTTCAATTGGCAACAAGAGGGAAACTAATGTGTGGATTGATAAATGGCATAAATATGCATATGTACCAGTGTTAAAGAACATTGTTGTGATCCCAGAAGAGATAAAATATTTGACTATTTCAAGTATGGTTTTATAGGAAGGCAAGTAGGATGACGAGTTCCTTAAGAGATTATTTATGGATGAGAGTATAAAAACTATATGTTCAATGTCAACCCCTTATGAAAATCTATGTGATGATGAAATCTACTAGATTCATTAACCTTTAGGTTGATTTTAGAAAAACATATGTTCAATTATATATTTTATTCCTAGGATGAAGGTATCTCAAGGTAATTGGGATTTCATATGGAACTAGTCTATCCCCATATGTAAAGATGTTCATATGGATCCTGAATCATGATAGGATCCTATCCAACTCCATGAGGTGAGCCGGTGCATGATGGATGATTTGAACTGGTGCATGATGGATGATGACATTTGTGGCATATGTAAGTTATCTCATAAAACCATCTTACATGATATAAGGGACTTCCCTAGAACTAAATAATTTTGTCTTTCTCTCAAACAAGGATCTCAAGGATTTTGTCTTTAACAATTTGAATATGAAGGATTGGATAAAAGGAAATTTACAAAAGGGTTCACAACAATGTAATGGGAACATGACCTTTTCAATTTCATGTTGGAAAGTGTGGAATGTAATGAACTAAAAAATCTTCAATAATTTAAACTGGTCACTCAGTGGCATGATTTTATTGATATCATATATTCAGTGAGGATCATCTGGAATGCAAGGACTACTTATATATCAATTTGAACATCTCAAAAGATACTAGATAGTTACCTTCCAGACAATACATATTTCAAATTTGTGTTGATACTACCATGTGTAAAGCAAAGGACATGCAGAGCACAAGCTATGTCATTTGTGGAGCTAACAGAGAATGGATTTAAGGAGGTTCATGTAAAAACAAGGGCAATGATGCATTAGAGGGGGAGATTAATCCCATATGTAGGGGTCTACTTGTAGCCAAATAGACTGTGATGTGATTTCATACTCACAACTCTAAGTCAACTACACTGATGATATCAAAAAGTGCCCTCAGAAGTATGTGCCACTGGTTCAAAGAGTACACTACCTAAAATAATGGTTCAATTTTGTACACATTAGGTGTTGGATCAAAGGGCCCTCGAGGGGGGTGAATAGAGCTAAAAGAACTTAAACAAGATTCATTAGACCTTGAAGTTACTTCAAGAAAAATGATTACAAATATGTAATTTGACGTGAAACTAAGCATACATAGCAAGGATAAGAGAGATTGAATGAGATCAAGAACAAGATATGCAGAGCGTTTCCAGACTCCAAACTAGGAGAAAGTCAATACACTACCTAGAGAGGTCTCCCTAGGATTTTGTAACCATTGCATACTTATATTCCATTATAAGACATACAATAAGACCTTCCTTTTGTAGGGTAAGGATACCTAGCCTTCCTTTTTAAGGACCAAAAGGATCCAATAAACTCTACATGTCTTACCTATCCTTGGATTGAGAGTCTTCAACCTCTACAATGGCTTACACATTTTTGTAATGAGTTAGACACCTTGTCTAAGGAGATCCCCGCTTGCAAAAAGTCTTCCTCCTTGAAGGAATTACCTACTATTCTCAGGGATCTTCAACCTTCACCTTCCCTTCATCTTGGAGAAGCTTTCATCAACATTTTTCTTAAGAAAGGGGTTGGGAAGGGGAAGATTTGAGAGCTTTACAAAAGTACAATGGGGTAGCTCTCTCACACATACTCTATCTCACTCATAATGAAGTTTTCATTAGTAAGCAAGAGAGAGAAAGGGGCTCTATGTAATAACCCCAATTTTGATTGTATTATATGAAAATATTTCATAAGAAAGGACTTGCTTGACAATTTGTGTGCATTATTTTATAACTTGGGTTTCTTTGCAAAATTGTCTTGAATAATGAATTTCGTGCTTTTCCCTATTTTAATAAGCTAATGGAAGTGTAAAAGGATAAAGGACAAGATAAAAATCCATAATAAGTGAAAAGGGCAAGAAGAAAATAAATAAAATATGTTTTATTTAAGAAAAGCATGGAATTTTTTAGAAAGTGGCATAGGTGGCCACAATATGATGACTTTCAGTTTCCCATGTCTTCTAATATCTAGAAAAGTTGAGATTAAGAGAATAGAAAAGAAAGAAAGATAAACTATGAGTTTAAATGCATAATTTTAGTGTATGACTTGCATATGAAGAAAAATAGTTATTCTTTTCAATTTTTGGTCTCAAATTGTATCCACAAGCAGATTAAGTCATCAAGAACTTTCCCTTAAAATTTGGGATTAAAAGGGTGCATGATTTAAGAGATATGAATTTTCTAGATTTTCCTAAAGTGAAAGGAATATCTTTAAATGTCACAAATTATATTTCCAATCGAATTGGTTATAAAATAAAACACGCCATTTGAGTCGTTGATCCCCGATCTGAGGAGTTGCAAGTCATCATCTAGCTCGCACTCCTTTCTAGAAAGGGGAACAGGAAACTTGAGTTTCCTAGATGGGTTTTTGCGATCATCAATACACGAGCACAATTGGAAACTTTTCTGTTGGATTTGTGAGATCAAACCAACCTCACATATCCTAGATTTCACCCAGTTTCATGGATTCTAGGAGATTCTCCTAAACCTCCATGGAGGAAGGTCAACCCGAGGAATACCACCTATATAAGGGAGGACTAGGGACCCTGTGCAACAGCACCGAGACCCTCACAAGGACATATACGACTCCCTAATCTCAACTCTACTTCCAATTTCCCTTAAAAATCCTATTCTTCACCATGTTACCTCGTCGCTAACCCACCGGAGATCCACCTCCCCGCCCCAACAGCTCCTACTATCAACGAGAGAATTAAACATCTCGATGAGTTTGTCGGGGACCAGTGGAGGTTTTGGTGTGGTTACTTGTTGATTCGAGGGGCTAACACGTGGAGTCAACCCTGGTATTGACTCAGTGGGACCCCTGTTCGAGAGGAGAACCAGAAAGAGGTTGAAGACGACTATCTACAAAATTACCATCTTGCCCCGACTCCTCCCTTTACAAGTTATTTCCTTTTTGGTCTTTTACTTTCTTTTCTGCACTCCCACTCATCCCAGTCACTCAAAGCGAGCCACTAATGTGGCTCAAGTCGATAAACTTGGCCCATGGTCTGTGCCATGGTGGAGGCATATGATTGTTTGAAAAAATGATTAAAAGATATTCATCTTGAAAAAATCCTTATAATTAGTAGGACAATCAGATAATGATATATAATATGTGCTTTTTGTTTAGAAAAATACAAGAAATCCAATATAAATGAAACCAAAACCTAAATCTATTTATAGTTCAAAAAGTATTCAAAGTTGATTATTTAGTGTTTTTAATGGATCAAACCCAAATTTTTGAGTATTGAATGAATCTAATAGACTTAGTTGATGTTTTAATCAAAGATTGATCTATTATGAATAAAAGGAGCACCTTGGACTCATATGAACATAAAAATCCAAGATTTTGAAGAGTTAGGGTTTCCTTATGCAAAAAGTGTATTAAATGATGTAAATTAGGGTTTGTTAACACAAAGCCCATAAAAGTGCAAAAAATATATCCTGTTATCTCTATAACCCTAATTTGACATAAAAATGATAAAGATGGGGACTTTTGTATAAATGACATCTTTTGTAGCACAATCTTATGTATGAAACCTAAAAGTAGGGTTTGTGGACTAAGAAAGTGAAAAAGAATAATAAATAGACTAATGGAGTGTTATGGATAATGAAATAAGAAAGTGGACATAAAACCTAACTTGAGAACCAAGTCAGTCCTTTGATAGGTTTTAGAATCATGTAGTGACATATGAATGTATGCCTTGAATTTTAGGTTGACTTGCTTGGTTGATTGTGTGGTTAATTTTACTTGTCTTATTTGGATTGCAAATACTCATGAGACAAGTATGTGGTTATCCCTATGAGTACCCAATCTAGTTTCTCTTGTTTTTTTATTAGTTTCTCTTTATAGTTCGTAAATGTGTGACTGTTGGATGAACATTACTTCCTAGCAAACTTTAAAGTAACTATGATTATCACATTATAAGGAAGGTAACTTTCTCATGCCCATAATGGAAAATAGACCAATCCCAAATGGGAAGGTTGCTACAAGAATGATAAGTCCAGATGTGAAGGCAATTATACGTGGTCAAGCCCGGATGGGAAGGCCAAGATATTATCAAACTTGGATGGGAATATAAGTACACCCACTGAAGGGGCAAAACCCATGTGAGGGTAATAGTGATGAGAACACACCATTATGGGATGAGAAGTTACCAATCAAAATTATGGGATGATAATTGTTGAACTATGTTGTTATAATTACTTGTGAAGTTTTGATTCTCCCACATACCATTATAACTTGATGTATTGACCAACGTTTTATTTATCAACATTTTAGGTTAATCTGCTTCAAGATGGAAACTAGACAACCAATGAAAAGGACATTGAAAGTGAACCATACAATCTAATATTTAAAGGATATAGTTAGTTGGTACATGTTTTAGGTGAAGTCCTAGAATCCTATATTTTCTAGCTTTCATGAAAAGAATTTTTATCCTATACCAAATTTAGTTTGTTTGGTAGAATTTATTAATTATTTTTTATTATGTGCAAAACCATTTGATCCTATTTTTGGGATAACGACTCTAGTTTCTTAGCCATCCTTAATTAGGGGTTTTTGAGGAATGGGGTCGTTACATTTGGCATCAAAGCATGGTTTTCCATGTTATCTCTAATAATCATTAAATCTTGAAAATCTTTAGAGACCAAAGGGAGTTATTAGAGAATTTTCTAAAGATGGAGGTGTCTAGAAAAGGATCATGATGTAGGGTCTAGCAAGATTTTCATCCGCCCCACTAGTTGGTTTATGAGGACTCCCAAAATCTGTGTTATTGCCTGGCTAAAATTTGGGATTTGACTCAAAATAAGATACCTCTAGGATTTCTTACCTACTTTCATCCCTTCTTTACCCCCTTTCACTAGACAAACTTTATGTGCTTACAGATTCTCTCTCTCCACCTCCTCTTGAGTTGGGGTTATGGATGATAAGGGTTAAGGTATCCTCCACCAAACAATAAAATGCATGTAATCAATATGTCATGGATATAAGTTTATGTCGTGATAATCCTAAGTTATGAAATTGTGGCTAATAGAGTGGTCTATGTGTTACAACATGGCCCATGTCAAGACTGTTGCCACTCCTGATGATGCCCCGAACAAATATCCTAGACCGTTGCATAAGAAGAGGCCCTCCTATGAGAAGAGGAGGCCCATGGAAGGTGAATTGTCCAAGAAAAGAAAAGAGAAGGTGAAGCCTCTGAAGAGAAAGGCACTATGCCTAAACCCATTCCCTTCATGAACTATGAAAGGAAGTCCTTGACCCTAAGAGGAACCCATGTCTGAAGATGAAGCAAGGGATGATCCCATCCATGTTGCTGACTCCAGACCAGTAGTCTGGCCAATGGTGACATAGAATCCCGAGATGATCTTCTTAGAGAAGCAGAAGAAGTTGACTGAAGCCATCAACGCCCTCACCCTTAGAGATGTTCCCCGTGAAGATAACGGTGAACCAATAGCCATCCATCCCGACCTAGTGCCACCATCTTAGATTTTGTGAAGCTGAAAATTGAGAAATTCTAGGGGGAGGACAAGACTGAGGTAGTCGACAAAGACGATGCTTGGCTTTTGGCAGTGGAAAATGGGTTCTGCATGTTGGAGGTACATCCAAGAAATAAGGATCTTTTCAGCACCCATCTCTTGGAGGGAGCAACAAAGATATGGTTGGAGAACCATATCATGGGTTGTGACCTGAGTGAAGAGCCCATGGCTTGGGAAAACTTCCATGCACTTTTCACAGCAAGGTTGATACCCCCCACTGCCAAGAAGGAGAAGGAAAAATAGTTCACATTCCTGGTTCAAGGGAACATGATAGTGACAGAGTACGCTCACAAGTTTCACATCTGAGAGTGTTTTGTCTACATGATGACAGAAGCAAGGAGGGTAAAAAATTTTGTGGATAGGATTCACCCTTCCATTAAGCTCCATGTCATGGCAAGAAAGCCCACGACTCTATCTAAAGATCACAACTTTTCCCTAGACATGGAGAAGACGGTCTTGCTACATCAGAACCAACCCATGGCATACCTCAACTTCAGCAAGGGAAACTCTGCCCTGAGGAATGATAACACGAAGAAGCAAGGTCGTCTCAGGGAAAGGGAAATCATGTAGGGAAATGAAAAGCCCAACAAGAAGGTCGCTACCTAGGCTGTGCTACTTGTGGAAAGAGACATCTAGGAAAATGTCACTATGAGAAGCACTGGTGTTACTGTTGTCAGTAAGAATGCCATTTTGTGGCCAATTGCCCCCTTCCTCTCCACCTGGACAAGCCTCGGTGGCAGCCCAACAAGTGTTAGCATCACCACCAGTAGCCACAACACCGCTAACAACAGCCCCAACTGTAGGGAAACATCAACATGCTTGGGTGTTCTCCATCGACAATGAAGAGGCCCAAGCTAATGCCAACCATCGTATAGAGGGTATAAACCCTTAGAGTAGTTTTTTCCATCTTTGTTTATGAAATGTAATGGAAGTTTGACTATCATGAAAACTATGTAGGAAGGCTTGAAATTATGGGACAAAGTGTGAAATCCCTTTTTGACTGTGGCTCTACAAATAATTTTATTTTGAGAAATATTACAACTATGCTATGTCTGGATTTTGAGGATTTAGAATATCTGTTTGATGTCACTACCCCGAGAGGTCGGATTTTTACTTCTCTTTTAAAAACCCATGTTTTACCTATTAAATATCTGAGTCATGAATTTCCTATCGACTTTATTTTTTTGGACATGAATTACTTTGATGTAATAATTGGAATGGATTGGCTTTATACCTACAGAGCCCAGATTGACTGTAGGGAGAAAATGATTGTGATAAAGAGACCTGGTCACCCACCTTTGACCATTAGAGGTAGGAAGGATGCAACCACTAGTTTGTATGTGGCAGCCTTAAAAGCAGAACAAATAATAACCAAGGATTTTTAGACATTCCTAAAAGTTGTTATAGAACCTGAACCTAAGGTTAAACCCTAAGGAGAGATAGAGGTAGTTTGGGACTATGCAGATGTGTTTCCAGATTATTTACTTGGCCTATCTACAGAGTGAGAGAGGTGGATTTCACCATAGAGTTATCTCTTGGAACAAACCCTATTTCTAGGGCACCTTATAGGATGACCCTCTCTGATTTGCTTGAGCTAAAAAATAAACTACAAGAATTTCTAGACAAGGGCTTCGTTAGGCCTAGTATCTCTCCATGGGGAGCTCTAATCCTTTTTTTGGAAAATTGGGTAAATATATTCCAAAAACCCCCTAAAGGGGACAAAGTTACAAATCACACCC
Source organism: Alisma plantago-aquatica (assembly GCA_963693085.1). NCBI lineage: Eukaryota > Viridiplantae > Streptophyta > Magnoliopsida > Alismatales > Alismataceae > Alisma > Alisma plantago-aquatica. Next base: position 98,859,054 of record OY856412.1, on the reverse strand, counting down.
TCATGTGTGACTACAACATACTAAGAACTAGTTACAATAGATCCCAGTTCCTAGCAATAATAGGAGGAATATCAAGATATGATTTAAAAGCAAAATACATTCTCTTGATCTCTAAAGCTAGACGGTTGAAGATGACCACAAAGTTGGAAGCACCACTATTATGCACCCGTTTATTACGTTCCTCCCAAATGAAGTGGACATCACCAGTAATGGCCCAAAGCTCCATAGTTCTTGATTGTTTGGACCTGTTTCTGAGATCCATAAGGCAGCCATGTAAAGAATAAGAAGATCTGATATTGAGTTTGAGTTGAGGACGACCCCATATGTATTTCCAGAATTTACAGCCCTCAAATAAGTGTGCAGTGGAATCATTGTGTTGGCCACAAAGTAAAAAAGTAGGAATATGATCCACATGGTATGATCTCATCATCTTCTTGAACCCTGAAATACTAAGTAGCACATTAGATGCACAAGAATGAAATGTTTGTCATCATCAAAACAAAGGGTATTCTAATGTCCAATTTAGCCAACAATCTCCCCCTTTTTTAAGATGGCAAACATTTCTAAAATATAAGCAAAATATCATGAATTTCATACATGAGAAGAAGATATTTGTGAGTGGCATAAAAATGTGTGCTAGTATGATTAGATAGATATGGAACATGATATCCATATCATAAAGAAATTTTAGCATAATTTTTTTTTAAGACTAAGATCTCAAAACCATCGTGAAAACTTAAGGAATATTTTCCTTTATATGTTATTTCTCCCCCCTTTGTCATCTCAAAAAGATAGATAAAATAAAATAGCTCCCCCTGAATGGCAAACTCCCCCTTAATAAAATACCCATGTTTTTAACATCAAAGTAAAAATGTCTGATGAAAGCCACAATGTCAAAACTCATGCTAGAAACTAAGAATATGATTAAGAATCTTGAGTAAATATATCAAAGAAAACATCTTCTAGCAGAGTAATGAGTAACTTCCTTCTAAGATATCAAAATTTATCTAAAGGAAGTGGTTTAGTAAAAATGTCAACCAATTGTTCCTCTGTATCCACATGATGATGAGAGATGTTATTCTTGGCAATATGATCTCTCATGAAGTGATGTCTAATCTCAATATTCTTGGCATGGCTATGTAGAATAGACTTATGAGCCAAGTTTATTGCACTAGTATTGTCGTTGAAAATTGGCATAAAAGAAAATACAAAACCATAATCATTCAATACTTGTTGCATATAAAGCACTTGAACGCAACATGGACCTGTAGCCATGTATTCAGCTTAAGTGGTAGATAAAGCAACTATATTTTTTTTACTAAACCAGGATGATAAGGATGTTCCTAGCAAGTAACAACCACCACTTGTGCTCTTTTGATCAAGACGACAACCAGCATAATTGACATCGGTGTAAGCTTTTAAATCCAATGATTTCCCTTAGAATAACACAAACCAAAATGTATAGTTTCGGCAATCTTAAAATTATTTTGATGGCTTGAAAATGAGAATGCATAGGATTCGATTAAAATCTAGCGCAAAGTCCAATGGAAAACATAATATCCGATCTAAATGCGGTCAAGTGGATCAAGCTACCAATCATGGCCCTATATAAGAAATCATCAATGGGTTCACCATCTTCATCCTTGTCAATTTTAGCAAAAGTATCCATAGGAGTGGTACCATGTTTACAATTTTCCATGTTAAACTCGTTTTTAAGAGTTCCTTAGTATATTTCTCTTTGTTTTGGAAAAATTCTAGTAGACCTTTGTTTTATTTGAAAACTGAGGGAAAATGTTAATTCCCCAATAAGGCTCATTTCAAATTCTTTTTGCATGATATCACTGAATTGAGTACATTAGAAGTCATTTTAATTACTAAAGATAATATCATCAACATATATTTAAACAACTAGAAAATCTGATTCATATGATTTGAAAAATAATGTAGAATCTGATTTTCCAATAGAGAAACAATTATAAAAAAGATAGCTCTTAAGTCTTTCATACCAATTTTAAGGTGCTTGTTTTAGATCATAGAGGGCTTTCTTATGTTTATAGACATGATCAAGCTTGTTAGGAATTTCAAAACCAGGTGGTTAGTCAACATAAACTTCTTCTTCTATGATTCCATTTAAGAAAGAACTTTTTACATCCATTTGAAAAAGTTTGATGTCTTTATGTGTAGCTAGAGTTCTAGTTGATAGCATTCTAATGGCCTCAAGTCTAGCTACGCATGCATAAGTCTCATCAAAGTATATCCCTTCTTGTTGATTGTATCCTTGAGCAACCAACCTAGCTTTGTTTCTAACCACTTTGCCAACTTCATTAAGTTTATTTCGAAAAACCCACTTAGTTCCAATAATGGTTTTTCCTTGATGTCCAGGAACTAAATTCCATACATTATTCTTAGTGAATTGATTTGGCACTTCTTTCATAGAAACTATCTAGTAATCATCTTTTAGAGCTTCATTTATCTTTTTAGGTTCAACAATTGATACGAAGGCCATCTTTGCAACATCTCTAAATGAGGATTGTGTTTTTACTTTATCAAAAGGATTTCCTATGGTTAGGTCTTGAGGATGATCTTTGATTATTGTTAAAATTGGATGTTGTGATTCATTATTTTGATCATTATTTTGTTCTATTTCGAAATGATTATCATCTTTTATTTATATGGCCAAGTCCTCAATTTGATGTGTGATATCATTCAAGTTTTCATTCCTAATGCCTTGTGTTGTTATTTCATGAAATGTGATATGAATTGATCCCTAAAATTTCTTGGAAATAGTGTTGAAAATCCTAAATGCCTTACTAGATGTTGAATATTCCAACAAAAATCCTCTTTTGTGACATAGGGTCGAATTTATCTCTATCATCTTTTGTGTTTAAGATATAACAAGGTGTAATAAAAGTACGAAAGTAGTCAACTCTAGGTTTCTTATTAAAGATGAGTTCATAAGGAGTTTTCTTAATATTTAAGGGAATTGAAATATGGTTTAAGACATAGCATGCTGTATTTAGTGCTTCGACCTAAAATGTTTTGGGTGTATTATGCTCAAGTAACATTGTTCTAGCCATTTCTTGTGAGGACAGGTTTTTCCTCTCAACTATCCCATTTTTTTGTAGAGTGTGGGGCTGAAAAGTTATGTGTATACCCTTTAGATGTACAAAATTCTTCAAAGATATGGTTTTCAAACTCTCCCAGTGATCACTCCTAATGGTGCATATTTTGTTTTTTAGTTGATTTTCAATCTTAGAGAAAAATTGAATGAGCATCTTAATAGTATCATCTTTTGTTGAAAGAAAATGTGCCCAAGTATATCTACTACAATCATCAAAAATGAAAAAACAATACCTTTTACCACCAATAAATTGAGTCCTCGTGGGACCAATTAAGTCCATCTGAATAAGTTCTAGTGATCTAGTAGTACTAAGCAAGGTTTTAGATTTGAAGGAAGTTGTAATTTGTTTTCCTAGAGTACATGGTTCACAATTTTCAGGTTTATCAAAAGAAAGTTTGGGTAAACCACGAATAAGACCATATTTAAGAAACTTTGTAATAACATGTGAGCTTACATGACCTAGCTTTCTATGCCATAATTGTAAGGATTCATCATTTGCAAGAGGGCATTTTCCAATAATAGCTTTCTTAGAATTAGGTCTAAATATATAAAGATTCCCTACTCTTTTTCCTTCATACACACTATTATTAGTGTTTTCCATGAGCTAATTGCAGCAAGATTTGTTAAAAAGAACATCATAGACACTATCACACAATTGACTAACACTAATCAAGTTGTGATGCAATCCATCCACAAGTAGCACATTTTTTATTTAAAGGTTTCTGCCAGCATTACCTATCCCAACAATTTTACCTTTAGCATTATCTTCAAATGTGACTGTTCAACTCTTCCTTACTTCAATTATATGAAAGTCTCCTTGTTTCCAATCAAATGTTTGGAACACCAACTATCAACCACCCAATCCAGAAAAATATGAAGATTTTGGTACCCGTCTGGTGGTCCTTTTGGTTAGAAGCATTACTTTAAATGTTTATCATATTAAGGATTTAGAATGTTTAATATGAAGAGATCATTACAGATTTAAGTTGCCAAAGTTAATTGTAAGTAAATGATTTTTTTTCAATAAATAGTTTTGACAGAACTCCTTTCGGTTGAACTTTTCTTCGACTGGAAGACCCCTCAGTTGAACTCTTTGTCAAAGGAGATGAGGTTTTGTAGATTTTTCAGTGAACCATATCATTTTTAATTGTTTTATTTTGGATAACACAAGTAAGCAATCAAGTGAAGATATACAAGTTAAATCTTAGCTTAGCTACGATATGAGTTATATGCATTTCTCAATGAAGTTTGGGTCAAATCTCAATGAAGTGTCTTAAATTCTAAGTTTAGGGTCTTGGAACCCAGGTGATTTCCTTCTTCTTCTTGTATTCACAAGATAATGAATAATGTCCAATGCGTTGGTAGTAGAAACAAGAAACAAAGTCAAATTGGGTTCTTTTCTTAACATTTTGGGTATGTGCCATATTGTTTTTGGGTACGTAGATCGTCTTGGTTCTAGGGACTTGTGTTTTTCTATCTCTAGGCTTTTGGTAAGATTTTTATTTGGGTACATAGTCTAGTCCCCTTCTTCCAACATGTTCAAAAGTACTTTCCAAGACTCTATCAAGGAAATCGCCATGCTTTAAACTATCAACACATTTTTTGTAATTCATCAATTTTAGCAAGTTTTTTGTAATATCTAGATTAGCTTGAGCTAAATTTGAAAACAAGGTATTTCTTTCTTTAACAACATTGTTATAATCTGAACAAGTGCATAGAATAGGTTGAGTTGGTAATCATTTTTGTTAGTAAGCAATTCAACCTTTCTTGAGAAAGAAGATTATTATTCTTTTCTATATCAAGCAATCTTGCATTATAATCTTCAAGAGAGGCTTTCAAGATATTATTTTTAGCAATACGATTTTCATTTTTAGAAATGATATCATCCAGTTTAGCATGCAACTCATCATATTTTAGAAAGCTTTTTCAATTTTCTTTTTGCAATCAACATATTTAGCATGAGTTTCTTCAAGACTATTAATTAAATCAGTTTTGGATAATTGAAAAATGTCTACCTCATTTGAGTCTACATTTTCATCTTCCTTAGCCATGAGACACTCCACTTCTTCTTATCCACTTCCGCTATCATCGCTTGATTCATCCCAATCTACTTTATAAGTTTTATCTCCCTTGTCCTTCTTCTTGAAAGAGGATTTATTTCTCTTCTTTACTTTAGGACACTCATTCTTTAAATATTTTTCTTGCCGCATTCAAAACACCTAATGGAATAAGAGGAAGAAGCACTAAATTTTTGTTAGGTTTATACCTTCTATATTTTTTACCATTTACAATGAGTGCATCTTCTTCATTGTACTCTCCACTTGTCTCATCACTTTTTTGAGTGATAACTTGTGCTTTGGTTGATGCTTTAATGCTATGTCCTTCCTTATTCCTTTTTGAAGTTCCAACTCCAATCTTTATTTTTCTTCCATAGTAACTTCATGAGTCTCTATATTGTCAATGAGTTGCTCCATATTCAACGTGGTAAGGTCATTTGCTTCTTCAATGGCTATAACCTTTGGCTTATACTTTGGAGGTAAGGATATAATACTCTTGGACACTTGATATTCCTCACTAGTATACTTACCCAAGGAACTCAAGATATTAACAATAGAAGAAAACCTTGAATACATTTCACTAATAGATTCATTAGGTTGCATGCGGAATTGTTCAAACTTTTATCTAACCATGTTAATCTTGGTATTCTTAACTTAAATTGTACCTTCATGTGTAACTGAAAGATTATTCCATATTTCATAAGTGGTTTCACATGAAGATGTCCAATTAAACTCACTAACTGAAATGGAACAATATAAAATGTTTAATGCTTTTGCATTTAATTGCACTTGCTTTACCATTTCTAAATTCCATGTTGCGTTCTCTGTATTAGGAAGCACATAAGGCAAGGATACCATTCTCCAAATCTCTAGACTAATCCCTTGGAAGTAGAATTGCATCCTTCTTTTCCAATAAGTGTATTTGCATCCATAAAAGGGTGGTGGCCGATTCACATGAGTTCCTTTAAGGTTGAGGTTGTGTAGAATGATGTCCCCCATTCAAGACCGGTTCAGGATCCTTAAATACTTGCTCTGATACCAATTGAAAGATCTAGAGGGGGTGAATAGAATGTTTAATAATTTAAAAGTTAATTTAAAACTTGAACCAAATATGGAGGAGGAAATAAGGAAGACACATAGATTTAAGTGGTTTCAACCTTTGAATCAAAGATTGTCATTCCACTACCCAATTGTTTTCAATTGGGATTCTAAAAGTGATTTATTTTATTTACCTCACAAGGATGAAACAACAAAATACAACCACCTTCTAACAAAAGTCTAATTTTTTTGAAACACCATATACAAACTTTTCCTGCCCGAACCTGAGAGTACAAGGACGACTCTAGGACACACTAGACATCTAATCAACTTTATCAAATATTCATTACTATAGATCCTCTTTGCTACCACATGTTTGTTTTCATCACTTCCTATTACCTTAAAAAATGTGGCGAACCATAAGGGTGAGACCCATGTCCCAGCAAGAGATATAACCTCCAACAATGTTTATTGATTACAACATTTTAAAGCAATTAAATAGTTAAGCAGTTTAATCAGAGATAATGCCGTGTGTATTGAATGCACTAACAAATTCACCCCGGGATGAAATCCCTGAGTTTTTACCAAAACCAAGTGCAATAATACCACCTGCAAGCGGACGAGTCTTATCGCAGTATAGTTGAGGATCGAACCCAAAGGACAACGTTTTTAAGAATCCTTGTCAGCTGGATCTGGCTCGAGTAAAACTAATATTTAGAATGATTGGTTGATTTGGGGTTGTTTAAACTAAGTGCAAGAAAGTAAAAGTGGAATTAAAGATGGTTTGAGATCAATGAAATGGAATCGCTGGGATGGTACCGGGTTTGACCACCGCTACACACACAAACATACTCCATTGTAAACAATCCAGGCAAGATATAACACTCCAAGTAGAGCTGCTGCAGAACCCCCCGTACGGGCATCAGGTCCGCGTAAGAATCACCATAGGCATCAGATGTCTCGTCACCATATGGATCACGTGTCTTACGGCTCTGAAGATACAACATCCAACTAAGGCTGTGAACCCCCCATACGGGCGTCAGGCGCACAGAAGCGTCACCGAAGGCTAGATGGCTCGTCCCCTCGCGGATCATACACTTACGACCTTAAGGAATCCCATCGGAAGTTCTCATCAAGGAGTCAACCACGTTAATCGATAAGCATGTAGATGATTAAAGTACGAGAAACATCGACGATTAACAAGAAGATACAAAATCCAACTAAGGCTGTGAACCCCCATACGGGCGTTAGGCGCACAGAAGCGTCACCGAAGGCTATATGGCTCGTCCCCTCGCGGATCACACACTTACGACCTCAAGGAATCCTATCATAAGTTCTCGTCAAGGAGTCTAACTTGATAAATGGCGTTCAAGCCCATGCATTGAAGTTCTCATAACATAGGGAGCACAAAGATGAAAACAAGAAAATAACCAACCTACGAGCTTAACGATTAACGACAAAATGAAGAGTTATATACATTGCCATGGAAAGTTTAACAAAAGAACATGGTTTGCATGGGCAGTGGGGCTAGTCCCCGCACCCCAGTGAAAAGGTACTACTTGCTCATGATGCGAGATACAAGAAGGATGAGAGAGAAAGAGAGATCTGTCATGAGCTCGGTGTAGAGAGTGGTCACAACCCGGTAAAGAAGATGCGCTCCTTGCTCCGTCTTCCTTCTCTTCCCGGCCTCCTTCGATGCAACACTAGCAGTAGGTGGAGTGGAACTTGATCAGAGTTGTGCTCTGGCAGCCTATTGGCGTCCGGATCTGATACCTCCAAATGAGGACCCTGGGGGTCTATTTATAGGCTCATATCTGATCCCAAACGGTTTGGATAAGTTGCTGGAAATATCCTCTCCAAACGGTCTAAAGACCGTTTGGTGCCAAACAGTTTGGTGCCAAACGGTTTGTAGACCGTTTTGACATCAAACGGTTTGCGTCGATCGATCTTGAGGTCGGTCTCGGTTTCGGTGTGAACGCGCGGTTTTTGTTCTTCAGTCGGTCTTTGCGCTTGCGGCAAACGGTCTTGGAAACCGCATGGATCCAAACGGTCTTGAGACCGCATGAACCCAAATGATCTTGAGACCGCATGGACCCAAACGGTCTTGAGACTGCATGAACCCAAACGGTCTTGAGACCGCGTGGATGCAAACGGTCTTGCCCAAACGGTCTTGAGACCGCATGAACCCAAACGGTCTTGGGACCACATGGACCCAAACGGTCCTGGGACCGCATGGACCCAAACGGTCTTGGGACCGCATGGACCCAAACGGTCTTGGGACCGCATGGACCCAAACGGTCTTGGGACCGCATGAAGCCAAACGGTCTTGGGACCGCATGGTTTTCTTTGGCGACCGATTTCATCATTCGTTCTTCATGTATTCCAGCAAACGGTCTTGGAGCCGTATGGACCCAAACGGTCTTGGAAACTGCATGGATTCAAATAGTCTTGAGACCGCATGCGTGGAATTGCTTGATTTACCTGCATTAAATGAATGATATTTAGTTAAAACCTTGATTATTGAATCAGCTAAGTAGTTTTGTACATTATGATTCATATTAGGATGAAAAGGTGTGAATTAGAGTTGAAATTGTTCCAAAAAGGTAATAGAATTCCATGATGAGTATGCACTCATCAAAAAACCCCGAACTTAAATGTTGCTCGTCCTCGAGTAACATAAAATTTGAAACTGTTGCCCAATAAAATACTTTCAATCCATGTGATTGCTTCATCTTCACATCACGAATGTTTTCTTTCTGCTCAGTATGAATCAGTATCTCAACCTCCGGGGACCACTAAACACGTCTTACCATAGCTTCGTTCCTAAGTTCGTTTTCCAACATCACTTCCTCCTCACTTTTTCCAACAACAAGCATGTCAAAGAGTTTTGTAAGAGTCCAGAGATACCCGTAGAATCAAAAAGTGTGCATCTGATCTGACACTGGTGTATTTCGGGATGGTGGGGGCATGCATTGTGCCCTTAGGTAGAAAAGGGAGTGAAAGGTGGTATGGAAAGAAGAAGTAAATCTCTCCTCTATTCGACTCGAGATTTTTATTTGTTTTACAATTTCATTTATTGCATTTTTTATGCAAATCTCTCCTCTATTCGACTCGAGATTGCATTTCTTTTTGTGTGTACTTTGGCATCTTTCATTTGCAGATCTCTCCTCTATTTGACTCGAGATTGCAATTTTGGTGGTACGCCCCTTCTTTTTTTTATTGCGAGGGGTATGGAAGAAGCGGATAAGGGGGAAGTGGCGTGCCACCCCGAACTTAGGATTTGGCACATATTCAGCTATTTTGTTGCTTTTGATGGATGGAGGGGTACGAAGATGATAGAAGAAGTGTAGAAGAGAGTTCAGATCAGAATGCAACTTGATTTACAATTCAAAACCGGGTTGTTCTCTTTGTCATACTCTGCTCAAATAATGACTTGATGCGGATCCGGTGGGGATTCAGAGCCATTATTCCACTAGTCAGTTAGGAAGCACGACGTGTTTGATCCCTATCAGTTTAACAGATACTTATCATTTTTGTATAAAGTATTATGATGTTAGGAATCATAAGCTTCACAGGATGATTTCAGGCAAAAGACATGTTTCAAAAATTAGTCCTCTTGAGGATTTACTTCGAATAAGGAGGATATTATCATTGAAGATGCATAGCAAATTAGTTAGTTACATTTTATCAACAAGTGTAAAAAATTCATCAAATATCTGTTCAAAAATTTTGAAAATTTTGAATTTTTTTTATGATAGAGACAACTTGAGTATGAAAAGAGGGTGTATGTGGAAGTGAAGTACGTACCACCCACCCTCCACCCCGAACTTAGAGATTTGCTCGTCTCGAGCAAACCCTAAATCCAAGATGCAGGGGAAAGGTTACACCAGTTATGACCTCCGAGTGTGATTGCGTTCTAATCAGCACAACTCCGATCTTTTATCTGAAAGAAAAAAAAACTATCTCAAAAGGCAAATTTTATTTAAGGAAAGTTAACTAGAAGGTGAAACAAAATTTGGAAAGGAAAATTAAAACAGAGTTATTGATCGGGTTGCCTCTCGACAAGTGCCTTTGTTTTACGTCGATGGCTCGACTGAGTCCTTCAGATTCATGGTGGGTCTTTTGGATTTGCAAGTTCCAGCACTGTTTTGGTGCCTATGTCTATCGCGGTGAAATATCTCTTCAGGCGGTGCCCATTGGTTATGAATTCTCCTGACTCTTCACTCCATAAAGAGAAGGCGCCATGAGGAGAGATTCTTTTGACGATGTATGGTCCGGAACAGCGTGAGCGGAGTTTTCCTGGGAATAACCTTAATCTTGAGTTGAATACCAGAACCTGGTCTCCCACTTGTATGTCCTTTCTTTTCAGATGTCCATCATGCCACCGTTTTGTACGTTCTTTGTAGATTCATGCATTCTCATAGGCTGTCAGTCTAAGTTCATCCAGCTCATGGAGTTGCAGAATCTTGGCTTGGCCCACTTCTTTCATATCAAAGTTCAATTGTTTGATTTCCCACCATGCCTTGTGTTCTAGTTCGACTGGCAGGTGGCAAGCCTTTCCATATATCAATCGAAAAGGTGTAGTCCCAAGGGGAGTTTTATAAGCAGTACGATAGGCCCATAAGGCGTCGTTGATTTTTTTCGACCAGTCTTTTCAATTAAATCCAACGGTTTTCTCAAGAATAGCCTTTAGTTGTCGGTTAGAGACCTCTACCTGTCCACTTGTTTGTGGATGGTAAGGTGAAGCTACCTTGTGTGAGACTCCGTACTTTTTCAGTAGAGCTTCAAAGCTTCTTTCAATAAAGTGGGAACCTCCATCAGATATCATAGTTTGTGGCACTCCAAACCAAGGAAAGATAACATCTTTGAATAATTTGATGACAGGTTTTGAATCACTAGTTACGGTCGACATAGCTTCAACCTATTTTGAGACGTAGTCCACCGCCACTAGGATGTATGAAAATCCATTAGAAGATGGGAATGGACCCATATAGTCCACCCCCCAGACATCGAATATCTCAACTTCCCGCCATAGATTCAGTGGCATCTCGTCTCTCTTTGTTATATTGCCAGATCTTTGACATTTGTCACAAGACAGGACAAAATTATAGGAATCTTTGGATATGGTTGGCCAGAAGAATCCGCACTGCAAAACTTTTAGAGCAGTATTTTTAGAGCTCATATGCCCACCTACAGGTCCTGAGTGACATTGTTCCAGAATAGATTGAGCTTCTTCTTCGGCGATACAACGTCTATACAAACCATCAGTGCATAGTTTAAAAAGATATGGTTCATCCCAGTAATAATGCTTCACATCATGCATAAATTTCTTCAGTGCATTCCCGGTGCATTGGGGATGGATGACTCCAGCAGCAAGATAGTTTACGAAATCAGAATACCATGGTATAACTTCCGAGACCCTCATTAGCTGATCATCTGGTAGGGAGTCATTGATCGGAATCTTCTCAGTGTCCAGAGTGTGGATACAACTGAGGTGATCCGCTACAACATTTTCCGTCCCTTTTTTGTCTCTTATCTCCAGATTAAATTCTTGTAGTAAGAGGATCCATCTAATCAACCTTGGTTTTGCATCCTTCTTTGCCAGAAGGTAACGAATGGCAGCATAGTTTGTGTAAACAATGACCTTCGAACCAATAAGGTAGGATCTGAACTTGTCGAAGGCATAGATGACTGCTAGAAGTTCTTTCTCAGTAGTGACATAATTCCTCTGGGCTTTGTCGAGGGTTTTTTATGCATAATAGATCACATAATGTTTCTTTTCTATATATTGCCCCAAAACAGCACCCACCGCGTAATCACTGGCATCACACATAATTTCAAAAGGATGGTCCCAGTCGGGAGCTCTAATGATGGGGGTTGTTGTAAGTGCCTTCTTCAGCGTATCGAAGCTTTTGACGCATTCTTCATTGAAATTGAAATCAGCATTCTTTAGTAGCAGGTTCGTCATTGGCTTAGTTATCTTGGAAAAATCCTTTATGAATCTTCTATAGAATCCAGCATGACCAAGGAAGGTGCGAACTTCTTTCACATTCATGGGAATAGCCAATTTAGATATCACTTCAATCTTGGCTTTATCAACTTCAATTCCTCTATTGCTAACCCTATGGCCCAGGACAATGCCTTCTGTTACCATGAAGTGGCATTTTTCCCAATTTAGCACAAGATGTGCTTCTTCACAACGCTGGAGGACCAGGGAGAGGTGCTTTAGACAAGAATCGAATGAGTCTCCGTATACGGAAAAATCATCCATGAAGACTTCCATAATAGTCTCAGTAAGCCCTGTGAAAATGGAAGCCATGCAACGTTGGAAAGTTGTGGGAGCATTACAGAGACCAAACAACATTCTTTTAAATGCATATGTTCCAAAAGGACAAGTGAAAGTCATTTTTTCTTGATCATCGGGATGTATGGGAATCTGATAGAATCCAGAGTAACCATCAAGATAACAGAAATATTCTTGGTGAGCCAACCTTTCTAAGACTTGGTCAAGGAAGGGCATAGGAAAATGATCTTTTTGAGTTGCCTTGTTTAATTTCCTATAATCAATGCACATCCGCAACCCTGTGACTGTTTGAGTGGGGATGAGCTCGTTGTTTTCATTCCTTATAACAGTTGTTCCGCCTTTCTTTGGCACCACATGCACTGGGCTCACCCATGGCAAATTTGATATAGGATAGATTATTCCAGCTGTGAGAAGTTTAATGACTTCGCGACTGACTACTTCCTTCATATTGGGATTCAACTTCCACTGATGCTCGATAGTCGACTTGTGATCTTCCATCATAGAGATCTTATGCATACATAGATCTCGACTAACCCCTGTGAGGTTGCTCATTTTATAGCCGATGGCTTTCTTTCTTCCCCTTAGTTCCTCCAGAAGTTTCTCTTCTTGTGCAGTTGTTAAATCAGAATTTATGATGACTGGACAAATTTTGAGATCGTCTAAAAACATGTACTTCAATCCTTCCGGTAGGGGCTTCATTTCGGGAGCCTCTGGTTTTTCGCTTGTCTCTTCTATAGTTTCGGTAGCCTTTAGTTCTTCACAAATTGCTTCGGCATATTCTTCAGCAGAGTCGAGGGATTCGATGTAATCCCTTTCTCGTTCATCGATTGGTTCATCGATCGATAGGTCTGATAGAGCAGTTTCCAAGGGATCATACGATTCGTGATAATCTTGGGTCAGTTGTGACATTTTCTTAACGCAATCAATCAGATAGACTTCTTCCTGTATACTTGGTCTTCTCATACTTTCAAAAACTTTGAATTCCAGAGTCTCTTTCCCTAATCTTAGTAGTAAGGTACCTGCTTCAACATCAATAAGGGCTCTTGCAGTGGTGAGGAACGGACGACCAAATATAAGAGGATATCTGGTGTCTTCTTTTATATCCATAATGACAAAGTCACAAGGAACATATGTGTCCTTGCCTACCTTAACCGGGATATCTTTGAGGATACCTAACAGTCTTTTATCGAATTGTCTACTAGTTGAATAGTCATAGCAGTAGGAAGCAATTCTGCAAACCCTAATCTTTTGCACAGGCTGAATGGCATAATAGCGATGCTTGCTCCAAGATCTGCCAATCCTTTCTTGCATGATGAGTCACCAATGTGACATGAGATTCCAAAGGATCCCAGATCTTTTTGTTTCTTTGGCATCTTGCTTAATATGATATCAGATGTAGTCATAGCCAGTTTTACCGTCTCATATTCTTCAGTTATATACTTCCTGGTGAGGAGGGACTTAAGATACTTAGTCCAGGCAGGTATCTCAGCAAGAGCGTCTAAGAAGGGTATATCAACATGCAATTTCTTCATAGCCTCTTTGAATTTATTGAATCTAGTATCGAGCTTGGTTTGCCTCAGGCGGGATGGGAAGGGTATACAAGGCTTGTATACAGGAATATCTGGCTCTGGTGCTTCAGTTTCTTCATCAGCAATTTTCTCGAGACTTCCCTTATCAGTCTTATCTTCCTTTGGTTGTGACTCTGGTGTTGTCGAGGCTTGGACAATCACAGGTTCATCTTCGTCAGTAATAACCACATGTGTCTTTACCGAAGGATCCAAATAGTCTTTTCCTGACCTGGTGGTGACTGCCTTCAACTGTTCAGGATGCTTAGGATTGTTCTCGGGTTGGCCGGCAAAGACTCCAGCTGGTGGCTTTATACTAGCAGCAAGTTGAGCTAGTTGAGTTTCAATTGCTTTCTGCTGGGCTTGTTGGTTGGCTATCATCGTTTGTTGAGTTTGCAACATTTTTTCAATGGTAGATAGCTTGTCATCAGGGATGGGTCATGTTTGTCCTTGCCATTGATTCAGGTTTTGATATTGAGAGTTGTTCTGATAGTTATTGTAGTTCCTATTCTGAAAGTTTCTTTTGAAGTTTCCTTGATTCCCAAAGTTCTATTGTTGATTATACTGGAATCCTGGTGGGCCTCTTGATTGATTGTTGGGACTGAATTGATGCGAGTTCATAGCTCCTGAAGGGTTTCCATATTGGAAGCCTGGGTGATTCCTATTTTGATTCGGATTGTAATAGTTCTGCCCAGGGATGGTTTTGATAGCATTTAGATTTTCCGTCTAGCAATTATCTCCTTGTCCACAAGCATTGCTTAGAACAACGTCGTAGAGAACATTGCATGATAGAGTGGAATGATCTGTGCTTTTTCATGCTTCACAGAATAGAGAAGTGGACTTGACCTATTCTTGTTGCCTAGTGGGTGAATGTCCTCTTCCAATAGCAGCTAGAGATGATTCTATATGATCTTGCTTGGCAACTAAGACCTTCAAGGTTTCAGCGATAGACTTGTATTCTGGAATAACTTCTGCCATAGCCACCTTCAAGACTCCTTTACCTACAGATCTGCCCCAATTTTCTTGATTTTCTGCTCCTAGGGTGATGACTCTCCATGCGTTGTCATAACTCTGTCGCATGAAGTTTCCTCCAGATGAGGAATCTAGAAACAGATTGACATCATCCTCCACACTCCTATAGAAGATTTCTATGAGTTGATTCTTGGGGATTTCGTGGTGTGGACATTTGCGTAGGAGCTCTTTGTACCTATCCCACGCTTCAGCGAGAGTTTCTCTGGGGACTTGAGTGAAATTGGTTATTCGGCCCCTAATTTCATATGTAAGAGATGGAGGGTAGAACTTTTCCATAAATGCATTTTGGAGTTTCTCCCAGGTGATGATGGGTACTTCACTTTGCAGTGAATTGTACCAACTGATGGCTCTATCAGCAAGGGAATACTTGAAGAGACGGAGTCGAATGGCATCATCAGAGACTTTGTTTTGCTTTGTCATAGCACATGAGTCAATGAATCTCAGAAGATGTCCTTGGTTGTCCTCCGCTTGTTTGCCATAGAACGGGCTGTTTTGAAGCAATGTGATCCAATGTGCTCTAATCTCAAAATTGGCAGCTTCGATGGGAGGAGGTTGTACTGGATGATACACATTTTCAGCTTTTGGGATTGAGAACTCTCTAAGATCTTTCTGTAGTTTTGTTGCTTGTGTTGCTGCTTGTGCTGCTAAGATCTCTTGTTGAAATGCAGCTCTGGCTTCTTGCATTAGCCTCTCTCTCTGCACATTGATGGCTTGAGCCACTCTTTGGGCTACTTCTTCTTCTTGTGCCATCCTTGCTTGATTCTCTCTAATCTGACGATGGAAGGTTCTATCTATTTCAGGATCAAAGCTCGCGGTAAGTCCGGGATTGTCCAAACGGTGCATGCACTTTGAGTAGCACCTGAAAATTGGAAATATTTTGAAAACGAGATCCACAAGGTAGAGTCAAATTCAAGTAGATAAGCAATTGTTTCAAAAGAAAAAGCAAAATCCTAGATTAGTCTTAAAAGAACTAGATTAGACTGACTGATTATGTTGTCCCCGCCAACGGCGCCAAAATTTGACGTGTGTATTGAATGCACTAACAAATTCACCCGGGGCTGAAATCCCTGAGTTTTTACCAAAACCAAGTGCAATAATACCACCCGCAAGTGGATGAGTCTTATCACAGTATAGTTGAGGATCGAACCCAAAGGACAACATTTTTAAGAATCCTTGTCAGCTGGATCTGGCTCGAGTAAAACTAATATTTAGAACGATTGGTTGATTTGGGGTTGTTTAAACTAAGTGCAAGAAAGTAAAAGCGGAATTAAAGATGGTTTGAGATCAATGATATGGAATCGCTGGGATGGTATCGGGTTTGACCACCGCTACACACACAAACATACTCCATTGTAAACAATCCAGGCAAGATATACCACTCCAAGTAGAGCTGTTGCAGAACCCCTCGTACGGGCATCAGGTCCGCGTAAGCATCACCATAGGCATCATATGTCTCGTCACCATTTGGATCACGTGTCTTACGGCTCTGAAGATACAACATCCAACTAAGGCTGTGAACCCCCCATACGGGCGTCAGGCACACAGAAGTGTCACCGAAGGCTAGATGGCTCGTCCCCTCACGGATCATACACTTACGACCTTAAGGAATCCCATCGGAAGTTCTCGTCAAGGAGTCAACCGCGTTAATCGATAAGCACGTAGACGATTAAAGTACGCATAAACATCGATGATTAACAAGAAGATACAAAATCCAACTAAGGCTGTGAATCCCCCATACGGGCGTTAGGCGCACAGAAGCATCACCGAAGGCTATATGGCTCGTCCCCTCACGGATCACACACTTACGACCTCAAGGAATCCTATCATAAGTTCTCGTCAAGGAGTCTAACTTGATAAATGACGTTCAAGCCCATGCATTGAAGTTCTCGCAACATAGGGAGCATAAAGATGAAAACAAGCAAATAACCAACCTACGAGCTTAACGATTAACGACAAAATTAAGAGTTATATACATTGCCATGGAAAGTTTAACAAAAGAACATGGTTTGCGTGAGCAGTGGGGCTAGTCCCCGCACCCCAGCGAAAAGGTACTACTCGCTCATGATGCGAGATACAAGAAGGATGAGAGAGAAAGAGAGATCTACCATGAGCTTGGTGCAGAGAGTGGTCACAACCCGGTGAAGAAGATGCGCTCCTTGCTCCATCTTCCTTCTCTCTTCCCGGCCTCCTTGGATGCAACACTAGCAGTAGGTGGAGTGGAACTTGATCGGAGTTGTGCTCTGGCAGCCTGTCGGCGTCCGGATCTGATGCCTCCAAATGAGGACCCTGGGGGTCTATTTATAGGCTCAGATCTGATCCCAAACGGTTTGGATAAGTTGCTCGAAATATCCTCTCCAAATGGTCTGGAGACCGTTTGGTGCCAAACGGTTTGGAGACCGTTTGGTGCCAAACGGTTTGGAGACCATTTCGGAGTCAAACGGTTTGCGTCGATCGATCTTGAGGTCGGTCTCAGTCTCGGTGTGAACGCATGGTTTCTGTTCTTCAGTCGGTCTTTGCGCTTGCGGCAAACGGTCTTGGAAACTGCATGGATCCAAACGGTCTTGAGACCGCATGAACCCAAACGGTCTTGAGACCGCATGGATCCAAACGGTCTTGATACCGCATGGACCCAAACGGTCTTGAGACTGCATGAACCCAAACGGTCTTGAGACTGCATGGATCTAAACGGTCTTGAGACCGCATGGACCCAAACGGTCTTGAGACTGCATGTCTTGAGACCGCATGGATCCAAACGGTCTTGGGACCGCATGGACCCAAACGGTCTTGGGACCGCATGAAGCCAAACGGTCTTGGGACCGCACAGTTTTCTTTGGCGACCGATTTCGTCATTCGTTCTTCGCGTATTCCAGCAAATGGTCTTGGGGCCGTATGGACCCAAACGGTCTTGGAAGCCGCATGGATTCAAATGGTCTTGAGACCGCATGCGTGGAATTGCTTGATTTACCTGTATTAAATGAATGATATTTAGTTAAAACCTTGACTATTGAATCAGCTAAGTAGTTTTGTACATTATGATTCATATTAGGATGAAAAGGTGTGAAATAGAGTTGAAATTGTTCCAAAAAGGTAATAGAATTCCATGATGAGTATGCACTCATCAGATAAAAAATAAGATCAACAATACTTATGATTAACAAAATACATAAAGGAGTAAATAATAACTATCTTCATTAGCCAGACTGTCATCCTTTATCTTGTTGACAATATAAGCAATTCAACAGCATATGAAGTTCTAGCATGATGAGCAAGTCTAGTAACATAGCATAGCTAACAACATGAGCATGTCTAATTGGTTGAACATATAAACATCATAAGAAGAGCTAACAACATAAGCACAACTACCTGTATAAGCATGATTAGTAGTATATGCATCTCTAATTACAAAGGCATGGTTAGCATGCTAAACATAAATAACAACATGAGATAGCTAGCATCATGATTATAATAAGCAGTAGTAGTATAGTTATCAACATAAGCATGGCTATTGTATGTATGCATCTAAAATCTTAAGCATATCCACAACATAAGTATATCTACTATCTATTAATTGCACTAAGCATCATCGTTATGTAAAGATAACAAACAAGGGTTATCATCCAATGTGAAATATTGTGTATAACCCTAAACAAATATGATACATGGCTATATTACATATTTTATTATGCCCATAGGAAATTGAGGATACCACTTAAAATCCAACTGACCACTACTAAGTCAAAATCAGTACCATACAAGATCTAGGAAGAGCCGGACTCCTAAGATTCTTCTTTGCCCCCGGTCAGTATGGGTCCACCACAGCGACACATAAAGTCAAGCTGCTAACAGCCTAGTCTGTCCTTGGTATAGGTCACGACACTAGTGAAAGGAGGTGGGTACGCATACCCTACCATCTGAGGTACAACCACAGTTGTCCTCCAATCTTGTCACATATATAATCATTGAGACATGACCGCAACCGTTATCAATCACATCAGATGTATGAGGCATGACCATATCCAACCTCTACAATCTGCATTGTGGATGACAAGGACAATCCTCAACTTGCCACCCCCACAACTCAACAATATGCGCTCTGAGTTTCCCTTAGCATTATTTCACCATCTGGAAAATTCTAACACTCATATGAATCTATGGCATAGGGTACTACATGATTAGAGATTCACTTGATTAGTTATGCCAATTGGGTGAATTAAGGTTGCATCAAATAAGTGGACATACAAACCCTAATTCACTTCTAACAAGCACATAAATATCACAACTTCAAAAGATATAAAATGTGTGAAACATAATTTCTCATCTCATCATCACATGGTACTATTCACTTGCCATTCATGAGACCACACTAGTCATCATACTATCACAAGATATTAATCCTTTTCACAATATCATAGTGTATCAACCCTTATCAACACAAGAGGATTACACCTCATTCTGGGCTCAACTATGCCCAAAGGTCATTCAGACCATCATACTATCACAGGATATAAAATCCTTTTCACAATATCACAGGGTATGAATCCTTATCAACACAAGAGGATTACACCTCATTTAGAGTTCAACCATTCCCAAAGGTCATTAAGACCATCATACTATTCCCTGCAAGATCATCATTATCTTTACATGCCTTATAACAAGGCTCTACAACATCACTTACATATAATACACCAGATCAACATAATATTGCATTAATGAGCTAAGAGATATTCATAAACAATCATAGCAGGGTTATATTAACATTAAGAACATTCCTTTTTTACATCAACATGCAAGGAATCTAGATATGATTAACCCTCATCATATTCATAATGCATATGTTTAGCATAAGAAAGTATCAACCATCTGGCTATGATAACCACCAATTAACACATTAGGGTTATGATCATATTAAGGAGGTTATTACACCATCATTCCATCATATAAGAGTGTTAAACATGAATACTCATCTTTATCTATTTGCATTAGGGTTAGGTTCAACATGACAAATTATATCAATGTTACTAATCAGCACTTATACCCAAACCCTAACTCATGGCATCCCCATTGGATCATGGATGTATAAGGTGAAGCATCACCATAACATTCCATCCTATTCTCAAGTATGAACCCACACATAAATCAAGGTGTCACCATCGGGTTATAGCATACTAGGGTTTCAACAACAATAAGAGAGTACCCCATGATTAAATTAGTCATTCAAGGACTATTCATACCCAATTACCATCATTTAGCTATATTAAAGCTTGGTATAACAAGCTATACCCCATTAGGGTTACATATCAACACAATATGGTTATAATCCCTTCTATTCATATGAGTGAATAGGTAATACTACCTTATTAAGGGTAACCATCCATTTATTCCATCATCATTCAACCCATATCACCATACCACAATGTCACCCAGAACCATTGGATGTTTAAAAGGTAAGACCATTAGTTGTTTACATAAGTAAACACCTTGGATAAACCACCTATGAAGTCCTTGATTTTTTCTCTAGAAATAATCACCATTTAACCCTAGACATCCCTTGATTAACAACTGAAAAAGTTGCATTGAGAGTAGGGTAAAACCCACAATCGAATGTTCATTTAAAACAAGCCATCCATTATCAACAAGTAAGCTCCTTAAGTTGATCATATAAAGGAAACCATCTAAATCACATTATTAGAACCAACATATTACATTAGCCATCATTCCACTTTATTGGAGGAATAAATAGTAGATCTTGACCATTGGGTCAAGTTCATATGTTAACCATCAAGTACAGTATAGGTCTGACCATTGCATCAAGTGACCCAAGAAACCATTGGTCTAAGGCTTAATTGATGCTACAAATACAATGCTTAACTTACCATAGGTTGTAGATACCTGATCCACCATCATTAGTGACCATTAAATCACCATAGGTTGTTATATCAACACTATATTCATTAGTCAACATCAAATATTAAGCTGATGTCATCATTGATTGATAACATCAACAGGGTACTTAATGATTGATCATTAAACTTCTAATTGATCAATTGACCTAAGGGGGTGACCATAGGATGTCACCATCATTTGACTCCTTTGATCACGACCATCAATTGTCATGAAGACAACACCATAGGGCTGTTGCAATGGTAACATCATCGGGTCATGGATTTATATAAGAAATCAACTTTAAACTCTAAAATTGACCATTGGTTGATAGGTGTTAGCACCATAGGTTGTCAAACCAACCTGATCCAAGTCATAGTATACCTTAGGAATAGCGTACACATGATCATAGGTTCATCTAGAATTTAAATCAGAACATGATAATTATAAAAATCGAAATCCAAGTCAAGCATAGCTTTTTAGTGCATGAATCATCATTTTCAAGCAAGAACATGACCTAGCAAGCTTATGGTAAGCAATAAACGTGGAGAAAGTTATAAAACTTGCCTATAATGAAAATATGAAACCCCACACAGAAGAAATATCGAGCAGGTAGGGTAGAAAATGCAAGCATAAGCTATGAACTCGTCCATCTAGCACCTTTCTTCATCAAATGAGTAAACCCTAAGCATAAGGAGCAAGAAAGGTAGGGGTTTAGAGCTTTAGAGCAATTTCTACCATGAAACAGAAAGGTTCCGACCTGGAGGAAGGTCTAAGGAAGGAGAAGAGAAACATAAATTGTGAAGGAAAGAAGAAAATAACTTGCCTTGGTCGGAATCCCTAGAAGATGACCTTGGAAACCCTAGGTAGGGCTAAATGGAGCTCTAGGAGACCTTCTTCTCCAAAAGAGGTTGTATTCTACCTTAGAGCACTTGGTTCCAAAGAAAAACAGAGGGGAGTCGTTGCTCCAGGTTAAATGAAAGAGAAATCAAGCATAGTTTCGTACTTGGGCAAGGAAGAGGTAAATATAGCCCATGGATAAGGATGGAAGCAAGCATGAGGTGTAAAAGTAGCTTCCCCATGTTTCTACGGTACAAGTCTATATAGACGATATCGTATGGTTACATAGAGTACCTATAATGATAATATTAAATAGAGAGCCTCATCTCACTAGAACATTTTGGGACCGATTGCAGACAACCTTGAGTATGTAGTCTAAGTTCAATACAAATTTCCATAGATAGATAGACAATCATATGCAACCAATGCATACATTGGAATACTTGTTAAGTTCTTGTATTTTATTTCTCTAAGGTAGTTGGTATGGTCATCTTAGTATAGTAAAGTTTTGTTGCAATAGATTTTATCACAGGAGCCTCGACATGGCACCACATAAGGATTTTTATGGGTGATTTTATAGATCACCCTTGTGTTGGTATGAAGTCGGCAAATATCAATAGTTGGAACTAGAGTTGGTGCAACAAAACATAAAGAAAATCAAGATGATCATGAAATAACTAAAGGCGGATCAAGATAGATAAAATTCATATGATAATAATAGTGATAGACCCTTGGAGTTTGAGGTGGGTGACATGGTTTATCTTAAGCTGTCAACATGGAAAAGGGTTCTAAGTTTTGGTAAATCAGAGAAGTTGGAACCCAGATTTATAGGACCCTATGTTGTTTCATGAGTTGGGATGGAGACCTACAAATTAGATATGCCACATGAACTTTAAAGGCTGCATAATGTGTTTCATCTAAGTTGAGGCAATGCCATCCAGGAACTAAATATATATGTGAAAGAGTGGAAGTAGAGCATGATCATGACATATCTTATGTTGAAGGTTCACTATTAGTCCTAGACAAACCGGTTTTGAAACCGAGGAAGAAAGATATAGTGCTAGTAAAAGTATTGTAGCATCATTGTGTAGTTCAAGAGGCTACATAGGAAGTCAATGAGGATATGCTCAGGAAGTACCCAACCCTTTTCTCCTAGGATCTTGGGGATGAAAAATACCTATTAGATATGTATATATGTAAGACCTTTAACCTATATTACCCTCCTCAATACTTCTTTTTTACTTTATAATTAGTTTAGATGCTTTTCATGGCACATGCTTAGTTATTGAGTGTTTTACTAATGGGTTCATGTATAAATTGTTCGTGGTTGAGGGTCTCCTTGAAACTTATACAC
This sequence comes from Alisma plantago-aquatica, assembly GCA_963693085.1. Taxonomy (NCBI): domain Eukaryota; kingdom Viridiplantae; phylum Streptophyta; class Magnoliopsida; order Alismatales; family Alismataceae; genus Alisma; species Alisma plantago-aquatica. The sequence goes on along the minus strand of OY856412.1, from coordinate 98,835,863 downwards.
AACATATTGGTTATCTTCTTCTTTTACTTACTCAGATGTAGGTGTTTGCACTTAGGTGGACTAACCTAGCCTCTCCCTCTTTCAGTCAATCAAGAATTGGTCGGATTGGTCTGACCTTCCATTGGTAGAGGAGAAATGGAAGTGTTTTTTTCCCTTCATTGATTTGCAACTGACGAGGCCCTTCTGCCTTTCCTTCAGTTTGTTTGTATGCTTGTTTTTTTCTCAACTAAAGACTAACGGTGTTGCTCTACTTTTTTATTGGGAGAGAAAGGATTAGAGCTGGTTGTTTTACATTTAGTGTTTCTATTGGTTTCCTAGTGACTATATAAATGAATGTCTAGGTAGTGGTTTCCATTGGTGGACTACCATTAGGAAGAATACACCATGGCTATCAATGGTTTTAAATGATCTCTCTACCAATGGTTCTATGAGATGTATCTCCCAATGGTTTCTCAAAAGATCTTTAACAAATAGGTTTCCTGCATGCACCTACTGAGGAGATGCATGGCTGCATATATCGGTGGAAAGTTGGGGTCCATCTCTCAATGGTGTGACTGTCTGATGATAGAGTATAGTTTTTGACAAATGACATGAGAGTTTCATTGTATTTTTTATTTCCTCTAAGGGTATATATATATATATATATATATATATATATGTGTGTGTGTGTGTGTGTGTGTGTGTGTGTGTATGTATATATATGTGTGTATATATATATATTATCAATCCTTCCTTCTCATCTCACTTGTGCATCTGCACTTCGAAGTTCTACCATAGAGTGAGACACCATCGGTTGACAACAAGCTATGAGATTTTTATCTTCATCGATCTTCATTTCTAGAGTGATCTATCTTCGTCTGTTCTTTACTGGTGTGATGTGAGACACATGGTGGATCTTAATCTCTAATTGTGGTAAGTTGAACCTTGATCTAACAATCCCTTGGTGAGTTCTTAGCTTCTTGTCTTTCTTGGATGTTTCCTAGGTGGTTTTTGTCTAGGGTTTCTGGTGTAGAGTCCTACGCCCTATTTTCTACCCTTCTCTTATTTTCTTGGTTGCCTTTAGCCAGAAATGATAGTGGTAAGAGTGTGGTTGAAGGAGAGGACCTCAGATCTTGGAGAGTTTTCCTTCAACATCAAACTTTGTCATGGGTTGGGAGCTTCATGGTAACTTTTGTGTGCAGACTCATTTCTACCTCTATCAATAGAGTGATATAACCTTTGACTTGTATGTTTCCTACTATGTACTTATATATGTGGATGTTTTTGTTATATGGCATGTAACTAATAAAAGATTGTATCTTTACATAGATTTATCCTAGATCGATAGGTTTATGTGCTTGCATGTCTACATTCTACAAGTATCCTTCTAGTATGTAGCATATGTTTCTTTGTTGCACTAAAAAAGTAAAGATATAGACCGAGGGGATAAGATAAATATTGTGGTTTCTTCCTTAATGCTGAAAATCATTTTTATGTCAAATGATAGCTTGTAGGTTCACCTAGACTGTAGTATTTTTAAAGTACATGCCTTGTGTTATTCTTTGTTTCTATGTTGTTGGGATATGTAAAGATATTTCCTTTAGATGAAACACGAGGGTTCTACGTATATTCCTTCTGTTTGAATATGAATTCCTAAAAGTATGGCAGCCAATGGTTCTCTAGAGACATGTTATTCATGTTTATTGAAGGGTTGATTCCCTAAAGTGCCTAGAAGTGTAACATGCATGCCTTACTATGAGAATTTATATTTTTATAACTGAATATTTTGTTTCTTATAGAGTTATTATATTATTTGTCTATCTAACTATTGATAATTTTTATTACACTCTTCTTGATGTAATCATATATAAGTGAGCCTAACAATCAAAGAAAAACATAAGTGGTGGTTACCCTGAGTCTATAAATCTATTCTTGTGGGTCGTTAAGGGGGATAGTGAAATGAATTAGTCTTGTAACAACATATAGTTATGAGAAGATACTAGTAGCAATATTCTAGTGAATATTTGGCAAAACTTAGGCTTTGGTATCACATCATTTTTAAACAATTTGGGACCCAGTTGATACTGCTAGTGCAATTGTAATGCATGAGGTATGAAATATTGAAATGAGATGTGTTATGAAGGGTTATTACCCTATTTGTGTGGCGTCATGACCTATTTACCCATTACATGCCTAAGTTTGATGGATCTACTTTTAAGCATATATCTACAATAGATTTTCCTATGTCCACTCTACCCTTTGGTGCCTTACTTTGACCTGAGGTTGTATGAAGAGATCTAGGAAATCTAAATATCTTTAGATCATGTACATATTTTTAGGATGGCTAATTAGCATCTGGATAACTGGATGGTATGCCCCAATTAGTTAGGGAATTTAATATACATATCATCTATGATTGGCATTAAATATGGTTATGTCTTTATATGATGATTCTTTATTACTATTAGCATATATGTGCTCTATAACAACATTGTAGGTAGCCTTAATGTTAGTACATACGGGTAGGTGTATGACTATGGGTATACTAATAGTTCATATGCTTATTTATTTAACCTATTCCTTCATTATATTTTGTTTTTTAATTAATAGACATTTCATGGGTTATCTCATATTGATAGGACTTGGGCTCTCACATATGTGATTTCCCACACTTTGTAGATGAGTGGCCCAACTATCCTGGAGGCGATGGAGAAGACCAACAAGGAGGGAGATGCACCTAAGTTATGAGGTGGTTGAGTGTTTGGATGAAGGGGTCTTGGAGGTAAGTGACATTTGTTGAGATTCTCTAGAGATAAAGCATATAGGGATGGAGTCGTAGCTATCCTATACTCTCAGGCCCAGACAAGCATCTTTTGTAATACCCTTTGCCTGTCTTGAATTTTCCATGCGTGCACAGTCTCTAGAGCCAGAGTTATGAGTGTTGTAATATCTTTCATGCATGTTATATAGTATCGTCACATATATAAATCTTAAATTGAGTTTATTTTTTGTAATGTTCTAAGCATAATCTATATCATCTATAACATATTTTGCAAACTATCGTGTCTAATAAAATGTTATTTTTGGTGTTTGTTTGAATTTTTATGTTGAGATCTCTATTGTTTTATGTGTTGTGTGATGTGCTTTATGCTTAATCTGGTTTTTTGTTTTTGATTAATATTTCTCTTGTGACGTTGGGACATAAAACCATACATAGTTAAAAACAAACCACTCCACTACCTCACACTTTCAAAGCACTTATGCACTTTCCATTATCAACCAACTTGTCATACTTTAATGATATAGTGACATACCTTGGTGTACTGATTACTCTAGGGTGCATCAAAACAGCCCATTTCAACTCATTGTGGAGAGAGTTCATTAGAAAGTGGCAATGTGGAAAAATCAGCTTATCTCTTTTGCTAGAAGAACAACTCTTATTAAGCACACTCTGATGATGATGTTGTATACTATGGCAATGATTGGTATTTTGATGAGATCTATTTGTCTTTTTGAATGTAACATTGTAAAATTCCTATAGATTGTGTGCGATGGATTGTCCATGAAATCATAGGTTGATAGGGAAAAGGTAACTAAGTTTACTAAATGTGGAGGTTCAAGTATCCCATCTCTTTAAATCACTATTGATGCTTTCACTTTAAAAGCTTGATTTGTTGGAAAATTGTCAATGGAACATTATGATAGGTAGTATTCGATAAGGAGAAGTATATAAGATCTTGTGCCCACCATAACCTTTATTTCCCTCCCTTCTTGCAACTTCCAACCTTTCTTTTATGGTACTGAAGAAGAGTTTTGTGCTCCTTGCCCACCCTTCTATCTCACACGAGATGGAGTGTGGGTTTCGGTGATATATCCTTTTGGTAGGATCGTTGGTGTGAGACTGAGTTGTGGAGGTTTGTGAGGATGACAAATAGATTTAGTTCAAAGTTGAGAGTATCAAAGGTATTGTTGGATGGGGAAGGGTGGGATTGGGTTTCAATTGGGGTCTAGTTTTTTAGGAGGGTATGCTTTGATTGGGGATTCACTATAATGCCCCTTTAATCTAAATGAGAATACTAAAAAAAACACATGATTGATCACTAATTATCCACAACCAGAAAAGAGGGTAGATTAAAACCAATTTAAACATTACCATCATGTTTAGAGATATTTACATAATGGTCCATCAACTTTCATATCAACATATACAATATCAAGTATTTACATTTATGTTCAGTGTTTGAAGCCACAACCTATTATAAAAGATATGATTCCACATTACATGCCAGATACAAATAATGGCACACTGCTAAAAACTCGATTCGATGTACATATCATCTATAAAACAGCCCATTCCTAAACCGAAGAGTACATGGACTACTCTAGGACATTATTAACTACTAGCCAACCTTTTGCTCCTACTGCTCTCAAAGCGGTTCTTCTTAACCACCATGACCCTGACGACATTGCCGATGACCACCTAAAAAGATGTGGTGACCCACGAGATGAGACCAACATCCTAGTGAGAGATATAACTCTCAATAATGATTATTGATTACAACGTGTAACACTATTACTAAAGAAATTAATAAGATTAAACTAATTAAGAAGGTTAAGCAGATTGAGCATATTGAACACACTAAGCCAGTTAAATAGATAGGAATAGCAACATGCATGACTAGCAAGTATAGGAAGGAACAGATAAGACTATCATCTACTAAGCAGTTATTTTCCCTTACCATATTATATAACAACTAAGCAGTACAAGAAACAACACAAGGGTTATCAACAAGTGTGAATCACACTAAACCCTAAGCAGATATACTTCACGGCTGGATTATGTATTTTATTAGGCCATGGGGACTTTGAGGTATACCACTCAAATTCCAACTGACCACTACCAATTCAAAATCAGCTTCGTATAAGATCTAGGAGATCTGGAATCCTAAGATTTCATCCGCCCTTGGTCAGTACGAGTATGCCACAACGACATATATAGTCAAATTATAAAACAACCTAGTCCACCCTTGGTATATAGGTCACAACACTAGTAACCACGGTATGCAAAAACCCAAACATCTGAGGTACAACCACAATTGTCCTTAAGCACATCACATATATAAGTATTCAAGATACAACCTCAGCCATTCTCCTGCCAATGTATGATCACAACCATCCTAAAAAACATGCATATACTCAATAGTATATGACTCCAAGCTTCCATTAGAGGAAAACTCATTTCACCGTCTAGCAAGTCCTGACACTAGAATGGATCTATGGCACATGGCACAACATGATTACAGTTTCACTTGATTATTTAATGTCAATTGGATGAGTTAAGGCTGCATCAACCAAGTTACAAACAAACCCTAAAAGAGTTCTACAAAAACATGGTAGGTTGCAACTTGAGAAGCTATAACATGTATGAGATATAATTCCTATCACATTATCACATGATACCAATCCTTATTTCATCATGAAGAGGATCACGCATCCATATGGATCAACCATGCCCAAAGGTCATTAAGACCATCACTTATTCCCTGTAAGAACATCATTATCTTTCCATGCCTTACCCAAAGGCTCAACAAACCATCACCATACATGCGATATACAAGTTCAGCATAATATTATATTAAAGAACTATGATGTTCACATGGCAACACATTATGGTGACAACAACATTGAGAGCAGTGGTGTAGCCACGTATTGGCTTGGGAGGGCACATGCCCTACCCAAATTTTGGATTAACACATTAGCTCAGTGCAAAAAGGACTGCACTTTAATAGAAAATAACACATGATGTCCTACCCAATATCCTTGTGAAAGGCCCTCTGCTAATGGTGCCCCCCTGACGGCAATCTCTCACTCTGCTACTGATTGAGACTACTCGTTCACCGTACTGACTGTACAATAAAACTAAGTATGAATAACCATTATCATTTAGTTGCATTAGGGTTAGGTTTCAATATGGCAGATTAAGTTTATATTACAAATCAGCCCTCAACTAACCATTGGTTCATATACTTACTTAGGTTCATTCACAAACCATCATATAGTCAAAAGAACATAGAGACCACTACGGTCAGGAACTTCATCGACCACTATGGTCAGAAGTTTCATCAACCACTAGGGTCAGTATCCTTGGCTTCCTCTAGGGTTAGGGTTCAATTTGGCAACCTCTAAGGTTAGACACTTCAACGAACACTAGGGATAGAAACATCAACCACCACTAGGGTTAGAAACAACAACGACCACTTGGGTTACGGTTAGAATCCTCAGTGACCAACAAAGTTCAAGTCTCATCGACCAACATGAAATCAGAACTTAGCGAGCACATAAGACCAAATATTTATCGACCATATAAGAGTTCAAAACCTCAACGACCACATAGGGTCAAAAACTCAACGACCACATAGGGGAAACCTTCGTGAACATATAGATCAGATCTCATTGACCATCCAAATTTCAAACCATGGCGACCGTATAGGTTAGAATCTTAGCGACCTCAAGATTGAAATCTTGGCGACCAAAGAGGATGAAAATCTCATCGACCACTCTAAAAACAAATTCTTGGCGACCATGCAAAATCAAAATCCTTAGTGACCAATCATGAGTCCAAAAACATTGGCGACCATCACGGGTTCAAAACATTGGTGACCACATAAGACACAAAACAACAAAAAAGTCAATGCCATCGGTTGGCACAAGGAACTCAAGTAAAATGAACCAAAACCAAACCATCAAGTACCATTTCAAGGAGGAAAAACCATCTTGAAACACTAGAAACGAACCATCATTTGGGGGAGCAAAAGCCAACATTTTCCACATGCAAGAAAGGTCTAGGGTCATCACTTCCATCAAGAGAATCATGCACAAGGTGTAGGGTTCATCTAAGATGATAAACTATTCAAGAACTATCCTCTATGTTCAAACCCTAGGCAAAGGTAGCTTCTTCATACATATAACTTCATTTAAGAGAAAGATCGTGTACATGCAAGGTAAGAGTAAATAATAATCATAGAGAAAGTTATATAACTTGCTTTAGAGATGATGTAGAAACTACAAACAGTGAGGTAGCTTGAGGAAAACGAAAGTAGAAACCCTAGCTTGAGAACTCTCCTCGGCCAAGCTAGTCCCTTCTCCAAAAAGGAAGCAAACCCTAGGTTGAAAAAGCAAGAAAGAAGATGTTGTCAACCACTAGGTCAAGATTCACCATGGATCTGACCAAGAAGAGGGAAAAGGGGGGTAGGATAGCAAGTAATATGAAGGAAAAGAGGGAGATCTTACTTACCAAGGTTAAGAAATCAAGCAAGGAAGCACCAAACGACCTCAACTAGGGTAGATCCAAACCCTAGGTGCAAATGCAAGCAATATTGACCTCCTTCTTCAACCTTGAGCTCCTCCTTCACAACCAAGCAAGAGGGGACGAGCTCCAAGATTAAGAAGAGAGAGTTCAAAGAATTTGGTTGCATGAGAAGAGGGAGGTATATATGGCTATGGGTGAGAGAGGAAAGAAGGTAGAGGTGTCTAACCATGTTTGCCAAGGTCAAAGCATCTCATACATGAACTAGGTTTACCATGTAGATCAACACCTGACGACCATAATAAGAAAGCTTGTCAACCACTTAAGGTTGTTGTCGACCAAGGTGGTCTAAAAACCAAACTATCGCCAACCCTAGGTGATGTTGGCAACCAAGATGAATTCAAATTTCATTGACTTCCAACCCAAGGTGTCTCTAGAGATCTTGGTGAACACCAAAACTAGAGGGCACATAAAAACCTTGGCAACCACCAACACTAAATATCCCCTCCTTGGAGACCGTCAACACTAGGTGGTCCAACAGTCAAAATCAACCATGTGTTAGGGAATCCATGAGAGCAAACCCTAATCTCAACACAAGGTGTCACCACTCAAACCAAGGTGTAACAAGGATCCCCAAAGAACCACTACGTCAAACATGATACTAAAACATATGAGGCATAATAATCATGTTACAAATTGCAAGAAAACCCTAGATATGGGTGAATTTCATAAAATCTCAAAACAAGCATATAAATGCATAACTTACTCAAACAGTGTCCAAACTACACCAAACTTGAAATTTAAGTATTTCACGTGATATCAATTAACATCATAAGGCTATGTTAAGGATTTAAGCATGTATTTATTGTTGGTATGTATTCCTAGAGAGCCAATCATATGATGATTTGAATGTGGCATTAGATACCTGATTTGACAATAATAAAGGTAATTTTATTATGTTTGTCTCAACTTGAGACCATGACACATAAATAGTAGATGTATAAAGAATGATGTTACTCGATGACATTTCTTTAGGTTGAGGACCTGAATGTTGAGATCATATGTATGATAAGAGTACAAACATTCTTATTATGTCCCTAGTCAGTTATTATTGTGGAAGCAAAATAGACAACAATAATAAATAGACAGAGTCTCATTAGTTATGATATATTATAACAAGTCAAGCACACAGATACATGTTAGAGAATAGTGTATCAGACAAACCCACCATGAGAGTGATACATGGAGACCATGAAATGGTGGTCAAAATCAACTCCTATGGTGATAATGATGATTGTGGTTCTTAGACCTGAAGTCACTACACTAATTACGTGTTGTTTGATGTACTTAGACATCATCCAACATAACCTTGAATAAGGGTTTCCATAAAGGTGATGCTCGGGTGCATTGTGATAGATGGGGATTGAGTGTGAGTAATGTAGTTGGGATTTGTCCCTCCTACAGGAGATTGATATCCAGGCCTCTTGATAAGAGAGACTGAGAAATGTATGGACATAATCATGTGATTCAATATGTGATATATGAACTCAAATGCATCTCAGACAACCTGCTATAGTTCAAGGAACATGGATTGAACCTTGAAGAGGATGATGATTCCATGCCTCGAGTTCAATCTAGATATTAGAGACAAAATAATTATACGATAACAATAACACTAGTCACAGATTGTAGGTTGAAGTTGTTCTCCAACTTTCCAAATTACTTGGGTAGCAATGATATGTTACTAGACACTGCTCTTTTCTTATGATGTCGTAAGTTAGTTATGGACATTCATTGCTAATATAATTGGGCCTATAGGGTCACACACATAGGATTCACTTGGAATATGATATTTCTCATGAATGGTGTTTAACTTGATTACAATAGGTGTTTAGGTATTCAATTAAACAACTAACGTTGAAAATTGACTGACTGGACTCCCAACCGATCGGTTCAAGTGTTGAACCAACCAGTTGGAGTGTCAGGTCAATTTGGAATAAATATTGGTTGAACTTTGCCTAAATTGTACATGTGAAACGACATTTTACTTATAAAACAATCATTTCACAATGTAAAATGATTGTTTCACATGTGAATTGACTGATTCACCATCTGGGTCACCTGGTTCAATGGCCAATTTGATTGGAACAAGGATTGATGTTGATGTCATGTTTAATTAATCATGCATTGATTACCAATTTGATTTAGAACAAAAAATTTCACGAACTAATTTCATGCATGAACTGGTTTCACGCACGAACCGAGAAGTTGGGTGTGCGAACCGACTGGTTCTCTGCTCAAAGTTTCAAGAAAATTTATGAATTTGGTTCTTTTGACTTCTGCATAGACACGAGACCCTGACCCTAGACTCTCCTATAAATAGAGGGGTACTGGGGGCTTCCCATGCACAACAATTATCTTTGAAAATTGTTGTCGTCTCTAGTTTTGGTAATTAATAGACAGCCCGAGCAAGTCCTACTCGATAAAAGGAGGGATTGCAATGGAAGACAATTTTAGGAGAGTGAATCGGTGCTAGTACATTGATGTTCAAAGGGACAACTCCTTCCCGTTGTCTCTGGTAGCGCAAAGTGGTATGTGTGGACTACTCTAGAGGCCGGAAGCCATTGTCTGTCGCTAGTAGGATTCCATCACCTGTCGTTCATGGTACCAGACTAGGAGGCCGTTGTTGACGATTGTTCGAGTGTTGTTGTTGAAGGAGTGTGTTGCTTCATGAAGAAGAAGCACAATGCTACTGCAAGAATAATGTCATTGGACTTGCTCAAGTATAACCTTGCAAACTTTCCTTTCTAGATACATTGTTGTTGATGCAATTCTTCTAGTTAGGGAATGGAGGATTAAATTTTTTGTTTCCTCTGCCTTTACCTTTCGCCCTGATTTCCAATAGTGGTACCAGAGCCACATCAATTTATAGTGTATCTTGGATTTAATTCAAGATGATCACATTTGTTTTATTGTAAATGATGAGAATATTAAACTGGTTAATGTGCATATCCATTTAATATCACATACAATCCCACATATATATATATATAATCCATATATGTCGCCCTAAAAGTGTTTTGATGGTGGATGTTAGCACGGTTATCATCAATAACCCTAGATCTGTGTGTGCATGATTGTGGTTGTTTATTTATATTTATATCTTGATTTGCATACTGAGCCTCTCTCCTCCTTTCCAAATGTAAATTAATTCTCTTCTTCCTATTTTCCCTCAAATGTAACTTAAGATTTCCCCTTTCATAGTGTAACATGAAATAGGATAGTTGTAATTTATGTTCATTAAGAGAAGATATTTTGTAGAAAGACAAACTGACCAGCTCATGAGACAAACTGATCGACTAGAGGACTAAGGAGGACAGAAGATAGGAGGATGAACTGATCAAATGGTGGCCCAACTGATCAATTGGAGGAGTCCAGACATCGCTTGAACCTGAGACCAGACGTCTGGTTCAAGATTTGAACTGATCAATCCACAGATTGGTTCTAGCATACATCTTCTCTAACAATAGGTTGTTTCATGTGATGTGTACCTTAGGTGGTAGAAATTCCTCTTGGCTCCACGGAATTCCATTAGATTTCCCATTACCATCACTCGTATATTTCTGATTTCATATTTTTCATTTGTAGCTATATAATGTATGTGATGCATAACTATGTGGTGATTGGATATGTATGTGTACTTATATATGAAATCCCTCAATATAATATTAAGTATTAGATGCTTTCCATAAGTGACACACATGAAAAGCTTGATCCACCAAGTGTAGGTTATGCCAAAGCATGGTGCATTGTATATATGTGATGGTAGGTATGTAGATTTTCCAAAGTAGGGTACATACTCTATCATGTTGGCTTTTGAGTCATGCTTAACTAGGTGATCTTCATGGGATTAAGTACCTAGAAGCATATAGATGAATGTGACAAAGAGTTGTGCACACCATCTATCCAATAGTTGCATAAGATGCAATTAACAAACATTGTCTACCTAAATAGTCAAGTTGTGGGCGATTAGCCAAAGATGACTCATGATTTGATGAAATATGGTAATTGGCTCACTAGAAGATTTACTCTGCAATCTTTCGAATTGATACATGAGAGTTGTTAATTTGAAAAAAATCATGGGAGAGATAATTAATTAAAGGCCTAATTAATATCGACAAACTGATAAAATCAAACACATCAAAAATGTTTTGAAAAATTACAAAATTTCTTTTGTAGAATCTAATGGAAAACAAAAATTGCAATAAGTCCTTGAGTAGGACAAACAAAATGGGATTTACTTCCACATCTAGTTTAGGATTTTAAGAAGCATTCTCACTAATGGATGAAATCTCTTTGTCCTTGAAAGACCAGAGCCAAAGGAACCCACTCCAAATGTGCTTAAGGATGAAATGGATGCTTACTTGAAGCATGCCAATGATGTCATAGACGTTGAGTACCTTATGATATGTTGTAAGAACTATGAGTTTCATGAGTAGCATGAAAACATGGACACTCTCGAAATGGTAAGACATCTTGAAGAATCATGTAAAGCGAGAAAGGTATAATGTCTCCAAAGCACGGTTTGAGTGAAAATTGACAAAGGGAGATCCAATAGAGTGACTGGGATTTCTTTTAGTTCAAGAGTTGACCACATATATTATTCTACAATCGTTGTCTGAATCATATAGCTACTTTATCAAATGTTTGGCATGTTGATGAAGAAGGAAAAATTTGTGATGGTGATCAATAGAAATGAGATCAAGGGCAAAGGAAAGGCCAAGAAGAGTTCTGATGCTAAGATGAAGTCCAAGTCTTCTACAGTCAAAGATAAGGAGAAGGGTAAGTGCAAAAGGAATATGTCCTTTTCACTTAAAATATTAAAGAAAGAAAATACCACCATTGTCACCAATTCAACATTGGTAAAGGAACTACCCTCTTTGTATATAGGATCTCAAGAAGAAGAAGGAGACAAAGATCTCCACTTCATGGCCTGAGAAGAAGTAAGCTAAAACTATGCGGAGCAAGGGTCGCTACCACTACAGTTGGAAGTTTTCATTCATGGGCATGTAATAGAATTAGTGAATGCTATTATGTACCTGCCATTGATGAAAACATCATGTATTTTGTATGGACAAGAATACTATGAATAAATTTATGTTTCATGGCAATGCCCAATGTCTCATAATATATATTTGATAGTTATAAGACAAATGTGTATGATACATATATTGAATGACTTGATGACTCAAACAATGAATACTTATAGCATTGTCGTCTATAACACGTAAATGAAAATTGAATTTCTAGAATCTATGTAATGGTTATCTATACTCTTTTGGTTATTGAACTATTAGAAACATGCAAGTTTTATTTATTGGGCAATATGACAAAAGCATATTCATTAGATGTAGTGGGAGAGCAACTATTCTATTAGGGCTCATACAAGCTTATGTATATAGACCTTTTAGAATAAATGCTAGAGGTTTTTACTAGTACATCATTATATTTACTGATGCTATCAGTAGATATAGAAGTTTGTATTTAAAGAAATACAAGTAGGAATCTCTCAAAGTGTTCAAGGAGATCATGAATGAAGTGTGTAACCAACTTGGTAAATGTATTAAGATACTTTGATATGATCGGTGTTGAAACATTTTAAACCAAGAGTTTGAGGACATTATGGAGACCGTGATAGTGTTTCACAATGGACTCTACCTAAAATATAATGATGTATTAGAAAGAAGGAATCACACCTTGTTAAGTCATGGTGTGGTTATCAATTAAACTAGCTAATCTTCCAATTTTCTTTTGGCACATGATATACATTAAGACAATGTACCATCTAAATGGTTCAAAAGACACCATATTAGATATGGCGTGGGAAGTGTCCCTATTTGTCTTTTAATTGTGATTAGGGATGAAAGCTTAAATAAGAAAATAGTTTATTGAAAAACTTTGTCCACAAATCACATAAATGTTATTTTGTTAAATACTACTCTTATCCTAATCCAACAACAAAGCGTGTTTTGCCATGATAGTTGTATTCCTAAGGGAAATTTCATTCCAGAGGAATCAGTGGGTGTAAAAGTAGAACTTGAGAAGTTTGAGACAAACAAGAAAACATTGAACCTGAAGGGGTACAGCTGGAATAATGAGAATCCCAAATTGTTGTGGAATATCAAGATTCCTTATGTAAGACAATACCTCATAGTTCTAATAGAACACAACTTAAGTTTGAAACATATCTTATAACTCAATAAGACAGTGTGTTGATCATATATGATGAGTCAAAAAGCTACCTAGAATCTATTGAGGGACCAGAGTCAAAGAAATGGCTTGAGGCCATGAAATCTAAGATGAAGTCCATGTACACTAACAAGGTATGACCTTGTTGGATCCACCTGAAGGGTTAATATGTATCAGGTAACCAACATGGAAGGGAAGATTGGTTGAAAAGGATTTCAAACAAGTTCAAGTTGTTGAACATGAAGAAATCTTTTCACCAGTTTCCATGGTTCAATCCATCATGATGGTGCTTGTTATTGCAGCTTAATATGACTATAATATTTGGCAAAATGGATGTTAAAACCACATTCCTTGACTAAAATATTATACAGAATGTGTATGTGACACAACTTATAGGTTTTATAAATCCATTAATACAAATAAAATCTATAAGCTACAAAGGTCAATCTTTGGATTGAAGTAAGCATCTCAGAGCTAGAATCTTCAATTTGACAAGATAGTCAAAGAGTTTGACTTGAGTTGGAATGAAGATGAAATATGTGATTACAAAATATTTAGTGGGAGCATATTTAAATTCGAAATAATGATGGGAATACATCTTATACTACATATATTAAAATTTGTTAGGGAAAATACCTCTCTATGAGGAGTTTAGGTGAAGCATTCTATGTGATAGGGAATGAGATTTGTAGAGATAGAACTATAAATCTTCTTACATTGGCAAGATGTTGGTGGGGTTCAATATGCAAGACTCTATGAGAGACGATTTTTCGATGTTCCACAGAATTAGTTTCTTAAGAGCCCAGTTCTTGTGAAGAATGGGAGAACATGAGTGCGATGTCATATGCATTCACAATTGGATCTATCGTGTATGCAATATCATATACTCATCCCGTTATGATGAAAGGATATATACTCATCTAGAAATCTCGTATGTATTGGACATGACGAGTGGATATCTATCATATCCTAGTGCAAGTCACTAGAATGCCATACGAACATACTTAAGTACATAAGAAGCACTATAAGGATTAGTTCCTTGGTTATGGTAATAAGGAAGAGTTGGATGTAAGGGGTTACACCGATGAAAGCTTCCAAAATGACAAATAAAATTAATGATCGCAATCCTAAATTGTGTTTGACCTTAAAACGAGAACTGTAAGTTAAAAAGGGTTTTGAGCTAGAGACAGTTATTAGAATATACAAGTAGAAGTTGAGTATCTCTATGTTATGAGAACAATAGAGGCATTGTTTGAATCTAGAAGTTCATATAGATGAACTTGTGGGAGGTTCCAACCATTGATGATGTTGACTTGAGAGTTATACATCGTCCATATTTTGATAATGACAACCATTACATTCATATGCATCTAATATGTTTGTTTGAGACAATTTTAGGTATTAGGTACATGAAAAGGATCAAATTCATCAAGCCCTAGCTTGTCGAAGTTCAAGTCAAAAGCAATGCAAATGTGCATTTTGGGAAATCATTCCAAATAACCTTAGAATATTTTTATAATCATTTGTATTGATGATATGACTTGTAACTAAGATCAAAAAAATTAGGGACAATTAAACCCATCGTTCGATCACTTAAAAATAATTTTGGAAAATTCATCACAGTAATTTAATCGGTCAAGTTTGAATCTCGACTGATCCATGATAGATTTTAGAAATGATTTGGATTGGTCAAGTTGCACACTCATAGAACTAGACCAACCAACTTTCTGCCCAGAGTTGATTTTAGTGAATTGGTTGAGTTACCCCAGGACAAACTCAATTGATCATTTAAAAATTGGCTTTTTTGGATAGTGGATCGACCAAGTTACCTTTTTTAAAAATCGACTGAATACATTGTATGGAAAATACAGAAAAAGTGATTCCAACCATTAGAGAGTTGTTAGAATAAAAAATATGTTTGTTGCAAGTTGTAAAATGGCTAGTTTTCATTCTTCAGTGATCTCACACTCAAAGGAACACCCCCAACTATAAATAGGACCTCCTGGAGTTCATTCCAAGGTTGCTCATTCATACTATCCTTGGTCCTTGCTATATTTGAATGTGATAAACCCCTTTGATCCCCTTTCTCTATCTCTCACTTACAAAGCATTTGGTGATTATGAGTGAGTTAGGCATGTTGTAAGAGAGATACCTCAGTGCTACCTTGTAAATCTCTCCATCTCTCTACTTTTCAATCCCCTTTCTTCAAGAGTAATATTGAAGTGATCTTCTTTGAGTGGAGGAGGAGTTGATGTTCTTCTTCAAGGCTTAAGAAGGTGTGAAGATCTTCTCCAAGTGAAGGAGAAGGACAAGGCCGAAGATTCAAGGAGCTTGGTGGGTAAATCCTCAAGGTTGAAGACTTGTTGCAAGGTGGAAATGTCCTAGGAGAAGGAATCAAGCTTCTTGCAAGAGTGGGTAAGACCTATGGTGAGGTAGAAGACTAACTCTTGGATAGGTAAGCCCTTAGGTGTAAGGTGGTCATCTTGTATCTCTTGTAATGGAATATAAGTATACTTGGGCTCCAAAGTCCTAGAGGTTGAACTCTCTAGGTAGTGGACTGATGGTCTCCTAGCTTGGAAATTGGAACCACTCTAAACACCTTGTCTAAGTGTATGTTTCAATCTGTCTCATCCTTTCTAAGCATGTTTAGATAAGACTACAATTTCAGCTTTAGCATTTGGTAACAATTGATATAAATTAATGGTTTAACTATTCTTGTACAAGTTTTGAAGCTCTATTCACCCCCCCTATAGAGCCCTAGATCCAACAGATGAAAAATAAAAAATATAGTGACAACAACAATGGATCTACTAGTTAGGCAAGGAATCCCATATAGCATTCTACAACACTTTCTCTCATACAAGATTTCGAATAGCGAGGAAATGTGGAACTTGCAAAATACCGACTAGAAGAAAATGTTGATAACCCTCTATATAAGTGCTTGTGTAGCATAAATATGATGGGCATGTTAAGATGAATTGGAATAATATTTGTGGGTGATTGACTCTAAGTGCAAGTGGGAGTCTGTTGGTATGTATGCCCAAAGAGACAATCACATGATGATTGGAATGTGGCATCAGATACCTAATTTGATAATAATAAAGGTAATTTTGTCTATTATGTTTGTCTTGGCATGAGATGATGACTCAAACATAGTAAATGTCTAAATAATGATGTTACTCAATGACATATGTCTTCAAGTTGAGGACGTGAACAATGAGATCATATGTATGATAAGAGTACATACATTCTTGTTATGTCCCTAGTCGGTTATTACTATGGAACCAAAATAGACAACAATAATACATAAGACTAGAGTGCGTGTTAATTGATGGCAGAGTCTCATTAGTCATGATATATGATATCAAGTTAAGCACACAGATACATGTTAGAGAATAGTGTATTAGACAGACCCACCACGAGAGTGACACATGGAGACCATGGATTGGTGGTCAGAATCAACTCTCATAGTGATAGTGATGATTGTGGTTCTTAGACCTGAAATCACTACACTAATCACATGTTGTTCGATGTACTTAGACATCATCCAACATAACCTTAAATAAGGGTTGCCATAAAGGTGATGCTTGTATGTAATGTGACACATGGGGATTGAGTGTGAGCGATGTAGATGGAATTTTTCCCTCCTACAAGAGATTGATATCTAGGCCTCTTGATAAGAGAGATTGAGAAAAGTATGGCCGTAATCATGTGAGTCAATATGTGATATGTAAATTCACATGCATCTCAAACAATGTGCTCTAGTTCAAGGAACATGGATTGAACGTTGAAGAGGATGACAATTCCATGCCTTGAGTTCAATCTATATACCAAAGACAAAGGAACCATACGATCATGGTAATACTAATCATGAATTGTAGGTTGAAGTTGTTCTCCAACTTTAGAAATTTCTTGGGTACAAATGATGTGTTACTAGATACCACTCTTTGCTTGTGATGCATAAGTTGGTTATGGACATTCATTGCCAAGTAATTGAATCTATAGGGTCACACACATAGGATTCACTTCGAATAGGAGTTTTTTCATGAATGGTGTTTAACTTGATTATTAAAGGTGTTTAAGTATTCAATTTAATAGTTGAGATTAAAAATTGATTGACTGGACTCCCAACCAATCAATTCAAGTGTTGAACTGACTGATTGGAGTGTTAGGTCAATTGGAATCAATATTGGCTGAACTTTTCCTAAACTGGAGTTGTAAAATGACCATTTCACCTGTGAAATGACCGTTTGACATTGTGAATGTTTCACTATGTGAACCAATCAGTTCACCATCTAGGTCGCCATGTTCAATGGCCAATTCAATTGGAACAAGGATTGATGATGATGTCATGTTTAGCATTAATTATGCATTGATTACCAATTTGACTCAAAACATGAAACTTCACAAACCAATCGGTTCATTGTGTGAATGATTGGTTTGCACATGAAACGACTGGTTGGGTGTGTGAACTGGTCAATTTGTCGCTCGAAGTTTCCATAAAATTCATGAATTCAGTTTGGTTGACTCCCATACAAACTAGGAACCTTGACCCTAGCTTCTTCTATAAATAGAGAGGTTTTGGGCGCTTCCCAGGTTTGATAATTAGCTCTAACAATTGTTGTCCTCTCTGGTTGTGATAGCCAATAGAGAACCCGAGTAATTCCTACCTGATAAAGGGAGGGATAACAAGGGAGAGACAATTGTGGGAGAGTGAATCGGTGCTAGTAAACTAGCATTCGAAGGGACAACTCCTTCTTGTCATCTCTAGTAGCACAATGTGGAGTTCCTGTTGGTCCATGTGAACTACTCTAGAGGTGGGAGGCCATTGTCTGCCGCTAGGAGGATGTCGTCAACCACCATCCATGGTACCATACCAAGAGGCCATTGTTGACGACTGTTTGAGTGTTACTATTGAAGGAGTGTGATGTTTCCTGAAGAAGAAGTATCATGCTACTACAATAGTAATGTCGTTGGACTTGCTCCAGGACCAGGTATAACCTTGCAAACCTTCCTTCCTAGATACATTGTTGTTGAAGAAATTATGCAAGTTAGAGAATCATGGATTATTTTTTTGTTTTTCTTCTTATACCTTTTGCCCTGATTTCCAAAACATTATGATAAGCAAGCATGTTCAACCAAAAAAGCAAGGTTAGGGGTCTTACAACCATAAACCTCTAACAAGGATTTTGCCCCTAAAATCCTACACAAACAAAGATGGGTGCTTTCTATGCATCTCATCCTCTAACTCCCACATGGCCTCATCCACACCTCGGTGGTTCCACAACAACTTCACTAAGGATATATCCTTCTTCTTTTACTTCTTCACTCTCTTATCCAAGATCAACACATGACCGTCCATGTATGACACATCCTCCTCCAACTCAACCTCCACTAGCTGCAACATCCGCTCTATATCAGGGTGACACTTCCTCAACATGGAGTCATGGGAGACATTATGCAACCTGTGCAACTCCGGCGGTAAATCCAACTGGTATGCCACCTTTCCAACACGTGCCATAATAGGGTAAGGTCCCCTACATCTCATCCTCCAACTTGAAACTCTAACAATCTATGTTGGTTATCGGTGCACTTCTATCTATCTTGGGTTGCCTTCGACTATTGTTGTATTACCTTAGTCTTCTTTGTACTGTTGTACTAGCTCAAGACCCAAAAGCTGATACTCACCTATTTCATACCAACAAAGAGGTGTCCAACAACGTCTCCCATACAACACTTCATACGGTACCATGTCTATGATCCTGTGGTAGTCATCATTGTAGATGAACTCTATCAAACTTAGATGCACATCCCAACTACCTAGAAAGTGCAAAACACAAGCCCTCAAGAGATCTTCCAAAGTTTGAATGGTCCTCTCTGACTAACCATCTATCTATGGGTGGAAAGTTGTATTAAACTTCAACTGTGTCCCTATAGATGTATGTAGACGCTCCCAAAACTGAGTTGTAAACTGTAGACCTATATCAAATATTATGGTCACTAGAATACCATGCAAATGGACAGTCTCATCAACATATATTTGTGCCAACTTTTTTGATGTATATGTCGTATTGACGGGCAAGAAGTGAGTTGACTTTGTCAACCTGTCAACTATCACCCAAATGGAATCATGACCTTTGGCTATCCTAGGAAGACCAACCACAAAGTTCATAGTTATATGATCCCATTTCCACTACGATATTAATAAAGGTTGCAAAGTTCCCATAGGTTTCTGATGCTCCGCCTTGACCTTCTAACAGACTGGACACTTAGCAACAAACTCTACCACATCACACTTCAGACCTGGCCACCAATGAAAATCATTCAGATTATGGTACATCTTGGTGCTGCTAGGATGCATCGCGTACATCAAGGAATGAGCTTCCTCAAGAACTATCTTCCTTAGACCATCAACATATAGAACCACCCATCTGTTATGAAAGCAAACTGCCCCATCCTTTGTCTCATGAAAGACATCATGCTTCCTGCTACCAAACTCTGACCTGATATTTTGTATCATAGAATCAATCCTCTGTGCATCTCTAATTTGCTATATTAACGTAGGCTTCACCTACAACTATCCCAAGTGGCCTGCCAACAAGGAGACCTCCAACTGTCCATTCATCTAGTGAAGAAACACTAACATATATCTCTTGTGGCATACCAAATAATGTAATTGTGTCTGGTCTGCAGATGACGACGAATATGACTTCCTGCTCAACACATTAGTTGATACATTCACCTTCCCTAGATGGTAATCTATTGTATAGTCATAGTCCTTAATCAGCTCCATCCATCTTCTTTGCCTCATGTTCAGTTCTTGCTTTGAGAAGATATATTGAAGGTTCTTGTGGTTGGTGAAGATTTAACACTTTTCCCCATATAGATAGTGCCTCCAAATATTCAAGGCATGAACAACTATTGCTAGCTCCAGATCATGTGTAGAGTAGTCCTCCTTGTGTTTCTTAATATGTCATGAAGCAAAACAAGTCATGTTCTTGTCCTGCATCAACACACATCCTAAACCATTCTTTAAAGCATCACAAAAGATGATGTATCATTTTGCTTGCTCTGGCAGCACTAACACTGGAGCACTGGTGAATTTCTCCTTCAACAATTGGGAAGAACACTAACACTTGTCAATATAGACAAAAGGAACATTTTATGGTCAACTTTGTTAGAGGCAACACTACAAAACTCAAATTCTTAATGAATCTCCTGTAGTAGCCTTCCAAACCTAGAAAACTTCAAACCTCAGTTAGCATCTTGAGCTGCTACCACTCCAACACTAATTGTACCTTCTTAGGGTCTACACAAACACCCTTAGAAGATATGACATGTCCCAAAAAAGATACATTGGTCAACCAAAACTCACACTTGTTGAACTTGCTATATAACATGTGCTTCCTTAACAATGTCAATGTCTGGCGTAGATGATGCTCGTATTGCTAGCTATCCCTAGAGTAAATCAAGATGTTGTCGATAAACACTACCAAAAACTGAACTAGGCATAATATGAATACCCTGTTTATCATATCCATGAAAGTTGTCGACACGTTGGTTAGCCCAAACTATATGATCACGAACTCATAATGACCATACCTAGTCCTAAAAGTAGACTTGGGTATGTCATCCTCCTTGATCCTCAACTGGTTATATCCTGACTATAGATCTATTTTTGATAACACTATAGCACCTCTCAACGGGTTAAATAGATCATCAATCCTTGGCAACAGATACTTGTTCTTTATCATGAACTTGTTCAATTGTCGGTAATCTATACAAAGCCTCTTGGAACCATCCTTCTTCTTCACAAAAAACATAGGAGCACCCCAAGGGGAAGTGCTCAGTCTGATAAAACCCTTCTCTAGAAACTCATACAACTATTTCTTCAAGTCTTGCATCTCTATTGGTGCCATCCTGTATAGTGCTTGCGCTATGGGTTGTGTTCCAAGAACAAGATTGATCTCAAAATAAATCTCTTTAGGAGGGGGAACACCAGGAAACTCTTCTGGAAATACATCCTCAAACTCACAAACCAAAAGTACCTCCTATTTACTAGCATTTCCCTCCTTGGTATCCACAAAATGATCCAAAAAAGTCTCACACCCATGTTTCATCAGGTTCTCCGCTGTCATAGCTGACACCAATCACGTAGGAAGAATCATCCTATCTCCTTGGAAGATCCAAGAAACACCTCCTTCACAGATGTTCGCCACTTCAGAACTATAGTCCAAAACAACCTTATAATTCCCCAAGGTATCCATCCCTAGGATTGCATCATATCCATGCATATCAAGTGGTACAAGATCCACTTGAATGTTGCATCCTAAGAAAGAAAGAATGCAAGATGGACACACCTACAACTTGGCAATACCAATAAGAGGGTTTTTTGTCCGAAGACTATTAGATCTACTACAAATAGGAAGATTACAACTATTTATCACCTCTCTGGTGATAAAAGTGCATTGCACCTGGGTCAACCAAAACAAATAAGAAAGAAGAAGTAGATAAGTCAGAATGAAAAAGTTTCATCTAACCTGTCATGACCCGTGGATTGACCACTCCCTCCGATTGACTCATAGCATAGAATCTAGCCATCACATGTTGTCATCCACACCATCTACCATATGGCCCAGAAGATCCTGCTTGTGATGCCTAATCATGTCCTTTACTACCACCACTATTATACTGCTACTACTACAAACCTTGTTTGTTCTGCCTTTTGTGTCACTTCTTCATTCTTCATAGGGCACGACCACCTCAGATGCCCTACTTGAACACACTTGTGAAAAGTCCTTGATTCAAATTATGGCCTAGATGGCCCTGTCACTGACGCTAATGTTGTGATGAATGCTTCTATTAGCAGAAAATTGTGACTTCATCAATTGCTCAAGGACCATCGTGACAACACATCTAATCTCAACTTAGAAAAAGTTGATCTCTGCTGTGAATGTTGATACTGTGATGAGGAGAACCTTAGATTCTCTATGCCACTAGACAACTATACTTGCAAATGATCTGACCTCTTCTTAGCATTGGCTTCATGCGTCTTCGTAGCAAATTTCTCAATCTTCCGTACTGACTCCACAAAGGTATAAAACCTCTCTCTATTCTCTAAAGAAAACATTGTTGCCATCAACTCCATGCTCAAACCCTTCTCAAACATGTATATCCTCTCCTTCTTTGTTGCTTCCATATGATGATAAAACCTTAAAAGATCCACAAACTTGGCCTCGTACTCACTGATGGACATCAAACCTTATGAGTAGCTTCAAAACTCCAAGCTCCAAAGCTTCATGTCCTAAGGTTGAAGAAGATTTTCTCCAAGATCCAGGCTTGTTCACAACTCCTCCATGGATAACAGATCACCATAGTTAAGCACTTGGTGAAGAAGAAAAGAAAGGAGTATTCATAACCCGATATCCTACTTCATCCAAGGTTGAAGGTGACCAAAGCCTTACCTAAAGCTTGGTGCTTGGGCTCTCCTAGATCCTTGAGCTTATTTGTACAATACCTAAGGGTCTTTGCATGATATCTCCAAGGGGAGTGGTTATGAGGATCGTAAACTTTCATAATTTGGTGAATGGTGAAGTATATATACTTGGATTCATGAGATAAAGCATATAAGAGGTGTCTTCACCTTAAGCTACTAGATGACACGTGGCAATGCATGGTTGACATGTGGCCATGCATGCATGCATGTATATTTTGCCATGCAAAAGTCTTGGGGATAACCTAGAGACAATATCGCGGCCCTTACTTATCTTGTTGGGCAAGTTATCTCGTCTTTATCTCATTAAATAAGAAACCCGATACAGTTTTTGTAAGGAACTTTGAAACCCATCATGGGCCACCTCCTTGAGGTGATCTTCCTTTCATGGTCTTTGATAAGGCTCAACAAACTGATAGGAGGCTCCCACTTTGGCTCCTTGGCCGATAGGCTCCTTATATCAAGTCTTACAACACATATAAGGCTCTTGCCTTCAACTCATTCTTGGTCTTTCATTACCAAGAGTATCATCACTCAATGGTGATTCAAACATAGTGCCCCCTTCTTTCTATTTCCTCTAAAAGATACATAGAGGGATTTGGGACACTCTAGAGGTGGTAATTTACATTTTGACCCCACATATTGGGTAAATTACAAATTATACCAAAATTGGTGTACAAGGTACTAGCATTGTTCAAACGAGTTGTAACTTGGGATTTAGGCTTTCCACAAGCCACCACTTATAATCATTCTCTTCCTTGAGATACTAAAACACTTAAAACACATTCCACATGTGTCATCTTGCAATATAACCCCTCATCTTGGGTAAATTGCACTTTTCACTCAGACTTTCATATATTGCACAAATTGTTTGCAATTAAGCTCATACTTGAAAACAAACTTCACAAGAAGCCTTAATTACTTTTTAAAAGATTAGAACCAGTTGGTAGGTAACTTATTTAATCAAAACTTCTAGGGTTAGGCCATAACCCAGGTTAGGGGTATTACAATTATAAACCCCTAATAAGGATTTCGTCCCCGAAATCCCAGATGAAGGAAGACAATTGTCATTCATGCCTCATGTCATCAAATCCCCACATAACATCTTGATGTGATGGAGATTCCATAGAATTTTGACCAGTACAAAGTCCTTCCACTCAGGGTTATCATTTGAATCTGTCATACCAGACATATATTCAACTGCCTTTTCATTATTGACTTGTAGTATATATACTGTGTCAGGTAACACCTTCTATATCAAAGAAGTGTTATTCATACTTTGAATGATTCAGGTGTCAAACCCCACTTAGTTTTGACATTTCTCTTTCATGGAGAGTTTATGGTTACATTTTGTCACCCACTTGGGACTACAAGTCTTATCATACATTTTTTGCTTTGATAAGCTTTTTCTCAAATGATTCTACAATTATTCCTTCAATTAATATATCTTTATCAAAGTTATGTTTATGCAGAGCATAAACCCCTAACATATGATTTCCCTACTAGAGTTATCTCAATGTTGGCCCTTCTATATAACCAAACATTATTCATCTTATCAGAATTCATATTCTCACTTCCCCATACCACTTAGCACATCTTGGATACCAGAACTTCTTATCTTGGGACATAATATGTTACATATATCTTTATCTTGGAACCAAAGTCCAAGACAAACTGATACTTTACAAAGAAACATATTCCTTTCATCACCCCATCATTACCCAGGGTTATTTATCAAAGAGGAGACCTCATCATCTCCTAGGATTATTACATGAACTTTTACTGTTCATGAGTCATTTATACTTGTTGCATCTCAGGTTCCTTGCCATCTGCATAGGAATTATATGGATGATTACATTTCATCATCCCTTCCTTTAATATTGTCTAACATGTTGATGAACATTTCATGGTTTTATCACATTCCCCATTTCCACATTATGGGAAAAGATCTTTACCATTCACAAAGACTTTATCAAACAGGGATCACCTCCCTTGTTCTCATTCTCATTTCATGAGGATTATACTCTTTACTTCCTCATACACACAGATTGACCTGAGATCATCTTAGATCCCACTTTATTGCACTTCGGATGTGATACAAGTGTCCATACCATATTTCCAGTTTAGTTATACTCACTAGATTGTCTTAGAATGACTACTTGATCAGAGTAATCAAAAAGATAACAATCTAAGAGTTTCATACTCACCTTATCTTCAATAGTTGAATACCTGGCTAGGGTATACAAGTACTGAGATTAGGTAGTATGCACTTTGTTTACTATCATGTTCCTTACTTTTCATATCATCAAAAACATAGGACTTATCATTCCTAGATTTTCTCCAGGCATCACATATATACCTTATCCTTTTTCACACAGATAAGAGCAATTATAAAGCATTTAAAGGATTACTGAGAAAAATATAAGTCATCATCTTCCTTGTGTCCTCATAGGACTAGTCAAAAGAAGCTCAATAACAACTACTTTCTTATATTTAACACATAGAATCATGAAATGGCATATAAGAATGATACTATTTCATCTGACCTGTCTCATCTTGTGGTTTGTTTACTGCCTCGGGCTGATTATTTTCATAGAATCTTATCATTGTCGGATTCCCACGTCGTGATCTATTGCTTGGTGCAGATGGACCTACTCGGAACATCTGTCTATGTCCTCGAATGCCACTACTAGACCACTGCCTTTGAGGGTCTTGCTGACTCTGCCTCAGCGGTTGGGTCATTTCCTCCTTTTTGGAATCGGAGGATCTAATGTGCCCAATCTGTTTACATTTATAACACATCTTATAAGCATTCCCCGTCTTTGTTGGCCTTACAATTGATGTAGAGGCCAAACTAAGAGTTCTAACTGGTAGAACATCATGTCCTTTACCCTTTTTGGGTAGCCACTGCCCTGGTGCACTAGACACTGGTTGTACCGGTGGTACCAAAAACTTCCCCTTTTTGGAACTACTAGGCCTCTATTCCCGAGTTTGGATAGGCCTTTTCTTAATTCTTACCCCCATTATCCTTTTCTAGACAGTCTTTTATGATATGTCTAGGTTGCCTACACCTATAGAAAACCCTAATTTTGGGTTGTAACCTATTTCTTTTAACATTTTGTATTGCTCCAACATGTTGATGTTGATCAAGAATCCTGTTGGAGCCCAAAACTTCATCATTGGGGACTGGTAATATGGGTTGTGTTACTAATACCCAATCCACTATACACATCATTGTTGTCCTAACTCGCCCAACAGTGATATCAAAAGAAAGATTCCTTATCATAGTTGGGTCATCTTGGAGATTCTCAGGCAGTCGTTCTTCTCTTGCTTGGTCCCTTGCACCTTCTGTTGGTGCAGCAACATTGCTTTCAGCAATGTACTCCTTGGGTTCTCCAGACATCTTTAAGCTTTACTATATCTTCTGCATAAGTAGAAGTCACTATAAGATATACTGGAGGATACTAGAACAGACTCAACACCTTAGTCCTATGTCTCTGTAGACTCAACGAACCTTAAGCTCTGATACCAAACTTGAAACAACATTCATCAAACCAACAAACAAATTGTTACTAATTAAGCGGAATAAACATAAACAACGGATTAACAAAAATCACTAAAATTTAAAACCATTTTGCAAGGAGATCCTTGTCCAGAAAACTTTTATTGAAAGATCCAAAACTCATACATATCATGATTGACATTGTACAACATTGTTTTATCACATATCAAGGTCAACATATAACAGTTTCTCTATCAAAACACATACTGGAACAACAAAAACCTTGAGTCATTCAAGCCAAAATCTCAGATCATTCATGAAACCAGTACGAACCAACTCCAAGGACTTGAGAGTACAGAGACGACATATAGGACTTCTATCTACAAGTCACGATAAATAGTACACTAACCTGAGTTGTTATTGCTTCCCCAGCTGTTGTTCCTCCTTTGTAGAAAGGTCTCCACCGCCTCGTGCACGTCCACCTAAAAATTGTGGATCCCACGGGGTGAGACAATTGTCCCAACGAGAGATATAACTCTCCGCCAACCATATTATTATTGCAGATAAACATTATAAAACTGAGCAGGGGTTCTTTTATATTTAATAGGAAGGATTAATCATTGTATGAACAGAATAAGATAATCTCCTTACTCAAGGAGAACACTACATCTACCCATGGTAGAGTCATAATTCATCTATCTTCTTTGCAAGGAATGTAAAGAATAATAAATAACATCTATCAATTAAAATGTATAACTGAATTGTGCATCAATCAATGCTTTTCGTAATCGATCCTTAAGCAGATATGCTACACGACTGAACATATTTTAACAATCATGCTTATGCCCTGAGGAGATGAAGCATACCCCATTCATCTCCAACCGACCACAAACTTCTCACAAGTCGGTACCATACAAAGGTCAATGAAAGAGTCGGTTACCATGACCTCCCTTGTCTTGGTCAGTACGAGACCACTTAGGCTTAGCAGGATATCTTGTATCAGCTACAATATAGCTGTGCCAGGGTACGTGGGCATCCTCGCTTAGAGATACAGCGTCAACTGTGCTCTCTTAGGGGAAACATCTATGACAACCGTCCCCAATTATTGAGTTATGGTCACTTAGGCACCATACTCTGAGCCATGGTCACATAGGAACCATGCTCTTGAGCCACGGGTCAGTTCACCGTGCTCTATTGAGACATTCTTATGAGATTATTGAGTAATGGACACTTAGGCTCCATGCCTCTACATATTCAAAAATATGCATTCCGGGTTATGCCACGGGGAACCCGTTTCACCATTCAGCAAATTCTAACGTTGATGGATCTATGGTTAGGGCAACATTTTATAGTTCTTAATGATGTATTACATGTATTACAGTGTTCTTTTAGCATAAAACAAGTTATCATTATTAGTCACAACAAATGCTACAAATAAAGGTGTAATACATCTATCACACACTTTTCAAATCTTTAAAACACATGATACTTGGGATCTCAGTCCCTTATCACATTACTGGGAATTCTCATCCCTTCACATCATCATTATCATGGTTACTGGATCTGGGTATTCAAACCCTTAGATCATCACATAACATTGTTACTTCTGTAACAGGTAACCACTACCTC
Organism: Alisma plantago-aquatica; assembly: GCA_963693085.1. NCBI lineage: Eukaryota > Viridiplantae > Streptophyta > Magnoliopsida > Alismatales > Alismataceae > Alisma > Alisma plantago-aquatica. The sequence goes on along the minus strand of OY856412.1, from coordinate 98,807,705 downwards.
TAGGTCCTCAGACAAAGGTATTCATTTCACTTGTATTACAAGTATTCACATGGCTCACAAGACCATTACACATCTTTTCACCTCTCACTAGGCAACAACTTATTCATATGGCTCTCAAGGCCATTACACATCTTGTCACCTCTCACTAGGCAACAACTTATTCATATGGCTCACAAGGCCATTACACATCTTGTCACCTCTCACTAGGCAACAACTTATTCATATGGCTCACAAGGCCATTACACATCTTGTCACCTCTCACTAGGCAACAACTTATTCATATGACTCACAAGGCCATTAATCATTATACTTGTTATACAAGTATTTAGCATGCTTAACAAGGCTTATGTAATAAGAGAAATACAACCTTCCCATCATTATGGTTAGGGTTTCCCTTTATATCCTAATAGGGTTTCATGTTCATTTTATTAATCTAAACCCTAATTCATTGCTCCACACATCTAGGATAATACGTTGATATCATAAGTATTCAATCATACTTATATATGTTCTCAACATTTATCATTAAATGAATATCAACACAAAGCATGTGTTTCTCTCTCATCCTTACTAGGATATTGAATACATCATACTTTTGATTCAATCCTCCTCTTTGAGGAATATTAGTCCATCAATAACAATATTGTCTTTCATTTAACACCACGTTCAACATATGTCACTCAATCAATCACACATGATTGAAGTGTCACTTCCATATTGGTATCAAGATGTATGTGTTATCATCTTATAATTTAAACCACATCCTTTACTTTATGTCATATATTCATATCGGGCATGTGGTATAACCACATCACCATGTCACATTTTGAGGGTGTAAACCCTAATCAGCATATTGTGTACTCACATCAGATGGACTATCACTTAGATCTTATTACATCAGATTAGTTTTGTATCGGGTATGAGATATATGCTTGACCCCATATCGGGTATAATCTTTGTGTTTAGTACCATAGCGTGCATAAGATATGCCCCATATCTGGCATCCATATCAAGTATCATATCGGGCATCCATCTTAGGTAGCATATCGAGTTACCATTTTAGGTAAACCCTAAAAATCATATCCCCTTCATTCCTTCAAAGATCATCCTTATCATATAAGTACTTGTCAAGCTAGTGGTCTTATTAAATTCTCATACCACCATTCATTACACAAAAAGGGGGGGTATATCAGATTCCTATCCCTCATCTAGGGTTTTCCACTAAATTGGTTACATCATGCCATATCGTACATGAAGTATAAGTTTGAACTTCATATCATTCACAAGATATAAGTAGGTGCTATTCTTTATCAATCCAGAGATATCATTCATCTCATACACGTGGTATCATCCACCACTCATCTCGGCTTACCCACCATCTTGGGTTTCCAACTCTATATTGGTTAGAGTGTTCATTACCTCTATATAGTGTAAGAGGTGTAGTCTAGACTTATATCACACATAACGATAAGTGGGGTATCTCTCACATCGTGCAACAAGCATGACTCATATCGTGTATGAGCTAGCATCCATCTTCATATCGGAAGAAGAGAAATGTCTAACAGAAGACACCAAGATGGTTAGACACCCAGTTTGTTAGTGAGAGGTCCCAGGATCGAGCCTAGGCCACGGGATGAATAGAATGGCCAATTTAAAAAAAAATCCATCTTCATATCGGGTTAACCCTATCTAGGGTTTCATATCGGATAGATGTATTCCAACCATATTGGGTTACATTTTGTTCTTGAATCCATACCTTGTATCGTACATTAGGATTTACTTAAACATTCATATTGTGCATCCGATGTGTGTACTTCAAGGTATCAGGTACCAAAGATACATTACATGATCATATCGTGCAAGAGAACTTGCTATTCTTTACTCATATCGGGTTACCCAAATTAGGGTTTCATATCGGCTTTCAAGTATACTTTAAACCTTATATCGTGCAAAGAGTCTATTCTTGACTCCATATCGTGCAAGCATATCGTGAAAGCATATCTTGCAAGCATATCATGTAAACATATCGGGCAAGGAAAGTCTACACATACCCATATCGGGTTCGAGCTACTTGTGTGTAAGCTTGAACCCGATATCACTTTATAAAGTGATACCATCTTCTTCAAGCTCTAGAACTCCATTATAACTATTATAGTTCATGGAAATAGGTCTAGGAAACTACTAGAACTCATAATTTCATCAATTATTTCAGAATATTTTGGAATTAAAAGTAGTTCATTTAAGCATAGCAATTTAGGTGATGAATAATAACATGATAGGGTTCAAGTTATATAACCCACCTTGTGAGTAGCTTCAAAACTCCAAGCTCCAAAGCTTTACATACTAAGGTTCAAGAAAAGTTTCTCTAAGATCCAATCTCATTCACAACTCCTCCATGGACAAGAGATCACCATAGTTAAGCACTTGGTGAAGAAGAAAAGAAAGGAGTATTCATAACCCGATATCCTACTTCATCCAAGGTTGAAGGTGACCAATGCCTTACCTAAAGCTTGGTGCTCGAGCTCTCCTAGATCCTTGAGCTGCTTTGCACGATACCTAAGGGTCTTTGCATGATATCTCCAAGGGGAGTGGTTATGAGGATCGTAAACTTTCATAAGTTGGTGAATGGTGAGGTATATATACTTGGATTCATGAGATAAAGCATATAAGAGGTGTCTTCACCTTAAGCTACTAGATGACACGTGGCCATGCATGGTTGACATGTGACCATGCACGCACACATGTATATCTTTCCATGAAAATGTCTTGGGGATAACCTAGAGACAATATCTCGGCCCTTACTTATCTTGTTGGGCAAGTTATCTCATCTTTATCTCATTAAATAAGCAACCCGATACACTTTTTGTAAGGAACTTTGAAACCAGTCATGGGCCACCTCCTTGATGTGCTCTTCCCATCATCGTATTTTCTAAGGCTCAAAAAAACAATAGGAGGATCCCACTTTGTCTCCTTGGCTGATAGGCTCCTTATATCAAGTCTTACAACTCGATACAACACATATAAGGCTCTTGCCTTCAACTCATTCTTGGTCTTTCATTACCAAGAGTATCATCACTCAATGGTGATTCAAACATAGTGCCCCCTTCTTTCGCTTTCCTATAAAAGATACATAGATGGAATAGAGACACTCTAGATGTGGTAATTTACATTTTAACCCCACATATTGGGTAAATTACAAATTGTACCAAAATTGGTGTATAAGGAACTGACATTGTTCAAACGAGTTGTAACTTGGGATTTAGGCTTTCCACAAGCCACCAATTATCATAATTCTCTTCCTTGAGATACTAAAACACTTAAAACACATTCCAAATGTGTCATTTTGCAATATAACCCCTCATCTTGGGTAGATTGCACTTTTCACTCAGACCTTCATATATTGCACAAATAGTTTGCAATTAAGCTCATACTTGAAAACAAACTTCACAAGAAGCCTTAATTAATTTTCAAAAGATTATAACAAGTTGGTAAGTAACTTATTTAAGAAAAACTTCTAGGGTTAGGCCATAACCCATGTCAGGGGTATTACAACTAACTGTTAGCCAACCTTCTGCTCCTACTTCTCTCCAAGCGGCTCTTTTTCACCACCGCAATCCTGATGACATCACTGACAATTACCTAAAAAGATGCGGCAACCCATGAGGTGAGACCAACATCCTAGCGAGAGATAAAACTCTCAACAACAATCATTGATTACAACATGTAACATTATTACTAAGTAGATTAAGCAGATTAAATGAATTAAGCAGGTTAAGCGGATTGAGCATATTGAACACACTAATCCAATTAAACAGATAGTCATAGCAACTAGAATGACTAGAAAGTATAGGAAGTATAAGACTATCATCTACTAAGCATTTAATTTATGTTACCACATTATATAACAACTAAGAAATACAAGAAACAAGAAAGGGTTATCAACCAATGTGAATCGTGTTTAACCCTAAGAAGATATACTACATGGTTGGATTATGTCTTTTATTAAGCCTTGGGGAGTTAGAGGTATACCACTCAAAGTCCAACTAACCACTACAAAGTCAAAATCAGTTTTGTACAAGACCTAGGAGAGTCAAAATCATAAGATCTCATCCACCCTCAGTCAGTACAAGTCAGCCGCACTGACATATATAGTGAAACTGCGAACAGCCAAGTCCGCCCTTGGTATATAGGTCATGGAACTAAAAACTAGGGTATGCAAAAACCCAAACATCCAAGGTACAACCATAATTGTCCTCAAGCACATCACATATATAAGTATCTGATATATGACCACAAGCGTTCTCCTACCAAGGTATGATTACATCCATCCTCAAAAACATGCATGTACTCAACAATGTATGACTCCAAGCTTCCATTAGAGGAAAATTCATTTCACCATCTAGAAAGTCCTAACATTGGAATGGATCTACGACATAGGGCACTACATGATTAGGGTTTCACTTGATTATTTAATGTCAATTGATTGAGTTAATACTGCATCAATCAAGTTACAAACAAACCCTAAAACAGTTCTACAAAAACATGGTAGGTTGCAAATTTAGAAGATATAGAGCATATGAGATATAATTATTAATCTCATCGCAAAGAGGATCACACCTCCATAGGGCTCAACCATGCCCAAAGGTCATTAAGACCATCACATCATTACCTATAAGAACATCATTATCTTTCCATGCCTTACCCAAAGGCTTAACAAACCATCACCATACATGTGATATACAAGTTTAATATACATTGCATTAAAGAAATATGATGTTCACCTGTAAACACATTACGGTGACAACAACATTAAGAGAGTATTCTTTTACCATACTGATCATATAATAAAACTAAGTATGATTAACCATTATCATTTAGTTGCATTAGGGTTAGGTGTCATCAAGGCAAATTAAGTTGATGTTACAAAACAACCCTCAACCAACCATTGGTTTATATACTTACTTAAGTTCAAACACAAACCATCATATACTCAAGAGAACATAGTGACCAGTAGGGTCAGGACCATCATCGGCCACTAGGGTCAGAAGCTTTATCGACTACTAGGGTCAGTCCCTTGGCGACTGATAGGGTTAGGGTTGACTTTGGGAACTGCTAGGATTAGTCACTTCAGCGACCAATAGGGATAGAAACATTAAAGACCACTAGGGTTAGAAACATCAACGACCACTAGGGTTAGGGTTAGAGTCATTGGCGACCGACAAAGTTCAAGTCTCATTCACCAACATGAAATTTGAACTTGGCAACCTTTGGCAACCACATAAGAGATCAAAACCTCAATGACCACATAGGGCCAAAAACTCAACGACCACATAGGTGAAACCTTAGCGACCATATAGATCAAAACTCATTGACCATCTAGAAGTCAAACCTGAAAAACCACTAGAGGGGGGTGAATAGGGTTTTAAATTAATTTAACAATTATTTAACTCAAACAACCACAAATGATAAACCAAGAAGGAGACAAAGGATTTAGAGTGGTTCCAACTTTAGCAAATACTAAGGTTGTCAGTCCACTACCCAGTTGCTTACCCAACCGGGATTTTGAAAGTATTAATTTTATTACCTTCTCAAGGAATTACACAAAATACAATACTTTCTTACACCCCTTTGAACAGCCTTCACTTGAAGTAGATTCACCAACTCGAGGTAGCCTTCTTGAAGTAACTTCAAGCTCCCCCTTGAAGTAGCCTTCCTCTTTGAAGTAACCTCCCGTTGCACCATCCTTCTAGAAGTAGTTCAAAGTCTCCTTCTTCACCAAGAAGATCACGAACCTCTCCCATCCGCAGCCTCCAACCTAGGAGTAGCAAGGAGAGTACAAGCAATGAAAGTGAACAAGAAAGGAAAATGGAAATTACAACTTATCCTTTGAAGCATAAGGATTGATTTGCCTATATCAAGCGTGTAGATCTCCTAATCAATGTATATGGAATTGTGATTGCTATGGATAGGAGATACTAGCCTATAGGACACGAAATTTGAGCCTAGAGAAAAGTAGCCAATTGCAAATATGCTCAATTGCTCACAAACAGGTTGCTCAATGCAAGTGTATGCTCAAAGATTGCTCAAGTGTGTAATTGATGAGTTTAGGTGTCCTAAGGCATGTCCTATTTATAGGAATGTCCTACAAGTGCTTAAGGACGTTCTAGACACTTTCTAGGGGGTTCTAAGTGCTTAACTAGCTGTTAGGTTCAAGTTAGTTGCATTAGCAATGGCTAGTTAATTAATTCTGCAGTTGCTGTCAGAGTCCATCTCGGTCGAGAAATTGTCGACCGAGATACCTACTCGGTCGAGGTTTTTTCGACCGACAGACTCTCTAGATCAAGTGTTTGCAACATTCATCTCCAACTGCCAACTACCTTGTCAGTTGTGTCTAACGGCTACCTGTGTCTTTCTCGGTCAAGAAGATTGTCGATCGAGAGTGTCTCGGTCGAGGATTTTGTCGACTGAGATTGATCCTGTTTCAATGTTTCAATTAAAGTACTAAGTGTGTATGTGAGTGTGCATAGGTGACACTATTGAAGGGGATGACCTATCTAACTGTAGTGTTTAGTTAGGAAAGATCTAACGCTTGATTTACATGATGTCTAAGTACTTGTACATTATATTTTTGTACAAGATTTACAATTGATTACATTCATGAAATTAAACCAATCTAGCATATAGATCTTCCATAATATTTGTCATCCACCTTATTCCTGCAACACTCAAGTAGCACGTTAGATCAACAAGAATGAAATGTTTGTCATTATCAAAACAAAGGGATTTACTGATGTCCATTTAGCCAACAATCTCCCCCTTTTTGAAGATGACAAACATTTCCTTAAAAAAAATAAGAAAATATAAAACATGTTAGTTTCATACCTGAAGATTACCTTTGTAGCAACTCTTGCTGTGCAAGTGAGTGCTGGCCGAGATGTTATGAAACTTATTTTATATTTTTGATTTTATATTCTTTCTCCCCCTTTTTCATTTCAAAAAGATATCCAGGATGAATATTTGTGTCTTGTAGTCATAAGTAATTACTCAATCACTTGCAAAGGATGTTAAGCCTTGAAGGTGATATGAGAATCCTTTTAAGCTTTAGATTATATGAAAAGTATTGCTAACCAAACACACGGAATGTTAGGCCCTGATTTGTTAAAAAAATTCCATTAAGAACAAGATGTGTAACATGAAATATGTATATTTCTTCCTTATGCATTGCTCCCCCTTAAATAGATAACCTGGTTATAATCAAGGAAGTAATGCACTCCAATAGATGGTCAATTTTGCCACAATTTTAAATTTCAGTTATTTGCAAAAAATTTATCTTTTGTGATTCATTGCATATATATCACTCCTCTTACTTTGTATGCTTTACTATAATAGTCTTACAAGCCATGTTCAAATGATGCCATAGAAAGAACACATTAATAACATTTTACAAGATGACTCATATGCTTTGAAAAATATCCAATATAGTCAGGCAAAGATAACCAATTCATTACAATCATGTAAAGATAACCATTACAATCATTCAAAAATAACCATTTCATTACAACTATTACAACGGACACTCATGATCTCACTGAAAAGACCTAAGTATTACATCAATATCTGGGTCTTTTCCAAGAAATGGCTCAGCTCCATAATACTTGACTAAAGTTTGCCACTCCAAGGCACCTGTCTTGGTTAAGGCATATGCTTCCAAGAAGGTGGGAATATGATCAAAGTGGAAATGAGCAGCAATGTCTTGTAGTTGCATGTGAGAAAACTGAGTATGTGTGAGATTAGGAGATGGTGGAGGTGGAGTTTGGTAGTAGTTGTAGGAGGGATTATATGGGTTGATCATGCCAGGATTTAGAGAATAAGGATATTCATCTGGTTGATTTGGAGAGAGGGTTTTCATCCTTTGATTTAAGTAGGTCATGGCATGGTGGCTATAATCTAATTGTCTACTTAGATGATATTGGGATCCAGCAATGTAGGTTAGGGTGTTTTGGATGGGATCATAGGGTAGGTTGGTAGGAGGAGGTGGTGGAGGTATGTCTTGAGTGGATGTCTCCCCTTCCGTCCTAGTCTTCTTGTGACCAAAATCAATTCCCATCTTTTCTACTGTGTTTTTGCTTATTTTTTGTGGTTTTCTTTCCCATGTGTATCCTAGATCCTCCATATTTTTCTTAAGAAAGTGTTGAGTGATTTGGCATACAAAATCATCATAAGGAGGATTGCCAAAAAACTCACGCATATTCTTAATGATGAGGCGGATAAAATTTATGGGAATGCGTTTAATAATGGAATAGATTAGATACATGCGAAAGGTAGGGACTTCAGACTTGTTTTCTCTAGGATGTATGTTTGTGGAAACAATAAGATTGATAATCCTAGCTGCAGGTTTGAGGTTAATGGCATAGTAGGTACCCCTATCTTCGTGACAAGTTGTGTTGGATTGAAAAATGACTCATTTAATGTCACTAAGATTGACCGTATTGTCATTTTGGGAAAGTGTATTGAGTGGATTTCCAGTGGTAAGGTCAAGAGCGTCTTGGTATTCTTCTAAGTCTATGTTGAGCATGTTAAGGATACCCTCCTCAGTAAAGTGAAAGCTATGCCCATTGACCATAGAGGAGAAGGAGTTATTTTCGGGATGGGAGGTTAAGTTTGCATAGAACTCATTTACCACTTTGGAAGAATAGAAAGGGAAGGAAGGGTTCAGAAAATCTTTCAAATTTTGCACCTCGAAGAGATCCTCCAGGTCGACGATGCTGTAGAAGTCCATGACGTCAACTGTCATCGTGGAAGAGGAGTTTTGGAGGAGTGCCTTAGGTAGCGATCACCAGCAGCAACGTCGATGAAGGGGATGTCGTTGATGATCGGAAATGGTGGGGAGGTCGTCCTTCCTTTCCTATCAGCAACTTGCTTCTTTCCACGTGCAGATGAAGAAGCCATTGCTTTTCTTTGAGGTGAAGAAGAAGCAAGAAGGTCTTGGAGGTGAAAAAGCTAAAGAGTTACACAAAAATGCACTAGAGATAAGCTAAAGAAGTAAGAATGTGAAAGTGTGATGCAATGACCCGTTTTTGGTCCTTTTTATAGCAATCCAGTAACCAGTTCGGTCGACAAATTTTCGACCGACGACTGCAACGGTCATATCCTAGGCGCGCCTCTCGGTCGCCCAACGGTCGACCGACAACAGTTATATTCAAACGGTCAGATTCCAACGGTCGTATTCCAACGGTCAATTCTCAGTCGAGCAATTTGTCAACCGACATTGTCTCGGTCGAACAATTGTCGACTGGAAGTGTGTCTGAGTTTTACCCGTGTAGTTCTTTCTTGAAGTCTGTCGGTCGAAAAGGAATAGCTGACCGACATTGTCTCGGTCAAAAAATTTGTCGACCGAGAAACTTTCTGTTAATGAAATTTTAAGCTGATTTTTGATGCAAATGATAGACTGAATTTGTAGAGCATATCTATATTTTCTAAGGGAGTAATATTGTGATTATTATTACCAATATTTGGACAATTTTGTGGTCATGATTTTAATTTGTCTTTTGATCACAATTTTTATAGAGAATGATTATCCAAATAAGTATTGTGTCAAGCTTATTTTAGGTCGACCTTGACTACGACCATAACGCCCCTTTGTCAAATTTGATTTCAACCAAGAGGCAATTTCCTGCATATTTACAGTTTGAATACTCATAATGTCAACAGGTAACTTAAATGGATATCAATTTGTAGCATTTTGATACTTAATGTGAGGATGTTTGTTCTTGATTGCTTTAGAAAAGCATGCAGTGAAGTTCTTGTTCTAAGAAATATATCAACAACAAAGTCATTTTTCTTGCCTATGTATCATCAAAGATCATTCATGTATTACATGGGATGACATAATCCATGTGTACAATTATCTATTTGTGCTATAGAGTTTTATACAAAATGGCACTTTCAATAATATCATTGTCTGTAGAGAGCTTAAATCATTATGATCATTGTGAGAACAATTATTATTCATGGTTTGTATGTATATATAGGTCAAGGATTATTTTAGACAAACCAAGTAAGAACACAACGATCATGATGAAACAGTGAAAGCATGAAATTTAACACACATGGTTTCTATGTAAATAGATCAAGGAATGCTTAGAATAGACCATGAAAGTAGTAATTTTCCTTGATCATGATTCATAATTTTTAGTTTTAAGCAAAAACATGCAGATAGTAAAACCAAAGTAATCTCATATAAGTTTTCAATTTCAAGGGTTTTATTTTTGATTTTCATGTTAAATCAATAATAAAGTTATAGCAAGCTAGATTAATTGAAAACAAGTTCCGTAGATTTATTTCAGACTTGTCAACAGAAACCTGCTCGGTCGACCATTTCTCGACCGGCATTTCTTCTCGGTCGACAGTGTCTTCGACCGAGAAAAGTTTTGTACTGTTTCAGAATTGTTTTCAATAATTATTTCCAAGTAACAACAAAGGTCAATTATGAAATTTGAAAATTTAGCTTGGTTGAGATAGAGCATATGAATATCAAAGTAATATTTTGATCAAATCTCAACTAATTATATATTAAGTCTTTATGCTTTGAGAACTTTGATTTGCAGATTTAAATGAATTGTATACTTTCAAGTTAAAGGTTGAATTAATTTGTTAACTCATCATGTTAAGTTGAGATAGACATAGAAATATGCAACTAGGGTCCTTGGTCATATCTCAACTTATTATTGCTCATTTAGTTTGGGGATTTTGGAACCCAAACTAACTCGACATCCTTTTTTTTGTAAGGACATGAAAAGGAATAGTGTCCAAGGCGCAGACAGTAATGACAACATATAGAATCAACCTCATATCTCTTTCTATGATTTTGTTCTCGGTTGTTCGTGGGTACATATGTATTTGTGCCTTTAGATACATACATAGATTGACTCTTTGGCACTTGTGTTCTTCTCCAACTAGATTTTTGATAAGATTTTCCTTTAGGCTTGTAACCTAGTCCTCTCCTTCCAACTTGATGGTAAGAATCATTTAAGATTTTATTAAGAATATCATTGTTACTCAAACTATTAACTTATTGTTGCAGCTTAACAATCTCATCCATTCTTTTATTTATGTCTAACTTTGCTTGATCTAGATTAGATAAAAAGGAATCTCTTTTTTCACTATAGTATAATAATCTAGATGTGTACACAGAATAGGTTGTTTTTGAAGATTATTTACTTGAGTTTGCAAATTTAACTTTTCTAGAGAAAGAAAATTGCAATTTGCTTCTACATATTTTAGATTAATATCATGATCTTCAATAACCTTTTTGAGATCTTCATTTTCAGATGTAAGAGCAAGAAGCTTAGCATGTAACTCATCATTTGCTTTATTAGATTTCTTTAATTTCTTCTTGCACTCAATATATTTATTATGTGTCTCTTCAAGACTAGCAACTAGCTCTTCTTTAGATAAATAAAAAAGGCTTACCTCTTCTTCTTCTTCTTCGCTTATTGTAGCAATTAGGCATTCTTTATGTGTATCTTCCTTCTTTGACCTCCATGGGCAACCAAGTGTTGTGTGGTTTGTTCCTAAGCACCAACTGCAACTTGTTGAAGATTGGTCCATACTTTTCCTTTGTTTACGGTTGTAGACATCACCACCCTTCATACTTCAAGACTCGATTAGATCTCCTTGAAGCCTTCTCTGATACCAATTGAAAAACCACTAGATGGGGGTGAATAGGGTTTTAAATTAATTTAACAATTATTTAACTCAAACAACCACAAATGATAAACCAAGAAGGAGACAAAGGATTTAGAGTGGTTCCAACCTTAGCAAATACTAAGGTTGTCAGTCCACTACCTGGTTGCTTACCCAACCGGGATTTTGAAAGTATTAATTTTATTACCTTCTCAAGGAATCACACAAAATACAATACTTTCTTACACCCCTTTGAACAGCCTTCACTTGAAGTAGATGCACCAACTCGAGGTAGCCTTCTTGAAGTAACTTCAAGCTCCCCCTTGAAGTAGCCTTCCTCTTTGAAGTAACCTCCCATTGCACCAGCCTTCTAGAAGTAGTTCAAAGTCTCCTTCTTCACCAAGAAGATCACGACCCTCTCCAATCCACAGCCTCCAACCTAGGAGTAGCAAGGAGAGTACAAGCAATGAAAGTGAACAAGAAAGGAAAATGGAAATTACAACTTATCCTTTGAAGCGCAATGCTTGATTTGCCTATATCAAGCATGTAGATCTCCTAATCAATGTATATGGAATTATGATTGCTGTGGATAGGAGATACTAGCCTATAGGACACGAAATTTGAGCCAAGAGAAAAGTAGCCAATTGCAAATATGCTCAATTTCTCACAAACAGGTTGCTCAATGCAAGTGTATGCTCAACGATTGCTCAAGTGTGTAATTGATGAGTTTAGGTGTTCTAAGGCATGTCCTATTTATAGGAATGTCCTACAAGTGCTTAAGGATGTTCTAGACACTTTCTAGGGGGTTCTAAGTGCTTAACTAGCCGTTAGGTACAAGTTAGTTGCATTAGCAACGGCTAGTTAATTAATTCTACAGTTGCTGTCAGAGTCCATCTCGGTCGAGAAATTGTCGACCGAGATACCTACTCGGTCGAGGTTTTTTCGACCGACAGGCTCTCTAGATCAAGTGTTTGCAACGTTCATCTCTAACTGCCAACTACCTTGTCAGCTGTGTCTAACGGCTACCTGGGTCTTTCTCGATCGAGAAGATTTTCGATCGAGAGTGTCTCGGTCGAGGATTTTGTCGACCGAGATTGACCATGTTTCAATGTTTCAATTAAAGTACTAAGTGTGTATGTGAGTGTGCATAGGTGACCCTATTGAAGGGGATGACCTATCTAACTGTAGTGTTTAGTTAGGAAAGATCTAACGCTTGATTTACATGATGTCTAAGTACTTGTACATTATATTTTTGTACAAGATTTACAATTGATTACATTCATGAAATTAAACCAATCTAGCATATAGATCTTCCATAATATTTGTCATCCACCTTATTCCTGCAACACTCAAGTAGCACGTTAGATCAACAAGAATGAAATGTTTGTCATTATCAAAACAAAGGGATTTACTGATGTCCATTTAGCCAATAAAACCTTGGCGGTCATATAGGTTAGAATATTGGCGCCTTAGAAGTGAAATATTGGCAACCAAAGAGGATGAAAATCTCATAGACCACTTTGAAACAAAATTCTTGGTGACCATGGAAGATTAAAATCCTTAGCGACCAATCATGAGTCCAAAAATATTGGCGACCATCATGGGTTCAAAATATTAGTGACCACATAACATACAAAACAACAACAAAGTCAATGCCATCAGTTGGCATAAGGAAGTCAAGTAAACTAAACCAAAACCAAACCATGGGGTACCATTTCAAGGAGGGAAAACTAGCTTGAAACCCTAGAAATGAACCATCATTTGGGGAAGAAAAAGCCAACATTTTCCACATGAAAGCAAGGTCTAGGAACACCAATTCCATAAAGAGAATCATACACAAGGTGTAGGGTTTATCTAAGATGATAAACTATTTAAGAACTATCCCCTATGTTCAAACCCTAGACAAAGGTAGCTTCTTCTTACTTAGAACTTCATTTAAGAGCAAAATCATATACATGCAAAATAAGAGTAAACAATAATCACGGAGAAAGTTATATAACTCACCTTAGAGATGATGCAGAAAATCCAAATAGAAAGGTAGCTTGAAGAAAAATAAGGTAGAAACCCTAGCTTGAGCACTCTCCTCGACCAAGCTAGTCCCTTCTCCAAAAAGGAAGCAAACCCTATATTGAAAAGGCAAGAAAGAAGATGTTTTCAACAACTATCTCAAGATTCACCACGGATACGGCCAAGAAGAGGGGAAAGGGGGGTTAGGATAGTAAGGAAAACGAAGGAAAAGAGGGAGATCTCACTTACCAAGGTCAAGAAAGCAAGCAAGGAAGCACCAAACGACCTCAACTAGGGTAGATCCAAACCCTAGGCACATATGCAAGCAAGATCAACCTCCTTCTTCAACCTTAAGCTCCTCCTTCACCACCAAGAAAGACGGGACGAGCTCTAAGAGCAAGAAGAGAGAGTTCAAAGAGTTTGGTTGCATGAGAAGAGGGAGTTATGCATGGCTATGGATTAAAGAGGAAAGAAGGTAGAGGTGTCTAACCACATTTTCCATGTGTCCAAGGTCAAAGCATCTCATCCATGCAAGCATGCAACTAGGTTGACCATACAGATCAACACCTGACGACCAAAACAAGAAAGCTCATCAACCACTTAAGGATGTTGGTGACCGAGGTGGTCAGAAAACCAAATGATCGCCAACCCTAGGTGATGTTGGCGACTAAGATGAATTCAAATTTCATCGACCGCCAACCCTAGGTGGCTCTAGAGATCTTGGAGACCACCAACACTAGAGGGTACATACAAACCTTGGAGACCACCAACACTAAGGATCCCATCCTTGGCGACCGCCAACACTAGGTGGTCCAACACTTAAAGTCAACCATGTGTTAGGGCATTAATGAGAGCAAACCCTAATCTCAACACAAGGTGTCACCACTCAAACAAGGTGTAACAAGGTTCCTAAAAGCACCACTACTTCAAACATGATATTAAACATGCTAGGCAATACAAGCATGTGACTGACCGGCCTAAATCACACATGCGAAAAAGTGGAGCGGATTTGAAGTAGTTGGACTTTTAAATTTATAACCCGAAACCTTCTAGGCCCCCGCAACTTTGTTTACGGGGTCAAAGTAGATATACGGGGTCGAACACATGGACACGGGTGGTAGTGTTGGGAATCGGGAATTGACATGTTACACTCCGGTATGGGTAAGGAGATGATAAAGTTCCCCAAGGGAACGACAGGCTAAGATCGATAAAACAAAAGAAATCTATCTCCAACTGGAGCTACGAGGAAAATTAAGGTTTTAGACGTTTATCAGTTTTTAGGGTTTTCGCACAACGGAAACAGAGAGGGTACAACTATTGCTTTTAGCAAGGCACGAAGGAGAAAGATTCGGTAAAACAAGCGGCAGTAGAAACATCCTGTACCCCTTCTCTCGAAGCGGATACCTCTAACTAAACATCAACACCTCTCTCGAGGTTGTTGGGCTTAAGTTAGAGTGGAAAGGTCACTAAAGCAACTCCGATCCGGGGCACTCTCGTACTCCCATATCGGACCAAATACTAGAGCCACAACACCTCTCTCAAGGTTTTTGCAACGGGAAACACGATTCAGTAGCTAGTTGAAACATGATCCAAGCGTACAAGCTAGAGTTCAGATGCTAAACAAAACGATCGTCCATCAAAAGATACCAAGCATAAAGCAGCAGATAACTAAAACTCTTCTAATTCCATTAGCATAACAGTGTCAGATTACATTGCATAAGTAAAGCAAATAAATGACTGAAATAAGTAAAGATATGTGTTGCCTTCTTGATTTAGAAGGGTGACAGGCAGTAGCGGATCCTCCAGCCTGATATCGGGCGGGCGCCTATGCCCGATACACCCGTGTCGGGCGGTACACCCTCTCGAGCAACACGCTCATGATGGGCGGACGTATTATGCGGAGCACCCATGCCGGATACGATCATGTCGGGCGACACCCACTCAGGCGACAGGCCGTGACTGATGATGTGTATCGGGCCAGAGTGTTGCTTCCAGTATCGGGTGCTCCTATCAGGCGTCCTTGTTGGCCGATATCGGCCTGCAGCGGTGCCCGAGGTCGACCCTAAGTGAACCATTCCCTCCCTCTCGGGATGGGGAAGTGCTCACCTAGGATCTCCCGATACACCCCTGAGGCATGACATGCTAGCTCCAGATGCTTTCCCCAGTTGGCTTTCGAGAGATTCTGACCCGTCCCATTGGAGTCCTGTAGCTTCTATTTATAGGCAGCGGTTGGGAGAGGATGTGGTTTTCCGGGCGCCACGTGCCCTCCTTCAGCTCCATTATTGTGGCTTCAGGGATGCCCGATATGCGTGTCGCCCGGCACAAGGGTGTTGGGCTGGGGGCGTGTCGGTCATTGTGATGAGTGGCGCCTGCCGGTGGGTGGTTTGTATCGCGTGACACGCTACAGCAGTCGTGGCGAGTCCGGCTCCCTGTCGGGTATATGGTGTATCGCTCGTCCGCCCCCTCTTATGCGGCATCCTCTCGGGCGACAGTGTATCGTGCTACCCTGTGTCTTAGTAAGGAGGCCGATGTAGGTGGAACACGCTGGCGGGCCGGGACATGCCTTTTTGATGATAAATGAGTTAAAAACTGAGAAAAACTTTGTAAAAGATGATAATATCAAGTTAAAAGCTTAGCGTGACCTGTTTATTCAAAAACATGACAAAAAGAAGAGGAAAACAGTTAAAAAGGGCAATTTTGATAACGAAATAAGGGCCAAAAACATCACAAAATTTGGTGTTATCAACTCCCCCAAACTTAGCATTTTGATTATCCTCAATCAATCTTTAAACTTTGTTTTGTGATGCTTCTTCTTAACCGGTATAGTTTCCAGACCATGGGTTTGAGCGAGCATTGAGATGTCATACAGCGAATACTGCCCGACCATGGACAACAAACTTTGCATGTCCTGCCTTATTATTTCAGCAAAAAATTTCTCCACAGCTTCGGTGAGACTTGGGTGCATGATTTGGAAGTTAGCTTTCACACCAAACAGCTTTTGGGGGCAGAAAGTTGTGTGTTTGGGTAGGCTTAAGGCTTTTTTGGGTTTTTATTGTCTCCCATCAGTCCATCCAGGTACGGGTCCGTTAGCGAGCGAGTGGTCCCTGCAGTCCAAGCCAGTTGGCTTTAGAGCAGTGATTTCACATCCTACGTACCACTGCCCCGGATCTACCATGCCTAAAGATGGGTACTTTTAGAAAACAAGTGTGTATATATATATTTTATTTCTTTTTATTTGGCACAACTCTCATGCTTTTATTCACTCTCATAAGGCTATTCTCTATTTTTGGGATTTTTGTTGGGTAAAGGAAAACAAGAGGAATTTTTGCTGTTTGGGCAGCTTTTTCCTTCTGCATACACGTCTCTTAGCTGTTGCGAGATTATCTTTCAAAATTTTTGGCGTGGAAAGTCGTAGTCTTTTGTTGTTTGAGGTTGCATTATCAGAAAGACATGACAAAACTTGCATCTCCTTCGGCACATAGAAAACAAACTAGTAAAAAGTCGTATCATGTTTTTACTATATAGTGTCTTTGTACATATGTAAGGAGACAAAATAAGCAAAATTTTTCAAAATTTTAGCAAAATTTTTATATGAGCATGCATATGTATATGTATATGTATATGTATATGTATATGTATATGTACACAAGTATAGAAATTTTTTTCAAAATTTTATACCTCCCTCACTGGTACATGGTACCCCCCAAACTTACTCCACACTCTGTCCCAGAGTTGTGAAGTAGATAAGGTAGGGTAATGTTAACCCAGTGAGGGTTAGCTGGTGAGCGCGCCTACACCAGATAGAAGCTCCCACACATATTCTCCTCGTTTGCTGTGGTAATCGATGTGGTGGAGTTGGTCAGGCGTCTCTTTATTCGATATCCATTCCAAGACAAAGATGTCGCATTCGTTGGATAAAGGAATCTGTTGTGGACTGTTGTGGCAGAACTGGAGCTCGTGCCATTTGCTTGCTGCCGTCTCCAGGAGTGGTTGTATCAGCGCCGCCACCTCATCATAGTATTTTCATACTAAGCGCTCGAGGGAGGTCAACATCGTCGATGTACACTGCATCAGATGGTCTTTGTTGCTGTTCGAGCTGTTGCAGAAGATTCTTGCTCGTTGGTGAGTGTACATCGTCAGGAGCGTCCAGTGGTTGTAATGCAGGATGGGAAGGAAGATCGTGCACGGGACCCTGCACCCCAACTCTTCCAGAATTGCTTTGCTCCTATTTCATCGGCAAGGTAGATGTCGTTGAACAACATTGGATGAGCAATGTATGCATGTTCAAACTTTGTTTGTAGCGTTTGGATGTAGGCAGTTGCCACAGATATCGCCAAGCATCCTCCGTCTTTTACCATGTCCCTTAAGTCATCAACCGGGACTATGACACTGCCTGCCTCATAGATGACGTTTGCTAGGGTAGAATCAGCTAGCTTCAGAAGAATTTCATTAACCTGCTCCTTCGTGAGTGTAGAGCACGAGAAGCGGTCGAAATTGTTGATCAATTCTTCTGATGTTTCAGGCGAAGCAGGGTCTTTGAACCCGTGCACTTCCCGCAGGATCTCTAACTGCTTGCCTGCCCCGTACATGTCTGTTTCCATCTCAGCTTCCTTCTCTGGAGTGTTGTTGGGCTACAAAGATTCGTCTTTTAGGTAACTGTTCAACAGCCTCTCTGGTACCCCTACGTCCTGGAAATAGCGCCCGTCTTTGATCAGTAGCAGAGCGTATATGCTCATGAGGTGGGAAAAGTTTTGGCTCTGGAGTTGTCTTAAGAATCTGAAGATATGTATCATCTCCATGGCTCGCAGGACTATAAAGGCGTTGTTTCAACTTCCCTCTTCATCTTGGACGGGGAAGTCCCTCAATGTGAAGAAATTCCAGACACCGCTATGGCATTGGATTCCATTCTTGATAACGCGGTGGAGACGCAACGGGAGTAGCCTCAGATGTTTGTCTCCGGGGTTTATGAAAGTGTTGCATGTGTACGGGACCTCTTTGTTACAGCAGCTGAGTAGTTGAACATCATGACTATGGAGGTCAGCAACGCACATGAACCAATTCTTTCAATGTTTGTAGGGGGCCAGCACCAGGTTTGGGTTGTGCTCTTCAATGTTCTCCAACATACTGGCCACCTGTGTAGATTCATACAAACCTCTCGTCAGTCTTCTTGCCAAGGCCGGGGTGGCAGCGTAGATCGTTTGTTGGCCTGTCCTAGTGCCTACGTTCTCTATCACGGTGCCTTGTAGGACCCTGAACATCTTCCTTCCAACGACGGCTGGGGAGCGGAATATGCTTCTTAGCGCTCCCCGTTGCACTGAGAAATAGCCGTCGCTCCAGATGACTTCTTCTTCGTTAGCCTATGACCTCAGGACCTTATTTAGCAGCTTCTGGTCCCTAATCGTCAGGTATGCGACGGTCCTATTGAAGTCCACCATCTCGAAAGAAGGTATCTTTGACGGCGTAGAGAATTCATCTGCCGTCGAGCTTCTTCCTCTGGGGGGTGTCTTTGGTTGGCAGCACATATGTCCCCCCTTCTCCCTCCAATTCATCAGAAGAATCCTCCATGATGCTGACTGATTCATCATTATCTTCGGCTTCATCAAAGGAGGCAGAGGGGGCGAAGTCATCTACGCCTCGGGATCCCTCCTGTCCTGTTGGAGATCCTTTGGCAGACTTGTGCGTCGTCTCTTTTTCGGGCGTCGTAGAAGGCCCGCTGGAGGAGGAAGAGGACGATGATCCTGACGAGGTTGCCGACGACGAGGGTGGAGAGCCTGATCCCAGAGGCGACAGAGACCTTCTCGGTTGCCTTGGGCGCGGATGGTCGTCTCTCCTCCTTGATCACGTCAAGGTGCTGGAGGGCCTGCTGAAGCATGGCGTTGAGTTCCTCTAGTTGGCCAAGAAGGCCAACTAGAGTCAGCAGTTCCCGTTCCTGGATATTCAGCCTCTGCTAGAAAAATGAAAACTTGTGGGTTAGAGAAGTAAATGTAGCCGAGTGGCTTTCTGTTACCTCCCGCAAATGGTCAAGTTCATGCCCCAACATTTTCCCGCGTGACGGAGGGGCTCCTACATACCTCCCTCTCGTCCTTGAGATACTCCTCTTGCGTGAGGGTCTACCCGATGAGGTAGAACCTATCTCGATCGTTCGCGTGGTGGATGCTTCTGGGCGAGGCGTCGGCACCCTTGCGGCCGTCACAGCCTCGCCTTCTTGTCGTAGTGGAGAAGGTCGCGGTGTGGGTGGATGCTGCTCCACTTCTACATTGTCGGCGATCTCTTCAGCAGCTACTATAGGGGACACTGACGGCGGTGTCGGTGTAAGCTGTGCAGCTCCGAGCTCCATCTCTAGGATCTCAGCGAACACCCCATTATCGGCGTCTGGCTATACTTCTTCTTCTGCCTCTAAAGGCACCACAGAACCTTCAGGAGTTGTGGTTGTCTCTTCCGCGACAGCTCCCTCTGGGGCTTGTACTGTTGTCTCTGCCCCGGTTGTCTCGAAAACCTCGACGATTGCCGGTTCCTCTTCAGCCACAGTAGGTATTGTCGTGATCGTGGCTGGTATAGCAGGAGCGACGAAAGCTCTATCAGCTGCTGTCGTCGGTGGCTCTGGATTTGCGGCTGGCTCGGCAAGTGTTGTTGAAGTTTTGTCCTGCCTTGGTTCGTGAGGGATTGATTCTCCTCTCGCGGCTTCCCTTTCTTGAATTCTGGTGGTGGTGGCGTAAGCTTCTTCTACCGCCACAACTTCAATTTCTGCTGTGGTGAAGACCAGCTTCTCTGCATCGTAGGCGGTGCATTGAGGGAGCGGAAGGAGGGTGTTTGTCCTTACGAACTTGTAGAAGTAGCTTCTCCCCTCCTTCTTTATAATGCTGGACCTCTTGAGGTACTTGAGGTCGATCAACTCGTCGCCCCTTATCCTCGAAAGACTGCGCGGCTCCCGTGGGTACCCTAGCCCAGCCGCGATTAGGTTGACGATGCCACCCATGTAGTATTCTTTGGTGGCATCCTTTATTGGGTGCAGTCTGTTTAGTAGAAAACGCCCCAGGTTGATCACTCTGCCCTTCGTCATGTGCCACATGATGTGGAGTTCTTCAGTGTAGATATTGTTGGACTTGTTCTTGCTGAATAGCAGGCACACCACCAGCTTGTGCACTATCCTCCAGAAGCAGGAGTGCACCGCCGCCACCTTGCTTCCCGGCTTGAACGATGACTCACCGGTCAGCCTCCTACAGAGCTCCACGGGGTTGAACCTGTCTCCTTCGGTGATCCTATCACCATTATTCAGTAGTCTCTTCTCCTCCTCGCTGGAAGAGAAGATCTCATTGAGCAGCTTTTGGGAGATGACGTGCTCTGAGTTGTACAACCGCCCTAGCAGTCTGTCTGCTCCGCCATATTCTTCAACATCCTCAGTTGTATTCTTCACTCGGTGGAGAGACGACATGAACTCCCTTGTGAGTTTAGTGTAGGAGGCAGAGTGGCTAAGGCAGATCTTCCTCAGTCTGGCTGTGGCGAGGACATTCTCCAGTCTTTCGAAAATACCCAATTGATGGAAGGATGACTGGTGGCAGAATTTTGTTGGCCTTGTAGATTTTAATCGCCAGTTCTGAGTACCGGCGTCCATGTTTGTTATCTCTAG
Source organism: Alisma plantago-aquatica (assembly GCA_963693085.1). Classification (NCBI taxonomy): domain Eukaryota; kingdom Viridiplantae; phylum Streptophyta; class Magnoliopsida; order Alismatales; family Alismataceae; genus Alisma; species Alisma plantago-aquatica. Next base: position 98,786,386 of record OY856412.1, on the reverse strand, counting down.
GCACAAACCTTCCTGGTGCGTTCCAGGGGTTCTGCTGCTGCGGTCGAAGCTGTTGCTGGAGCCGTCACTTCTTCTGTTCTTGCCCTCTTCTCAGCTGTCGATGGCCCAGCTGCCTCGGGATTCAGGCATTTTTCCCGACCGTTGTTGCTTCAACTGCGGCCTCGGTGTCGATCCTCCTGCCGTGTTTGTCAACTCGAACGACGGTTTGCTTTGTACGTGCCATATATGTTATCATTAAACATGTTCATTGGTCAATTAGATGTTCCGATATTAGGTAGGCAAAACTAAAAATCAATACCGGCATTTAAGAGAAAAACTGATCGCACGATGAAAATCGGCCTGATACCAAAGCTACCTGACACCACCGTATTGGGCTTCAACCCTGGGCGATATGATGTTTGCCCGACACGCTTGTGTCGGGCGGTACGAAGGTTTCAAACTCATGCCCGATACGAGGTCTGGGTGTCGTCTATCAAAAGAACATCAACGTGATACAAATTTGGACGATATGGAGAAAAGTTGCGCGTTATACCCGTTGCCTGATAGGGCGTGTTAGGCGATGCGGTGTCATGAAACAAAGCACCCGATAGGACTTCTTGATAGAAAAACGTGTTTCCCAACAACAAGAACACCAGAGACGGCACAAGGATGGGCGACACAGATATCGCTTGATAAGGGTGTCGGGCAAGCATGAGCTAAAATCATGTCACGCGGCACATGTGTCGGGCGATACAAGGAATCCAACCGAAGTCGTCAGCCCGATACATTGTGCGCGATATGAAGCTCGTGTCGGGTAAGCATGGACGATAGGGCTGTCGGGCTATACCTTTGCTTTCTTAAGTTTTCTGCGCGACACGAGAGCAAAAGAGGGTTGCGCGACACAGGAGCAAATGAAGGAAACTATAGCACGATACGGGTAGCTAGAAGAGTAAATGCAGTAGCCCGACATGGTAAATCTTCCATACTATTTATACCAAACCAAGCCGGGGGAAAAACAGGTAAATCCGGGGCGCATGTCGGCCGTTGAAACAAGTCATCCTCGAGACGGGCACGTTCTACGTGCCGGCTGAGATGCCGCCCCATACGGTCAGGAAAAAGGGTCACCTGCCCGATACACGGTCGCCCGATACAAGGTTTTCAGGAAAAAAACCAAAAACAAAGCGAAGGAAAAAGGCGATTGACGGGTAAAACATCATTGGCCTAAGGTTAAGTTCCCCGCCTCAGATAGTATTACTCATCAATGCTCATAAAACAGAACGGTGGCCCATAAAACAGAAGAGTCAGTGCACGTGGCGCATGCACTGACTCGGGCCTTATTACAATCCAAATGTTCATAATGTTTTTCATGCAAGAAAGTAAATAACATCTTATTCTAGGTAAAGTAAAAGCTCAGGCTGCCTCCCGAGGAGTGCTGTAGTTTGTGTCGCCACCTCGACAGGTCCAGGTCCTTCACTTTTCGCCTCCACCAGTATCCATATCTTGCAAGTTGATCTCCGTCCTTCTTGATCATAGCCCTACCATTTTGGCCGATTTGGTGTTGGAGGGTATCTTTCCCGAGGGATTCTTTATCAGTTCGGCCATCTGGGCCAACTGCTGATCAATTTGGCATTGATGCGTCTGCATATCCGCCATCTGGACCTGCATTGAGTTCAGAACTCCTGAATTTGAAAGTGCACTCTACGCCAGCTAGTTATTAATGATATCTTGTCTTTTCACAAAAATCGAATAACTGTCCAACCAAGTCTGGTTGGTTAGAAACCTTGTCTTGAACCTGCTCCTTGGCTTGACTTTGACCTTGACTAGTGTTCATCACTTGGCGACCTTGATACTTGCCTTGTCCCTGGAAATTTGCCTTGTTTGATTGGAAAGAAGTGGTTCTGGTGAACTGACTCTGTCCTCACCTTTTCTTGAAAACTTGGGGTTGCTTGTTGGGGTTATGCAGCTGATGCGAGTTTTCAGCTGCATCCTTGTTTCCATAACTAAAACTGGGATGGTCTGGCCTCTTGAAATTAACAAAAGAGACATTCTCAGTCTCCTCAGCCTCGGATTCACTTTCAGTCGACTCGTCAGGTCGGGTGTAGATACAGTTATCTACCCCGTGTCCACCTTCTCCACAGATGACACATTTCATGACCTTTTCAACTTGTTTCTTCCCCTTCCCGCTTGATTCTTTCAGCTGTTTGACGTCAGTGGCAATTCTCTGGATCTGGGAGGTGATAGTTTCCAGAGCCTTAGATTCAAATGAAGGTCCTTCACTAGACTTCTTAGCATATCCCTTGTCTGATCTATCATAGTCTGTGCCGGCTTGCAGATCAACCATGTTCTTGATGATCTTCTCAGATCTGCTAGGCTTCTTCCCCAGAAAGTCACTGCATGCTGCTGCATTCAGCGAAACCCTTTCCTCAGGGGTTAGTCCGTTGTAGAAGGTAGTTATCAAGAAACCTTTCTTATAGTTGTGATGAGGGAAGTCCCTATGATATTCTTGATATCGTTCCCAGGCATCATGGAGATTCTCATTTAGCTTTTGCATGAAAGATGTGATCCTCTGTCTATTCCGGGCAGTTTTCTCGGTAGGATAAAACTTGTTTACAAAGGCATCCGCCAGCTCACTCCATTTGTTCAGATCTTGGTGGGGCAGCCCTAGGTACCATGATAGAGCCTTATCTTCCAAAGAAAAGATGAAGCCCTTGCAATAGATTACCTCCTGGGGGACTCCCCACATCTTTATGGTGTCACAGATGTTCTTAAAAGCATCTAAATGATGATAGGGATTGTCATTCTTCGAACTCCCCCTGAAGCTTTTGTTCTGAATCATGGAAATGACTGACGGCTTTAGCTTGAAGTTGGTTGCGTTGAACCTCAGGATGATAACAGGACATATGGAATTATTAGCCTTGGTGGAAGCTAACTCCCTTAGGGTCTTTTCGTCTTCATCGGAATCGTCATTGTCATTGTCTCTATCTCCCTGGTTCATATCTTGATTATTTTGATTCCTTCTGCGCCTCCGGTAATGATGACGTCTATCATGGCGATGGTCATCCTAAAACGGCTCCATTTCTGGATCTTCAAGTTGATCATTTCCATCATACCGGTCATTGTCCTCGGGTGGAGGCGAGTGAGGTCTAGCTCTAGTGTGTTGTTCACCTTCAGAAAGTGGTTGTTCAACGTGAGGCGGCATGTCTGATGGCGTCGGTGCTCAACTAAGCAGAACTCCTACCTTCTGAGTACCTGAATAGCATGTAAAATCAATTTAGAAAATCTATTATTAATAATACGAATTACTCATTTCAGGTAAAAGTATAGATAAATATAAAAAAGTAAAAAGTGAGTGTTGTCAAGCTTATTTCTAAGCTTGAGGCACTGGAGTGTAGTAGTGGATTCGGGTTTGCCAACAGTACCATTTTGCCTTGTCCCCGGCAACGACGCCAAAAAGTTGACCGGCCTAAATCGTGCGTCCGAAAAAGTGGAGCGGATTTGAAGTAGTCGGACTTTTAAATGTATAACCCGAAACCTTCTAGGCCCCCACAACTTTGTTTACAGGGTCGAAGTAGATATACGGGATCGAACACAGGGACAAGGGTGGTAGTCTTGGGAACACAGAATCGACACGTTACACTCTGGTATGGGTAAGGAGATGATAAAGTTCCCCAAGGGAACAACATGCTAAGATCAATAAAACAAAAGAAATCTATCTCCAACTGGAGCTACGAGGAAAATTAAGGTTTTAGACATTTATCAGTTTTTAGGGTTTTCACGCAACGGAAACAGAGAGGATAAAACTATTGCTTTTAGCAAGGCACGAAGGAGAAAGCTTCGGTAAAACAAGCGGCAGTAGAAACATCCTGTACCCCTTCTCTCGAAGAGGGTACCTCTAACTAAACATCAACACCTCTCTCGAGATTGCTGGGCTTAAGTTAGAGTGGAAAGGTCACTAAAGCAACTCCGATCTGGGGCAATCTCGTACTCCCATATCAGACCAAACACTAGAGCCACAACACCTCTCTCGAGGCTGTTGCAACGAGAAACACGATTCGGTAGCTAGTCGAAACATGATCCAAGCATACAAACTAGAGTTCAGATGCTAAACAAAACAATAGTCCATCAAAAGATACCAAGCATAAAGCAGTAGATAACTAAAACTCTTCTAATTCCATTAGCATAAAAGTGTCTGATTACATTGCATAAGTAAAGAAAATAAATGACTGAAATAAGTAAAGATATGTGTCACCTTCTTGATTTAGAAGGACGACAGGCAGCAGCGGATCCTCCAGCCCGATACCGGGCGGGCACCCATGCCCGATACACCCGTGTCGGGCGGTACACCCTCTCAGGTGACACGCTCATGATAGGCGGACGTATCGTGCGGGGCACCCATGCCCGATACGATCATGTCAGGCGGCACCCTCTCGGGCGACACACCGTGACTAGTGATGCATATCGGGCTTGGTATCATGTCGGGCTAGAGTGTTGCTTCCAGTATTGGGTGCTCCTATCGGGCATCCTTGTTGGCCGATATCGGCCTGCAGCGGTGCCCGGGGTCGACCCTAAGTGAACCATTCCCTCCCTCTCGGGATGGGGAAGTGCTCACCTAGGATCGCCCGGTACACCCCTGAGGCATGACATGCTAGCTCCAGATGCTTTCCCCAGTTGGCTTTCGAGAGATTCCAACCCGTCCCATCAGAGTCTTGTAGCTTCTATTTATAGGCAGCAGTTGGGAGAGGATGTGGTTTTCTGGGCGCCACGTGCCCTCCTTCAGCTCCATTATTGCGGCTTCAGGGATGCTCGATATGCGTGTCACCCGACACAAGGGTGTCGAGCTGGGGGTGTGTCGGTCATTGTGATGAGTGGCGCCTGCCGGTGGGTGGCCTGTATCGCGCGACACGCTACAACAGTCGTGGCGAGTCCGGCTCCCTATCGGGTATATGGCGTATCGCTCGTCCGCCCCCTCTTGCGCGACATCCTCTCAGGAGACAGTGAATCGTGATGCCCTGTGTTGGGCAGCAAGCGTATCAGTTGGATGGTTAGTAAGGAGGCCGATGCAGGTGGAACACGCTGGCGGGCCTGGACAGGCCTTTTTGATGATAAATGAGTTAAAAACTGAGGAAAACTCTACAAAAGATGATAATATTGAGTTAAAAGCTTAGCATGGCCTGTTTATTCAAAAACATGACAAAAAGAAGAGGAAAACAGTTAAAAAGGGCAGTTTTGATAACGAAATAAGGGCCAAAAACATCACAAAATTTGGTGCTATCAGTGACAAACTTCAATAAAACCCTAGATATGGGTAAATTGTATAAAAGCCCAAAATAAGCATATAAATGCATAACTTACTCAAACAATGTTCAATCTGGATTAAACTTGAAACTTATGTTTGCTAGGTGATATCAAAGCACATCATTAGGTTAGATTAAGGTTTTAAGCATGTAATTATGATATAAAAGCATGTTCAACCAAAAAGCAAGGTCAACGGTCTTACATTCACTACAAGGAATACAAGATGTAGAGGAGGACATACCACTCTGGGAATGTGCTCATGATGGCTTGTTCTCCCTCAGCTCAATTAAGTGAATGTTGTGGACCTAGGACCAACAACTTCCTGAGATTCTACCTTTCTTTGGCATCATGACATCATTCCTAGAGCTTGTTCACTTTCTTGGAGAGTTTTGCATAGAGATGTTCCCACATATGACAATATATCCAAGTGGTCAATACCAATGGTGTTCATATTCTCCTATTGAAATACAACCATCATGGAAAATATGGCACATTTGCTTCTTATAAGTGACCTTGCTAACGAGATGTGGGTTTGTTTCCAGTCAATGTTGAGGATAAGATATAATAAGAGTGGACACTAAATTCATCCTTGGTTGGAAGACATATGGCGTAATTCTAGTGGTTGATACCTTTGATGGGTGGCTTATCAATATCTTACCGAGCCTTATATTATGGTCCATTTGGAGGGAGTGGTGTATCAAGAGTTATAAATGAAGGTTTATCACTATAGAAAGGAGATGCAGTGAGATCCTAAATATTATCAATCACTATCTTAATACCAATTCCTTCCACCGACTATGAGAAAGGGGTATTCTACACAATGTGATTAACATGGGTATCAGTGGGCCCTGATGCTATAATGTCTACATATAGTCATATGGCATCCACCAGACTATCATAGTCTAAAACTGAATCTGGCTATTGGGAATGACAGAGTCAGGGATGATAAGAGAAGGTGGTGGTGCAAACACGGTGCTTTTCCTTAGATGTTGGCTGGGTGTGGAGGGACACGAGGAAGCTTGTGCACATGGCATGGTGGTGGCGCTGAAAATTTGTGATGATGTAAACTTGGGAGTTTCCATTTGTAAATATGATGGTGCACAATTAGTGGAGATTCTATGGTCCAATGCAACGCACCATTACAACTTATTCCTCACACATGCGAAATGAAAAAATTGATATAAGATCAAGTAATGATTAGGTCACTCTATCTGCAGTAAGGCCAATAGTGTGGCGGAATTTGTTGGAAGATGTATATTACATGGTGAAGAACCCATGCTCGTTAGAATCTCATGTTAATAAGGTACATCAATGGCCTTTTAATGGATAAGAGGGGTTTTCCATACATTAGAAAAGTATGGAAAGATACATAAAGTACGCAGAGAATGTTTTTCCTGCATTTTTGGCATATTCTCTTGTACATGTTGTACATGGGAGGTGGGTATATGTGGGCTCTTTTTTATTTCATTTTGACATTTTGTCATTTTTTTGAAATTTTTCATTGTGACACTGAAATCTTCTGCCATTGGTGTTAATAGTTTGATTTTGGGCATATTTGGTGGTGGGGGAAAAGATGAATATATATATATATATACATATATATATATATATATATATCCTCTTATTACAAAAAAGACTATTCATCCTCACGGGCACCTTTTGTAGTATTAATTCTTAGTGTAGCCAATGGACGTCTTGGGGTAGTATCCCATGTATGTGGCTGGTTCCGGAGTTTACCCTTAGCTGGGTGGGGTCTAATAGTGGTCGATCCCGGGAGGGGTTCCTCGTTATAAAAAAAAACATCAGTATCTTTGTTCACTATTTTTTGTCGTCAGACAGTTGACATATCAATGAAATAGTATACTCAAAAGACCACTTATGTACTATCGTTTCACTCAAGAGGAAACATATTCTCTCATGTCTCTCCTTAATTCTCCACAAAACAAAAAAACACCACATGGACTTTGGGCAAACACTTCACATGCCTATAATTCTTTTCTTCCTATAGCATTGCTTTTGATTTTGGAAATAATTTTCAGCATATTATATGTCTTCCCATTATCATTATGGCTCTCTGTAGACACCATACTACTTTATTGACTCCAATTGGTATAAAATTGGTCAGACAAGACCTCGTAATTGTCTATATTGTCATAAACAAATGGAAGAAATTTTTAGATATATTTTATACACGTGACTTGAAAAATATATATGGAAAATATTCAAAAAACTACTAGACTAGACTAAACCAATTATTCTCAAACTGCTATACCATATAAATAATTGCGCAACCCCTTCTTGGAAAGTGGACAAGACATTTGATGCCAATATTTTTGAAATATTTGATACAGAAGAAATAAGTTTGAATATATATATTAATGTAGATGTGACCTATTCATTTATTTTACATCATATTTGCCTTTATGTTTCCTTTTGTCCGGTGATGCTGACTCGACCTTTATAAGCAAGGGTCACGTCAAGGCCTCTATTTTCAGGAGAAGGGCGAAACAATGGGCTTTGGTTAATATTGTCTTTTGAGTCACTGCTTGAAGCTTCCAATATCTGGAAATGGAGAAAGACATGGAGAATAGAGAATGGTGGCTCCTCAGGAGGGCAACCAAACTCTGGCAATCATTGAATAGCACCAAGGTGATTGTAATCCCTCTATAGTCTCAAATGAAAGTTATCGTTTGGAACATACAGGGAGCAGGATCCCAACACAAGACCCGTTTAATAAAAGAATATTGATCTCAATTGAAAATTGATGTGCTAGCAATCCTCAAACCACGTTGTAGTGGCGACCAAGCTTTGGGCGTCATCAAAAACCTCAGCTTTGAATCCTCTCACAGAGTTGAAGCCATTGGCTTCTCGGGAGGGATTTGGATCCTGTGGAACAAATCCAGTTGCAACCTTGAAATTCTCTAATGTCTCCACCAATTTATTCACAGCCTAATCAATGGCTCAACAATAATTTTCATGTATGAGAACCCTTCTCCCAAACCCAGGGAGCTATTATGGTCTAGACTAACCATCAACCATGCAATCAATCATCCTTGGGCAGTAATTGGCGACTTTAACACCCTCTTAAGCATCAAGGAGAAATGCATCAGTAAGTACTTTGACAGGCGAGCAAGCAATTAGTTTCATGACACCCTACCTGCGATCGGTCTTATTGGATCTAAAACTAAAGGTTAGTTCTTCACTTATCAGAAGAAGAACCTATTGGAAAAGCTCGATCGTGCTCTGATCAATGAGGAGTGGATCTCCTATTTTCCCAACACTAAGGCCAATGTACTCCCGCGAGTGAAATCTGACCACAATCCTCTGTTCCTCTGCATGAGCGAGAGGTCGCCCCGAAGGTGTCTAAACTTCAAGACAAAGGCAAGATGGAACCTCACCAATGGCTTTACACAACACCTCACAAGGAACTGAGACAAAGATGTCTCCTTCATAGAGGCCCTTCAAAAGTTCCAACACAAAACTCTCAGATGGGACTTGAATATGATGCACAAGCGAAAGCAAGAGAAAAACAAACTGCTCCATCGCATCGACAAGGCCCATGTAAACTTAGCAAATCATAATACTACTACTACAAACATACATGTTCTTGACCTACATGAACAACTATGTAATCTCCTCTTGTGTGAGGAAGTGGACTAGAAGAACAAGGCCCACAACATGTGGCTTAGGTGTGGTGATAGAAATAGCAAGTTCTTTCAATCTATTATGAAGAGAAGAAGACACCACAACAAGATCACCCAGCTACAAAATGATGATGGGAACTGGGTGACGAATTAGAGGAATCTAAAACGCCTCATTGTCTCATATTTATCAAAGCTCATGGCACCACCACTCCCAATCGATAAGGCTCTCATCTAAAGCTATGCAGGCGTCTTCCATCCCAACTCAATAGAGGAAAAGGCGAAGCTGGAGGCTGTCCCATCCATTCAAGAAACTAGAGACACCCTATTATGAATGGCACCCTCAAAGGAACCTGGGCCCGACGACATCAACACTGATTTTCTTCAAGCAAATTGGAATCATACATGACCTTCACTACATAGAACAGTCAACAAGTGCTTCTCTTCCACACTGATTGATCCTGAGCTTGCTAAGGCACACATGGTGCTTATACTGAAAGTCAAATGCCCTACTCTCTGTAGTGAATTCAGACCCATTTCTCTAAACAATGTCTGTTTCAAATTAATCTCAAAGATAATAGTTGAGAGACTAAAACCCTACCTCAATGGCTAGGTCTCTTCAACACATTCAAGCTTCATTCTGGGTAAGAAAATTTGTGAGTGACAACATAATTCTTGTTCAAGAGACAATCCATTCCACACACTTCCAAAAGGGCAAAAAGAAACATATGGCAATCAAGCTGGATCTATCGAAAGCTTTTGATAAGATGCATTGACAGTTCATCAAGGACACACTCTAAAAGACAGGACTACCAGGAAATCTAATTAAGATCATCATGCAAATCATCACACTGGGTGATACATCCATCTTATGTGAAGGAGAGCCCCTACAGGTTTTCAAAGCCGTACAAGGAGTGAGGCAAGGTGACCCCATCAACCCATATGTGTTCGTCTTATGCATTGAACACCTTTGTCAATCCATTACAACAATTGTGAATGATGGGAGGCAGAAACTGATATTTATCAACAGAGGCAGCTTACCACTAACCCATGTATGCTTCGCAGATGACCTTCTGCTACTTGTAGAAAGCTCCACCAAACATGCAAGGATGATCATGGAGATCCTAGGAGACTTCTCTTCTGTATCTGGAAAGGAAATCTCAAAATCTAAGTCACGCATCTTTCTATCTAGCAATGTCCCAAAACAAGAACAAAGACAAATCAGCAACATAATGGGTATCCAGGTGACCTATGACTTGGGGAAATACCTAGGTGTCCCCAGTATCCACAAGTGCATAAATAAGCAAACCCATTCAAACCTACTAGACTCCATCAAAGTGAAAATGGACAACTGGGCAACTAAACATCTCAGTCTTGCAGGACGAATCACTCTTGTTAAATCCACTCTCCAAGCTATTCTTGCATACACAATGCAAACGATTTCTCTATCTCCATCCCTCTGTGACCAAGTGAACAGCCACATCCATAAATTTATCTGGCAAGGAAACTTTAAAACAAGGAAGACATCGCAAGTATCCTGGAAAAAGGTTACATCTCACATGGATGTTGGTGGCTTAGGGGTTAAGTATGCTCGAGACTATAACCAAGCTCTTATGATGAAGAATACCTGGGATTTCCTCCAAAACAGGGATATTCCTTGGGTGAGGATCACGCGGGACAAGTACACCAAGAATGACCAGCTGAAAAAACCCCAGGTTCCACAACCTGGAGCTTTATCAAAAATGCCCTACCCATTCTCAAAGAAGCAAGTGTGAAGACGATCCTCAACGACGCATCTACAAACGTTTGGTTAGGCGTATGGTGTGGTCTCACTTCTATTGCTACTGAACTCACCAATCACCCTATCCCTTCTGAACTGGGTGACTTAAAGGTCCGAGATATGGTAACCCTTGACGGTAAATGTGACTGACAATTCATCAAACATTATATTCCAGCCAAGTTCTAGATTGGAATCTCTTCCATCTCGCCACCGAACTCAATCTTAGAAGATGACAATTGGTCATGGCCATTGGAAAATAATGGGAAACTCAGCTCAAGGTCCGTACCCAGGTGGATTAGAACTGGGAAGGAGACCCAGGTTGATGGATGTTGGAAACATCTGTGGAAGTTTACCCTACTGGAACACATCAAACTATTTCTTTGGCAAATGCAACACAAGGCCCTCCTGACAAATGCCGAGAAGGTATGGTGTCACATGGATAGCAACCACAGCTGCCAAATTTGTGGACAAGATCAAGAGACGATTCTACACTGCCTTAGAGACTGCAAGCTTAGTTGCCCCATCTAAAAGAAACTCGGCCTATGGGCCCGTATCTGTACGCTCTCAGATAACGACTGGGCCCCAACCATCATCCAGCTTCATACAAACTCTCCAACCACCTTCATTCTATGTGCCACATCCTGCTGGCATATATGGCGTGCAAGCAATGAATTTGTACACAACTCAAAGGTTCCAACTCTTGCGGCCATGCTAAAATTCATCATCGAGAGAGCAAACTCCATTACAAAGATGGGAGACATATCACCTCCATGCCAAATTTGCCAAATAAAGAGACCGCCTCCTTCATACAATCCGGATTCAACCATCATATTTGTAGATGTTGCATTCAAATGTGATGGTCTATCTATCTGCAGGACTCGATTTACATGCCACATACCCTACAGGTTGCTGCCTGGCGAGCGAAGGCCACATTGCTACTGCGGGTTGTGCCATGGAAGGTGAAGTTCAAGCTATTCTCAAAGCAGGTGTGCTTGCCTAAAAGCTCCAACAAACTCACGTCCTAATCCTTTCAGACTATGCCTTAGTAGTGGAACTCTACAATAAGGAATCCAACCTTCTAAAATTCAAGCCCTTCGCGGAGAAGTCAAGGAGGTGACCACCACCCTAACACTCTATAAAGTCGTCCTGATCCCCAGGACACTCAACAAGGTAGCGAACAATATTGCTAGATCCGCTCTGCAAACCCAAACAAATGGACATAGTTCTTGTCTAAGTTTTTCTTCTCCTTTTACTACTTTAGTTCTGTCGTTTTCTTCTGTTAAACCGAGCTGGTTAGATCATCTGATCAACTCTGATTTGAACAAGTTTTGGCCTGCTAGAGAGAGCAGGATGAATATATAATATGTTCCTTTTCCGAAAAAAAAGCTTCCAATGAGGATAATGCTTGAGTTTGTCTCGTGGATCATATGATGTCAATGCTACATTTAGAACAATTAATGACTCAACTCCAGCAATCAATGTTGATATTGCCAACATCTCATAAGTATATTATCTACTTGTATTAAATTGTTTTTAGTTGTTGCCTATGTGATGACCGTTTTTATTTTGACAAACATTATACCGATCAATAATCTATACTATAGAAAAATGCATGGTAAATGTCATATATATACACATATACATATACATACATACACGCGCACGCGCGCGCGCGCACACACACACATATATATATATATATATATATATATATTAAAACAATCTTTACATTGTAAGTCTACATTATATAAGAAATGGCGTCGAAGAAGCTGCATATTTTATTTTTTTAATAAAAAACTAGTACTTGAATTTAATTAAGGTCTTCCATTACTATATAGGAAAGGCTTGTCTGCACTTTCTCTTTTATTTTGTTTAATTGTAAATGAGTTCTTTTGTTCTAATATGACAGCCATGCCATTTATGCCTAGTTTATAGTTATCAGCCATATTCGTTTTCTGCCGACAAAATAGTATTCATAAACTGCAAAAATGCTCTATTCGAAGGATTTCAACTAAAAAGGGCAGCTGTTTGAAGGGTCATCCATGCCAATTCCCATCCGCTTATCGTCTTCAATCACGTCTGAAGACAGCAATCCCACCCCATTTCGCCAATTAGTTGCTCAGGTGTAGCTCTCGCTTGAGCTACCGTAGTTCCCCCTATTCTTGGGTTCTTACTTCAGAGAAGTTCCTCTAATCAAATCAGTAGGCTCAGAGCGATGAAACTGTCCATTCCAACAGAGCCCCGTCTCTGCGAGACGGCCTGTTATCACGGCTTCCCCTTTACTCATTCCTCCAAGTTCCTTCCAGGCGCCAGACCAGTCAAAACACCCGCTTCTTTCGGAAAAATCTTTCGTAGTGTAGTCCATTTATCAGCCAGAAATCCCTTATTTTCGAGGAAGATTGGATATCGTGTCAATGTGGCAAAGGCCAAATTCCTGAACTCCTTCAGGAATCAACCAGGCATTCTAAAATTTGCATCGTCTTCCGGAGGACCGCTGGGACGCGTCTTTCCCCTGTCCGTTTTGGGGATTTTCGCATTCGTCTTCCCGTCGCTGGCCGCGGAAGCAGAGATGGAGGTATCCGACAAGATCAACATAGAAGCCGTTGTAGTGGGCATTGACAATTTCTTCAACCGCTACCCCTACTTCGTTTCTGGTGTCACGTTCATTTGGCTGGTCGTCATACCGCTGACTCGAGAGTACCTGAAGAAATACAAGCAGATTTCGGCACTGGATGCTTTCAAGAAGCTCAAAGAGGTACCGAACGCCCAGCTGTTGGACGTCAGGAAGCAGCAGAGTCTGAACTATTTGCCCTCGCCTAGCTTGAAGGTTTTGAAGAAGAGTGTGACTCAAGTCGAGTTCACGGAAGGAAGTGAGGAGGAGTTCCTAACCGAGGTTCTGAAGGTCTATCGAGACCCCGGAAACACAGTGATCTGTGTGCTTGACAAGTAAGTAACGAATTTAATGGCGTTTTCCTTATATATATGACAGCACCGAAGCATCTTAACTGCTACGACCGCTCAGATGAATCATGATTTAGTGAATGTGAATCCTGTTTGTTCATTTTTGACCCACACAAAAAAAGAAGCTAGGAGTCGGTAATAATTTTTGTATAGGAAAGCATAACAACACTTAGGAAATTTAAGAGCTGATTCTATAAAGTCAAAATAGTAAATTATATTGAAACTGAAGAGATAAACCCTCGAAGCAGAGTACAAGTTGTTTTGTTACATTTGTGGTACCAAGAAGAAGACCTGAACTCAATGCCTTGCACATCACCGGTGCATTTATCATAGATCTTGACTATATAATATTCAATTGCCAGTTTAATGTATAATTTCACTTGAGTCATTGGTAACTGTGACATGGCTAATGTTGATTCTTGGAATCAGATGATTAAGGTTTAACTTGTATATGCTTCGTTGGTAAGGCGATTGTGATTGCTCGGGCAGGGATGAGCAATTACGCCCAGTGGGTTAATCACTACCAATCACGTTGCCAAAAGCACTACTGCCCACCATTCTCATTTTTCATTGTGTTTTCTTTGTGGAGCGATCGATAACCTCTATCAAATGCTCATTTCTCAACGTGGAAAATTGTTGGGATGAGTCATCAGCTATAGCCCATGGGCTATGAATGCAATCGCTTTCCCAAATGCTACATATACACCAAGGTTTTCATACCTGACCCAGAGGTCGACCCAACAAAGCTTTCGGGTAAAGGGTACATGTGTGTATAGATATCTGTATGTATGTATGTATATAACCTACTGCATGAAAGTACGGGATGATGAATTTTGAAGCATCAAACATGCAAAATCAAGTATCCATTTGTAAATAAGTAAAAAAAAATGGTTATTGGAATGCTCAAACTGATCTATAAATAACTAAGTGAATCTTTCAATCTATGGATTGTTCGGGTTGACAAAAGGGATTTAGATTAATCAGATGATTATTTAGGGACGATTTTTTAGCAAAACTCATTTGGGTTACTGGGTTAGTGTCCGAACCGGTCAGGTCACTGGGTCAAAGTCGGGTCCTGGAAAAAAAATGGGGTTTAGCCCCATCCGACCTGCTAGACCTACCTGGTGGCTGGTCAACCAGTTCAACTGCATGAGTCAGGTTGGGTTACAAAATACTATTGTACTAGCTAGCTTGTAGTATTAGGACTCTTTTTAGCTATGGCAGTTCATGATTCAAATAGAATGGATGTTATAATACTTCCATGCCTTACAAAATTAATGTAACACTGTTCAAAACGACTTGATATTGTTTTGTACCATGATCTGCTTTATTGAATCATCGAAATAAATCAACAAAAATGGTTTGAATGGAATGGCAGATTAGGGAACATAGAAGAGGAAGGAAATAGAGCTAGAGTTTAATCCCTTTGTTAGGATAAAAAATTGGAAGTTGAGAAGAAGACTCAATAGTCAATAAATGTATGCTGACATGATAAATTTGTTTCCAGTTCTTGCTCCATTACTTGGGAGTGATTGCTTTCTATGACAAAATAGCAAGGTTGAGCCAATTTTATCGATATCCATTTTGGTTTCTTTTGGCAAACTTTTATTGCTTCTTCTCTAGTTCACCTATGTGATTATCTAATCTTAAGAAGTTTTGGTTCATTAACCATAAATAAACCTTTACTCACCAACTAAAATAGTATATGTAAATGATAAGAGAATCAATTATAGTAGCTTAGTTTCAAGATGCAAGTATTTGTGGGGAAGGGAGGGATGTTTAGAGAAACTTTGAAGGAAGCCAGAGAATGAAAATTACACAAAAACCACCGTAGTTCCAGTTTTTCTATTTAATTTGGACAATTGCACTAATTCAGACAAGCAATTCAATAATCCCAACATTTGTTACAAACTAATTATGTAAACCATGGTTGTCAAGGCATCGAGTCATCCACTCCTAGGCACTCATCTAGATAAATAGATGTCGCGTAGCCTAGATGCTTGCCTAGGCATTCGGTTTCTTTACTTTGTTGTAGACATAATCTTACCTATGGATTCACAATCTGTCTAAAATATAATATATTTGGCCCTCAAATAGACAGTGGGATGCTATTTTGTGCGATAACACATTTTTGTACATTAAGGCCTTAAATTTAGGTCCGAAAACTTAGGCTATACAAGTAAAAAGAATAGAGATACAGTATTGAAGACCTAGGCGCATATGTAGGTGAAGTCCTGCAGTCGCCTTATCAACCATGATATTTACACTTTAATAGAAAATCATTTGTTTCAAGGGAGTGATTTTTACGCTAAAATGTTATGCTTGTACATATATCATGCAATAAAAATTATGTGAAAAGAGGGAGAAAAGTATGTGGGTGTATATATAAGCAATTGACTTGCAAGTTTCTAGTAATTTTGGTAATCTCTACCTTTGACGTTGTGACAATTCTTTTGAAACGTTGATGTGAGTCATGTCAATTTCACCCAAGTATGTGGAAAAGATGATCCATTTATCAAAACCAAGAAGTTTAAATCCATTTCAACTTCTTCAACCATTACAAAGTGAAGTTTTCGTTAAAGACTTGTTGAAGTTAAAATCGATGCTTGCCTGCTTGGTCTATCAGACAAGTGAATCAAGTAATAAAATCTGGTCTAGCGGATATGGAAACTTGCACTCAAATGACCATGGCAAATACAACATGTAGCCTGACCACCATCAATTTTATAGTGTGCATGAGTATACCAGATCTTGTTGCCTTGTTATCCATCTCACCCGTCCAACTATTATGGATCACCATGAAAGGTTTTACTAAAAACACAAACACCGAGTAAAAGTCGAGGTGACAACTGAAAATAATAGAAAATTAGAGAATATAGAACATTGTTGTTGTCACAAGAGTCGTAATCGTGGCAAACAAGAAAAAGATCATAATAAAGTGATTATATGATCTTTTCTTCCTTATATATTGGCGATTATTTGTGAGACATTAGAAGTTTGATGATTATAGGGGAAATTTAGTTGTACACTTTGCTCGTATGCAACTTAAACTAACAATAAAAAATCACAGTGTTACCCAACCTAGATTGCTGCCATTATTCTGAAATGTTTTAGTCCAAAACTCCCCTTAAACACCACCGATCTTCCTCTTGCTCTATTTTGAGCCACCAGAGCTGTCATGGTCACGGTTATTGCCTCCAATCTTATCTACCAATACCAATACCAATACGAACCTCTTCTTCCTTTCCATCTACCAGTATTGTGACTTGCAACCCACTGTAGTCCCTTCCACTTCCCCTTTCTACATCATTTTACCTCCCTACCTTATGTCAATGTTACTAAATTGGTGATGCAGGACTGCAGGAGGGTGCGGCAGAGGAGGTTAGCAGCACTACTGTTTATGGTGGATCCCAGCTCCACTGGTCGCCTTTTCCCTTCACCATAAATGTGGCCACTCCCTCTTTAATCGGCTGCCTACTTTGCCTCCTCTTGTTGTAAGTTGTTGTAGCTGTCAGTAGTGGTTACAGTTAGCAACAATGAAAGAGAGGAGGTGGAGGAGGCTGTCTAGGGGAGAATTTGGAAGCAATGGCGGAATACAAATGGAGCCTAACTTCGGTCATTGTGAGTTCATTTGCTGGCAGTGTCCATGGTTGTGGTTTGTTCCTACAGTAAAGTAGGATAGAAGGGGAGGCTGGAAGAAAGTAAGGGCAACATGAGAATTACAGGGTACTAAAATAGTCTTAGTATATGTTCATCATACTTGAGATTAATGTGTAATACAATCAACTCATGTGTGTTGTTGGATCTTTGCAATTATCTACTCCACTCCTACTCTTCTATTTATGTTATTTGAATTAATTCATCTTCTAGATTACATGTTCTTAGAAAGTAAAAGACGGTTATGAGTTGTTTTGAATAGAAGAAATCCTGCTCCTATAAATAGGAGGACAGAGAAGCATACAAACATAAGACCAACCCTAATGGGCCAGAACACTTAGGCCCATATTACAAACTAATAATAAAATACTAACTAAATAACTCTCAACACTCCCCCTCAAGCTGAAGTTGGGAGAATCCCAAATCAGCTTGCAAACAGAGAGTTGGACTAAGAAAACAAAGAAACAGAATAAAACGATAAACCAAGCCCCGTACAAAAATTTTCTCCCCCTCAATTTTACAATTAATGCACTCAAACACTCAGACACTCATACACTCATGTAGATACTCCAAGCAAGTAGGTCACAAAAGCTTCTCGATCATCTGGAGCAAAAATAAGAAGCAACACGATCATCTGCAGCAGAAGTAAGTATCAAAGCAGCATGGTCTTCATCTCATCACTAACGTCGCAGCCCAGAGAGTGATGGGTCACAGCAGTAGTAGTGGTCAACATACAAATAAAGTACGGATGGGTCAATGTGCGAACTAGGGCACGGACGAGCCAGAGAATGCTGGCACACAGAAGTAAAGTGTTGACGTGCAAACAAGGCACGTACATGACAGAGAGTGCTGGCGCACAACAACAAAAGTCGACGACTTAGGCAGATAGAAGACCAGTAGGCAGAGTAACAAGCAAATAAATAACTCCAATAGACGAAGCTCCATGTAAAGTCAACAACAAATGTCTTCATCATCTTCCCTCTTCATAAAGTATCCATCACGGTAGAAGACGTCACAGTCCAGATAGTGCTGGTCCACAAAGTCCAGAGAGTGCTGGTCCACAGAAGAAAGTCAACGTGCAAATAAAGCACGGACAACAGAAAGTGCAAAAGCACAAAACAGCAAACAAAATGTGCTAATCGTAGCACAAGTAGTAAGAACGACGTTCGAATATGTAACTTCATAACAGTAGTCGAGGTAGATGATGAATAAGCAATAATAGCAGCAACAAGCATCACATGTAGCAGAAGAAATCATATATCAACGGTAAATGTGGCATGAAGTCCAATAGAACAACAGAATAAAAGTCTTTTTCTTCTCTCCATCTCTCCTCCATCTCATCTCTTCCCTCTACTTTTCATCCTCTATTCTCCCCCTCATGCCAAGCACGGAAGGAGTCAAAAGGTGGTTGGCATGGAGAGTCAAAACAATGGTAGAGGCAAGGTTTGTGCAGGAAAATATGTAGAGGAGGTAACCGATAACACAAGTCAAGGTAGAAAATGACCCGAATAAGCAGATCCGGATAGAAAAATAAATGGATCTTTTGTCGACCCAAAAAGGGGATTTGTTTGGCCGAAAATTCGATTAGGCAAAAAATGAGATCCGATTCTTCCTAATGAAACTTGCGCTGATAAAGGCGCTTGATACCACGACACGGGGGCGGTGAGGGGTTGTCCATGCCACTTCACGGAGAAGGCCAAAGTCGTCGGTAATCTGGGAAAGTCAGGAGGCCATGGGGAGGCGGAAGGAAAGAGCAACAGAGTCGGCGACGCTGATGTGGAATAATGGCCCTTGTGGTAGACGGTGGCAGGCGTTGCAGAGAACAATACCGTGCTTGAGTTTGCGTCAAGGACAAGAGGAGACGCAGTAGGGAGTGGCAATGGTGAGTTTGGGAGACACAACAGTAATAGGCAGGTATAGGCGCAGCAAGGCAGAGGTTACTGGTAGCAGCGCAATCAGCCACATGGCTATTTGCAATAGATGTAGCAGATGATTAGGGAGATTGCAAGTGGCGGCAGGTTTACTCTCTTCTAGAAGAGATGCGCCCGACGGGAAGCCAAGCCGATGAACGACGACCGCCCGTAGGTGGAAGAAAGTAATTTTCTCTCCTCTTAAGTTAGGGTTTTAGGATCTCTGCTCTGATACCATCTTAGAAAGTAAAAAACGGCTATGAGTGGTTTTGAATAGAAGAAACCCTGCTCCTATAAATAGGAGAACATGCAAGCTTACAGACATAAGACCAACCCTAATGGGCCAGAACACTTAGGCCCATATTACAAACTAATAATAAAACACTAACTAAATAACTCTCAACACATGTAATAGTTCATCACTGAAAAGAATTCAATTCAAAATGACATCATATACAAAAACCCATAAATATCCTAAACTTAAGTGTATCCCACAATCACATTGTAGAGTATAGAAATACCCTCAGGATGTGTTTTATACTCATAGTCTCGTACTGTATACTTGCTTTGATTTGTGTGGAGTGATGGAGTTGTAATCCTCATCACGATAGAGTATAACTAATTAGGTGATTCATGACAAGTTCTATTCTTGGGTCCAAATGCCGGATGATACTTCTAATTAGGGGTTTATTAGTTTTTTATATTAATTAATTAATTATGTTTTAGGATTTATTATGTAAAAGTTTCAGACTTCAGTATTAGTAGCTATATGTAATATTTGAGGACTTATATTTGTAAGTTCTCAAATTAATTAGTTAACTTCTGGTTTCAGTGGGTTCTTGAGCTGAAATAAGCCAATTAGGGCTCCTCACGCTTTATCAATATATACCCATGCCTAGGGGTGTTTTTTGGAATTTGAATTAGATCAATGAATGTGTTTTTGCAAAGTGGTTTGCATTAGTTGGTATCAAAGCTTGAGATTTAAATCTTAGGTCTAGATCCATGACCTTGGAAAACAACCTAAACCCCACATGCAATCCAACCAACTTATCAACCACCATCAATTAATCCCAAAACCTAGGTTTGAGTTAATGTCAATTCTTTTACTATTTCCGTAATCAGTGCACCACTGGCAATGTTCACTCTCTCGATCATCTTCTTCCTCCACCTCCAAGATTACTCGTCCCTAACAAATTTCCCTTTACCATTCTATGTACATCCTCACATGGAGGCCTTCTTTTCTTATTCCTTCTATTTTCATCTCAGTAGCCAAATTTAATCCTGTTTATGCATCTTTCAGGCGGGTGCTATAGTGGCAGATTGTAGCACCATGAGTCACGACACTTGGGTGCGACTGATAGCATTGCTTGTGCCCGCGCGTCCACCATCCACTTCGAGTGCCAACCACCTCCTTAGGTCAATAGCGCCCTCACATGGTCTCCTTGGTTGCCTGTAGACTCTAAAGGGGTGCCATGGGCCCTTGCCCTCCCTATTTCACGACAACAGGCTAACCAACGACCACTTTTATGGCTCTAGGTGTCCCACCAAGGGGTCCCTTACCTTGGGAACAACACCAGAAGGAGCACCCATCTCTCCTCCACATTTTCCAAGATTCACGAAAATGAAAGGAAACACCAAGGAGGATGAGTAACTTATGTGGGGGTTGACAGCTCTTCACAATGTATTATAGCAGATGCTACAATTGTGTTTAAGCCTTAAATTTGATTTTTTGGGCATTTTTCTTCCTTCATTGAGCTTCATCCACGACTTGGGGAGTCTTCTACAACATCTCAGGATTTTCAGACTCCACCTCAAAATCTGCATGTTCTCAGGTATTCGAAACTAGAATTTTATTCGTTAACTCACCGTGGATCTGGAGATCAAGGGGCTGAATCACACTTTCCGACAATCAGAAATGTAGCCAAAGCAAAATGGTGCACAGTGAAGAGTTTAACGCCAAAGTTGGACAACTAGAAGGATGCCTCAAAGACGACAAAGAGCAATTTGACCACTTAGATGCCTTGATTCAAGGCATGCAACAAGAGATGCAAGCCGCGTTTGGCTACATGCAAGAGCAACTCAAACCACAAACGTCAACGAGCGTCTCTAACAGAGTCAACTGCTTAGGATTGACGTTCCAATATTGAATGACACAGACGACCTTGACACATTCTACGACTGGGCACTATGGCATGGAGTCGTTCTTGTCTGACACCATCTTGCAAAGAATCGCCATATCCATTACGTGGAACCCAAACTCGCGGAACCACTCTCAATTGGTTCCGGTGGAGGGATTGCATATTGTTCGTTGCATCAATACATGGGTAGAAATGAAAGTGGACATGGAATTTCTTTGTCACTATCAAACAACAAAAGTTCTTGCACACATTGAATCCTCCATCAATCTACCCATGCCTTGCTTGTGGTGATGTTGGCCATCATTACACTCAATGCCACAACGGCGATTCTGAAGATGAGGAGGACAACATCAATTGCATAGACGCTCCCCACTTCTCCACCACCAAAGCAACGCCACTGGTTTTCCATGATCCATTCTTCCCACTGCTTGATGCAACTTTTGACTTAAAGATGTTAATTTGTCTGATCATTTGTAAAAGAAGCGTGATATTCAATCGACCAATCCTCTTTTGAATGAGGACATGACATTGGCTTACATCATCAACTTTTGATTTTTGATCTCCGGATGAGATATTTCGCAGAGGAAGCGACTGATACTGGACAAGTCCAATTCTTAGATCCAAATGCCGAAGGATACTTCTAGTTAGGGCTTCATTAGTTCTTTTATGAATTAATTTTGTTTTAGGATATATTAAAAAATATTTCACTATTAGGGGCTACTTGCAATATCTCAAAACTAATTTGTAAGTTCTCTTATAGAATAGCTTAGTTCGTGTTTCACTTGGGTCTTGAGTGTAATTAAGCCAATTAAGGCTTCCCGCACGTTACCAATGTATACCTATGCCAAGGGATATTATCCGAAAGTCGAACTATATGAATATATTGAGCTCTTACAATTTGGCTTACATCACTACGTCTTCAATATATAGGAGTCCAGAAGTTATATGGATCCTAAGTGATAAATCGATCATCACTAAGGTGAGGAGAGAAAATGAAAACTACATAACTGGGCCTGGGCCCAGGCCCATTAGAAAATAGCCAATAAGATGATTATGCTAACAATTTGTACAAGCTGTCTAACTTGAGTGTAGTTTTCCATTTATGTGATAATTCATGCAAACACAGCCTCATCATACGTCTTGTTCAATTTGAATCATTGTACGCAGTGTGGGTTTCCTGGGCAAATTTATTCTTTTTCTTTTAGAATAAGGAGCATTAGTTGGTTAGCAGCATTGGTTCATAAGTATATGACGTTACTTGGTAAAGACTTCAAGTACGATAAGTGGGCTAGTGTTTAAGGTACTAAGCTATTGTCATTGGTAGTTCTGGCGACTTGCTTGTAAAAGGTGGGTGACTGCTTTTCTTCATCAGCTATTGAGACTTCTCTCCCATTGTTAATTATGTCACTTTTCCCCATTATCAGTTACATCATGTCTATCAGCTCTATCGATAGTCTGTCTATCGTAATGAAACTATGATAACTTTCTTATGTTGAGTATATTAATTTTGCAAGGTAGTTTCGGTGCTGATTCTCTGAAGGTTGCAGAGTTATTGGTAAGTACTGGCTTTAACGAAGCATATGCCATCAAGGATGGCTTAAGAGGAAAAGAAGGATGGCAGGTAGATTTCTTATCTAGTCCACAGATTTCTAGTGTTGAGTTGTCATTGTGATGGTCATTTGAGGCATGTGTAAATGCATGGTTAACAGTTCAAGTATCACTACCGAATAGTGAGAACAACCTAATTCCTTCACTATAGTTGTTAAATGATTCTACGAGCTATGGCTTATATTAATCTTTGAAAGATTTATCTTTCTTTGAAAAAAACATCCAACTTTTCCTTCTGGTCTCTTTGTTGTGAAGTAGATATGAACTAACAGATAGTAATGAAAGAATTCACTAATAAGTGCTTACATTGTGTAGTCAATTCAGGAGACACTGTTTCCAGCTTCTGTGCACGTTTATCCAAGAAAAAAGAAGAGCAAAATAGTTCAGGCTGGTGATGGTGAAGAAAAACCGAGTAGCAGTAACTCCAATAATGGAAAACCAGGGCACACCCTTCAGAAAGGAAAAAAGTTGGAACCTGACCAGATATCTACGAACTCTCCCACAAATTTCTCCGAAACGAGACCTTCTGACAGGCCGCTATCTCCTTTCCCTAACGTAAGTATTACTTACAGGCCAATTGTTGTAAACTTGCATGTGCACTTAGATTGGATATTGGTGTATTAGGATGCTGGACAATTTATGGGAACAGCTTAACAATTTCCCTAACATGTATTATGGGGATAATGTCATCTAGAACATTCTACTAGGCTTATTCTATCTAAAGGTATAATGTCTTATCATATATAACTGCATGTACAATCATTGCACCATATTTTGTGGCAACTTTGACCTTTTTGGTTTAACCAAACTATGACTAAGAGCTTTGTGACTGCCATCGTTACTTCAGACAAATGGTCACAAAACATTTTTATATATGCTCGAAAGTTGTCCTTTTCCTCTTCTGTGATTATATCCCACCGATTGCATATGTTATGTGTTTATCATGTTACTTATATATATGTGCGCGTACAGCTTAGGGATATACGTAGCATGAACGAATTATAATATGAAAAGAACTCTACTTGTATCCGTTGCAGTATGAAGATTTGAAGCCGCCTTCATCGTCTTCTCCAGCAAAGCCTCAACAATGATAATCAGATCGATGGAACTTTTGGGCAGTCCGCCTAACGGGGCAATGTTTTCCAAATTTCAGAGTACAGTGTGTAAAGAATGCTAGCAAATGGGAGGATTGCAAATGTAGAATGTACTTTAAGTTCAATGTGTATTGATTGTTCAAGGCTTAATGTCATTCCTGCTTATCAATCTATCATAATTTGTTTTGGCATTGTCGCTTCTCGAAAGTATATGCATATCCTACTTGTAACTAAATTTCAACTGTAGCGGGCATAACTCAGCTTTGTAAGCATTTCAACTATGTTTGCCGTCAACAGGTTCTATTCTTCAAGATATTCTAAAATTACTCCTTATTGCCAATAATGATAGATGAGTTTTCTGAACCCAAGGACAACAAACGACCAACCAGGTCAAGAAGAAGTTGACGACCATCTGTGTGACCGAGTGATCTATTTAAGGAATATCATCATGGACAAGAACTTTCATGGTCATACAACTTATTTGCGAGTATCTAAGAGTTTGATTTATAAGAATCCATTGAGAAAGGATACACACACAAAACAAATAAACGGGAGGCCAACTGGGTTGAGAAGGCGAAGTTGGCAATGAACCGTATGTTGCCAATGGTCATTAGAGGAACATTCCACATGGACGAGAAATGTTGACGTCTAATAACTCATTCAGCATTAAAGAGTTTGATCTATACTAATTCATTGAGTTCATATCATACACATGCAACTCCATCTGCTAAAATTGCTGATATTGACTCAACATTGACTTCTGCTTGCTGGAGAATTACATTGAGGGATGTCATTCCAGTCAACGCTCTCAAATCGGTTTCCAACAACACGAAGAAAGCTTCTTAGGGAAGCGTGTAACAACTTCAGAAAATCAAGCACGTACCCTTGAGGCTAATTCAAGCCATGCTAGAGATCAATGATGACCCTTAAAGCATCCAAAGCATGAAACCATATTCACATTGAGTATGACATAATTTTTTTTTTGAAAGAGATGTTCAAATAACTACATAGTTCTAAATGTAATGGACTTCAACACATCCCAAATGTGTTGTACCTGTTGTGATGCAACAAGACAAAGCCTTGAACTTTCGGGTACAGAAAGAGACTACACTTGTAATTGCTAAGTTTAATGAATACAAAGAGGATATTTTTTAGGGTCAAGTTGTATAGCCTTGCAGAGCACATGTTACGCCATTGAGTTTGAGGGTATATTACATTTTTTTAAATGAAAGGGTTAGGTATGAATTTATTCTCATGTTTTGGGAGGGTTTTTACCCTAAGAGTGTTCGCACCATATATAAGCGGTGCTATTTGTCTAAATTAAATGAAATCTAACATGCGGATGTAGGCAAGTTTTTATCTAACCCTTAAATCATGTCTTTTATATGAATTGCTCTAAATTTGTCTCAATCTTTCATAAACCCACTGTCCAAAACACAATAGTGACACACACATGCACACACGCACATGCACATGCACACAAACACACACATGCGAGTGGACACACACATATACATACATACATACATACATACAAACATATATATATATATATATATATATATATATATATATATATATATATATATATATATATATATATATGTAAATATATGTGTGTATATATATGTATATATATGTATGTATATATGTATGTATATATACATAGATATATACATATAAATATATATATATATACACATATATACACATACAAATATATATATATATATATATATATATATATATATATATATATATATATATATATATATATATATATATATATAAATACCCTGGAATCTAATCTTTTAACCCTAAAGCCTAATATTTTAACGCTAAAACCTAATCTTTAAATCTTTATCCCTAAATCTAAAACAATAAAACCCTAATAATATTCTATCTGTAAATCCTTAACTTAATATGTAATCCCTAAACCCTAATATATACTTGTTTTCTCTTTGATCATAGAATGGATAGATCATGGATGTCCATTCAAATTGCTGCACCCCAGAGTTTATTGCTGGTCTTGATCAGTTTATTAGATTTACGGAGGATAATATGAAATAACTTGGAGATAGGCTCTATTGTCCATGTAAGTATTGTGGTAACAATTTGAAAGTCAACACTGGTGACAAAATCAAAAGTCATGTCATGTGCAACAAGATTGTACAAGGCTATATAAAATGGTATTGTCATGGAGAGATTTCAAACTTGAAATTAGTAGACGTCGATAGCAGTGGTTGTGTGGAAGAAGAAGTTGCCTCCGATGACGTAGATGTGAACGAACCGGTTCCAACAGACATCGTTGATGAGATGTTGGATAGTTGTGGGGTGGAGCACACTGATCCACCTCCCATGTCTAGGAACATTGTGAATGAAGCTAAGAGACCATTATACACAGGTTGTACTAAGTTTACGAAGCTTAGCGCTGTGTTGAGATTGTATAAGCTGAAGGCTAACAATAGATGGAGCGACACAAGCTTCACACCATTGTTGTCTTTGTTGAAAGAAATTCTTCCTGAAGGAAACAAGCTTCCAATCTCAATATACGAGTTAAAGAAATTATTGTGCCCAATGGAAATGGAGACTAAGAAGATACTCGCATGCCTGCATGATTGTGTATTATTTCAAAAGGACTATGTGGATTTGAAAGATTGTCCAAAATCTGGGGCGTCAAGGTATAAAATGACGACTTCGGGGAAGTCCAAAACTGGTTCTCCTGCTAAGGTGATGTGGTATCTACCTATAATACCATGATTTCAACGCTTGTTTGCTAATCCGATAGATGCGAAGAGCTTGAGATGGCATGCAAAGGTTAAGAAAAATAATGATGGGATCCTACGACATGCGTCTGATTCCCCACGGTGGAAGAAGATTGATTTATTGTATCCTGAATTTGGTGAAGAAGTCAGGAATCTAAGACTTGAGCTTTGTACCGATGGGATTAATCTATACGGGACATTGAGCAACCAACATAGAACTTGGCATGTTATGCTTGTTATATACAATCTTCCTCCCTGGTTGTGTATGAAAAATAAGTATGTTATACTGTCATTGTTGATATCGAGCTCTAAACAACCTGGAAATGATATCAACGTTTATCTTGAACCTCTGATTGACAACTTAAAGAAACTTTGTGGTGAATGCGTGACGACCTATGATGCTTCACGTAGCAAAATATTTCGTTTGCATGCTATGTTGTTTTGCATTATTAATGACTTTCCAGCATATGGGAATTTGTCTGGATACAGTGTAAAAGGATCTAAAGCGTGTCCTATATGTGAAGAGAACACTGATTCAATACAACTAAAATATGACAGCAAGACTGTATATCTTGGTCATCGAAGGTTTCTTCCAAAATTCCATCCGTACCGACAGTTGTACAAAGCATTCAATGGATGGAATGAGGAACGGAGTGCGCCTTAACTTATACTAGGGGAGGTTGTTTATGATAGAGTAAAATACTTTGTCAATGAATTTGGTAAGAGATCACAATGTACCTGCCCACACAAAGTGACAAATCTTTATTCAAGAAAAATTCAATATTTTGGGATCTTCCTTATTGGAGTTCTTTGGCAATTAGGCATTGTATCGATGTCATGCATGTTAAGAAAAATGTCTGTGATATCATCATTGGTACTCTATTGAATATACTAGGTAAGACTAAAGATGGGATCAAATCTAGAATGGATCTATGTGAAATGGGAATAAGGACAAAATTAACAGAAGTAGTTAGTACTGATCGGAGAACATATTTACCTCCTGTTTGTTACATGCTATCTAGAAAGGAGAAGAAAGCTTTTTGTGAGTGCTTGGTTAATGTTACAGTACCATAGGGTTACTCTTCCAAATTTCGTAGATTGGTATCAATGAAAGATCTGAACCTGATATGTCTTAAATCTCATGATTGTCACACTCTAATGCAACAAATATTTCCTGTGGCCATTCGATCTATATTGTCGAAGGATGTAAGGTTTGCAATCACCAGACTTTGTTTCTTCTTCAACAGTCTATGCGGAAAAGTTATTGATCCTGAGAATCTTGATAAGTTGCAAAGAGAAGTGGTTGTTACCCTATGTCAGCTTGTGATGTATTTTCCTCCTTCATTCTTTGATATCAGGGTACATCTTATTGTCCACTTGACTAGGGAAGTGAAAATGTTGAGACCAGTTTTCTTGCATTGGATGTATCCTTTTAAATGATACATGAGTGTTTTTAAAGGTGATGTTTGAAACTATTATCGACCTAAAGGGAGTATTATTGAGGGTTATGTGGCGAGAGAGGCTATGGATTTTTGCAATGACTTTCTGAGTGGTAATGATGATCCTGTAAATGATAAAAATATTGAGGAGTATTCTGGAAAAGGGATTTTAGGATCACGGATGAAAGTAATCAGTCGTGAGCTGTTGGAACAAGCTCACTTGTATAATTTATACAACATCAACAAAGTGAGTGTTTATATCATGGAACATACCAATTTCATCAAGAAACAATATCCTCGAGCCAATTCAATGTGGCTTGCTAGAGAGCATAACAAGACATTTATTAAGTGGTTTGAAGATAAAGTCTTACATCAACTATCTCAAACACCAAATAATATTACTGAGAATATCAAATGCCTTGCCTTTAAACTAAAAATGAATGTTATGTCTTATGAAGGGTTTGCCATAAATGGGTTCTCATATTAAACAAAGCGTCAAGATGATAAGAGTGTCGTCCAAAATAGTGGGGTCATCCTTCAAGCATCTTCATTTTTTTGCTAGTGCGTAAGATAAGAGACCACGCGAAGCTAAAATGTCATATTACAGTGTCATTGAAGATATATGGGAGTTTGACTATGTAGATTTCAGAATTCAGCTCTTTAAGTGTAATTGGGTTGATAACACCAAAGGAGTTATAATGGATGAATTGGGTTTCACATTATTGAATTTTGAAAAGATTGTCGAGAAGGGTGAAACATTCATATTGGCATCACATGTGAAATAAGTATTTTATATCGATGATCCTACAAATGAAAAATAGTCGGTTGTTCTTCATGGTAAAAGACAATTCATTTACGATCCTATAGATGAAGAAGACTACTATGATAAGTATGATGACTCGAGTCCACTCTCAGTTGGGTTGCCAACACCAAATATTGAAGCCAACGATGACTTATATGTGTGTGGAGATCACACCGAAGGAATGTTAATTGATAAAATATCTCAATATTAGAGGCATGTTTTTACTTTTTAAATGTTAATTTTTTTTGTATGTTAGATGTTAAAAGTTAAAATTTTGATTTTTTTTTTGTATGACACTTTCAGATCGCTTACCATGAGTATGATGATCATGATGATGATTACCATGAGGGTGAGGCGCCGCCTCACAATATAAGTTTTACAATATATCCTATATCTAGCTATATATATGTCCATTTATAAGTTATATCCTATATGTGTTTTTTTGTCAATTTTTAGGTTGATGATGTACCTCCTAAAAACCTTGTGACACTTGATGAGCAGCAAAAAAAAAGAAAAAAATTAGGGGCATCACTATGATGAACAAGTTACTACAACAGGGGAAATGGACCAAAATTAGTTGTGGATTTTGATCATGCAGGAAATCCAGTTGGGGTCAACCACAACTCATTTGTTTCATATCTTGGGGTTCTTACTCACAGCCATTGTAGTATAAATGAAGAATCTTGGCATACAGTTTCTAAAGGGAAGAAAGACTTAGTATGGAAAGAACAATGTGTGAGATATTATCATTTGCAATTCTATTTTTAAAGTTATTTACAATTATATTTTTTTTAGAATACTCTATTAAATATATAAAAATTTGTAGAGTATATTTGAAATGGATGAAAGCCTACATCGTAAAAAGGTGATGCAATGCTGTGGGAGGGTCCTAAGGAACTATAGGACAACTCTCAACTGACAATACATAAGAGATATTGATAAGAGGAAGAAGACAACCCTTGAGCAATGAAACTACCTGGACCTGACTGAGTGGAATGCTTTTGTTTCCATGAGAAATACTGATGAGTTCAAGGTGTTAAGCATCACTCCTAATTTAATTAATATACATTTTTATGAATTCACCTATTCACGATGGACCTTGATTGTTACTAACCAATTCAATGTGATTACTAACATGGCTACGAGAGATGCTCAAAGAACAAGGCGTGCACTGAATGTGCATGACAACATGATGGGTCCATGTGGCTATGCAGCTCTTCACCAAAAACTACATACATCTTCCGTTCAGCAGCCTACTGCTCCTAATACTGAGACTGGCGAGTCCTCTACTATTACTCCCATACCTCTACATCACCATGATATGTGGATAGCTGGGAGGCAAAACAAAAAAGGAGATATAGCCAACCCTGCAACTGCTAAGGTGGCTGCAAAAATGGTAAAATTCAACTCTCAAAGCAATTGGTATTGATGATTGTTATGTTGACTTACCAATTTCTATTGATGATGATTAGCAGGTATGTTGACTTACCAATTTTTGTTGATGATGATTAGCAGGAGCTTCACGAGCAGAGGAAAAAAGGCTCATTCATCCCTGAGGGCACAAGAGATGAATTGACAGTCGCTCTTGGTAACCCAGAGCATCCTAGATGTGTTAGGGCTACAGGGACTGGAGTGGGCCTAAGAGTATTCTTTGGGCCATCACAACGCTAACATGCCCAAAAAGGAGAATTTCAAAAGCTGCGGTAACCTATTCTTTTTTTAGAATATTATTGAAAAGGGAATTCATGAATCAAAAAGAGTTTATTTTGGCCTTGTATAGGTAGATGAGATAGTTGATAAGAGAGTTCAGGGAGCATTGAGTAAGTGGCAGGCATCTCAGTCTGCCACTTCGATAGTACCTATGGCGTGCCACTCTTCCCCTACGATAGATTGTGGTTGGGAGTGATCCTGTAGAGGTGGTTGGAAGTAATCCTGTAGACCCACCACCTAGCACGTTCGCTGTAAGTATTTTTGTGACATAGTAGCTAATCTTTTCAAGATGATATGTTTATTTATGTATATAACATACTCTATGTAAATTTGTAGGGGTTGAAGCCATGCCATCTAAAATTGAAAGAATTTGTCATTGTAAAGGGTGAGGCTTACCCACGCTTTCTAGGGCACACGATTCATGGCACTCCAGTACCCGATGGTGCTGTTTGTACACGATTGTGCTGCCAAGGATCACAATGGGCATGATGACTAGAACGACCTCCATTTCACCTTACCCAATACGGTCGTGCTACCCAGCACGTCCATTCTACCTAGCCCCCACCATGGACTTGCTACCATCCTTCATTTCACCACTTCCACTCTGACACTTTCATTTCTCACCACGACCGTTGTCTCTCACCATGACCTTTCCAACCATTACCCACCACGGATGTTCTGCCCAAAACAGCCATGCCACCACCTAAAACCTAGCTTTTTTGCATTGATTTTTCAACTGTACCCCTACTTACCCTAGTGCTTCCACCATCACCTATATATATATATATATATATATATATATATATATATATATATATATATATATATATATATATGGGTGGCAGCTACAACACTAGGTTAGCTGCCTTAGCACCCTCCTAGATACTCTAGAGCATTCATTGCCATCTCCCTTGCATTCAAGACCTCCACCTACCATTTCCACACCATTTCCATCATAGAAACCTAGTTTTCTAGGTTTTCTACCATAATCCCCTAAATTTCCATACTCTTCACCCATCTTGGAGGAGGGAGGTCTTTCTACAATAGCTAGGAGGTGAAGGAGAAGAAGCTTCAATGAGCTCCATGGTCATACCCCTTTCTTCTCCTTTCTTTTCTCTTTTGTATGATCATGTCTAGCTAATCCCCTAGTGGTGGGCTGTTTGAGGTTAAAATGTTACTGTGATACCATGTTGGGTTAAAATAATTTGTATTGAACATATTTCCATTCTATGATGATCGCCTCTTGATTCTATCTCATTTCCCATTATCTTGCTTGTGGTTTGTGGTTTTAAACATAGATTGCTTGTTTTATGATGCTTGATGACACTTAGCTTCTAGGGGGAAATGGAATGTATGTGGCTATCTTAGGAATGGCTCCTAGGTCCAATTAGTGGATCCCTAGCTAGCCCCCTTTGTTCCTACATACAACTCACTTCTCTTACAAGTAGGTGTGAGATCTAAGTAGCTAGTGTAAGTGTGATTAGTGCAATTGCCTAGAATTTTCTAAAGGCTAGATGGCAAGTAACATGAGGTGAAACACCCTCATCTCTACTCCCATTCCTACCCTTGGCTCTCAATTTCCCTAATACCACTCACCCTAGAAATCTAGACTAGCCAAGTCCTATTAGAATTACACCTAGCCCTAGTTCTCCAACTAGTAGTATAGGGTATATTCTAATAGCACTTGCCTTGTTGTTTGGTTTGGTAATCTAGAGTGAAGAAATACAACTTGTTATGTAACATCCCCCAACTAATATCATAGTTTCATTCCCAAACGGCCTACCTATCCATATTTTGCTTAAAATCCACCTTTGTCATCTTAGCTTGTTAATGCTAGTTTATTTAATTGCCTTTGATACTTCTTAGCTAATTGCTTAGTTCTTGATAGTTAGTTCTTTCTTAGGCAGTTAGGGTTCTTTTGAGCTTGCTTGCGTTGATATTGTTAGCTAGTGATAATTAGTTTCTTGTTTGCTTTAGTGCTCAAGTTTTCTCTTAGTTGCTAATTGCCTTGCTAGTGTAGTGTAGCTCCTCTTGCTCTAGTTTTGTTAATTGTCTTGCCTTGTTCTTAGCCTTAATTTGCTTAGGGTAATCTAGGGTTGTTGGTAATTTAGCTTCTTTCTTGTTGTTAGTTGCTTGAAAGTGTAGTGAAATAAACCAAAACCAACCTTTAAACCCTCAAACCCTACTCTTCGCTTTAGGAACATAGCTCACATTAACTTAGCTCTAGTGCCCCCTCTCTCCATGAGGATTGACCCTACTCTTTCCACTTGTCTATACTACACCACGACCCCGTGCGCTTGCGGGTACGTGTGATTAGTTAAGCCAGTGTGTTAGACTAGGTCCCATTTAAATTTTGAGAGATCCTTGTGTTTTCCCTTAGGGTTGCATCTAGTCACCATCTAGTTGGCTAGTGTGTGACCTTGCGAAGATCGCACCAATTAGTCAGTAACCTCATCGAGCATGAAGACTCATCTATCGATGAGCTAGATGTCTCTTCTCAACCACAAGACTCACAGGGCACTGAGGATCCGTCGACCCTACGATCAAGCTAGCTCTTGGCAACTGATGAAAACACTACACTATTACTACTAAACAAATTATACAAGTATAAATCCCAAGAAAAGTTGAAAAACATCCAAAAGATAAAAATTGTAAGATTCTTAAAAACATAATGAAGCAACTCAAGAAAGTGTTAAAATTATGTTTACATCCCAAAAAGGGGTAATTTGCATAAAGGTCCACATATTGAAAATATTGTGTATCTGGAACAATCAGGGTCTGATTTATTCAAAACCAAATCCAAACAATTGTGTTAATATTTAAGAAAGGTTAAGGTGCCTTACAACTTTGATAATGACCTTTGATAACATCAGTTATCAACTTTGTAGGCCAATGAAATGTTTTGTCCAAGAGACCAATGGTGCGAAATCAGACTCGATGCATCCAAATCTAGTCTGGTTTGTCCCCACTCATAGATATATCAACCCCACTATAAATACCCCTTCTTAGCCTCCATGACAAGGGGTTCCAAATTTTTAGTCCCCAAACCTCTATCTTTCCAAAGGACCAAGAGGGCTATGGATCTCACCCTTTATCCATTCCGCCAAATTATGCCCATTCTTCATTAGTTCACACCATTTCCCATTGATCACCTCCATTATCCACTTATTCCCATTGATTTTCACCTTCACCCATCTATTCACTAGATGAACCAGGCCTAGTTCATGAAATCAGAATGGAGTCCATAACCACCCATCTAGACAAGCTACTGTCTGAGACGAAATTGAGGAGACATAAGGACATGGAGTCTAAGAGATCAAGGAGTAGGACACAAAGGATAAGATCCAACCCATATAGAGGCTAAGGAGAGACAACATCTCTCCTCCATGGGATAAATCTCTTCCTCTTCCACTTTTCTTCTATGTCCTCCTTTGTTTCCATAAAAATTGATGTATTTCTATCTTTTTCTGGTACTAGCTATGCTTTTCTGTGGCTAGTTGATATCCTTCTAGGCTATGTAGTCTATTTTGGGCATG
Source organism: Alisma plantago-aquatica (assembly GCA_963693085.1). Lineage (NCBI taxonomy): Eukaryota > Viridiplantae > Streptophyta > Magnoliopsida > Alismatales > Alismataceae > Alisma > Alisma plantago-aquatica. The sequence goes on along the minus strand of OY856412.1, from coordinate 98,752,071 downwards.
CTTATGTACATTGACTCTAATCAAGTTGTTAATTTCAAATATAGCATTATTATGTTCTATCTTCTCTTTTTAGTTATGACTGTTGGTTTGGTTGATCTCTTTCTTGTATGAAATTCCATATTTCATAACCCTACACTACTAAAAAAACATGATTTAGCTATAATTAGTTTGCTTACATTTTAAATCATATGCAGGTAAACACACTATCACCTACGTATCACTTTTATTTTAAGAAAATAAGCATAGTAGCTAAATGTATACAAGGAAGGATTTTTATTTATTTTTGCACAATCTTTTTTCCCGCCAACACGATCCACACACATTTCATTGGCACTGATCCATTCAAATTTTCAACCAAGCCGTTCCCCGCTGTCAATCTCTTTCCCCCTTTTCCTCTCTCCGCCCACAACCACAGTTACTAGGAGGGCTAGGAGACTCCCAATGTGGAATGTCATCGTGTTGCCGACACTGAGGAGTCTGACCTTCTTCATGGTGGCGACCTCTTCTGAGGAAGGGGACTGGACAATATCTTGAATCTCAACGAGGATCATGGAGCAAGAGTACGCAAATGCCTTGTCCCAAATGGCCAAGAACGTCGCCCACATATTCCTGTTTGGGTCTCGGAGCTTGGACAAAAGTGACTTTGGTGGGCGTGCCATATCATTTTCGTTATTGAAAAGCTTGAGTAAGTTGAGGATCACGCTGATTGAGGATTGGAGGACAGGACGGCTGGCGCGGAGAATACTCATTGTATCTGGTCAAAATTGGAGATCTGGGAGAGGAGAAGGTGGACGCCACTGAAGAGGAGCATATATGTGTTTCTTAGGACACGAACGGGTTATCATTGCCTTTAGAGTGGAAGCTGTTTTCTCACACCATAGGCATGCAGGTTGTATGATCGTCAATATGTCCATTAATAGAAACGTAAACAAGGAGGTAAGTTGCAGTAGAAAAAAAGGTTTCACCTTTGTTGTATGTGATATATGCAACTGCCTACTTTCATTACTATTTGATCGCAGATGTTGCTGATGAATGAAGGGAAAGGCAAAGAAAGCATCATGACTAAAAGCAATCACATCATACCAACTCTTGCAGAGATGGTTTACAGATGCATACATGCCTCGTAAACATCTCAATCAATGGCTACGTAAAATTTATCAGTTTCTTAGATCCATTCGATATAACACTTTATTTTTCCTTCGTATGTACAATACATGATTCTCTTTTTATTTTACCTTCCACTCCAATTTTCTTGACAGAGATTTTAATGGAAAGCACATCTAGCAATAGCACATAGATATCACGAGTTTATAGTTTAAGCTTTTATGTCTTTCAATGGGTTGCTTGCTCTCAGTGATTTTATAAATAGTAAGCTCGACCAAATAAATGTGTAATCTCAGTATTTTATATGAACCAGTACATGACTGGAAATTTACTTCAAACTTGAACTTATCATCATGATACTGCGTCACAGTTGCTGCTGCCTTTACACTTCCACTACCGAGTTTGGCCAAACACGGACAGAGAAACTTTGTGTACATTCATGTGCACTTGATTTATATGCTAAGCCTTGGGTTCTGCAGAATCCGTATTCCATGGTTGGGATATTATGCCAAATTTCATCAATACTGAGCTGATTTTGAGAACCAAACACAGATAGCTAGTACGGTAACCAAATTGTGTATCTATCAATAAAAAATGTAAAATGCCACTGATGAACAATGTTGATTATGACTAGACTTTATACCAACTTCTCTTTTTCATATATGCCTTCAAGTTTGGACGGTGGGATCTAGTTTTTTGTTACTACTAGCAAGATAATTAAAAAATATTTGCTTGTTTTGTGTTCTTACATGGTACTTTCGTACTCATGTGGTGTCCAGTTCTTGTAATGTACTATCTTCATTTAACATTTCTTCTTCCTATGTTTTAGTGCTCTTAATGTTCATATGCTTGATCTTCGAAGTGTTATATTATCATATTTAAAGTCAAAATAACCATTTAACATAGCAAATTGTGTAAACTAGTACAATCTGTTACATATTCATACATTACGCCATGGTTTTAAATATGCAGATGTATAGGTGTAGACAAACAAAATATAAACAAATACATATTAACATAGACTGCGATTCAAATACTCAAAGTGAAAGCAATAAAGTGTAATTAGTCAACAATTTTATTGCATAAGGATTTATTCTGGTTGAATGAATCATATACATGTAATTATTGTCCCCACTCATAATAAGATGAAGAGATATGAATGCTCTCTCATTAGTAGCACGTCTTGCTCTGAACTGACATTTGTTCTATAATTTTGTTTGTTTGTTGAGGAGCTGTGAATCAAACTGATAAATACATCCTTATTGCATTAAATTGTAGGAGCCTTATTAATGACACCTACAAGATGGGGATGATTCTCATACATCCTCCTTATATGATTGCCTTAGCATGTGTATACATTGCCATAGTTCTTAAAGATAAGGAACTAGTGATCGGTTTGAGTAACTCAGACTTGATATGAATTTGGTAGGTGTACGGTTTTCTATTTTCTATTATTATGATGCACACTTCTCTCAGAGCTACTGTCTAGGCAAAGAACATAGCAATGGAAATATTAGTTTAAAATACCTGTAAGCATATTTAGAACAAGTGAATGGTCAATGCTGCTCTGGCCAAGCTGACATTGAGGCAATAATACGCTCCCACCATCTCCATAGATAATATGCAGCTAAATGAAACTATTGCAGCACAAATTGTGACAATATATTATGTTGCAGAGTCCACGAGGCCAACGTTCTATCCTCATCTGGCTCGCAAGATTAACATAAGTGGGCAAATAATTTTACATTAAGTTGTCTGTCCAAAATTTTCAATAGACTCCTCAACATATCTTGCTAGTATCATTAAAGCAATGAGTTACTGGCTTATATATCTATTATTATTATGTAGTGGTGCATGTTGTATATTTTTTATTTTGTTGTGGCAAAAAACAATTGTACAAATTTGTTAGCACGTAAAAGAGTCATTATGGTACTACTATTACAGATGCAAGGTCAAGTCCCATGTGTATTTCATAAGAAGATGTCTTTGTGTTGGAGCTATGATCTATCTTTTTTATCTGTCTTTTGTGTGTTGCCAAAAAGTACTGGAGCTATGATCTATTCTTTTTTCTGTAATCAAACAGTACTTGGAGCTATGATCTATCCTTGTTTATCATTATCTGAGAAAATATGTCATTATACAAAAAAATGCAGCTACACAGGTATTTCTGAAAGTTATCGACACTCATTCTATCAAATCATTCTAATGCCTCATCTAATGTCAAAGCTATGCAATCCACTAATATAATCTAAGCAATTTATACAACTACTTTATCATTGCTATATTGCCCATAAAATGTGGCCATTAACTTAGTGACTGTTTTTATTGCATATATATGTAGTGTTAGATTGCAACACCAATAATATGATCAACACGATTCTAATTTCCAAGTGAGCATGTCGTATGAAGTTCCCTACATATTTTAAGATCTAAGAATTCTGTAGCAGGTCATAAATCCATAAAAGGAGGTCCACATAACCTATACAGTTGGATTTGGGGACTTTATCCAATTACAAGATTGGAACTTTCCTGATATGTAATTGATGTGGTTGCACAGCCGTGCCATACTTCTATATCTAGTATTTTAATTGCAAATGAAGGTTTTAGAATCTGACCTTGATATTTGTGAATTTTCTAAGCGCCTAGGGGTTTAAGTCTCTAATGTTAAGAATGTCATTATATGGGGAAATAATTCTTGAACTCAGTACCCTGATGTTAGCCATGCAACTATTGCTGAAATGTCTTTTAGTGAGCTCATCGAATGGTGACATAACTTTATATATATATACATATATATATATATATATATATATATATATATATATATATATATATATATATATATATATATATATATATATATATATATATATATATATATATATATATATGAGGACAAATTTCTAACACTTGCCATACTAATCTACCTTCTCAAGAATCTTTAACATGTCTGATAATACAATGTATGCTTGCAGGACAAAGAGTGGATTCATCAAAACTGGTTAGCAGCCTGACATTTCTATTATCAAGGCAAGAAATCTCTATAGTCACTATCTGCTGCTAGTTATTCCTGTGATCACATCATTGAATGGGTCCTTGGAACTCCTGAGGTTATAAGTTGTGTTATGAGGTATTTTTTCTTAATATTATAATTTGAAAACCATGAAGCAAATAATGTTAGCAACAACAACCTATATCTATGGGTGTATATTCTGATAATTTTGACAATGTTCCTACCAGGATGATCTACTCTTTGTGGTATATTATTCTTGCCAAATGGTCTGATTAAGCAGTCTCTGCAGCTAAAGCTTTACTGTTGGGTTTAAAACCATATAAATCTCATTGTTGGGTTTCTACAGAAATGGTTGCTCTTATTAAAATATGTTCTAGGATGAAAGCTATTGAATCTGAATGGTTTGTGGTAGGTGATGAAGGCCACACTATCTATTCTTGTCTTATGTTCCTACTATGTGTGTGATGGATATCCTGACAGATTATGGTGTATATTGTGTGCTTACATACAAAAAAGCTAAAATAACACAACTACAGCTCCACCAAACATGAAGGTGTAATTTTCATTTCTCTAGTGTGGTGTAAGTCCTCTCATTTTGAATTGTTTATTTATAGTAACATCCTACCCTTGGCTGGGCTAGCTATTCTGACATTTTCATACAGTTGTCTTTTCCTTTTTAGTGTTACTTATACATGCAACTTGTTTTGTTCTGTTGTTATCTATTTTCAATAATGATTTGCATGCTTGTATACTTTCATTAAAGGTGATTTGATAGACCATTGTGCATGTAGAGGTTCGTCATGTAGACTCTAGACTTTGCAACAAACTCCACAAGAAAAGGAAGTATGAGATATCCTACATCTGGATCTAATTGTTTGTGAGTTGTTGTGATACATATAGACCACCATTGTCTTGACAACAGTTTCGACACATCTGTTTATTTCTAGACTAAATTTCCTTACGCTTAACAATCATGATTTGCATAACCAACATCTAGGTATGGTTGTTCAGTGGGATGATTGATCCTACAAGGATAACTATGCACACATATCTTGGAAATCCTACAAATGAGTATAAAATATATCTAAACTTGTCATTGCCAATGATTTCAACATACCTACTGCAAGGAGAACAAAGGTACTTACGTTTGTAAGATAACATCTTATAAACCATGAGCAGATGCCCAAGACTATGATTTATGACAATATGAAAGAATGTATCCGTCCCTATAGAAGGATGTTGTGACAACCTAACTTTTCTCTCTCCTATCTTGTACTCTTTCTCTCTCATCAAGTGACTTATACTCAATTGAATATCAATTGCATAGTGTGAGTGTGGTTATACTTCCTTTTAGTCACACCAGTGATCAAGTTGAGATGTTTGACATTAATTTGCCTTTTTGAGCTAAGTTCCACATTTTGAGTCAATATAATACACCTATATGCATGAAATGTTAGTGTTGTTATACCCTTGAACCCTTTGATTGAATTATTGATCATAAGTGCTCATTTTGATTTGATATTTTGGACAACTGTTCTACACCCTATTATGAAGCTATGGTCCAAATTTGAGACCATTTGGACCTTCCTATGATGTGTTATGATTTTCCTAAGATCCACCCTTTTTAGCCCTTGTTTTTCCCTTTTTATACGGTTTTGGGCTTGGCCCATCTAGCGCCTGGGCGCTAGATTGTCTCGGCTTGACTACAAGTTCATGAACCGGGATCTAATCCCGCTGAACCATCTTCAATTGGCCGTGAACCGAGCCCCACCCTTGAACCGGTGCGCGGCCCAGCAACTGTTGGATGGGAAATCCAATGGCGCCGGGTCATCTTCTTCCTTGCGCCCAAAGTGGAAGGTCCGCCATGGACCCGACTCTCCTAGCACACGACCCGACCCCCTTATGAGCCCTCTCTTGCCCCATTTTCACAACCAAGCTCTCCATCTATCTCTCTTGAACATTCCACACCTATTTATTGTTCAAAAACTTTCCTTGGAGGCCAAGGGAACCCGCCGCCACCCTTGGCGATCTGCCCTCCCTTTAGGAAACCCTAAACCTAGCCCCGATATCCCATAAAAACCCCACCCTACATTCGCTTTGCTCCCACGAATCTCATCGGAACCTTGCCTCTCCCTCCCTATCCCTCCTCCACGTTCCCATTCTTCTCCGGCCACACCTCCGCCGTGGCACCACCGTGCCCGTACATGGGGATTCTGCTCCTGGGACGTCGATCCGCGATCGTTGGATAAGGGCCAAAGGCTGACCAAGTCCGGAATCAACAGCCACAGGTCGCCCGCCCTCTTCCCCTCTCTCATTTCTTTCACAAGCACACACCCAGGAGTGTAGTATCTCTCTGCCATCGATCTACCATGCGGGTCAAGGTTTGACTAAAGGATCAACGACCCTCGTTTTTCGTCAATTCTGGTAAATAGCCCCTCTCTACTCAATATTCAAATTAATTGCTTATTCTTGCAAAAATGATAACTCTCATTTCCCTTGGCCAAAATATACGAAATTATATATCAAACTGATCCTCTCGAAAAGGCCTACAACATGAGCTTATTTCCAGACCCTGAATCTTCTTCTAGTTTCCTTATATTGCTAAAGATGTAACCTTTGACTACTTTGAAATATGCTTAATGCATGATTATGATTAATGATTGGATTTTGATGCTCAATCTACCCCCGATCCTTAAATTAGTACTTGTGATATATACTTGAACTAAATGAAGGTCCTACTCTCCCTATTGTTCATCATGACCTCAATTGTACATATGTGCCTACTTTGGACTATGGTGTTGAACTTTGCCTAGATTGTTAATCTTGTTTCTAATGGATATCCACTTAATCTTGTTATATGTGTCTAATGACCTAATGTTGCTGATATAAATCATGTTTGATGATGGGTCCTCCTATCTTGATGATCATGACCTTGGTTTCTCTTTTATGAGTCTTGTAACCCCTTTTATGTGTATAAATGTCATGAGTCTTGAATTAAGCATGTGAGATGCATGGAACGTCGTAATGGCATGAAACTTGAACCACACCACCATGTTGACCTCTAAATCAGTACAAGATCATCTAATGAACCAATAAGCAACTTGGAACCCATCTTGGCCAAAACCCTAAAATGCACCTAATTAGGGTTAATGATAAGAATCTAATGTGTATATGCAATCTTATTCTTAATCAGGTTTGGCATGTGGCTAGATGGTGAAGGATATGTTAGGTTATGAATCTCTGAATCAGGTATGGGCTTTATCTAGTTATATGACTATCACTTTCTTGCTTGAAAAGACATATATTGTATTCTTGTTTGCCTATTTGCTCAAATATTGCCATGTAGTATTGCTATGTCGTACTCGATGTTTGCTTCGTCAGTTTTATAACTTGAACACATATATAGATAAAACTCCATTATAATATTGTTGATAAAGGGTTAACTCTTGGTTACGTCCTTGATGTCCCTCTCGTATAAAAGGGTTAGCTAAGCTTGAGCTCCCTTACGGACCCTTCCGACGGGAAGATGGTCAAATGCCTTAAACATGCTTGATATTGTTCATATAATGGAGTGAAATGACATAAAATATGGTTTCACTTTTGTTAAACAATTAACATGTTTATTTTTTGTTCGTTTAGTCTTGAAATATTTTCAAAATTATGCAAAGCTTATATATATGTGTATCTTTCGGCCCCATACTCAACACCTCGTGTGTTGACCCATTTCTCGTATGTTGTTTTTAGGTTCATAGATGGCTAGAAGGTTGATGGGCTTGGTGAGCTATGCTAGGTGTACTTGTTGTAAAATCCAGATTTAGTGCACATGAATGACGTGTACCTTGACTTTGGAAATATGTAACTAAATTCATGAATATAATACATTTTGTATAATTTATACTTGTTGAATGTTGAGACTATGTTGGTGCTTTTATCTTGTTATCTGTTCATGTGTGCTAAGCTTTACGCTTCCGCATTTTGCCTTTGGTATACGTTTGGTTCATGGGACTGGGATTCTGGTTCCGTAAATGTAGTATGAAAGATTGGATTCCTTTTTAAGCATGAAAATTCCCTAGATCTTGGTATGGTCAAAAATACCCAAAGGTATACCCAGTGATTCCCCAACGTGCTTATAGAATATTTTTTAGCTTTTTTACTGCTCTTGTGTTGATATCATGCATCTAAGCATGAAAACTCAGATATGGAGTGCATTTATATCTATGTAGGCTTTATTTGATTTCCCTTATTAACTTGGGAAGTGTTCCTTGGATATATTTGTTTTCCTAACTTTTTGGTCATTAACCCTAGTTATAGATCGAAGGGTGGCCTAGAGAAAAATGTCTATCTGTTGGGGTCCAATAATCCAATATGTTTGTTCCAAGCTAAGGCATCTTCGATCTCTTTCTTGTGGTGAATTTATGTTAATTTTTCCTTGTGTTGCTATCCAATATCTACAACAAAGCATCTCATATCCATATAGAAATCCTTTATAACATCATATATGGTTATTCTTCACCACCTATTGAATGGATATGTGCACTAGTCATATGTTATCTTTTGTTTGAGTTATTACACATTTTAGTTCCAAGTTGTGAACTTCTAGATTAGTTGGATTGTTCTCAAGAGTTTTAATCCTAAGTAATTACATTTAAGCTTTCCTAAATTTTGGGTTGTGTATGAAATGGACTTACTATCTATTACAACTTGGATGCTAGATTTTGGGCCATGTATAAAGTAGCCTACAATCTTATGGGATTTTGAAGGTCTTTTACTGATGGTCTTAACCATGTTGATTCAGGAAATTTCAAGTTAATAGATTCTTGGTATAAATTTCAAGATCTTAGATTAGTGGTATGCATTTCTAGTTCTTATATGTATTTTTGATAGGAAAACCTGGTGAACTTCTTCATAGAGGATCTAGAAAACATTGACTTTATTTGGGGAAGCTGAAGCATGAGATGGATTTGATTTCCTAGAGTTCTAAGTTGAGATGCTGAGGTGAACCCAATTTCAATTTAGTTCTTTGTTTAGGGTGATTTTATTTCTGTGAATGACTAATCTTATAACTATTTACTTGTAGAGCTTCTAAAAATTTTCAATCTTGCATTTTTTTCTTATAAAAGTTTAGTTCATATGTTGTAGGTCTTAATGGTCATTCTCTTAGAAGGAACAAGTGGAGCAACTCTTGTAGAAAATGGAGGTAGTCAAAAGAGAAGATCAAAATAGCATACATGGAAGTCCCAATGAAGGACCCAGGTTCGAATCACACCGGAGGCACTCTACGAAAAGTAATTGAATTTAATTGGGCGCGGGAGGGGGTGATCGAACCACTCACTGCTCATGTCCCTTGGGTTTACATTGCCAGGGTGGGGTCACCGAAGTGGCTCCTCCTCAGGGGTGGTTCCCAAGTAAATAAAAAAACATAACATACATGGTCATTATACATATAGATGTTGAAGAGCTTGCATTGGCTTCTTCCAAGCTCATGATTGCAAGTACAAAACAAGATATTTGGAAGCAATGAGGACTATATTGTGGTTTTGATGTCAAGTTCGAGCATGGTTTGGGGTGGAACTTTAAGATGTAAGCTTATATCCTCATGGGTGGCATTGTATATATTTGTATTATAATGCCTTTTGTATAATAGGGGAAAGGTTAATGTCCTCTCCATGTGTACTCATTCCTTTCAATATAAATAAAAGTTTGATTGATTGAACTTTTAGTACAACTTATTCTAGATCAATATGGATTCCTTCTTCGTTCTGGAAGTTTCCTTTGTACTGGCAAGTTACTGATTGGATACATAATCTGACTACATATGTATGTGTAGTACATGATGTCTATCACTACACACTAATTACATTTACAAGTGTAGTAAGTGCCATTTTTCACTACATACCAACTACATATACAATTGTAGTAAATATCATTTCTCCCTACATATTATAGCTACAAATATGAGTGTAGTCATATATTTAGCTATAATTGCAACTACATTTTTATGTGTAAAGAGAATTTTCACTACAATTTGGGTTACATATGAATTTGTAGCTAAATGAATATCTAACTACACTTTTGAAAAATATAGCAAAAATAATTAGCTACACGGGTATTAGCTTCATATTTTAAATGTAAGGATAAATGTAGCTAAAGCTTTTAGCTACAAATTTTAGGTTTTTTGCTACAATTTCTTTTTGTAGTTAAAGATCATTTTTTTTTGTAGTGTGCTAAAAGATTCATGGTAGAAATAGGTAGAGAAGGTGGCTTTGATTGAAATTTGAGAGGACAAGGTCCAAGGGAAGATCTACCTAGAATCCAAGGTTGAAGAGATCTGACCCAACACACCAATACACCCTAGTTTGTCCAACCATGTCCAAGTTCTCTGCATCAAGATTTTTGACATATTTTTTTATATCACTCCTAACTCTCCTGGCTACTTTTGGCCCGAGAGGTAATTTAGAACATATAGGGGTGTATGCTCATGATTTGTGAGAGAGGATTTGGTATATTGATAGGTTTTTAGTCACACTTCATGAGAGCAAGCGGGATGACCCCCACATGATTACCCACCATAGTACATGTTGGGTTGGGATGCTAGTGTAGGGAAATAGGGTGCATATATAGGCAACATAAACAAAGTTTTTATTGTCGTATTCCCCATAAACCAACGGATCACGTCAACAACTATATAATGGAAATGATGGTTTTGAGGATATACTTGGTCCTGGAGAAAGTCTAGAGACATACTCTTCGTCGTTGTAGATACATAAATATCATCTAGTTTGCTCTTGGACGGTGTCAGGGGCAACTCCTGGTCTTCACCACAGACATCAGACTAGAACAACATCTACAACGGCTCCTACAATCTCGCCATGGACTGTAGGCTGATGTTGTCCTCCTAGAGGCACACAATGGCCTCTTACCTCTAGAGTAGTTCAGGAGGACCACCGAAAACTCCACATTGTGCTACCAGAGTCAACGTGAAGGAGTTGTCCCCTTCTGTCAGCGTACTAGTCGCTGACATGCTCTCCCACAACTGATCCTCAATTGTTCTCTTCCTTGCTTTCCCTGCCTTGAACGGGTAGGACTTGTTTGGGATCTCTATTGGTTACCAAAACTAGAAAGGACAACAATTATCAGAGCAACTTATTCTCAATTATGTATCTTGGGAAGCCCCCAGTACCCCTCTACTTATAGTAGAGGCCAGGGCCAGGGATCCTGATCGGTGTGGGAGCAGAAGGGTCTGGAATCATGAATGTTCCAGAACCTATGAATTGTGAGACAATCGTCTCACAAAGCAAAATGGTTGTCTCGTGTGCAAGATGATCTTTTTGCAAAGTTTCCATCTCTACAATTGAATCCACAATTTCTTTATAAATAATGTCCAACATTAATCCTTGTACCAATTGAATTGAACAAGTGAAACAATTCAACCTTTTCTCATGATTCAGGAAAATTACCAGAACCTTCAGCTAGCCAGTCCGAGCCGATCGATTCACTAAGTGAATCAGTCATCTCACTGGCCTGAGACGACCAGTTCACTAGGTGAACCAGCCGTCTCATTAGCTTGATTCGACTGGTTCACCTTGTGAGCCGATCGGTTGGTGTCTTGAGTCATGTAAAAAAATCAGCCAATTCAATTTTCAATCAACCTGACACTCCAACTAGTCAGTCCAACACTTGAACTTGATGATTCTGAGTCCAATCAATTAATATATTTTTTAATTGAATACCTAAACTATTAGAAAATACATGCATAAAGTATAGTGGCGGAAACAAAAATTTATCTATTTGTATTCCCATAATAACAAGATCACGTCAACTACTATGAAATATGAAGGATGGTTTTAGTGAGTTATACCTGGTCCTTGAGTAAGTCCAACGAAAAAAATTGCTTCTTTGCAACTGCTAACAAGTTGCTCTTGGATGGTGGCTGTGCAGCTCTTGGTCTTCACCATGAACAACATCTACACAACTTCTGCAGCGACTCCGGTCGCCTGGCCATGGATTGCAGGTTGACTTTGCTCTCTGAGCAACAACCAAAGGACTCCTGCCTCTAGAATAGTACACACAGACCAACTAGAACTCCTTTCGTTCACCAAGAATGGATAGGAAGGAGTTGTCCCTCTCATTAGTGTACTAGTAACCAACCTGCTCTCCCACAATGACAACTTCTTAGTTGTACTCTCCTGTTGGCTATCCCTCCATGTCTGGTAGGACTTGCCTTGGCTCTCTTGGTTAACACAACCAGAGAGGACAACAATTGTCAGAGAAATTGATTCTCAATTGTTTGTGTTGTGTCTTGGAAAGCCCCCAGTACCCCTCCTTTTATAGGCGAGGTTAGGGTCAGGATTCCCTGTCTGTACATGATTGTGTAGGAGTGGAAACGCCTGAAAGAACTTGAACTTTTGCAACCTTCAATAGCCGATTCAGGCACTTAGGACACCCAGACGGTCGACTGGTGTGCAAAATGGTCGTCTCACACTTCCAAATGGTCATTTGGTAGTTCCCAATGTAAAATAAATTTGGTTATTTTGAATTCAATTAATATCTCATATTAACTTCCTTGTTCCTCAAGTAAAGAACAATAGAAACTATTCGGGAAACATCACAAACCTTTGTTTGACCCTGCTGGGCCATCTCACCCAAGTGAGAAATCGGTCTCACTCACCCATACGACAGTCTGGTGAGTTGAGATGAGTCGGTCAGTTCAATCATATTGAACCGGTCGATTCAAGGAAAAAACTAAGCCAATTTGATCCTTGATCTTCCTGACCACCCAAACGGCCATCTCAACAATTGAGACGCCCATCTGGATGCCCAAACGGCCATCTCACTCAGTGAGATGGTCGTTTGGCAGACCTAGTTAGCCAATCGAGCAATCGATTACTTGAATTGAATACCTAAATACTTTAGTAATCAATCCAATTATCATTCAATATCAAACTCCTCTTCTAGATGGGTTCCTATGTGTGTGACCCTATAGGTGCCATATCACATTGGCAGTGAGTGTCCGTAACTATCTTATGACATCACAACCAGAGAGTGGTGCCTAATCACACATCAGTGCTACCCAAGTGAATGGAAAGTAGGATAACAACTTCAACCTACATTTGTGTAAGGTGTTGTAGTGATTATATAATTCCTTTATCTCTGATACCCAAGGTGAACTCAAGGCATGTAATGTCATCATCTTAATGTTCAATCCATGTTTCTTGAACAAATAGCAGACTGTCTGAGATAATGTGACCTCAATATAATATATTAATTCACATGTGCATGCACATGCATTTTTTAGTCTCGCTTATCAAGTGGCCATGATATCATATTCCAGTAGAAGGGACAAATCCCATATCTACCACTCACAATCTATCCCCATGTGTCAAAGTCACCCAATAATCACCATTATAACAGCCCATGTTTAAGGACTGCATTTGATAATGTCAGAGTGAATCCAATGATATGTGATGACTACAATGATTTCAGGTCTAAGAATCACAACCACCACCTTCACTGTGGGAGATGACTGTGACCACTACAACCATGTGTCACCCTCAAGGTGGGTCTGTCTGGTACACTATTCTCTAGCATGTATCTGTGTGTTTGGTTTGATATTTCCATATCATGACTAATGAGATTTATCAACAACCAACTCACACACCAATCTTATGTGTTATTGTTGTTTATCAACCTTCCTCAATAAAAACTGATCAGGGACATAAGGAGAATATGTATATGTACTCTTAACATCCATATGATCTCATCTACAAGGTTACAACATACATCATTGAGTAATATAATTCTCTAGACATTCACTCTATATCCTCATTATTTCATAACTGAGTGAAACAAATGAATTGGGAGCTTGCCTTTTATATATGTGTTGTTATTAATCAAATTCTTTTAGGTAATTATGCCATGTTAATCATCTTATGATTGTCTCTACGAGCATACCTTACCAACATAAACACCTTTAGCAATCAAATTAAACATTATTCATGAATATAATCCTTTCCAAATGTATTCTATGTGTGTGACCCTATAGGTCTAGAATCACATTGACAGGGAATGTCATAACAAACTTATGACATCACAAGAAAAGAGTGGTGCCTAGTCACATATCATTGCTACCCAAGTAGTGTGGAAAGTTGGAGAACAACTTCAACCTACAATCTGTGATTAGTGTTACAGTGATCATATAGTTCCTTTGTCTCTAATATCTGGATTGAACTTGAGGCATGGTATCATCATCCCCTCAATGTTCAATCCATGTTTCTTCAACTAGAGAAGACTGTTTGAGATGCATACGAGTTCACATATCACATATTGAATCACATGAATACGATCATATATTTCTCAGTCTCACTTATCAAGAGGCCTTGGATAGCAAACTCTTATAGGAGGGATAAATCCTATCTACATTACTCACACTCAGTCCCATGTGTCAAAGCTACCCAATCATCACCTTTATGGAAACCCATATTTCAAGATTACATTTGATGATGTCAAAGTATACCCAACGACATGGGATGAATGTAGAGACTTCAAGTCTAAGAATCACAATAACCACTATTACTATGAGAGATGATTCTGACTACCATTCCATGGTCTCCATGTATCACTCTCATGGTGAGTCTGTCCGATACATTGTTCTCTAACATGTACCTATGCGAGTGACTTGATATAATATATCATGACTAATGAGATTCTATCATCAATCAACACACACTCTAGTCTTATGTATTATTGGTATCTATTTTTTCTTCCACAGTAATATCCGACTAGGGACATAATAAGAATGCACTTGGTATTAGCATCCATATGATCTCATTCTTCAAGTCACATACTTGAAGACATACGTCATCGAGTAACATCATATTTTAGAAATCTACTTATGTTTGTGTGAACATATCATGACTGAGGCAAACATACTAGTCGGAATTACCTTTTATTATTATGAAATTAGGTATCTAATGCCACACTCCAATTTTCATATGATTGGTTCTCTGGGCATACATACCAACAGACTCCCACTTGCACTTAGAACCAATCACCCATGAATCATATTCCAAGTGATCTTTAACATGTCCATCATGTTTCTACTATGCAAGCTCTTTTATAGTGGGTTTAGCAACATTTGATTAAAGTCAGTATTTTGAAATTTTCACATCTCTTCGTTGTACGACATTTCATATGAGATGGAAGTGCCACAATATGCTATCTGAGATTCCCAACCTATCTAGTAGATCCATTGTTGTCACAGTATTTCTACTGTGTCATCAATGGTTGGAACCTCACAGAAGTTCACCCATATGAACTTCTTGATCCATACAACATCCTTTGTTGTTCTCGTAATAGAGATAACTTATTTTATAGATATGAACAACTGTCATTAGCTTAGAACCCTTTCTAACTTACACTTCTCATTTAATGTCAAACATAGATTTACATTGTGATCATTAATTTTTCATTTTAGAAGATTGCATCAGTGTAACCTTTTACACCCAACACTTCCTTATTACCATAACCAAGGGACTGATCCTGTTAGTGCTTCACAATCACTTAAGGACGTTCTTTATGGCAGTCCAGTGACTTTCACTAGTATCTGACAGATACCTTCTCATCATATCCAATACATATGAGATTGCTAGAAACACACACACACACACACACACATATATATATATATATATGTATATATATATATATATATATATATATAATCATCATGTTCAATACATATGAGATGAGTGGATATCCTCTCTTCATGTCCAATACATATGAGATAATGGGATAAGTACACAACATTGCTTTCAAGATAGATCCAATTGTAATTGCATATGACATCTATTCCATGTATTCATGTTCTTCATAAGAACTGGGATACTAGGCTCTTGAGAGACTAACTCCATGGAACATGGACAAGTTTTTTTCTCAACCATTCATACATGTTGAACCCTTCAACATATTACCAATGTATGTTCTATTACTTAGGTTAAGAAACTTTTGAAATATATCTCTATAGATCTCAATCCCTATCACATTGGACGTCTTTCCTAAACCTTTCATAGAGAAAGTGTTTCCAGCCATGTTTTAACATATGCACGATTAAGGACATTATTCCCCATCACGTGGAATATAAATATGTTCCCATTAAATATTTAATCACAAATTTCATCTTCATTTTGACTCAAGTCAAACCCTTTGACTATCTTATCAAATAGAAGATTCCATCTCTAAGATTCTTACTTCAATCCACAAATTGACCTTTGTAGCTTATAGACTTTATTTGCATTATTGCATTTATAAAACCTTTAGGCTGTTTGACATACACATCCTCATAGTCATTCCAATTAAAGAATGTGATATTTAACATCTACATGCCAATTCTCACTATCATACTAAGTTGCAACAACAAACATGATCCATATAGATTTAACTATGGTAACTGGTGAAAGACTTCATCATGTTCAACACCTTAAACTAGTTTGAAACTCTTTGTAACCAATTTACCTTTCCATGTTGGTCTTCTTACAAAGACCCAAATGCACTCTATGGGATTTACCCCTTCAAGTGGATCCAGCAAGCTCATACCTTGTTGATTTACACAGAGTCCATCATGGATCTCATGGCCTCAAGCCATTTCTCAGACTTTGGTTCCTTTAGTAGTTTCTAAGTAGGTTGTTGACTCATCATTTATGATCAACCTACCACCTTTATGAGTTATAATATATCATCATCTTTCAAAATCAAGGCGTGTTTTATTAGAACTATGAGTTCTATGTGTTACATAAGGAACTTGAGATTCCCACAACAATGTGCGATTCTCCTTGTTCCTATTGTACCTCTTTTAGGTTCAATGTTTTCTTGTTTGTCTTGAACATTTTGAATTCTACTTTTACTCCCACTGATTCCTTAGGAACTAAGTTCCTCTATAGGAATACAACCATCCAAACCAACAAACATTTTAGTGTTGGATTGGGATAAGAGTAGTATTTAACAAAATAACATTTATGTGATTTTTAGACAAAGCTTTTTAAGAAACTTTTTTTCTTATATAAGAATTCATCACTAGTAAATATAAAACGCACACCGAGACACCTCCCATGCCATATCTCATATGGTGTCTCTTAAACCAAATTTAGACGGTACATTGTTTAGTATTAGGCATGTGCCTAAAAGAAATTGGAAGATCAGTAAGATTTTGTTCACCATGACAAGCAAGTGTGATTCCTTCTTACTGATACATTTTCATGATATAATATCATTGTGTTTCAGGTGAAGTTGATCATGATACATTGTCACAATCTCCCCAGAAGGTCCTCAAACTCTTGGTTTAAAATATCTCAACATCGATCACATCAAAGATTCTTAATACTTTTACCAAGTTAGTTACATACTTTATTTACAACCTCCTTGAACACTTCAAGAGATTCATACTTGTATTTCATTAAATACAAACTTCATATCTACTGATAAAATTAGTAAATACAATGAGGTACTAGTAACTATATTAGCATTTATTCTAAAAGGTCTAAATACATCAGTATGTAGAAATGCATTTCTAGTGAAAAATAGTCACTCTCCCACTACATCTAGTGAAGATGCTTTTGTCATATTGCACAACAAGTAAGATATGCATGTATCTATTGGTTCAATATCCAAAAGAGTCTTGATAACCATCATATTGATTCTAGAAATGCATTTCTCATTTATGTGCTCTAGATGACAATGCTATAGGTATTCAATGTTTGAGTCATCAAGTCATTCAATATATGTGTCATACACATTTTTCTTTACAACTATGAAGTATAATTTGTGAGACATAGGGCATTACCATAAAAGATCATATCTTTTAAAATGAAACATAATGTACTTGTCACACAAGACATATGATGTTTTTTGGTCGGCTAAAACTCGTCTTGCTTTTTTTTCATTTTCTTTTGTAAAGGTGGTATTTACAATGCATACATTCCCAAACTGAAAATGAAGGAAAGGAACAGGCTATACAAAGAATACTGTCTAGGGAAACAAAAGGGACAAAACCTCTAAGAAGTCAACAAAGAATAAACTTTAAGACCAGAAGCTAGAGCAGGAGGAAACCCAGACATGAGATGCTACTCTCCGTCACAAGACCAAGCTCATCGCAGAAAGAAACTTCAGTGAACTCAGATGCATACCAAGATAAAAACCAAATAGCAACGAAGACCTTCTGGGCAGAAGACGAGCTCCAACCAGGCTGGGAACTCAACAAAAGAAACAACAGCTACAAACCAACACATCACAAACACAGAACTCGCAAGCCACAAGATGATTTGTCTATCAACCAAGGAAGAAGCCTCTACCAAACAGCAGAACCCAGCAGCACGACCATCAACAACAAGGCCATCACATCCAGATGGAGTGAAACGGGAGCGTCGACATCCACACAGGATGGGGACTCGACCCTCTCAACAGCCAACAAAGAGAAGGTGAGAGGGGAGCGTCCACATCCAACAAAGGATGGGGACTCGACCATCACCAGGACATGAGAAAACACCATAATTCACAAGATGAAGAGAAAAGAGCAGCTCAGCAAACCAAAAAAATCTTGAGCGAGTTCTGCCACTCCACTCGGGATAAACTCAACCTCTCAAGAACATAAGAACAAACCCACAGATCCAAACACTTCCACCTCAAAGACCGCACAGAGAAAAAAAACAACAGCAAAGATCCCACTACATCAGCAAACAGAAGATAAACCCAAGAAGAAAGAATCCTTCACCTTCAGAACACCCAACAAACCAAACCAAGATGAAACAAGCAAGAAGACAACAACAGCTACGCCATGGAGAACAACGACCAACAACCTCCCCCAGCAGCCAACAACCCAAAAAAAGGATCCAGCCGAACAGATGACACACCAGCATCAAAAAATACCATCCAGAAGCCGAAAACCTTCATTTGCAATTACACAAACCCTCATAGGTAGAACATCGAGAGGGGAGCAGCACCATGACAATAGAAACCTCAGAAAAAGAAAACCAGCAAGGACACCATCCGGCAGGATCCTAGACAACAACCAATACCAAACAACATACTAGATCCAAAACAGCAAACAGGAACACCTCACCCCCTCCACCAGGTGCAACCTAAACCCTCACCATGATATTAAAATCATTATCAATACTAATCCACAAGCTAGATACATCTTTATGGGTATTATCATGGATCCTCCTATTCCTTTCCAACCACGTATGGTAAAGCAAAATAGGGCAGAGGATACCTTCCTTCTCCAGGATGAGAGAAATAATATCATTCCATCCCAAAGGAGAAATAAAACAAATGCCTTTAGTAAAAGCCATACTCCAAAGGTCCTTAATATAACTACACTCAAAACAAATATGATTGGTATCCTCATAGCCATTCATGCATAAAATGCAAACAGACACCACTGTAATGCCTCTTCTCCTCGAGTAGTCATTCGTTGGCTACTTATTATGCATCACTTTCCAAGTGTGAAAAATACTATTCAAGTGAGCTTTACTCTTCTACAACCAGGAAAACATAGGACTAACATCCCTTTTCATTCTAATACTATCCCAAACTGATTTAAATCACACTTCCTTCATCCCCATAAAGAGACAATGATCATCCTCTTTCTCCCTACAGATTGGAACATCTTTGAGTTTGTTAAGAAATAAATCAGAACATCTAGAGTCACTCACACACCACTTTCTGTCTCTAATGATGTTGCTAAGACAAGCATCAACTGGAAGGCCAACCCTAATCACCATATTCTTATTGACAACTTCATGAAAGAACTTGCCATTAACCCAAGGATCTTTCCAAATGGAAATGTTCTGCCCAGACCCAACCTTCAAAGACATGAGATTTCTCAACGTAGACTTTCTTCTCACCATTCAATTAAACATCCAAGAATGATTGGGCGAGGCTTCGCTACACCAAATAGTGTCCTTCTTCAAGTATTTCTCATTAACCCATTTCACCCAAAGGGAGTCTTTTTTTCTCGCCACATCCCAAGAATTTAGAATAAGGCAAGCATCTGCGACCTCCTTGCTGTCCCTGATGCCTAAACCACCCTCATCCTTAGGCCGAGTAATAATATCCCAGCTAACAAGATGAAGATTCCTCTTATTGTCAGAAAAACCCCAAATAAAATCTCTGCTCAGCTTGTCAATTTCCTCCAAAACAGATTTAGGAGTCGGAAAGGCCATGACCCAAAACAAGTGCATAGAGGAAAGAGTAGACTTAACCAAATCCACTCTCCCAGCCAAAGAAAGCATCTCCGACTTCCAACTTTCAAGTTTCTTCTTGAGCCTATCAATCAGAATCTCGCATTGCTTCTTCCTAATCTTTCCAGAAAACAAAGGGATGCCCAAGTATTTAGCATCTTCAAACTTCCCAAAATTCATATCAACCTTTTCAGCCACTACTTTGTTATGATTCTTACTATTAGTAAAGATAACACTCCTCTCTGTTGATATGCAGCCCCGACATGTTACCAAACTCATCCAACGGCTTTCTAATGCCAACAACATTATCTTCAGAAATCTTCGAGAAAATCATCAGGTCATCAACAAAGACTAAATGCGAACAATGAGTAGTTTTGGATATAGCAATGGGAGTAATGATTCTATCATTCACAAACTTCTTAATCAGCTCAGAAAACCCTTGCATTGCAATGACAAACAAGTAAGGCGTAAGTGGGTCTCCCTGCCTCACTCCATTCGAAGGGAAAATCATTTGAGACAGCTCACCATTAACAAGCACCTGATAAGATGTGGAGCTGAAAATCACATCAACCCAACTAATCCATTTAGAAGGAAACCCCATCTTGTACATAATGGAGAACAAATATTTCCAACTGACAGAGTCATAGGCTTTAGAAATATCAGCTTGAATACACATGTTAAGACACCCACTCTTATTAAAATCACTAAGGATCTCGTTGGTTAGTAAAACCACATCCTTAAGACTCCTTCCTTTGATAAAAGCACATTGATTGATATCAATGATATCGAGAAGAACCATCTGCAACCTTTTGGCAAGAACCTTCGAGATAATCTTATAAAAGATGTTGCAAAGAGCAATGGGACGCCAATTCTTAACAAGATAAGAGTCACTGCCTTTCGGAAGAAGAGTAATGAAGGTCCTGTTGGCTTCTCTCAAAAGGGAACCATTACTAAAAAACTCTTTAACCGCATCAAACACATCATTACCAATGATAGGCCAAGCATTCTTGAAAAAAAACTGTTAAACCCATCCGGACCAGGACATTTGTCTGTATTCAGCTCCATAATAATGTCCTCAACTTCCTTTCTAGTTATGTCTTTGGTAAGCAGCTTCTTGTGGGTGCTAGAAATCTTGGCACCTTTCCATTCATCCTTCGAAACCTCCCCCTGGCTCTCCTTACAGAATAAGTCTTTGTAGAAATCAGCAATAGCATCTTTGATTTCATTCGGATTTTAGACACTTTCCCGTTGATATTAAGACAATTGATCGAGTTTCTCATCCTCCTGGACCTCAAAGAAGAGTATAAAAAATTAGAATTAGAGTTCACTTCTTTCATCCATTGCACCCTCGATTTATGACGATAAAAACCTCTTCTAACTCAACAACAGATTTAGCTTCTTTCCTCTTAGTATTAGCTTCATGTCTGAGATTAGAATCAAGAGGATTCATGTCAGCCAAACATTGAGCTTCGATAGCGAGATTTTTAAGAATAGTGTGGTTCTCATGAACATCCCCAAACACATCTTTATTCCATTTGCATAATTTGTTCCTCAAGCAATCCAACTTTCTGTAAAGTCTGAACATAGCAAATCCTAACACCTCAAGCTTCCAACTATCCTCCATAACACTGGAAAATTCTTTGTGTTTCATCCACCCGTTGAAAAATATGAACGGAGACTTCCTACTTCTTTGCTTCCCCAAGAAGAGGCACACTCTCCTATGGTCACTAACAATGTTAGATATACTTTCTCCATGAAACTCTTCAAACTTCAACTGAAAATCAGAATTATATAAAACCTTATCAATCTTGGAAGCAATAAACCTATCTCCGTCTTGTTTTTTATCCCAAGTGTAGAAAGGACCATTTAAATTTAGCTCAAACAGACCATGATCGAGGACAAAATTGTTAAAGTCTAACATCAATTTCAGGGAAGGAGGATCAATACCAAACTTCTCCTCCGCCTTCCTAACAACGTTGAAATCACCCATAATAATCCAAGGACCATCTATCCTATTAGCAAACCGATCCAGATTTAACCACAGACTTTCCCTATCATAATCGCCATTGTGCCCATACACAACAGACAAATAGAAACTCTTATCTTCTCTAAACACCTTGACATTAACAACCTGATCACATTCTTCCAGAGCGTCAACATGACATGACTCCTCTTTCCAGAGAACAAACACCCTGCCAAGGGGATGCGAAGCCGAATTCCAAGACATATGATGTTTTCATCAATGGAAAGTATATAATAGAAATTCACTAATTCTATTATGTGCCCATGAATGACAACTTCCAACTATAGAGGCATCAACCCTTGTTCCATATAGTTCTAGCTTACTTCTTCACAAATCTTGAAGTAGAGATCTCTATCTCCATCTTCTTCCTGAGATCCTTTATATAGATGATATTTCTTTCCAATGTCCAGACAGGTGACAATGGTGGCACTTTCTATTCTTAATCCATTAAGTGAAAAGGACATATTCCTTTTCTACTTACCCTTCTCCATAAATTGAGTGTAGAAAACTTGAACTTCATCTTAGCCTCATAACTTTTCTTGGCTTTGCATTTTCCCTAGGACTCACTTTGCTGATCACCATCATAAATTTGTCCTTTCTTCGTTCATGCTTTGGAATCAATGTGCCAAACATCTGATAAAATACTATATGATTCATATAACAATTTGTAAAATCATACCCATGATCAACTCTTGACCTGATGAAATCCCAATCTTTCCACATGCCCAATCATATTGAGCACATGGGGTTATAACGAATCTCCCTCTGTTAGTTTACACTCAAACAACACTTCTAAGACATTACACATTGATTGCTTAAGATGCGTTAGCATCTAGAGAATGTACATGTTATCATGTTGTTCATGCAACTCATAATTCATGCAATATATAATAATGTGATCAATGTCTATGTCATCTTTGGCATGCTTCCAGTAAGTATCCATATTAGCCTTAGGCACATTTGGAGCGGGTTCTTCTGACTTTGGACTATCAAGGACATAGAGCTTTCTCTAATTGATGAGAACATTTCTCAAAGTCCTTAACCAATTGTGGAACTTTATCCCATTTTTTCCTTCTTAAGGATAGATCGCAATTTGAACATGTTTATATTTGACATTAGTTTCTACAAAGAACTATTACAACTTTTTTGAAACATTTTTTTGATTTGGTTTGATTTGATAAATTTGATGATACTAATTAGGTTTTTATTTAACTATCTCTCCCACTATTTTGTTAAAATTGATAACCCTCATGTATCAATTCGGAAGATTGCAACATACAATCTTCTAGTGGTCCAGATCTAAGATAATTAAACTATGGCTCGACCAACACCACAATACATAGTCAATCATCAAGGTAGTCAACTTTTGCCAATTTTATCATATGCAATTTTGGATAGATGACATGCACAACTCCTTGCCATAATCATTTGCATGCCTCTAGGCCTAGACGCTCTAAGAATCACCAATTTAAGCCTGACCCAACAACCAACACGATAGATATGCACCCTATAAAGGTAGAACCTACATATCTACCATCACACTTCCACGAGATAGACAACACACCACGTGAAAGTGTAACCTACGCTTAGTCAATCAAGCTTTTCATGTGTGTTTCTAATGGAAGGCATGTTAGACTTAATCTTTCATTTAAGGGTTTTTGTATATATAAATACATATAATTTATCCAATCACCACATATATAGTACGTATTATATACATGCTATATCACACAACTAAAACATGTAGTAAAAAATTGATGGTTATGGCCAGCCTAATGTAATTCCTTGGAGCCATAAGGAATTACCACAATCTAGGTATACATCATATGCAGAAATCTGTTGTTGATGAATATCCATGCTTTCCAATCTGGGTTGTTTGGTTCAACCTTTGAACAGATCAGCTCACCTCATCCGATCAGTTTGGCTTGTTCTTCTAGTCCTCCTTGGTCCTCCAGCCAGTCATCTCATCTCTGAGACGATCGATTGACACTGTCAAAACATCTTTGTTCTTTGTCATAACATTATAGTAAACTATCCTACTATCACATCATTGTAGAGAAACATCAAATTACATTCGAGGGGAGCAAGGGTAGGAAAGAATTAACTTTATATTGGGAATATAAGTTAGAGGCTTGGTACACAGATTGAGATAAATCAAGATTAACCAACCACACAACCATGCACAAGTTATAGGGGTTATTGGCCATAACCATGCTACACATCAACCATAAAAAACTGCTTTTAGGGTGACACATGTAATTGCATATATATGTCACACACACACACAACACACACACACAAATATATATATATATATATATATATATATATATATATATATATATATATATATATATATATTAGTTTGGGATTTTCATGGTATTTGATTGGATAAGAAATTATTTGCATTGTATGCAATATTAAATGATAAAACTAGAATTTGATCATATCAATTATCCCAAAATATAGTATATTGATATGACTCTGATATCATAGTAGGAAAATAGGGCGTAGATATAGGTAGTGAAAGCAAAATTTTTATTGCCATATTTCTCAGAAAATAGCAGATTACATCAACAACTATATATTGGAAAAGGATGATTTCAAGGATATACCTGGTCTTAGAGCAAGTCCAACGACATACTTCTCATAGTTGTATATGCGCACCTATCATCTAGTTTCTCTTGGATGGTATCTGTGCAGCTCCTAGTCTTCACCATAAATAACAAATTGGAACAACGTCTGTAACGACTCTTGTGGTCTCACCACAAACTATAGGCTAATATTGTCCTTCTAATGGCAGACAACGACCTCCCTCCTCTAGAGTAGTCCATGCAGACCATTGGGAACTCCATGTTGTGCTACCAGAGCCAACATGAAGGAGTTGTCCCCTTCTATCAGTGTACTAGACATCGATATGCTCTCCCAAAATTGATCCTCAGTTGTTCTCTCCCTTTCTATCCCTCCCTTTAATGGGTAGGACTTGCTTGGGCTCTCTCTTGGTTACCACAACTAGAGAGGACAACAATTGTCAGAGCAACTGATTCTCAATTATGTGTCTTGGGAAGCCCCCAATACCCCTTTATTTATAGTAGAGTCCAGGGTCAGGGTTCCCGATTGGTGTAAAAGTGTAAGGGTCCAGAATCATGAATGTTCTAAGACCTACGAACTACAATATGGTTGTCTCGCAAAGCGAAATGGTCGCCTCATGTGCGAGAGGGTCTACAAGATGGTTGTCTCACAAAGAAAAATGGTCGCCTCATGTGCGAGAGGGTCGTCTCACTTAGTGAGATGGACATTTTGCGTAGTTTCTTGTTCTATAATTGAATTTACAATTCATTTCTAATTAATGTCCAACATTAGTCCTTGTACCATACAAATTGAACAAGAGAAACGATTTAAGTTTTTCTCATGATTCAAGAAAATCACCAGAACCTTCGGCTAGCCAGTACGAGCTAATCGGTTCACTAAGTGAACCAATAATCTCACTGGCCTAAGCCGATCAGTTCACTAGGTGAAACAGTCATCTTACTAGCCTAAGCCAACTGGTTCACCCTGTGAGCTGATCATTTGGTGTCCTGAGTCATGTAGAAATCAACCAATTCAATTTTCAATCAACCCGACACTCCAATCAATAGTCTAACACTTGAACTTGATGATTATGAGTCTAGTCAGTTGATGTTTCTTAAATTCAAAAATATTAACATATAATAAGTAATCAGGAAAAGGTTTACACAATATAGCCCACCTCAAAAAACACTCTTGTTGATGACATTGGCATGACATAAAGAAATGTTGGATAGTCATCCTTGAGACATTATTTTTCTCCTTTAAAGACGTCTCTACAGTCCATGAAAACCATTAAGTTGGGATCATAAGGATTGTTTTCCACCTATAAAAACTAGTACACTAAAAGTGATTCAATCAAGCAGCAGTAGTTATGTAAGACGTTAATTGTCTTGGAGCCCACCAAATAATATAGATGGATTAAGACAGATCGTAGACTAAAAATTCACAATGCTTCACTGTTAATTGAATACTCTATTGAATTGAAACCTACCTCTACTTCAACTCCATATGCTGTTTGCACACACAGTTGTGGGCCACCCACTTTGATACTCTAAGAGCTTCCCTGAAGCTGCTCCAGATGCAACAATAGCAAGCCTAATTGTTTCAAGGTTAGATGTTTGCACTTTAACCATCAAACATACATCTTTTCAGTACCTGCAAGGAATCATGGCTCCTCTTTCACAAACAACAATACTGAGACCTTCACTTCTTTCTGTTATCTTTTCTACTTTTGAGTCAAGATATGTAACACCAACATCATAACATCTACAAGGAAAATAGTGACATATTTATCCGTGCATACTGCATCATTGATATAGTTCTTCCATGTAAACTTCTTCCTAGCCTCTGTAATAATTCTTCATGCAGCAAATCTTTATTCACTCTACCATATGCATGGATGATCATAACAGGGTCACCATCATCAAGGTATACAATTGTATCTCTCCATACATGCTCTATACATCGAGTAAGCCCAAGATCTAGGTGAAAAAATAAATAGAAAGTTAATTCACATACAAGCATATAGGAAGCATAATAGTAGGATGTAAGTTACATGATTCATATAATCCCCTAAAAATTTTAGCTAAGTCCCTTTGGGTGGAAAGAAATCATGATATATCTTCTTAAGTGCAGCACCTGATATAGCATCCTAGGATACTGGCATGTGGTGAAGATTTAATCAATACAGTCTCAGAACTAAATGTTATATATTGAAACATTGACGAGTTAGTCCTTCCAAATTTATTAGGTTCAAAGTGTATTAAATGGTACAATAGAAAATCTGAATGCTGATCTTCATGATTCACAAATAATAACTGTTGCTTTTGGATGTGATATTTGATAAAACCAGTTAATATCATTCATTTAAATTAGAAAAGAGGATATATGTATCAAAAGAATGAGGGAAAGAGCACAGTAGTACAATAGAAATAGTTTAATACTTCTATGGCCTAAATATTTTTTTAATCTGAGATTAGCTAAGTACAAGTCTTGTGGGATGTTATCACAATCTGTTAACAACTGCCAAATCCAACAGTTGTGTGAACTATTAAGTCAAACACAAGCTTTTGTTCCAAGCAGAGCCAAATCCAGGAGTTGGCTTTAAAAAAATATAAAATACGTCAACTTTGGAGCTCATTAATTTAATCTTACCTCGTGATTTTGTTCGCTAAACTTACTTTGGATGTGAATTAACAAGAAAAGAGGAAGGATGCGTAGCATGATCACATTTGGACCTAAGAAGTGCAAACACATTTCTAGGCATGTCCATGGAGAAGTATGCATCCATGATATACACACACTCACATCCGTGTGTGCGCACACGTGTGTGTATGTCCATCCTTTTTTCTTCTGCAGTAACGATCTCCTCACATATTACCTCAAAACGTTTAATGCACCAACTTTAAGGCTGCAATATCCCTTAGTAGTTCTAAATATCATTTATGCCGTAAAAGTTGCACCTCTCTCCAGGTTGCACCTCCCATGGCCTTTGAAGGCTTTTCTTAGAGGAGTTAAGTGCGGCTGAAAGTGAGGATGAAATTGCAGGCTACATCTACTACAGGTCCCAATAAAGGACTAGTAGGTGACCACCATATTTTCTCTACCTCTAGGTTTCACGGCCTCCCCACTATGGAGGAAAGAAAAACTGAACTATACAACCATCCAATACATTTTCAGCATCCAACAAAAAAAAGAAAAATTGTTGGATACGGTTGTGAAGTTCCCAATACATATGAAGAGGTTTCAAAAGAAGGGTTGGTGGGATGTCCAAGAAGAATTGGACATCATCCAAAGATGGAGTTGACTGAGTAGCTTGTTGCAGCCGTAACCAGAATTTAAAACAACAATGGTGGCCGCCTAATTGTGCATGTTGATGATGGAACATGAGGGGTTCAGACCCTGTTATCCTTTCTCAAGTGAGAAACCTCAGTTGAGCAAGTAGCAGATGATATCATGATTTGCACCCAATGAAGGAGAGGAAATCTTTGCTATAGTGGGTTAGACACCATCAGAGATGGAGTTGTAGGCCTATTGACGAATTACATTGACGCTGTGTTCAACATGGTAACATTGCCCTTCTCATATTTGTCTTTTGCTTGTGGATGGAAAGGAAGGCAAACATCAGTGAAGAAGCTGGTGGTACTGATGGTGGTGGTTGTCACAGTTCTGTGTTGATTTGCAATAGTGTTCCAATCATGCTTTCACTCTGTTGATGTTGTATAGGTCAACTTAATGGTTTCTCAGTTCTTTTTGCTGAGCCCATTCCAATCTAAGGTTTAGCTATATATATGTGTGTATATACTTGATATAATGCCCGCATGTTTGGATATAGCCATTTTTTTCCCATTGACACCATATTATCTAATGATTCTCTCTTGATGTCTGTAGTTCACTTCTGGGCCCCCGCATTTAAATGAGGAATCAACATTGCCAACATTGCTAATTTTGCAAAACCTCCGAAAAA
The DNA here is from genome assembly GCA_963693085.1 of Alisma plantago-aquatica. Taxonomy (NCBI): domain Eukaryota; kingdom Viridiplantae; phylum Streptophyta; class Magnoliopsida; order Alismatales; family Alismataceae; genus Alisma; species Alisma plantago-aquatica. Next base: position 98,723,164 of record OY856412.1, on the reverse strand, counting down.
GATTTCCTACCCTCAACAAGTTGGTATGTCAGCGAGTTGCAGTCTACTTGAATGCATTCTTCTACTTTCACTTGTATGTGGTTGGATTTTAGACCATAATGGGTAAATGTTTTGTTGTTTCAGCTGTTGCTTGCAGTGGGATTATCTGGTCACGCTACAGCTTGGTAATTAAACCGGTAAGGTATTTAATTTTCTTGATCTCTCATATAAGAATTTATTATCAAAGTTTTCTTTGTTATAGTATATATTTGTAATGACATAAGTTGGGGCTGCAGATGAAACTGAATGACAAAAACCATATTGGAAACAAGTGTCGTTTTAATTACCTTTGTAGATTTGTTTTCCATTTTATATTTGGTTCTAAGTATGTTTGGGACATTATAGTTTGAGCCCAAGTTATTTTGGTTCATTCTCTTGTTTTTTCTAGTCTTCGAACTTTTTGTGAACCAACACTCTCAGGATTTCCATCAAGCACGACATTAACATAACACACTTAGGACCGAATATAAAACAGAAAAATGACCTATGATATGAGTGACGAAGAAGTTGAATAGAATAGGAAAGGGAGAAGGGGACTGTAACATCCCTGACCTGGGTTATAAGCTAACCCTAGGTGTTTTGCCTAAATATGTAATTAAATCCTTGTGATTAACTTTGGGCATGTAATTAAGTTTCTTAGAAACATATATTTCAGTTTTTGCTCCTTTTTATATAAAGTTGTAGCATTGTTTTGTAATACAGGGACGTATGTGCAAATTACCCAGTTAGAAGGATTAACTTGCAAATTGCACATGTTAAGATGATTCTCTGATGTTGATACATCATGAGAATGATTATGTTGAAGTTAGAGGGATTTCCCAAGCTTGGGCACCAAGGTGCAGCTGTGGAAGCAATCCCGGTGCTTAAAACCCTAATTTGGGGTAAAATGCAATTTACCCAAATTAAGGGATGCAACTTGTAAAATATATCATCTAATGTATCTTTTAAGACTCTCATCATCATTTAGAGAAGAAATGATGAAAGGATCACTTCAATTGAATAATCAAGTTATGAATTACACCTTTGTGATTAAATAATCAGGGTGTATGTGCAATAGCCCTTTTAAGGGTATGTTTAAGTAATAAGCTGATCTTCTTTGCTCTCATTTCTTGACCTTAAGAGGAAGTTGTCCTTAAAATAAAGAAGAGAGGACGAGCTATGAAGGGTGGAGGGACTTAGTTGAAATTATGGAGAATTTATGAACTTATAATTAGAACCCCACCCCAAGTATATATACACTCCACCTCTCTAAGCAAGGGAACTTTCCCTTCGTTTCCTTACTGTTCTATTCACCCAAAAATGACCAAGGACTGCCTTGGAGCTAAGGAGGACGACCAAGGGTGCAAGGTAGGTTTGGATTCCTCTTCTTGCCTAAAGTCATGGTTAAAACTCGAATTCAAGGTCAATTTCATGACTAGCTCTCATGGCTCTATCTTTCTAGCCATCTTTTCTTGACTTTCCCTGGAGGTTTTCACCTTGGCCAACCTGTGAGAGCTCAAGGACGCCATTAAATCTTGGAGCTCGAAATCTTGGAGCTCAAGAAGCAAGCTTTAGGCGGGTTTTATAACTCTAAACCCATGCTTTATTATATACATCTCATTTATGCATGTAGGTGATAGTTCTTCTTTTTCCCTACTTTCCTTTGCTACCTTGCAAGCAAATCCATGGGAAATCCGTGATGTTCTTGATCTAGGAGATGAAGGCGTTATTTTCAATAAAAATTCACCACTTTTCACTTTGTTAAACGATCTCCCCAACTTGCTCTCTCGGTCTTAAGACCGCGAGGTGAGCAAACGGTCTCTAGACTGCGAGAGGGAAAACGGTCTCCAAGACCGTTTAACCCCGTTGACCGAGCGTGGACCGTATAAGAAACCTCTTCATAATTATGTGGAATAATCACCCTCAAAAATTGAGAAGCTAACTCCAAAGGAATCGGGAGATATGGCCATTTTAATCAACAACTTTAATTGCATTTATCCCTGATTTTCAAACGGTCTGAAATAGCCTTTTTGGGCAAACGGTCTTAAGACCGTTTAAGGTCGTTGACCAGGCATTGAACGTATGAGATTACTGTTCAAAATAATGTTAATTAACAACCCACCAAATTTTATGGACTAATTCCAATTGAGCTAAGAGTTGAAGGGTGATTACTAGGGAAAACCCTAATTAAAATCAGTACTGAAATATCAATGATTAATTTAGGGTTTTTGGGGTTGATTGACCTAAACGGTCTCAAGACCGTTTGGGGATCAACCAAACGGTCTCAAGACCGCGAGGGAAATCACCCAAGACCGTTTGAAGGTCTGGGGTCAAGAATAGTTGACGAATTGAAGGTACAATTATACCAAATTACATTGCAATTAAGTATTGATATAATCATCAATTCAATTGGTCCAATCTTGAAGAATTTTTCACTAGAATCCAAAAAGTTGGATGGGCAAACGGTCTCAAGACCGTTTGGAACTCATCCAAACGGTCTCAAGACCGTGTGGTGACAACCCAAGACCGTTTGAAGGTCTAGGGTTAAGCTAATTTAATCAATTAAGGACCCAATTGCAATAAGTTATCAATTAATCAAAATTCTGATTATGTGACTCAATCTTGGTTCCACCCCTATCAAATTACATTATATTTTGATGAAATCTTGGGAAAATGGTCTCAAGACCGTGTGGAGTTCATCCACACGATCTCAAGATCGTTTGGGCCAAGTTTGGGCCCAATTGGAGCTCAATTGAAGGGTTCAACCTTGTATTGATGCACATTGATGAGTGTTGATGGTTGAACATTGATAGACCCTAATTGAATCGACTTCAACCCTAATTGGTCAACAATTGAGGGTCAATTGAATGACCAATTGGTTAATCATAACCCTAATTGACTCAATCCATAAGTGGTCACCATGGCTTTGACCTTTTGAGGGCTTTAACATTGGTTGACATAATCGGTTGTAACCTTGAACCTTGTTGATGATCCAAGCGGTTTGAGACCATGTGAGCCTCGCGGTCTCAAGACCGTGAGGGGGCTCGCGGTCTCAAGACCGTGAGAGGCCTCATGGTCTCAAGACCGTGAGAGGGCTCGTGGTCTCAAGACCGTGAGAGGCCTCACGGTCTCAAGACCGTGAGAGGGCTCGCGGTCTCAAGACCGAGAGACACCAAACAGTCTCAAGACCGAGAGCCATCAAACGGTCTCAAGACCGAGAGCCATCAAACGATCTCAACCCAACTTGCCCTCTCGGCCTTGAAGTCAACATGGTTAAATGGTCTACACTTCTTCTTGGTCTTGAAGTCAACAATAGTAAATGGTCAACCCATCCAAAACGGTTTCAAACCGTTTGGAGGTTGGAGGTTGAGACCATTTGAGGATTTTCAAAGGTTGATTTCAACTAACCACTTAAAGGTGTATATGGTTCTATGACACCCTAATATAAACCCTAATGATAACCTAGGACATTAAGGGATTAATTAACTAATGGTTTGACCCATGATGATGATCAATGGGGTGAATTACCAAAATACCCTTGAAGGGTCAATTGAGTAATACCTTGATCAAATCAAACCCTAATCACATTAGGGTGATGTTTTTGGCTATGATAGTCCATGATGACTTAATCCAACTTGATCTAGAGTGGTGTCATCACCATGTACTAGTATGAGGAGAGAGAAAGTACTTCTAGAGAAAGAAAGTACTTCTAGAGAGAGAAAGTACCCTTTTAAAGTGGAAACTCAATTAAAGAACCTTTAATACATATGAATGTGCATAATTAGGGTATGATACACATGTGTGAGATCATGGAAACTCTAATTATGATGTATGATGAATCTTAAGCCAGTCTGAGAGCATCAATGATGATGTTCCACATACATGATGATGTTATGAGTTCAATTCACTTCAATGTGAATAGTAAACCCTAATTCAAGGGTAATGGCATTCAATGTGATTAGTAAACCCTAATTCAAGGGTAATGACATGCTTTATGAGTATTAAAATCTAATTGATAAGGATCAGAGAACTTAGCTCTTATGATAAGAGTGAGAAGTATATTCCTTGTTTTAAATTACCTTTATCAGTTGAGCTAACTATGCAAGTCCTGATATGAAGGTGACCATATCCAGGTATGGATGATGATACTGTATTCATTAAAAGCATGTTAAAGGCTTTATGAATAAGTAAAATATCTTGATGCCTTGTCAGTGGCATCCTATGAGTTAATGGACTATAAGAGCCATGAATACCACCAAGTCATGCTTCAGAGATGACTGGTGATGAGTATAATGAGAAATGATGATTGATGTGAGTTAGGCTTGTTACATTTAGTATTCTCCTTTCATAGCTTTTATGCTACTGTTATTGTTTGAAGAACAATGTGTGATGATTAAATGAATACTAAATGTACCTAAATAATCAAGTATAATGTAGAGCCCTGATCATAGATCCATCATTGTCAGAGATCAAATGATGGTGAAATAGGATTTCCTAAGGGAGCTCCTGGAACACATACTTTTGAGTATGTGGGGTATATGGATGTGTAGAACCTTACATCCTAGTGTAGGTGATTGATGTAGATGTGTAATCCGTCAACCCTTCACTACTAAACCCTACCATATCAGTGGAAGGTAAACATGAAACCTCCTGATGACGAAGAAAACATAGATATCTGTATCAGTGGAGATAAACATGAAAACTCCTGATGATGAAGAGAGTACAGAACGCCACTGTAACTCTAAAATAGCGAAGGACCAGTTTACCCTGGTGAGTTATAATAAGTAGAGACATAAGATGTCCTACAAGTGATCCTCTTACTGACTGATGAAGATGAAGGTCATGAGAATCCGGCTCTCTTAATGACCTATGTATGATACTGATGTGACTTCTCAGCGATCAGTTGGAGTATGAGTGGTATGCCTCATCTCCACAGGGCATAATGTTGTTTGTAAAACATAATCAACCACGTAGTATACCTGCTAGAGATAATTACGAGATAGTTGATTGATGATACACTGTGATAGTGCTTATATTTCTTCATGTCTCATAAATGTTGAACTCTTGTTATATAGTTGCAACTGTTATTGAAAGCTTTACTGCTTAAGATATTCTCTGATGTTATAATAAAGCTTCTGGCGGAGAGTTATAACTCTCGCTGGGACAATTATGTAAAATTGTCTCACCCCATAGACTTCAACTTTTTAGGTGGACGTCGTAGACGGAGGAACCGGTCTACAGGTGACCAATTTCAACAGCAGCAGCATCACCAGGAGCAGCAATAATCTCAGGTGGAGATTTAGCCTGTCATGCAGTGTAGTTAGAGTCAGTCCTATGTGTCCTCTGTACTCTCAGGTCTTGGAGTCTTTTGTGTGAGTTCTTGAGATTTTGTATCTTGATGTATATAATTACTCAAGAAGTAATTATCATGAGATGTAAACAGTTTATCTCTTGTTATGAAAGAAGTTTTTTATGGATTCAAGCTCTTGTCCCGAAAAGTTTTAATTTCCCATGATTTTTGTCTTCTGCTGTTTATCAAATTGCTTCCGCCAAGTTTAAATCGAGATTATATCGCGGTTTGGAGATCAGAGCCCACAGTTAAGTGGTATCAGAGCCAGGGTCAGATGAGTCTACAGAGGCATAGGACTTAGGATGTCAAGTCTATCTTTAGTACTCCTTCCTTATCTAATAGAATCTTCTGCTCCTCAGGAGAAGAAGATACATAAGAATGGCTGAGCCACATGATGAGTACGTGGCGGAGAGTAGTGCTAGTGCACCTCGAGGCAGTGCAAGGGTTCCAGAAATAGAACAACCTGCACCTGAGTCACCAAGAGAGCCACCCCAGTTTGACCCAGCTGACATGGGTAACCCAGCTTTACAGACGATGTTCGGGCAGTTTATGACTGCCATGACACACATAACCGACAGGATGCCCATGCCTGCACCTAGGGCACCTGTACATCCTGAAGCACAAGGTATCAGTAAGACGTTCGAACGACTTCGTCATGTCGGAGCTACCGAGTACTTCGGGACTGCCGACCCCGTCGATGCTGACCTTTGGTTGACAGAGTTGGAGAAGGCTTTCAGGATTCTTATCATCCCGGAAGCTGAGAAGGTTAGACATGCTGTCTATCTTCTCAAAGGTAGTGCTGGTCACTGGTGGAACATGGAAGAGCAGAAGAGACCTGGAGTAGAGTTCTCATGGGAAGAGTTTCATCGGGAATTTATCAATAGATATTTTCCAAAGACCTTCCTAGATGAGAAGATCTCTCAGTTTGAGAGACTAAGGCAGGGGATGATGAACATTAGCGAGTATGAAGCTAAGTTCATGGAGTTGCTGCGGTTCTGTCCGCACATGGCTGCCACAGAGGAGGAAAGAATCAGAAGATTTGAGAAGGGTTTAAATGCCGACTTGACTACTCTCGTGTCTGCCCTAGAGAATCGGGAGAGATTTGCTACCTTCGTTGAGTCAGTCCGAAGGATAGAGAAATCCATAGTTGAGAAGAGGCAAACCCATAAGAGATATCCGCAGTTCCAGGGTTCTTCATCTAGAGACTTTAAGAAGCCTAGATTCTCTGCACCTACACCTCCACCACCCAGATCGAGTTCTCAAACTCAATGGTCACCAAGTAGAGGCAGGGGACGAAGCCTACCTCAACAAGGGACTCATAGTTCAGCATCAGTGTCAGTTACTGGACCACCCCGACCACAACAACTGGAGAGAAGCTGCTACAACTGTGGTAAGGTGGGACATTTGATGAAGGACTGCCGATCTAGGCCTGTCAATGTGACACAGCCTCCAAGACAGAGTCAACAAGGATCTCAGAGGAGGCAATCTCAGGGAACAACTCGAGGACGTGGACAAGCATCTCAAGCTGGATCATCAACACCACCTCAACACCAGGCGATAGCAAGGTTCTATGCTATGAACCCACCAGAAGCAGTGATCAATCCACGGGTAGTGGCAGGTCAGATGGAACTTTTATATTCTGATATGTCTACATCCTGTGTTGTATCTGTTTTGATTGACTCGGGTGCTACGCACTCTTTCATCACTCATAAAGTGATATGTAACTGCAATATGACAACTAGTCATAGGACAGATAGTTTGTTTTTGGAGACTCCGTTGAGTGGGTCTGCCATTTTGCAGGAGGTATGTTCTCCTTGCATCCTCTTCTTTTCTGATCATTGCATTCAAGTGGATCTTATACCACTTGAGATGCAAGGATTTGATATAATCCTCGGGATGGATACCTTAGAAAGGTATAGAGTTGTCTTGGATTGTGAGTCCAAGCAGGCTGTGTTTGCTGATGAAAGCAACACATGGACCTTTCTAGGTGAGAGAAAGATTTTGCCCACCTGTCTTGTGTCAGCTATGGTTGCTGAGAAGTTAATGAGGCAAGGATGTTGTGCATTCTTAGACCATGTGGTAGACGTTACCAAGGAGAGTTCCAGTCCTGTGGAAGTTCCTATAGTCAGGGAATTCGAGGATGTATTTCCTGAAGAACTTCCAGGCGTGCCACCGCCTCGGGAAATTGATTTTGAGATCAATTTAGTCCCAGATACGAAACCCATAGCCCAGACTCCGTATAGGATGGCGCCTGCCAAAATGGCAGAACTCAAGAAACAACTTCAAGAGTTACTTGAGAAGGGTTTTATCCGACCGAGCACTTCACCATGGGGTGCTCCGGTCTTGTTTGTTAAAAAGAAAGATGGGTCAATGCGGTTGTGCATTGATTATAGACAACTCAATAAAGTAACAATAAAGAACAAGTACCCTCTGCCGAGGATTGATGATCTCTTTGACCAGTTGCGTGGTGCAACAGTCTTTTCAAAGATAGACTTGAGGTCTGGATATCATCAACTCCGTATTAAGGATAGTGACATATCCAAGTCTGCCTTTAGGACAAGGTATGGTCACTATGAGTTCACGGTTATGTCGTTTGGACTAACCAATGCACCAGCTGCATTTATGGAACTCATGAACATAGTTTTTTGACCCTTCCTCGATCAATGTGTTGTCGTCTTCATAGATGACATTCTGATCTATAGTAAGGATGCTCAGCAGCATGAGCAACATCTTCGCCAAGATTTGACCTTGCTAAGAGAACATAAGCTATATGCTAAGTTCAGCAAATGTGAGTTCTGGCTGTCGGAGGTTTCTTTTCTTGGACATGTGATATGTGCCTCAGGAATTCGTGTTGACCCTACCAAGGTAGAATCTGTTCTACAATGGGAACAACCGAAGACACTGATGGAAATTCGAAGTTTCTTAGGGTTAGCTGGCTACTACCGAAGGTTCATTAAGAACTTCAGCTCTATAGCCTTACCTTTGACTAAGTTAATCTGGAAAGATGTTCCTTTTTCTTGGAGTGATAAGTGTCAACAGTCTTTCCAGTTGTTGAAGGAGAGGTTGACCAGTGCACCTGTACTTGTACTACCTGAACAAGGAAAAGGATATGTAGTTTTCTGTGATGCTTCAAAGAATGGACTAGGATGTGTGTTGATGCAGGATAAACAAGTGATTTCTTTTGCTTCTCGACAGCTTAAGAAACACGAGGAGAATTATCCAACACACGATCTGGAGCTAGCTTCTGTGGTTCACGCCTTGAAGATCTGGAGACATTATCTCTACGGAGAAACTTTCCAGATTTTCACAGACCACAAGAACCTTAAGTATATCTTCTCTCAACATGAGCTTAACATGAGGCAACGTCGTTGGATGGAGTTAATCAAGGACTACAATTGTACAATTGATTACCATCCGGGCAAGGCCAATGTTGTTGCAGATGCCTTGAGTAGGAAATCAGCAACATCAACCATGGATAGAGCACAACTAAACTCTTTAGTATGCTCTAAGAGAGATATGCTTATCTCTTTAAGGCAAGACAATGTACAGTTGAAAGTGTCATTGTTAGCCGGGTTGTTGGCTGAGATGCATATTAAACCTACCCTTAGAGAGCAGATTAAGGAAGCACATCAACTGGATGCTGTAGTTCAACAGATTAGGTCAGAGTATGGTGATGAGAAGCGAGATGGTTTCCATGACTCAGATGATAATGTGGCATGCTATCATGGAAGGATGATATTGCCAGATGTAGATAATCTGAGAAAGTTAGTCCTGGAGGAAGCTCATTCTTCAATGTATGCTATGCATCCAGGAAGTACCAAGATGTATCAGAATTTGAAAGATATGTATTGGTGGCCTGGGATGAAGAAGGATGTTGCAGAGTTTGTTCTGAGATGTCCAGTGTGCCAACAGGTAAAGGCTGAACACCAGAAACCTGTCGGGACAATGCAACCTTTACCCATACCACAGTGGAAGTGGGACCATGTGACCATGGACTTTGTTGTTGGCCTACCCAGGACAAGCAAAGGACATGATTCCATTTGGGTAGTTGTTGATAGGTTGACTAAGACAACACATTTCTTACCTGTCAAAACAACCTATTCTGCTGAAAGGTTATCACAGTTGTATATGCAAGAGATAGTGCGTTTGCACAGAGTTCCTGTCACTATAGTTTCTGACAGAGGTCCCCAGTTTACCAGTCATTTTTGGGAATAGTTGCACAGAGCCTTAGGCACCAAGCTAAGGTTTAGTACGACCTTTCATCCGCAGACTGATGGACAGTCGGAAAGGACCATACAGACCTTAGAAGACCTGTTGAGAGCATGTGCTCTCCAGTTTACCGGAAGTTGGGATCTACACCGAAGTTTGATAGAGTTTGCCTATAACAATAGCTATCAGCATAGTATTGATATGGCACCTTATGAGGCCTTGTATGGTAGACGTTGTAGATCACCTTTGTGTTGGTTTGAGACTGGTGAACATCAGTTGTTAGGTCCTGATCTTGTGCAACAGACTACAGAGAAGATTAAAGTAATACAACAACAGATTAAGACTGTACAGGATAGGCAGAAATCTTATGCTGACAAGCGTCGTAGACCCTAAGAGTTCCAAGTTGGAGACAGAGTGTATCTCAAGGTCTCGCCTTGGAAAGGGGTCCTTCGTTTTGGAAGGAAAGGGAAGTTAGCTCCTAGTTTTATGGGACCTTATCCAATCATTGAACGAATTGGAAAGGTAGCATATAGACTAAAGCTGCCACCAGAGTTACAGAGGTTACATCATGTGTTTCACATTTCTATGCTGAAGAAATGTCACCCAGACACCGAGTCAGTTCTACAACCTATGGAGGTAGAATTGAATGATGATATATCTTATGAGGAGGGACCAATGTCAATCCTTGATAATAGAATTAAAAGGTTAAAGAAGAAAGATATAAATCTTGTGAAAGTCCTCTGGAACCACTGTGGTGTTGAAGAAGCCACTTGGGAATTAGAGGATGAGATGAGAAGGAAGTATCCTGCCCTTTTCTCTTAATATGTCTTATCGATTTCGGGGACGAAATCCTTGTAAGGGGTGGATAAATTGTAACATCCCTGACCTGGGTTATAAGCTAACCCTAGGTGTTTTGCCTAAATATGTAATTAAATCCTTGTGATTAACTTTGGGCATGTAATTAAGTTTCTCAGAAACATATATTTCAGTTTTTGCTCCTTTTTATATAAAGTTGTAGCATTGTTTTGTAATACAGGGACCTATGTGCAAATTACCCAGTTAGAAGGATTAACTTGAAAATTGCACATGTTAAGATGATTCTCTGATGTTGAGACATCATGAGAATGATTATGTTGAAGTTAGAGGGATTTCCCAAGCTTGGGCACCAAGGTGCAGCTGTGGAAGCAATCCCGGTGCTTAAAACCCTAATTTGGGGTAAAATGCAATTTACCCAAATTAAGGGATGCAACTTGTAAAATATATCTAATGTATCTTTTAAGACTCTCATCATCATTTAGAGAAGAAATGATGAAAGGATCACTTCAATTGAATAATCAAATTATGAATTACACCTTTGTGATTAAATAATCAGGGTGTATGTGCAATAGCCCTTTTAAGGGTATGTTTAAGTAATAAGCTGATCTTCTTTGCTCTCATTTCATGACCTTAAGAGGAAGTTGTCCTTAAAAGAAAGAAGAGAGGACGAGCTATGAAGGGTGGAGGGACTTAGTTGAAATTATGGAGAATTTATGAACTTATAATTAGAACCCCACCCCAAGTATATATACACTCCACCTCTCTAAGCAAGGGAACTTTCCCTTCATTCCCTTACTGTTCTATTCACCCAAAAACGACCAAGGACTGCCTTGGAGCTAAGGAGGACGACCAAGGGTGCAAGGTAGGTTTGGATTCCTCTTCTTGCCTAAATTCATGGTTAAAACTCGAATTCAAGGTCAATTTCATGACTAGCTCTCATGGCTCTATCTTTCTAGCCATCTTTTCTTGACTTTCCCTTGAGGTTTTCACCTTGGCCAACCTGTGAGAGCTCAAGGACGCCATTAAAGCTTGGAGCTCAAGAAGCAAGCTTTAGGCGGGTTTTATAACTCTAAACCCATGCTTTATTATATACATCTCATTTATGCATGTAGGTGATAGTTCTTCTTTTTCCCTACTTTCCTTTGCTACCTTGCAAGCAAATCCATGGGAAATCTGTGCTGTTCTTGAGCTAGGAGATGAAGGCGTTATTTTCAAGAAAAATCCACCACTTTTCACTTTGTTAAACGATCTCCCCAACTTGCTCTCTCGGTCTTAAGACCGCGAGGTGAGCAAACGGTCTCTAGACCGTGAGAGGGAAAACGGTCTCCAAGACCGTTTAAACCCGTTGACCGAGCGTGGACCGTATAAGAAACCTCTTCATAATTATGTGGACTAATCACCCTCAAAATTTGAGAAGTTAACTCCAAAGGAATCGGGAGATATGGCCATTTTAATCAAAAACTTTAATTGAATTTATCCCTGATTTGCAAACGGTCTGAAATAGCCTTTTTGGGCAAACGGTCTTAAGACTGTGTAAGGGTCGTTGACCAGGCATTGACCGTATGATATTACTGTTCAAAATAATGTTAATTAACAACCCACCAAATTTTATGGACTAATTCCAATTGAGCTAAGAGTTGAAGGGTGCTTACTAGGGCAAACCCTAATTAAAATCAGTACTGAAATATCAATGATTAATTTAGGGTTTTTGGGGTTGATTGACCTAAACGGTCTCAAGACCGTTTGGGGATCAACCAAACGGTCTCAAGACCGCGAGGGCAATCACCCAAGACCGTTTGAAGGTCTGGGGTCAAGAATAGTTGACCAATTGAAGGTACAATTATACCAAATTACATTGCAATTAAGTATTGATATAATCATCAATTCAATTGGTCCAATCTTGAAGAATTTTTCACTAGAATCCAAAAAGTTGGATGGGCAAACGGTCTCAAGACCGTTTGGAACTCATCCAAACGGTCTCAAGACCGTGTGGTGACAACCCAAGACCGTTTGAAGGTCTAGGGTTAAGCTAATTTAATCAATTAAGGACCCAATTGCAATAAGTTATCAATTAATCAAAATTCTGATTATGTGACTCAATCTTGGTTCCACCCCTATCAAATTACATTATATTTTGATGAAATCTTGGGCAAACGGTCTCAAGACCGTGTGGAGTTCATCCACACGATCTCAAGATCGTTTGGGCCAAGTTTGGGCCCAATTGGAGCTCAATTGAAGGGTTCAACCTTGTATTGATGCACATTGATGAGTGTTGATGGTTGAACATTGATAGACCCTAATTGAATCGACTTCAACCCTAATTGGTCAACAATTGAGGGTCAATTGAATGACCAATTGGTTAATCATAACCCTAATTGACTCAATCCATAAGTGGTCACCATGGCTTTGACCTTTTGAGGGCTTTAACATTGGTTGACATAATCGGTTGTAACCTTGAACCTTGTTGATGATCCAAGCGGTTTGAGACCATGTGAGCCTCGCGGTCTCAAGACCGTGAGGGGGCTCGCGGTCTCAAGACCGTGAGAGGGCTCGCGGTCTCAAGACCGTGAGAGGCCTCACGGTCTCAAGACCGTGAGAGGGCTCGCGGTCTCAAGACCGAGAGCCACCAAACGGTCTCAAGACCGAGAGCCATCAAACGGTCTCAAGACCGAGAGCCATCAAACGATCTCAAGACCGAGAGCCATCAAACGGTCTCAAGACCGAGAGCCATCAAACGATCTCAACCCAACTTGCCCTCTCGGCCTTGAAGTCAACATGGTTAAATGGTCTACACTTCTTCTTGGTCTTGAAGTCAACAATAGTAAATGGTCAACCCATCCAAAACGGTTTCAAACCGTTTGGAGGTTGGAGGTTGAGACCATTTGAGGATTTTCAAAGGTTGATTTCAACTAACCACTTAAAGGTGTATATGGTTCTATGATACCCTAATCTAAACCCTAATGATAACCTAGGACATTAAGGGATTAATTAACTAATGTTTTGACCCATGATGATGATCAATGGGGTGAATTACCAAAATACCCTTGAAGGGTCAATTGAGTAATACCTTGATCAAATCAAACCCTAATCACATTAGGGTGATGTTTTTGGCTATGATAGTCCATGATGACTTAATCCAACTTGATCTAGAGTGGTGTCATCACCATCTACTAGTATGAGGAGAGAGAAAGTACTTCTAGAGAAAGAAAGTACTTCTAGAGAGAGAAAGTACCCTTTTTAAGTGGAAACTCAATTAAAGAACCTTTAATACACATGAATGTGCATAATTAGGGTATGATCCACCTGTGTGAGATCATGGAAACCCTAATTATGATGTATGATGAATCTTAAGCCAGTCTGAGAGCATCAATGATGATGTTCCACATACATGATGATGTTATGAGTTCAATTCACTTCAATGTGAATAGTAAACCCTAATTAAAGGGTAATGGCATTCAATGTGATTAGTAAACCCTAATTCAAGGGTAATGACATGATTTATGAGTATTAAACTCTAATTGATAAGGATCAGAAAACTTAGCTCTTATGATAAGAGTGAGAAGTATATTCCTTGTTTTAAATTACCTTTATCAGTTGAGCTAACTATGCAGGTCCTGATATGAAGGTGATCATATCCAGGTATGGATGATGATACTGTATTCATTAAAAGCATGTTAAAGGCTTTATGAATAAGTAAAATATCTTGATGCCTTGTCAGTGGCATCCTATGAGTTAATGGACTGTAAGAGCCATGAATACCACCAAGTCATGCTTCAGAGATGACTGGTGATGAGTATAATGAGAAATGATGATTGATGTGAGTTAGGCTTGTTACATTTAGTATTCTCCTTTCATAGCTGTTATGCTACTGTTATTGTTTGAAGAACAATGTGTGATGATTAAATGAATACTAAATGTACCTAACTAATCAAGTATAATGTAGAGCCCTGATCATAGATCCATCATTGTCAGAGATCAAATGATGGTGAAACATGATTTCCTAAGGGAGCTCCTGGAACACATACTTTTGAGTATGTGGGGTATATGGATGTGTAGAACCTTACATCCTAGTGTAGGTGATTGATGTAGATGTGTAATCCGTCAACCCTTCACTACTAAACCCTACCGTATTAGTGGAAGGTAAACATGAAACCTCCTGATGACGAAGAAAACATAGATATCCGTATCAGTGGAGATAAACATGAAAACTCCTGATGACGAAGAGAGTACATAACGCCACTGTAACTCTAAAATAGCGAAGGACCAGTTTACCCTGGTGAGTTATAATAAGTAGAGACATAAGATGTCCTACAAGTGATCCTCTTATTGACTGAGGAAGATGAAGGTCATGAGAATCCGACTCTCTTAATGACCTATGTATGATACTAATGTGACTTCTCAGCGATCAGTTGGAGTATGAGTGGTATGCCTCATCTCCACAGGGCATAATGTTGTTTGTAAAACATAATCAACCACATAGTATACCTGCTAGAGATAATTACGAGATAGTTGATTGATGATACACTGTGATAGTGCTTATATTTCTTCATGTCTCATAAATGTTGAACTCTTGTTATATAGTTGCAACTGTTATTGAAAGCTTTACTGCTTAAGATATTCTCTGATGTTATAATAAAGCTTCTGGCGGAGAGTTATAACTCTCGCTGGGACAATTATGTAAAATTGTCTCACCCCGTAGACTTCAACTTTTTAGGTGGACGTCGTAGACGGAGGAACCGGTCTACAGGTGACCAATCTCAGCAGCAGCAGCAGCACCAGGAGCAGCAGTAATCTCAGGTGGAGATTTAGCCTGTCATGTGGTGTAGTTAGAGTCAGTCCTATGTGTCCTCTGTACTCTCAGGTCTTGGAGTCTTTTGTGTGAGTTCTTGAGATTTTATATCTTGATGTATATAATTACTCAAGAAGTAATTATCATGAGATGTAAACAGTTTATCTCTTGTTATGAAAGAAGTTTTTTATGGATTCAAGCTCTTGTCCCGAAAAGTTTTAATTTCCCATGATTTTTGTCTTCCGCTGTTTATCGAATCGCTTCCGCCAAGTTTAAATCGAGATTATATCGCGGTTTGGAGATCAGAGCCCACAGGGACAGGGCAAAGTTCCCATGACAAGTAAGAAAGGGAGAAGAGGACACTAGGTTGAGAATAGTGATGAGGAGAAATATGTCTAGAGATTCATTTTATGTTGGTTCAATGTTCCATCTTGAAGTTATTTTATGTGTCTATATGCCCTTAACATGTAGTTCCTCTCGTTTTTACCCATTATAGTCCACCACAGCTAACACTCTTGATTTTTCACTGCAAATGGGGTGGGTGACCAGGAGATGGTAAAAGAGAGTGCAGAGTCTTAATGGGCCACGTACTTAGCCCCGTATACCAATCGGGCAATTAACCTATCAAACTAATTCACTATCGACACTAGGGAGTTATGAGCTGATATTACCTAGTAGTACATAAGAGTAGAGATTTGACTACAAAAAAAGTAGTAATGGTTACGACCATAGTTGTTAATCTGCTAAACAAGGTGCCGCCAAGCACTGGGGGGGTGCCTAGTTGGTTGCCCAACTGCTGGACCCCAAGTAGGCGGTTGCCCAAGGTGCCTGAGCGGCTAGGCTGTCACTGTGACTGCATGGGCGGTGTTGCTGACCTCATTGGGCACCCTCTTTTTTGTTGGGAAGGCCCAATCAAGGGCCCAAATACTACAACACACCTCATATCATGTCTTTTGATTATGTTGAGCAACAATGTACCATTTTGACAATTACATATATAATTTATGGTTGGGAATGAGGGTATACAACTATGATCTATAACTTTTTGGGTTTTTATCTATATAAGTGGAAATGTGGAATAATTTTCATTCTCTATATCTATTATGCCATGTTTTTCTAATTATTTGTATTGGGTGTGTACATCTACATCTCTTAGTGTTTGTATGCCCTAATAGTTTGTTTTCTTAATTTAGTAATTTAGTTAGAGATACTATGAACCTTTCATATGTTTAACATATGTAAGTGGTTTTAGGAATTTTTTAGCTACTAGCTCATTCTTACATTACTGTTTAGGTTGTAGATCATGAAATATACACATAAATACCGTACATTTGATACATAAGATGTCATATATATATATAACATAGAAGATAAAAAAAAAAGTAGGGCAACGCCCAGGCACCCCCCTAATTGAGTGAAAGCGACCACATTAATTGTGGACCTCAAACTCTAAAAGCAATTGATTGGAAGGGACCAATCATTAAAATTGCAAATACAAGGAGAAAAGGTGTAGCTTGACATAGTCAGTTGTTGTGAAACTTGTGACTTCAGCCCACATGGGTGAAAGGGTTAGATCACTGAAACCCAACCACAAAAAAGGTTATGCTTTTGACATATTTGAGACTTGGTATCCAAAACGACCCTAAGAGACCATGCAATAAATTAACAAGATCTTCAATTCAGCTTAATAGACTCCATACAACAAGTGATAAGATGGTTTTTTTATATTCCTCATCGTTTTTATTACAGTTAAAATCAAACTATAACATGAAGTTTAAAACATTCATTTAGAACCATGAACTGCAGGACAAGGTAATGAGACAGTTCAAATTATTACCTCAACAAAAGCATAGCCCGGTGGTCTAGGGGGAATCTTGAGATAAAGACAACATCTATAGCTCTCATTATAGCTACCAGCCTAGTGTCCACCTCTCTACATGCATCTCCTTTGAGTGTTGGCATCGTCACCTTAGACATCCTAGTCTCCATCATGCCCACCAACTTTTGCTAACCCCCCTTCAAGATGCTTTCAACAAACATGAGTCTTTCTACTTAGGAAGATCATCTTTTTTTATGACTAGGAGCACAGAATGAGCTACTGATGGGTTCCCTTATAAGGTTAAACACTAGGGTTTAGATCTGGTAATGGGTCGGGTTTCCCAAACTTGACTCAAGACCTAACCCGATATGACCCAAAAAGAATTGGTAATAGAAGACCCAAAATAGACCCAATCCAATTTTTCCTGGCCTCAATATTTAGACCCGATCCAACCCAGAATACCCAAGGTTCATCATGCCTAAATATGCCTCCACCATCCTCAATCCCATCTGTCATCTGTAGAAAGAGGTTGTGCGCTCGTTTCACACCAATCGGAAGAAACACCCACCCCATCTAAATCAAAAGGAGAGGGCCTACTTAGCACCTAACAAAAAATGGCGCCAGGGGCAGAGACCAAATTCCCAATATTTCCTCTCAGCAACAACGACCTGATGTCATGTGTCGCCTGGGGCATGGCAGTGTTCCCATTCAGCACGTCGAAGACCAAGTAGGGTGTTCTTGAAGGCATCAAAGCATGATACCGCCACATAGACATGGCAACGCTAAGTGAACGGGGTTGTGGCAGAACTGCACATGACATGTGTGGTCTGGGATGGGGTTTATCTTATGAAACTTGGACACCGTCAAATCCATGGTCTGCTTATAGTAAACTTGCTTGTTGACGCCGCTTAATAGGTGCTGGTCAGAGAGGGAAGAGGTAGTAGGATAGGATGGGGAAGAAGGCAACATTTGGCGAATGAGTTGCTCCATGCTCTTCAGAACCGCAACAGCCTCAAGGAAGACAGTGTGACTCTCCTCCCTCGACCTATACCCCAACAGATCCACCTCCATGCGACTCACCATCCTACTTGACCTCGATGGTGCAAAGGGTCAGAGGGAAGGCTTTTATTCTATGGATGTGTCTAGTAAGCCCATAGGAAGTGGTCCATCTTCCGCCAACCATGGGGGCCATCACCCATTGCTTCTTCTCAAGGTCATCGCATTGCCTCTTCTATAAATTGTGAAAAAAAAGGAATCAATTTCTCATAATATTTTTATGTTATGTTTACCCTTTTACATAAAATACAATAGTCATTTTCTTGTTTATACGCATAGTGGTAGAGTGACTAAATGCAAACAAACATCAATATAGATATATAATTAATGCTCGACCATTGTCAAATCTATAGCGCAGCTAAAAGTTGTCTTCCTTACCATTAGAGAATAGTTTGAATCTGGAAGCTGCTAAAAGTTTATGACATGAATGGAACATTTTCTGTTGTTAGGTTCAGATGAAAAAACTTTGTAGCATCTCTAAAATATCATTGTACACATGATATTGAACTGAAAATAAAAATAAAAATAGGTAATTAGAAGTGTTGCATTTGAGAAAAGAAAAAAACAACTATCTAATAAGGACAATAAGAGATGAACAAATTAATGAGAAAAAGAAGAACAACAATGAAAAATTAAGATGATATAAATTATCCTGAGTAGAACAAATTACACGAGAGTAGAAGTTAATTGCCTAGAGTAGAACCGATTGGACAATTAGAGAGGATAAAAAATAGGAAAACTAGAGAAAAATAAAAAGAATACAAGAGAAGAAAAGGATGAGCAATGACCTGGGAGAGAGCAATGAATAGAGAGAAACCTGTCAGTGTGACCACCACGCAGAGGGAAGATGGTGTGACACGGCTGATGACTCTTCACCCCGACGTAAGGCTTTAGTTCTAGTATATCATCCCAGTTGTGATTTAGTTTGGTAAAATTGAACGCTGAAACTTGCTAAAAATCCCCCGATTAATGGGAAGATAGGTTAAAACGAAATAAGTATTGAAGGAGACAAAAAGAAGAACGAGAGAAGAATTAGACGAGGGACGTGAAACCTACCTGCTTGACGACGTAGAGCACAGATGACTAGATGCGGAAGACTGCCAAGAACCTGAGAGTGTGGCTTTGTGAATAGATCTATAACCTTTTTTTTCATGAGCATCATAGCAACCGTACAAAGCATTCTATGTAAACAACACAAGTAAAGTGAATAAGCATTCTTTTTTAGATAGCAGAACATGAATAGGACCCCACTTTCTTCAAACCAGCCAATACCTTGTGGAGCTTATAATTCCAACGTCTTTATCATAGATCACTTGAGTAAAACAACAATGGTAACCTGTAACCAGCAATTCGAATATGGCAGCTAAATTACTATTTTGGACCAATATCCTTGAGAGAACAGATCTGCTCTTCACCCATGGCAGACATGACAGTCCCCACCAGATCCTTCCCATCACTGAACCCATCCTTGATCTGAGTAAGCAGACTGTCATCACTGGGAAGGCGCAGATCATCTTTGGTGTTTCCATTTTCAGTCAGCAGGCTCACAAAGCCATCCTCAGAAATGTTACTGGTAGTCGGTACGATTAACACGGGGAACATCACAATTGTGGGAGGATGGAACAATATCCTCGAGCTTTTTGCCATTGAAGATATCAATCGCAACAAAGTGGCACTTGGCATGTCCGGGCTTTCCAGTTTTCGAAGTAAAGACTTCAACAACCTTGCAGGGCATGTTCTTTTTTTTTTGTCAAACAAAAATTTGTATTGCCCGAGAACAGTAGTCACATGAAAATCAGCTAGATGAAGAACAGTGTGTGAGGAGAAGCAAACTGGCCGCACAAACACTATTCATGCAATCAGAAACAACGTTCGGATGAAGTAACATCCAAGTGACTGGTGGGGGAACGACTACAAGAAGTCGGACATACAACTGTTTGGAGATGGACCTTGATGCAAGAACGACTGCAAGGAGCAGACCACAACGAGAAGCAGCCTGACCGATGGAGATGGACCTTGACGCAACCGGACGGCAACCTAGCTGGAGAAGCACCTCGACGCAATTGGACGGCCCTGGAAGGGCAACAGACTGCAACCTCACTAGAACGGGCATGTTCTTGATCACTATGTATCTGTTCTTGTGGATGGTACCAGCCTGCTGGGGATGCATCTTGGACACCCGGACATCAGCCTTTGACTCAAAGTGATGTTCCTCGTCTGACATGATCCCAGGGGAAACGAGAAGCAAATAAAATCAAGGGAGACCAGGATGCGAGCTGGCGGCAAAAGAAGAGGGGACAACATATCTGTAACCTTTATATCGATCTAGATTAACAATACATTGAAGAGTCAAATGATGTGTGGAGAGATAGTCAACGTCGAGCTTGCGAGGGCGTTGGAGTGCCGTATGAGGGCTTGCGCGTAGAGAAACAGAGGGCGGAAAGGGGAGGATCAGCATGGAGAGGGGAGGACCGGCCGGACACGCACGGCATGAGAGGGGGAAGCACGGAGCGACGAGCTTGTGAGGGCGTCGGAGTGACGTCTGAGGGCTTGCGCATAGAGCAACGGAGGGCGGAGAGGGGAGGATCGGCGCGGAGAGGGGAGGACCGACTGGACGTGCACGGCGTGAGAGGGGGAAGCACGGAGCGATGAATCGGTTCTCGCATGGAGGAACGAGGGGGTATTGTTTTTTATTTTTTTATTTTGATTTACAAATATTGAGTTTTAGAATGGAGGGAAGGGTTATGAGATGGAGGGAAACATTTGACATGGCATTTTTCACGGAGTGATTAATGAGTAATGTATTTTTGAGGGAATAGTGTTTACATAAAAGGTCTAAGGATGTTAAAAATACGGTTGAGGGATTTGGTCCCATATTTGAAGGATGAGCCCTCACAAATAGACATCATTATTCACGATTTTTGGTTCCTCACAAATGTTCTTCAACAAAGGCCAAATTTTTTGTAGTGACTCATCACCGACGCAACACCTGGTGGAAGAGGGAATAAGCCTCCATTCCATGACGTGGACGCCAGTCTTCCCTAGTCGCGAGAACTAGTCCAGCATCAAGGAAGGAATACGCCACCAGGGAACAATAGCTGAAAAGTTGGAGGCGTCACCGGGTAGGTCGGGAAGCATCCACACCGCCCAGAAAGTGAGCACTCCCATGCTAAAGCACCATAGGACTCCACATCGAGGCCAGAGTCGAGGGGTCATCATCACCGCCCCGGCCGAGCCGAGCACGTCGGAGAAGCCCCAAACCACCCAGCAAAAGCCCGACCGCCGCTGGGGTCGCCAAGGCAGCATCCAAGCCGTAGTCGAGGGTCACGTCACCCTGGATAAACCATATAATTGGGAGAGGGAGATAAGGTTGCCTGTGAAGGAGGGGTGAAACACTCCTTTACTTCACCTGCGAACGGAGCATAGCACGAGATCTAGATCTAGAGGGGAAACATCTTCTCTCCAACCATCTCTCTTGAATAGAGTGGAGTCGACGAAGTCGAAATGCCAATCCACAGACCCGGATCTAGGCTCCTCGCATGCATCACATCCCCTCATCTCCCTGGCCTACCGAGGAGTGCCCCAACAATTTGGGCTAGTAGGCCTGCCTGCTATCTCCAGTGACCTGTTGCAATCTTCAATAGTAAGGGCACAACCATGGCTGTTAGGGCCAGGGGGAGGGAAGCACAGAGGTGGCACTCCCTCCCCCAACAGTCACCGCCTTCTAGAGGAAATCAATGTTAGAAATTGATTTCCTTGTGCAACAAGTATTTCTCAAGTGAAATGAATAGGGAAACATCTAGAACCTTACCCGACCGAACTGCACTATCTTGCCCATGCGAGACAACCATCTTGTTCACCTGAATGGTCATATGGTGGCCCGAGTCGAGCCCATTTGGTTAGGTTAGTTTGTTCCTTTGCAAATTTCAACTCACAACTAGGCATGGAACCCAGACACCCGTCTAAACTCTTGAGACGGCCGTTTGGCACTTCCAGACGGCCGTCTCAACACTTGAAATGGTTGTTTGTTTGAAGACATTGTCAGCCTATTTGTTGCCTAAATCAAATGCCTAAACACTTTAGCACTTAATTCAACTGTCATTCGAGATCTTAACTCCTCATATATGTCAAGACCTATGTGTGTGACCCTATAGGTCCCATTTACATTAGCAGTGAGTGTCCATAATAGCTTATGACATCACAAGAAAAGAGTGGTGCCTAGTCGCACATCATTGCTACCTAAGTAAATGGAAAAGTTGGGGAACAACTTCAACCTAGAATCTGTGTATGGTGTTGCAGTGTTTTTATAGTTCCTTTGTCACCGATGTCCATATTGAACTAGAGGCATGGAGAAGTCACCCTCATCATTATTCAATCTTGTTTCTTGAACTTGAGCAGACTATCTAAGATATGTGAAAGCTCAATATCATATATTGACTCACATGCGCATGACCATGCTTTTCTCATTCTCACTAATCAAGAGGCCTAGGACATCAAACTCCCATAGGAGGGACAAATCCAATATCTATCATTCATAGTCTATCCCCATGTATCAAAGCCACCAAATCATCACCTTTATAACAACCCTTGTTTTAGGACTGCATTTGATGATGTCAAAGTGTACCCAATGACATGTGATGAGTGCAATGATTTCAGGTCTAAAAACCACAACCACTATCATCACTATGAGACCTGACTATGTCATCCATGAAAATGGCTTCCATGTGTCAGTCTCATGGTGGGTCTATTCGATACACTGTTCTCTAACATGTATATGTGTGCTTGGTTTTATATCCCATATCATGACTAATGAGATGTAGTCATCAACCAACTCACACTTTGATCTTTTGTGTCGTTGTTGTCTATGAACCTTCCACAATAACAACCGATCATGGACATAATGAGAATATGTATATGTACTCTTAACATCCATATGATCTCATCCACAAGGTTCGTAACTTATTACATACATCATCGAGTAATATGATTCTCTAAATATTTATAATGTTACATCATTATCTCACAAGTGAATTAAAAAGAATAAATTGGAAGCTTGCCTTTTATAAATAATTGAATCCTTTTACATGATATGCCATTACAATCATCACATGATTAGCTCTCTAGGCATATATAACCAACATATTCCTCTAGCTCCAAGGCTATGGGCACATGCAACTATTGTAATGAAATTGGTCATTATTCTAATTATTTCCCTTTTAGGAAAGAACCCAAGAGCATTAGGACTTGGGCTTCTAAAATAATTCCTCCAGACCCAAAAATATGATTGGGGACCATTTCATCTTTCTTTTTGTAGGTATTTTGCTAATGGATTGACACGAGCCATGGATTTGCAAATTGACTTCTCAATCTGCATGAAAATTGGAAGGTTAGATGTGTAAGGGATGGAAACAAGTGGAAAAGCAATGATAAGCATAGAGGTAATGTTAATCTTTCTAATATATGATCATAGTGTGTTTTGCTAAGATAGTGTGCACGATATATGTGGTTTTTGAGTCAAAATTGGTATATTGTGATCCTCACCACTTTATTGCTCAAAAACTACTTCTAATCCATTCATAGTGCATAACCAATTTGCCTACACATGCTTGGATATGGTTTATATTTGTATTATGCCTCTAGATATGCTTTCATAAATATATGTGCTTTTTGATAGCAACTTTGTCGGTCAAGTTTGTCCTGACAGAAATTCGACTGGTGGGCACCAATGGGTGTTTCCAACAGCTGTTGTCGATCGAGTTTGTCCTTTCAGTAACTCGACCAATGACACTATGCATAGAATACACAGCTGCCTTGTTGAATGAGAATTTCCCTCTCAACTAGATTTTCTCAACCAATATACTTATTCTTTGGCACTCCCATTTGGTACCTACATATATGCTTTTTACCATCCTTTAAATTGCTTGTCTTGCTTACATGTCTATCTTTCTAATTGCTATAATTAAGCATTCCACTAGTTGTATCCCTATATCTTGCAATTACTTGCATTGAGTTGTTTTGCAGGTTTTGATGATGAACTCTTTGGATCTCTTGGTTGTGTCTTAAAACATTTCCATTGTGACCTAACTTGCTACACCTATATAGTTGTATATCTTGTTTGGATGCAACCTTGAGGTTCTTAGTAGTAATCATGTTTTAGTAATGATGCATGTGTTCTAGTGAGTTATATCCTTCTTGCCTCCTAAAATTGTATATCTCTTTGTTTGGATATATCTCTACATCTACTCATAGCTTGCTTTATTTTGTGTATCTTCTGTTATCTCTTGCTATGATCTAGATTCTACTAGTAGCCCTAACTTGTGATAACATCTACTAGTAGCCTACTGTGACAACCTTGATTTTTTCTCTCTCCTTTACTATACTCTTTATTTTCTCTATTAGTGACTCACATCACTCAATATGAGTTCAATCACAATAATAGAATGTGATGAAGACCCAATTTGATAACTTCGATGGTGAAGTTGATGATATGGTGCTCTATTTTGAGAAATTCGACTAAGTAGCATGCTATATCATTTCACCTTCTTACATCTAATATTGAACCTCATTACTTTGTTGTTTTGGATTCCTATTATATATCATGATGTAGAGTTTTCAATAAAGAATCCAGTGGAACAACAATCACATCAATCGGACTTTTAGAGCCCAAGTTATGAGTTAAAGAAGATGACCCAATTATACTTGTTTTAATGTTTTTTCTTGACTTTTAGAACCTTATTGGGCCTAAACACAAATCGAGGCCCAATTTCTTGCCTCTTCTTCCTCTTCCGTTTTGGGAAAGACCGTAGGACTGGGAAGAACACTCGCCGCCTTTAGCCAAAGCGGGCAACAAGGAAAGCTCTTAATTGTTCGGGATCTTAACCCTAATACTCTTGTTATATTTATAAATCCCCTTCAACCCTGCGCCCTTGTCCTTTCTGCTAGGTCTGGCCGCCAAACTCCATCTCCCTTCTTCTTCTTCATTTGACAGCAGCTTGGCCGCCACCCTTCCATTTCTTTGGGGGCGCTACCTTGGGCATCGCTGGTGGATGCCGACACAACCAGAGACCACATCGTGGTAGGAAGAGGGCATGCGACGACCTTCACCCTTCTTCCTCTCATCCTGGAACCTTGTGGCAGTGGGAAACGGTTAGGTAGAGTCTGACAGCACTGGAGTCCTTCCTCTCAGACATCTCTAGTCCCTTCCACCTCCACCCTTAACCTCCCATCCGGCCAGCGTGAGTGATGAGGGCGGCGGATGATGGCAGTATGCACTGCGCCGACCCCCTTAGCTTCTCGAGCTCCTATAGGTGTTGCAGCCACAGCCGTAGAAGGATAGGCGGGTGGGGTGTTTTCCCCTGCTCCTCCCCTGTTCCAACACCACGAACAGAGGAATCGCGAGAAAGGGGAGAGAGGACGTTTCAGTTGGACTAGGAGGCTGCTGGATCGGGGAAAAACTGGCCTGGTCGAAGCCCAAATGCCCGGGGCCCGAGATCGGCGCACGCACAGGAGCCGTCCAGTTGCCCATCAAGGGCCCAGGATGACAAAGAAATAAATGGTAACGCCCTCTATGATATCCACTATAGTTTCAATGTAAACATTGTAAAAATGATATCTTCCAACTCCTAAGGCCAAATTAGACAAATAAATAAACCAAATTGATCAGCTCGACGAGACCTACCACTTGGGCATGGTTCCAGGTCCTAATTCTAATGTTTACTCCCCTGATTTCTTGAAAATGATAACTTTATCCATGTTGGGTTCATTCAATGCACCTAAGTGATAAAGCTTGAACCTTTAATGATCATCTATCTGCCTAATCATGAAATCAAAATCCTTAGCACATCTTTGATCTATAGGAGTGTCCTTATCACCCCTCTTGCTTAAGAATTACTCCCTTTTACACTATGTGACTTGGCCTTGGACTTTAATGCATGATCTTGATCAAAATGGTTATGTTTCTTGAAGATGATTCATGAATCCATGTCTAATCTTGAATCTTGTCTAAATCTCATGTCTTGATGATCCAAGACCTTAGTTGCTACTTTGTGAGTCTTTTGACCCTAGCATTCATGTAAATGCCTTAAACCTTGATATGTTTATAGGAAGATCATGGATTGCCATAATGGCATGAGACTTGAACCACACCATCATGATGACCTTTAGATCAGTACAATATCATATAATGAACCAATAAGAAACTTGGAACATACCTTGGCCAAAACCCTAAAATGCATCTAATTAGAGTTAATGATGAGAATCTAATGCATATATGTAATCTTGTTCTTAATCAGGTTTGGCATGTGGCTAGATGGTGAAGATATGTTAAGTTAAGAATCTCTGAATCAGGTATGGGCCTTATCTAGTTATATGACTACCGCTTTCTTGCTTGAAAAGACATATATTATATGCTTGTTTGTCTATTTTCTCAAATATTGCCATGTAGTATTGCTATGTCATACTCGATGTTTGCTTCGTCTGTTTTATAACTTGAACACATATATATATGGAACTCCATTATAATATTGTTGATAAAGGGCTCTTGGTTACGACCTTGAGGTCCCTCTCGTATAAAAGGGTTAGCTAAGCTTGAGCACCCTTACGGACCCTTCCGACGGGAAGATGGTCAAAGGCCTTAAACATGTTTGATATTGTTGGTATAATGGAGTGAAATGACATAAAATATGTTTTCGCATTTGTTAAACAATTAACATGTTTATTCTTGTTCGTTTAATCTTGAAATCTTTTCAAAATTATGCAAAACTTATATATATGTGTATCTTTCGGCCCCATACTCAACACCTCGTGTGTTGACCCATTTCTCGTATGTTGTTTTTAGGTTCAGAGATGGCTAGAAGGTTGACGGGCTTGGTGAGCTATGCTAGGTGTACTTGTTGTAAGATCCAAACATAGTATACATGAGCAGACTTGTACAAAGTGACTCTTGAATATGTAATTTAAACCATGTAATATAACGATGTTGCTTAATATATCTTGTTGATTGTTGAAATTATGTTGGTGCCTTTATCTTGTTATCTGTTCATGTGTGCTAAGCTTTACGCTTCCGCATTTCTCCTTTGATATACGTTTGGTTCATGGGACTGGGATTCCGGTTCCGTGACATATGGTTTCAGAGCATGAACAATAACTACACCAAACATTGCTCACATGAGACACAAACTAAACTCACCCTACATCTCAACCCTAGAAACTTAATGAAATATCCTTGTGGATTAGGTTGACTTAGCCTCTAGTTTAGAACCTAGATGTTCTAGAACTAGGTGTAGAATTGTGTAAATTACCTCCCTTGACATGATTCGCGACATGTGCTTAGGATGTCTACACAAGTGTGCACCATGTTCTTGCTAGTTCTCTAGGTGTCATGATACTAGACTGCCTAATGAGTGTGGTAACTCGTTTTGGTTTTGGTTTTATTCGAATGGAGTATGGTGGTTTTCATCGTCTGTTTAAACATTGGATAAAACATATTTCAAGTATTATTATATGTACATATGAAAAATGTTACCACACGCAGAAAGGTAGTGAGTTTCCATGCAACCTAGGAGAAAGAGATGTAACATCAAGTCTAGATGAGAGAGTTTAGAAGATAGTGATAGTCTCTAGAGATGTCTAGAGCCAGGATATAGGTTAGGCATGTGAGTAACCTAGAAACCTAAGCTGATGATTATGATATTGATGATGATGTTGATGTTTTATAGGACCCAAGATGTTTGAGGAAGGTTAAGTATGTTTGACGATATGAGATGAGTTTGACCATGCAACCCTAGGTAAACCTAGCACCTTGTATGATACATACCACTTGGTTGATGTGCTAAACATAGCTAGTGGGTGGACATGCTTGCTTGTACCTAGTCTGGTATGTGTGGAGATATGATATATGGTTCGAGACCAACACGGGCCTCAGTCTCTTTACAAAGGAAGACCTCTAGCATGGGACATATGAATAGGGTGACATTTTGATATGAGTTGACCCGTATCGGGAAAAGGTTAGAGTAAATAAACTACCAAATATTTGAAATGTTGAATAATATGAATGATGAAATACTTGATGATGAGTCCCTAGCTAGAATACTTCTAAGTATATGAGTTGAGTGACCTAACGTGTGGTTTCCTTGAAAATGTTGAACCCTAGATGTTCTATGAAAATATTTAACCCTAGAGAAAGAGGCAATTGAATATTTGATGCTTGATATATAGGTGAGGGAGATGTCCCAAGACCCAAGATGATGTATATGATGTGTGATATCCATGATGAGCCTCATACTTGGGTTAGTAGTTGCATATAAAGGAATCTAGTGGTTACCCTTGTTTCTCGAAAAAAAAATGGGTAGAATTTTTGTTATGGATAGGAGTTACGGTTAGTAGGTCTTGTTGGATATATATATATATATGTCTTATCTTGAGTGGCTTGAGCTTGTGGAGCTCTTTCTTGATACAATGGATAAAGTTTCAAAACCTCGATGTTGATGATAATGTTGTTTCTCGAATAACGCTTGATACATGAAAGAATCTCACTTAAGTTAAAATCTTGATATGTGCAATGAGCCACTCTCATGAGATAGACCTAGTATGAAATCAGACCATACATGAAAGATATAGATTTGAAATTATGATCTAGATATGATGATGTCATGAGATCTTAGCTTGAACAATCAAGGGTAACATGCCTAATCTCATACCCCGAATGAAAACATAAACATGCATGCAATCTAGTATAATGATGAAATATATACGTTTAACGATGACCAAATTTGGAAGTCATGATTGAGGACATGGTCATTTGTGAATCGATAACCTAGATTTTGATAATACACTTCGTTCCCATATGAAGTTATGAATATGAACCCTAATTCAAGGATACTAGAGATGGGTAAACCCTGATGCCATGATGATGTCACGTTATGAAGGAACGCTAAGTGATATGTATATAAATAAGATGCGTACATCCTTGATGATGATAGCCTAGTGTGCATCCCAGTGTGCAGAATACCTTGAAAATCATGGTGGAATACCTAGACCTGATGGCTTTCACCCTAACTCTTGTTTATGATCCTAGATAAATTTCGAGGACGAAATTTCTTATAAGAAGGGAAGGATGTGACAACCTTGATTTTTTCTCTCTCCTTTACTATAGACTTTATTTTCTCTATTAGTGACTCACATCACTCAATATGAGTTCAATCACAATAATAGAATGTGATGAAGGACCAATTTGATAACTTCGATGGTGAAGTTGATGATATGGTGCTCTATTTTGAGAAATTCGACTAAGTAGCATGCTATATCATTTCACCTTCTTACATCTAATATTGAACCTCATTACTTTGTTGTTTTGGATTCCTATTATATATCATGATGTAGAGTTTTCAATAAATAATCCAGTGGCACAACAATCACATCAATCGGACTTTTAGAGCCCAAGTTATGAGTTAAAGAAGATGACCCAATTATACTTGTTTTAATGTTTTTGCTTGACTTTTAGAACCTTATTGGGCCTAAACACAAATCGAGGCCCAATTTCTTGCCTCTTCTTCCTCTTCCGTTTTGGGAAACACCGTAGGACTGGGAAGAATGCTCGCCGCCTTTAGCCAAAGCGGGCAACAAGGAAAGCTCTTAATTGTTTGGGATCTTAACCCTAATACTCTTGTTATATTTATAAATCCCCTTCAACCCTGCGCCCTTGTCCTTTCTGCTAGGTCTGGCCGCCAAACTCCATCTCCCTTCTTCTTCTTCGTTTGACAGTAGCTTGGCCGCCACCCTTCCCTTTCTTTGGGGGCGCTACCTTGGGCATCGCTGGTGGATGCCGACACAACCAGAGACCACATCGTGGTAGGAAGAGGGCATGCAACGACCTTCACCCTTCTTCCTCTCATCCTGGAACCTTGTGGCAGTGGGAAACGGTTGGGTAGAGCCTGACAGCACTGGAGTCCTTCCTCTCAGACATCTCTAGTCCCTTCCACCTCCACCCTTAACCTCCCATCCGGCCAGCGTGAGTGATGAGGGCGGCAGATGATGGCAGTATGCACTGCGCCGACCCCCTTAGCTTCCCGAGCTCCTATAGGTGTTGCTGCCACAGCCGTAGAAGGATAGGCGGGCGGGGTGTTTTCCCCTGCTCCTCCCCTGTTCCAACACCACGAACAGAGGAATCGCGAGAAAGGGGAGAGAGGACGTTTCAGTTGGACTAGGAGGCTGCTGGATCGGGGAAAAACTGGCATGGTCGAAGCCCAAATGCCTGGGGCCCGAGATTGGCGCACGCACATGAGCCGTCCAGTTTCCCATCAAGGGCCCAGGATGACAAAGAAATAAATGGTAACACCCTCTATGATATCCATTATAGTTTCAATGTAAACATTGTAAAAATGATATCTTCCAACTCCTAAGGCCAAATTAGACAAATAAATATACCAAATTGATCAGCTCGACGAGACCTACCACTTGGGCATGTTCCAGGTCCTAATTCTAATGTTTACTCCCCTTATTTCTTGAAAATGATAACTTTATCCATGTTGGGTTCATTCAATGCACCTAAGTGATAAAGCTTGAACCTTTAATGATCATCTATCTGCCTAATCATGAAATCAAAATCCTTAGCACATCTTTGATCTATAGGAGTGTCCTTATCACCCCTCTTGCTTAAGAATAACTCCCTTTTACACTATGTGACTTGGCCTTGGACTTTAATGCATGATCTTGATCAAAATGGTTATGTTTCTTGAAGATGATTCATGAATCCATGTCTAATCTTGAATCTTGTCTAAATCTCATGTCTTGATGATCCAAGACCTTAGTTGCTGCTTTGTGAGTCTTTTGACCCTAGCATTCATGTAAATGCCTTAAACCTTGATATGTTTATAGGAAGAGCATGGAATGCCATAATGGCATGAGACTTGAACCACACCATCATGATGACCTTTAGATCAGTACAATATCATATAATGAACCAATAAGCAACTTGGAACATACCTTGGCCAAAACCCTAAAATGCATCTAATTAGAGTTAATGATGAGAATCTAATGCATATATGTAATCTTGTTCTTAATCAGGTTTGGCATGTGGCTAGATGGTGAAGATATGTTAAGTTAAGAATCTCTGAATCAGGTATGGGCCTTATCTAGTTATATGACTACCGCTTTCTTGCTTGAAAAGACATATATTATATGCTTGTTTGTCTATTTTCTCAAATATTGCCATGTAGTATTGCTATGTCATACTCGATGTTTGCTTCGTCTGTTTTATAACTTGAACACATATATATATGGAACTCCATTATAATATTGTTGATAAAGGGCTCTTGGTTACGACCTTGAGGTCCCTCTCGTATAAAAGGGTTAGCTAAGCTTGAGCACCCTTACGGACCCTTCCGACGGGAAGATGGTCAAAGGCCTTAAACATGTTTGATATTGTTGGTATAATGGAGTGAAATGACATAAAATATGTTTTCGCATTTGTTAAACAATTAACATGTTTATTCTTGTTCGTTTAATCTTGAAATCTTTTCAAAATTATGCAAAGCTTATATATATGTGTATCTTTCGGCCCTATACTCAACACCTCATGTGTTGACTCATTTCTTGTATGTTGTTTTTAGGTTCAGAGATGGCTAGAAGGTTGATGGGCTTGGTGAGCTATGCTAGGTGTACTTGTTGTAAGATCCAGACATAGTATACATGAGCAGACTTGTACAAAGTGACTCTTGAATATGTAATTTAAACCATGTAATATAACGATGTTGCTTAATATATCTTGTTGATTGTTGAAATTATGTTGGTGCCTTTATCTTGTTATCTGTTCATGTGTGCTAAGCTTTACGCTTCCGCATTTCGCCTTTGATATACGTTTGGTTCATGGGACTGGGATTCCGGTTCCGTGACACCTACCTACATGTAGTTCTAGTTCTTTTCATCAAGTGGTATTCTATTATATGTTATGCTTGTATCTTGTTTCATACTTGCTCAACTTGTTCCTTGAATTGCATATCTACTATATTGAGTTGCTTACACAGCATTGTGATGCAGGACATTTAGAGCTACATTGTATGTAGAAATTGGAGCATCCTTAATTTTTATGCAGATTTTGCTCCATTGTCGAATTTTGATCCAAGACTAGTGTTTTTCATGTAGAAATGGCTTTCTAAGAAAGACTCATGCTTTGTGATGAGACATGGAACTTTTTGGGAGAATTTCTTCATCTTGAGGGTCAATATTTTTTTTCATTATTTTTTTGCAGCACTTTATCTTTCCTTGATATTTGCCAGAATTAAATTATGGGTTGTTCAAGTTCATGCTTTAACTTGCTTTTCTTTCTATGCTTGGATAAGGCCCTATATTTTCTCTTATATTATGCTTTTATAATTGTTGTTATCTCCTTTCTTAACAAGTGATGTTTCTTATCTCTTCATACCCCCACCTTTTTGAAATAACAAAGGGGGAGAAGGTATGTCTTCGTTTGACAAAAGGGGGAGAAAGCATGTCTTTCTAAGGAAGGTAGGGATGGCATGTCTTACATGAAGAGGAGAAGTTTGACTCTATTTAAAGGGGAGAAGGTAAAAGGGAGAAGACATATATGTATAGAACATATACGAGTAGAAGATGTAGTATTTTATAAATGTTATGAAAGCTAACCATGCTGGAGAAATATCATCAATTGAGGGGGAGTATGTGAACTCCACTAGCATCAATTGAGGAGGAGAATATGAACTCCATTCTATTGAAACCCCTAGGTTTCTCCAAAAGTATGACTTTACTTAAATGCTTTCAATACATTTATGGAATGGTTTGTCATTTTCAAAAAGGGGGAGAATGTTGACTCTAGGTCAATGTTGACTGTAGTTCTAAATTGACCAAACCCTTGTTTTGATGATGACTAAACCATTCCACTTATTTGTGTCTAATGCTTCTAATTAAGTGATTTCAGATTGGTAAAGACACACTCAAAATGCCCTAACTTGCGCATCTCAAATTGGAGAAAAGACAAGTCAAAATCAATGCAAGTGCACTTTTGTGGAATATGATATAAATACATTATAATAATGTTATAATTCACTTGTATTGATTTTATGACTTGTAATTAAGCTTAGAAAAAATCAGGATCACTTAAATCGAATATTTAAGCACTCAAAAGCCATTTTCCAAAATTCACATCAGGCTTTTCATCGATCGAGTAGCAAACTCGACTGATCCTTATTGGATTTTGAAAATGACTTTTGATCGGTTGATTTTTTATTTCATGGTACTTGACCGATCCCTCTATAGAGAAAAATCAATTGAAGTGGATCTGTCGAGTTACCCTAGGACAAACTCGACCAATGGTTTAAATTGGTCTTGTCGCATAGTAGGATCGGTTGAATTATCTTTATTGAAACTCTACCAAATGCACTGTACAGAAAAGTATAGAAAAGTGTTTCTGGTCGTTGGAATGTTGCAAAACTAGAAAAGATATCCATTGCAACATCCCAAATGACTAGTATTCGTTCTTCGGTGTTCCCAAAGGCTTCTAGGCATCCTCAACTATAAATAGGACCCCTTGGGCTTCATCCCATGGTTAGCCAAGCACTATGAAGGTCCCTATTCTATAGTTGAGTGGTCCTAAAGATTCCTCTCTCTCACTAAGCTTAATCACTTTCTACATCCATTAGTGTGAGTAGGAAATCTATAAGATTTCTAGTTCCATTTGTATATCTTATAAGACTCTCACTTCCTCCACCTCAAACTTCTCTCTTCCACCATTTAATTATTGAACAAGAAGATTCAAGGCTAAAGACTTGGAGCAAGAGTGGGCAAGACCTTGGAGAAGGCAGAAGACCCCTTTCTCAAGTGGGTAAGTCCTTGGTGGAAAGCTTTTCCGAATGAAGGAGGATTCAAAGGCAGAAGATCCAAGAAAGAGTGGTTAATTCTTGCAAGGATAAAGCTTGTATAAGAGTGCGTAAGTCCTTGGAAAAGGCTGAAGACTTCTTGCAAATTGGGTAAGTCCTTGGATAGATAAAAGACTCTTGGTCTTGGTGAGTAAGTCCTTTTCTTGGTTGTTATCTCCCTTGATCCTTAAAGGGTGTTTGGGTATCCTTGTCTGGGAAAAGGATGGTCATGTATTTGTAACTCTTATAAGTGCATATATACATGGAGACACACTTAGAAATCCTAGAGGTTGACCTCTCTAGGCAGTGGACTAACATACTTCTAATTTGAAGTATGAAACCACTCTACATAGCTTGTCATTTGGTACCTGTTCAATCTCTCTCATCCTTGCTATGTACGTTTTAGTTGTGCTCAAATTACTATATTAGCAACCTTATCTTGTGATATATCTAGAAGGTCTAATGAATTTTTTTAGGTACATTCATCTCTATTCATCCCCCTGCTAGAGCATCAAATCATCCATCCTAGGATCCAATATAAACTAGTATTTATAAGGGTAGCTCAAAGTCATATATGTAACTATTGAGTATGAGCAGGTGGGTGAGACTGTGTCTCATTGACATCCTGATTTGAAGGTTTTGAGGATGGATGTGGTCATACCGTGGAAGGAGAATGGTTGCAGTCGTATCTCAGATATTTGTATATGTGATGCGATTGACAATAGTTGTGGTTGTACCTCAGATGATAGGATTTTTTATACCCTGGTTACTAGTGTTGCGACCTGCACCAAGGGCGTACTAGGTGTTAGTAGCTTGACTATATGTCGTTGGAGGTAGATTGGCTGATATGTCACTGCATTTGACTCGTACTAAATGAGAGCGAGAGATATTAGAATACAAGATCTCATAAATCTTATATGAAACTATATAGAGCTTCATTCTAGTCAGTTGAACTTTGACTAGTATGACTCAAACTCCCCATGGCTTAATAAAAGATGTAATACAACCATGTAGGATATCTGTTAGGGTTATACACAACACTTCACATTGTATGATAACCCTTGTTTGTTCTTTTCACATATAGATGATGTATATTGCAATAAGAAAAAGTGGCCATGCTTATGTTGTTAGATAATTAGAAACTATTGGTTGTGTTTATGTTGTTAGTTATGCTCCTACTTCTAGATACTCTTTGTTGTTAGCCATGCTTATACTATTAGCCCTGCTAGTGATGTTAACTACACTTGATCTTATGTGGATCATAGTAACCTTTCAATGCTACAAATAAGACTCTGACTAGAAATATTCTCAAGAAGTTTTATATTTTGTGTTTCTATTCTATTATATAATCTTCTCTATCTATTTAATTACTTGACCTGATGTAATCAATAATCATTGTTGAGAATTATATCTCTTGCTGGGACATGGGTCTCACCGCATGGGTCACCACATCTTTTTAGGTGATCAGTAGCAGTAGTAGTAGACCCATGGAAGTGAGGAGGAGTTGTAGTGATGGACCTTAGAGATTGTTCATTAGATGTCTAGTGTGCCCTAGAGTCGTCCTTGTACTCTCATGTCTAAGCCAGAAAGTTTGTGTAAGATTTTTTGATCGATTCAAGATTTCGGTAGCATTTTAATCCCTGTACATGCAGTATATGTGGATCATGATCTTCTTTACGTACATGTTGTGGAAGAGGTCACAATGTAATTGTAAAAGGTACTTGGCATGATATATGATTTTATACAAGATGTTGGGCTTTTATGTAATGTTCTGGATATGTTTGGGATTGTTTAGTCAGTTTTAATTATCCCCTTTTTTTGCTATATGGTTAATTAGTGATTGGTTGTGTTTTGAGTTTTAAGTAATCTCATTTAGTATGATGAGTTCTCACAAGTTGGTATCGGAGCTTTAGGTTTGCTGAGTCTATAGGGACACTAGGACTTAGGACTAGGATGACGACTAAGTAAGGAACATGACATGTGAACATGATGCATACTTCCTACTTTCAGTATTTAGATGCCCTGGACAAGTATTCAATTATTGAAGAAAAGGTAAGTGCGGATCTTAGACTATTATCTTTTGGATTACTCTGATCAAGTAGTCAGTTTGAAACAATATAATGAGCATAATGAATAAGAAATCATGGTGAAAATATCATAATATTACTCTAAAGAAAAATGAAAATCACATCGTAACCTATCAAAACTTGAATGTTTGGCAACTAAAGAGAAAAATATGACACCATGAAACCTAAATCCGAATACAAATACACCAAAGAGGAGTTCTTAAAAATATAATTCTAGAAGTTAATGAAGTAAAAGATAGATAAATCTATGTTAATGGAATGATTCAAGATATAAAATCCACGTAAGAAGAAGAGGGCTCCTGAGATAAGTGTGATATGAGAAGATGAATAAGAACAATGACATATGAATAAAGTGAAACTTGAGCTAATCTCAGACCAATTCACATGAGTAAGAAGGTATGAATCTGAAAATTTACATGCCACAAGGAAAAGATTAAAGGGAGATGATCCTTGTTAAATGAAGAAAATATGAAATATGACGAACTACCCCTTGATAAGTAATTGAAAAACATTATAACACAAGAGGACATACACAAGAATGATAAATAGTTAACAAGAAAGAGTAATAAGATTATTAACAACCCCTATGTCGATGGCAAGGAACCCAAATTAAAATGGTAAAATGATACATAAAAAGTTGTAACCAGCATGATGAAGATAAAATCATTAAGTCCTTGCTAGTAACCCGTGACAGTGTTGTTGTGTTGAAGTGTGTTTTCCTTTGTCTTCTTTATTTTTGTGGCATAGATTTCAAGTGGATCTTATGCCACTTGATACACGTGGATTAATTATAATCCTAGAAAGTAGATATCTTGATATAGTATGTGCTTTCTAGGACTATAGTTCTAGAATCATGACGTTTTGTGATGGGGATACTTTTTATCCTTCCAAGAAGTTAGGAAGACTCCTCCTAAATGTTATGAGTTAGTTATGATGGTGGTTTAGCTAATGAGATAGGGAGTAAGTTCCTTATAGCACATGAAATGGATGCTAAGGTAACGAGTCCTACTATCTAGGGTGTACCAATAATACATGAGTTTGAATATGTTTATCAGATATATTTCCCAATGTTTCTTCTTCATTAGAAAGAGGGAATTTGATGTTGAGATCCTCCAATTGTTGTTTGGAAAGAAGAAGAGTTATTCCATGATGCTTTATGTAGGCCAACGATAGCTAGAGAAGACCACTTCCAAGGATAGATGGTTTGTTGATCGGTCGACTGGTGCTATAGTGTTCCTTCTGATAGACCTGAGGTCTAGATATCATCGAATGAGAATTAGAGTGAATTACATCATTTGTATGGTCATTATGAGTTCATGGTTGTGCCATTTAGACTAACCAATGCACACCGTTTATGGATTTGATGAACAAAGTGCATAGGTCATGCCCTTATGAATTGTGGAAAGTTTTGTTGATAACATCTCAATATACTTTAGAGATAGTTAGCAGCATGATCAACATCTTCAGTAAGCCCTAGGATTGTTGAAGAAGCACTAACTGTGTGTCAAGAACAACAAGAGTAAGATGGGGTTTTATTAAAGTGTCTTCTTGGGGTTATGATGTATCCGCTAAGGATGTTGTGTAAATCTAAATAAGGCAAAGATAGTGTTGAAGTGGGAGCAACCCCAGACGCTGACTAAGATTCAAAGCTTCTTCCACTTAGCATGACACTACAGGAAGGGTTTCCCTTTTTGTAGAATGACATGTTCATCGTTCTTTCGACATGCTGGAGGAGAAGTTGACAAGTGTTTTAGTAATAGTGTTTCCAAAACAAAGGGAAGGATGCATTGTCTTCTCTAATGCTTTGAAGAACAATTGGGGATACATGTCAATAAAAGATAAGAGAACGATTCCTTTTTCTTCATGATAATGTAAGAAGGACAAGGCATAGTTATGCTCTTCAATGTATCATGAAATAGTACATGCCAACATCACTTCAGTAGGAGGAAGTATAGTTGTAAGTATCTCAATTGGCGGGATCATGGACACAACTATAGGTCAAACCAACGTTGTTACAATAGGACAGAGAAGTAAAGTTGGATGATACCATAGTACAAGACATGCAATGGTGGCTAAATGTGAGACATGACATGGCACAAGGATAGTCAAGTATACAGTATCAACAAGCAAAGGTGAAACCTTATAAGCCTACAAGTACATAGTGGAAGCTTAACACAACCTTACACTACAGACAGGTGGTCAGTCAACCATTCAAACGATTAGAAGATCTTTGGAGAACGTATTTCCTACAATTTTTGGCGAATAAAGGATGTCCACTTGATTTATTGAGTTTCTTACTACCACAACCACTAGAGGAGCATAGACATGACTCCTTATGAAGCTGCTTATGGGAGGAGACACAAGAAACTCCTTGTTTGGTAAGGAACAAGTAAAGTAATGGCTTCTGAAGATGCGTTGATATAACATACCATAGTGAAGGACATAGTGATTCAACAACAAATGGAAATAGTTTAGGACAGGCAACTATACTTCTTATGAGCATAAACTATACGTCAAAACACAAGCGCACATATCAATGTAATATAGGTCTGAAGAGGCCCAGATATCGAACAAGGGGAATATTTGTACCCTGAAACTACTACTAATAGTGACTCGATCAGATAGACCAATATAAAAGAATGATTTGGTTGAATAAATAGATAACTTGCAAGAATTAAAACTAATATTATTGATTGTGATCACAAGTGGAATGGATTCCTTAGGATTGTGGTTTCAACATGACTCACACTACAATTGACATTATTTCATTAATATTAATCTCTCCTAACCCCGAACAAAGAGACTTGTAGTAATAATTACCCACTCTCATATCGTAATTCACTACTTGATCTAATACCAATCCCACTTTCGTAGCAATTGTGTTATTTGTTAGGTGCTTAACCAAAGTCTCTGTGTTATTCTCTTCACATTTGTAAGCCCTTTCTCAAGGTGAGATATAAAACCTTAAATCTATGAGTTTTCCAACCATTAACCCCTCTCTTGAAGCAATTAACGGTCTAAACAATTACCTATGGTGATCAAGCATAGATAATTCATGATGTTCCCATAGATTTATGTCCAAAAAATTAGAGAAACTTATATATTAAATCATAATTTTCAATTACAATGCAAAAATGGGCTACCCACAGATCCTAAGGAAAAAAGTGGATTAGTTGTGCATGATTTCACTTTATTTAAACATAGAAAAAGAAGTAGAGAAGGAAGAAAATATTGTGAAACACGGAAAAAACCTTGGAGAAAAGGTACAGAAGGTTCCTCCTAACAAAGGTGATGATTTTCCATCCTATGACTGCAAATCGGGCCATCAGTAGTGCACGAACCACCTCGAACATTGATTTCTACTCCTCTCTCTCTTCTCTGCTCTCCTATATAGTACACTAAATGAAACGTGATATTAGGTCTGGCCAAACCCCCCCAATCCATAGACATGACTTAGGGCGTCATTAATTGTCGACCGTTGGATTAACGATGATTTCTGATCTTGCCTGATCCCGTTGTGTCAGTACTACTGACTGGGTGTCAGTAGTATCGACGTCCTCGATAATTTTTGGCTCGTGTTTCTGTTGATACTACCAAGTTGATGTAGGTGGTACTGAAATTTCATGTTAAATTCTGAGTCCTCCCTGTAAGGTTGTCAATAGTACCGATTTCATGGTCAGTACTACTGAGTTTTCTTGATTTCATCATTCCTCTCTTAGCAAGTGTCAGTACCATTAATAGGTAGGTTGGTAGTATCAAGTTGTGTAGTTTCTTGTAGATTCACCTGAAATTCCACAAAAAATGAACATAAGCTCCCAAAT
Source organism: Alisma plantago-aquatica (assembly GCA_963693085.1). Classification (NCBI taxonomy): domain Eukaryota; kingdom Viridiplantae; phylum Streptophyta; class Magnoliopsida; order Alismatales; family Alismataceae; genus Alisma; species Alisma plantago-aquatica. The sequence continues at coordinate 98,683,330 of OY856412.1, read as the reverse complement.
ATTAATGAATCTAATAAGAACATCAAAAATGCATCTTTCTGATGCAATTAAGTGTCACAGGCTAATGATGATAAGTAATGCACAAATTAAAATGGAAATGAACAATAAGTGCACAAAAATCCATAATAAATAGCATGTGAAAAACGACAACTATCCGTTGCATCAAACTCCCCTAATCTTAAAGGTTGCTCATCCTCAAGAAACACATCCTCAAATTTGTTTGAGAGACAAGTCATCAAAAGGACATGAAATAAGGATTCTCATTCTCAACTATCCCCACCTGGAAGTCCCAAACCGGCCTTTACTGACCATTGAACAATTAACTGCTATCAAGCAATCATAAATATCCATAAAAGATTTCCACCCTTAGATCAGGAAAACACTATCAATAGAGAAGTTATTATAATAGTCAATCAGGCATTAGCTTGTTGCATCATGTGATTCCCTATCTACATTGCTCTTTCCTAACTACCAACTACTTGGAAGTAGGTTTCCTTATAAGAATAAATGGGGAGATCAATCATATATGTGGCCTACCAATAAGAGAAATGGATGGAATGAAATAGGTGGCTTATGAAGAATCACAAGTAACATCTGAATCATTTATGCAAAAATAAAACCTGATGCACCTATATGGAAAAGATAATGAGAAATTCATGAATCCTAATGGCTAATATTATGGGTGGAATGATGCATGCATTGAAAATCTCTTCAGATGGATGAAAGTAATGTAAAGAAGAGTGTTCATCATGTGAATGTTTCCATTTCTTTGTGAAGTAAAATTCCAACCCGATTTTAGGGAATCCTTTCTCCCTCTAACATTCATAAAATAAAATAAAAATTCATTGGCCCACTATTTTAGCATGGTGGAAAGTTATGCTTGGGCTTCACTAACATATCTCATTCATTTTTTCTCTTTCTTTTTCTGAGGGTATGGATGTGTATCCTTTCACTCTTATTTTAGAAGATAACAATGTAACTACATGATGTAAAATGAATGACGAGAAATTGTACGCAATCTACATGCAATTATTATAAAACTAGATGAAATGCACAAAAATTGTTTATGTACATTTTTTTCTTTTTTTAACTTTTGCAATAGAAGAGAAACTAACTATCATGTCACCCATTATTCCATGCAATGCAATCAAAAGGAAATAATTTGGTTTACTTGATAATGTTAAGGTGGTATATCAAAATGGGTGGCAAATGCATGGAAACACATAATTAATAGACAATGCCTTTCTTACACTATGATATGTCCCTCTCTAATTGACCTATGTATAGGGTAACCTTAGGATTTCTTTCAAAAATTTCAATTTAACGTCCCATTAATTGTTTGATCAATTCAGGTTCAAACCCTATCTTCAACCACATTACATGAATAATTAAGATTTCTATTCAAATCAAGTGTCCAAAAGCTGACTAACCCATACACCCCCTCTAGGTGGTGTAACTCAAGAAATTTGCAACTAAGAAAATTTTAAATAAAAAAATTGTCGCACATAATCTATGATGAAAATCTAGAAATCAAGCTTATATTGCTCCACATTTACACTAGATAGATTGTGAATCCTAATATTGGAATAATCAAAATTAAATTGGTGGGTCCTAGATGGTAGACTGGATGCTCTAGAGGGGGGTGAATAGAGTTGAATGCACTTAAACAAATATCAATAGACCTTCAAATTATATCACAAGACAAGGTTGCTAAATAGGAAATTTGAGTGCAACTAAAACTTGCATAGCAAGGGAGAGAGACATTGAACAAGAACCAAGTGATAAGCTATGTAGAGTGATTCCACACTCCAAACTAGGAGTATGTCAGTCCACTACCTAGAGAGGTCAACCTCTAGGATTTCTAAGTGTGTCTTCCTCTATATATTAACTTATAAGAGTTACATCACATGACTTACCAAAGGACTTACCTATCCAATACAAAGAGTATTCAACCTTACTAAGGACTTACCCACTTTGCAATAAGTCTTCAGCCTTCTCCAAGGACTTACCCACTCTTGCACAAGTCTTCATCCATGTAGGAATTACCCATTTTTCTTGGATCTTCAACCTTTGACTTCACCTTCACTCAGAGAAGCTTTCACCAAGGACTTACCCACTTGAGCAAGGAGTCTCCTGCCTTCACCAAGGGCTTACCCACTCTTGCTCCAAGTCTTTGGCCTTGATCTTCACTAAGGTACTCCTTCCCTTGTTCTTCTTCACCTCTCTTAGCCAAGAGAGAGAACCTTCACCTTCATGGTCGAAAAGAGAGAATGGGAGGTGGTGGAAGTGAGAGACTCACAAGATATACATGTAGGACTATCTCTCTTACAAATCTCCTACTCACTCTAATGGATGATGCAAGTGATTAGCCTTAGAGTGAGAGGAGGCTGTAGGAGGCACTCAACTATAGACAAGGAACCTCATATAGAGTTTTGCATTGAATGCTCAACCTTGGACTGAAGCCCAAGGGGTACTATTTATAATTGGGGATGCCCCTTAGCCTTTGGAAACACTTAAGAATGAAAACTAGTCATTTTGTGGCTTGCGACAAATAAATTTTTGATTGTTGCAACTCCACTATGGTTAGAAATACTTTTCTGCCCTTTTCCATACAGTGCTATCAATTGAGTTTCTATAAAAGTAACTTGACCGATCCTACTATGCGACAAGACCAATTTGAAGCCATCGGTTGAGTTTGTACTAGGGTAACTCGACCAATTCACATAGATAAGTTTTGGTATGTAGAGGGACCAGTCGAGTTCTGTGAAATAAAACTCGACCAATCAAAAGTCATTTTCAAGATCCAATCAAGATCGTTCGAGTTTGCAACTTGACCGATGAACAACCTGATGAGAATTTTGGAAAATGGCTTTTGAGTGCTTAAATATTTGATCTAAGTGCACCTGATTTTTCTAAGCTTAATTACAAGTCATACAATCATTACAAGTGATTTACAACATGATTCGAATGGATTTACATCATATTCCAAAAACATGCACTTGTATTGACTTTGACTTGTCTTTCTCCAACTTGAGATGTGCAAGTTAGGGCATTTGGAGTGTGTCTATACCTACACTAAAATCACTCAAATAAATTATTAGACACAAAGAAATGGAATGGTTAGTCATCATCAAAACAAGGGTTTGACCAATTTAAATCTTGAGTCAACATTCTCCCTCTTTTTGAAGATGATAAACCATTCCATAAATGTATGAAAAGCATTGAAGTAAAGTCATACCTTTGGAGAAACCAAGGGGTTTTAATGGAATTGAGTTCATATGCTCCCCCTCAATTGATGCTCATGGAGTTCTCATACTCCCCCTCAAATGATGATATTTCTCCTGCATGGTTAGCTTTCATAACATTTATTGAATATTATGTCTTCTACTCATATATGTTCTACACATATATGCCTTCTCCCCTTTACATGTACATGCTTCTCCTCTTCATGTAAGACATGCCTTCTCCCTCTTTTGTCTAAAGAAGACATACCTTTCTCCCTCTTTGTCATTTTAAAAAGTGAGGGTATGAAGAAATAAGAAACACCACTTTCTAAAAGAAAGAAGATAACAAAAATTTATATAAGGATGGTAGAAGAGCACATATAGGGGCTTGTCCAAGCATATAATTAAATCAAGTTAAATCATGAACTTGAACAACCCAAAATGCAAGATAAAGTGCTGCAGAAAAATAAAACAAATCACAATTTTGACCCTCAAGATGATGAAATTCTCCCAAAAAGTGTCAGGGCTCATGGTAAAGCAATGAGTCTTGCTCAGAAGGTTGTTTCTACATAAAAACACTAGTCTTGCACCAAAAATTGAAACTGCAACAAAATCTGCATGGAATCCAAAGATGCTCCAATTTCTACATGCAATGTAGCTCTATGTATCCTACATCACAATGTTATACAAGCAACTCAAGATAGTAGGTATGCAAGTTAAGGAAGAAGCTTGAGCAAGTATAAAACATGATACAAGCATAGCATATAGTTGAATACCACTTGGTGAAAAGATCAACAATGCTAGAACAACATGTATATGAACTACTAGTAGATATTGTCACAAGTTAGGACTACTAGTAGGATCTAGACTATATCAAGAGATACCAAAAGATATACAAGATAAAGCAAGCTATGAGTAGATGTAGAGATATATCCAAACAAAGAGATATGAAATTTTAGAAGCATGAAAGGATATAACTCACTAGCAAATATGCATCATTACCAAAAGATGATTACCGCTAAGAGCCTCAAGGTTGTATCAAAATGATATATACACCTAGATAGATGTAGCAATTTTGGGTACAACAAAAGCAATTTAGATACTACTAAAAGATTCAAAGAGATCATCATCAAAACCTAGAAAGTAACTCAAAGCAAGTAATTGCAAGATATAGATATACCAGTGTAGAGAAATTAGAGAGATATATTTTAATGCAAGATTGGCAATTTAAAAATATGGCAATGAGCACATATAAAAGGTACCAAGGGAGTGCCAAAGAATAAAGCAATTGGTTGAGAAAATCTAGTTGAGAGGGAAATTCTCATCCAAAAAGCCAACTGTATATTATGTGCATAGTGTTGTCGGTCGAGTTCTATGTACTGACAACTCAATCGATGACAGCTGTTGGCAATACCCATTGGTGCTGGTCGGTCGAGTTTCTAACAGGAGAAACTCGACCGAAAGTTGTTGTCAACAAACATATATGTATACAAAAACATATCTAGAGAAATGATAGAAATATAAACCATATCTAAACATGTGTAAGCAAGTTAGTAATGCACTATGAAAGCATTAGAAATTTTTTTTGAGAAATAGTGTGAAGATATTCACAAAATACTACTTTTGACTCAAAAACCATATGCATAGTGCACACTAATTTGACAAGAACAAGTTAGGATTGGTTATAAGCAAGAAAACCTTTACCTTTGATCTTACCATTCCTTTTTTCACTTGTTGCCACCCCATAAATATCTCACCTTTCTTCATTCATGTGGATTGAGAAGTCAATTTGCAAATTCATAGCTCATGTCAATCCATTAGCAACATACCTACAAGAAGAAAGATGAACGGCTCCTCAGTTATGTTTTTGGGTCCGGAGGGGTTAGCTTAGCAACCCAAGTGCTATCGCTCTTGAGTGCTTTCCTAAAAGGACAACAAGTAGAATGATAATCAATATCATTTCAATAGTTGCACATACCCATAGTCTTGGAACTAGAGGATTTTCCATGGAATATTGTAGGTCCTTTACCTTTGTTGTTCCTTTGACTACCATCATACCCTAAACCATTTCTACCAATTTTTTTGGTAGTATGGTGTAGGATATCATTAAGATTCTTTTTACCAACCAAGAATCTTCGCAAAGAAGATCTCAAACTATGATTATCATGCATAAGAGAAGAAATAGTAGAAGATAAATGATTGATATTAGCTCTAGCATGAAAAACATCATTTTCTTAGAAAAGAGATTTTAAATAATAATCTCTATCAATATGAAGAGAAGCAACATTATTCTCTCTAATAATAAAACTAGAACAAGATTCCAGCACATTAATTTTAACAAGCAAGGAGGCATTTTATGTTTCAAGCAAAGCAATCTTAGAAAGATAAACCCCATTTTCAGATTCTAATCCTTGCAAAACAAATCTTTGTCCTTGTTTTTATATTTAAGAACATAAATATCATGCATGAGAGAATCAATAATTAAGGTATTCTGTTAATTAAAACTACTCATAAGAGGATGAGATTCTAGAAATCTAATCTTATCAAGCAAGCTAGAATTTTCAAGTTTAAGAGAATCTACATGACTAAGACAAGAATTTTTATCATCAAGCAAGCAAGTATTAGCATGTTCAAGATCATCTAATTCTACATGCATATTAACAACAATTATAGCAAGATTTTTCCTTTTCATTTTAGAAGACTTAAGAGAGGCATGAGTAGCATTAATGATAGAAATTAAAGGTTCTTTATATAAAGAGTTTAGATTTACCTCATTTGAGTCTTCACTTGTTGATGCCATAAGAGAAAAATGACATTCTCCTTGATCACTAGAGCTTGAGCTAGATCCTCCTCTTGATTCTTTACTTGAGCTTGAGTTGGATGAGTCACTTGATCTCTTGTTCCATTTCTCCTTCTTCTTGTACTTCTCTTCTCTTTCCTTGTGATGATGGATCTTCTTGGCTTGTAGAGAATCTATCTTGAAGTGACCCTTCTTTCCACACTTGAGGCACCAGATGGAGGAGGAATTATTGCCTTTGTAGAGTCTTCCCTAGGAGTATGTGGCATCTTCTTCCACATGAGAGGATGGAGAGGCTTGTCCCATAATAGCTTCAATTTGACCCTTGATTTCAGACTTCTTCATTCTCTTTATCTCTTTCTCCTCTTGTCTTTCAACTTCTTCTCTTTTTTCAAGTGTGACTTCATGGGCTTATAGATTTCCAATGAGCTCTTCAATGGGGATATCATCAAGTGACCTTACTTCTTCAATGGAAGCCACCTTGGGTTCCCATCTCTTGGGGAGAGTTCTAAGGATGTTAGAGTTGATCTCTCCTCTACTCATAGGATGACCTAGGACGGCAAGGCCGTTTACAATTGTGTTGAGTCTTAAGTACATATTGGCTATCTTCTCCTCCTTTCCCATCTTGAAGTTCTCAAGCAACCCTTTGAGCATGTAGACTTTACTTTCCTTCACTTGAGTTGTCACCTCATAAGTGATGCATAGCTTTTTCCATACCTCATAGGTCGTCTCATAAGAGGAAATCTAGTTGAACTCAGTGGGATTCATGGTGGCATAGAGGATGTTGATAGTTCTTGAATTCAAGGTGGCTTTCTTCATGGTAGCTTCATCCCATTCTTCTATCTTGATCTTTGGTATCTTGTATGGATGGTCCACCATTTTGCATAGCTCAAGACTTGATCCTTGGATGTAGAATTGTATCCTTCTTTTTCAATAGAGGAAGTTACTCCCATCAAGGATTGGAAGTTTGATGAAGTATCTCCCACCATGATAATCACACATCTTCTCCTACTTGTTGAAGCATGCTTGGAGAAGACCCGCTCTAATACCAATTGTTGGATCTAGATGGGTGATTGGATGCTCTAGAGGGGGGTGAATAGAGTTGAATGCACTTCAACAAAATTTATTAGACCTTCAAGTTATATCACAAGATAAGGTTTCTAAATAAGAAATTTGAGTGCAACTAAAACATGCATAGCAAGGGGGAGAAATATGGAACAAGCACCAAGTGAGAAGCTATGTAGAGTGGTTCCACACTTCAAACTAGGAGTATGTCAGTCCACTACCTAGAGAGGTCAACCTCTAAGATTTCTAAGTGTGTCTTCCTCTATATATTCACTTATAAGAGTTACAACACATGACCCACCAAAGGACTTACCTATCCAATATAAAGAGTCTTCAACCTTACCAAGGACTTACCCATTTTGCAACGAGTCTTCAGACTTCTCCAAAGACTTACCCACTCTGGTATAAGTCTTCATCCATGTAGGAATTAGCCACTCTTCTTGGATCTTAAACCTTTGACTTCACCTTCACTCAGAGAAGCTTTCATCAAGGACTTACCCACTTGAGAAAGGAGTCTTCTGCCTTTACCAAGGGCTCACCCACTCTTTCTCCAAGTCTTCGACCTTGATCTTCCCCAAGGGACTCCTTTCCTTGTTCTTATTCCCCTCTCATAGCTAAGAGAGAGAATCATCATCTTCATGGTTGAAAAGAGAGAATGGGAGGTGGTAGAAGTGAGAGCCTCACAAGATATACATGTAGGACTATCTCTCTTACAAATCTCCTACTCACTCTAATGGATGATGCAAGTGATTAAGCTTAGAGAGAGAAAAGAGGCTGTAGGAGGCACTCAACTATATACTAGGAACCTCATATAGAGTTTTGCATTGAATGCTCAACCTTAGAATGAAGCCCAAGGGGTCATATTTATAGTTGGGGATGCCCCTTAGCCTTTGGGAACACTTAAGAATGAAAACTAGCCATTTTTTTTGGCTTGCAACAGATATATTTTCAATTGTTGCAATTCCATAATGGCTAGAAACACTTTTCTACACTTTTTTATACAGTGCTATTGGTCGAGTTTCTATGAAGGTGACTAGACCGATCCCACTATGCGACAAGACCAGTTTAAGCCATCGGTCGAGTTTGTACGGGGTAACTCGACCAATTCACATATATTAGTTTTGGTCTGTAGAGGAATCGACCGAGTTCTCTGAAATGAAAATTTGATCAATCAAAAGTCATTTTCAATATCCAATCAGGACCGGTCAAGTTTGTAACTCGACCAATGAACAACCTGATGTGAATTTTGGAAAATGGCTTTTGAGTGCTTAAATATTAGATCAAAGTGATCTTGATTTTTTCTAAGCTTAGTTACAAGTCATACAATCATTACAATTGATTGACAACATGATTCTAATGGATTTACATCATATTCTAAAACTATACACTTGTATTGACTTTGATTCGTCTTTTCTCCAATTTGAGATGCACAAGTTAAGGCATTTGGAGTGTGTCTATACCTAATCTGAAATCACTCAAGTAGAAGAATTAGACACAAAGAAATAGAATGGTTAGTCATCATCAAAACAAGGGTTTAGTCAATTTAGACCTTGAGTCAACATAAATAACAACTAAAAAGCAAATAAAGACTAAAGAAATAATAAAAACAAAGGATAGTGTTGTACCAACACACCCCCTAAGCTTGAACTAGACTATGTCCTCATAGTCAAAATCCAACTCAAGAGGTGGAACAATGGCACCGATTAGTATGGTGGTGGTGGGTATGGTATGGTCAGATCATGGGAATAGAAAGTCCCCTGGAAAGTCTGTGACGGTGGTGGCATCTCTGGAGGCTATGGATAACTACCAAAATAGCATTGACTCTAGTAGTTGTCTAAATATTGATGTTGATAGTTCTCCATATGTTGTAGGCGTGTGTGCATGTTCTTTTGGTTGGCCAAGATAAGTCACTCAATTTTGTAGATCACCTACTAGTTTTGATAGAGCCATCCTTGACATCATGTATGCCCACCAATGTAGTTGTTTGGTGTTGTTACCACTACTGAATCTCTTATAACATTCCATACATACCTTCCATCGGGTATGGATCATCTTCCTACACAGGTGGTGGAGCAGAAAAACTAGAGGCTCCATGTACTCTAGGGCGCTTGCGGGTGACCTGCCTCCTTGTGATTGGTATGGTGGCCTCCTCCTCCTCCTCCTCCTCTTCTTCTTCATTTTGCTCCTACTATTGCTCTTGCTCAGCATCGTCTTCTTCTTCATATTCCTCCATGGAGTCATGTACATGCCACCTCATGTGATACACTCCTTGCAAGTTTAAGATAGGACCAGGAAGCTCCCTCTCTTGGTACTGGTCATCCGTTGTACAACACGTGTACACCTTCCCATGACACAAGTTGAGGAGGTTCTCTCTCTTGAAATGTTTCAAGTCCAACTTGGGAGAAGACTTTAGCGATTCGGAGGTGGAGGGTGTTGACCTAAAGGTTATACATTGTCCACATTTTGATAATGACAACCATTCCATTCATATGTATCTAATATGTTTGTTCAAGATTGATTTCAGGCTTTAGGTACATGAAAAGGATCAAATAACACAAGCCCTAGCTTGTCAAAGTTCAAGTCAAATGCAATGCAAGTGTGCTAATAAGGAAATCCCATCAAATGACCTTAGAAGAATTTTGTAATCACTTGTATTGATGATATGACTTGTAACTAAGATGAGAAAAATACGTGGGACACTTAATACCAAGTTTTAGTCACTTTATAGTCAGTTTAGAAAATTGATCACATGTTGTTTAGTGATCGAGTTACAATCTTGATCGATCCTATGGATGATTTTCTGAAGATGGCCATCATTCGAGTTGTGCATTCATAGAACTTGACCAACCGACTAACTAAGCAAATTTGATTTCGACTAATCGGTTGAGTTCCCTAGAACAAACTCGACTGATAGTTTGAAATTTGGGTTTGTCTTTTAGTCAATTGTTCGAGTTACCTTTATTGAAACTCGACCGAATGTAGTGTATGAAAAATGCAGAAAAAGTGATTATAACCGTTGGTGACTTGTTTGGGCAAAAATAGACATGCTGCCTTGTGAAATGGCTATATTTTGGCCCTAAGTGTTCCCCAACTCAAGGGAGCACCCCCGCTATAAATAGGATGCCTTGGAGTTCATTCCAAGTTTGCTCATTCCATACACTCAAGGTCCTTGCTATAGTTGAGTGTGCTACTAGTCCTTGAGCCCCTTTCTCTCTCTAGTTTACACTTCATTTCATGATTTGTGAGTGAGTTAGGCTTATTGTAAGAGAGCTCCACCCTTGTGTATGTAAAGCTCTCAATCTTCCACTACTTTCCTATCCCCTTCCTACATGAAGAAAAGGTGAACCAAGCTCCATCGAGTGAAGAAGGAGCTATAGCTAGTCCTCTTCAAGGTTGATGAAGAGGTGGTGATCTTCTCCATGTGAAGGAGAAGGAAAAGGATGAAGATCCAAAAGGAGAAGCAAAGTCCTTCAAGGCGGAAGGCTTGAGCTTGAGTGGGTAAGACCTTGGTGAAGGCTGAAGACTCAAGCTAAGTGGGTAAGCCCTTTGGTAAGATGGATATATCCTTGTGGTTGGATGGGTAAGTCCTTTGGTGGTCTTATGCTGTAACACTTATTGGTAATAATATTGAGAAAGCACTTGCAAAGTCCTAGAGGTTGACCTCTCTAGGTAGTGGACTGACTCACTTCTAGTTTGAAGTGTGGAACCACTCTACATCCCTTTGTCAAGTGTTTGTGATGCACGTGTTTTGAGTCTCTTTTATAGGCCGATTTTATGTGTTTTGTGTATTTGTTTGTCATTTTCTTGATTATATTCACATAAATCACTATTGTTGGCCTGTACACTCTGTTTGCATCAAATTAATCTTATTTTATCATATTTATATGATTTTATATATTCCTCGGACTTATATATGTTTTTCTGCATTTTTAGGTATTTTATATACAAAGCAGAGTCAGTGCCACCGACCCTTGAGTTGGTGCCACTGAGATAAGATCAGTGAGAAGGCTACAATCGACCAGAAGAGTCGATGGCATCCACCCCTAAAGTCGGTGCCACCGAGATATAACTTTAGCGAAGGATGCGGTCAACCAGATGAGTCGATGGCACCGACCCTTGAGTCGGTGCCACCGAGTTAGCTTCAGTGAGAAAGGGAGAAAATGCGCCTCAACTTAGTCCCACCGACATTCCAGTCGATGGCATCGACTCAACCAGAGATGGACAAAATCCCGATGCAGTCGGTGCCACTGACTCTGTCGGATTTTTAGCAATCTAAACTGGCCGCCCCAATCCAACGGTCCATGTTAGATGGTACCGTAAGTGACCTAGGACAAAAAGGGAGGTCGGCCAGACAAAAAAGATATATCACATTGCACTGCATGACAACTATAGAAGAGAGGGAGATAAGCACAGAGCCGAAGGATGACAATCAGACAGTTCAATTATCTTTGATGGGCGTTTCTACCGCTGGAAGACTGTAGATCGCACGTTTCTCGAGAAGGATCATCCAAAACATCGCCTTTCCAGGGGTTACACGAATTCTTTCATGTTTCCTATGTTTTTCTTCTCCCCTTCCATGTATTTTCAACTGAAAACCATGTGGGGCTAAACCCCTCTGTTCCTTAGGACTCAGGAGTAACCTAGGGAATCATTGTATTGACTATTTACATGATTTAGTATAAGTTTCTTTTTATTCATGGATATATAAGTGTGGATTTGAACAACTTATCACTGCTTGATCACCATCGATAAGGTATTAGACCAATAATCACTTGAGAAGGAGGATTAACGGTTAGAAAACCATAACTTGTACACTGCCCCACGTGTTCCTTGGAATAGGTGACGTACGGGTAGTGGAAAGAACCAAGAGTTTCAAGAATGCGCCTAATCTAAGAATAAAATTGCCATTGATATAGAATTGGCTTAGACTTAGGTAGTGGATTGTATCGCGGGAGCGAACAATTTAGGCTACAAGCTTTCTATCTAGGAAATTAATGGGATTTATATTAATTTGGTAAAAATGATATACAATGAGACCCCGTGGTGAAACCGGTAAAGCTAGGGAACTCCACCATAATTGAATCAACCATTATTGTTTTCTCTTTCATTTTCTTTTGTTTTGTTAAAACCCAATTTAACCATTTCAACCGGCCTAGCTGATCGTACTGTCGTTAGTAGTAGTCACTGAGACTACGTCTCCCTGAGTTCGACTTGGGCCTCATAAGGCCTATATTACGTGACGCGTCCACTTGCATTTTTGTGCTTGGTTTTGGCGTGTTCGAGTTTTTTGCGTCGTTGCCGGGAAGACGACGACGTCTCAACACTACAAGTGCTGCAGTCGGCCACTCTAGGCCACTTTGTAATATTTTTTGTGCTATTTAATTTTAAAAGCAAAAAAAAATATTCATTTCATACTCATTTATCGCATTGTCTCTTAGGGTACCTTGGCTAACTATTTTTAATCTTTCAGGTACTACTGTATGGTGGCAACGAGGATGACATATTACAGAGAATCTATACCTGAGTTTCCAGGGGTTGTCGAGGCTCCAATTCAACTAAATTCACTAGAAGGCATACCATTATCACCCAGGAAACAAGCAATGGGGGACGATAACCCAGGATCGGAGAGGACCATCTGGGAAAGGATAAAACATCTTCTTCAATGGCACAGACAGGGCCAATCAAAAAACAACACGTGAATGTGGCTCAGTACAAGATTGATCCATGTTTGATTGCACTCGTCAAGTCACAAGCATTCTATGGGAATGCTCATGAAGACCCTGTGGCACATATTAGTAATTTTGTGGAAATCATTGATATGGTGAAAGTCGACAGGTTTCCTCAAACCACCATCTATCTGAAGTTGTTCTCGTCATCACTGGCTAACAAAGCAAAGGAATGGATGCACAACCTACCTAAAGAGTCGATACAGACGTGGGATGACATGGTAGAGGCATTCTTTGAAAGATATTTTCCTCCAAAAAAGACAAATGAGCTGATCAAGAATATCCATAACTTCAAACAACATGCATCTGAATCATATTCTGAGGCATGGGAGCGTTTCCAGATAATGCTCAGGAAGGTTCCACATCACAGGATAGACTTGGAAAATCAAGTAAAGATGTTCTATTTTGGGCTACAAAAAAGTGAAAGGAATACTCTAGACAGTGCAGGCTCAGGATTCTTCCTCAATAACCCACCATCAACATGTCAGGAGATTTTGAAGAACATGGCAAAGAATCAAGCTTGGGGAAATGAGAGAGACAATCCAGAGCAGATCAAAAGCATAGGGGAGTCCAAGGTTATTTTTTCCTTGAATGAAAAGTTGGACCTTATTGCAAAGAAGCTGCTTGAGAAGGACAATCGTGTTTCTGAAGAGGAAGAGCATGTTGAATACATGTGTCAGTAGGGATACCACAATACTGACTACACATGGAGGAAGGACCCCAAGTTCTCATGGAAGGATCCAAAAAACTTCTTGCAGGATCCGAATCAGCAAAATTAGTAGAGGCCAGTGCAGTAGCAACATCCAGTGGCAAAAGAGAGCACTAATTGTTGGAATGTATGCCCTGAGAGCCAATCATGGGATGATTGATGGTATACATTAAGATTGATTTGATAAACATCAAAGGCAAGCTTCCAATTCTTTCTGGTTCAATCATATGAGATAGTGATAGAACATATTGAATGTCTAGAGAATGACAGTACTCAATGACGTATGCCTTCAGGTTCAGGACCTGAACGATGATATCATACAGATGCTAAGAGTTTGTACATTCTCATTATGTCCCTAGTCGGATGTCATTGTGGAAGGTAGATAGACAAAAATGACACACAAGACTAGATTGTGGTGTTGGTTGATGACAAAATCTCGTTAGTCATGATATAGAGATGTCAAACCAAACACATAGGTACTTGTTAGAGAACAAGTGTACCGGACAGACCCACCGTGAGTTTGACACATGGAACCATGACATGGTAGTCACAGTCAGCACTCACAGTGATGGTGGTGAGTGTGATTGTTTGACCTAAAATCACTACACTCAACACATGTCATTGGGCACACTTTGACATCATCAAACACAATCCTGAAACATGGGTTGTTATAAAGGTGATGATTGGGTGGCTTTGACACATGGTGCTTTTGAGGGGTGAGTGATAGATATGGGATTTGTCTCTCCTGAGGGAGTTTGATATCCATGGCCACTTGATGAGTAGGATTAAGAAAGGCGTGCACACATGTGTGAATCAATATGTGATATTGATGTCATACATTTCTCTTCCAATCTACTCTGAGATCAAGAAAGTGAATGAACGTTGACAGGATGACTGTTCCATGCCTCGAGTTCATTCGGGATATCAGTGACAAAGGAATTATACATTTACTGTAACACCATTCACGGATTGTAGGATTGAAAGTCGTTCTCCAACTTTCTATTTCACTTGGGTAGCACTGATGTGTGACGAGGCACCGCTCTTTGCTTGTGAAGTCATAAGTGTTATGGACTTTCACTGCCAATGTAAAAAGGACCTACAGGGTCACACATATAGGATTTAACCTGGAAGAGGAGTTTTGTCCACAAACAATGTTTAGATTGATTACTAAAGGAGTTTTGTAGTTCAATTAGACACTCAATTAATTGATAGCTCAATATCATAATGTTCAAGGTGTTGGACACATTGATTAGAGTATCAGATTGATTGAAACTGCAATTGACTGTTTCTGCACAATCTGCACTCCCAACCGATCGTCTCATGTGATGAACCGATCAGCTGAGCTTGGTGAACCGATCAGCTCAAACGGTGAGTCGATCGTCTCATGGATAGGGTGAATCGATTGCTTCAAGTGTTGAAACGATCAGTTCAACTGATGCAACCGAGCAAGTTGGGAAAGTAGGATTGGTGAGAAATTTCTTTTCGTTTCACTTGCCCAATTTGATTGGAACAAGGATTGGTATTTGATACCAATTAGAAACAAAAAGATAAAAAAAGTCAATCGGGAACTGACCAGGACCACAAACCGATCAGTTCAGAATTGAACCGACCGTTTCATGGGTCCCAACCGATCAGTTGAGGTGTCAACCGACCGGCTCAGGTCCCCAACTGACCGTTTTAGAAATGAAACGATCGGTTCAGGTTGCGCAGTTGGTTGTTTTTGTGGAAAATCTCGAAACCTTCTACTCCTGCTTTAGTCCCGCATTGCCCGGGATAGAGAACCCTGTCCCATGACCCTCCTATATATATAGGGGTATTGGGGGCTTCTCAAAGAACAACACAGTGCAACCGGTTGCTCTATAAATTTGTCGTTCTCTCTAGTTTTGATAACCAAGAGAGCCTGAGCAAGTTCTACCAGATAAGGGAGGCAAAACAAGGGAAAGACAACTGTAGAAAGAGATTGGTAGCATGAGAGTTTGTCATTGACTAGTACGCTGATAGGAGGGTGCGACTCCTTCCAATTCCTTGTAAGACAAGGAGATTGGAGTTACAGGTGGTCTGTGTGGACAATTTTAGAGGCGGGAGATTTCTGCCGCTCGGAGGACAGCTGTCGATCCCGACAGTCCCGCTGAGACCAGGAGTCGAGTCCCGATGCGACCAGGAGCTGCAAAAACACCATCCAAGACCAGAGGTGAAGACCGTGTAAGTCGTGAGGTATTTTCTCCGAGCAAGCCTCGGGATAAGGTATGATTCCACAAACCATCCTTTCCTATTTTATAGACGTTGACGCGTTTCCTTGTTTTGGGTTTGGGGAGAAGAAACTTTTTGTTTCCGCTGCCTTCTCTGCCTCCCCTAAAACCCAACAGTGGTATCAGAGCCACGTCAACTGCTCTATACTTTAGGATTATCTATATGATCAATTTGGGTTTGTCGGATTTATTTATTGCATACGATGTGGATAAAATTGGCTTTATGCATGCCCAATCCTAAATCCACAAATCCCAATATACATATATGATATGTAATATTAATGCACTCGATACACGTCGCCCTTAAATGAGTTTTGTGGTGGATGTATAGAATGGTTATGGCCAATAAACCCTATCTGTGTATGGTTGTATGTGGTTGCTTGCATCTCGGTCTGTGCACTGATCTTCCTTCTCCTATTCCTGATGTAACTCAAAATAATTTGAGATATTTTTCCTACCTTTGCTCCCCTCGAATGTAACTTGAGGTTACTCTTTTTACAATGTAAAATAGGATAGAATTTTATTTCCTGTTATGTCAAAGAACGGAGGACATCCTGACGACAGCTGGGATGATCGATTCAAGGCGTGAACCAATCGGTTGACGTTCGAGATGATCGATTCAAGGAGTGAGACGATCGGTTGATGACCGGTTTGAGGAGCGAGATGAGCGGGTGGCGGCCATGATGAGATGCACGACGACCAGGTGAACCGATCAGTTGGAGGAGCCAACCGATCGGCTGGTGGCACCCAGCCGACCGACCTCATGGTGAGCTGATCAGTCATGTGATGAGTTGATCAAACCCAGAAAGGCAAAGCACAGAGTTTATCTTGTACATATTGCATGTGATGTAGACCTAGATGACTGTGATTCCTCTTGGCTCAAGGAATCACATTAGGATGGCCATAATCATTGCTTTTATCATTTTACATGTTTTCTATGGGATATAGCATGTATATGATACATACTATATATTGTGGTGATTGGATATGTATATGTATATAAAACCAAATCCCTCATTAAATATTAAGTTTTAGATGCCTTCCAAATGCGACACACGTGAAAAGCTTGATCGACCAAGTGTGGGCACACCCAATCATGGTGCACCATCTATCTCGTGGAAGCGTGAAGGATGGATATGTGTGTCTGCCCAAGCAGGGTGCATATTCATCGTGTTTTCTTTGGGTCAGACTTAACAAGGTGACCTAGATAGGATCTAGCACCTTGAGGCATGGAGATGATCATGGCAAGGAGTTGCATATGACATCTTATCAAGAGTTGCATATGATGCAATTGGCAAGAGTTGCCTACCTGAGAGATCTAAGTTGTGGGTGACAGCCCAAGCTGGTCCATGACTTAGAGGATTTCAGGATCTTGCCCACTAGAAGGTTGTACGCTGCAATCTTCCGAATTGATGGCGAGGGATATCAATTTGAACTAAAATAGTGGGAGCGATAATTAATTAAAGGCCTAATTATATCGTCAACTTTTCAAATCAATCAAATAAGTCAAAAATGAGTTTTAGACTAAAATTGTATATTTTCCTTTTATAGCACAAATGACAACAAACAAAAATCACTTTTCTTTGTGATCTGTCCTTGAAAAGGACAAGCTGAATGGGACAAACTTCCACGACTGGTATAGGACATTGAGAATTGTTCTCACTCAAGAGCAAAAGCTCTATGTCCTGGATACTCCAACTCCAGAGGAACCTGCTCCTAATGCACCAAAGGCAGAAAGGGATGCTTACAAGAAGCATTCTGATGATGCCATTGATGCAAAGTGCTTGATGTTGTGCTCTATGAACCACGCGTTGCAGAGACAACATGAGAACATGGGTGTCATTGAGATGATTCAGCATCTCATGAACATGTATGAAGATCAAGCACGACAAGAGAGATATGATGTCTCAAGGGCACTATTCAAGTGCGTCGTGACAGAAGGAGATCTAGTTGGTCCTCACACACTCAAGATGATTTGGTATGTGGAGAACCTGACAAGACTGGGATTTCCACTGAGCCAAGAGTTGGCTACTGACGTGATACTGCAATCATTTCCAGAATCCTACAGTCAGTTTGTGATGAACTACAACATGAACAACTTTGATAGGCCACTGTCAGAGTTGTTGGGCATGTTGAGGATATTCGAGACACAGATGAATAAGGACAAGCCTAAGTCTGTGATGGTGATCACAAGTAAGAAAAGTAACTCCAAGTGAAAGGGCAAGGGCAAAGCTAAGAAAGGTTCTGATGCTAGTCAGGAGCCCAAGTCGTCTTCA
The DNA here is from genome assembly GCA_963693085.1 of Alisma plantago-aquatica. Taxonomy (NCBI): domain Eukaryota; kingdom Viridiplantae; phylum Streptophyta; class Magnoliopsida; order Alismatales; family Alismataceae; genus Alisma; species Alisma plantago-aquatica. The sequence continues at coordinate 98,665,284 of OY856412.1, read as the reverse complement.
ACTCTCAAGGCCAAGGGAGGCGTGACCAAGAAAGGCAATTGCCACCATTGTCAAAAGCCAGGACATTGGAAAAGGAATTGCCCTCTCTATCTGGAAGAACAAAAGAAGAAGGAGGCGACAAACATATCTACTTAAAGGTGTCATGAAAGTAAACTTGTAACACTTTTGAGGTATATGATACCAAGATGTAAAGTGTAAAGCACTCAATAAATGGGGCAAGTGTTTCCGCCATAGATAGGAGTACTTTAGTTTATTTTCAGCCTAAAAGGCATGTAATACAGTTATGAACTGCTATTTCATATTTGCCAATAGATAGAAACACTTTATTTTTGCATATCGTATGACAATGATGGCAATCAATAAAGAGATGTTTCAATTTCTAAAGATATGATCTTTGTGGCAATGCCTTGTTTATCTTGTAGTATTTGATATGCATAAGATAAAATGATACCTAAAAGTTATAGATAACTCAAACAATCAAATTAGCATCAATCATGAGAAATTCATTTCTAGTTTCCATGTGATGGATAAATCTAGACTCTTTTGGTTAGAGAACCAGTAAGAGACATGAATATCTTGGATATGATTAATCAATCTTCACTAATGGTAGTGGGAGAATGATTATCCTATTAGGTATGATACATGTGATGTATTTACATACCTATTGGAAAAAATGCTAATACTTCAAATGGTGTTTAGAGAAATACCAATATGAATATCTTGAAGTGTTCAAGATTATCATAGATAAAGTGAAAATTTGGTAAAGTGTTAATTCTTGATGAGATCAATGAATGAAATACTTGGACCAAATGTTTGAGATCCTTATGAAGTGATTATGATAGTGTATCATAGTGAACTCATGATTAAGGCATGGTGATGTCTAAATCAAGAAGGAATCATACTCTAAGGAGTTAGAGAATGATTATCAAATAACTAAAATCTTCTGAATAAAAGAATACCCCTCACTAATAAAAGAAATCAAGAATCACAAGGGTTGTGAATTCTTATATCCTTACACTTCAATTATCTATGTGATGAGTTGTTCATGTGATGAGTTAATTATCTAGATGAATATGAGGAACCGAATTTTGAGTTATGGTTTATGACCATTACATCCTAAATGACATCCATGTGAACCATAAGGTTTGACTTTGATGGTAGAACTCATTGGATGAAATCCATAAGTGCAAATGAGTCTTAAGTGTTAAGACACATGGATAACATTTTGAGAGGGATGATGCTTGTTGATTTCAATTTAATGACTAAGACATTTGGCATATGGATACTAAAACCACATTCCTATGAGGAATAAAAGAAGGATGTGTACGTGACACAACCTATAAGGTTTATGAATCCACTAATGCAAATGAAGTCTATAAGTTACAATGGGCTAATCAATGTGTTTGATTGAGTATAAGCAACTCAGAATTGGATCTTTACTTTGATGATATAGTCAAAGGGTTTGACTGATATGTCAAAGATAAAGAAGGGGTCTGTGATTTAGTGGGAGCGTGTTCACATTCCACATGTTGATGTGAAATGGAAATGTTCTAGAATGGAAATCCAAAAGTGGAAATTATCTTTAAGGAAGATAGATATGTTTCCTATGTGATAGGACTATAGATCTATAGAGATAGTTCTCGAAAACCTCTTGACCTGAAAAGAGAAAGCATACATTGGCAATCTGTACTGAAGGTTTCAGTATGCACAGATTCAGTGGGAGAAAACTTGTCCATGTTACATGGAGTTAGTATCCCAAGGCCAAGTGTCCAATTCTTATGAAGAATGGGAACACTAAGAATAGATATGGATCTATCATGTATGTAATCATCCCATTATCTTGCATGTATCAACATGTCAAGAACAAAATGCATTCATCATCTTGTATGTAGGACATGGCAATATGATGTGCTCATCCTAAATACTCGTATGTGAGACATGACGAGTGGATGTCTGTTTACTTCCAGTAAGGGTTACTGGAATACCATGAGAACTTGATAAGTACTTGAGAAGTACTAGTTCTATGGAGATAAGGAAGAGTTCAATGTAAAGAGTTACATTGATGTGAACTTCCGAAAGGACAGAAAATTAATCACAAATTATATATAAGATATATAAAAGTGAAAGTTTGTTGATAATTGGAAGTGTTCCAATAAAACCATTTAAAAGGGAAATATTGAGTATCTATGTGTTGGAGAACAACAGTGGATACTATATGGATATGGAAGTTCATGAGATGAACTTATAGATATTCTGCTCATTGATGACAAGTATGGAATCCTTGATCATGCAATGTGGCTACAGGTTAGCAAAGGAATACTAGATCACATATTATGGGAACTCCATCTCATACGTGTGATGTACAACGAAGAGATGTGAAACATGCAATCTATACTGACTTTGGCAAGGTATTTCCATTACTCACTATGATTGCACTAGAGCAGAGTAACATGTGGGACATGTTTGAAGATCACTATGAATATGATTCAAGGGTGATTGGCTCACAGTGCAAGTGGGAGTCAGTTGGAATGTATGCCCTGAGAGCCAATCATGGGATGATTGATGGGATACATTAAGATTGATTTGATAAACATCAAAGGAAAGCTTCCAATTTTTTCTGGTTCAATCATATGAGATAGTGATAGAACAGATTGAATGTCTAGAGAATGACAGTACTCAATGACGTATGCCTTCAGGTTCAACACCTAAACGATGAGATCATACAGATGCTAAGAGTTTGTACATTCTCATTATGTCCCTAGTCGGATCTCATTATGGAAGGTAGATAGACAGAAATGACACACAAGACTAGATTGTGGTGTTGGTTGATGATAGAATCTCATTAGTCATGATATAGAGATATCAAGCCAAACACATAGGTACTTGTTAGAGAACAAGTGTACCGAATAGACCCACGGTGAGTTTGGCACATGGAACCATGACATGGTAGTCACAGTCAATACTCACAGTGATGGTGGTGAGTGTGATTCTTTGACCTGAAATCACTACTCTCAACACATGTCGTTGGGCACACTTTGACATCATCAAACACAGTCCTGAAACATGGGTTGTTATAAAGGTGATGATTGGATGGCTTTGACACATGGGGCTTTTGAGGGGTGAGTGATAGATATGGGATTTGTCCCTCCTGAGGGAGTTTGATATCCATGGCCACTTGATGAGTAGGATTGAGAAAGGCATGCACACATGTGTGAATGAATATCTGATATTGATGTCATACATATCTCTTCCAATCTACTCTGAGATCAAGAAAGTGAATGAACGTTGACAGGATGACTGTTCCATGCCTTGAGTTCATTCGGGATATCAGTGACAAAGGAATTATACATTCACTGTAACACCATTCACGGATTGTAGGATTTAAAGTTGTTCTCTAACTTTCTATTTCACTTGGGTAACACTGATGTGTGACTAGGCACCGCTCTTTTCTTGTGAAGTCATAAGTGTTATGGACTTTCATTGCCAACGTGAAAAGGACTTGCAGGGTGACACATAGGATTTAACCTGGAAGAGGAGTTTTGTCTACAAACAATGTTTAGATTGATTACTAAAGGAGTTTAGTAGTTCAATTAAACACTCAATTAATTGATAGCTCAATATCATAATGTTCAATGTGTTGGACACATTGATTAGAGTATCAGATTGATTGAAACTACAATTGACTATTTCTGCACAATCTGCACTCCCAACCGATTGGCTCATGTGATGAACCAATTGACTGAGCTTGGTGAACCGATCGACTCAGATGATGAGTCGATCGGCTCATGGACATGGTGAATCGATTGCTTCAAGTGTTGAAATGATCAGTTCAACTGATGCAACCGAGCAAGTTGGGTAAGTAGGATTGGTGAGAAATTTCTTTTTGTTTCACTTGCCCAATTTGATTGGAACAAGGATTGGTATTTGATACCAATTAGAAACAAAAAGATAAAAAAAGTCAATCGGGAACTGACCAGGACCACGGACCGACCGGTTTAAAAGTGAATCGACCGTTTCATTGGTCCCAACCGATCGGTTGAGGTGTCAACCGACTGGCTCAGGTCCCCAACCGACCGTTTCAGAAATGAAACGATCGGTTCAGGTTGCGCAGTTGGTTATTTTTGTGGAAAATCTCGATCCCTTCTACTCCTACTTTAGTCCCGCATTTCCAGGGATAGAGAACCCTATCCCATGACCCTCCTATATATAGGGGTATTGGGGGCTTCTCAAAGAAAAACACAGTGCAACCAGTTGCTCTGTAAAGTTGTCGTTCTCTCTGGTTTTGGTAACCGAGAGAGCCCGAGAAAGTGCTACCCGATAAGGGAGGCACAGCAAGGGAAAGACAACTACAGAAAGCGACTGGTGGCAGGAGAGTGTGTCAATGACTAGTACGCTGACAAGAGGGTGTGACTCCTTCCAATTCCTTGTAGGACAAGGATATTGGAGTTCCAGGTGGTCTGTGTGGACTACTTCAGAGCAGGGAGATTTCTGCCGCTCGGAGGACAGCTGTCAATCTTGACAGTCCTGGTGAGACCAGGAGTCGTCAGTCCTGGTGCGACCAGGAGCTTCATACACACTGTACAAGACTGGAGGTGAAGACCGCACAAGCCGCGAGGTATTGTTGCTGAGCAAGCCTCGGGACAAGGTATGATTCCACAAACCATCCTTTCCTATTGTATAGACGTTGACACATTTCCTTGTTCTGGGTTTGGGGAGAAGAAAATTTTTGTTTCCGCTGCCTTCTCTGCCCTCCCTAAAACCCAACACTAATGACATCTTGAAAAGGATTGTGAAGCAAAATGACATGTTACTCAATAATGTTCAGCAGGACCTCCAGAACCACAGTGCGCAGATGAGAACTTTTGAGACGACATTATCTCAGCTTGCAGTGGATGTGGCCACGTTGAAGAAGCCTTCTCAGCAGGGGTTTCTAGGAAATACTGACACTCTAACAGGGAATCAACAGGTCAAAGCCATACTATTGAGAAGTGGGAAGAAGACATTGACCCCATAGTAATGATTCAGTGCCAGAGCAAGCGCAAGCAGAACCTGAAACAGGGAACACAGGGGAGGAGTAAAAGAAAGAAGCTGAGCCTGAAAAGAGGACGTCATATTTACCACCATATCAGAGGACACAGACTGTACTTGTTCCATATCCCAATAGCTTGAAGGCAACAAAGAAGGATTAACAATTCAAGAAGTTTCTGGATAGCTTTAGGAAGATTTATGTGAATATACCATTAATTGAGGTAATTGAATGAATACGTCATATGGTAAGTTTTTGAAAGATAATATTAACAAGAAGAGAATGATTCCAGATTCTAATGTAGTTGTCTTAAGAGAGCAAGTTAGTGAATTCATCTTAGGTACGCTTCCACCAAAGAGGCAAGATCCCGACTGTTTCAACATCACATGCTATTTCGAGAAGACAAAGTTTGGTGAAGCACTTTGTGATTCAGGGACAAGCATTAACTTGATGCCCCTATCTACTTTCAAGAAGCTTGGTCTCAAAACATCAAGGAAGAGTAGCATGACGATACAGTTGGCAGACAACTCGGTAGTTACACCGTATGTCATTTATGAGGATGTCCTTGTCAAGGTGGACTGGTTTGTTTTTCTTACAGATTTTTTAGTGATGGAGATGCAAGCTGAACATGGCAATGATCTCCTGCTAGGACGGTGCTTCCAAGCTACAACTGACATGATTTTAGAGATAGGAAGAGGTCACTTGACTATCGGGATTAAAGATGGCAGATTCAAGATAACCATTTCGGGTAATTCCAAATCATCTGATTCTCAGGAGCAATGCAATATGATGCAACACATGAATAAAAATATTTCTTTGTTCTTGGGAAAACCATTTCTGGACAATGGCACATGTCATGACATAGGTGGATAAGGGTACACTTGTTGTAGACATCATGGAGAACACCAAGGTGCTCTCACTTACCAAAGCGGTAGGATACCCGAATGATAGAGAAGAGGAAGTGAGTTTGTCTACTGTGGATGAAGACGCAGATGATTCCATATTACAGGTCCATCCACAGCTTCCTCTAGAGGCTTGTCTCATGAACATAAGGGATGATTGTGTTTCAGACCGGTCAAGGGAGGAGTGTGCGTGGCTGCTGAAGGTGTTGCCATGCCATTACACGAAGCATTTTGAGGACTTAGGGCCACCACCACCGCCTTTGGTGTCATCACTTCTAGACCCGCCCGAGTTAGAGCTCAAGCCATTGATGCCTCATCTGAAGTATGTTTTTCTAGAGGTAGAGGAGAAGCTACCAGTCATCATCTCGACATCATTGAGTATTTTGGAAGAAGAACAATTGATCACGATGTTAAAGAACCACCGAGATGCCTTTTGGTGGTCCGTGGCTGATATCAAGGGGATTTCTCCCACCTTATGCCAACACAAGATTCTCCTAGAAGAGGGCGCCAAGCCGGTCATTCAACCTCAATGTCACTTAAATCCAATTAAGACAGAGGTGGTAAAGAAGGAGATAATAAAGCTACTGTTGGTAGGCATTATTTCTGCTATTTTTGACTCTATGTGGGTAAGTCCGACACAGGTAGTGCCTAAGAAGGGGGGAATCACTGTCACTAACAATGCATCTAATGAGCAAATAACCACTAGATTAGTGACAAGATGGTGTGTTTGCATCGATTACTACCACTTGAACGTTGTTACCCTTAAAGACAATTTCCCGTTACCATTCATAGATCATATTTTGGAGCGACTTGCCGATCGTTCCCACTTTTGTTTTCTCGACAGATATTTGGGTTACAATCAGATTTCAATTGAGCCTAAGGATCAGGAGTAGTCTACCTTCACTTGTCCTTATGGTACTTTCACATATTGCCGCATGCCTTTTGGGTTTTGTAATGCACCCACGACGTTTCAAAGGTGTATGTTGGCGATTTTCTCGAATATGGTAGAGTGATGTCTCAAAGTTTTCATGGATGATTTTTCGGTTTATGGGACGTCATTTGAAGATTGCTTGAAAAATTTGGACAAAGTTTTGCAGAGATGTGAAGACACCCATTTAGTGCTTAATTGGGAGAAATGTCACATGATGGTTAGTGAGGGCATAGTGTTAGGCCTCAAGGTGTCTAGCAAGGGATTGGAGGTAGATCTGGTTAAAATAGAGGTGATCTCAAAACTCCCTCCATCGTCATCGGTGAAGGTAGTTAGGATCTTTCTAGGCCACACCGGGTTTTATTGCCGATTTATTAAAGATTTTTAAAAAAATCGCTAAGCCTTTGTCTGAGCTTTTGGAAGAGGATGTTGAGTTTGATTTTGATGAGAGGTGTTTAAAAGATTTTGAGATTTTGAAACAGAAACTCATATCCGCGCCATTTGTGTAGGATCCAGACTGGAGCCAACCTTTTGAGTTGATGTGTCATGCATCAGATTACACGGTAGGGGTTGTTGTTAGGACAACGTCTCAACAAGGTCCCTACAATCATTTATTACGCATCTAAAACTCTTAACGATGCACAATTGAATTACACCACCATAGAAAAGGAACTCTTGGTTGTTGTTTTTGCTTTTGAAAAGTTTAGGCAATACCTTGTAGGAGCTAAAGTGGTGGTGTGGACGGATCATGCAGCCATCAAGTACTTGCTATAGAAAAAGGACGCCAACCCTAGACTTATCCGTTGGATCCTTTTATTGCAGGAGTTTGATATTGAGGTGAAAGATAAGGCTGGGGCTGAGAATGTGGTGGCTGACCACCTATCTAGGCTAGAAAGGGTAGATGAGAAATACCTTGACATACCCATCCTAGAGACCTTTCCTGATGAACAATTATTTGCTCTTAATCATAAGGACCCTTGGTTTGCACATATTGTGAATTATCTTGTTTGCAAGGAGTTTCCTAATGATTGGGGGTATCAGGAAAAGAAGAAATTTTTCCATTCTCTGCGTTATTATTTTTGGGATGATCCTATCTTGTTGAGACAATGCATGGATGGTATTTTGAGAAGATGTGTGCCAGAGAGCGAGTATGAGAGTGTGTTGAAACACTGTCACACACTGCCTACAGGAGGGCACCACGCTAGTTCTAGGACAACTACAAAGGTTCTAGAAAGTGGTTTGTATTGGCCAACGTTGTTCAAAGATGCATACGACTTTGTGCGTAGGTGTGACGCATGCCAACAGTCTGGTAACATATCCAAGCGGCAAGAGATGCCCATGAATGTGTTCCAAGAGGTAGAGGTTTTTGATTTGTGGGGAATAGATTTTATGGGACCCTTTATGTCCTCTAATTCCTACCTTTATATCTTGTTGGCCGTTGACTATGTGTAGAAGTGGGTGGAAGAAATTCCTACCCGCACCAATGATGCCGCAGTTGTATGCAAAATTTTCAAAGATCACATTTTCTACAGATTTGGAGTGCCTAGGATGATCATTAGCGATGGGGGAACTCATTTCACCAATCACAAGTTTGGGGCACTTTTGAGAAAGTATAGAGTGACACATCGGGTGGGTACACCCTATCACCCACAAACTCAAGGACAAGTGGAGATACTAAATAGAGAGATTAAGAAGATCCTTGTGAAGACGGTGTCATCATGTAGGAAAAATTGGAGTGAGTTATTGGTTGATGCACTTTGGGCCTATAGGACAGCCTATAAGACACCCATAGGAACCACACCCTTTAGGTTAGTATATGGTCGAGCGTGTGATCTTCTTGTGGCATTAGAACATAAGGCTCATTGGGCATTGAGAAGGCTAAATTTTGATCTTGATGAAGCCAGGAAGATGAGAAGGTTGGAATTGAATGAACTTGATGAACTAAGATGGAATGCCTATGAAAATGCTAGATTGTATAAAGAAAGGACAAAGCAAATTCACGATTGGCATATAGAGAGGAGAGTGTTCTATCCGGGAGAGAGTGTCCTGCTTTTCAATTCTAGGCTAAAATTGCACCCTGGGAAACTTAGGTCTAGATGGAGTGGACCCTTTATCATAGAGGAAGTGCTCCCACACGGGGCTATGAGAATCAAAGAGGGGGTGAAAACCTTCTTAGTGAATGGACATAGATTGAAAAACTACTTTGGGGAATATTTTGCTAGAAAGGAGGATGAGGTGAAACTCATCGCTCCCATTTGATCTTGAGCTTTAGAGTTGTCTAGCCTAGGATGTTAAACAATGGCGCTTGTTGGGAGGCAACCCAACCATTAGGATGTTTATTTCATGCATTTTGCTTTAAGTCATTTCATAGTACTTAGTTTTAAAAAAAATTGTAAAAATGATACCCTGACTCATTTGTTTAGTGTGCAGGCTGTGATGAAGTCAGTGCCACCGACTTCCAAGTCGGTGCCACCGAGTCACGGTCAGAGAGACAGGCATATCAACTGATATGAGTCGGTGCCACCGACATCTCTGAAGAAAATGTATAACTCAGACATGTTTAAGTAATAAAACAAGTCGGTACCATCGACGTATAATTCGGTGTCATCGACTCGGCATGGGGTCCCAGGCGTGTGTCGATGCATCGAAGAAAAAAGAACGTCAATCATCATGTCGGTACCACTAACACCTCTGTCGGTGCCACCGACCGCTAGATACACCGATCCATGGGCAACCTTGATCTATGGCCCAGATGCGTCCACGAGGATTATCTAAAGTTGTGATCCCACCCAAAAGTCAGTGCCACCGACATCTAGTTAGTGCCACCGACTCGTCAGTAATCTGGAAAAAGGAGATCACGCACTGACAACCATCGATGCACTGAGGGCACAGATTTAGCCCTAGAAGTCAGTGCCATTGACTTTGAGTCGGTGCCACCCACCCTTTCGCAGTAGGACAGTTCCGACCTTATATAAAGAGGGGTGTGGCTTGATTATTCTTCATAACTTGAAGAACCACACTACCCCAAGCATGAGTGGCTACCCTGAGCATCAATAGGCTACATTGAGCTCCTTCTTTCTCATTCTTCTTCCCCGCTCACTCAGTTATCATGGACAAATGAGGAGGACCCCCTGGCGCTCTGATTCCACAACCACACATTAGTCATCCAACGACGGAGGTGCGAAAGGTCTATGAAGAACTTGCAAAGAGGCCATTTGCACCCACACGATACGATGACCATCAACTCCTAGAGGATATGGGCTTCACCGAAAATATGGCATACGTCCTCAAGAAACAAGAATGGGATAGAGGATATGTCAACCCAATATTTGGTGGGTGGCCGGCGTACAAAGAAATCATCATCGGTTCATGGCGTCTCTGGAGATAGTGGTCACCCCCGATCAAGCACGCCCTTCAAGCGGCGAATGGAGAGAGGGTAGGGTACATTTTTTCCTCTACAACACTAAATATTCCCTCATCTCTGGGCCTTCAATGACATCTACGGGTGGCCACACGAGCCATGCCGTCAACTAGAGAATGTCGATCTGGACACCATTTGGAAGGACTTTGTGACAATGTCGGAGCGTAGAAGGCTTAACTTCCACCACAGTTCGTTGCCAGATTTTGAGCATCCTTTTGTTCGGGTGCTCCATCGGATGCTGACAAACATGGTATTTGCAAAGTCAACCCAGGCGCAAGCAAAGGTACAAGTATTGGACTTGTACTTCTTATATCAACTCATGGAGGGAAATCCGGTCAACTGGGGTGCGTTCTTTCTCCAGCACATCATGCAAGTGCGGCGTAATGTCAGGCGGGCTATGCCTATTCTGTTTGGGGGACTTATCACCCCCATTGCTATTCATTTGGGCCTTGACCTGTCTACTCTGGAGCCGCTGAACTCCAGGCTGTGCATCGACCGCCTCCACTTCAGGAAAGCTGGCCTCATCACTGTCGAAGTTGGTGCCATCTACGCCACATGCTCGGTCGATGATACCTTCTACCAGCGTCGACTCTCTGATCATGTATTCAACATTAGGGGAGTTGGAAACTATAGATGGCCGGCTTTGGGCGATGATGACAATGCTGGACAACAACAAGCTCATGCTGAGGAGGAAGACGTGGGAAGCGATGACATGGAGGAAGTGGAGGCCACCATTCCTGCACGACATAGAGTGGCTCTAAGGAAGCGTCCTCACCATTATGCTGCCTCATCATCTTCTGCACTGCCACCCTCTCAAGAAGCAGATGATGCCTATTCTATGGTGGGTATGTATAACATGTTGCAGGACATCCATACGCATTAACAACAGAAAACCCAATCCCTAGCTGGTATTCAGGATGTGCAAGGTAGGATGTATACAAACCAGCAGGCGATCTATGAAAATGAATGACTTCTCTTGGCCAACCAAGAGAATACACATCAGCGTCTGCAGTGGATGGAAGCTTATCAACAGCCTTTCTTTGATAACTACTGGAGCCAGGGGTATTTTGGAAATTACCCGATGCTGTCGGACATCCCACCATCTGATCTGACCTTCTAGGGGATGTTTCCCCCCTAGAATCCCACACAGCCACCGCCACCACCATTCTGATTCGGGTATCACTTTTCCACCTCTTGAGATAGGATATTGACTATGAGGCCATAGTCATATTCAAGCTTAGTGGGGTGCTGGAACAACTTCTATCTTAGCTTTCATTTTCTGTTATCTTAGTTTTATTTTTAATTTATTTGTTTCATTTTGAGAAAAGAAAAAAAGAGTTCGTTTTTGTTAGTTTTTCTATTATGTAGGATCCACATTCTATCTAGTGTAATCTGTGGAGAATTATATGCATGGTTTCTGTGAAAATATCAATATCTGGGTTGGGTACAATTTTGTGAGTAAATTTAAAATTTGTGAGCTTATCTTGTGAGTAAGAGAGTCACATAACTGAGGAAGTTCTTGAGTAAGTCAGCTTTAGGACATTAAAGCATAAATGACCATCTAAATTGTCTAAGAAAGTGATTGACAAGGATTGTTGAGATTAAACTGATCAAACACTAACGAGACCTTAAATTCAAATTCAAGAAAGAAATCCATTGATTACCCTATACACAGGTCATTAGAGAGGGACATATGATTTTCTCTGAAGGTTCTATCTCTTAGTTGTGTGATCTCGACCACCGCATTCCTTTGACTCACACCCCACCATAAGAGGATTGAGTACATGTTATCATTATTCTTTTGTTTGCATTTACATTGCATAATAGACTTTGCATGGTAGTTGTTTATTCTTATTTGCATTAGTACATACATAATATATATATAGAAAATCATACATGCACAAAATATTCATGCTACATGTCATTTAGTGCATAACACCTTTTTTCATCTAATTGCATAAGCATGACATTTCTTCTTGCATAAAATCTTATCTAACTTCTTCTTTCTTAATAAAAAGGTAGTGATTGTGACCATTCATTGAAAAAAAAGAGAGAGAAAGCACTTAAAAAAATTATTAATGGTGAAGTGCAATTAGAAGCCCAAAGCAAGTTTATCATGAAGGAGGGGGCTTAAATAAAGTACTTATATATTTCTGAAAGTTCAAGGGCACAATTCTACTCAATTATAAAGAAAAGTTAGCACATGATTTAGTTTTGTAGATATTTTGTCTTAATTTGAGATGAAATAATAGTTGCATGCATCATTCCACCACAATGATTAGGCACTAGGAGCATTTTATAAAATTCTCATTATCATAGGTTTATCATAATTTTGATTGCATGGATGATTTTATGTGCTCATGATTCTTCCACAGCCACCTAATTCAACCACCTGTTGCTCTTATTGGTAGGCCACTCAAATGATTTTCTCCTCATTCATTGTTTTATCAGGAGAACTGCTTCCATGTAGATGGTAGGTAAAGAAAAGAGCAACGCAGATAGGAGATCACACAATGCACCAAGTATGAACTGGACGAGTTTATCATATTAACTGCTCTAACTGATAGTGTCTCATTGATTTGGGGGGCAGACATCACGGATAGAGATTTTTGGTCGCCTATAGGGCAGTTAGTGTTCAATGGTCAATGAATGCCGGAATGAGGACCGAATGGTGGAGATTTTTAGATGTACCTTATGCATGATGTCATTTAGCTGATTTATCTCAATCATATCCAAAGATATTTTTGCTCGACGACGAGCAAGATTCAGCTTAGGGGAGTTTGATGCACATGTTTTGAGTCACTTTTACAAGTCGATATTATACGTGTTTTGTGTATTTGTTTGTCACTTTCTTGATTATATTCACATAAATCACTATTGTTGGCATGTACACTCTGTTTGCATCAAATTAAACTTATTTTATCATATTTATATGATTTTATATATTCCTCAGACTTATATATGTTTTTCTGCATTTCTTCACGTATTTTATATACAAAACAGAGTCGGTGCCACCGACCCTTGAGTCAGTGCCACCGAGATAAGATCAACGAGAAGGCTGCAATCGACCAGAAGAGTCGATGACATCGACCCCTAAAGTCGGTGCCACTGAGATATAGCTTTAGCGACAAATGCGGTCAACCAGACGAGTCGATGGCACCGACCCTTGAGTCAGTGCCACCAAGTTAGCTTCAACAAGAAAGGGAGAAAAATCACCTCAGCTTGGTGCCACCGACATTCCAGTTGATGGCATCAACTCAGTCAGAGATCGACAAAAGCCCGATGCATACGGTGCCACCGACTATGTTGGATTTCAGCAATCTAAACGAGCCACCCTGATCCAACGGTCCACATTAGATGGTACCGTAAGTGACCTAGGACAAAAAGGGAGGTCGGATAGACAAAAAAGATATATCATGTTGCACCACATGACATCTAGAGAAGAGAGGGAGAGAAGCACAGAGCCAAAGGATGACAATCGGATGATTCGAGTATCTTTGACGGGAGTTTCTGCCGCCGAAAGACTACATATCGCACTTTTTTTGAGAAGAATCATCCGGAACATCGCCTTTCCAGGGGTTACACGAATTCTTTCATTTTTTCTACATTTTTCTTCTCTCGTTCCATGTATTTTCAACTGAAAACCATGTGGGGCTAAACCCCTCTGTTCCTTAGGACCCGGGAGTAACCCAGGGAATCGTTGTATTGACTATTTACATGATTTAGTATAAGTTTATTTTTATTCCTGGATATATAAGTGTGTATTTGAATGACTTGTCACTGCTTGATCACCATCGATAAGGTATTAGACCAATAATAACTCCGGAAGGAGGATTCATGGTTAGAAAACCATAACTTGTACACTGCCCCACGCGTTCCTTGGAATAGGTGATGTACGGGTAGTAGAAAGAACCTAGAGTTTTAAGAATGCACCCAATCTAAGAATAAAATTACCGCTGACATGGAATTGTCTTAGACTTAGGTAGTAGATTGTATCACGGGAGCGAACAATTCGGGCTACATGCTTTCTATCCAGGATATTAATGGGATTTATATTAATTTGGTAAAAATGATATACAATGAGACCCCGTGGTGAAATTGGTAAACCTAGGGAACTCCACCATAATTGAATCAACCATATCAAACTGGATCTCATCTTAGGACACCACCTATGAGATTTGGGACAAGTTGTGCATCACCTATGAAGGCACTATGCAAGTCAAGGAGGCAAAGATCTACATTTCGAACAACCTTCTAACAAATTTCAAGATGGATAAGAAAGAAGGCATTGCAGAGATGTACTCAAGACTCAATATCATCATCAATGGGCTAGCTACATTGGGTAACACTTTGGACAGAGGTGTTATCAACTCCAATATCTTACGGACTCTTCCAAAGAGATGGGAGTCAAAGGTCACCTCCATTTAATAAGTGAGGAGCCTTAGTGACATCCCAACTGAATAACTCATTGGCAATCTTCAAGCTCATGAACCTAGAATTGACAAGCAAGAAGAGGAAGCCAAGCAAGAAGAGAAGGAAGCCAAGAAGATGAAAGATAGTGCTTTCAAAGCACAAGTGGAGGCTGTCATCCTTCAACAACAACTTGCTTGTAGGACTTCTCCCTCCTCCTCTAGTGAAGATGAAGGCCCTAGTGAGCATGAAGCTATATACATCAAGGGCAAACACTTCAAGGGAAAGCAATCCTCCTCCTCCTCTACTCTGAGATACTACAAGTGTGATCAAAAGGGGCACTACAAGAGTGAATGCCCCAAGTCAAAAAAGTCTCACCAAAAGAGCAGCTCAAAGAAGGAGGATGAATACAAGGAGAGAAAATACAGGAGGAAGGACAAGAAGGAGAAGAGACACAAGAATGCAGCTCATGCAACTTGGGAAGCTCATCTTCAAGCAGCTCTAGCTCGAAAGAAGATGGAGAGTGCCACTTACTATCATGGCCTCTACTAGTGAAGATATTGGTTAGGTAAGAGAGTCAAGCTTGCATGAATTGTCTAAAGAAGCTATTATTGACTTACTTATTTCTACCCGTTCATCTTTTATTACATGTAAATCTAAAAGAAAATAGTTAGGAAAAATTATTGCTGATCTTTATGCTAAGCTTGAAATTTTGGAATTGAATGAGAAAACCAACCTTGAGAGTATTGATAATTTGCAAGGGAAATACCTTGATCTTGAAGTCCAATACAATGGGGTTGAAGTTGAGAATGGTATCTACCTTAAGAACATTGAGAATCTTAAGGAAGAAAACCAAAATTACCTTAAAGAGCTTGATTTACTTAAAACTAAAATTGTTGGATTCAAGTTGCTTATTGATACTCGTAGAGAAGGGAGAGATGTCTATCTTAAAGAGATTCAAATGCTTAAATCTGAAAATGCTAGGTTTCTTGCTCAGGTAAATGATCTATCTTCTAGACCTTTATTGCCTAGTATTAATGTTGCCTCTATCTCTCTTGAAAAAGATTCATATCTTACTAAAGCTTTATGTCTTGAGGCTGATCTTGTGCATGCTAGGGATGACATATCTAGTTTATCTTCTACTATTGTTTCTTTGAATGATGATAACCATAGATTTAGAGCATCCCTATAGAAATTTCTCAAAGGGAAGAACTCCCTAAATGAAATCGTTGACCATTCTATCAAACAAAGTGGTCCTACTAGTTTGGGATTTGTAGGGGGAGCATAAAAGGGCAAGAGCAAAGCCAAAGGTAAGAAAAAGAGCAAGGATACCTCTTTCTTTGTACGAGAGTCTTCTGGCACTAAGAATCCTACGGTTTGCTCTTATTGCAAATATGATGATCATTACTCTACTTATTGTCCTTACAAGCCTAAGGGGACCAACCCAAAGATGAAATGGGTCCCAAGCTAACTCCGAATCCCAAAGTTTGAGTTGGGAACCAACATTCTTCTTTCTTGCAGGAAAAGGGTAGATGGATTGTTGATAGTGGTTGCACAAAGCACATGACCAGTGACTTAAGCCCTTTCAATAATTTCACCAAAAAGAAAGGAGGATCCGTCACCTTTGGGGACAACAAGAAAGATAAATTCAAAGGTGAGGGTGATGTAGGTGAATCCTTGTGCATCAACAATGTTCTTTTTGTGGATGGCCTACATCACAGTTTAATTAGTGTTAGTCAAATTTGTGATTATGGCTACCTTGTGCTATTTACTTCCTTTGAATGCTTGATTCTAGATTCCCTCACCTACCGAGTTATATATAAGGGAACTAGAAGTGGAAATCTTTATGTTATTGTTCTTGAATCTATTAAGCCTGTGGTTGGTAGATTCCTAGTAGTCAACTCGAATGATATATCTCTTTGGCACCATCAGCTTGGTCATGTAAATATGCATCAATTCAAGAAGTTGAGAAAAAAGGACCTAGTCAAGTGACTTCCTAAATTGAATTTTAAAAGGGATGAGGAATGCCAACCTTGTACACAAGGAAAGCAAACCAAGTCCTACTTCAAATCCAAAGCAGTCCTTAGCACTAAGAGAGCTCTTGAGCTTCTCCATATTGATCTATTTGGACAATGAGAACGCAATAGCTTCGTGGTTCCAAGTATTGCCTTGTTATTGTCGATGATTTCTCTACATATACTTGGACATTCTTTCTCATTTCCAAGAGTGATACACTTGATGTTTTCTCGAGCTCTTATAAGAGTTGAGAATGAAGATTCTTGATGCATTGTTTCCATTTGTAGTGACCATGGGCGAGAATTTGAAAATGAGTTTTTTGAGCATTTTTATCTTAAATTGATTTATGCACACAACTTCTCTTCACCTCGAACACCTCAACAAAATGGGGTTGTGGAGAGGAAGAATAGGTCTTTGCAGGGAAGAATAGGTCTTTGTAGGAGATAGCTAAGACCATGCTTCTAGAGTATGACACTCCTAAGAAGTTTTGGGCTGAATCTATCAATACCTCATGTTTTATGCAAAAACTGGGTTTTTACCCATCCTTCACTTAAGAAAACCTCCTATGAGCTATGGTGTGGTAGGAAGCCTTCTATTGAGTATTTCCATATTTTTCGATGTCCTTATTTTGTTTTGAATATGAAAGATTCTCTTGACAAGTTTGATCTGAAATCGTACAAGGCTTTCTTTCTTGGTTGTAGCACTACTAGCAAGGCTTATAGAGTTTTTAATGTTGAACTTGCTAAAGTAGAAGAATCTATTAATGTAAATTTTATTGAGACTAGGCCCTCTATTCCCAAATATATTGTTCCAAATGATGATGTTGCAAGTGAGGTAATTCCTATTCTTAAAGAATTCAACATCACCCAAAAGGGAAAAGAGGTGGCTACTCAAGAAGAAGATAAAGTTGATGAAAAGAAGGATCCAACTCCCATGTTTGCAAATAATCATCCAAAGGGTCTGATTTTAGGTGATCCATTTGAAAGAGTGAAGACACAGGCTGCATTCAACAAAGAACAAGGGTGCCTTCATCTCACAAATTCAGCCTAAGAATGTCAAAGAAGCTCTTGGGAATGAAGAATGGATCCTAGCTATGCAAGAGGAGCTGGAGCAAATTGAGAAGAACAAAGATTGGACCCTTGTGCCAAGACCAAGTGATAGAAAGATCATTAGAACCAAATGGGTCTACTGCAACAAGCTAGATGAAAGTGGCAAAGTGGTAAGGAACAAAGCAAGGTTAGTGGCTCAAGGCTACAATCAACAAGAAAGTATAGACTTTGATGAGACAAATGCACCTATAGTTAGACTTGAGTCCATTCACATGTTTCTTGCCTTTTCTAGTTATAAAGACTTTCTTTTGTATCAAATGGATGTTAAAAGTGTGTTTTGAATGGTACAAATGAGGATGAAGTGTATGTTGCACAACCTCCAGGCTTTGAACATGATAGTCTACCTAACCATGTTTATTTGTTCCAAAAAGCTCTCTATGGACTCAAACAAGCACTAAGGGCTTGGTATGAGAAATTAAAGAACTTTTTGTTAGATCATGGTTATATTATGGGAAAAGTGGATTCTACCTTGTTTTGAAAACACACTTCTAACAAATTTTCTTATCATACAAATAAATGTTGATGATATCTTTTTTTGCAAAACTAACCTTGATCTTTGCAAAGAATTTAGTGATCTTATGCAGAGTGAATTCGAGATGAGTATGATGGGTGAACTCACATTCTTCCTCGGCTTTCAAATCAAGCAAATAAATGATAGGAACTTCATCAACCAAGGTAAGTACACAAATGAACTACTTAAGTTCTCTGGGATGGAGAACACCCGATGGACACACCCATTTCAAACACTACAAAACTTGATAAAGATGAAGAAGGTGAGAAGGTAGATGAGAAGCTCTATAGAGGTATGATTGGAATTTTACTTTACTTAACTACCTCTAGACCTAATATAATGTTTAGTGTTGTCTTGTGTGCTCACTTTCAATCAAATCCTAAGAAATCACATCTAATATCTGTTAAGAAGATTCTAAGGTACTTAGCCAAAACCTCAAATTTTGGACTATGGTATCCCAAGTCAAGGGACTTTACTCTTAAAACTTATAGTGATGCCAATTATGCAGGGTGTTTGATTGATAGAAAGTGCACAAGTGGCACTTGTTTCCTCCTAGGACCATGCTTGGTGTCTTGGTTCTCTAAGAAACAGAGCACCTTGGCATTATCAACCACCGAGGCTGAGTACATTGCAGCTGGGAGTTGTTGTTCCCAGGTGCTATAGATGAAACAAATGCTCCAAGAATTTAACATTCATTTTGATGCTTCTCCAATCTATTGTGATAATACTAGTGCAATTAACTTGTCTTACAATCCTATATTGCAAAGTAGAGCTAAGCATATAGAGGTTTTCCATCACTTTCTTCGTGATCACATTGCCAAGAAGGATATTTATATCACGCATGTGGACATGGAAAATCAGTTGGAGGACATTTTCACTAAACATCTAGTTAGAGAGCAATTTAACTTTATTAGATCAAAATTGCTGATAACTACTTTGAATTAATCTGATATGCCTTCTAACTAGTTGTTATCTATCCTATATGTTTTGGATCTATCTTGATCATCTTTACTTGCTAATATGCTTAAAATTAGTTTTTCATGTTCATTTTGCCTTGTTTTTCTCTTGTTTTTGGGTATTTTTCACAAACACATGTTTTATCACAAAATAGTATCCAATGATGAGTGATATGTGCCTAAGTATGTTCAATATACATAATGGACTTGAAAAATAAATTTAATTAGCACTAAAATGGCTAGAAACTAAGTTTGATGGTTTTAGGTCAGGTTGACCATCGGTCGAGTTTGCCCAGGACAAACTCGATCGATCCATGGTTGATAGCTTTTTTAATGAGCCAATCGATCGAGTTTCTGAGTTCACAGAACTCGAACGATGGCCGGGTTGGAACACACTTAAGTTGGGCACGACCGACTCTTCTCCCTGTCAACTAGAGAAAAGTCGATCGATTCCACTCTCTCAAGCCCTAAGCTCTCCACCCTCGACCTTCCCTTCCCTTACCGAGCCCTAATCCGACCTAGGTAGCTCATCCTTGACCTTCCCCCTTGCTAAATCTAGGTGTGTGAATGGTTTTGGTTGTGTGGTTTGTGCTTTTTCTTCCTCTTTCCTCTCTATTTCATTTCCATGACTTCAAATAGAAGGAAGAGAGCCGCCCCTAGAAATGTACCATCCTCCTCCTCATCTTCCCACTTGATCCCCTTTGATGAGACTCTCTTTGTCTCAAATGAGGACGTTAATATGTATAAGGGCCTTCTTCCATGGAGTCCTTTCCCTTTTCACGCCCTCTTTGAGCCTAGCCCTAGACACCAAGAGGTCATCTATTAAGTGGTAAGAGTGTTACAAGTTCACCACCAATCTGCCCTAGGTGTCGAATGAGCGTGCTTCAACAATTCCATGACTAGCACGAAAGTCATTCACGAGTTCTACATGAACTTGCGCTGGAATTACGACACCCTTGTACCCCCTTCTAATACTCAAGTTATCCTTACATCTATGATAGCCGGGAAGAGATTCCAAATCTCAGAGGATATCATGATTGTCTTCTTTTTAGGAGCCGATGAGAATGACACATGGAATAAGGATTACTGAGAGATTTTGACCTTCTTGACCCTGAGGGTTTCTACAAGCAATACAATATCACCCTTCCCGACATCCAACTTTACTTGAAGAAACCTCAGTTTCCCTATAAGAAGAAGAGCACCCTACCCTCCTCTACCTTAGATCTCAAGAGACACATCCTTGCCTTAGTGGTCAACTGCAACATCCATCTGAAGAAAAATCAAATGGATATTCCAGAGAACACTATAGTGATCATGTACTACCTCTTAGAGAATGTCAGAGTCAAGTGGTCTAGATACATCCTTCACCATTTGACTTGCTTCGACTCAGGAAAGAATACCCGTGACACCCACCCCCCACCCTGCCTTGATATGTGGTCTTTTTCAGTTTGTCACTGAGAAATCTCTCTTCCATGACTTGCATTACAGACCTGCTAGGAAGGGAGTATGTATCAATGAGACCACTATCTAGAAGTCTGTGCATATCCTTTCCTCCACCACACCCAGTGCCTCTGCCTCTGCTTCTTCCTCTGTTGAACCTGCCTCAACCTCTACCCAAGCACCTCCACCTCCTCAGCCTACCTGACCTAGTCGTGCCTTGTTTCGTGTGTGTAATGAAGCCCTCATGGGTTACATGATACATCAACAAGCATACAACCTCCAGGTCTAGGAGCACTTGCATCAAGATTTATGTTCAATCATGTCAAACATGAGCATATCATTTGACACCCGTACCCAGCCTATCGACCCTACCTAGGAAGTGATTATGCATCCTATGCATACAATCACCTTTACTCTGCCCCTCCACCTGCACCTGCACCTTCCGCTGCTTCTCCCACACCATCTTCTACTATTGGACTTGATCCCATCATCCTGCCTCTACCTGCTAGCCCCTTGGCCACTTTTCTTGCAAGTCTTGGAGATTATGCTCCTTCCTTCCCTCAATCCAATGAGATCTATGCTCTTGGTATGACTTGGGATGAGCAGAATGCTTGTTGGCCCAGTTGTCACTTTGGTCCTTCTGTTGATGAGGAGATGTCGGACCAGGCTGATGACGAGGCTATTTGATGCTGATGTTGATGTTAATGATGACGAGGATGATGGTGCTGCATCTGACGATGGTAATGGCTCTGATGATTTTGTTGGTGACTCCGATGATGAAGACGACACTGTTGCACCTTCAGGCGGAGATGATGACTACGAGCCTGATGCTGAGGAGGATGATGATGTTGATATAGATAGCTTAGATACCTAGATATTCTTAGTTTTTAGTCTTGTTTGTTGATCATATATATCATTCTAGGATATTTAGTATACGAAACATCTGGGCATATGATCTGAGTTGTACTATTTTATCTTTTTATTTTTCATCATCTTCACTTGTAGTTGGTTTATGATAACTTTTTTTCTATGTTGTAGTCTTAATCTTGTGCACTCTTACTCTTTGATTTGTTATATCTTATGAGTTGGTGCCATGTTTCACCATATTTTAATTATGACTTAGCTTGTTTGTTTCTCTCATCTCTGTTTGAGTATGCTTATGAGATTGCATGTTTGGATATCGGCTCAGTTGTGTTTGGAGAAGACTTGTTTTATTCTATTCTACCCCCCTTCCTTTTTGATAATGACAAACGGGGAGAGAACTTTCAATGTCTTGAAACTCAACCATATTGCTTTTAATGCCTATGTGATCCTTTTCTTGTTCATTATATTCTTTATCATGTGACTTGCTAAAGGACCATATAGTACATGTATGTTATATTGCTTTGTGTAGATAGACTAACTGTGCATGTTAAAGTAAGCATAGATTGAGGGGGAGCAATTCAGAAGGAAAAGGTATAATTTTTATATCCTTTTCAATATGATTGAGGAATGATTTGTCATTGTCAAAAAGGGGGAGAATGTTGAAATAAAGGTTATAAATTGTCCATATTTTGATAATGACACAACCATTCCATTCATATGTTTCTAATATGTTTGTTCAAGATTGATTTCAAGGTTTAGGTACATGAAAAGGATCAAATTACACAAGCCCTAGCTTGTCAAAGTTCAAGTCAAATGCAATGCAAGTGTGCTAATAAGGAAATCCCTTCAAATGACATTATAAGAATTTTTTAATCACTTGTATTGATGATATGACTTGTAACTAAGATGAGAAAAATATGTGGGACACTTAATACCAAGTTTTAATCACTTTATAGTCAATTTAGAAAATTGATCACAGGCTATTCAGCGGTCGAGTTACAATCTCGACCGATCCTATGGTTGATTTTCTGAAGATGGCCATCGGTCGAGTTGTGCATTCATAAAATTTGACCAATCGACTCACTGAGCAAATTTGATTTTGGCTAATCAATCGAGTTCCCTAGAACAAACTCGACCGATAGTTTGAAAATTGGCTTTGTCTTTTAGTCAATCGGTCGAGTTACCTTTATTGAAACTCTATCGAATGCACTGTACAAAAAATGTAGAAAAAGTGATTATAACCTTTAGTGACTTGTTTTGGTGAAAATAGATATGTTTCCCTATGCAAAAATGGCTATATTTTGTCCCCAAGTGTTCCCTAACTCAAGGGAGCACCCCAGCTATAAATAGGACCCCTTGGAGTTCATTCCAAGTGTTCTCATTACAGACATTAAGTTCCTTGCTATAGTTGAGTGTGCTGCTACTCCTTGAGCCCCTTTTTCTCTCTAGTTTACACTTCATTTTGTGATTTGTGAGTGAGTTAGATTTATTTTAAGAGAGCTCCACCCTTGTGCATGTAAATCTCTCAATCTTCCACTACTTCCCTATCCCATTCCTACATGAAGAAAAGGTGAAGCAAGCTCCATCGAGTGAAGAAGTTGTTGGTGGTCCTCTTCAAGGTTGATGAAGACGTGGTGATCTTCTCCAGGTGAAGGAGAAGGCAAAGGCTGAAGATCTAAAAGGAGAAGCAAAGTCCTTCAAGGTAGAAGACTTGAGCTTGAGTGGGTAAGACCTTGGTGAAGGCTGAAGACTCAAGATAAGTGGGTAAGCCCTTTGGTAAGGTGGATATCTCCTTGTGGTTGGATGGGTAAGTCCTTTGGTGGTCTTATGTTGTAACTCTTATTGGATACCTCCTCAAGGCTGACCTCTCTAAGTAGTGGATTGACTCACTTCTAGTTTGAAGTGTTGAACCACTCTACATCCCTTTGTCAAGTGCTTACTATCAATCTCTCTAATCCTTTCTATGCTTGTTAGATAGGACTTCAAATCGCAATTGAGCTATTTCCTTAAACTTGATAGAATTTGAAGGTCTAATCTATTTTTTTGAGAATTTTTTTAGCTCTATTCACCCCCTTTAGAGCTCTTAGATCCAATAAGTGGTATCAGAGCCAAGGATCTTCTTCTACAATCTCCCACGAGAGGAGAAGATGGGAGACAACCTACTTGGTTCTCTAAACCTAGAGGGAGGATTCTACATGCGTCCTCTGGTCTTTGATGGCACCAACTTCCTCTATAAGAATAGGCGTATGTAGTTCTACATTCAATGGATTAACTTTGATATGTGGAAGGTGATGGTCACACCTTACAAGGAGCCAATTGGAGCTGTAGCAACATGGAGTGAAGCTGCACTCAATGAAGCCCATCTCAATTCTAAGGCTTTAACATCCTCTACGCAACCCTCACCCTGATTGAGTTCAACCGGATCTCATCTTGGGACATTGCCTATGAGATTTGGGACAAGCTATGCATCACCTATGAAGGAACTAAGCAAGTCAAGGAGGCAAAGCTCTGCACCAGTCGCTTCACTTCAAATTTATGCTTAGCCTTCACACCAAACATAAATGATCAAGGCACCTTTTTATATGGAACTAAAAAAATGCAAACTAAATCTATGAAAATTACAAACTCAAATGTAAAGAATAAAATCCTAAGGAATTAAAATATGGTTGGGTTTCCTCCCAACAAGCACCCTTATTTTATGTCCTAGGCTCGACAAACAATCAAACAACCATTGAATCCTAATGAGCTTCAAATCAACTTCTTCACAGACCACATCTCCCCCAAAGTAATGATTAAGCCACTGGCCATTGCCAAGGAATAGCTCAACCCCATTTCTTATCTCCACTACCCCATGGGGTAAAGTCTTAACTACCATAAAAGGGCATCTCCATCCAGACCTTAATTTACCAGGGTGTAATTTCAACCTAGAATTGAATAGAAGTACCTTCTGTCCTAGAGTGAAGACTCTATGAAAGTTGTGGTGATCATGGATCTTCTTTGTTCTCTCCTTGTAAATCCTTGAGATTTCATAGGCATCTAGCCTAAGCTCATATAATTCATTCAATTCTGACATTCTATTTTTGCCTACAACATCCAAATTGTAATCAATTTCCTTAGGGCCCATTTGGCTTTATGCTCTAACTCTACGGGTAGGTGACAAGCTCTCCCATAAACCAACCTAAAAGAAGTTGTTCCTATAGGTGTCTTATAGGATATCCTATATGCCCAAAGAGCATTGTTAAGTTGCATACTCTAATTTTTCCTATTGGTTGAGACTGTCTTCTCTAAGCTTTTCTTGATCTCCCTATTCGACACCTCAACCTGTCCCTGGGTTTGCTGGTGATATGGAGTACCTACCCTATGTATCACTCCATATTTTCTCAACCACGCACCAAACTTCCTATTGGTGAAGCGAGATCCACCATCATTAATTATCAATCTTGGCACCCCAAACTTGCAAAATATGTGATCTTTCACAAACCTGCATACGACCTGGCCATCATTGTTGTAGAATGAAATTGCTTCCACCCACTTAGATACATAATCAATATCATGTAATATATATAAATTAGAATTATATGAAATGAATGGGCCCATGAAATCTATTCCCCATAAATCAAAACTTCGATTTCCTGAAAAACATTTTAGGGTGTTTCATGTCTCTTGCACGTTGACATGCATCACAATGAATCACAAAATTATATGCATCCTTAAAAAGTGTAGGCCAATAAAATCTACACTCCAATACATTGACCGTTGTCCTATAACTAGCATGGTGATCCCAGTAGGCAGGGAATGATATTATGATAGAATAATATCAAATTTACAATTGGCTATACACTTCCTTAAAATACCATCCCTACACTACTTGAGCAAGATTGGATCATTCCATACATAGAACCTCAAGGTATGGAAGAACTTCTTTTCTCCTAATATCCCCAGTCTTTTGGCAACTCACCACAAGCCAAGTAGTTCACAATGTTTGGAAACCATAGAACTTTTCTTTTCAAGGAAATAACCTGCTCATCTAGAAATTTTTCCACTATAAGTATGTCTATATCCTTTTCATCCACTCTTTCAAGCCTAGTCAAGTGATCTACCACTACATTTTTCGTGCCTGCCTTATCATTGATTTCAATATCAAATTCCTACAGTAGAAAATACCACCAAAGTAATTTAGGTTTGGCATCCTTCTTTTGCAGCAAACATTTAATTGATGTGTGATCCATACAAACAATGACATGCACCCCTTAATTTTTTTGAAAAGCAAAAAAAACTACCAATAATTCTTTCTTAGTGGTTGTATAATTTAATTGGGCATCATTCAGGGTCTTAGACTCATAATAAATGATGGCGGGGTTCTTATCTTGACGTTGGACTCATCCCCAACCACATAATCTGATGCATCACACATTAGATCAAAGGGTTGGCTCTAATCTGGAGCCTGGAAAAAAGGTGCAGAGACCAGTTTCTCCTTCAGCACCTCAAAAGATTTCAAACACTACTCATCGAATTTAAATTCACTATCTTTTTTCAACAACTCTGAAAGTAGTTTTGTGATTTTTGAAAAATCTTTTATGAAATGTCAATAAAAACTGGCATGTCCTATATAACTCCAAACCCCCTTCACCATGGATGGTGGAGGTATCTTAGAAATAACTTTGATATTAACTGGACAGACCTCGATACCTCTATGGGACTTGTGCCCCAAGACTATCCCCTCACTCACCATCATGTGACACTTTTCCCAATTCAAAACCTAATGAGTGTCCTTGAATCATTGCAAGACCTTATCCAGACCATCAAGGAAGTCCTCAAATGACTCTCCATACATTGAGAAATCATCCATGAAAACCTCAAGACAACGCTCCACCATATCGAGAATAATTGTGAGCATACATCTCTGGAAAGTTGTGAGTGAATTACACAAAGCAAAAGGCATCATACGGTAAGTGAATGTCTCATATTGACAAGTGAAAGTTGATTTCTCTTGGTCCTATGGCTCGATAGCAATTTGATTATACCCAAAATACCCATCCAAAAAACAAAAATGGGAGCGACCGATGATCCACTAAAGAATTTGGTCAATGAAAGGAAGTGGGAAATGATCTTTAAGAATAGTAGCATTTAGACGATGATAGTCAATACATACTCGCCACCCAGTCACCATCCTGGTATATATGAATTCATCATTTGAATTTATGGTGACTCTTATCCCCCCTTTCTTTGAAACCACTTGAGTAGGACTTACCCAATTAGAGTCAGAGATAGGATAAATTATACCTGTCGATAGAAGTTTGACTACCTCTTTATTCACTACCTCAGTCATGATAGGATTGATATGCCTCTGAGGTTGCATGATCATCTTGGCTCCTTCTTCTATGCGGATGAGTTGGAAAAAGCTAGGGGAGATCCCCTTGATGTCTGCAACTGACCACCCAAATGTTGCATGGTGGTTCTTCAACACAACCATCAACTATTCCTCCTCTTGGATGTAAAAAGATGCAGAGATAATGACTGGAAGCTTCTCATTTTTTGCCAAAAGGGTGTACTTCAAATGTGGCAACAATGGCTTCAATTCAAGATATGTAGGGCTCAGTAGAGATGGAATCAACAATGGTGGAGGTGGTTCCAAGTCCTCATAATGCCCGGTGTAGTAATGCGGTAATGCCTTGAGAAACAAGAGACACTCCTCAAATGAATGACATCGAGTGTAGTCATCAACCAAATTCATAAGGCACACCTCCAAAGGCAAGTTTGGCTATACTCAAGCAAGGGTGGAAGAGGTTGCCTCTTGTATTGTCGCTCGACAATATTCTTCCTCTTCATCATTAGGATATTGGATTGATGCCCGCAAGGGTGTGGCTCATTGGAGATCGGACCGTGAACATAGGTAGAGGTCTCAAGTTTGAATCCTCACAGGGAAGAATAAACTGGGAGTTATGTCTGACATGGTTTGCACTGGAACTAATGGGTTGCACACTTGGTTTACCATACTCTGCTTGTGTCGGGCCTCCACAGGTCAATCAGGGGTCGGGGAGAGGAAGTCTCTGTGATGACTCATTTTTTTAGGATATTGGATTGCCTTGTCCAATGAAATTTCTTTTTGTGGTCTCTAGGATCCAGTGTTCCTTTATGAAATTGTGTCATCACAAGATCCATGTCTAGGAATGGCTTCCCTAGATATAAAGACACCTATCCTTGGACCTACTACAACATGTGACACCGTGCCTTCCCTTGGTCATTTGTGCAGACTTGGACATCTTGATTTAAAAACTTCTTTGATACCCAGTATCAATCTTCCTCAGCCCATCTCTAAGATCATGTATAATGTGGCTAAAAATGGCCTCCCTTGTAGTAGTTCATTGCTGCAATCATCCTGCATTCTCATAACCACAATGGAAATACAAATTTGTCCACCTTGATAAGAACATCCTCACAGATATCATATGGCCTAACCATCGAGTTGTCTGCTAGTTGTATAGTCATATTGCTCCTTCTGTATTCTTTGAGGTCAACTTCTTAAAAGTAGTTAAGGGCATAAGATTGATACTTCCCCCTAAGTCACATAAAGCTTCCCCAAACCTTGTCTTCCTGATGTAACCTGATACGTTGAAGCAGCCTAGATCTTGCCTTTCTAACCTACTCTTTCAAAGCTACATCTGAATCAGCTAGTCTCCTATTCTTGTTGATTATGTCCTTCAAGAATTTGCCATAGGAAGGAATATATTCAATTGCATCAATGATTGGAATGTTGACATGAAGCTTCCTAAATCTGTCTAGAAACTTTTGAAATTGTTAGTCAACTTTCTTTGAATTCAAACTGTTTGGAAAGGGCACTAGTGTCACCAACTTCCTTCGGTGAGGTGGGACATATGCCTCCATCTTTGTCTCCTGTGATTCATGAGTTTCTTCTTCAACTTCCTTGTGTTGTGTTGTAGTATCTGGGTCAACTGGATCAGCAGTCACCTCCAGTCTTTTGTTACTTGTATTATCCTTTTCCTCTAAACTTGTCCTCTTTTCATTCAACACTTTCTTCTTGCTGCAAAGCAACATTTCCTTTACTATTGGTTTCCATATGGTATGTCAATATTTCTGGGGAGCCCCTGCTGGCTGGGTTTGTTCAAAGAAGCTACTTCTACTGCTATTTGAGAGATCTGAGTCTCTATACTACAGATTTTACTCCTTGTTTATGTAGTTCCCTCTGGCCTATGATCACTTCATTCTGGTTGACTATCTTGCCTAGCATGTCTTCAATGTGATCTATATTACTGGGCCCCCTTTCCTGTTGGTAATGTTGTTGTGCATAAACCTGTTGTGGCTTGGCTTGCTGTGCTTGGGATGGATCTTGCTAAAAATTATTGGGATCATTCTAATAGAACTTGGGATCCTTCCTCCAAGAATAATCATTTCCCTATAATTCTTCTTTCGTGCGAATTTACATTCTTCTTCCTCTCCTCCATAGGATTTTCCATCCTTCTGATATAGCTTCTTGGCTATAAAGTCTAGTTTCTCATTCAATGTTGTGATGACTTTAGACTCTCCAACACTTTTAATAGTTTTTGGACGTTCTCTTTCTTCTCCCCTAGACTAGTTCTTAGCCATATTCTTCAAAATCACATGACACCTAGATGGCTTGTTGTTTAGGAAGAATCTTGTTCTTGCTTTGTTGAGTGTAGTCCTCTCTCCTTGATGTAGCCCGTAATAGAAGATCTTTGCTTGGCCATAAAGATGAATCCCACGATGAGAGACATTTCTGAGCATGTTTTCAAATCCCTCCCATGCTTTAGAATATGACTCTTCTAACTATTGCTTGAAGTTGAAAAATTTTCTGACCAACTCGTTCGTCTTCTGAGGTGGGAAAAATGCTCAAAGAACATGTTTATCGTCCCCTCCATGTTTTTATTGACTCAGGCGAGAGATTGTGGAACCATGACTTTGCATTATATCCTAGTGAAGACAGGAACAAATTCAAATAGATGATTGTCTCTGACACTCTATCGATCTTCACCATGTCACAACTCTCAACAAAATTGTTGATATGTGTCATTAGGTCTTCAATATTGTGGTCATGGAACACTTGTGACTTTACCAGTATCACCAAGCCATGGTCTATCTTGTAGATGTCCTCATTCATAGCATACCTTTTAATCGGGCCCAATTGAGCAGTTGTAGATGAAGCCTTAGTCTTTTTCCAAATGAATTGCTCTTCTGCTTCTGTGTTAGCATCTCCGCTGGTTGTTTTGGTTGTTCTGTTGTGGGTATCAGAGTTTTAGGGGATGGTGTCTCAGGTGGTGGAGTATGAATCATTCATTGTGCAGAACCACTGTACTCATGTGCTCTGCATAAGAAATCCTCCTAAAATGCACCCTATAGAGATGAATCTATGTAATCAGTGCTTCTCATATGCACCATACACTAGTACATGAAATTAATGAAATCTGTGAGAAATCAATATTGGTGGTTAAATAAATATTTAAAATTCAGCTTATAAATATTAAAATAAAAAAATATAAAAATGTGGCCTAGAGTGGCTGACCACAACATTCATAGTGTTGGAGACATAATTTTCCCTGGCAACGGCACCAAAAACTTGATGTGTGTAAACTACATGTTGAAATGTAAGTGCACGAACCAATGTAATATAGGCCTAAAGAGACCCAGGTATCGAACATGGGGAAAATGTGTACCCAAAAATACTACTAACAATGACTCAATCAGCTAAGCTGATATAAAAGAGTGATTTGATTGAATTAATAGCTAATTTGCAAGTATAAAACTAAGACTATTGGTTGTGATTACAAGAGGAATGGATTCATTAGAATTGTGGTTTCACTATGGCTTACACTACAATTAACATTATTTCATTAATATTAATCTCTCTAACCCAGAGAAAGTGACCTGTAGCAAGATAATCCACTCTCATGGCGTAATTTACTACCTAATCTAATACCAATCCCACTTTTGTAGCAATTATGTTATTAATTAGGTTCTTTGCCGAAATCTCTAGTTTATTCTCTTCTCTCAAGGTGTGATATAAAATGTGTAAATCTATGAGTTTTTCAACCCTTAACCCCTCTCGAAGTAGTTAATGGTCTAAACCATTACCTATGGTGATCAAGCATAGATAATTCATAATTTTATCATACATTTATTTCCAAAAATTAAGATAAACATGTATATTAAATCATAATCGTCAATTATAATGCAAAACCGGGCTGATACCAAATCCTAAGGAAAAAAAGGGACTAGCCCCGCATGATTTTAGTCGCTTTACACATAGAAAAAGAAGTAGAGATGGAAGAAAATATTGAGAAACAAGGAAAAACCCCTGGAGAAAGAAGGTATGGAAGGTTCCTCCTGACGAACGTGATAGTTTGCCATCTTCTAACTGTAAATCTGGGGACAAGTAGTGCACGAACCACCTAGAAAATTGCCTTCTCCTCCTCTTTCTCTCTTCTCCACTCTCCTCTATTGTACAACTGAATAGAATGTGATATTAGGTCTGGCCGAAGTACCCCTAAGTCATAGACACAACTTAGGGTGTCATTAATTGTCAACTATAAGATTAATGATGATTTCCAATCTTACCTAATCCTGATGTGTCTGTTCTGCCGACTGGGTGTCAGTAGTAATGACGCCCTCGATAATTTAAGGCTCCTATGCTTCCGTCTTTACTATCAATTTGATGATGGTAGTACCAAGATTTCACAAGAAAATTTGATTCCTCCCTGTAAGGTTGTCGATAGTACCAATGTCATGGTCGTTACTATCGCGTTTTCTCAATTTTATTGTTCCTTTCTGAGCAAGTGTCAGTACCACCGACAATAGGTTGGTAGTAACGAGCTTTGTAGTTTCTTGTAGATTCGCCTGAAATTCCTCAAAAGATGAACATAAGCTCCCAAATAATAATGAATCTAACAGTATCATTAAAAATACATCTATTTGATGCAATTAAGTTTGAAAGACTACTGATTATAAGTAATGCAAAAATTAATATGAATATTAATGATAAGAACATAAAAATTCATAATAAATAGCATGTGAAAATGACAATTATTAGGTGCATCAAGTTCCAAGTTAGAGTTATCACCATAGTGGTATAGTTTACATAGTAGTTCTACATTCCATGTTGAGGAAGTGTCACCTCAGTACAGGACGACTAATACAGATAATGATAGTGGAGTTGGATGAGGATGTTTCATATATGAGGGACTTTTTGATGATCCTAGATGAGACATATAGGAGATGAGGGAGAAAACTATGACTTCTATGAGAGTGTTGTGACATGACCATGGGACGGAAGTAATCATGTGGAGGTTAGTCGATGAGGTGAATAGGAGGTACCCATCTTTGTTTCCTTGGATTTTGAGGGCGTAATCCTTGTTAGGGGTTTATGGTTGTGAGACCCCTAATCTGTCTTTTTGGTTGATCTTGCTTGCTTATAATAATTGGATGCTTAAAACCTTAATCCAAGCTTTGTGTCTTTCTAACTCTATGCTTTTTATAGGATTTATCTTTGGGTACATAACCTAGGCCTCTCCTTACAACTTGTCCAATGGAATATTCTAAGATTTTATCAAGAATATCATTATTCTTGAAGCCATTAATATACTTTTGCAACTCATAAAATTCAATCATTTTCTTTGTAATATATAACTTTGCTCGATCTAAGCTAGTAAATATATTATCTCTTTCTTTAACAACAACATCATAATCCGAATGAGTACATAGAATAGGTTGAGCTTGAAAATTATTTATCTTGGCAAGCAATTCAACCTTTTCTTGAGAAAGAATATGATTGTTGGTTTCTAGAGAAAGCAAATTGATATTGTAATCATTAATAGATGATTTCAAGGTATCTTTTTCAGACATAAGGCTTTCATTTTCAAAAGTAAGATCATCCAATTTTGTGTACAAATCATCATTAGTTTCTATAAGATTCTTCAATTTCCTTTTACAGTCTACATATTTATCATGTAGTTCTTCAACACTAGTGACTAGCTCTTCTTTATCTAAATCAAGAAGACTTACCTCAATTTCTTCTTCACCTATTGTTGCAATTAAACAACTTACCTTGTCTTCTTTAGCCATGAGACAATCTACTTCTTCTTCTCCACTCGCACTATCATTGCTTGACTCATCCCAAGCTGCTTGTAGGATTTTTATTTCTTCTTGAAAGAGTATTTATTTCCTTTCTTGACTTTAGTAAACTCATTATTTAGATGTCCCTTCTTTCCACATTCAAAGCATCCACGGAAAGAAGAGGAATAAATACTAGAATTTTTGTTAGATTTAAATGTTCTATATTGCTTACTGTTTACAATGAGTGCATCCTCTTCATCTTCTCCTTCATTTGACTCATCACTTTCTTGAGTTTTGGTTGCATTCCTGAATGCTATATCCTTCTTTCTTCCTTTTTGAAGTTCCAACTCCAATCTTTCTTCTTCTTCAAGAGTAACTTCATGAGTCTCTAGATTGTCAATGAGCTGCCCCATCTTCAACGTAGTAAGGTCATTGGCTTCTTCAATGGCCATCACTTTTGGCTTGTACTTTGGAGGCAAGGATCTAACAATCTTGGACACTTTATCTTCCTCACTTGTATACTTACCCAAGGCACTCAAGTTATTAACAATAGAAGAGAACCTTGCATACATTTCACTAACAGACTCATTAGGTTGCATACAGAATTGTTCAATCTTTTATCTATGCATGTTAGTTTTGGTATTCTTAACTTGATTTGTACCTTCATGTATAATTGGAAGTTTATGCCATATTTATTAAGAGATTTCACATGAAGATATCCTATTAAACTCACTGAGAAAATAGAACAATATAAGATACTACTTTTGCATTGAATTGAACTTGCTTTACCGTTTTAGGATTCAATGTTGCTTATTCCATATTAGGAAGTGCATAGGGCAAGGACACCATTCTCTAAAGCTCCTGGTTGATCCCTTGGAAGTATAATTGCATCCTTCTTTTCCAATAAGTGTAGTTGCTTCCATTAAAGGGTGGTGGTCATCTCACATACATTCCTTTGAGGTTGAGGTTGTGTAGTACACTATCCCCCATTCAAGACCGGTTAAGGCTCCTTGAATACTTGCTCTGATACCAATTGAAAGATCTAGAGGGGGGAGAATAGAGCATTTGGTACATTAAAATTCAATTACAAACTTAAACCAAAGAAGGAGGAGGAAATAAGGAAGACACTTCAATTTAGAGTTTTGAATCAAAGGTTGTTAGTCCACTACCCAATT
Organism: Alisma plantago-aquatica; assembly: GCA_963693085.1. Taxonomy (NCBI): domain Eukaryota; kingdom Viridiplantae; phylum Streptophyta; class Magnoliopsida; order Alismatales; family Alismataceae; genus Alisma; species Alisma plantago-aquatica. Next base: position 98,631,441 of record OY856412.1, on the reverse strand, counting down.
GTCTCCAATTGGGATTTTGAAAGTGATTTATTTTATTTACCTCACACAGATGTTACAATAAAATAGAATCACCTTCCACCTCCTTGAAGTAGCCTTCACCTTGAAGTAGACTCAACCTCCTTTGAAGCAGCCTTCTTGAAGTAACTTCAAGCCCATGGATCAGTCTTCACCAACAAAAAGTAGCTCCAATCACCTCCCTCAAAACAACCTCCAACCCTTGGAGTAGTTAAGGAGTACAAAATACAATATAAAAGAAATAGATTGGAAGAAAGAAAGACTTAACCAATGAAGTACATCATCTTGATTTTTATATCAAGCGTATAGATCTCCTATCCACTTAAGATGGATGTTTCTATGTGATGGTTAGGAGATTGTAGCTATAGGATACAAGTTTGGAGCTCAAAGAAGAAGCTAGCAAGTAATTCTCATCTTTGTTTCTCTCTAGAATGGAAGATGAAGAGTATCTTATGTGTCTTGAGTGTCCTAAGGCCTCTCCTATTTATAGGAATGGTTGACAAGTGATTAGGAACTTTTTAGGAAGTGTCTAGAGTGTTCTTAGTGCTTAACTAGCCGTTAGGTAGAAAGTAGTTGGGTTGCAATGGCTAAAATGTTCAAGTTTAAAAGAGCAATCCAGAACCCAATTTGGTTGACAAGTTTTCTGACCGGCGATGTCTCAGTTGAGTATTTTTTCGACTGAGCCTGAGTTGAATGCAAGTGTATTCCAACGGCTATCCTCAACTCCCAACCACTTGATCTAACGGTCATATGATTTTGGACCGAAGATGTGTCGATCGACCATATCTTTGACTGAAAATGACCTAAAGCACAATATGGGTAAGTTTTTGACTGGTGCTTGGAATGCTCGACTGAGGTGGTTCTCAGTCGACAATAACTTTGACCAAGGGTGTCTCGGTCGATTAGCTTCTCGACCGAGAATGTCACTGGTGCAAGGTATTGAACCACCTATCAAGTGTTTATTCTAATAAGGGACAATGATGTTAGTCTTTAGGGGGGATCCTGACTAAGGGTTATGAGTGGATAGAGAAGATGTAACACTTAATTTGCATGATATCTAAGTACGTGTACATCATATACTTGTACAAATTTTTACATTGAGTACAATTATGAAAACATTAAGCATTTAAGTGCATCGATCTTCAATTATCCACATTGTATGGTCTCCTCATCTTCTTGAACCCTGAAATACTCAAGTCACATGTTAGATCCAAAAGAATGAAATGTTTGTCATCATCAAAATAAAGGGTGTGCTAATGTCCAATTTAGCCAAAAAGGGTTTCCTCTCATAGATGGGTTACCTTGAGTGCTAGAACTCGATGGTTCTTATTGTGAGTTGGGATTCAATAGCTTTCCTACTATGTTGGGATCTCATGGTGGTCCCTAGAGGTGTGAGGGTTGATTATTTTCCCTCTTGAATCTCCTTGAATTGATGGTTTGGGAAGAGAGGTGCTAAATTGATGGTGATGCTAGAGTTTTCACCCTTGTGACCAAGGGATCAAGATCTGATGGTCACCTTACTATTGGAGGTCAATGGCTGACCTGGGAGTCAAGATTCCATGGTCCTCATGACTTCCACAACCGATGGACCTACTTGTTTGCATGGACATGACGCTTTAGACCTTGGACACATGGCAAGCTTGGAGACACCTTATCCTTCCTTTCTATCTCACCCTAAGCCTTATATACCTTCATCCTTGCATGCAAATGAGTTCTCTACACACCTATCTCACCCTCACTTCTTCCTTGATCCTTGTAGCTCGTCCCTCTTGTGTTGTGGAGATGAAGAAGCCACGGTAGGAGAAGCTTGGCCGATCTTGCTTGCATGTGCACCTAGGGTTTGGATCTAACTTTGTTGAGGTCATTTGGTTCTTCCTTGCTTTGCTTCCTGGCTTAGGTATGTGACGTATCCCTCCCTTCCTTAGTTTTCCTTTCTTTCCTACCTTCCTCCCTCTTTTTCTTTGTCAGATCCATGGTGGAGCTTGAGATAGAGGTTGAAGATCCCTTCTTTCTTCCTTCTTTGACATAGGATTTGCTTGCTTTTGGGGAAGGAGCAAGCTTGTATGAGTGGACTGATCATGCTAGGGTTTCCTTTCTCTCTTTTTGAGCTTTCTTTATTATTGGACCTTATTCATCACCTTTGAGGCGAGCTATATAACTTTCTTCACTTTTGTTGCTTACTCCTAGATTGCATGTACTAGATCTTGCTCTAAAACGATGTTATAAGTAGAAAGATGCAATCTTTGCCTAGGGTTAAGCTTATGTAATGACTCTTGAGTATTTATCTTCTCGTATGAACCCTAAACCTTATGCACGGTCCTTCTTTGGAGTAGAAGTTCTGGACCTTGCATGAATGTGGAAAATTATGAGTTTTGCTCATTCAAACGATGGTTATTTCTTAGGGTTTTGAGCTGATTTCCCTCCTTGTGTTGCAACCTGATGGCTTGGTTTTAGTGTTGTTTTGTTTGACATTATTGTGCCAACTGATGGCTTGGACTTAGCTTCCATTTTGGACCTTCTCGTGCTTGACATAGGATAATCTTGATGCTCTTCCAAGTGGTTCAGGTTGATGGTTTTACTCTCTCTCTCTCTAAACTGATGGATTTACTTGGTTGTCGAACTTGTTTTCCCACCTAGTGATGAAAAATCTATCATTTTTGACTTGGTGCTATTTTAAAAGTTCTCTAGTGCTTAGAGCCGATGTCTATGCTCCTCCAGAATTGATTTCTTTAATTCTCTCTTCAAGTGGTTTCAAACGATGGTTTCTAAGGCTTCATCAAACTTTGGTTTTACTTGGAGCTTTGGATTTGTTTTCCCACCTAGAGATGACATCTGATGGTGCCACTAAGTCAAGACTTGATGGATCTATTGGGTCAACATTTGATGGTTTATCTGCTTGTCATGATTCTAGGGTTCTTCTAGTTCATGAATCAATAGTCCATAATCAACGGTCCAACTGGTTCAACACTCTATGGTTCTTTTGATCCTCAAATGGTGGTCCCTCTGGTTTGTTCTCAAATGATGGTTTTCCTTGTGGGTCAACATCTGATGGTGGAATTGAAGTCCACAACCGATGGTGGATCTGACATCCACAACTGATGGTTCTTTTAAAATCAATAAATAATGTCCCGTTTAGGTGTATAATCCTATGGCTTCTCATGATCCAATGGTGGTGATTAATTAATATGATTCAATGGTTTTTGTTTCCTTGAACCCTATAGTTTTATGTGTGAGCTATAATTCAATGTTTTGTTCTTGCTACACCTAATCCAATGATTTAGGTTTGATGATTTAGATCGATGGTTTTAAATCCATGAGTTATAGCCTTACCTTTTCCCTTGAATTATTACAATCTAATGGTTTTTCCTATCAAACATTCAATGGTCGATGAACCCTAAGTTTTGATGGTTTTGGTTTTAATGATACAATTTAATGGTAAGGATTTATATCTTGTGATAGTATGATGACAAGTATAGTCCCACGGATGGTAATGAAATAGTACCATGTGATGTCAAAGTGAGGAATATGTCTCAAACATTTTTTTATCTTTTGGAGTTTTATATATCAATGCTTGTTAGAAATTAATTAGGGTTTGTATGTACACTTGTTTGATGTAGCCTTAATTCACCCAATTGGAATTAACTAATAAAATGAAACCCTAATCATGTAATGTCATGTGTCATAGAACCATTCCAGTGTGATGTGATGCAGTCCTACTTTAGGGCTCAATCTTCTGTCTTATTACACTTCAATCACATCTATACATGTTAGATTACATATTATTTCCCCCAATATGAATATTTGGGTAAAATGCACTTTTGGATGTTATTTGCATGTTTTTAGGTATTGGACCATGCTTGGATGGAAGAGAGGGAGAAAGAATGATCCTAGGGTTTCACTACCCTTAGATAGGACCAAAGTGAAGTCCATGGCTCCCTCAACCTACTCCTAGTAGCCAAAGATCAACTGAAGCAAGAATGACCAAGGATGAACAAAGAACAAGAGCCAATTGTTGATATAGACAGAACCACAGTCGTGGTACCACAAAGCGGTTGTGCCAGCCCAAGAAAATCAATAGAGTCAAATCTTGAAGAACCAAAGTCAGCAGCATGGTCGTGCAACACAAAATGGCCTTGTCATCATACCCCAGAATGGTCACACATCACAACACAGTCGTGTTGCAGCTCAGCCAGAATGATTGTGGCACTCAGGACGAACAACTTTTACTTAAGCCACCACGACATTAGCTACCACCACGGCCGTGCTACCCCTACCTCACCACATTCGTGGTGACCACCACAGTCATTCCATCAGTAGTTCAAAACCACAATAGTTACTGTAACTTTTTCCATTTTCATCTCAGTCATTCCCATCCACCACGGTCATTCCACTCACATCCCAACACGGATTTTCTAACCAGCACGACCGTGCTACATACAAACCTAGCATAACTTCTCCACTACACTTACCATTTTACCCCCACTTAACCTAGCCCTTCCCCACAACATATATATACTTGGGTGGCATCTCTAGCATGAGGTTAGCCACTAGTAGACCACTCTGAGCTCCCCCATATTTCCCCACTCATTCCTACTCCATTGCACCTCCATTTCATCATCTGCCACCTCAAAAACACCCATTTTAAGATTTTTGACCACTTTCCACCATACATACATGCTATCTACTCACCAAGGACGGAGGTGCTTGAGCTATATCTGCTAGGAGGTGGAGAAGGAGGAGTCTTCATCGTGCTAATATTGGCTTTCCACTCCTCTATTCATTCTTCTCCCTTTCTTTTTGTATTTTCATGTTCAGTGAGTAGCTAGGCTCCTTAGGTGGGTTATTTGGGGCCAAAAATGTTACCTTGAACCATGTTGGGGAAAATGATTTGTAAACATTATAATTTCATTTGCTAATGATTATGTTATATTTATATCTCATTTTTTCATGAATTTCTTTGTGGTTTGTGCTCAAAATCACCTAGGAACCTAGGGAAATTGGTTATATGTGTGCATTTTTAGATATAATCCCAGGTCCAATTCGTGGATCCCTAGCTACCTACCTATATTCCTACATGCTAATTAATTCTCCTTACCCTATGTTAGAGATATAAGTAGCTAGTTTAGATGAATTTACTGTGATTAGCTTGGAACTTTCTGAAGGCTAGAATGTGGGTGATGGGAGCCTAAAATCTCACCTCTACTTCCATTACTAACCTCAACTCCTAATCACCCTGAGATACTATAACCTAGAAACCTAGGCTTGATTAGACTCTGATTGAATTCCACCTCAACCATAACCTAGTTGAGCCTCGTAAGGGTTGGTAGGAGGTGTTAGGGACTAGTTCCCCTATACAATTCCAATCATATCTATGGTCAGTTAGAAGTTTAGGGCAATTCCTTAGCCTCTAGCTTGTTGTTTGGTTTGGTAATCTAAATGAAAGCATAATGTTCACATGTCATCACCCTCTATCTAATTGATAAGTGCATCCCCAAACAGGCCACACTACTTTTTATTGCATTAAGACCCTAATCTCCTTCTTTCTTAGTTTGTGTTAGGTTAGTTAGCATTAATTCACTCCAATTGGAGTGAATTCCTTAGGATAACAATTTCACATCAGTTAACATTGCAATTAACATATTAACATAATCAATATCCCTCCTTACCATGGACTAAGAGACATGTAGAAAGAATTACCCACTCTCACGACATAATTCACTACCTAAGATAATACCAATCCCACTCTCATAATATTTGTGTTATTAGGTGTTTTATTAAATACTCTGGGTAATCTCTTCACATTCGTAAACCACCTTCTCAAAGGGTGATATAAAACATGTACTTCTATGAATTTTCCAACCATTAATTCCCTCTTTCAAAGAAATTAAAGGTCTAATTAACTACATGTGGTGATCAAGAATGGACAGTTTATTATATTTTCATAGAAACATGTCCAAAATGAACAAAAATAGATATATTAATGCATAAAAGTCAATTACAATGCATTACTGGGCCAATCTCAGGTCCTAAGGAACAAGGGGTTTAGCCCCGCATGAATTCCATTGTTTAGTACATGGGAGATACGAAGAAAAATGTGGGAAACAATTAGAAAACTAAAAGAACTCCTCAAGAAGATGGTGTGGATGATCCCCACTAATGAAGGTGACAATTTGCTACCTTCTGGGTGCAAATCTGCCTATTGGAGGTGCCCTAATCTTCGGGAACTTGGCCTTCTTATTCTCTTTCTCCTCTCCTTGCTCTTGGCTACCGCCTAACAAAATTGAATGAGATCCTTAGTTCTGACTGAAACCCTCCCAAGTCTTAGAAGTGACTTAAGGTGTCATTAATCTCCAGCCGTCAAATTAGACTTAATTTTCATATCTGCCTGATCCCGCCATGTCGGTACTACTGACAGGGATTTGGTACCAGCGACACCTTCGATAGTTGTGGTCACTTGGGAAGTTGTCGGTACTACTGATCTTGAAGTCGGTAGTACTGAGTTTGCTCAATAAATTTTGAATCGATCCATGTGATGTTGTCAGTAGTATCGACTTCGTGGTTGGTACTACCGAGTCTTCTTAGTTTTTATATGTTCCAAACTGAGCATGTGTTGGTACCATCGACAATAAAGTTGGTAGTACCGAGATGTGTAGATTCTTGTAAATTTACCTAAAATCCACCAAAATTGAACATAAACTCTCGAAATTTATTAAGTCATTCAGAAACATCAAATTTACATTTAATTGATGCAATTAAGTATCACAAGCTAATCATAGTAAATATTGCACAAATTAATATGAAAATGAATCATAAGTGTACAAAAATCAATAATAAATAACATGTGAAAACAAAAATTACATGGTGCATCAAACTCGTCTAAGCTTAAATGTTGCTCGTCCTTGATGAACACACCCTCAGATCTGTTTAAGACAAGTCAACAAAAGGACATAAAATATGAATTTCATTTCTCAACCATCCCCATCTGCCGACCTTTACTGACCATTGAACAATCAACTACTCCAAAATGACCAAAAATATCCATAAGAGGTGTCCACCCTATGATCAATAAACACTATCATGAGAGTAGTTAATATCATAGTCAAACATGCATTCACTTGGTGCATCATGCGATTCCCTATCTACATTGGTCTTTTCCTTACTACCAATTACTTGGAAGTAGTTCCCCTTATAAGAATGAATGGGGAGAATAATCATTTAAGTGGCCTGCTAATAAGAGCAATGGATGGTATGAAATGGGTGGCTAATGAAGAATCACAAGCAACATTCAAATTATTCATGTAAAAATAAAACATGATGAACCTATATGTTGAACATAATGAAAAATATATGAATCCTAATGCCTAATATTATGAGTGGAATGATGCATGTATTGAAAATCTCATCAAATGGGTAATACATCATGTGAATGTTTCCATCTCTTTGTGAAGAGTAAGGCATCCTTTCTCCCAATTTATTTCATAACATTGAAACTTTTTTCTTTTCTTTTTCATTGGCCCACTGTTTAGCAGGATGGAAAGTTATGCTCAGGCTTCACTAACATGTCACATTCATTTCAATTTTTTTCTTATTTTTCTGAGGGTATGATGTGTGTCCCTGCATTCTTATTTTAGCAGAAAATAATGTAACTACCTGACATAGAAATGAATGATAAAAAATGCATGCAATCTACATGTAATTGTTATGCAACTAGATAGATACACACAAAAATTGTTTATGCATATTTTTTTTCATTTCTTTTAGCTAATGAAATTAAAGAGAACTAACTATCATGTCACCTATTAAAATCATTGAAACCACATAATTAAACAATGCCTTTCATGAAATACGATATGTTCCTCTCTAATGACCTGTGAATAGGGCAACCTTAGGATTTCTTTCTTAAATTTCCATTTAAAATCCCATTAATTGTTTGATCAATTTAGGATCGAATCCCATCTTCATCCACATTACATGAATAAATAAGATGTTTATTCATATCAAATATCCATAAGTTGACTAGACCATACACTTCCTCTAGGTGGTGCATCTCAAGAAATTTGCAACTAAGCCAAAGATTTTATACTTTTTTTCATTTCAATTTTTCAATTTTAACTTTCCATTGCAAACACACGAGAGCACATGACAATGATAGGAGTCATGAATTAAGCTCCACTTTACACTAGATAGATCGTGAATCCTACTACCTAGAAAAATAAAAGCTAAAAAGCACATAAAGACTAAAAGAAAAATAAAAACTAATGGAAAGAGTTGTTCTAGAACCCCCCCTAAGATTGAACATGACTATCTCTGTTTAGTCAAAATTCTAACTTAAGAGTTGGAACAGTGGTACCGATTAGAAGGGTGGTAGTGGTGGTTGCAGCATGGTAGGATCAAAGGGGGTCGAACATCCCCTGAAATGTCAGTGGCTGTTGCGGCATTTATGACGGTTGTGGATAACCAAAAAATAGACCCGACTCCAATAATGGTTGAATAATAGTTGTTGGTAGCCCTCCATCCATTGCGGGAGTCTGTGTATGTTCTCTTGGTTGGTCAAGAGAAGTCGCTCGTTCTCAAAGATCGACTCTTGATTGTGGTAGAGTTGTCCTTGGACATCATGGATGCATGTCAGTGTAGCAGTCTATTGTTGTTGTCCCTGTTGTATCTCTTGCATCATTCCATACATGCCTACCATGGAATATGGATCATCCTCCTATGAAGGTGGTGGAGCAAAAGAACTAGAGGCTCCATATGTGTGTGGGTGCTTGCATGGGACCTTCCTCCTTGTGATAGGGATGGTGGGTTCCACCTCCTCCTCCTCTTCTTCTTCTTCTTCTTCTTCTTTCTTCATACTATTGTTCTTGCTCAGCAACACCTCTTCTTCTTCCTCTGAAGAGCTATCTACATGCTACTATACAAAATGCATACACTATCCTTTGGGTCACTTTGAGAGTTTCTCTCTTGAAGTGCTTTAGGTCTAGCTTCGAAGAGGCCTTCAGAGATCTAGTGGTGGAGAGATCAAGGTTTAGTTGAAGCGCTATCAGTGTTGTCAATCCTCCAAAATGGATAGGAGTATCCCTTTGCACCAGTCACTTTACACCCATCATGTGCTGGAGGAAGAAAGAACCAAAGTTCACATTCTTTCCTCCCAATTATAGAAATTTTTAGAGGAAGTAGGTCAACCCGTTGAGTTTTCACTTGTCCCTAGCTTGACTTTGCAAAGATGGTGTTGGTGATGAGGGGATGCAGGATACAAGAAAAAGGGTGCTTGATGTCGTGTTGGAGTTTGAGTGCCAACTGATAAGATAGACTTCTGGAACCTCCTCTAAATGCTCCCACATGCTTTTGAAGTGGAAATTGTTGGGGATGAAGCATTCTCCCCCATTGGCCATCCATAGATAGCATTGAACTGTTGTAGTGTCAGATGAAAGTTGGTGTTGAAAAGACAAAAGTTTATGTAGCCCTCCATCCATACATCCCCATGCTCATGGATGATGAATATCTCCAATGATGCTAGGAACCCATAGACGAGATCTGGGAAAGTGAGCTAGTCACTAAAGAATGGATGATCGCCTACCATTCCTTCACGCTCGCATACTTGGATCATATTCTTGATGAAGCCCAAGGAGGTGAGGAATGCACACTCTCCATTTCGTGTCATGATAACCTCGCTCTTGATCAAATCCTCATATATCTTCTTCACGTCACTGCTGGGATGGGTGATGCGGCTTGGTTTTGGAATCAACTCAGTCCGCCCAGCTGATGAAGAAGCACCTCTCCTAGATGCCATCATCGGTACAAGAAAGAGATGGAGAGAAAGATGCTCAGAGTAGACTCTAAACTAGTAGGGATGCTTGCTCAAACTTTCTCAAAGGAGGTGTGAAGAAAAATTAATCACAACCCATCGTTATATAGCACCCGACCAACCTACTATTTGTGCGTTGGTAGTACCAACTTTGAGTCGGTAGTACTGACTTTTTCTCCATCATATGTGTGAGTCAGTACCAGCCATTGATACCAGTGCTTCTCATTAGTCAATCTCGGTAGATGCGGATCGCCATGTGTCTGAAGTATTGATGGAATGTCGGTAGTACTGACTTGAGCAACAGATCAGTACTACTGACCGTATGATGTGAAAAATCTCGATCCTCGATGGTGCTCCCGTAGATTTTGTGTCTTCTGGGCAATACTGACTTTTTGTCGGTAGTACCGAGTCATTCAAATTTCTCAATGCTTCTGATTGTGGTATCAATGTTTCAAAACTAGATCTTGTGTTTTTGTCGGTAATACCGAGTTTGGGTCTGTAGCACTGAGTCCTTACCAGTGAACTCGACCCCTTTTTTTGCAAAATGTTGGTGGTACCAAAATTTTTTTGGTGGTACCGAGTTTCTTCGAATTTTTTCTCGGCCACCTTGTGAAGTCATCGATACTATCGACTTGGTGGTCGATAGTACCAAGTAGTTTTTTGAAACTTGATACTTTTCCCTGTGACCTCATCGATACTACCGAATTTGGGGTTGGTACTATCGACTAATAGACAACATGCACACCACACAAAATTGATCAAGGTGCCTTTTTTACATTTAAAAAATGAATAAATGCAAACCAAAGTAATGAAAACTACAAACTAGAATTTGAAAGAACAAAAATGATGGTTTGGTTGCCTCCCAAAAAGCACCCTTGTTTTATGTCCTAGACTCAACGATCAATGCACAAGATCATTGAAGCTCATTGAATTTCAACTCCTCTTCTTTCCTAATCACATCTCCCCCAAAGTAGTGTTTAAGCCACTGGGCATTGATAAGGAATGACTCAACCCCATTGCTTATCTCTATCGCTCCATGGGGGAAATACTTAACCACCTCAAAAGGCTCACTCCATCTACACCTCAACTTATCGGGATGTAATTTTAGCCTAGAATTGAACAGAAGAACCCTCTGTCCTGGAGTGAAAACTATATGTAGTATGTTGGTGATCATGGATCTTTTTTGTTCTTTCTTTGTATATGCTTGATATTTCATAGGCATCAAACCTTAGCTCATCCAACTCATTTAGTTCTAACATTCTCTTTTTCCATGCATTGTCCAAATTATAGTTCAATTTTCTCAGGGCCTGTTTAGCCTTATACTCTAACTCAACGGATAAGTGATAAGCTCTCCCATAAACTAACCTAAAAGGAGTGGTTCCTATAGGTTTCTTGTAGGTTGTGCTATATGCTCATAGAGCATCACTAAGCAACAAGCTCCTATTAGTCATGTTGGTTGAGTTAGTCTTGTCTAGTATTTTCTTAATCTCCCTATTAGACACCTCAACCTATCCTAGGGTTTGGGGGTGATATGGAGTACCTACCTAGTGTCTCACTCCTTCCTTATATCCTCAATAGTGCACAAAATTTCCAATTGGTCAAATAAGATCCACCATTGCTAATTATCAATCTGGGCACCCCAAATAAAAATGTGATCTTTCACAAACTTGCATACAACATGGGCATCATTAGTGCAGGTTGGAATTGCTTCCACCCATTTAGACACATAGTCAACAACAAGTAATATGTATAAATTAGAATTAGAAGGCACAAAAGGGCCCATGAAATCAATTCCCCATAAATCAAACACTTCAACCTCTTCAAAAACATTTAAGCGCATTTCATGTCTTTTAGAAATATTACCTATGCCTTGTCATGAATCACAATGAAGCACAAAGTTATATGCATCTTTAAAAAGCGTAGGCCAATAGAAACCACACTATAAAACTTTTTAGTAGTTCTAGAACTTGCATGATGACCCCCAGTATGTAAGGTATGAAAATGTGCCAAAATACTCTCAAACTCACAATCCAGCACACATTTCCTCAAAATACCATCCTACACTTCTTGAGCAAGATAGGATCATCCCAACTGTAATATCTCAAAGAATGTAAGAATTTCTTCTTTTCTTGATATCCCCAATCCTATGAAAGATCTCCATCTTCCAAGTAGCTCTCATTATTTGTAAACTATGGATCATTGCTTTTCATGGCAAAGAGCTTCTCATTTGGGAGTTCTTCCCCAATGGGTATATCTATATCTTTTTCATCTAGTCTTTCAAGCCTAGACAAGTGATCTGCTACTACATTTTCAATACCTGCTTTATCTTTGCTTTTAATATCAAATTCCTACCGTAACAAAACTCATCCTATCAACTTAGGCTCTGCATTCTTTTTGTGCAACAAATATTTAATGGTTGCATGATTTGTCCAAACAATGACCCTATCCCTTAACAAATATTGGAAACATTTCTCAAAAGTGAAAACTACTACCAAAAACTCATTTTCAGTGGTCATATAATTCAATTGGGCATCGTTTAGGGTCTTAGACGCATAATAGATTACAACGGGAACCTTGTCTTGGCGTAGGCCTAGAACAACCCCTGCTATGTAATCTGATGTGTCACACATCAACTCAAAGGGTTGGCTACAATCTGGATCCTAGACAACAGGTGCAGAGACTAGCTTCTCCTTCAACACCTCAAACGCCTTCAAACATTGCTCCTCAAAATTAAAAACAACATCCTTTTCCAATAACTCAGAGAGGCTTGGCGATTTTTTGAAAATCTTCTATAAAACATTGATAAAATCCGACATGTCCTAAAAAGCTCCTCACTCCCTTTACCGATGATGGTGGAGGTAGCTTAGAGATGACTTTATTTTTACCGGGTCAACCTCCATTCCCTTTATGGACACCTTGTGGCCCAAAACAATCCCCTTACTCACCATCATGTGACATTTTTTCCAATTCAAAGCTGGTTGAGTGTCTTTGCATCATTGCAAAACTTTATTGAGATGGTCAAAGCAATCATCAAACAATTCCCCATACACTAAAAAATCATCCATGAATACCTCCGGACATTGCTCTACCATATTGGAAAAGATGGAAAGCATACATCTTTGAAAGGTAGCTAGTGTGTTGCAAAGATCAAAAGGCATCTGACTAGACACAAAAGTGCCATACAGATAAGTGAAGGTTCACTTCTCTTAATCTTGTGGCTTGATAGAAATATGGTTGTATCTAGAATAACTGTCTAGAAAAAAAAGTAGAGCGGCCAGTGAGCCGCTCCAGAATCTGATCAATAAAGGGGATAGGGAAATGGTCCTTCAAAGTGGCAGTGTTCAAACTTCGGTAATCAGTACATACTCGCCACCCATTTACCAACCTAGTAGAAATCAATTCATCATTTGAATTATCTATGACGGTTATCCCCCTTTCTTAGGAACTACTTGGGTTGGATTAGCTGAATTAGAGTCAAAGATATCATATATTATACCAACAGATAAGAGTTTTACTACCTCCTTCTCCACAACCTTAGTCATGATGGTGTTGAGTTGTTGCTGCGGTTGCACTATGAGCTTGGATCCTTCTTCCAGTCTAACCTTATGCTAGTAGAAACAAGGGGAGAGACCATTATGTCTGCAACAGACCATCCAAATGTTGAATGGTGGTTTTTCAAAACCACAAGGAGTTGGTCATCTTCCCGAATTCTCAATGAAGTTGAGATAATGACCAGATTCTTCTCTTTTGCTGCCAAGAAATACTTCAAGTGTGCTGAAAATGGCTTTAGCTCTAGATATGGATGACTAAGTAAATATGGGACCAAAGATGAAGGATGCGGTCCTAGATCCTTAGAGTGTCTGGTGTAGTAACACAGTAGTGCCTTGAGAAACAAAACACACTCCTCCAAAGAACAACATCTAGTATAGTCATCCACCAAATTCATGAGACATGCCTCCAAAGGAAAATTGGATATGCTTGCACAAGTTCAGAAGAAGATGCCTCTTCAATTGTTGATGGACAATGTTCCTCCTCTTCATCATCCCGATATTGGATTACCTTGGTTAAAGAAACTTCCTTTATATTCTCCAAGGTGTCCACTACAAGTGTGCCCTTATGAACCTATGTCATCACTTGAGTCATAACTAAAAATGGCCTCCCATGAAATGAAGACATCTTTGCTTGGACTTGATGCATCAGATAGCATTGTTCCTTCTCTTCAATCGTATTTGTAGACTCTGGCATCTTGATTTCAAAATGGTCGTCTTTAATCCCTGATGTCAATCTTCCTTTTTCTGTCTCGAGTGTCATGTATGCAGTGGCTTGAAATGGCTTCCCAAGTAGTAGTTCATTGTCATGATCATCCTACATCTCCATAACCACAAAATCTATTGGAAATATAAATTTGTCCACCTTGACAAGACCATCCTTGCAAATACCATATGGCCTAACCACCGAGTTGTCTGCCAGTTGTATGGTCATATTTCTTTTTCTGGACTCCTTAAGACCCAACCTCTTGAAGGTGGTCAAGGGCATAAGATTAATGCTCTCCCCTAAATCACACAAAGCTTCTCCAAATTCTGTATTACCAATGTAACATGATATGTTGAAGTAGCCTGGATCTTGCCTTTTTGGTCACAGTTTTCCCAGAATGAAAGAACTAACCTACTATAGCACCACTACATCGGAGTTATCTATCCTCCTCTTTTTATTGATTATATCCTTAAAAATTTTGCCATATGAAGGAATATGCTCAATTGCATCTATGAGAGGAATTTTGACATGTATTGTTTTTTTGAAACTATCCAAAAACTTTTGAAATTGTTGCTCGGCCTTAGTTGCCTTCAAATTGTGTAGAAAAGGCATTGGCTTCACCACTTTCCTTTGATGAGGTGGGATGTATTTCTTCATTCTTGTCTCCTCTAGTTCATGAGTTTCTTCCTCGTCCATCTTGTCCTCTGGTACAATATTTGTCTCCTCTGTATCAACAGTCTCTGTCGGCCCTGTGTCACATGTGGCATCCTTTGCTTCAGGGGCAGTCTGTTTGTCATTAAGCACTTTCTTACCACTGGAAAGCAACACTACCTTGACTTGTTGATTCTAGATGGTACGTCAGCATTTCTTGGAACCCCCTGTTGGCCAGGTTTCTTCAAAGAAGCCACTTCTACTACTATCTGAGAGATCTGAGTCTCTATACTACTAATATGTACTCCTTGATTCTATAGTTCCCTCTAAGTCTAGCCAATGATAGCTTCATTTTAGCTAACCAGCTTACCAAGCATGTCCTCTATGCGGTCTATCTTTCTAGGAGCCCTCTCATGCTGATGTGGATTTGCTTCATGTTGTGCTTGTGATGGATCCTACTAAAAATTATTGGGGTCCTTCCAAGATAATTTGGGGTCTTTCCTTCAGGAATAGGCGTTGCACCTGTAATTTTTCTAATGTGCAAACATGCACTCTTCTTCCTCTCTTTTAGAAGAGATTCCATCCTTGGCACATAACTTCTTAGCAATCAAGTCCAACTTCTCATTCAATGTTGATATCACCTTGGACTCCCCAACACTTTTAACGGATGATGGACATTCTCTTTCTTCTCTCCAAGACGGGTTCTTAGCCATATTATTTAGGATCTCATGACACCTAGATGGCTTGTAGTTGAGGAAGAAGCATGTTCCTACACTGTATAATGTGGTCCTTTCCCCTTGATGCATCCCATAATAAAATGTCTTTGCCCAGCCATACAGATTGATCCCATGATAAGGGACCTTCCTCAGCATGTTCTAATATCTTTCCCATGCTTTAGATTAAGATTCTTCTGCCTGCTACTTGAAGTTGTATACTCTCCTAACTAGCTCATTCGTCTTCTGAGGTGAGAAGTAACATAAAAGAAAGCATCTATCATCTGGTCCTATGTTTCAATCAACTCAAACGAAAGATTGTAGAACCAAGACATGGTGTTGTCTTCCAATGCCAATGGGAAAAGTTTCAAGTAGATCATAGTTGCCAGTACTCAGTCTATCTTTACCATATTGTAGCTTTCCACAAAATTGCTTATGTGCATCATTGGATCTTCAATGTTGTGACCATGAAAAGCTTGTGACTTGACCAAGGCCACCAGCCCTGGATCAATCTTGTAGTTGCCCATATTTATTGATTGTCTTTTTATTGGCCCTAGCTAAGCTATTGAGGAATGAATATGCCTTGATCTTCTCACAAATAGTCTGCTCTTCTTGTGGGTTAGCGATCTCAGTTGGTTCTTCTAGTTCCTATGGTGGAGGTGTTGGAGTATTCAAAGGTGGAGTTGGAATCAACCTTACAATTGAGTTATGGTACTCTCTTCCTTAGAGTAAGAGCTCTGCCTGACTAAAGCCATATGGAGATGACTCTCTGTAGTCGTGAGCTCTAGTGTACACCAAGCACTAGTACCTGAAACTGTTGAAGACAATTTCAGAATTGATACTAATGATTGAATAAATAATATTTGAAATTCAAATTTTAAAGAATAAAAAGAAAATGAAGGTTGTGGCCTAGACTGGCCGTACAACACTCATAATGTTGTATTTTGTCGTTTCCCCAGAAACAACACCAAACACTTGAAATGAGTAAACTACACGTCAAATGCAAGTGTACGCATCGATGTAATATGGGCCTTAAGAGGCCCAGATGTAACTTAGGAAAATGATAATCCAAAAACTACTACTAAATGTAATGCGATCAACTAGACCGATGAAATCTTGATTGAAGATTTAATTATCTAAAATAAAAAACAAATATAAAATTATTGATTGTTGATCTCAATTGGAGTGAAATCCTTAGGATAATAGTTTCACCTCAATTAACATTGCAATTAACATCATAACATTAATAAATATCTCTCCTAACCCTGGACTAAGAGACATGTAGAAAAAAATAACCTGCTCTCATGACATAATTCACAACCTAATATTATATCAATCACACTCTCGTAATGATTGTGTTATTAGTTACGTGCTTTATTGAATAATCTAGGTAATCTCTTCACATTTTTAAGCCACATTTCTCAAAGGGAGATATAAAACATGTACTTCTATGAATTTTCCAACCATTAGTTCATTATATTTTCATAGAAACAAGTCTAGAATTTAAGGGAAATAGATATATTAATGCATAAAAGTCAATTACAATGCATAACTGGGCTACTCCCAGGTCCTAAGGAACAAGGGGTTTAGCCCCGCATGAATTCCATTATCAAGTACATGGGAGAGAAGAAGAAAAACGTGAAAAATATTTAGAAAACTACAAGAACCCCTGAAGAAGATGGTTCAAATGATCCCCTCTGACGAATGTGATGATTTTCTACCTTCTTACTGCAAATATGTCCACTGGAGGTGCCCAAATTTCTCAGAACGTGGCCTTCTTCTTCACTTTCTCATCTCCTTGCTCTCAGCTACCATCCAATGGAATAGAATGAGATCCTTAAGTCGGGCTGAAATCCCCTGAAGTCATAGAAGTGACTTAAGGCGTCATTAATTGCCAACCGTCAGATTAGACTTAATTTTTACATCTTCCTGATCCCACCATGTCAGTATTACTGATAGGGTTTTGGTACTACTGATGCCTTTGGTAGTTGCAATCGCTTGGCATTGTTGGTACTACTGAGTTTGAAGTTGGTAGTATCGAGTTTCCTTGATAAATTCTGAATACATCCCTATGATGTTTTCAGTAGTATGGACTTCATGGTTGATACTACAAAGTCTTCTCAGTTTTTATATGTTCCAAACTGAACATGTGTCAGGACCAACGACAACAAAGTTGGTAGTACCAAGCTATGTAGATTCTTGTAAATTTACCTAAAATCCACAAAACCGAACCTAATCTCTCAAAATTTATTAAATCATTCAAAAACATTAAAATTACACTTATTTGATGCAATTAAGTATCACAGGCCCATGATAGTAAATATTGCACAAACTAATATGCAAATCAATCATAAGTGCACAATAATCAATAATAGCATGTGAAAATAGCAATTATTTGGTTCGTCAAGTAGCCCACGAGTCAAGGAAATGATGATAAAACAAGGCAAAGGTAGCATAAGGGTGATATTGTGATTGAAATTGTTGAAGATGCTACTGTGACACCTCATGTTGAGCATGTGATACCATGTGTTCCACCTTCTACTCCATTTTTAGGTTCCATCCTCCCTAGTGTTCCCTCTCATGGCATGCTATAAGAAAATCATTTCGATGCAAATATGTCCAAAGTTAGTGAACCACCATTCTTCGACGCATTGGATGAACCCCCAGAAGTAAAAAGGATGCAAAATCACAATGGTGACATTCTAGATGTGTTTTTCCAAGTGAAGGTGAGCATTCCATTGTTGGATGCTATCAAGTAGATTCCATATTATACCAAGTTTCTTAAGAACCTATGTACTGTGAAGAGAAGGTCAACAATGAGAATACCAAAGAGATTCAAGTTGACTAAGAAAGTGAGCTCTATCATCCAACATCCATTTCCTATGAAGAGGATAGACCCAAGATCCCCTTTCATACCTAGATACATAGGGGTACATTGTGTAGACAAATACCTACTTGATTTGGGATCTAGTGTGAATTTGATGTGATATAGTGTCTATATGGATCTAAGGTTAGGCAAGTTGAAACTGGCTCATTGCACTGTCCAATTGGCGGATCACTAAATCAATGTGCCTAGAGGAAGAGTGGATGAAGTTTTGGTGATAATAGATAAGGAAAGGGTAGTAGTTTCCTCAGTAGATTTCATTGTTCTTGACATGGACCATGAGGATAGGAAGATCCCCATCATCTTGGGAAGACCATTCTTATCTACAGTTGATGCCAAGATACACATGTGCAGTGGCACAATGATAGTCTCTTTCATGGACATGAAGATAAAGATCAACTTGTACAAGACCCCAATCCAACAAACCCAAGATGAGGATATTGGACACAGTCACTTCAAGAGTCTGACTGGTCATTTGAGAGATGGAGATCCAGATGAGAGAATTGACGATAGTTTTTGTGATCAATAAGATGAGGAACTTAGGTTGAATGTAAGTGAGAGATGCATTTATTGCATATATGGACATATAAGAATTCCAAATGGATGAACGATGATGAATCCACAAGAATCCCGATTGAAGGCATGAAACTTAGCGTTTGTGTGAGGAAACCCACCAAGGTTTGTGAAATTTTTACCCAACCTTTCATTTTTGATACTTTTGGTTACTTTTACACTTTTCCAAAACAACACACACTTGTGTTTAATAGTTTTTGTTTAGTTTTAAGATGTGCACATGAAAATAGTGGTGAAATGAGGAAAATTAGATGAAATTAGACAAGGATTCATGAAAATACCTTGCATCAAAGTTTTGATTTTTTGATGAATTTTAGTGTGAAAACACCAGCTACATTCACCACGGCCGTCGTACCATAAAATGACTATGTTGAGGTACTCATATTCATATAAGATCATTAGAATTAAGAAAATTCAAAATATGGGACAGAACGGCCGTGCCACACAACACGGCTGTGTAGGATGATGCCGACATGGCCGTGTTGCGTCCCAACCCAACTTAGGTAAGTGAGATTTCAAAAAAACTTCATCAATTTCTAGTTTCCATTCTTGCACATGGCATGCCCATTCTATGATCTAGCAATTGTGCAGTGACTAGAGCACCATCTCCACCCCACAATCCTCCACAAATCTCTCTCAATCCACTTCAAATTGTTTCCCTACCATTTCCTCTACATCCAACCACCATTTTCGCCCATTTTACCACCAAATAACCATTGTTCTCCCCATTCCGCCCAATAGTCCAAAAAATCCTAAAATACCTAAAATTTCTCAACTTAAATTCATCCAAGATGAAGCAGGTTGCCAGGAAGGCTGTAGAGAAGACCAAGAAGAACATCTCCTATGTATGTCCCTCAAAGAATGATTCTTATTTAGCCTTGATGACATCTCTAGCTCCACCGTCTGCCTCAAGCTCTGGAAGAACTGCCCATTTGTAGGAGGTTGAGCTAGAGGCATTAATCAATCTGATTGTGGATGAGGTGTCTACTCAACCACGATGTGCCACACCATCATCGTATAGAGCAACACCATCACCACCTACAATAGCTCAACATTCAATTTCTTTTGGGGTAGCCCCACCACCCTCATAGGCCCGACCCTCGACTTTGGCTTGTCCTTCGACACCCACAACACTATAGCCACAACCACAACCACAAGCACAAAGGTGGCTACTTCTAAATGATCAGGATGAGGTAATGTAGGATGCACAAAATGAAGATACTCCCAATGAGCAACAAGAGGAGAGACCTGAGGTAAGGAGAAGTAAGTCAAAGAAACTAAAGAACCCAAAGTGTTGAACGCGTAGGGTGATATCCACCTATTACGCGTGTTAGGAGACAATGGAGTCACTAGGCTTCTTCGAGTGTTACCAGGGTGTGATGGAAGCCACAGTCATGTTTGAGGTCTTGATTATAGTGCTAGAGACCTATAATGAGTTGACATGTCAGTTCTTTTCCACATTATAGAAGGTCACCAATGATGGTGAAGATACCATTAGAGTCATGGTTAGAGATATATGTTGTATCATCACCTCATCCATGTTGAACAACGTTTTTGCTCCAAGTGAAGAAATTGCATCCCTATTAGATAATGGGAAGATGGATAAAGACCCCATAGTTAGTTACACTTCCATGTGGAAGGCATTCACCAGACATAATGATTTTGTAGTGGGGAAGCCAAAGACAAGTTTACTTCATAGCCCTTTCCTCCTCTATGTTCAAAAAGTTCTCGTAAACACCATTTTTGGCAGGTATGAAAACCAAGGAATTTGTACAAAGAAGGATATCTGTGTCTTGGTATGGATGATGAAGGGCAATCATGTGAACCTAGGTGCAGTAGTGATTGATAATTTGAGGATGGTTCCCTCTACGAGTAAGTATTTATTCATTATGGGGGGGATTGTGGCGTCCATTGCCATTACCCTAGGTCATGATGTTTATGAATACACCAAGGTAGGGGGGAAGTTGGTTGACCTGTAGTATCTCGTGTGTTCTTCCATGATAGTATTTGTTGATCAGAAATCATATATTAGGTCAACCCCCCCATATGCAGGCATCTGACTAGAGCTCCGGTACCATACTACACCTCTCCTAAATAAGTATGACCCCACTCCAAAGTTCTTTGATAGAGAATCCTCGAGATGCATCCTAGTATCCAGAGATATTTCCTAAGGAGTTAGGAGAGTCATAAGCAGCAGCTAAGTAGAGGAGGACAATGGAGGAGAGAGAGGCATGCATGATGAGGAGAAGGGAGGTAGAAGCGACACATCAACCACAACAACCCACAATGAACTCCTACGACATGTCGATGATATAGGCACATCTAGAGGACATTGAGAGAAGTCAGGAGAGCATCTTTAGGGATCAGGAGGGTGTTTTGAGGACACCGATAGGATTTTAGTGTACACAGGATGCATTATGGTTGGATCATCAGTAGATGCACCATCAGATCAACTGTATGTATTGGTTCCAATGTGCCCAGGCCCAGAGGAACCATTAGTGGGGAAAGATTGGTGGGGTGCACTGCCTATGTACCAAGATACCTACCCACCTCCACATGAAGACTACTGGAGTAGTTACTACCAACATCCTCCACCACAGGGAGGAGCACCATCAGAGCCACCACAGAAGCCATGATCATCTACACTATCACTCATATACTTTAGTGTCATGCTGAGGACAACATGATTCAAAAGTTTGGGGTGGTAGGGTGGTATGCCCTCTATCATTTCACTCATTCTACATTTCTCCTGCCATTTAATTTTGTTTTGTTTCTCCTACCATATAGATTATATTTTACCTGATTTGCATACTTGCATGCAATGCATTTTGCTTTCTGTCAATTGTTGTGTCATTTTCAAAAAAATTATTCTTTTTGATATATCATGTATATTTTTGTAATTTTTGAATGTTTATAGCTAGGATTTTCTTATTTCTTGCTTTTTTCCCATAACGAAGGCTTAGATGTGACTGATAAAAAATTCGACACCATTTTGGTCAATCTTGCCCAAGTTTATAAATTCTTGCCTTAAAAGTGTGTTTTGACCCAATGTCTACTTATTGGATTGAAAATGATGACGTTTGACAAGAACAAGTGAATTACAATGGTTTGTTGCTAAATGGTATTAATGCTTGACTATTTACATGTGCATCACCTCTCTTAGGTTTGTGAATGTTTTGGTTGAATTGTGATTTGAGCAAGCTATGAACGCTTGGTGCCTATGAAATTGTTTGATAGAATTATGAATTTCATGTTGTTCACTCATGTGGTGTGGTATTATTTGATGGACTGTTGAAATAATTTTCATGCAAGAAATCTTATGATGAAAACCACATTAGTGACCCCACTTTGACTAGACTTTTCTTTCATCATCTTCTTCCTCTCCGCCTCATGAAAGGATGCTAATGTGCACATATTCAGTCTTTTCCACCTCCAAAAGTTTGGGGTGGCCACATCTATATCTCCCCCCTTCACTTTCACCACCATATGCCCTACCTACGCCAAGAGAAAAGAAAAGGAAAGAAAAAGAAAAAAGAAAATAGCAGATGATCCTTTGTAAGAGCATCTAAATATAGAAACAGTGAGTGTAATATGACTCCAAACTCTTAACATAATCCTTTCTTCTATTTTCATACCCGTTGGCCTAGGATACATCAAACCTAGATCACTTCACCTTTTCGCATAGCCACATGGGTCACTGATAACCTCCTATTTTAGTCGATTATCTTAGTCTTTTTCTTTAGTTTTCCATACTCTTTTTAAGTTTAAACTATACATAACCCTAACTTTACCCCTTTTTGTAAATATACCATCGGACTAACTTTTCCTTTCTATATATGCAGAAAAAAGCACAAAAATCATAAAAGAATAACTCAGCCTCAAGACCGCGTGGATTCAAACGGTCCCAAGACCGCATGAAGCCAATCGGTCTTGAGACCGCATGGAGTCAAACGGTCCCAAGACCGCATGAAGCCAACCGGTCCCGAGACCGCATGGAGTCAAACGGTCCCAAGACCGCATGAAGCCAATCGGTCTCGAGACCGCATGGAGTCAAACGGTCCCAAGACCGCATGAAGCCAACCGGTCCCGAGACCGCATGGAGTCAAACGGTCTCAAGACCGCATGAAGCCAACCGGTCTTGAGACCGCATGGAGTCAAACGGTCTCAAGACTGCATGAAGCCAACCGGTCCCGAGACCGCATGGAGTTCAAATGGTCTCAAGACCGCATGAAGCCAACCGGTCCCGAGACCGCATGGAGTCAAACAGTCTCAAGACCGCATGAAGCCAACCGGTCCCGAGACCGCATGGACTTCATGCGGTCTCAAGACCGCATGAACCCAAACGGTCTCACGGTCCAAACGGTCTTGAGGTCCCAAACGGTCTTAAGGTCCAAACGGTCTCCAAACCGTTTGGATTTCACGGCCTATAAATAAGACCCCAAGGGTCCTCCATCAAGAAAAAAGTCTCAGACGTCCAAAGGCTGCCCTAATCGTTCTAGAGCTCCTTCCACTTCCATCCTCCGCCCTGGGGCTGTCGGTCTGAGATCCATACTCCATCCTGAAGCTGCTTTCTCCTTCTTCGCCAAGAAGGTGGGAAGGGGATACCTCCTCATCGTGCAACCTACGAAGACTGGTGGATCGTTGCTCTCTCTCTCCAAGGGGTTGACTTTCCTCCCTCTTTTGTGGGGATGATGCTCTCTTTCTCTCTCTTCTTGCCTCCTTCTTGGTCTTAATCATGAGGGAGTCGTCTTCTTCACTAGGGTGTGGAGAGTAGCCCCGCTACCCATACTTTCATATCATGTAAATGTAATCCTTAGGTTGTAATGTAGAGTTCTTATCTTTGTCAGTTCGACATCAAACGATTAATGAATACTTGTTGCTTGATCTCCAACTTGTGTTATCTTTTATCTTTTAGTATGAATTGTCTACGTTTGTAGTATTAGATTCGAAACTCATTTGCATGTTGGTTCTTGGTGCATGTATCCACCATGCATCTGTTTCGGTATCCAGAAGTGTATCTCAAGAAGTGGAGTAAACTCACTATCATCCGTTGCACTTTCATACTATGAAATGGAATCAGTTGACGTATGGAAGTGCAACCTTGGTAAGTCGAGGAACACACTTTGCGAGGGGAATGATGTAAAGTAATGTGACCATTTGATTGGGAATGGCTGGCGTTGCAACATTCCCGCACTTCTTGTAGCTAGATTATCCGAAAGGAGGCTAGGTCTACAAGGATACTAACTGACCGAACTCTTTTTGCAGGTTAAGTTTTGCTTTGCATGTGTTGATCGATGTGTAGTGGCAGTGAAGAACCGATCACACCCTAGTGATCTTTTATCATAGTTTAACTCATTATCTTTACTTGCTTTCTTTACTTTTTATGTTCTTAGTTTAAAACCATCAAAATCCAACTTTCGATATAAGTACCAACTAGTAAGTAACTAAGTGAAGTTCTATACGTTTTCCATCTTGTTGCTTGCAACAAGACCGTTGTCTTTTGGGTTCGATCCTAAATCTGTACTATGATAAGGCTTCCATACTCTTATGGGGTTGGAGTGTTTATCTAAGCACCAATTATAGGTAAACCTAGGGAAGACATCAATCCTCTTTAGGGTTTTTGGTGCATAACCCTGGGACTCCCATTGGAAGAGTAAAAATCTTTTGGTGTAAATCCCAGCTCCATCAAAAAATGGTGCCATTGCCGGGGACAACAGAACGTTGTTATTTCACTTAGTACCTTTCTAGCTGGTTAGGATTTTACACTTTCTTTTTGAATCATAACTCTAAATCTACTTGAAACTTTTATATCTTTGTTATTATCTAAAGGTGTTTTCTTTTCTCTACTCAGGTAGAACACATGCATGCAATCATCACATAGTTGTGGATTCTCCCCTGATCTGGAGTTCGACTCCGAGGTAGAGCGAAGTTTCCACCGCCAAATACGTCTCAATTGCCAATGCACTAGACAAATGGCTGATGAACAACACCAAGCTACTTTGGTGATGGAGAGGGTAAATGCTGCCATCGCCGCACAACGGGCACAACTCATCACAGACACCCGTGCCCAAATCCAAGCGGAGATACTCGCAGAAGAGCAAGCTCACATAAGAGCTGAGACTGAGGCAGCAACCCAAGATGCTCAACTGGAGTTATGGAACAAGAAACTAAGGGACTATGCTGTCCTGAAGAACTACGAGGATAACCACCCGGTCCGGCCTCCAATTATCAATATCCCAAACTTTGAGATCCGGACCCAGTGGATCCAAATTATGCAAGGCATCTCCTTCTCTGGAGGCTCAGGAGATGATTGCATGGACCATTTGAAAAGGTTTAAGGCATTATTCTGCCTGGTCCCGCAAGCTGGTATCGCTTTCGATGCGATAATGCTCCACCTATTCCACTTCACCTTATCTGGGAGGGCCCTGAGTTGGTACAACTCATTGGATAGAGAACCCATAATAACCACTTGGGCCCCTCTAGAGGAAAAATTCTTAGAGAAGTTCTTTCCACCCTCACTGACCTATGAAATCAGAGGGCAAATCAATCACTTCTCCCAACTACCTGGAGAAACCCTCGCTGAGGCACGAGAAAGATTTAAGGAACTTCTGCGCAAATGCCCCCATCATGGAATTTCACAGAATCAACTGATAGAAACTTTCTACCGGGGAGTAACCGATGATATTAAACAATTCCTAGATTCCTCATCTGGAGGAAACTTCATGAGCAAGAACTATGAAGACGCCTGGAGGATTGTTACATTAGGAGCTGAAAACCAGTCCAACTGGGGACGGTCAGCTGGAAAAGGTGTTCTTAAAGTTTTCAAAGATGAGGAATCCATAGAAATGAAGACAATAGCTGAAGCCTTGCAAACTATTGTTCATAAACAACAAGCTCTCGAGACAACTCTAGGAGAAATTGACAAGAAGAAAACTCTGTTGGTTCATCAAGTCAAAGCCGTCACAGGATCATGTGAGGCTTGTCATGCTTCGGACCATCCGACTCTCTCCTGCGGAATGTTGTATAATGTGATGATGGATCTGCATCCACCACCACAACCATATGAACCCATTACTGATCAATCTGGAGATTAGATTCCGGAACAAGTCAACTCCATCCATACTATTCCCGGACAAGTTTACTACAATCCCAATCAACCGAGGAATCATCCTGGATTCCAATATGGGAACCCTTCTGGAACTGCGAATCCACAACATCAGACACAGGGGGGATCTGATAGTAGGCTACCACCTGGGTTCTCAAACAATTTCAACCAAAATCAAGGGAACTCCAGGAACAACTTCCCTAGGGCTAACTACCCTAGGAATC
Organism: Alisma plantago-aquatica; assembly: GCA_963693085.1. Lineage (NCBI taxonomy): Eukaryota > Viridiplantae > Streptophyta > Magnoliopsida > Alismatales > Alismataceae > Alisma > Alisma plantago-aquatica. Next base: position 98,605,220 of record OY856412.1, on the reverse strand, counting down.
AATCAGCCTACTACCAGTACACTCATCCCCCGCTTCCTCCGCAGCTGCACACTCAACAACCTCAACAAACGCAGCAACAAAGTCTTCTGAAAAATGCTCCTGCCCAGCCAGAAGATGAGATATCTCTGATAAGGCAGGTGTTACAATCTCAGCAAACTATGCTTGCCAACCAACAGGCTCACCAGAAAGCAGTGGAAGCCCAGCTTGCTCAGATTGCTGCACAGTTGAAGCCTCCGACAGGCACTTTTGCTGGGCAGCCCAAGTCAAACCCTAAGAATGGGCAAAATAGACATGAACAATCAAATACCATGCCAACAACATGACAATGTTATAGCTTCGTCGAGCCAGCGACGTAAGACCAATGCGCTACTTGGGAGGCAACCCAAGATTTCAACTTTTTCCTTTATGTTCTGCTCTTTTATGTTCCCTAGTTTCATTTTATGAAAATACAAAAAAATTTACATAACCAAAACTATCAAAAAAAAATAAACAAAAACAAACAACATAAAAATATAATAATCAAAAACCAACACAAAAATATAAAATCTTTTCTGCCTTTGTCCTTCCAAATGGTCCTACAACCGTTTGGACTCCAAACGGTCCCCAAACCGTTTGGAGCCAAACGGTCTTGAAACCGTTTGGAGCCAAACGGTCTTGAAACCGCTTGGAATACAAAAGGTCGCTAACCGTTCCCTATAAATATAAACCCTACCCCGTAATCTTTCTCTCTTCGAACTCTCGAGCTTTCGTGTGTTGCCTGTGCTATTGCTTCTGCACTCCTCTGTTCCCACGCAAACCCCTTCCGGCGATGTGGTTCCCGTGCTCTTGCACAGCAACCGCATTTCCACACCACCAACCTCCGCTTCCTCACTGTCGACATCACCACCATATGCGAGGTAGACCATCTGCTGCGGTAGCACGGCCGACCATCCGCTCGTTTCCGCCATTATCATTCTCCGTGACTTTCCTCTTTTCTGCCATCTTTGCCGCCGGCGCCACCTTCGGCTCTGTCCACCATCGCTGGCACCATCTTCGTCTTTGCCGCTCTCACCAACAAACCCTTCCGCCATCGCTGTCTTAATCATCGTCTTCATCACCGCCGTCTTCACCACTGCTGTTTTCATCGCCGACTTCACCGTCGTTTTCACCTTCGCCATCGTCGCCGGCACATCCTCTGCCTCTGTGCCATTTCATCTTCATCTTCACCTTCACTGATGGCCTCACGACGCTTCGAACTCGAAACTATTTGGACTCCAAACGGTCTCGAAACCGATTGGGACCAAACAGTCTTGAAACCGTTTGGACTCCAAACGGTCTCGAAACCGTTTGGGACCAAACGGTCTTGAAACCATTTGGACTCCAAATGGTCTTGAAACCGTTTGGAACCAAACGGTCTCAAAACCGTTCGGGACCAAACGGTCTTCAAACCGTTTGGTCTTCCATATTCTTTTAATTTTCACAAAAATACAAAAACACATAAATACCAATAAAATCCAATTTTTTTCAAAACATATTATTCTAACTCTCGATTTCTCATTTCTACAACAATGGCGTCCCCAGCAAAGAACATCACCGGGTTCGAAGACAAGGCAATCTAGACCAGAGAGCAACTGCTGGAAAAACAAGATGAGCTCAATGAGATAAGAGCCGCCTTCAATGTGACTGGAAAGATGCCAACAAACGTAAAAATTATTGACGTCCTGTGCGACCTTGATCGCCTCGAGAAGTTCCTAGATGAGGCACCAGAAGAAGAAGTTGAGATCTCTTCTTCTGACGATGAAGGTTCGGAGTACAACCCAAACTCTGAGGAGGAATCCCCTACTAGAGAACTAAAGGGGAAACACAAGGTCTTGGAGACTGCATCTGGGCATCCCTCCAAGAAGCGGGCAAGGAAACAAGTCCGACCCGCCTCCGCCATGGATCAACCTTTCACAAAACCTACCACCACCATCCCTGCTACTACCACTACTACCACCACCATCCCTGCTACTACCACCACCATAACTGCTACCACTACCATCCCTGTTACCAGCCCCACGTTCATTCCCATCACCACCACTACACCACCACCAGAAAACCTCTTCATCCAAACCAACCTCCCTGCAGACAAGTCGTTAAAACCAACCAAGTATGTGTGCTCCAGCATACTGCGAAGGATGGGGATATACGACTGGATCTTTGACGTACTAGACAAAGCCAACCTCGCCAGGTTGTGCCTAGTACCAGAAGTATCCTACTCTGAACCCACAACAGAGTTTTTCACCTTTTTGACCAAGGAGCCCGTCGACATCATGGAAAGGTCACGGGACGGGGGTGACAGAAAGCTTGTCACCCAAATCTTCGGCAGCAAGGTTGTCCTAACAGAAAATATGTTGTACTCAATCTTCATAGACAACCAGGACCAGCTGCGGAAAGCTATGGAGGTGGGGACCGACCATTCAAAGTTCAACAGACACAAATTCTGGAAATCTCTCACCAGAATCCCCACCTACGACGCGAAGATGTGCAAAGCGTCAAATATACATTCTGGATTTGTGCGCACCTTGCACAAGATTCTCGCTGGCGCACTCTTCCCCAGGATGGAAGGGGGAAACGTTATAATGTCAGATCTCTTCGTCCTCTGGTCCATTCTTAACGAAAGACCAGTCAATATTGGATGACAGCTGATCCAGAAACTATCAACCTCCAGCCTGGGGAAAGAGATCTGCATGGGAGGGCATGTCACATCTATTATAAAATACCTCAAGATGGACAGACCCCTATCCCACTGCACGCAACTAAAGGGAGACATCCTTACCAATGAGAAAACTCTAAAGAACTCCTTCATTATCAAGGAAAAGGATGGGAATCTACATTACATCTTCCGCCCGACGGTTAAGTCTTCAAGAACGCTTATCTCGCTTCCAGAGCTAGCAAATTACGACATCAAACAACTCCTCTTCTCGGAAGAGGAGCTTTCACACCTTCTAGCTTCGGTTAAAATAACCGAAAAGAGAGCAACAGCGGGACAAACGGAGTTGAGCGTCACAGCCCCGACAGCTCGACCTACAAAAATGTCTGTCAAACGACCTTCTAGAAGGCAGTTGCAGGACCAACAGCTGTCGGGGATGCCAAAATCTAAGCCAAACCCTGAGGCCGAGAAGCTCCCTGAAGAACTCTTAACCTCCTCTTCTATTGACTCTTTCATCCAGAGTCTACATGAGCAGCTATCCACTTCCACCACTCCACCTTCCACCATTCCAACATCTACCACTCCCTTCTTCCCCATTACATCCACACAACCATTCACATCCACTTCATCACCCTATTCACCTCGAGCTTTACCTTCTCCATCCCCTTGCCTGACTTCACCACTTTTCCTTTCACCTCCACAGTTTCCATCCCATCACTATCGCTACCACCGATTTCACCTCAAATCCCACCACTTTTCACATCCACCACCACCCCGACACCACTGGTGACTACATCCACAATCACTACGCAGCTCGGGGCATCATCACTGTCTCTTCCGCAAGACACTAACACCACTCCAAGCAGACCCCAGCCATCTCACCCTTCCGCTCCTGGGGTCCCTTTTACTAACATCGGTGAGGAATTCGGCCGTCAATTCGACGCTGTCCGAAACCTCCTGACCGATCCTTCTAACATATTAAATTCTATTTTTTCTTGTGTGCAAGATTTTTCACGACAGGTGACCAAGATCGACAAACAACACCGAGCCTTACCCACCTTCCTCCAAGGCCTCCAGCAATGACAGGATGAGGTGGCTAAGCAAGTTGAGCACATCAACAGCCACACCAACAACCTGTCAGACCTGGTCCTTGGAGCGACTCGTCAGCAAGAAGCAACGGCGAAGCAAGTCGATGAGATATCCAAGCAGACTCAGCCTCTGCCAGAGACTCTCTGCGAGCTCCAGCAACATCACGAAGTTCTGAGCATGCGCTTGACCACCATCGACAGCACACTTACGCAACTACATCATCGCCAAGAGGAGTCCAATAACGATGAAATCCAGAAGTTACGTGCTCAAGTCACCAATCTTACAGCACGTCTCCTCTACGCTGAGGGGAGATATACATACCTCAAAGAAACCCACGATGCACTGCTCGGAAAACACGAGCATCTGCAAGTGGATTTCGATGAGCTACAAGCCACCCATCGGCGGTGCAAAACGTCTGCCAGAAAAAAGCAAGCTGACGAAGTTGCGGACGACAAGGATGGCGATGATGAAGAAGACGACGACTCCGACTCATCTGCTGACTCCAACAAAGACACCACCTATGATGACAAGCATGATGACGGAGAAGACCCCGGAAATGCAGCAGGACCCTCCCAAAAAGGGTCCGACAAAGGTCACCAGGACAGTGATAATCACCCCAAGTCCCCACAAAACGACAATGTCAACATGTCATATGGGGATCAATTCTTCGATTACTCAGCTATGGGGTCCATCGGGGAAGCTGCAAAAGACGCGGCCTATGCTGAATTCCAACAATGCATACTAGGATCTAGCGCCAGCCCGCCAAAAACATCTACTCCACCCTTCTCAGCACCTTCTCCCCCTTACCAGGACAAGGCAGACCGAGTAAGTTTAGACACGGACGAGGATCTTGACTCTACCTCCGACTCATACGACAATCTAGAGGGCCATGAAGAGGCCTTCGCACAACCTGCTTCTCCCCCACCACAATAAATTCCCCCGCCACCACCTTTGCCGCACAAAATGCACGACTTGGATATGGCGGTCATCTCCACTTTAGATGCTCAGGACTTTTTTTATACTGAACACTATAGTGGACGATGCAAAGGCGGGGGAAGACATAATTTATCATAATACAAAAACCAGGCGTCAGATGACACGTGACGATTTCCGTAGCATCCTCCGACCTCAGTCCACGATAACTATGGCAATCTTCCGTGTCCTCCTCGCCAATTGTATAGAAATCTACAAAAGTTCTAAGAGGCAGCAACCCATTTTTAATGCCTCGCCTGCTCTATCTATTGGCCTTTTATACAAAGAAGTAAGAGCAAAGTCGGTCGAGCGGCTGCGTGCTGGTTTAGCATGTCGGGCACGTTATCTTACCGTGCCCTTCCAAGTCTCAGACCACTGGCTTTTTATGATAGTGGATACCGAGGCTCGGGATGCCAAGGTGTATAACTTCTGTAGCGCTGAGCTACCAGCCGGCACAATAAACTTCGTAGGAGAAGCAGCAGGAGAAGCCAGGTGTATACCCTTCCGGCTGCTTAAGTTAATCTGGGTTGCATGCCCATCTCTTCGCCAGGATTGGAGCCAACCATGGTTCAAAATCATAAACCCTCCAGTCCAAGCCACCGAGAGATCTGGGGATAGCGCTTTCTACACCATACGACACATTCAAGCGCTGAACCAGGAAATCCCATTCAACGATCTGGTAGCTGAAGACTTTCACTCCTTATGTGGACGTTATGCCATGGAGCTAATCTGTAATAGACGGTCCTTCAAGGACCCAACTATGGCACCAGATGACGTTCCTCACTATCTCTTTTCAGCTATCCAGCGACCACAGCGGCGACCCTTTTGACAAACTCTGAAGGAGTCGGAAAAGACCAATTTTCCAGTCGCCGATACCGAGCAAGATCAAAGCAAGATCGACCCTGTGCTCACCATTAAACCAACATTCCCTGATTTTGATCGCGATGCTTGCAAGGGTCTCAACGACCTCGAATTGCGTATCATTATGGCGTGACTCTCCGCATACAAAGATGGCCTGGTATTCATCTCTCGAGACATTCTTGTAATGGCAGACACACTGCGAGAGACTCTACAGGTCAAGGGATCCCTCTCTGTAAGCCTTATGGCCGTCTATCAGTTCCTGCTTGGCCAGAACAACCTAACAACATACATGGCGTCTCCATATATGAAAGATGATCTCCTAAAGCTAAAGATCTTCGGCACAACCAATGCACTGATCTCCTATCTCCAGCACACAACGCCGACGTTCATCATCTTACCTTTCCTCTATCATGAGCACTGGATGCTCCTAGCAACAAACCTCCCAGAAGGAACAACCACCATATACAACAGTTCCGACAGCCAGTACAACGCACGATAGAGAAACTATGTCGTGTCACCAAAGACGCCAACAGAAGTAGTGGAAAAGGAGTGCACCGAAAAGTTAATCGATTTTCTGAGTCAGCATACTAAGGCGTACGACAAAGAGCATTTCCACCGCCCAGCCTTCTGCCACAAATGCCCCCAGAAAATTCGACAATCAAACGACTGCGGCTTCCACGTCCTCTACTGGATGTACACCATCATCATTCTCCAAAGACCAGTAGAGGAGATGACTAACGTGGACTACCACACTTTACGAGGACAGTTCACAACCAATCTACTTCGTTCTCCGGGGGCAAATGAAGATTTACCTTAGCCTGCAACCCTTGTCGTAAGTACTGCTCAACCTATCACTTTGACACTCTGAGGACAGAGTGAGTGATAAGTTGGGGGGGTACATTAGACAAGGGCGAGGTACCATTTTCTACATCCATCTTTTTGATTAGCACTTTCTATTCTTCTTCTTTTATTCTTTCTCTTTTATACAATTCTTTTTAACTTAAATTCTTTTTAACTGAAATTCTTTTTAACTTAAATTCTTTTGGAATAAAGTCACCCCAACTAACATTAGAATCATGATAGTACCCAAAAGTAAATAGCACTTAGACATTTAATGGCGGTTTAACAATTTCCATCCACTATCGATTTCATGTTTTTGCTTCAATTCTTTATCTGACTCTCCACAGGTCAACATCAAGGCAGAAATAAGCCAAGCTCTCAAAGATGAGAGGGGAATCAGGCAACTTCCAAATCAAGAAGTTCTGCAAGTGGACCACAAACCAAATAAGTGCATGTTGAAAAACTTTAAGAATAGCTTTTCTCTCTTCAAAATAAAAGAGGCTTGGCCGCCCAAAATAAATTCCCAAAAATCCCAAAACCCAAGTCTATGAGTTATCAAATAAAAGCCAGAGAGACGAATAAAATAATGAGAGTTGTGCCATGCATAAGGATCTATATAAAGAACTGACAAAGGTTTCATCCGGCCGGCACATTCCGCTGCCCTCACAAAGGCAGATGTGTCGTGCCCGGTAGTGGAACCCTAAGGTATCTAAATATATGAAAGTCTCATAAAGGACTCACCCGGACGGTACATTCAGCTGCCCTCACAAAGGCAAATGTGTCGTGCCCAGTAATGAGATCCTAAAAAGCATAGACAGCCCCTCCCCCACTTGAAGGGGGAGCTACACTTCAAGCCTTTAGCCAACCCTCATACCCTCTCTAGCTTCCAGTAGGTCTTTCAGAGAGGTATAAAGCTGATTAGAGTCAACAACATGCACAAAATAAAGGTGGTCCCAATGCGAACTACGAGATATGGAAAGAACCTGAGACCCAAGCAACTCTCGAAATCTGAAAGAGTCAAGGCAAGCAATAAGACTTGATATGACCTTAGGGGAACTCAGGTCAAGAATTGAAGCAAGAGTATGGAAATCCTAATTAAATAAAATCGCCTCGCCATTACATGTCTCAGCTCTATCTAACTTGAGGACAAGCTAGACTCTAAGTTAGGGGGGGGGGTGATAACCTCCTATTTTAGTCGATTATCTTAGTCTTTTTCTTTAGTTTTCCATACTCTTTTTAAGTTTAAACTATACATAACCCTAACTTTACCCCTTTTTGTAAATATACCATCAGACTAACTTTTCCTTTCTATATATGCAGAAAAAAGCACAAAAATCATAAAAGAATAACTCAGCCTCAAGACCGCGTGGATTCAAACGGTCCCAAGACCGCATGAAGCCAATCGGTCTCGAGACCGCATGGAGTCAAATGGTCCCAAGACCGCATGAAGCCAACCGGTCCCGAGACCGCATGGAGTCAAACGGTCCCAAGACCGCATGAAGCCAATCGGTCTCGAGACCGCATGGAGTCAAACGGTCCCAAGACCGCATGAAGCCAACCGGTCCCGAGACCGCATGGAGTCAAACGGTCTCAAGACCGCATGAAGCCAACCGGTCCTGAGACCGCATGGAGTCAAACGGTCTCAAGACTGCATGAAAGCAACCGGTCCCGAGACCGCATGGAGTTCAAATGGACTCAAGACTGCATGAAGCCAACCGGTCCCGAGACCACATCGAGTCAAAAGGTCTCAAGACCGCATGAAGCCAACCGGTCCTGAGACCGCATGGAGTTCATGCGGTCTCAAGACCACATGAACCCAAACGGTCTCACGGTCCAAACGGTCTTGAGGTCCCAAACGATCTTAAGGTCAAAACGGTCTCCAAACCGTTTCGATTTCACTTAAGGCCTATAAATAAGACCCCAAGGGTCCTCCATCAAGAAAAAAGTCTCAGGCGTCCAAAGGCTGCCCCAATCATTCCAGAGCTTCTGCCACTTCCATCCTCTGCCCTGGGGCTGTCGGTCTGAGATCCATACTCCATCCTGAAACTGCTTTCTCCTTCTTCACCAAGAAGGTGGGAAGGGGAGACCTCCTCATCGTGCAACCTACGAAGACTAGTGGATCGTTGCTCTCTCTATCCAAGGGGTTGACTTTCCTCCCTCCTTTGTGGGGATGATGCTCTCTCTCTCTTCTCGCCTCCTTCTTGGTCTTAGTCATGAGAGAGTAGTCTTCTTCACTAGGGTGCAGGGAGTAGCCCCGCTACCCATACTTTCATATCATGTAAATGTAATCCTTAGGTTGTAATGTAGAGTTCTTATCTTTGTCAGTTTGACATCAAACGATTAATGAATACTTGTTGCTTGATCTCCAACTTGTGTTATCTTTTATCTTTTAGTATGAATTGTCTACGTTTGTACTATTTGATTCGAAACTTGTTTGCATGTTGGTTCTTGGTGCATGTATCCACCATGCATCTGTTTCAGTATCCAAAAGTGTATCTCAAGAAGTGGAGTAAACTCACTATCATCCGTTGCACTTTCATACTATGAAATGGAATAAGTTGACTTATGGAATTGCAACCTTAGTAAGTCGAGGAACACACTTTGCGAGGGGAATGATGTAAAGTAATGTGACCATTTGATCGGGAATGGCTGGCGTTGCAACATTCCCGCACTTCTCATAGCTAGATTATCCGAAAGGACGCTAGGTCTACAAGGATACTAACTGACCGAACTCTTTTTGCAGGTTAAATTTTGCTTTGCATGTGTTGATCGATGTGTAGTGGCGGTGAAGAAACGATCACACCCTAGTGATCTTTTATCATAGTTTAACTCATTAGCTTTACTTACTTCCTTTACTTTTTATGTTCTTAGTTTAAAACCATCAAAATCCAACTTTCGATATAAGTACCAACTAGTAAGTAACTAAGTGAAGTTTTATACATTTTCCATCTTGTTGCTTGCAACAAGACCGTTGTCTTTTGGGTTCGATCCTAAATCTGTACTATGATAAGGCTTCCATACTCTTATGGGGTTGGAGTGTTTATCTAAGCACCAGTTCTAGGTAAACCTAGAGAAGACATCAATCCTCTCTAGGGTTTTTGGTGCATAACCCTGGGACTCCCATTGGAAGAGTAAAACTCTTTTGGTGTAACTCCCGGCTCCATCAGTCACTTAGTGTGGTTTGAAGCATAAGATAAAATGCAAGAAAGTGAAACAAAACTCATAGTCATCTTTCATTAATGCCATCATGAAACGGTCTAACCAGAGCTACATGAAAGCCTTATGGACAACTTGTGCGTTCTATGCCCTATATTTGAAGTTTGTATGCTCAATGCACTTTTCATGATTAGTTTGTAAAAGTAGAGAGGAGAGAGGTGGAATGCCTGTAACTAGTCATCATTGAGCCATTTAATCAATATTCATCTTTTGCATTGCATTTGTCATTTCTTGATTGTGGAAAAATTGTAGATTGGTTGAGTTGGAGCATACTTGAGGACAAGTATGTTTTAAGTTTGAGGTGGTGATGCAGCCCTATTTTAGGGCTCTGTCTTGTGTCTTATTGCACGTCAATCACATTTATACATGTTATATTACATGTTATTTCCCCTAATATGCATATTTGTGTAAAATGCATTTATGGATATTATTTGCATGTTTTCAGGTATTTGGACCACACTTGGATGGAAGAGAGAGAGACAGAACGATCTTAGGGTTTATCTAACCATAGAGATGCCCAAAAAGAAGTCTAAGGCTCCCTGAACCTACCGCTAGTGGCCAAAGATCAATTGAAGCAAGAATGTCCAAGGTTTAACAAAGAACAAGAGCCAAATGTTGATACAGAGGCCATCATGTTCGTGGTACCACAGAATGAATTTGCTAAACCATGCAAATCAATAGAGTCAAATCTTGAAGAACCAAAGTCGGCAGCATGGTCGTGCAACACAAAATGACCTTGCCATCATGCCCCATAATAGTCGTGCAGCACAGAACGACCATGTTGCAGCTCAGTCGGAATGTTTGTAGCACTCAGGACATACAACTTTCACTCAAGACACCATGACCGTTGTAACCACCACAATCATGCTACCCCTGTTGGAAGCCACGACTGTGGTGACTGCCATAGCATGCCACCAGCAGTTCAAAGCCACAACAGTTACTGTAACTTTTGCATTTTTTCACCTTGGTAGTTTCAATCCACCATAGTCATTCCACTCACTTCCCACCATGGTCATGTTTCCCAGCATGTCTGTGCTACATACAAACCTAACAACACTTCTCCACTGCACTTCCAATTTTACCCCCACATAACCTAGTGCTCCCCCACCACCTATATATACTTGGGTGGTATCTCTAGCACAAGGTTAGACACTAGTAGGCCACTCTCAACTCCCCCATTCCCCCACTCATTCCTACTCCATTCCACCTCCATTTCATCATCTTCCACCTTAAAAACACCTATTTTAGGGTTTTTGACCACTTTCCTCCATACATCCATTCTACTCACTCACCATGGAGGGAGGTGCTCAAGCTATAGGTGCTAGGAGGTGGAGAAGGAGGAGTCTTCACTGAGCTCATCATATGTTTCCTCTCCTCTACTCATTCTTCTTCCTTTCTTTTTATATATTAGTGTTCTATGAGTAGCTAGGCTCCTTAGGTGGGATGTTTGGGGCCAAAAATGTTATTTTGTTACCAGGTTGGGGGAAAATGATATGTAAACATGTAATTTTGTTTTCTAATTATTATGTTCTATTTCTATCTCATTCTTCATGAATCGTTTTGTGGTTTGTGCTTGAAATCGCCTAGGAACTTAGGGAAATTGGTTATATGTGTGAATTTTGGGATTTTCTCCTAGGTCCAATTCATGATCCCTAGCTAGCTACACATCTTCCTACATGCTAACTAATTCTCCTAACCCTATGTGAGAGATATAAGTATCTATTTTAGATGAATTTAGTGTAGTTAACTTGGAGCTTTCTTGAACCTAAAATGTGGGTGATGGGAGGTCTAAAACCTGACTTCCACCCCCATTACTACCCTCAGTCCCTAATCACCCTAAGATCTGCTAACCTAGAAACCTAGGCTTGATTAGAGTCCAATTGAATTCCACATAAACCATAACCCAATTGATCCTCATAAGGACATGAAGGAGGTGTTAGGGATTAGTTCCCCTATACACAACCTATCCTATCCATGGCCAGTTAGTAGTTTAGGGAAATTCATTATCCTCTAGATTGTTGTTTGGTTTGGTGATCTAAATTAAAGCATAATGTTCCCATTCCATCACCCTCAACCTAATTGATAAGTGCATCCCCCAAACATCCCACACTACTTTTTATTGCATTAAAACCCTAATCTCTTTCTTGCTTAGTTCATGTTATCTTAGTTAGCTCTTTGTTTGCTTAGTTAGTTCATTGACTTATTCTTGATTTTGTCTTGATAGTATATGCCTTTAATTGCTTTGTTGCCTTGTTTTCTAGCTTAGTTTGGTGTAGAAATCTCCTTTCTTGCCTTCGTTTAGTTTATTCTTTTCTTGCCTTTTCTTGCTTAGCTTGTGTTTCCTTGCTTATTAGGACTAACTGTCTAGGATACTTTAGGTTTTGATTCTTGTTTGTTATCCTTTACTTTCTTGTTCATCATTAATGTAATCATCAAATCAGCCATCAAACCCTTCAACCCTAGACTCCATGGTAGGAACCTAGCTAAAACTAACCTACCTCTACTACCCCCTTTTCTCCCTATGGATTGACCCTATTCTTGTTGCTTTCCTATACTATAACACGACCACGTGCGCTTGCGGGTAAGTGTGTTAGTAAAAGTAGGTGTTTTAGTTTATTTACCTTAATAAATTTGAAAGATACCAAGTGTGTGTTTTCTTAAGTTGCATCTAATAAAATGAAACTAGTTAGGTATAACTCAAGGCAAGCAAAAGCGCACCATTAGGACTTGTTGGATGGGGAAATGAGTATTCCTAAGCGGAGCTCGGAGTCACATACATAACTATTGAGTATGAGCGGGTCCATGAAATTGTGTATCCTTGACATCCTGGTTCCAAGGTTTTGAGGATGATTGCAATCAAACCTGGACATTAGAATGGTTGTGGTCGTATCTCAGATATTTGTATATGTGATGTGATTGAGAATATATGTGGTTGTACCTTGGATATACCCTAGTTACTAGTGTCGCGACCTGTACCATGGGAAGACTAGGTGTTAGAAGCTTGACTATATGTCATTGTAAGAAGATTGACTGATATGTCATTGCATTTGACTTGTAATGATTGAGAGGGAGAGATCTTATGATACATGCTCTCCTAGATCTTATATAGAATTGAATATCGCTTCACAATGGTCAGTTGAACTTTGAGTGGTATGACTCAAATTCCCCAGGGCTTAATAAAAAATGTAATACATCCGTGTAGTATATCTTTCAGGGTTATACACAACACTTCACTTTGGATGATAGCCCTTGTTTGTTCTTTTCACATATAGATGACGTATAGTGCCATAAGAGTAAGTGGCCCTTTTATGTTGTTAGATATATTGAGACTATTGGTTATGTTTATGATGTTATTTATGCTCCTCCTGTTGGATATTTTTTGTTGTTAACCATGCTTATACTGTTAGCACTACTAGTGATGTTAGCTACACCTGATCTTCTGAGAATAATTTTAACCTTTCAATGTTGTTAATAAGACTCTGATTAGAAATGTTCTCAAGAAGTTTAACGTTTGGTATTTCTTTTCTGATATATAATCTTCTCTATCTGTTTAGTTACTTAACTTGATGTAATCAATACTCATTTTTGAGAGTTATATCTCTCACTAGGACATGGGTCACCTCATGGGTCACCACATTTTTTTAGGTGATCGGCAGAAGCAATAGCAGACTTGTGGCGGTGAGGAGTATTTGTGGTGATGTACCTTAGAGATGGTTGTTTAGATGTCTAGTGTGTCCTAGAGTTATCTTTGTACTCTTAGATTTGGACAGAAAAGTTTGTATATGATATATCGATCGACTCGAGCTTTTGGTAGAATTTTAATGGTTGTACATGTGGTATATGTGGATCATGATCTTCTTTATGAATATGGTGTGGTGTAGGACACATAGTAATTGTAAAAGATACTTGGTATGATATATGAATATAAATAAGATGTTGGTCTTTTATTTAAATGATCTAAATATGTTTGGGAATGTTTAGTCAGTTTTAATTATCCCCTTTTTATTCTATATTGTTAATTAGTGATCGATAGTGTTTTGGGTTTTAAGTAATCTTGTTTATCATGATGGGTTCTCACAGAAATCCTGTAACTGAGATAAACACAGGGAAATAAAAAAGGTGGTCTCCTCTACTGGGGTCGTGCTGGCAATCTTCACCAAGATAGAGATTGATTGTACCAGAAAAATTGTGGAAAATGAGTTGTTCCTGGCTAACTAAACATTCATTACCAATCATGATAAAGGTCCTAAGGGACGTGTATGTTGTCAGTAGAACCCCATAGTCTGTTACTACCATCTAGTCAAATCCTCCCTCCAAATGATTATATCCATCTATAAGAACAAAGGTAGGTTTGAGGGGATGATATCAGATGTCTATGATGATCCAAAGAAACACCAAAGATCCCTACTCTAGAGGGACCTCCATGAATAGAGGGACTTGATCCATGATCCCTGTGTGGTGATTGGAGACTTTAATGTAGTTCTAGGGAAGAAGAAAAAGTGAGAGGTGCTGAGATGAGTAGGAAGACAGTGAGTAAGTTTAGCAGGTGCTTATATCTTAGAAGAAGGGGCTTGTGCTGTGTTTCTATTTGTCTTTTTTGCAAAAATTCATATGACTCTAGTGACCATATGTTCTTTAAATGCTCTACTACTTCTTCTATCTGGGGTAAAGCTGTTGACAATTATCTCATTGATAGATCTCCCCTGACTTTTAAAGATTTGTTGAGATTTTTGAGAAAGAGGTCTTTCTCTTCAAGCATTTGTAGTTTATATTATATTTGGTGGTATCATAATAAGGTCATTTTTAAAGACTAGAACCCTGGCCTTGATAGTTTATGGAATACTATTCTAGATGAGATCAATCTTTTGATGCCCCATGATTGATCTGAGACCCTAATGATATGCTCTAATGTGATGTGATGAAGCATCAAGGTCCTATCCTCTAGTTTGGATCGTGGTTGTTTGTCCATCTTGAGGTTGATGGCCTATTGAGGTTTTTCTTTCATTGGTGATAATTGACTGAATTTTTGTTGTTGACCTAAATTGATTTCTTGTGGCATTGCATTGAGATGAGTTTCTTCTCACTAATTGAAGGCTTGGTGCTTTGTGCCCCCTTTATTTTGGTACTGAAGATATAATGTATGTCTATAGTCAGATTGCTAGCTCTGCTGTTGTAGGATCTTGGCTTTCTTTGCTCTATGGAGGGAATATTAGTTTTCTCATGCTAATTTTCTTAAGATGATGGCTTGGAGAGATATTATCCAGTCCTTATCATCTATCTCCAAAAACCTTGCTCTGGTCTTCTAAAGCATACGTTAATCGTTCAGTTGGTTCTTCTCTGAACTGGTTATGAGCTTTCTATGCTTAGTAGTTCCCTGAGTTTGAGCAGAGACATGTTTCTACATGTTTTTTGCTTGCTTCTTTGTTTTATCATTATCCCCTCCACCCATGTATATTCTCATTATTTTTCCCCTTTGTTTTTATTTCCTTGAATATCCCTCTACCCTAGTTATTCTTCTATGTATATGGATTGGAATTTTCTGATTTTAGACCAAGTGTGGTGTTTTGGGACCCACCTGTGCATGAGGAATAAAAAGGATAACACACTTTCTTGACCAAAAAAGTCATGCGTGTATGTCCTTAGGGCTTATTGAACACAAGAATGTGAGGGGATTGTTGTCCTAGTTGAATCATCAAGCTGCAAGACACTGCACTTTGAGTTGTCTCGATCATGCTTTAGTTAATGAGGCATGGCTGGAAAACATCCCAATAACCTTGGCCAGCCTCTCCTTCTCTCACCATGGTGATCATGGCATGACCACACTATCTATGTTCGATGATAAGTTGAAGAAGAGATGACCTTTCAAGTTCCTCAATTATTGGAAGGACTATGACAATTTTGGTAGTAGTTAAATCATCTTGGTCAAAATCAATCATTGGGAACCCACTTTTTTGTGGTTGCAAAGAAGTTTTTCAATACAAAAGGTGCAATCAGAATGTGTGCCAACATGTACATTAATATTAGAAATTTGAGGGAAAAATGGATGAAGACTTCAAGAGGAATTGTACTCTGATCAAGTGCAACCCCCTTGATCATGATCTTATTAGACAAGACTTGGAAATCAGAGGGCTCCTGACACTTCTTCATAAAACGAAAGAAATTTACTCCTACTAGAGAAGTAGGGGCTGTCTCAATGATGGAGAAATTAACACAAACTTCCATCAAGGGGTTGTATCTAGGAGGGAGAAAGTAATACAAACTTCTATCAAGGGGTTGTACATAGGAAGGAGGTCAGTGGTACCATTCATGCCCTTGTCAACAAATAAGGTATCATGCTTGATACACTGGCCCAAATGGAACATAGTGGATTTCTTCTCTGAACTCTATCGATATAATGATGAGGATCTGTTACCTCATCACGCACTATCATGTCGTAAATTATCCCCCCAGCAATGTATAAACCTTTTTACTCGTGATTCTAACAAGTAAATATGTGATGCCCTGTGGAGCATCGGCATAGACTGTTCCCCAAGGCATGATGGTTTCATTTCCATGTTATTCAATCATTGTTGGGACATCATTGAGGGTGAGATTTGTGAAGTTTTTCGATGGATTATGGAAGGTGCATCCATGATTTTCTAGGTCCATCATGCATTTCTTTCCTCAATCATTAAGGTCATGGATGCCAAGGAGATGGAAGACTTCATCCTCATTGCGTTATGTAGAGTCCTTTATAAGATCTTTGTTCAAATCCTTGTAGGTAGACTGAGAGGAGTCTTTGGTGTTTTGTCTCACCAAACTAGAGAGCTTTAATTTCCATTCACAACATCTCTGATTGTGCCCTACCCACAAGTGAATTTATGATCGATCTTGACCTGACTTAGTCGACACCTACACGTGCCTCAAACTAGACATCTCAAAATATTACAATCAAGTGCTCTATGGAGGCTTATTTTGGACTTCAACTTCCCAGAGAGATGGATTTGTTAGATGAAGAAATGCGTCTTCAATTTTTCCTTCTTTGTTATAGTAAATGGGTAACGAGATGGTCTCTTTGATTGCCTGAGAGGTCTGAGGTAAGGGGGCCCTCTTTCCCCCTTTCTCTTCACCCTAGTCATGTAATAGCTCATCATTCTACTCTTGGAAGGAGAATGTAAGGGATATTTAAGGACTTATAAAGTAAAAGGAACCAGAGTCTTGTCATACTTAACTTTTCTTGATGATGTGCTAATCTTCATGGAAGGATCTGGATAAAGTATTTCAAGCATTTAGAGGATCCTTGATGAATTTAGAGCATCTGTCGGTCCATGCTACAACCCCCCAAAATAGGCTATCTTCTTCTCTAAGATGTCTGGTGCTTACAAAAGGAGGTTGAGTGCAGTGGTGGCCTTCTAAGAATGTACTCTTCCTTGCAAATACTCAAGATGCCCTCTGGAAGGCAAGAACCACTTGTGTAGGTGTTGGTTGTTACACTAATGAGTTACAATCATATAAATGATCTTTTACTCAACTCACCAATTCCCGCAAGTATATGGGAGTAGTTGTAGTCGATATCAGACACAAGGAGCTTGGTAACAAATTAAACGCAAAAGTACTAAGTTTCAACAATCTAGATCTTTTTCAAGAATGATTTGGTTGATTAAACTAAATTTTCAGAATTAAACTAAATAGTAAAAGGATTACTAGAAGGCGTTTGATTTCAGATATGAAACAATCTTGGACTTAGGATTTCACTAGCACATCACATCATGAAAAAAGGAGCACAAAATTTAAACATACTAAGCACTTGATTTAAAGGAGAGTTGTATGTTATACTTCACCTCCCGGTGCAAATACAATGATCCTAACTCCATACAAGACTCTCATCTATGTATTTCATTATGGATCACAAACATACTCCTCAACTCCATATCTTCCACTCTCGTGGTAAAAGAGGAGTTGTCAAGAGAGTACCTCCTTACTCTCCTACCTATCTTCTCAGATCAAGAAAGAAAGCATAAAACATGCATATATAGTGGCTAGCCATACATGCAAGAAGCAAGAAACCATTACTCACAAGGTAAAAAAACAAGCAACTTAACATTTAGTACGAAATTATCATGTTCCATACATGCTATGACATGGTAGTTACTCTCCCATGTCTAAGAAAAAGAGCTTACTCGTCCATGATGATGTACAGTAGAAAAGATGCAGAATTTTTAGAGTTTAACATGATTTAGAGAAGGAAAAGCTAAGAGAACCAAAGGTGTAACCCAAGAAGAGTAGAATTCTGGCTTGGGGATGAAATTCCACTCCTACAACTGCTCCAAACCGGACAAACTTCCCTCCCAAGAATCTTGGTGGAGAGAAGAATCTCTAATGCACCTTCGGAGAAAAAAATGGAGAAGAAGAGAAGAAGAATGGAGGTTCTTTGTCAAGAAACCACCTTCTTCCAACCAAAATCACCCTCCTTTGCTCTAGACTTATTATTGGATGAAAGACCTTCGAGTTATGACCAGTGATAACCGCTCCATAAGTTGGTTTTCTCTTTAAAAATGAGAGACGTCATTTTTAAAATTTGTTGAAACTGACAGAGACACGACGTGCCTTTCTTTGGACACGTCGTATTTCGATCTTCGACAGTTGCTGCAAGTGTAAGGCAAACGGTGTGTCTGAATTAAAACACATCGTGTACGTTGCCAGAAACATAAAATCGACTCTGAATTCCTAGGTACACGCTGTGTTTTTGGTGAATACGTCGTCTACTATTTCTATTCAGCTGGATGTATGGCTAACTAGAGTCGCGCACGCCATGTCATAATTCAGACACACTGTGTGCGATGTTGTTTCAGTTGAAATAAAACTCTGAATGTTTGCAAGGTGTGGAAAAGCCCCAATGATGTCAGAGTTGAGTTGGGCTATCTCCAATTTGATCCTTTTTAAGCATATCTACAATACACATCAGGCGATAAGCAAAATAAAAAAAAGGTGGCAAGAATAATATGAATAGAGGCTAAATGAAAACAAAATGAAATAAATTTGTGTGTACAATCATATAAGAAGTTGATGTGGAAAGCACACAACAAATCCCCCTAAGCTTGAACCATTGCTTTCCCTCAAGCAAAAAGAGCACAACCACACAAATGAAGGAATATTCAAGCTCATGCATGGATTAAATAAAATGAAAATGTACAATAAACTCACCCAACCATGTACATTAGGTTTATATTCATATCCATCACGTCAATCTAAACATCCAAGAGAGAAAGGTTTTAGTTCAGCATGGGTGGTCACAAACTAAGTGAATCAATCAACTAAACAATACTAAACAAAATTTGGATAATCAAGCCAAACAACTAGTGGATGTACATCACAAAAATTTCAGCTATTATGGATACAAATGATGAAATCTTAGCTAACTTTATCAATCTCAATTGTGCTCTCTTCTCAAGAAGATATGACAATGGATTTTTGGGATTTCTTGGCACTTGGCTGCTAATTTAGGCTTATGCGCACATGGAGTGTTTGTTCGAGTGTTATTTTTACCCTCTTTTGATTCCACACCACCTAACCATCATTGTTGGATCGGACTCACACTAGGATAGCATGATATGTGGGATGAAAGCCATCTTTTATTTGGTAAAGGAAGAAAAGGATAAAGAATTTTTTTCACAACACAAGAGAGTCAACTAGAATGTTAAGTTAATAAGATTCCATTCATTGTTTTGCAAATTTTTCACTAAAAAATCAATTGTATATGTACTAAGGGTTTGGCAAGAGTATCATGTATTCTAAATAGTGTTTTAGAGTTGATTTATTCGCTAAAATTTGATACCGTTACATGTATTGAGCAATCAAAGATGTGAAAATTGAAAGTTCAAGCTACAATTATAAACCATGATCATGTACATGGGGAATTTTATTTTTCATTTGATTCGTGCATGCACTTTACTAATTCTTTCATATAGATAAAATATGTACAAGGGATGAGATGGTTCAAGCGTACAAGGTAAAAGAGTTTACTTCATCACAATAGCCTCATTTCATATTAAAACTTTCCATGAAAAGAAATACAGAACATGAAACAAGATGAAATAAAAGACTGACAAGACTAACAAAATCACATGACTAACAAAAGCAAATGAAAGCAAAAGCTATATTACCGGTTGTTTGTGTCCCCTCTAAGCTTGGAATCAGTAGTTTCCTCACTGCATCAATCAAACTTGTGGAGGAACTGGATACATGTCATGGATAAAATCAAAAAGATGGCCATCACCCCCATGGTCTGGCGGAAAGAACTGGCTGACAAACTCATCATCAGGGACATCCATTGGCATGGGTTGTGGAATAGACTCAGGATGCTGAGGAGGAGGTGGATGATATGGTTGCGGGATGGAGTACTGGCCCTATGAAATGTGCCACAAATCCATGCGGTGGACCATGTCATGCATCGCAGTATACTGCGTACCCAGCTGATCCAGGTGACTGTCAATGTGATCAAAACACTACTGCACATAGCCATATAGATGCCTGACATCAGGCATGGCCCAGGAGTACTCCATCTATGTGTTGATGGAGGGAGGTGGTGGAGCAGAAGGGGGTGCCTTGATAACATCAACAGCTCTAGTTGCATCAACTTCTTCCTCAGTGTTCAGTATGACTTTCCAATTATCTTTGTTTTCCAATGTGATACGCTCAGGATCTGGAATGTCAATGTATTGATCATCATCAAAGAATTGCCGAAATTTGGTATCACTTTTGGCAACCCTTGAGATCAACCCTATAGAAAGAAGGTACTAAATGTCTACCAGGTTTCTACCTGGTGCAGCCTCAAGACCTGTCAGATCAATATATAACTTTTGTGCTATCAAAGTAATCAAACCACCACACATTATGTCACTGGCGTCCCTCTTCTTCACTTTCTTAATGTCTAGGAAATGCGTAAGAATATAGTAAGAAACATTGATCTGATAATCATACATCATTCCCCGCAAAAAGAAAAGATCCTATTTTCCAACAACCCCTTGAGTTTCTTTCTTAGAAAACACTCTGGTACTAAGAAGACAGTGCATGTACTTAAAAATAGGGTTGTGGATAGAGGATTCCCTAGCTTGCTTAGCTTCATGGTGTTCCTCATCTGATATCTCAAACCAAAATTCATCACTGTGAAAAAAAGGCAAATAACTAATTGCTTTGTCGTAGTGGAACTCCAATATCTCGTAGAAACGCCTGAAGGTAAGCTTAAAACCACGACCCAAAAGCCAGAAACAGATAATACCATAAGGTTCCAACTTCGTTTGTGGGTCTTTATCTGTAGTGAGTGTTGTCAAAAACTCATAAAACAAGGGGGGGTAAGTGTTTGATACCGTGCAACATATGTAACTTAGCCCAAATCTTACAGGCACATGAAGACCTCATCCTTGAAGCCAAGGGCCGTGAGAGTCTACTCACAGGAAAAATGTGTAGGAAGCACCCTCCTTGCGATGAGAAACTAGTACGTCTGGTCTTCCTCAGGAGTGACCCGAAATTGAGTTTTAGAGATGTATGTCGGTGTTGGGGAGGAGATAGCACCATGCTTGCAGTTGGAGGTTTGCTTAACAGGTACCATTACTACTGACAGGCTAAGACACGATGTGTTTAGAAGGAGACACGACATGTGCGGATGCAGAAACTCTGACCAAATCAGTGAAGCACACGGCGTGTCGTTCGGTAGACATGGCGTGTACCTGGAGAAATTTTGTAGTCTGAAGATGAAGATGGAGGAGGTGTTCTTAGGTTATGGATCTTTCTTGCAGAGGATATTGGGTGGAGCTTCCTCTCAAGCATGGATGACTTGTTCGGCGGCGACGAGTTGATGCGGAAAGAGCGCGAATAAGATTAAAAGATGTATGGCGGTGCCACGGAGACATGAGCACCTTGCTTGGTGGTGGCAAGAGCACAGAGAGGTGCTAGGGTACAACCGCGACTATAGAAGGGTCGGTGGTGCACTGGAGAGGGCATGACACATGGTTGTGGCATAAGAGAAGAGAATAAGGAGGACAGCGGATGGCTCGAGCTTGAAGAAGACACGTCTGATGACACGTCAGCATTGCAAGGTGTGCTAGGGCACACTGCGGCTAGGGAGCAAGGGGGCAAGGGCGCTAGGGCACACAGCCACTACAGAGATCTCACACGGCTCAAATGGAGGCATGAGTGAGAGAGCGGCTCATGTGCTAGGTTAAAAACATGTATCTTCGACAAAAGACACAGTGTGTCTTTTGGCAGAACTTCCTTTATGTGTTACAAGACACATCGTGTTCCAAGAAGTACATGGTGTGTCCCAATCTAGAAATTCAAAATGTACCCTTTTCACTGATAACTACATGATATGTTCAAATAAAGACATGTCGTGTTATTTTCTATATGACTTATGCTGCCCTTTGCTGCTGAAGTACACGACGTGTCTAAATGAGGACAAGACATGTTCTTTTCCAGGTTGAGTAATACCTTGAATCTATTGGACAGTGACACGGCGTGTCTTTTTATGACACGTCGTGTGCCTGGAGATATGGGTCGGATGATGTGTTTTTGTGACCAGCGACACGCCGTGTCAAATAAAGGCATGTCGTGTTTTCTGTAGTTTCTGTAGAAAATAGCTTTTTGTCAGCACAGAAACAATGCTAGATATGGCAATAGAATTGTCTAAGTTATTACAGTTATCCATGAAAAGCTTATTTACAAAGCTAAAGAGTGTTCTTGACTCAATAACTAAAAAGAAATCTATCCTAATGTGGGTTCAACTCCCACGAGGTCCTCCATTTAGAGTCTGGAGTGAGACTCTTCATCTGTCCATTATGCATCCTGGAGGGAGAAAGAGGCTCCCTTGTCAACTTCATCTCTAGAAGTGTATAATCTTGCAACGTTTCCCACTGACTTTGAAAGATCCATCTTTGCCTTGTAGTTCAACAGCTCCATATGGAAATATCTTCATTACAAGAAAAGGACCCGACCACTTGGATTTTAGTTTTCCTGGGAATAGCTTGAGTATAGAGTTAAACAACAACACTTTGTCTCCTTCCTTGGAATCTTTCCTGTGGATTCTTTTGTCATGCCAAACCTTTGTTCTTTCCTTGTACAGCTTTGCATTCTCATATGCATCTAGTTGGAGTTCTTCTAGCTCTTGTAGCTGCAATAGACATTTCTCACCAGCCTTCTTCATGTTAAAGTTTAGGAACTTGATAGCCCATAAAGCACGGTGTTCTAGCTCCAACGAAAGGTGACAAGATTTACCATATATTAGGTTGAATGGAGTTGCGCCTATGGCAGTTTTGTAAGCTGTCCGGTATGCCCATAATGCATCGTCTATCTTCAAGGCCCAATCCTTCCTTGAGCTAGACATAGTCTTTTCTAGAATTCTCTTCAGCTGCCGGTTGGAGACTTCTACCTTCCCAGAGGTTTGAGGATGGTAGGGCATAGAGACTTTATGAGTGACTCCATACTTAGATAGAATATTATTGAACTACTTCTCAACAAAGTGTGTGCCTCAATCAGAAATTACATCTCTAGGAACTCCAAGATGACGGAATATGATTTTCTAGAATAGCTTGATCACAAATTTTGCATATGGTGGTTGGGTTGGGATGGCCCCAACCCATTTAGAGATGTAATCTCAAGCAACTAGGACATATTGATAGCCACGAGAAGATGGGAAGGGTCCCATATAATCAACTCCCCACACATCAAATACCTTAATCTCTAAGATAGAGTTAAGAGGCATATCATTGCGTCTAGATATTCCTCCAGTCCTTTGACATTTATCACAAGCTTTGACGAAATGGTTGACATCTCTGAACAAGGTTGGCCAATAGAAACCGACCTGGAGAATCTTTGCTGCAGTCTTCTCTCCTCAAAAGTGACCTCTGTAAGGGGAAGCATGACATTCAGAAATGATTATGGCAATTTCCTCTTCAAAAACACACCTCCGGATGAGGCCATCACTCCCAAGTTTGAACAATAAAGGATCATCCCAATAGTAGAACTTTGCATCATGAAAACACATCTTCTTTTGTTGATATATCAAGTCAGGAGGCAGCTGTCCTGTAGCAAGAAAATTTGCAATGTCTGCAAACCATGGTGCTTGTGTGGACGATAAAGCAAAAAGTTTCTCAATAGGAAATTGGTCTTCAATAGGCAATAAATCTCCAGCATATGTAGTCAACCTAGATAGATGATCAACAACATTGTTCTCTGTCCCCTTCTTATCTCGGATTTTAAGATCAAACTCTTGTAGAAGTAATATCCAGCGGATGAGATGAGGTTTGGCATCTTTTTTGTTGAGCAAATACTTTATGGCAGCTTGATCTGTATACATGATTACCTTGGATCCTACCAAGTACTATCTGAATTTGTTAAAAGTGCATACTATAGTAAGCATCTCCTTCTCGGTGGTTGTATAATTGATTTGTGCCTCATCTAGAGTCTTGCTTGCATAGTGTATGGTGTGAAGCTTCTTATCTTTCCTCTATCCAAGAACTGCCCCTACTGCATAGTCACTCGCATCACACATCAATTCGAAAGGAGCACTCCAGTCTGGTGGTTGGATAATCGGGGCTGAAACAAGAGCTTCTTTGAGCTTGTTGAAAGTTGTATGGAAGTCATCATTGAATATGAATTCAACATCCTTTGTAAGTAAGGATCATAAGGGTTTTGCAATCTTGGAGAAGTCTTTAATGAATCTTCTATAGAACCCTACATGCCCACGGAAACGAAGAATGTCCATGACTGAAGAAGGAATATACATCTTCTCAATAGCTTCCACCTTAGCACTATCAACTTAAATACCCTTATTAGATACAATATGGCCTAGTACTACACCGGATTGTACCATGAAATGGCACTTCTCCCAGTTTAGTACTAGGTTAACCTTTTTGCAACGATCTAAGACTAGTGACAAATTGTATAAACATTGATCAAAGGAATCTCCATAAATGCTAAAATCATCCATGAATATTTCCATTATTCTTTCAATAAAATCAGAGAATTTAGCCATCATGCAGTGCTAAAACATCGTTGGGGCATTACAAAGACCAAAAGGCATGCGACGGTAAGCATAGTTTCTATAGGTGCATGTAAAAGTGGTTTTCTCTTGGTCGGGAGGGTAGATAGGAATATGGAAAACCCATAATACTCGTTCAAGTAGCAAAAGTAAGAATGTTTTGCAAGTCGTTCAAGCATCAAGTCAATAAACGGTAAGGGAAAATGATCTTTGTGAGTTGCTTTGTTCAAATGTCAGTAGTAAATACACATACACCAACATGTGACTATACATGTTTGTATTAACTCATCATTATCACCCTTAATGATAGTTGCACCCCCCCCCCTTCTTAGGTACCACATGAATGACACTAACCCAAGGGTTGTCACTTAAATGATACCAACATCAACCAATTTAAACATTTTATTTTTAACCACTTCAAGCATGTTTTGATTTAAACATCTAGGTGATTCAATGGTAGGTTTAGCATCGTCCTCCATGTTTATTCTATGCATGCAAATGGAGGGATGAATGCCCTTTAAATCATCAATACAGTAACCAATGACATCTTTATACAAATCTAATTCAGCAAGAAGTTTATTTTCTTATTCATTAGTTAACTCGTCATTAATTATGACAAGAGAAGTAGAATCGGACTCAAGAAATGCATACCTTATCCATGGTGGAAGGGCTTTGAGCTCTACCTTTCTCCCAGTGACAAGTGAAATGTCTTCATTAATAGCATCTAATTGAGCAATAGAAGGTACTCTAGATTTTTCAGGTTCATTGTTTGTACCCTCATCATCATCACAATAGTTTAATATCAAATTAGCAACATAATGATCTTCCTCCACAATAGAATCAATAGAGTCTATAAAATAGATATCTTCTACCTATGAAGGTGCCTTCATGGCATCATACACAGAAAAATCCATGGTTTCATCACCAACTCGGAGTGTAAGTTTGCCTTCTTGGACATCAACAAGGCATCCGACTCTCAAAAAGGGTCTCCCAAAGAGAATGGGATTGGAAGGAGTTTCCACCATGTCTAACAAAACAAAACCATAATGAATGTAGGATTTATCAATTTGTACTAACACATCCGCCACAATACCTTTGGGATATTTGATGGAATGATCGGCTAGTTCAATGGCCATCTTTGTAGGTTTCAAATCTCCAAGATCTAGCTCCTTCCACAGGGTAGACGGAATGAGACTAATGCTAGCTCCAAGGTCTACAAGACCTTTGTCAAAAGTGGTGTTGTTAATCTTGAAAGATAGAGTGAAAGCTCCCAAGTCATCTAGCTTCTGGGGAAGTCTTTTTTGAATAATTAAATTTATTCTTTTAGAAATCATGATGGTTTCAACCTGGTCCACCTTCCTCCTCTTGGTGAGGATGTCTTTCAAAAACTTGGCGTACGATGGCATCTTCGCTATAACTTTAGCCAGTGGAAGGTTGACATGGAGTTTGTTTAGGATATCCATGAATTTCCTAAACTTTGAATCCTCCTTCTTGTTTGCAAGTCTTTGCGGAAATGGTGCATTTGCTTTACAAGAAGGTGGTACTTCAACTGTACTTTTTTCTTTGTCACCAATAGGGGTGTTGAACTTCTCTTTATCAGCAATCTCAACACTCTTCTCCTTGGGTGGAGGTCTTTAGATTTCAGC
This sequence comes from Alisma plantago-aquatica, assembly GCA_963693085.1. Lineage (NCBI taxonomy): Eukaryota > Viridiplantae > Streptophyta > Magnoliopsida > Alismatales > Alismataceae > Alisma > Alisma plantago-aquatica. The sequence goes on along the minus strand of OY856412.1, from coordinate 98,578,912 downwards.
TCCACTCCTCAAGTTGATATTATTTGCCTTCTGTCTTGGATTCACCTCCGGTTGGCTTGGAAGAGAACTAGATTGTGTGTCCTTTTGTTGTACTAAGGCCTTCTGGGCAATTTGGTTCTCCAACACCCTTGTATGAGCGGAAATGCCATCCACTTTTGTAGAGAGTTGGGCAATTGCATCCTTCAAATGCTTGACATTTCCCCTAAACTCTTCATTTTGTTGCGCCTGAGTGGAAATAAATTTCTCCATCATGACCTCCAAGGAAGAACTTTGGGGTTGTTGTTGTTGGTAACCCCTATTGTTGTGGAAACCTAGCGGATTCCTATTGTTTTTCCAATTGAAGTGTTGTTGCTGTTGCGGTTGTTTCTATCCTTGTTGAAAGTTGTAAGCACTTCTTGTGTTCCAGTAAGAGAAATTAGGATGATCTCTCCATCCCGGATTGTAGGTGTTGGAATATAGTTTGTATTGCTTGTTTCCCTATATCTCAATGGCATTCACTTGCTCTTGGTTGTCTTGATTCACATTAGGAGCAAAAAAAGTAGAAGAAGTATGTCTGGCAAATCCGCAAGCTTCACAAATTACCTTAGCTGCTTGGATTTTCATGGTAGTTATCTTCTCAAACTTTTGTGTAAGGACATCAAGCTTGGATGCAACAAATCAACTGCATCAATACTGTACTTTCCTCCTTGCTTCCCGATTGAAGAACATGGTGTAGAAGATGATTGCGCTTTTCTATTTGACCCCCATTGGAAATGGTTGAGTGCTATATCTTCAATGATATCATAAACCTCCCTGTAAGACTTATTCATTAAAGCTCCACTAGCTGCGGAATCTAATGTCATATGGGTATTGTAGAACAGTCCATTGTAAAATCTTTGAAGTAGCAACCAATTTGTCAATCCATGGTGAGGGCAAAGGCATTGCAGGTCCTTGAAACTCTCTCATGTGTCATACAGAGTCTCTCCATCCAACTGAGAAAAGTTCATGAGCTGATTTCTCTATTGAGCTATCTTTCTTGGTGGGAAATACTTTGCAAGGAAAGCATTTAACAGTTGGTCCCAAATCTTGATGGACTTCTTAGGAAGAGATAAAAGCCACACCTTGGCTCTATCTCTCAAGGTGAAAGGGAAAAGCAGTAGCCTTATTCCATCGGCAGATACACCATTGATTTTGAAAGTGTTCATATACTCCAAGAATTCATCTACATGAAGATTTGGATCTTCATTAACGTTACCTCCAAATTGGTTTTACTGGATCATCTGCATCATTGAAGGAGCAATAGAGAAGTTGTTTGCTTCCATTGCAGGTACATCCATGGATCCATAAATGTTTATGGCAACCGGCATGGCAAAGTCTCTCAAAGGAAGGTCATCCCCCATGGTTGGATCTTCTTGTGTGGTTTCTTCAAGGGATGAAGAAGATGGTGACGGTGATAATGGAACATCCTCTAGCAGTGGTTGCTCTACTCTTCTTTCTCTTCTTAAACTTTAAAGAGTGTACAATTCCAAGATCTAGAAACGTGGATGGTTGAAGACCCCTTTGTGAGCGACACATACAACCTGAGAAATAGCAAGAAAAATTGATAACACAACAAAAAGGTATATGAAAATTCAAAAATGGGGGTGGTGATCTAGTCTTGAATTCTAGTTAGCACTTTTTACTCTAATTAGATTAACAGTAGCTCCCCGACAACGGTGCCAAAAACTTGTTGGTTGTTACACTAACGAGTTTCAATCATATAAATGATCTTTTACTCAACTAGCCAATTCCCACAAGTATACGGAAGTAGTTGTAGTCGAGATCGAACACAAGGAACTTGGTAACAAACTAAATGCAAAAGTGCTACGTTTCAACAATCTAGATCTTTTTCAAGAATGATTTGGTTGATTAAACTAAATTTTCAAAATTAAACTAAATAGTAAAACGATTACTGGAACGGGTTTGATTTCAGATATGAAACAATCTTGGACTTAGGATTTCACTAGCACATCACAGCATGAAGAAAGGAGCATGAAATTTAAACATACTAAGCACTTGATTTAAAGGAGAGCTGTATGTTATACTTCACCTCCCAGTGCAAATACAATGATCATAACTCCATACAACACTATCGTGTATGTATTTCATTCTGGATCACAAACCTACTCCTCAAATCCATATCTTCCACTCTCGTGGTAAAAGAGGAGTTTCCAAGAGAGTACCTCCTTACTCTCCTATTTATCTTCTCAGATCAAGCAAGAAAGTATAAAATATGTATACATAGTGGCCAGGCATACATGCAAGAAGCAAGAAATCGGTACTCACAAGGTAGAAAAATAAGTAACTTAGCATTTAGTACGAAATTATCATGTTCCATACATGCTATGACATGGGAGTTACTCTCCCATGTCCAAGAAAAAGAGCATACTTGTCCATGATGATGTACAACAGATAGATGTAGAATTTTTAGAGTTTAACATGGTTTAGAGAAGGAAAAGCTAAGAGAACCAAAGGTGTATCCCAAGAAGAGTAGAATTCCAGCTTGGGGAGGAAATTCCACTCCTACAGCTGCTCCAAACCGGACAAACTTCCCTCCTGAGAAGCTTGGTGGAGAGAACAAGCTCTGCTGCACATTCGGAGAAAAAAATAGAGAAGAAGAGAAGAAGAATGGAGGTTCTTTGGTAAGAAACCATCTTCTTCCACCCAAAATCACCCTCCTTTGCTCAAGACCTATTCTTATACAAAAGACCTTCGAGTTATGACCAGTGATAACCGCTCCATAAGTTGGTTTTGTCTTTTAAAACGAGAGACGTCATTTTTCAAATTTGCTGAAACTGACAGAGACACGACGTGTCTTCCTTTGAATATGTCGTGTTCCGATCTTCGATAGTTGCTCCAAGTGTAAGGCACACGACGTGTCTGAATTAAAACACATCGTGTACGTTACCAGAAACATAAAATCGAATCGGAATTCGCAGGTACACGATGTGTCTTTGGTGAACACGTCGTGTACTATTTCTCTTCAGTTGGATGTATGGCTCACTAGAGTCACGCACGCCATGTCTTAATTCAGACATGTTGTGTGCGATGTTGTTTCAGCAGAAATAAAACTCTGAATGTCTGCAAGGTGTGGAGAAGCCCCAATGATGTCAGAGTTGAGTTGGGCTATCTCCAATTTGATCCTTTTTAACCACATCTGCAATACACATCAGGCGATAAGCAAAATAACATAAAGGTGACAAGAATAATATGAATAGAGGCTAAATGAAAACAAAATGAACTGAATTTGTGAGTGAAATCATATAAGAAGTTGATGTGGAAAGCACACAACAGTAGGCACTTTGTTCCATGCCTGAATAGTTGGGCTCTGTGCTAAATATGTGCCTAATGGATAAGATCTTGTTTGTAGGGTGGTTCCTACTGACAAAGACAGACATCCATGTGCTATTCTCCTTCTGGGCTAGGTATGGTCATCTCTCAAAAATGACTAGGGAGAGACTTCAAGGTGAAGCGTTGAACTTCTTGTAGGGAGGAATGGCACATTCTACCAACATTGGTCGTCACACATGTCCTTTGTATGAAGGAGGCACGAACATCAAGAAACTTGATGACATAGTCCATTGTGCTTCCCTCTTATGCCTAGTCTAGTTCTTCACCATCCCTAACTCAGTTTGGACCAACTAGCTTCGACAATGATATGATACTCAGTTCTGATCTCAAAGAGGTGTGAGGTGGGGTTTCTCCAATTCGTGGAAGCACATGTGGTTTATATTTGAGGAGCTTGCTAATCTCTTCCAAACTTCCCCTATGGGATGAACCACCATGATAGACCCATATGTCAATCCATGGGAAGTTGTACATCCACGAGCCTCCACCCTTCCCAATTGGAAATCTTATCCAGTGTCCCAAAGTGGTTCCTAAATGGAGATGAACAATCTCTAGGACATAACACAGTTCCATGTCCACTATGGCCCAGCTTGCATATTGGTTCCCTAAACAGTTGGATTGTTGTACTACCTACCCAAGGGTGGAAGACAAGGACCATTTTTTCTTTGCCTTCCCCTTCTCATTTCCGTTTCGAAAAGGAGTGGAAAGAAAGTGTTGATTGAAGATTGGATGAGAGAGAGATTTTAAAACAACAACCCTCCCGATTGAGATGTTATCCCAACGAGAATGCTACTGAATCGCGGCCATGGCATGGTGATGTTGTGTTCTTTGTCTAGAAGCTAACGAAATGAAGGGTGGCATGATAAATTAAGGAACGTGAGTGCAAAGATCAATGCCATGGTGTTGAAGGTGGTTCAAGTTGCGGCATGAGCTAAGAAATGGAGTCCTATAATCCCTGGGAAGGTTGCCTCCAACTGGAACCTGATTTAATTTAGGACACACTATTTTTGATCTAAGGGGATTGAATATTTTTGTTCCCTGCTATTAAGATTTGCTTCATTGGGTCCGTATGTGGGCTACTCACCCTTCCTGTAGGGTTCGAGTCAGCCTCCTTTTTTGTATGGATCTGGACATTTGGTCCTTTTAAATTACCTAAATTTTTGGTACCTTTTGTAGATTCTATCATATTCATATTCAAACACAAAGAGAAACAAAAACAAAAAGTTATTTGATGTTTTGCATCCACTTTTATGATGTAACATATAGTTTAACGTTCCTCATTTTTGCTTAACGTTTATTACCTACATAGGGAGCCGATTTTAATAAAAAATTCTCTTGACTCCACTCTCTTCCAGAATTGTACATTAGAACTAAGAACTAACACTGAAATTTCATGAAACTCGCGATTGAAAATGTTTTTCTTTATAATTGGATTTCTCAAGATAGAATGTCACAGTGGGAAATTTGTTTAAATGAAGTTTACAATAAATTCACGCGCACACGATAATACAACCACGCATTACAAACTCGATTATATTACTATGACAATGTTGTGTTGGTGATAATATTCCCTAGTAACTCCATTACCGCCAAAATAGACGGTTCCATCCCTATGCATAACATGCAAGTGTCAAGCATTTTTCTCATTTGACCTTCATCGTAGTTTTCCTGAAGCAATTTTCTGTCAACTATACCATTAAGGTTGTTACTTTCCAATGCAAGTTTGAGTACCGTGGTAATCTGCTCTTCCGTATCATAAATAGCGTAGGGATCATTCACCAAAAAGTAGCGTAGGGATCTTTCTGTTGGGATATTGTCTCTTATCCTATTAGGATAATGAGAATTATCTTAACAATAGAAAAGTTCTAATTGGAGTAGACTTAGAGTCCTAATATTATTTCCTTATCCAATTCCCTTTCCTACTTAGTTGGAGTTGTATTCACATTATCCTATTCCAAATAGAATAGTTGTATCCTCTTGTCCTACTCCTATTCCGGGGTTGGTCTATCTTTGGGGCCTATAAATAGAATAGTAGTCATGTGTTGTGGGTAGGCCAAAAAGAGGGAAGCCAAAAAGATAGCCAAAGGGAGAGAGAGCAAGAGTGGGATACGAGATTCTATTTTGGGCGTGGGATTGTGAGAGAGCGACAATCCTTGTAATCTTTCTGAAGGTGCTTAATAGAATTTTGCGGTCTTCTTCGCCAACATTGTTCTCTTGTGGTTATTTGCTTGGCAATTATTGGCTTCATCGACTGGGGTCGTTCTTGTTCTTCTCGTGCATGCTCAGACTGTATCTCGTATAATCGAGTTTTCTTGGGCTTGAAGTTTCCGTGTGAATCCTTTCAAGTGGTATCAGAGCAAGGTTGTTGTGAGACGACCAGTGAGCAACGGTTGCACGTAAAGCATGACGACATCGACGAATACCATGGGGAGTCATCATATTGAGAAATTTGATGGCAAAAGTAATTTCAGTGTGTGGCAGAACACGATGAAAGATGTCCTAGTACAACAAGGGCTAATCGAAGCGCTTGAAGGAGAGAAGTCGGAAAAGATGTCTGATGGAGACTGGAGGATGATGGATCGCAAAGCGGTCAGTACAATTCATCTAAGTCTTTCTGCAGAGGTAAAGTATTTTGTGATCAATGAAGACTCACCGAAGAAATTATGGATAGTCCTAGAAGAGTTGTACATGGCGAAGTCGCTGACGAACAGATGGGTGCTAAAAAGGCAATTGTACAAATTGCGCATGGAAGAGGGCACACGGTTTGTTGACCATCTCAATGTCTTCAACAAGCTTGTCACACAACTGGTTAGCATGGAGGAGACATTTAGTGAGAGCGACAAGGTAGTTCTCATAGCTTCATCTCTACCACAATCATGGGAGCAACTGGTGATGAATATTCTTGTTGGGAAAACTACACTCAATTTCAACGAAGCGGTTGCATATCTTTTGGAGGCAAAGTCTTTGAAGAAGCCCTCAGAGTCTTCCTCAGGTGGTCAAGCTTTGGCTGTTACAGATGAAACCAATAAAAACAAGGGTCACGGAAAGAAGAATCGGAAAGGCAAGGGAAGACGCACATGCTATATATGTGACAAGGAGGGTCACATATTAAAAGATTGTCCAAAGTTGAAAGAATTGAAAAGTGGAGTTTGCTCATTGGCGGAAGAATATTCAGAGGCACTAGCTGTTACGGAATCAGGTACTCGTAATGGTTGGATATTTGATTCAGGCTCTCGCTACATCATATGTCCAGAGAGAGATGTATTTGATGAAGGATCTCTGCATCGGGCACGTGGGACTGTTCAACTGGCAGATGACAAACTCTACCAAATTGTCGGAATTGGAACAGTTACATTTAGGATGCATGATGGAGCACATCGCACATTGCCAGGGGTTCGATATGTCCCCGGTCTCAAGAGGAATCTAATATCTGAGAGGGCACTTGAATTCATCGATTGCAAAATTTCAAAGTAAGGTGGAGTCGTGCAAGTCACATGCAAGGGGCAAGTGATCATGAAGGGTACCTGGTCGAGTGGAGCATATCGCTTGGTTGAAGATGTTCTAACCAAAGAAGGAGTAGTTGACGGGAGTTCTACACATACTGGAGGTGTGGATGAAGCATTGGCACGTGAGGCGAGCGTCATGAACTCGGAAAGTGCTACATGTTATCAACTCCCAGGGACAGTCAGGTGCGAGGCTGCAAGATCGACTACAAAAACCAACAGGTGCAGAGGCGAAGCTGTCAACTGTTGGAAGAAGGAAGACGTGGCAAGACCGACCACGCAGTACCAGCGAGCAGGTGGAGCTCGGAAAAGGTACAAACCGATGGCATGGAGGGCCAAAGGTGTGAAGGATGCGGTTCCAACCGCAGGTGGAGGCAGTGCAGTCTATCAAACTGTACATCTTGAGGAGCTCTCACATGATGGGTTCGGGCAGCCATGCTCGGACATGCATTATGCATAGGCGTGCACGGTAGAGTGCTTCTGGTGAGGGAAGCAGCTTCCAGGGGAGGAAGCATAGAAGAAGAACGGGAGCAAAATTCTTGAAGGAGCAGACACAGTTCAGTGGATAAGATCCAAGGTGGAGATTGTTGGGATATTGTCTCTTATCCTATTAGGATAATGAGAATTATCTTAATAGGAAAGTTCTAATTGGAGTAGACTTGGAGTCCTAATATTATTTCCTTATCCAATTCCCTTTCCTACTTAGTTGGAGTTGTATTCACATTATCCTATTCCAAATAGAATAGTTGTATCCTCTTGTCCTACTCCTATTCCGGGGTTGGTCTATCTTTGGTGCCTATAAATAGAATAGTAGCTATGTGTTGTGGGTAGGCCAAAAAGAGGGATGCCAAAAAGATAGCCAAAGGGAGAGGGAGAAAGAGTGGGATACGAGATTCTATTGTGGGCGTGGGATTGTGAGAGAGCGACAATCCTTGTAATATTTCTGAAGGTGCTTAATAGAATTTTGCGGTCTTCTTCGCCAACATTGTTCTCTTGTGGTTATTTTCTTGGCAATTATTGGCTTCGTCGACTGGGGTTGTTCTTGTTCTTCTCGTGCATGTTCAGACTGTATCTCGTATAATCGGATTTTCTTGGGCTTGAAGTTTCCGCGTGAATCCTTTCACTTTCCCCATAATCAACTCCAATATCAGCATTCCAAAGTCTTTAACATCACCACTCTTAAGCGGAGGGCTCTCTTGCCTTAGTTGTGAAAGACCCAAGTCTGAGAGTCGTACATGACCATTTTCAAGCAGAACATTGGAAAGCTTGATGCGTCCATGAACAGCCAATGATGAATTATGGATCTCATTTAGAGCACGAGAGATTTCAACTACCACATGGATCCTTAAATTCCAATTGAAATGCTCAGATCCGTCCCCTGTCAGAATGATATCCATTGTTGATAAGACAATAGGCATACAACTAACATAGATTAGTAAGTACCAATGTAATTGCAGACATGTGTACTTTACCATATAGTCGAGAGCGGAGGTTTCCATTCTGGAGGTATTCATATACAAGAAGGAAGTCGTCCGAGGTGTACGAATAGCCAAGGAGTGGTAGGATGTTTGCATGGGACAGGGTCATGATATAATTCAAGTGTTCCACGAGCATTGCTTCGTCTGTGAACCAAGGTTCAATTCGCAACATGTGCTTTATCGTCAACACCCTCTCATTGTCAATTATCCCCCGGTATAAGGTACCCAAGTTATTTGAGAGGTCCAAGGTAAGCTTATTTATAACTTCAAACCGGCTCGCTGTTCCCAGTTGAGAGGATAGGAGAGTGTACCTACAATGTCATGCATATAAAACAGTTTGATATCGTTAGTTTGTAGAGCATATATATATATATATATATATATATATATATATATATATATATATATATATATATATATATATATATATATATATATATATATATATTATACGTCTAGATAACTTCCGTATCCCATTGCCATAAAGAGATGACCAATTAGTCAATGGGATAAATATGACAAACTTGTTAAGTACATGCTAGTTTATCCTGGTAGCTTTTGCATTTTGGAATTAAAACCATTATATAATATGATGCTTTACCGATTATCCACGGTAACATTATCAACTAGAAAAATTCCTTGTGATTATTTACCCATACTCGAGTGTACAAATTGCACACGCTGCAGTGGTGTTTGCATTTATAGATCAAATATAAACTGTTAATATCCATTGTTATAACAAATACATGTTACATAAAAAATTTGAATTCATTTGGATTCTTTTAAGTCACTCTTTTATGACTTATGGAATTGATGCATAAAATCAATTTGAATTGTATAATTTTTGTCGCCTTTAAATGCACGATCTATAAATGTCTAAATGATCTCAAGTTTTATATATAGTATGTTCATAAGATATCTAAGAAGATCAATAATTTATATTTTTAAAATATATGTCGTATGATGGAAAATGACTTGAGCGTATTCGGTCTCTGGTAGACTTGAGGAAAATTACTTTCTCTCTCTCTCTCTCTCTCTCTCTATATATATATATATATATATATATATATATATATATATATATATATATATAGGGCGTTCATTCGTTGCCCGCGCAGGTAGCCTGAATTTTCGCTACCCGACAGCCAAAAAAGTAACTCTCCTGGCCAAAAAAAGTAACTCTTCTGTCCAAAAAGTAACTATGGTGAACAGAAAGTAACTACACGAATAAAAGAGTAACTCTGTACAAAATATACAACAGATATATATATATATATAAGGACGAGATTTTTTATTTTGGAGGGGCCAATGATATTATTTTTGACTAAAATTTTTTGGAGAGCTAGAACAAATAGTCCTCTACAATTGTGAATATGTGTGTGTGTGTGTGTGTGTGTGTGTGTGTGTGTGTGTGTGTGTGTGTGAGTGTGGTAGCGATCCATTGAAAAACATCATACATTGAGAGCATGAGAGGCATTTGAATAGGAACAAATTTAGAACTATTTTTTAAAATACAACTATATAGATTAGAAAAGCATCATTTCATTTACCTTCTCAAAAAGAATCATTACAATCAGACATTTTTACATGTCCATATGTACAATATACACTTTTTACATCCAACGGTTAGCCTGAAATTCAATATAGAGCGTCAAAAATTATTATATTGTTGTGAATGACCTACAAATCGGATGGTGATGAAATTTTGTAGGAAGGTAAATATTAAGGTATACTTGTAATCTATATGGTTGGATTATGAAAAATTAATCAGTGTGGAGAGTTATTCAAATACCTCTCATGCTCTCACCAAGATATGTTTCTCACTGGATCGTTACCATATATATATATGTATATATATATATATATATTTATTTATATATATATAGAGAGAGAGTCAAGCTAGAATACACTCGAGTGTACAAATTATGTCGTACACCTCAATGGTGTTTGCCTATCTAGACCTTCTCTTTCCAAAATCCAATCCATTGATCTTCATGGTTACAATAGTAATAGGCCACATACAAAATTTGAGCTCGTTTGGATGAGTGTAAGTCACTCATCCAAGGACAACAAAATCGACGTACAAAACTAATTTGAAATTCATGATTCTTGCCTCCTTTAGATGCATGACCTATAAGTATCGAAATGAGCTAAACTTTATTATATAGTATGTTCTTAAGATATTTAAGAAGATCAACAGTTTAAAATTTTCACAAATTTACTGCATCTTTAAAAATGACTGAGGTGTACGGTGCCTCCGATACACTCAACTGTACACTAGCCTGACTATATATATATATATATATATATATATATATATATATATATATATATATATATATATATATATATATATATATGTATATATAGATGATCTTTTTTGCTCGTGCGGGTAACCAAAAGAAGCTACCTGTCATAGTGACGTGGTGGCAGAATGGTAAATACTTCAAAATGAAGAAAGGGCGGAAGTTGGTGAGAAAAGAAGCAGAAAGACAGAAGGTGAAAAAAACCCTCAAATCGACTATTCAGTTCCTCATTGCTCTGTGTGATTACTCAATTTCACTACCTCTCAATTTCGGTCCACTAAAACCACCGCCATCCAGCCAACCCCCACCCCCAACCCCCTAGTATCCAGTTACTCCATCGTTGACCGAATATCGATCTCCGTCCGCTTCACTTCTCCATCTCTATTCGCTTCTCTTTCGCTGCCTCTCAATTTCGGTCGAGAACAGCTGCTCCATTGTTCAGACATGGTGAGGATGAAGAAGTCATCGTGGAAGAGTACAACAATGCCACCATGGAGAAAGAATCTAAAGCTCGTAACCATAACTAAAGACGAAGACGACTTCGTATTGAAGCACTATGAAGTCGACGAGCCGATGGAAAAAGAACCGGATGAGGCGGAAAAAGCACAGGCTGCGGAAGGTGAAAAGGAAGGGGTTACAACTCCTGCGACGGGAACATCTTCAGAAAAGAAAGAAAATGAAAGTACTGGGACTGAAGAACCTCCGCATGATGAACTGGATGAAGCGGCAAAAGCACCGACTATGGAAAGGGAGAATGAAGGGGTTACAACTCCTCTGAAGACTCTGAGAGGGAAGAAAGAAGGGGTTGCAACTCCTCCAAAGAGACCATCTTCAACAAAGAAAGGGAATGTCAGTAAAGTAGGTACTGGAACTAAAGAACCTCCGTGTGATGAAGCAGAGAATGAAGAACGACGAGGTAATTTATGTTTGCATGTACATTACAACGAAACATAAATAAAGGATTTTGACTACTAAGTAATAATGTATGATAAAGGAGCAACTGGTATGACAAGTAGAGTAACTTGACAATGCCTAGAGTAACTATAGGAACATTGGAGTAACTATATTATAGGCTAGAGTAACTGTCTTAAAGCTCGAGTAACTATTTCATAAGAAAAGGTAACTCGTACACTATATATAGCAGTTAAACTTGAATGTATATTTTGTTAAACTAAAGAGTACAATTTTTGAGTAACTGTGTTTGTATGCAGGAGAAGAAAATGCTACTACTGATGAAGAAGAATTGCAAAGAAGTAAAAGGAGACAAAAGGGGAAAGAAAAGGCTGAAGCAAGCTAGGAGAAAGAAAAAGCTACTGCTGATGAAGGAGAAGTGCAAAAAGGTAAAAGGAAGCAGAAGGGGAAAGGAAAGGCTACTGATGAGGAAGGAGAAGAGGAAAGAAGGAAGAGGAAAGAGAAGGGGAAAGGAAAGGCTGATGCAAATAAGGATAAAGAAAAAGCTACTGATCAGGAAGGAGAAGAGGAAAGAAGGAAGAGGAAGGACAAGGAAAAAGCAAAGGTTGATGAAGGTAAGCTTGTATGAATTTATAATTATGTTAACTTTTTGTTACTTTCAGAGGACACTTAATAACACTTACAGTTTAGAAAGTTGTTATTACAATAATAGTTAGCTTTAAAATATGATCAACCTACCATGTATAGTAAATTGTGAAAAATATAAGAGTAACTGGACTGACTAAAAAGTAATAAGCAACAAAAAACCTAAGAGTACTTTCTGATATGTTTGCAGTTGGCATTAAAAGGATATACCACAGATGCTACATCAAGAGCTACATCACCATCAACAACAACATGGTGTTTACAAAGAATCAGACTAGAATGATGAGGTCAACGGCCTTTGCAAACATGATAAAGATGCCAAATCTTTCAGTAGACGTAGTACTTTTGGAGGATTTAATAGCAAGATATGTGGAGGATGACAGATTCTTGTTGGCAAAGGGAGTGGAAAGAAGAATGACAATTGAGGATGTGGGGGTAATCCTAGGTATCCCTAGCAAAGGTATGAATATCATACCCAGGAAAAACTCTGACATAGTGAGATCAATTTATCAAGAATTCACTAGGGCAACAAGTAGACATGGCAATGAAGGTGAGACCTCGAAAAGGTTGAAAGAGAAGGATGTCATGCACAAGGACAACTTGGAAAATCTTTGGCAACAATATGCCAAGACAGACGATCCCACCGATAATCAAAACATGTGTCGGGTGTGGATGTTGCACTTGCTTGCAACATTCCTACTCCTAGATACCAGCTATTGCACCCCAATTTACATCATGCACTACTTAGATGATGTAACTGCCACGGGGAAAATGAATTGGGCAAAGCTGGTTCATGGGAGTATCTTCAAGAATATGAAGATGTTGAAGGAGAATGTTGAGCTGAGGAGGAGAGGGGAGAAGGGAAAGACCACACTCTACACAATAGGGTGTGTCATGTGCCTATGCGTAGATTAACAAATTTATTTTCGTCTAGATTGTTACAATGATGCCTAGGGGCATTTACTTATGCATTATATTTTTCTCTGTTACATGCAGGTTTGGGCATATGAGATGACAAAAATGGCAAAGCCAACCTTCCTTGACGCCAAACCAAGGATAAAAAAGTGGGTTGCGGCAGTCGAGAAAGTGATGGAAATAGGGACAGTAAACCCTAGAGATGTAAGGATATTTCTTCTTTGTTATAAAGCTAATATACAACATAATCCTATATGTTTGAATTGTGACACATTGTTTGATTTATTTGGACAGGTTTGTCAAAGGATGAATCTGGATCAGGGAGATGATTGGCGAGCTGCAAGAAGAGTTGACGACTTGCCAACGGTAGATAAGGTGCTAGCAAAGACAATCATTGACAAAGGAGTAACTGCTGAGAAATCCACCATGGAAGGAAGAATCCACCGACTGGAGGAGGAGCTAAAGATGCAGAAGGAGATCTGCACAAAGATAGTTTTTGAAGCATTTACTGACCTAAAGAATGAGAATAAAAGGCTATAAAAATGAATAGCCGAACTAGAGGAAGAAAATAGAGTTCTAAAGATCAAGGTGGGAGATGAAAGTGACAAAGCACGATCACCTGCAAGTGGGTTCGAACAATTTGCTGAGGGATTTGCCTCAGTAAATGTTGATGAACCCAAAGACAGGTCTGAGGTGCTTTGAAAGAAGGACATGGACATGTCAGATAAACAAGAGAAAGAAGGTGTGGAGAAGGGATACACATCGATAAAACCAAGCAAGTTGAGGCTGAAAAGAAAGTATGTGGAATAGAAAGGATCTGAAGAAGAGAGTGTTGATGAACAAACTAGTATTGTAGAGAAAAAGCACAAAGAAAAAGTTGTTGATGGCTCTGCCCAAGCAAGATGTGAACGAGATGTGGAAGAAAAAGGCGAAGAAAAAAGGGAATAGGAAAAGAAATCAAGCGAAGAAGAAGAAGGAGAGTAGGAAGAGCCCAAAAAAAAGTTGACAAAGAGAAATAAGATGACAGAACCTATGATAGGGAGCATATAGAAGAACATCAAAAAAAGGAGGGAGGAAAAGGTAAGGTTGGATTTATTTTTATATCAGTACTTGAGTATATGTATGAACATAAAGAGTAACTATTTGAATTAGTAGAGTAACTATGTGACATAGTAGAGTAACTGTAGGAATATAAAGAGTAACTATACGATTGATAGAGTAACTATGTGACATAAAAAGTAACTATATGATTGATATGGTAACTATACGATTGATAGATTGACTATAGGAATGAAGATGGATTCTAACATTGAATGCACTTTGTTGTTGACAGCACAAGTTAACAAATTTCATAGGTTTTGAGCATTTCAAAACAAAGGAAACCAAAGAAATTGTCCATCACTTCATGGACAATATCAAGGAAATGTAAGAATTGGTTATTTTGTCAAGTGTACAAAATAAAACATTACTTTTTCAATATCTAACTCATATGTATCACATATATGAATGATTGGCAGGTCAAAACGAGAGTGGAAATTCAGCGATAACGTTTGGTGCACAGGGAAGGACCTCGCTGCCCTATTATACAAAGATCAAATGATGCAATCACCTGTAAGAACCAAAATGTAGTGTAACTGTTTAAAACAATAATTTGGATTGCTAAAGAAAAAAGCTTGTGGTTTTTTTTTTTCAAGTTCTAGACTGCTTTGTGCAGATGCTCAAGGCAAGCACAAGCAAGCAGAGGAAGAAGGGTTTGACATGGCACTGCATGAGCACTTATGCTTCGGTAAGACAAGCAAACTTGGTATACAAAATTACATCAATTTACAAAATAGAAACACAAACTGAAACTTATAGATGTGCATTTTTAAATTCTACATTTGCAGCAGAAACTAGCATTTGATGTTGAGAACATCACTCTGGAGCATATTGACATGCTATCTCCACTCTTCAACGTTCTGTTGAAATATTGGGACACAATGGACTCGATGTTCACCATACTAAACAACGATAGCCACTGGCACTTGTATGAAGCAAGCTTCAGGGATGGAGCGCACCGGTCTTATAACTCAATGAGTGGACATATCAAGTCAAAAAAAGAATTCATTAGATGGGTAAGTGATGAAAAAAGTAATTCTATTAGTAATGGGTTGAAAGGATTAATGTTTGTTGATTAATAATGAATAAAAGTTGTGTTTTTTTCCTGCAGGTGGGTATTGTGCATGAATTCTTCAGGGGGGGCACCAGAAAAAGGAAGCCATCTGTCACAGTGGGAGCGGGAGTACCTGTTGTGCCCACAACAGCAAGAAGACTCACTTGACTGTGGGGTCTTCATGATGAAGTACCTTGAATGCCTGGTCAATGAAAAGAATATGGAATTCACTTACAAAGACATGCCAACAATAAGGGTTGACATTTTTCAAAGAATGATGGCAAGCTTGGTCAATGAAAAGTATATGGACTTCACTTACAAAGACATGCCAGCAATACGGGTTGACATTTTTCAAAGAATGATGGCAAGGGGGTAGCTGCAGCCAGTACAAGAATATGAAAAGAATGCAAGTGATGCCACCAAAGAAGGTCTAACTAAATAGCACAAGGAAGAAGTAGAAGATACAGATGTGCAGGAAGAAAAAGGCATGGAGGAAAAAGTTGTTTCAAGCCTCGAAAAATGGCTGAATTTGAGCTGAATATTGATTTATTAACTGAAATGTTAAATTTGAACAATTTGGTTCTGGAGTTATGATATGTAACTTCTATGAGATACATTTACTTATGTGCTGCAAGCTTGTAAATACATTTACTCTAAATCATATTACAAATAGGAGTAATTCTGGGTTTAATAGATAATGTTCTATGTTTTGTCTGTGGTATTCTTGCATGAATAGCTAATGTGGTTTTGTATGAAATATATACTTTCAGTTAGCTTGTCAAAATAAACTAACTCAAGAGGAAGAGTGATGATCTCGTAACCCATAAAGTAATTATAATAACACAAAGGGTAATTGTAAGAACATTAAGAGTAATTGTAAGTACACTAAGAGTAACTGTAAGAACACTAAGAGTAACTGTGACAATAGAGAAAAGTAACCCTATGATTCAAAAAAGTAACTCTTACACTTTGTAAGAGTAACTCTAACAGAGGAAGGTAAAACATGTATCACAAAAACAATGTGTATGGAACACAGAGTCACATGGACATCTTGTAACTGTACGAACACAAAAGCAAGTGTTCTATTCCAAAAAAAGTATCTATATCAGAACTCACTGAAAAATAAGAGAGATGAACTCGTCATCGATAAAGTAATTATAAGAAAACCTAGACTAACTGTAAGAACACTATGAGTAACTGTGACAACATAAAAGTAACTTTGTGCATTCAAAAAGTAACTGTGACAACATAAAAGAGATGATCTCGTAACCCATAAAGTAATTATAATAATACTAATGGTAACTATAAGAATACTAAGAGTAACTGTAAGTACACTAAGAGTAACTATAAGAACACTAAGGGTAACTGTAAGAACACTAAAAGAGATGATCTTGTAAAAGAGATGATCTAATCATATTATAAATATGAGTATTTATGGGTTTAATAGATAACTATAAGAGCACTAAGAGTAACTATAAGTACACTAAGAGTAACTGTAAGAGAACTAAGAGTAATTGTAAGAGCACTAAGAGTAACTATAAGTACACTAAGAGTAACTGTAAGACCACTACGAGTAACTATAACTCGTCATCGATAAAGTGATTATATGAACACCTAGAGTAACTGTAAGAGCACTATGAGTAACTGTGGCAACGTAAAAGTAACTCTGTGCATTCAAAAAGTAATTGTTATACTTTATAAAGTAACTTGTGGAGGAAGGTAAGTCAAATAGACAAAACCAGTGCATGTGAATCACATAGTAACAAACTGACATTTTGTGATTAATTGTACAAACATGAAAGTAACTGTTCTAATCCAAAAATGTAAGTATTTCAGAAGAAAGAGTATTCATTGGACACAAAGAGAGACGAATATTCTTCAAAGAGTAACATCTGATCAGAAAAGATTCTTTGTAAAATACATCTTCTGGAGCTCAAGGTAACACAACAATAGATTCCAAACACAAGTCAAAATAGGGGAAGGATTACAAATCAATTTCAAATTACTATACAAGAACAACCCATTACAAATTTGAATATGCCTCACTCACGCACTAATCAACTACAACTACACTAAAAAACAGCCATCCATCAAGAGCAGTAGCAACAACAACAGCTCCCATTGCATGATATCAGAAAAAAGAGCAGCACACTTAACAGCACCAGGATGCTCCCAATCAACAGAAGCAGCAGAAAGGAAGGGTTAGCAGCACCAGCAGCTCGAAGAACAGAAATAGAAGTAGAAAAATAAGATAATGAATATACACGTCCAACATCAACAGAACACATGAGTAGCACCTGATATAATCGTTGGGCAGCAAACAACAACAACACAAAGTCCAGAAAGAATCTATGAAGAATGAACTACTTCTTCATAGGGCAGTTTCTGCTATCATGATTGACTCCAAACTCTAAGCAATTCTTGCACTGCCACTCTCTTTTAGACTGAGCAATTTCAACTCCAGATTTGAACCTCACATCAGTCGATTTGGGTCTCCCTTTAGTTTTGGAAATACTAGGGATATGGACCTTGACAGCAGAAGAATAAGTTGTGTTAGAAGCGGTAACACCAACACCAGCACTAGTATCAGCAAGATCCAAATCTAAGAGCTCCTTTTGCAAAGCTAATAGTTTTTCATGGCAAAGATCTATAGTGTTGTTCCTATACGCTATGTTGACAATTGAATTGCAGACAGAAGCAAGATGAAGTGTCCTCCCAGTGGATGGATGCTTAACTGATGCTTTGTCAAAATTCAAAAAGTGTTTTCTATATCCTTTAGTCCACCTTTTTAGTATGTATGGCTCAGGAAGAGTGCAAAAGTCACAGCTCTTCAAATAAGACAGAATGTGCCTGCACGGAATACCTTTGAATTCCAACATGAAGCAATTACAAGACACCATCTCACTTGATGAGTCTTTCTTCAAGTTACGAGGAGATCCAAAACCACTGATACGATACACCTCAAAGACACCTTCTTCTGATGTTTCCTTTACATTGTACACCATGGTTTGATGAACCTCAGACTGAAAGATCTTAAAGATGGACTTGGTGTATATACCTCTCATTTGCTCCTCCAGAGGCCACAATGATGACAAAGTAAGATTACTATACTTGTCATCAAAACCCTAATCCTTGTTAAGAAGACCACCAAGCTTGGAGGGAAGCTTATGTAGGATGTATCAGCTGCAGAAGTGATGCTTGCAATTTGGAAAACTAGTAATGATAGAAGCATTCATAGTAGGGTCTTGATCGGTTATGATGGAAACTGGCTCTTTTCCAAAACAAAGTAAGTACTGCTTGAAAACCCAGACAAAGGAGTCGTACTTCTCATCCACCAACAGAGCTGAGGCAAACAAGACTGTCTTGCGATGGTGATCAACACCACCAAACATTCCAAAAATCATAGAATATTTGTTGGTACAGTAAGTGGTGTCGAACACAATCGCATCGCCAAACAACTCACAGTCTTCGACAGAGACAGGATCAACCCAAAACAAATGTGTCAAGCAACAATCAGGATCGTTTTGGTAAGTATAAAAGAATTTCAAATCCAAAACCTTCAACCTAGCAAAATGATCCAACACCATGTCAATGTCGTATTTAGCCGACTCTTTCCTCTTGCTACTGAGCTGTCCATGAGCTTGTCTATTGGTAAATGTCAAATTTTCATAACCGCCAGACTCAGATGCTATCAATGCAATTTGTCTCGATACAGGAATATTTGCTTGACTCATGGTAGAAAGAATCTCTTTTTGAGTTTCATCAAGAGATGAGTTACACTTCAAGTAACGGATTTGAGCATCATCAACAAGATCGTGGTTGTGTTCATCAACAAAGGTAGTCACAACCCACATGGATGAGGACTTATCTAGTGTGAACCGCATCATGGCTCCACAACCACACCTCTTCACAGAACGCCTGTGCTTCTTGGATAGATTATCCTGCAAGTTACCCACTTCATCACAAATGGGGCTCAAAAGCCCTCTAGACCTCTTAGAATGATTGATTTTACCCTACTTGTCACAAACCAGATCTTTAGCAACCAGATTCTTAGTTCCTTGTTCATACTTGTTGTTGTCTTTCCTAATATTAAAAACAATCTTGCCAGCATAACTAGAATGGAAGGAGATACCTTCATCTAAACTTCTAAACCAGAGACCAATTCTAGGGACTTGTGTTGGGGATACAGTGCAAGCAGCAACAGAAGGAGAAGAAGGAGGATTATAATTATCACATTCAATACTGGCATTAGCAACATCTGTGTCAAGACTGGGATCCATGATAGCTGTGTGAGAGTAACTCTGCAAACATAAGAGTAACCCTGAAAACAAAAAAGAGTAACTCAGTGAGTCATAAGAGTGACCACGTATCACAAAAGAGTAACTACATGAAACATAAAAAACATGTATGATAGTTACTACTTAAAAATGAAAATCAAGACGCAAATTGGGTTTCCCACACAAAAGACAGAGATGAATACAAAATGATGCGAAGAGAAAATATCGAGTAGAACTGATTGAAGTGATGAAGAGTATACAAAATTACCTAGTTGTAGCTTGGACAACTATTGCTCCTGAAATGTAGTAAGATGAAGAACTTCTCCTCCCCTTACGGCGTCAGTTCCAGTAGCAGATCTAGAGTAGAGATGTGACCTGGTGAAGATCAATATCTTCTACTGATACTCCGATGACGTTAAAGGAGATTCAGATCTATGCCATTAACCTTCTTCCTCCTCTACACAATTGGGACAAGAAAGCCCGTTCTAGCTGTTCGGATCTGTAACTGCAGATAGGGGATTGAGATGCTAGAATGGAAATGCAGCATCGAAGGTCAATGCGAAGAAGGAATAGACAGAGTTCGTTGAAATCATCTAGGCATCCAACGGTGGACGAACAGACAAGAATGATTGAGCAGGTCGACGGCGGAAGATGCCACGTGAAGATGGCGGCGGAAGAACACGCATGAAGGATTCGAAATCCGTTGGTTTAATTTTTTGCCTTAATTATAGGTCATGCCACCGCTGGTTATTCCATTCGTTGGTTATGCCACCACTATATTTAAGTTGTAGATATTTACAACTAAATGCCACCACACCACTTGGGCTGGGTAGCAAGAAGATTGTATCCGCGCGGGCAACGAACAAATAGCCATATATATATATATATATATATATATATATATATATATATATATATATATATATATATATATATATATATATATATATATATATCTATGTGTGTGTGTATATTTATATATATATACACACACACACACATATATATACACACACACATACATACATACATATATATAGCGTTTGGGCATGACACAGCAGAGTGTGGCCGATTAGCGGAGGAAAAGAAAGAAGATCTGAAGGGGAAGAAGGTGTGGAAGGAGAAAAGACCTTCTACGGCTGGGCTAGCCTCAGGAGAACAGAAGGACGATGCCAGTCAGGAAGAACAAAAGGATGATTTAGCTGAAAAGGAAGGCAACGTCGTGAATCCTGTACAGGAACTGCAAAAAGGAGAAAGCATTCCTTTGGCATCTGAACCGGATAGCAATAGCAAATTCATGCAGTTAGAAACCGGACAACAAGGCGATAGAGAAGAAGGAGAATTCATATCCAGTGCTAGAAGGAAAGGAGTCAAAAAGATCAGGATACCGAGAACCCAAGGGGTGAGTGCTATCTTAGATACCACTAACAGCTTTGAGGCGCTATCTGAATTAGATAATGAGGAGGGCATCGTCTCCAAACAACAAAAGCAGACAGCAAGGGGCAAGAATGTCGGGAAGGGGCCTTCGAGGCGTACCAGGTCAAACAAACAACTTTGATATGTCCATGCTTTTATGGAATATCAAGGGAGGGTGTTATAGGAACAAGAAGAAAGAAATCAGAGAATGGATTGCCTCTAGTGGTCATTCAATGGTTGCTTTAGTGGAGACAAAGATAAAGGAACAAAACAAAAATATTATTAAACATCTCTTTCTGCAAGGTTTGGAGCACGTGTCGAATGTTGATTGTGCTGATGTTTCTCGCGTCTGTGTGGCTTGGAAGCCCAATGCTTGGCAGGTGTCTGTTACCCAAATGTCAGATCAGCCGGTGACACTGGACTGTATCAATAATGGAGGTCTCCATATATGGTTGACAACTGTGTATGGTCATAATGATGGGAAGGCTAGACAGAATCTATGGGATGATATGGTTTCTATCTCAAGGAGGGTTAAGATACCATGGATGGTAATTGTCGACTTCAATACTGTACGGCTACAGATAGAAAAAAGAGGCAAAAGACTAGCTAATAATGTTGAGGTGGATGCTTTCAACCGAGCCATTGATAAAGCATGCTTGTTTGAACTACCTATGGTAGGAGGGGATATCTTCACTTGGAACAATGAAAGAGAACCACAGGACATGATAGCTAGCAAACTTGACAGGGAACTAGTAAATGATGAATGGCTGAGAATTCTTCCAAATGTGCAGGTTAACACTGAAAGATCTGATATTAGTGATCACGCACCTATCTCAGTCCAGATAATAGAGAAAAAGCAGAAAAGAAGGTCGTTCAGATTCCTAAACTACTGGGTAGACTGGAGAGGATCTGAGGATATTGTCAAACAAAGTTGGGACATTCATATGACGGGCAACCCCATGTATATGTTTGCTATGAAACTAAAGAACACTAAAGCGACGCTGAAGAAATGGGCAAAAGAAGAGGTGAATATCCCAAATATGTTGAAGAACATGAAGAAGGAATGCAAAGATCTTAGAGAAAAATTACCGACTGACCCCCTGAACCCAAATATTATTGAGAAGGAAAAGGAGGTGAAGAGGATGCTTGAGGATATGAAAAAGGCTAAAGAGAAATTCTATTGGAAAAGAAGCAAAGAGAAATGAATGGAGGATGGCGACAGGAACACAAAGCTCTATCATGCGGCAGTTAGAAGAAGAGAGGCAGGTAATATTATTTATGAACTTATAAATGCAGAAGGGCAGGTGATTAACAAGCAGGAGGACCTTGAGGAACATGCTACTCTTTTCTACTCCTCTCTATATAATAAAACCTTTTCAGAAGACATTGATGTTAATGAAAAGGTGGACTGGAAGTTCAAGATCAATAACACTCACAATAACATTCTCACAAGGAAGACAAATGAATAGGAGGTCAAGGATGCTTTGTGGAGCATTGGAAGCAACAAGTCTCCTGGATCGGATGGATTTAATGCTTTCTTCTTCAAAAGAACTTGGGACATCATTAAAAGTGATTTGCTTGCCTATGTTGACTGGTTTCTGGATGGAGGAAATATGGTAAGACAGGTTAATCATTCTTTTCTGGTTTTGATTCCGAAAAAGAAAGTTACTTCCTCTCTTGCAGACTTCTGGCCCATTGTTTGCTGCTCGGTTCAATACAAAATCATTGCAAAGATTCTCGCTGCTCGGCTGAAAATGGTCCTCCCTTACCTTATTTCTGTAAACCAAGGGGCATTTGTCACTGACAGAATCATTAGCGATTGTGCTTTACTGGCGGGTGATTTTCTACTGGACTTTAATGTCATGAGAGGAAGCAGGAAAGCATGCCTGACACTAGATATCTCTAAAGTCTATGATAGTGTGAGATGGGGAAAATTATGGTGGATCATGGAGCAAATGGGATTTAATGAAAAATAGATTGGCTGGATGAAACAGTGTGTTGGGACAACTAGCTATTCTGTCTTGGTCAATGACACTTCTGCAGGCCTCTTCCGTGGTGGCAACGGTCTATGTCAAGGTGATCATCTATCCCCACTGCTGTTTGTGATGGTCATGGAGTATTTCTCAAGGAAAATGCAACAAGCTGAAGAAAGGAATGAAATAAATTCGTACACAGTCCATGGCACAAAGGTAATGACACACTTGATTTTTGCAGATGATGTCCTGGTTTTTGTAGAAGCCAAACAACAATGTATAGAGAATCTTAAAAGACTTTTGGAATGATTCGGGCAGAAAACTGGGTTGTGCGTCAATGCTAATAAAACACATATTTTCTTATCAAAAAACTGCCACCAAATGGAAGACAGACTTGTTCAAGCTATGGGTGTTGAAAGAGGAGAATTTTCTACAAAACATTTGGCATTTCCCCTTACCGGCGGCAATCTACAGGTAAAGGACTTTGATGAATGCATAGACAAAGTGGAAGAGATGATTAGCAGATGGCCTACACCAAAAACATCTACGGCGGGACGCAAAACTCTAATCAAAGCTGCTATTGAGGGCCTTCTTATCTTCTGGGTACAACAAGGAGAAATTCATGTATCGGTTTTTGATAGAATGGAGATGAAGATGGCTAACTTCTTATGGGGGAGTGGACATCATCCTATGAAATACTCCAGATTGGCTTTCCCCAGTGATGAAGGTGGGCTTGATCTGAATACCCCTAGAGATATTGCGAGATGGGGTTCCATGAGATAGATTGTTGCTTATCGCAAAGGCTCATCTACATGGGGGAAGTGGATGAAAGACAAAAATCCTAGGGGATTGGATTTCATCCCAAAGACAAGAGAAGGCTACTCTAGATCTATCAACATCATGAGAGAGATTTAGCCACAAATCAAGCACTTGTTTGTGGTTAACGTCAATGGGAGCTGGAAGCTCAAAGACAAGAAGATAAATATATGGGAGGTATCCCATATGAGAGGTACAAAGGATCCAGTGGGTGACCAAATTTGGAGTGAAAGACATGTACCAAAATGGAGCATTTGTGTCTATAAATTTCTACACAACATCCTTGCTACCTTGGACGGAGTTAATGGTTGGAACTATGATATATCTACTGTATGTTTTTTGTTTGGGGAAGAGGAGGAAAATCACAGCCACTTAGCAGGTGAATGTAAGTTCACGAGGGAGATTTGGGAGAATATATGCAGCAAATTCAGCCTACAAATTCAGCTTTGTGCGGAACTGCGGAGGATGCTAGTAAGATGTGGTACAAGTTCAAAGAAAAATCTGATGTTGGCGGGCCTTTACTACCATGTCTGGGAGGAAAGGAATGCGAGGAAACACCACAGAAAGTCCACTAGTGCTACGGTTATTGTTGTAAAATTTTGTAAATGCATTAGGCGTAGACTAAGCATTGAATAGGTGCATGAGTTGTATTGCTGATTTGGGTGTATCATGTTGGGCCTACATGTACTCTTGACCCCCCACTAGTACATAAATGGTCTATAGTGTCAGTTTTTTTAAGCCTATAGTGTCACTTTTCAGCCGACGCCTAAGTGGTCGTCGCTACAATAATTGCTCTGTAGCGTCGGTTTTTTTAACCCAAAAAAACCGACCTTGTATAGTAAACAACCGACCCTATAGGCTCTCAAAAACTAAACCCAAATGAGAAATGAAATTGTACCTAAACCCTATAACGTCAGTTTTTTAATAAATAACCGACTCTACAGATTATATCTAAAGACCTATAGCGTCGGTTTTCTTAGAAAAATCGACGTTATAGGTATTTTGTCCGTTCAGCGTAGAACGGTCGTGCTGCATAAAACGACCGTGTTGGGAAGAGGTAGAACGGTCCTACACACTAGCATGACCGTTCTACCTCCTCCAAACACGGGCATTTTATGTAGCACGACCGTTCTATGCTGAACGGCCAAAACACCTATAGCGTCAGTTTTTCTAAGAAAACTGACGCTATAGGGTCAGATTTTTTTTTAATTTCTACAGAAACTGAACAGAACAAAATAGAAGAACAAGAATATATAAGATATGAGAGAGGGGAGCATTGATGCTCAACCGTCACCATTCCAAACCACACATTCATAACAAAAATGATTCATATATATTGAGTTGAGTATACATAGTCACATCATAATTTACAAAATGATAGATTGTAAGTCTGAGATGATATATATTAAAAATGTAAGAAAAAAAAGTAAATATGAAAGAGTACTGAAACCACATACATAAATGGAACGTAACTGACATGTTTATTCCAATGCTATATTGACTTCATTTAGAAAAGCATCTGACCACTCTTCTCAAAATTCATTTGTCCTCACGTGTGTAAGGCTGAGTTGTAAAGATCTGTAAACAAAAAATGCACATGCTAATATTTTATAAAATGACTACAACTCATTTGTAAATTTATGATGTTATTCTTTATTACCTGATCTATAGTCTGAATGTCATTTGATTCTTGTTTAACAATAGCTTGCATATATTTCATTACATAGTAACCACAAGCCCAGTCATTATTTTGTATAGGAAACTACAAATAACGAATTATACTTAATGTTAGTAACTACTATAAACAGAAGACTATAAAAGTTGACATATAAGAGTTGAAAATTAATACATATAAGACTAAGCAATTGTCAAAGTAGCTACCTTGACATTTTTCAAAGTCAATGTCTTTAATTTTATGTGTATTTGTCCTCCATTTTCACGAAAAGCTTTTATACCCCTATCAAATTAAACGATAGTTGGTAAAATAGAAATTCTAAACAGAAATATCATGTTGAAGCATTGACTATATTTATGCTTACGCCATAGCTGGAAATTTCAGTTTGTGACCCCTTGTTGTTTTTTTCATTGGGTCAAGATAATAAAGAGTCATCAATTTTGGGACAATCACCACTAATTCCCAATGTCTAGATCTGAGTAAGAATAAAAAAAACATTAAAATAAAATACATTTATTCATTATTAAAATTATATTGAATAATAATACTTACTCGACGTTAAAAGGAATTAGGATAATTTTCTTTCCCACAGTAGAAAAATATTTAAATGCATCAGAGAAGTAATCACTCACTTCGTCAATATGTGTCTCCACCTGACTAGTGACCGAAGGAACTAAGAATCCAACATTCTTTATGGTTGTTAAACATTTGTAATTATTTTCATATGTAGAAATAAGCTAAAAATGTGTATTCAAATTTTCTATATTGATAGATCCTTACCTTATCCATACTTCTAATATCGAAGTATTCAGCGAATCATAACGGAACAACTCTATAATATCATCAAGAAAAATATAATTGTCAAAGTCCCTCCCAGTTGCATCTTCTGTTAAATTGATCAACATTTGTAGTCCAGAGCTTTGGTTGGCTAAGTATCGACACAAACATTTAGATTTACTTCCTAACTCGTCGAATGTGGATTCTGGAATAATAGATGGATTAGGCATAGGAGGACGACTAGTAGATTTTTTACTTTTTGGTTTGCAAACCTGTTAATTAAATTACATACTTCTATTAGACGAGTTCATATATGCAGTCAAATATGAAAAACATGGTAGAATTCAGGTATACCTTGTCATTGATAACCAAGTATCTAGGCCAACCCACCATAGCACCCTCTGCTTCTTCAACTGTACTATATTTAGGATTAGGTATGGGTAGTGGTTTGTCCCCCATTCCGTCATACACAAGATGGATGGACACACGACAAATGTCATCAGTAATTTGTTGGCAATGCAATGTTCCACCAAAGTTGTACACCTTGCCCGCTGCCACAATATTATATTCTGGAACCTCCACTGCAAGTTTATAGTTCATACCAACCTAGATTGAAATAATATATGTTATATAAGAAGAAGTAGAACATATATCTATTACAACTATATATATTATCATATATCATACTAATAACACAACATATAGAACAAAAACTTACTGTAGATTTTTGTGGTGGGTCATCGGGAGTGCTCCCATGACCTTCTGCAACTGGAGAATGGGCTTGTACCTCATCACTTGAGAGACGCACAGTATGATAAGGTTGAGAAGGTTCAGAAGGTTGAGTAGGCTGATATGAAGACATTATTTCTTTTACTTTCTGCACTACTAATACTTCAACCTCCTCTTGTGTAAGACCTCCTGCACGACCTCTTTTAGATTGCGAAGGGCCAAAATAAGACTTGAATCCTATGCCAACTCCTAATCCCCTAACACGGCAAGGATGCTCCTTCGTACCAAGCATAACTGATAGTTCATCCAAGTGGCCAGTTGGGATGAACTTTCCTTCCTTTACTCATAGAGATCAATCTATTCATAGTTAATAAAAATATTAAAACACAATATCAATTAGATATAAATAAATCTAAGTTTGTGGGAGTTACTCTTTACTTAGTTGGGATAAACCTACCATCTTTTGTGCCACCTCCTTAGTTGCAGGGTTGATAATTTCACCTGCTCGATTCTTTCTAGCATCAATCCATGTCAAGTGTCAGGGTGGATGCTCAACTTGAGTTGTACTAGATTCTTCTCCAGAAGAGGATTACTTCTCTTGTAGTTGGAGGCGGAAGGCATAACCACCGGGCCCCAAGCGATGGTCATGCACATTTTTTGCCCATCTTTCCTTTTGAGACTGGTGGATAGCCTGATCATTTAAAATGAAGTATTGCAATTTAGACTTGGCAAACATGTATAAAAAGATTCACCTCCTTAATTGTATAAATTAAAGATTCATAAAATACATCACAATCTTTATTACCTAAAACTCTTCTGATCTCCTAGCTGTAACAAATCTTTCCCACACCTCAGGATCTATTAAAATATATACATATGTTGCTTTCTTCTTTTGTTTAGGATTATCTATAAATTCCCTTATGAGATATGTCTTAAGACCCCTCCATCGTACACCACAACATTGTAGCACTCTTTTCTTGTGATCTTTTTCATTTAGATGAAAAACACCCTATACATACAAAAGAATAAATTAATAATGTTGTTTTGAAAAGCAATTAATTCCAAGCAAACTAAACTAGAATCAATAGATAAAAAAACATATTAAAATAATATCACTTCCACTCACAGATATATCTTTCCATATGAGATCTTTTTTGGCATTAGGAACATCATGCCAATTTTCTATATCTATTGGCACCTTACTGTGCGCGGTCACCCCTACGTAATGCTTGAAAGCACTAGCATGTTCCCCAACAGGTGCTCCTGTGATATCAAACTGGAGTTGCAATTTCTCCCCTTTAGCCCTGCGCTCCTACAGCCTACGCATTAGTGTGGGACCTCTACTTTTCTTAGCATCATCACTACCATCCTCATGGTGCTCATGTTCATGCTCAGAATGTTCATCTTCACTCTCCATTTTAGAACCTGCAAGTATACATGATAAAAAAAATAAGTGATAATAAAAGCGCAAGTGATAAGGTATACTAGCTTGAATGATAATAAAATAAATAATTCAAGGAATACATGCCTCTAGTATTGGTTGAGTTGTTAGTCAAGGAAAATTCCTTCGGCATGGTCTTGACGTTTATAATATTCATCGGTGTTATCTTGAACATTTACACTTGGCAAACCAACTGAGAATGGGATGGAATCATGATACTTTTCGTAGTATTCTTCTTCATTTATAGGATCTACAATAAACTGTCTTTTTCCATGAAGAACGACAGACCAATTTTTATTTGCCGAGTCATCAATATAGAATACTTGTTTTGCTTGGTCTGTCATGATGAATGGCTCATATTTCTCACCAATCTTTTCAAAATTCACCAATTTGAAACCCAACTCATCCACTAAAACTCCTTTGTTGTTGTCAATCCAATTACACCTAAATATAGGAACTCGAAATTTTTTATAGTTGATTTCCCATATGTCCTCAATGACGTCGTAATATGACATCTCAGCTTCGCGTGGTCTTTTATCTTTGGCACTGGCAAAATACAACGAACAAGCTTTAATAGTGACCCCACTATTTTGAACTACACTACTTTCATGTTGACTCTTTGTGTAGTATGAAAATCCGTTTATGTCATAACCTTCATATGACATGACATCCATTTTTGGCTTAAAGGTGAGCCATTTTATGTTCTCAGCAACATTATTCGGTGATTCAGATAGTTGATTAAATACATTCTCTTCAAACCACCTAATAAATGTTCGATTATGCTCTCTTGCAAGCCACATTGAACTGGATCGCAGATGATTTCTCTTGATAAGATCATTGTGTTCTGTGATGTAGCTACTAACTTCATCGATGTTGTGTAAAATATACAAATGCGCTTGTTCCCACAACTCACGACTGATTCCTTTCACTCATCCTCCCAGAGTTCCTTTGCGACAATAAGATCCAGTGTGATGAGAAATTTTTTGATCGCTACAAGTTTCATTGCAATTCAAAAAATCATTACAAAAGTCCATCACCTCCCTAGCCACGTAACCCTCAACAATACTCCCTTCAGGACGATAACGATTCCGAACATCACCTTTAAAAACACTCATGTAGCGTTCAAATGGATACATCCAGTGTAAGAAAATTGGACCCAACATCTTCACCTCCCTTGTAATATGTACTACAAGATGAACCATGATATCAAAAAATAAAGGAGGAAAGTACATTTCAAGCTGACACATGGTAACAATTACATCTTTCTGTAATTTATCGAGAGTATCAGGATGTATCACTTTCTTGCATATTTCATTGAAGAAGAAACAGAGTCTTGTGATTTCAAACCTTACATGCTTCGGCAATATAGATCGAATAGCCACAGGTAAAATTTGTTGCATTAAGGTGTGACAATCATGAGATTTGAGACCTATCATTTTCAGATCCTTCATTGATTCTAATCTACGAATATTAGAAGAGTATCCTTGTGGAACCTTAATGTTATACAAGCACTCACAGAAAGTCTTTTTCTCCTTCTTTGACAAAGTGTAACAAGCCAGTGGCAAATATGTGCGGCGACCCCTGATGTCCACTGATAATTCTTTTCTTATACCCATTAATTCTAAATCTTTTCTAGATTTGATGCCATCTTTAGTCTTTCCTGGTATGTTCAATAGCGTACCGATGATGCTATCACAAATATTTTTTTCAACATGCATGACGTCAATGCAGTGTCTAATTGCCAAAGATCTCTAATAAGGAAGATCCCAGAATATTGACCTCTTCTTGTATAGAGATTTGTCACATGCGAGTGTATGACTACTTGAACTCTTTCCAAATTCATTAACAATATGTTTCACCCTATCATATACAACATTTCTTGGTACATGTTTAGGAGCACTTCATTCCTCCGTTGACCCATTAAAGGTTTTGTGTTGCCTTCGATAAGGATGCACTGGTAGGAGAAATCTCCGATGACCAAGATATACGATTTTACCACCAAGTTTCAGTCTGATTGAATAAGTATTTTCCTCACAAATAGGACATGCTTTGTAACCTTTTATGCTATATCCAGACAAATTTCCATAAGCTGGAAAGTCATTAATCGTGCAAAACAACATAGCATGCAAACTGAAGGTCTCTTTACGTGAAGCATCATATGTCATAATACCTTCTTCCCATAGTTTCATTAGGTCATCTATTAGAGGTTGAAGGTAAACATCAATATCATTTCCAGGTTGCTTGGGCCCTGATATCAATATTGACAACATGACATACTTATTTTTCATACACAACCAAGGAGGAAGATTGTATATAACAATCATAACATGCCATGTGCTATGTTGGCTGCTTAATGTACCATAGGGATTCATTCCATCTGTACAGAGTCCAAGTCTTAAGTTTCTTGGTTCTTTACCAAATTGAGGGTATAATAAATCAATTTTCTTCCATTGTGGTGAATCAGATGCATGTCGTAGGATGCCATCATCATTGGCCTTTAACTCCCCATGCCAAGACAAATTTTGCGCATCTTCTGTATTAGCAAATAAGCGTTGAAATCGTGGTATTATTGGTAGATACCACATCACCTTGGCAGGAGAGCCATTTTTAGCCTTAGCTGAATTTGTGGTCTTATACCTTGACGCACCACATTTTGGACAATTTATTAAATTACTATAGTCTTTCTGAAATAATACACAATCATTTGGACATGCATGAATCTTCTTAGCCTCCATTCCCACTGGGCACATTATTTTCTTTGCTTGATATGTTGAAATTGGAAGCTCCTTGCCTTCAGGAAGAATTTCCTTTAACAAAGACAACAGTGAAGTGAAACTCTTATCGCTCCACCGGTTTTGAGCTTTAAGAGTATATAATCGCATAACAACACTCAACCTCGTGAACTTAGTACAACCCTTATATAAAGGTTTTTCAGCATCATGGACTATGTTTGCAAATAAAGGTGGATCAATGACATTATCCCGACAACTGCGTAGCATCTCATCAACCATATCATCCTGAATCAGGTCATCCTGAATCGGTTCATCATTTAAATTATCATCATTATATATATCTTCTATGCCACAACTATTAGTATCGACATTTTCTGATCCATTATTAATTTTCTCTGCATGCCAATACCATTCATTATAACCTTGTATGATCCCATTGCATATGACATGATCCTTAATTTCCTCAGCAGTATCAACTTTCAAATTGTTACCATAATTTCTACATGGATAATAGAACCTATATGTAGGTAGTTTCCTATGTTCCTCAACAAATTTGATAAATTCATCATGACCTTTGGAAAACTCTAGACTACAACGGTTCTTGATAGACATCCAACTTCGATCCATTTTCTATATCTCATTAAAAATTAATTATAAAATTAAGCATTTAATATTGATACTATAAGATGTAAGTTTTTATTGATAGGAACTTATATACTAAAGTGTACCACCTATCCCATTTTTGAATATTTAATATCATTAGTAACTGTATAATGTATGCTTAGTTTTGAAGAAAAATTCAGAAGCATTTCCCCTAAGTTCTCCAAGTACACCGATGTAAATGGTAAATAACCACTCACATATGTACCCAGAGAACAAATGAGGAAATACTACTAAAATTTTCTTCAACACTAAATATACATTATACAGTTACATCCTAAGTGAGATTAAATATCTAAAAACAGTCCCAAACTGGGGACTATCCAATATTTACTCCTATGAGTAAATTTTGAACATATTTCTAAGTTGATACATGCATAAATGTATTATTGTCTTATTTATATATTAAGTTAAACATCATGCATTCGATGATCTCAAATATAAACCCTAAAGTGTCAATCTGAGACTACACAATTCTCTTATAATGTAAGGCATTAGGGTCAATATACATCAATATTAGAGGAACAGAAAGATTTTAACAAATGTAGTTCAGCAACTCAGCTAACACGGTCATGCTACCCAGCACGGTCGTGCTACCTAACAAATACATTTACTCAGCCACAGCCACCACGGCCATGCTACCCAGCACGGCCGTGCTACCTAACAAAAACATACACTCAGCCACAACCAGCACGGCCGTACTACCTAACAAATACATCCACTCCGAACCTTTCCTCAATTGCGACACTACAATAATAAGAAAAACGGTCGTGGTTATGGCACGATCGTGCTACTACCACCAGCACCCATCGCTACCCACCGCCGACCCCAGCCCCGATGTAAGACATAAATGGAGGAGTGAGGCGGTAGAGACAATACCTTGAGAAGAATCGGTCGGTGAGGGAGCTTGTGCGGGAAAAGAACCGGAGAGATGCGCATGACCTTTGCAACACCTAAGGCTTCGTCGTCGTCGACTTGCACGGAGGAGTGCATGGCCTTTGCACGATGGAGGAGTGCACGGCCTTTGCATGACGGCGACACACGACACGACGGCACGACGACGGAGGAGTGCACGACGGCAGCACACGGTTGGACTCTTTGGACAGGGCGGCAGCGTCATGAAGATGGACGTCGGCGTCGGAAGGAGGGGTCTCTAGCGCCGTGCTTTCCAGCAAAATGAAATGAAATAGAAGTCGATAGGTCCTAGGTCGCGCGTGTATTGTTAGAAGCATAACATGTAGCATCAGTTAACTGAGAAAATTGTCGCTACAGTCGTTCTCTATAGCGTCGGCTAAACTAAAAAACCGTCTCTACAGCCTAAGTAGTGCTCAAATTTAAAAAAAAAACGACCCTACAAGTCAGTGTTTATAAGGTCGGTTATCCTTAAAAACCGATGCTATAGGTTCAAAGCGGTGCCCGCATTTTCATTTGACGCTACAACATTAGTTATTTGGAAAAACCGACGCTATAGATCGACCCGCAAAGCCAAAATCGCGTGAATGTTTTCCGCAGGAAACCTGTAAGGTCGGTTTTTATGATAAAACCGATGCAATAGTCTATTAGGTCGGTTATTCTAATAAAAATGACGCTATGGGCAGCGACGTTACTGGCCAAAAATGTAGTAGTGCCCCAATATTTGTTAGGGGGAACGCCGGAATATACTTACCAGATTCCGATATATATATATATATATATATATATATATATATATATATATATATATATATATATATATTGGATGCCCGCGCGGGTAGGCAAGTTAATTACCCGTGCATTGATACACGGTGGCATGATTGGTAATTAAATCGAACTCCATTACGGTTGCATGGTAGCGGTGGCATGTATGTAATTACATATATTTGGTTTACGTATGCATGGAGTAGCGGTGGTACATATTGAAATTAAGCAGAAATCAACTACGTATTGCATAGAACACGGCGGTAGTATTTTTTAATTCAACATCCTTTACTAGTGCATGTGCATGATTCCACTATTTGTAGCTAGACGACAATGAATTATGAGTGCATGCAATAGTGGAAAAGATAGCTAGAGACATTGAGGCATATATTTTTGGTAAATAAAAAATTAATTGAGGACAAGAGCTTTAATCATTTTGAACAGATGTTCACCGTTGACTCATAATTAGGATATGTTCCACGTAGCTGTAATCTACATAATATGCATATAGTTCTAGATACAGTCAGGTTGTATTACAAGACGTGAACCTTGGTTACATTGTTTTCATTCTCATTACAATTTATTTATTCATATTACATATTTTTCCTTCTTATTACAATTTATTATGTACTGAAGTTTATATTCATAAATTTTTGTTTAACACCTTGTGGGTCATCTATTATATCATTAAACATCTATATTAGTTACAATTTTCTCCTCCTTATCATAATTGTCTTTGCTCAAGTCTTTTTACAAAATATTAAACATGTTTGTATTTTCAATTTGCAAAACAATATTGTAATATTTAGGATGATAAGCTTACCATTTTGCATGTGAAGTTCTTAAACCTACAGATTCTTTCTTTGTCTTGTGTTCACATAGAATTCTCTAGTTATCGAATCTTGATTGTTAGTGTAAATGCTACATGTAAATTTTAATGCCTTAATGTAATAAGAAAGTGTCATATATAATATGGACAGTCACATTGTAATAGGCAAGGGTCAACCGTAATGTAGGTGACCGTTTTGTAATATGGATACTCATATTGTAATAAGCAAGTGTCATTTGTAATATGGACAGTCACATTGTAATAGGAAAGAGCCAACCGTAAGTAGGTCACAGTTTGGTAATATGGATACTCATGTTGTAATAAAAAAGTTTCATATGTAATATGGACAGTCACATTGTGATAGGAAAAATCCAACTGTAATGTATGTGACAATTTTGTAATAAGGATACTCATATTTTAATAAGCAAGTGTCATCTGTAATATGGACATTCACGTTGTAATAGACAAGAGTCAATCCTAATATAGGTGACCATTTTGTAATATGGATACTCATATTGTAATAAGCAAATGTCATCTGTAATTGTATGGGTTGACAGAGACCTCATGGTTGTGGTCATGTGAAATAAACTTCATCGATTGTCATCCTTAACTACAACTTTCTCATTCTCATTATGGATTCTCAGTTCTCATTACAAAATGTAATTGTCATTGTAGTTCACTATACTTCGACATAATGTCACTTGTTTACTTGCTACTATTTCTTATAATTATCGTCTTTGTAAGGATAAATGATATGTTGTAATGAGAACAGAGATTCTATAATGGAAAGGAGAAATTTATAACTAAGAATGACATTACGTAAGACAATCTAGACGTATCATTTCTCTTAGACATTGGAATTTGATGCATTTAGATTTATATTATAAAATGTCATCATTGATTACATATCTTTCATTTCCATTACAATTATCTATTTTGATTACAGACATTTCTTTCTTATTACAAAATGTCATCTTTCTTTACTTGTCATTGTAATTCACTATATGTTATCAGAATGTCACTTGTTTACTTCCTGCTATTTCTAATAATTATTGTCTTTGTAAGGATAAATGATATGTTGTAATGAGAACAGAGAATCTGTAATGGAAAGGAGAAATTTGTAACTAAGGATGACGTTATGTAAGACAGTCTGGAAGTATTATATTATTTCCCATATGTTTATTTGTCTTCACAAAACGACACCACTGTAATGATTTTAGACATGTTATATTGGACATTGGAATATTTAATGATGGGTACGTGTCCAATATTGACGTGGTTGGTGCATACTATTTTTACTCTTAGATGAGTCTCGCACCGCCACTCCATGCACATATAATTTTTTATTAAATAATTACCAATAATGCCACCGCTATTCTATTACATGCACGTATAGTAGTTGCACATATTTACAATTATTGCCACCGTTTCAAATCAATGCAGCGCAATACATAATGAGGCACGGGTAACTTCGCTTGTCTACCCGCGCGGGCAGCGAGTGAATTGCCTATATATATATATATAGGATATTTACTTGCTGCCCGCGCGGGTAGATTAGATTAGTTACCCGTGTTTCATGAAGCGGTGCATTGAATTGTAATTACAGATAGCGGTGGCATTACGGTGTAATTATTGAATAGCAAGATTGGTCTGGTGGCATTACTTTGTAATTATTGAATAACAATGGTCTGGTGGCATGACTTGTAAATCTGTAACGCGTATTTGATCCGCACCAGCTGGAAAAGTGATAATAAAATGACATTTCCCGATTGTAATACACAACGTCATCTTCAGTTACAAATGTCTTCTTCCCATTACAATTTCTATGTTCTCATTACAATATATCAGTTATCTTTACAGTCAGGTTTCAACAAAAAGTATGTCTATGTGAACTTGAAGAAGCTGGTTGTCGAGCAAAGTTAGGAGTTCACGAGCGTGTGATTCGCGTTGCCATGGAGGACAAATGAAGGTTCTTATAAAAGATAAGGAACTGGATCAACAACGAAGTAGTAGTGATAATAAGGCAAATAAGTCAAAGTTCTTTATTACGTACACATGTTGAAGTTCTTGAAGGATGGATATTATAAGTTATTCAATACCGATGTACTCTCCAAAAACACTATGACAAGTGCAAATTGTAAAAACTTGGTGTTGTAAGTCTTTGGTGGAGTTGAACCCACCACTAAACGAGGCATACCGGCAACCCAATACATGACGTAATAGGTTCTTTAGATTTTTACTCATGGCTTCTAAATACCTCTCTTCCTACCAACGCCTTCCTTGCCTTTTCTTCCATCCCCTACAAATCCTCCTCGCTACTATGCTTGTCCATTCTGAATCGTCGATCTGCTCACTGCCCGACTGGTCAAACTATTGTACAAACCACATCGTCGACCACCATGACCACAACCATGAGGTCTCTGTCAACCCATACAATTACAGATGACACTTGCTTATTACAATATGAGTATCCATATTACAAAATGGTCACCTATATTACGATTGACTCTTGTCTGTTACAACGTGACTGTCCATATTACAGATGACACTTGCTTATTATAATATGAGTATCCATATTACAAAATTGTCACATACATTACGGTTGGCTTTTGCCTATCACAATGTGACTGTCCATGTTACATATGAAACTTTTTTATTACAACATGAGTATCCATATTACCAAACTGTGACCTACTTACGATTGGCTCTTGCCTATTACAATGTAACTGTCCATATTACAAATGACACTTGCTTATTACAATATGATTATCTATATTACAAAACTGTCACCTACATTACGGTTGACCCTTGCCTATTACAATGTGACTGTCCATATTATATATGATACTTTCTTATTACATTAAGGCATTAAAATTTACATGTAGCATTTACACTAACAATTTAGATTCGATAACTAGAGAATTCTATGTGAACACAAGACAAAGAAAGAATCTGTAGGTTTAAAAACTTCACATGCAAAATGGTAAGCTTATTATCCTAAATATTGCAATATTGTTTTGTAAATTGAAAATACAACCATGTTTAATATTTTGTAAAAAGACTTGAGTAAAGACAATTATGATAAGGAGGAGAAAATTGTAACTATTGTAGATGTTTGATGATATATTAGATGACCCACAAGGTGTTAAACAAAAATTTATGAGTATAAACTTCAGTACAGAATAAATTGTAATAAGAATGAAAAATATGTAATACGAATAAATAAATTGTAATGAGAATGAAAACAATGTAACCAAGGTTCACGTCTTGTAATACAACCTGACTGTATCAAGAACTATATGCTAATTATGAGTCAACGGTGAGCATGTGTTCAAAATAATTATAGTTCTTGTCCTCAATTAATTTTTTATTCACCAAAAATGTATGCCTCAATGTCTCTAGCTATCTTTTCCACTATTGCATGCACTCATAATTCATTGTCGTCTAGCTACAAATAGTGGAATCATGCATATGCACTAGTAAAGGATGTTGAATTAAAAAATACTACCACCGTGTTCCATGCAATACGTAGTTGATTTCTGCTTAATTACAATATGTGTCACCGCTACTCCATGCATACGTAAACCAAATATGTGTAATTAAAATACATGCCACCGCTACCATGCAACCGTAATGGAGTTCGATTTAATTACACATCCTACCACCGTGTATCAATGCACGGGTAATTAACTGTGCTACCCGTGCGGGCATCCAATACATACCCATATATATATATATATATATATATATATATATATATATATATATATATATATATATATATATATATATATATATAAGTCAGACTAGAATACACTCAAGTCATTTTACATGATGCAATATTTTTTTCAAAAATCTAATCCGTTGATCTTCTTAAACATCTTGTGAATAGCTCATACGCAAAATTTAAGCACATTTGGACGATCATGTTATAAAGATAGCAAAAATTATGCATTTGAAATTAGTTTCGCGTGTTGATTTTGTTGCCCTTGGATGAGTGACTTACACTCATCCAAATGAGTTCAAAATTTGTATGTAGCCTAGTTATAGTATGACGATGAAGATCAATAGTTTACATTTTACAAAAAATAATCTTAATATGCAAACACACTTGAGTGTATTCGTGTGATTTGTACACTCGAGTGTATTCTAACCCCTCTCTCTCTCTCTC
Source organism: Alisma plantago-aquatica (assembly GCA_963693085.1). Taxonomy (NCBI): domain Eukaryota; kingdom Viridiplantae; phylum Streptophyta; class Magnoliopsida; order Alismatales; family Alismataceae; genus Alisma; species Alisma plantago-aquatica. Next base: position 98,540,462 of record OY856412.1, on the reverse strand, counting down.
TCTCTCTCTCTCTCTCTCTCTCTATATATATATATATATATATATATATATATATATATATATATATATATATATATATATATATACCCCGCTCGGATATTATTGTTATAATACCCGTCCGCAAAAAAAATTGTGGATCTTACTCAACCGTTTGACAAGATTAGTGGATCTTGGAGTTCCGTCTTAGGCGTGTGTGTTTTTCGACCTTCCAGGGTTTGGGGCGGTGAAACATTTGTGGAGCGCACGGGAGCAAGCCCCGAATCCCGCGAACGGGAGCAAGCCCAAAATCCCTGGAGGAAACCAGTGGCATGGGAGGAAAATTTAATGATTGGCGTTGCCCTTGCCGTCCGAATGGAGAGGTAAGGGCAAAATCCGCACTCGTACAGCAGATCGGGCCTTGATTCTGCCGGAAGTGACAAAGGGGGAGTTTGTTTCAGGAGACATGTGATGGATTTGAGGAACGGTGCATCCACCTAAAAGGGGAGAAGGAGAGACAGTGGCATCACTGACCGATTGTCGACGGCGGTGATCCATATTTGAGACACTGCGATGGTGAAGTTGGATGTCGCTACGGACGATGATTGCGACGTAGGTGGGGATGGAGGAGGTGGTGAAGGCTGGGGCGCGGCAGTGCCGACTAAAAACTCCACCCACCAGAAACTGAGGCGACTCACCAAGGCCATCGCTGATGACGACCTGCGGTAGGCATCCTCGATAGAGCGGCCTCTATGACCACCTCACTTTGTGCTAGGGCCAGGGTAATTAGTGCATTGACAGCCGTCAAGAAGGCGTCTGTCTCCTCCCACTACGGTAACAGAGCGGTACCTATGTCCGATCTCCAGGAACCATATGCAGGATCCCGTCACTAGCACCACGTGTGATCTGCTTGTTTGCTTTTGCATCATCTCTACCATAGTGTCGGCACTCTCTGTGCTTTGAAGACAAATATTGATGATGAGATTCTTGCTGAAGTCATAGCAAGTGAAGGGGGTCTCTTTGGCGTGGTTGGCACAGTTTGTGGGTGCCGCACCAGCTCCGTCATTGTCCACTTTGTGGCCGTCACGTCTTCTGGATCTAGACAATATGCATGTCCTGTAGCTTTTCGATCGATAAACGATTTAACATATGTAGATGTGTTTATCCAAGGGAAAAGTTTAATGAACAATATATTACTAACATATCTAACGCTATCATGTAGTTACTACTCCAACTTGGATAACAAATGGCTATAGATAACAATTCTGTACAGCTTGTAATATGCGACCAATACATGTCATCTAATAACGTTCAAACATGCAAAATAACAAAATCTATGAAATGAAAACAAACACAATTTAAAAAATAAATAACACAATTTTAGAAGAAAATAATTATGTAATATAAAAAGTAAGTATGTGGTATGAAAAGTAACTACCTGATACATAAAGTAACATTGGATCATAAAAAATAAAATATTGATTACTAAAAGTACAAAAATAACTTAAGTAATCGATTAATATTGGGTCATAAGAAGTATCTTGGACCACACAAACTTCACCCTTTGGGTCCTGATCTTGCGATTACACTGTAGAGGCAACATCAATTGATTATAATGTAAATTTAAGGCGAGGTAATTACTATATAACATACAAATAAGTAGCCAGAAGGCAAAGAATGTTTGAAATGAAAATGAATACAATTACAAAAAGGAAACACAAAAATTCATTAGAAAGTAACTATTTGGTATACACAGTAACAATTTGGTATAAAAAGTGACTATTCGACATAGAAAGTAACATCGGGTGATTATGTGTAATAGATCGATTACTAAATGTAAAAAAAATGAATGTAATTCATATTTTTATACTTCACTAGCAACTGCAACAATATTAAGATTTTATAACTTATAATTAAAATCATAGCATAATGTGAAACATAATGGCATATACATCAACTAAACATACTAATGCTTTCTTCTTTTCTCTCTGCCTTCAAATTTTAGTTCCTATGTGAATCTCATCCCCAATATCTCTTTCCGTATGTCGAGCATATGGTCTCAAGAAATTAAGTTGTCAAAAGTCTATAAGATAAAAACTTACACAAAAATATTCTGATTGTATGGTTAAATTTGATTTATGTGCATGGACACCCCTGAACAAGTATATCCCATTCTCAACATTCCTATTCTTGACTCGTTTGCACAGTAGGAGAGTAAGAAGAGATCCAACAATGATTTGAACTCAAGGGACAATTGATGTACTACCCTCATGTGATCTGGACATGAGGCTCTTCTTGGTCACAAAACTTCATTGTGACAAAATTACAGTCCCTAAAAGCTACTGGGAGAAGGTGCAGTGATTTGACATGTAATTGAAAGATGGTTGACCCTATGATGGTGATTGACACTATCATCCAACACAAGTGGGAAGACTGAGAGCTAGGAGACAGAGTGAGGTCGACATGGGTTGTAGTTGGTGATGTATAAATGATGCAATTAAGTATATGGTATGATAAGTAATTATTTGACACATAAAGTAACATTCAGTCTATGAAAAGTAACTATTTGAGACATAAAGTAACATTTGGTCTTAAAAAGTAACTATTTGACACAAACAGTAATTATGATCATTTGGTTGTAAAAATATAATAAATACAAATAAAATAAAATAAAACAAGGTGTGAAATGTTGCGAGCAACAACTCAATATGGTGCAAAGCTTTAGGAAAATTAATAGTCATGCCATACTTCTACCCTAGGTTGTTGTTTGTATGTTCTCAAAAACTTTTTGAACAAATAGCATTGATGTCATTACGATAAAACATATGAACCATCTCAGATGTAATGCTATGTATATCATAGGTAGTTCACCAAAAGTTACAATCTAATGTTCAAAGTAACTATATGGTACAAAGAGTAATTGTTTGATGCATAAAGTAACAATGGGTTCATTAAAAGTAACAAATCAACTAATAGATGTAATAAAAAAATTCTGGAAATGTGTGAGGACGTCTTTGGTCAATTGTTGCTCATTCATGAAACTCATTTCAAACTTGTTGAGCATCTTAAGAATTAGGATAATCCCGACAACAACTCAGACTCAAGGGACTAAGAAATGACCCATCTTAATGGTCATCGAGATAACAATCTCCACAACCTATCCTATATGGATTTCTCAATCCCACCGCCTTGATTACGAGTAAAATTTTGTTATGATTTGACACCTCTTCAAAAAAAAATGCAACTATATTGCACAACATGTAAGTAATTAGGTGTATTATTACTAGGATATGATAGGGTTGCTGACATTTTCATCTTAGGGTGGAGGAAAATCAAACTTAGTCAAATATCTTTGGAGAAGAGTGTCGAAAACACTAGTGTCATCTAATCCCACCACATCCCACCTCAGGTAACCACATAAAATATGGGGGATGGCCACAATCTCATGAATCTATTTCATGACTCGCTCCCCCATGACAAGAAGGTGTCATTCAACAAAGTAATATTTCAAATAAAAAGTAACCATTTCACATACAAGGTAACACTGAGTTATTAAAATAAAAAATGATTAATAAGTGTAACAAAAACATATCAAATTTATATTTTTATGTACTAACAAAAGAAGTAAATATCACAAGGATGGGGGATAAATCATAGCTATCAAGGTTGTTCTTGGGGAAAATATTTTTAATATCATTAGCACTTATGCCCCCCAAGTTGGCCTTAGCGAGGAGGCTAAGAAGGATTTTTGGGATGACATGGAAGAATTGATGCAGGGAATACCAACAGAGGAGAAGATTATTATTGGGTGTGATTTAAATGGCCAAGTGGGGAGTAGAAATGTTGGATACAAGAGAGTTCATGGTGGCTTTGGATATGGCAGTAGAAATGGAGAAGGGGAGAGGATATTAGATTTTGCAGTTGCATATGATAAAATTTTAGCAAACACCCATTTCAAGAAAAGATAATCTCATAAGATTACTTTTAAGAGTAGACACAATTGTATCCAAATTTATTATATCCTTACGATGCGGGTGGATCATAATATATTCAAGGATTATAAAGTGATTCTTGGCGAAGAACTCATGATCAACATAGGTTGGTGATTTTGGATATTAACATGAAGATCAATAAAGGCAAGCATAACAGAAACCAAGATAGCAGGATCAAGTGGTGGAATCTTAAAGGAGAAAAGAAATTGAGTTTTCATGATAAACTCATCATAAAAGGAACTTGGATTTTGGAGTCTGATGTTAACACTATGTGGCATAACATGAGCTCCTGCATAATAAAAAATTTCAAAGAAGTTTTTGGTGAGTCTAAAGGTTGTGGACCTCCACCAAAAGAGACTTGGTGGTGAATGATGAAGCACAAAAGGCTATTAAACTGAAAAGAGAGATCTATAGGAACTTGCCCAAATCTCGAGATAATGCAGCGTTCTAAATATACAAGAAAGCAAAGAAAGAAGCTAAAAATGTTGTTCAGGAGGCAAGATTTAGATACCTTGATGATATTTACAAGAAGTTGCAAACAAGAGAAGGGGAAATATATATATATATATATATATATATATATATATATATATATATATATATATAATGGCTCATATAAGAGAAAGGAAAGAAAGAGACTTGAGTCAAGTAAAATGCATTAAGAATGAAGATGGCAGGGTGTTGGTGAAGGTCGTTGATATCAAGAACCAGTGGAGAAATTACTTCCATATGTTTTTTGATGGCGATATTGCAAATAATGTTAGAGACTCATGTGACGTGAATATAAGAGATATCATTTACACACAATGAGTTTCACCATTTGAGGTCAAGAATGTTGTGAAGAAGATAAAAATGAGAAAAACATGCAGACCTGACGGTATTCCCATTGATGTATGGAAGATTATGGGGGTGAAGGAGTTATGTGGTTAACAAAGATCTTTAATGAGATCATAAAGACCAAGAAGATGTCAGATGAGTGGAGATATAGTACTATAGTACCCATCTACAAGAACAAAGGTGATGTTTAGAACTACACAAACTACAGAGGTATCAAGTTGATGAGTCACACAATCAAGCTTTGGGAGAAGATTAATGAGAAGAGGCTAAGATCCATAATGTAGATATCAAACAACCAATTTGGTTTCATGTCTAGAAGATCAACAACAGATGTTGTTTTTCTGATAAGGATGCTTATGGAGAAGTATAGAGAAAGCAAAAGAGATTTTCTTTTGGTGTTTATTGATTTGAAAAAGGCTTATGATCGAGTACCCAGAGAAGTGTTGTAGATGGTTTTGAAGAAAAAGGGTACGTCTCCAATACATTGACTTGATCAAAGACATGTATGATAGCTCTATTGCAAGTGTGAAGACTCCTGGAGGAGAGACACCAACTTTTCCTATCACAGTTGGGGTACACCAAGGATTCGTACTCATCCCATATTTTTTCATTCTTGTTATGGATGAGATGAAAAAGAATGTTCAAGATGATATCCCTTGGTCTATGTTATTTGCTGATGATATTGTTTTAATTGACAAAATTAGACAAGGATTGAATGATAGAGTTGAACATTGGAGAAAGGCATTAGAATCAAATGGATTGAGGATTAGCAAGAAAAAAGTGAGTATATGTATTGCAATTTAAACCAATCTCGTAGTGTGAATGATGGAGCCAAGTTGGACGGAGTAGATATACCAAAATGTGACAAATTTTGTTACTTGGGTTCGATTATTCAAATATATGGGGATGTTCAAAATGACGTTTGTCACATGATTACCGCATGATGGTTGAAATGGAGGAGTGCAACTAGAGTATTATGTGATTGAAAGATCCCTCTCAGGTTAAAAAGTAAGATTATTAGAATAGCTATACGGCCATCCATTCTCCATGGGAGTGACGGTGAAGAAATAAGGTTTCAACAAGATGAACATGGTTGAAATGTGTATGTTGAGATGAAAGTGTGGGAAGACAAGAAAAGATCGCTTGAGAAATGACTATATGAGGAATGAAGTGGGGGTGACGAGCATTGATGACAAGTTGTGCGAGGGCCGAATCAGATGGTACAGACATGTGCAACACAGACTGACTCATGCGCCTATTTGAAGAAATTCTATTGAGTCACACTACTACAGAACACGCCTTTGGCGTCGGTTGTTTAACCCCTTTTAGCGACTGTTCTCCAGCGACGCCTATGTGGGCGCCGCTGAAGGTCGAACTCTTCGGCGTCAGTTTTCTAACTGACGCCAAAAGGCTTCGCGCCACTGAAAACGCGACAGCAGGGCACCTATAGGCGTCGGTTATGTATCGTAAGCCAACGCCAAAAGGGTTCGCGCCACAAAAAGGGAGCCATCTAGGACACTTTCTGTGTCGGTTTACAACTACCTAACCGACGCCATATTTCCATACGACACGGCCGTGCTTCCCTATACGGTCGTGTTTAGTGCTATAGGCGTCGGTTTTGTACTAAGCACCGACGCGTTTTCCGCCATGGCCGTGCTTTCCTGCACGGTCAGGTTTTTTGTCATATTAGGCGGCGGTTTTATACAATAACTAACGCTGTATGTCTTTGATGACGGTGTTCTATAAATAACCGACGCCTATGTTTTAATTTTTTTTCTTATCAGTTTGCAGGCCTGTTGTGGCTGGTCAGCAGGATGAGAATCTGCAGTTCAGTTTTCTGAACTGCAGGTTTACGATGTCCATTGATATCAGCCTACAAACAGGCCACAAACATGCAAAATCAACAAATATACTTTTCACACAAGTAGATAAATTCAGACATCAATTCAATTCTCACATTCACACATGTAGAAACATTCAAATACATGTAGAAACATTTAGACATGTATAAATATTCATAAATATTCATTTACAAAATATCATTCAACATCGCTATCAGCATCCCAATTATATCTTACAATCGCCACCGCTTGTATGGCTTTTGCCCATTCTTCTCTTACTTCATTTAATACTTCCATCGTATATGGAGCATGTATATTTTTTAAGCATTTACCTATAGTCTGGTCAGTTTTAAATACCTGCAAAGAGAATGATGTATATATAAGTAATAATAACAAAGTAAGATTGATATATTTTATACTAACTAATGAGACTATATATAATGCCTCATGTATGGTAATGATGTCCAATGCGGCATATTGGATAATCATTTTCATAAATCACATCACATAGTATGTGCATGCCCAGCCGTTGTCTTATCTAGCGCACTATAAATTGAAACATACAAAATATTAAAAAATACAACTAAGCACAGTTCACATAAATAATATATACATTAGAGTCGGGAACTTACTTTTACGTTCTCCCAAATTATTGGTTGGTTCTTTTTCCTTGGGACCTTTCCTCCAACATTTTTGAATGCATCTAAACCCCTACATGTTAATGTAACACAGTAAATTGCATAATTAAATAGTAATGTAATAACAGATGTTAACAGATATAAAAATGAAATATTTCTCACCAGAATAATGGCAATCTCATTACGTGTCTAATTTTAATATTCAATGTACTACCCGCAGGATCTAGATAATAAACAGTGAACGTCCCGGGGACAATAACTAGTAACTCCCAATGCCTATCGCTAGAGGTAAAAAAGTTAAAAATTAACAACGAAAAATCCACAATAAAAATGTAATTTTCTTAAGTCCAAATTATAAGTAAAGTAAACTTACTTGACATTGAATGGAGCTATTATTTTAATCTTATTTTGCTGACCGAAAATTGTAAAAGCATCTATATAGTATTGTTGAACACTATCAGGGTCTTTAGCTACCATACTAATCAATGATGGAATCAAAAATCCCACATGGTCAAATGCAAATTATTTGCATTGATCTTCGACTAAGTAGCTACAAAACATGTATTACGTATGCATTAATATATAAGAAACCAGATCACTAGATCTTACACAAGGTATATGGATGTATAAACAAGATCTCACCTTATCCATGTCTCTATCATTGATGTATTCAGCCAATCACACATAAACAGCTCAATAATATCTTGTATAAATAAAGAGCTTTCGTATGATTGACCTGCATAATCCTCTTCTAAAGAAACAATTATAGGGCAATGTATATTATGTGCCCGTAGCTAACATGCCATTCCCCTACAAGCAGGACCTAACGGGTATGTTAGGTCAGTTGGAACCCAACTTGGTAATGCAAGAAGTGGAGGTGGAGGCCTAGGTGCTCTAGGAGTCTTCTTTTTAACCTGTATATATAATTTCAGATCAGTTGACCTCATATATACACATTAACAATCTAAAGTAATGTAAATTTATCTTACAATTTCAGTAGTGTAGACGACATCTGCCTTGGGCCACAATATCACCCCGCCTTCTGCCTCAGCAAGTGTATCAATATCCGGGTGGGGATATGGCAATGTAGCTTCCCTCCAATCACATAATACACATATCGGGCTCACACGAACATAGCCCTGTGGCATTGGAGTCCCGTGAAACGTTACCCCAGGAAGGGACGGGTAAGCATGTGCCTCTGCAAAAATACAGTCTTGTATTTTTATGCGGCATGGCTTCAATGCCTACAAATTTACGTAAAGAATATTACACATATATACATATCATCTTGAAAACATATCATCTTGAAAAGACTAGCTACAATTTCATAAACAATACTTACAGTAGACGTGTTAGGCAGTGGTGGGTCTATAGGATTACTCTAAGTTTGTGCATCAGGAGAAGAGTGGGTCGCCATAGGCTGATTGGAAGCCTGAGATACCTGCCGCCACACTATTTCTTCCTTGACCTTCTCAGCAACTATATCATTGACCTTCTTAGCAACTATATCCTCGACTCTCTTATTCTCCTATACATGGATAAAAGAAATATTAACTTCTTATTATTGAATTTCCTTTTGCAGTAACATTCTAAAAAAAGAATAGATTACCTCTTCTTGTGAAAGTCCCACTCTGGGTTTGCGTTGGGATGGCCCAACGAATGCTTTGATGCCCACACCAGCGCCTGCACCCCTAACACATCCAGGATGATTTGGGTTACCCAGAGCAACTATCAATTCATCCCTTGTGCCCTGAGGGATGAACGTGCCTTGTTTCCTCTGCTCGTGCAGCTCCCGCTAATCACCATCAATAGAAATTGGTAAGTTAACACCACAAATAATCAATATTCAAACGATTGCTCTAAGAGTTGTATTTTACCATTTTTGCATCCGCCTCTGCAGTTGCGGGCTTCCTTATTTCTCCCTTCTTATTTTGCCTCCCAGCTATCCAAACATCATGGTGAGGCAGAGGTGTGCTACCTATAGTAGAGGACTCCTAAGTAGCAGCAGACTCCGCCTGTAGTCTTTGACGAACGCTTGCATAGCCCTTTGGACCCATAGTGTGGTCATGCACATTCAGTGCACGCCTTGCTTTTTGTGCCTCACAGAGGTCCTAGTTAGTATGCACATTAATAATTTGGTTAGTAGCACTAAATGTTAATCTTGAATAGGTGAATACAACATATATTAATTAAATTGGGAGTGACGCCTAATACCTTGAATTCTTCAGATTTTCTTGAAGCAACAAACGTGTCCCAATCTTCTTTGTCCAAGACGTTCCACTGTTCAAGGGCTGACTTCTTCTTCTTATCACCATCTTTTATGTATTCTCTATTGAGATTTGTCCTATATTTCCTAAGCATCTTTCCAGCGCGTTGCATCATGCTTTTACGATGCAGCTTCTCATCCAATGCAAACAGATTCTGTAAAATAGAATTGTTATTATTCCAAAAATAGAATTGCAAATAATAGAATTTGTAATCTACAAAATAGAATTGCAAATAATAATAACTCACACATAAATCCTTCAATATCATGTCTTTCTTCTCTTGAGGAACTTTATGCCAATTATCATACTTAACACCACAATGGCTTTGAGTGACAACCCCAAGATAGTTTACAAAATTATTGCAGTTCACTCCAATTGCATTTCCTCCATTATCAAACTCCACAACCAATCTGGATCCACTGCCACTTAGAACTATTAACTTCTTCAACAGAGTGATGCCCCTTTTCTTATTAAGTTTTTGGTGATGCGCATCAAGTTCCTCTAGTGCTTCAGTGGGTACATGTGCATCATCAACCTAAAATTTGACAAAAATAAACACACTGAATTAGCCCAATATAGAAATATGGGATATATGACATAACTAGAAGATAATGTATTTTATAGAAATACAGGATATTTTTTTAGAACTTACATTTGTATCCTTGCCATGCTCATCATGGACAACATGCTTGATCCAACCCTATTCTAGGGCTGTATCTTGGGTCATTTTGTACCTTTATCACATTCAAATGCATTACAATTACAAGTTATTTCCCCCAATATGATTATCATTGCAAATATGCTTATGGATGTTCTTTGCACTGTTTTCCAGGTACTTGGACCATGCTTAGATGGACTAGAGAGAGAGGGACCCAAAGAAGGACCCAAAGTCTCCCTCAACCTACCTCCAGTGGCCAAGAATCATCCCCAATCAAAGACATCCGAAAATGACAAAGTTAGAAGCGAAATCAAGAAATCAGGCCTCACCACGGCCGTGGCCACAATGCCACGGTCATGGGTTTATTGCCAAGTTCCAACAGGTTGCAACAGGGAAATTCCACCGAGACCCACGACCGTGGCCACCCAGACACGACCGTGGCCAGTGCAGACACCACGACCGTGGCCATCAGCACGGTCGTGGTCAGGAGAAGAGAACACGGCCGTGGCACCCCGCCACGGTCGTGGGAATTAATTGCCAAAGGTTCAGTTGCAACAGGGTTTTTGCCTCCCAGCCATGACCGTGGTCAAGTCGCCATGACCATGGCCGATGCTGATCAAGACACCCATGGCCCCTCCCCACGGTCAGCTCCAACTCCTCCAAAACGGCCGTGTTACCCAACACGGCCGTGGTGCATGCTACCCACCACGACCGTGGCACTCCGCCACGGCCGTGGCCACCACCATCTTACCACTTACTTCACCCCATGACTGTGTTCACCATGCCACGGTTGTCCCCCACTACCCTCACCATGGCCGTGGCACACCCACCACGACCGTGGTGATCACTTACCCTACATAACTTTCCACTACTTTTCCTATTTTACCTTTACTTAGCCCTAGCTCCTATATAAGCACTAGTTGCTTCTAGGGCTCAAGAGAGTGCACTTCCTAGCTGCCCCCAGCTGCTCCCTTCCCTCCATTACTCCCATCCACCTACCTTCCTTGCATTTAATCCCATTTCCACCCACTTTCCACTCATTTCCACCATAGAAACCTAGTTTCTCTAGGTTTCTATCCATCCATTCCACCATTTCCATGCTCTTGGGCACCATTGGAGGAGGAGGATCGTGGCTAGCAGCAAGGAGGTGAAGAATTCAAGCTTCATCAAGCATCCATGGTGTTTCCTACTCTCTTTCCCTTCTCCTTTGTTTCTGTTTTGATCATGTATAGCTAAGCCCCCCCTTGGGTGGGCTGTTTGGGGTGAAAATGTGACTGTGATACCATGTTGGGGGAATATAATTTGTAATGAACATATTTCATTTCTATGATGATTGCCTTTGCTTGTATCTCATTTCCCATTACTTGTGCATGTGATTGTTGTTTAATTACATTAATTTCTTGCCTTGTGGTGCTTGAAGACATTTGCCTCTAGGATGTTTTGGTTTCTATGTAACTATCATAAGATTGGCTCCTAGGTCCTTAATCTGGATCCCTAGCTAGCCCCCTATCTTCCTACATAATCACCTTCTTCCTACATGTAAATGTGATTTCTAAGTGACTAATATAAGTGTGATTAGTGCAATTGCCTAGGATTTCCTAAAGGCTGAGGTGGCTAGTGGCATGAGGTCAAACATCCTCATATCTACTCCCATCCTCACCCTTGGTCCTCAATTGACTAATACCACTTATCCTAGAGACCTAGACTTGATGAGTCCTATGGGAATTACACCTAGCCCTAGTTCTCCAACTAGTAGCATAGGGTACATCCTCATAGCACCCACCTTGTTGTTTGGTTTGGTAGTCTAGAATGAAATATGCTAATTGGTTATTATGGTGACATCCCCCAATTAATGTCAAGGTCACATTCCCAAATGGCCCACCTCCTTCATCTAATTGCTGAAAACCTTAATTGCTTTGTTTTCTTGTTAATGCTAGTGTAGTTCAATTGCTTTAGTTAATTTAGTTGATTTCCTAGTTTTGTTAGCTAGTGTTAGTTTAGGTCTTTGATCTTGATTTGTGGTTAACTTAGGCTCTCAATTGCTAGTTGTTTGCTTAGTCTAGTATAGTTTGTTCTTGCTCTTGTTTAGATAGCTTGTTAACTTAGATTGATAATTTAGTCTTTTGATAACTTAGTTTCATATTGCTTTTCCTACTTTCTCACTTAGCTTAATCAACAACCAACCAACCAACCTTTAAACCCTAAAAACCCTACTCTTCGCAATAGGAACGTAGCTCACACTTTCTAACTCTAGCGCCCCCTCTATCTCCGTGGTTCGACCCCGCATCTTGCCTTTGATCTATACTACAACAGTACCCCGTACGCTTGCGGGCGCATTGTTTTAGTTTTAGTGATAGACTCTATTTGGGACCATACAAATATCGAAAGCAAAGATCCCATCATCCCATGCCTCCCGACCTCGTGGATTGCGCTTGTTGCAAGCCTCTAGCGGGAGTGCAACAAGCTTTCTGGCGCTGTTGCCGGTGATACAGGTGCTTGGCCTAGTTAGATAGTGTAGCTTAGCCTTTCCTTTTACCCTCATCATTGTTATTAGTTATTCTTTGTGTTACTCTTGCATATTGGTTTACTAACTTGGCTCCCTGTTGTTTGTTTGTGACTTGTGCAGGTGACAGTTGTGCATGCGTAGTACGCGTTCGACTTGCACCGACTTGGTGGTCTACCACCCCGAGATTGGGAGAAGAAGGCGTCAAGCTAGCTGCAACCTACACCGAGAGGCCAAGATGGCCGAGAACAACCCGCCACCGGATGTTCCACCACCACCACACCGCCCGCTTCATGAGTATTTCATGCTGGGGAACTACAACTCCCCCATCGCCACGCTAGTTGACCAAATGCACGGTCAGCAGTTTTCCATCCCGCCGGCACTCTTGGGGCTTCTTCCCACATAGTACGGAATGGACAACGAAAATCCTTACCACCATATAGACCCGTTCTTAGAAACGTACTCCACCTTCCGCACGCCTGCCGCCACAGACGACTCGATCAGGAGGACGCTCTTTCCCTTCTCTCTCAAGGAGAAGGCCAACGAGTGGTACGTCTCGAGGCCAGATCTCGTCACATGGAATGAAGTAAAGATTGAGTTTCTGAAGAAGTTCTTTCCGATAGCCAAGTTATCCTACATGAGAAGGTGCATCATGTCCTTCGCCCAAAAAGAGAATGAACCCTTCCATGAGGCATGGGAGAGGTTCCAGAAGTTGCTTCGTGACTGCCCTCATCATGAGGTTCCGCTTTGGCAGCTAGTTCAGGCCTTTTACACCGGGCTTGAGGAGCATAGCCAAAACAATGTAGATTATTCTTGCGGGGGCACGTTCATGGCAAAGCCTCCCGAGGACTCATGGCCACTGTTTGAGCATCTCGCCGAGAATTCTCACTACTGAGCTTCCACAAAAGGGGGGCATTGCGGCCGGAGCTACACTCCTCCACCATCCTCAGTGGCTCCCGCACGCAATGCCACCAACCCCGATATGATGAAAATGATGGCAGATATGATGCAGATGATGAAGAATCAAGTGGGTGGCTCTTCTAGCCAACCTGCAATGGCTGTGGATACTGTAGATGAGGAAGTAAATGCTTTACATTCCTTCAGTGGCTGCAACAACCAGGGCCCAATGTCCAACTCCTACACTCCCGAGTGGAGGAACCACCCAAACTTCTCTTGGAAACAACAGAATGAGGATGGATAAGGACAGGGGCAGCAAAAGCCACGCTACAACTCCAAGTTTGAGGACGAGGTTCTCAGAAGGCTAAGAAGCCTAGATGAATTCAAAAAGGATGTAAATGCACATGGGCAGTCTATAAGCCGACTTGAGCAGAGGTTGGATCAGATTTCTCTCTCTTTGGCTAGAAGAGAAGAAGGAAGACTCCCCTCTCAACCAATGCCAAATCCAAACAATGATGGGACTTTTCTAGGGAACACTTCGAGTGCGTATGTTCCACCATCTTGCCAATCCCCACCAAACCCCTATGCTCCTCTGCCTCCTCAAGCGCCGCTCAATTATCAATATGCTCCACCTCCACCTCACACTTACCAACAACGACCTCCACAATATCACCCCCACCACAACAACAACTGCAACCCCAATTCATCCTTCAAAATCCCAACTCCCCTCACTAAAGGCCTCCACCACCCCAACAGCCACAACCACCTCCACAAGCTCCCTCTTCTACCACCCATGAGCATGTGAAGGTTGTGACTACATTGAGGAGTGGTAGGACTTTGGAGAGGCCCCATGGTACAATTGTTGGAAGAGATGACACTGAGGCAAAGCAGGTTGATATTGAGATGCAGATGGATGATACTGTGATAAGAGACAGTGTTGATATCATGACACCGAGCATTGATACTGTGATATCGAGCCATGATACTGCGATTCCAGTGATACCAATAGATGATACTGTTGATTTGGACCGATTGGGGTCCCAACTCCCGCCATATCCTGATGCACTTGAGGAGCCTTCTGTTGCAAAGAAAAAGAAGAAGCATGCGGAAGATATTTTAGAGATCTTCAAGCAAGTAAAAATCAATGTACCTCTTCTAGATGCAGTCAAACAAATTCCATCCTATGCAAAGTTCCTTAAAGAATTGTGCACCTTCAAAAGAAATACAACAGAGAGGACGCCTAAGAAGATCAAGCTCACTGAGCAAGTGAGCTCCATTCTCCAACACACCATCCCCCGGAAAAGAAAAGACCCCGATGCTCCCATTATCTCATGCTACATCTGGGCACATCGCATAGACCAGGCTCTTCTTGACTTAGGGTCTAGCATAAACTTGATACCGTATGATCTGTTTGCTGAGCTCCAAATGGGGGAGTTGAGGCCAACCCATTGCACTCTACAGTTGGCCGAACGATCTGTGAAGACGCCTAGAGGGCATGTGGATGATGTGTTGGTCCATCTTGATGAGGATACTTTTGCCTTCTTCCCAGCCGATTTTATTATTCTTGATATGGAAAAAGAGGCTAGAAAGGTACCAATCATTTTGGGGAGACCTTTCTTAGCCACAGCTGATGTCGTGATCCATGTGAGGAAAGGGACCATGTATGTTACATTCATGCACATGAAGATCAGGTTGAACATCTTCAAGTCTTCTACTATAGCTGAAGTGATAGGGGCCACCGAGGAAGATTGTTATTTGGTGGAATGCCTAGATGAGATTGTTGAAGAGTTCCTACCTACGTGGATGGAGACTTCCAATCAAGGTAGAGGTCTTGAACCAATTGTTGAGTTCCCTGATGATGATGATGAAGATGATGAAGAGTGTAAGCTAGCCTTAGTGGCTGCAAGTCAGGACCTTCCTTCTATTTCTGCACCATTGAAGAACTCCCTTGAAGCACCCCCCATCCTTGAGTTGAAGAAACTTCCTGAAGGATTGAAGTACGCCTTCCTTGGCTCAAATGACACCCTCCCGGTGATCATTTCCTCCATTCTCTCTCCTGAACAAGAAGATGCCTTGATGGAAGTCTTGAGGAAGAACATCCAAGCCATTGGATGGTCTATTGCTGACTTGAGAGGGATTGACACCTCTATATGTGTGCATCGGATATACTTAGAAGATGATGCGAGACCGACCCACCAAATGCAAAGAAGGTTAAATCCAAAGTTGAAGGACGTTGTAACTCAAGAGGTTGTAAAGTTGCTTGATGCAGGGATCATCTATCCCATTTTTGACAGTACGTGGGTGAGTCCCATCCAAGTTGTGCCCAAGAAGGTTGGGATTACGGTTGCAGAAAATGCCGATGGTGAGCTTATGTCGGTGAGAGAGCAATCCAAGTGGAGAATGTGTGTGGATTACCGGAAGCTCAATGAAAAGACAAAGAAGGACCACTACCCACTTCTGTTTCTTGATCAGATTTTAGAGATATTGGTTGGGAAGAGCTTCTAATGCTTTCTTGATGGATACTCGGGATATTTTCAGATTGTTGTGCATCCGGCGGATCAGGAGAAGACGACATTCACTTGTCCAAGTGGTACATTTGCCTACCGGAGAATGCCATTTGGATTATGCAATGCCCCTTCCACTTTCCAGAGATGTGTAACCTCAATCTTCGCTGACATGCTTGATTCGTCACTTGAGGTTTTCATGGATGATTTTTCAATTTTTGAGAAAACCTTTGATGAGTGTTTGCTACATCTAGTTGCTGATCTGGAAAGATGTGTGAAAGTTCTCTTAGTTTTATCTTGGTAAAAGAGTCATTTCATGGTACCTGAGGGTATAGTTCTGGGACACCGAGTTTCGAAATATGGGATTGAAGTTGACAAGGCCAAGGTGGGCCTTATCTCTACACTCGACATTCCTTCGACCGTAAGACATGTTCGATCTTTCTTGGGACATGTAGGTTTCTACCGGTGCTTTATCAAGGACTTTAGGAAAATCTCAAGACCACTCTGTCAATTACTTGAGAAAGATGTTGAATTTTAGTTTGATGACAAATGTGTTGAAGCCTTCAATCATTTAAAAGAGAGGTTGATCTCTGCTCCTATCATGCAGCCCCCGTATTTCTCTCTGCCATTTGAGATCATGACGGATGCATCCGATATGGCAGTGGGGGTTGTGCTGGGTCAACGCGTTGGCCGAATTCTTCATGCCATCTATTATGCAAGCAAAACATTAGACGATGCTCAAAGAAACTATACGACTACCGAGAAGGAGTTGCTTGCGGTGATCTTCGCTCTTGACAAGTTCTGGCCGTACCTCTTGCAAAACAAAGTGACAATCTACACAGACCATGCTGCGTTGAAGTATCTCATGTCCAAGAAAGACTTGAACTAAGGTTGATCCGATGGATTTTGTTGCTCCAAGAATTTGACATAGAAATTATGGATAAGAAAGGAATAGAAAATGGTGTTGCAGATCATCTCTCCCGCCTTGATGGACCTTTTGATATGACAAGTCCAATCAAAGAGATAATACCACATGAACAACTCCTCTTAGTCTCATCTGTCCAAAAGCCATGGTACATGCACATAGCGAATTTCCTAGCCAATGGGAGGATACCGAGCATGTGGACTAGAGAGGAAAGCAAGAGATTGTTTGCTATGGTCAAGAACTACATTTGTGATGACCCTCACCTCTTCAAGTATTGCCCCGACCAACTCATTAGGAGGTGTATTCCGGAGATGGAGCAGCAAAAAGTCTTATCTATGTGCCATTCCGGAGTGTGTGGAGGCCATTTTGTACGGAAACGCACGGCCGCCAAAGTTCTTCAATGTGGATTATACTGGCCGACATTGTTCAAAGATGTTCATGACTTTTGCAAAGGGTGCTTCAAGTGCCAAAAAGTGGGCACCATATCGAAGAGGGACATGATGCCTCTATCACCTATTCTTGTGGTAGAAGTGTTTGATGTTTGGGGGATTGACTTTATGGGTCCTTCCCCCCTTCTTTCGGGTATGTCTACATCTTGGTCGCCGTAGACTATATATCAAAATGGATTGAGGCTGTAGCAACAAGGACAAATGATCATAAGGTGGTGTGTGATTTCATAAAATCCAACATCTTTAGCCATTTTGGTGTCCCAAGGGCTATGATCAGTGATGGCGGGAGTCATTTCATCCACTGCACCTTTGAAGGGCTACTAAAGAGACATGGAGTGAATCATCGTGTAACTACTCCTTACCACCCTCAAACGAGTGGTCAAGTTGAGTTGGCAAATCGGGAGATAAAGCTCATTTTGGAGAAGACAGTGCGACCGGACCGCAAGGATTGGTCACTTTGCCTCAATGAAGCTTTATGGGCATATAGGACTGTATACAAAGCCTCGATTGGCACTACACTGTTCAAGCTTGTCTATGGTAAGAGTTGCCATTTGCCGGTTGAGATGCAGCACAAGGCACTTTGGGCCCTGAAGAAGATGGACTTTGATGAAGAGAGTGCCGGAATGAGAAGAAAGCTTCAATTGCATGAGCTAGAAGAAATGCAGCATGAAGCATATGAAATGTCAAAGAGCTACAAGGAAAGAACCAAGTTTCTACATGACAAGATCATACAGAAGAAAGAGTTTGAGCCCGGCAAATGGGTATGGCTATACAATTCAAGGATGAAGTTCTTTATCGGAAAGCTTCGTTCTAGATGGGAAGGTCCTTACCTTGTCAAGAAGGTGTACCCATCCGGGGCAGTGATCATTTGTGCAAAAGAAGGAGCTAAGGAATTTTCCGTCAATGGGAAAAGATTGAAACCTGTTGTTGAAGTCGGCCCGGACAATGCCAACCAAGATTTTGATGTTGTTATGCTGGTAGAAGAAGAATTCGATGAAGAGGAATGCTTAGATGAGGATGAGAAAGGGATTTACTACAAGGATCTTTTGAAAGTCCCAAAGAAGTGAAAAAGTCCAACAAATAAGCCTGGCTGAAGGCGTAAAATTTAGCGCTAGTGGGAGGCAACCCACGTTGTTTGAGATTCTCGAACCTTTTCCTTTTCTATACTTTAGTTTTGTTTTACACAAATATACACACACACTTGTGCTTTACAGTTTTTGTTTGAGTTTTGATGATGGCAGGTGATAGACATTAGAGAGAGAAGATCTAGAAGTTAATCGTGGTCATTTAGTCATAGTTGTGGTAAAAGAACAAATAAAACTGAAAGATCAAATTGTAAAGTTTGAAAATTGAGGAGACAAACCCACCACGGCCGTGGAGCTCAACCACGACCGTGGCGCATGTAGAAAAACACGACCGTGGCTCCAAGCCATGACCGTGGGAATTAAAGCACCAGAGTGGCCAAAGTTACATGTTGTCTTGAAGAATGGCCACGACCGTGGCTTCTTGCCCACGACTGTGGTGAAAGAAATTGCCCAAGACTGTGGTCCTCACCATGACTGTTTTGAATACGGCGGGCCATGACCGTGTCAACAGGCCACGACCGTGGCAATTTATGCACCAATTTGGCCAAAGTTACAGGTTGTTTTGAAGATCAGCCACGACCGTGGCAAGTCGACCACGGCCGTGGCGTGAGGACAAGGCCACGACCGTGGCGAGGGTAAACCGGGGGGTTCTTCATCGACAACACGACCGTGGCACCTGCCACGGCCGTGCTACCCAATCCTGGCCACGACTGTGCCCCCCTGCCACGACCGTGGCCGAACCCGGTTCAGGAAACAAATATACTTTTAAGTGTCCAAACATGACCCCCCTCATTCTTTCGTCTTCCACCTCCAACAACGCACCGTGGCGGCGGAAAACGTCCGTGTACTCCCCCATTTGTCACCTCCAACCATCAAAACCACCTCCTTTTGATCCCTTATCCATCCCGAATCGATCCCTAGCCATCCCTCTCCCATTCTCACCGTCCAATCTCTCCCAATCGCATCTCCATCTCCATTTCCATCTCCATTCCACCCAGCAACTCCCCTACACAAAACCTCCACAAAAACTCTTCCATTCTCATCCAAATCCACCACTAATCATATAACCACCATCCATACATCACTATCCTTCCATTCCACCCACAAAACCACATCCACACCACCATCTCCACCGAATCCGAAAATCTCCATCCTACGCCTCTTTCACTTCCATTTACGCAATGAAGAAGATTGGGAAGGCTATCACAAAGGGGACGAACATCCTCACCAGAGGGAAACGGCGTTCTAAAAACGCCTCCTCCGATGTGTCTGTTCCATCCCACACCCCATCACCTACCGCTTCCGCCCACCATTCCCCCTGCCGGTCGCAATTGGTGAGCGGATCACACTTCCGCTCATCCGACAGCCACCACATCACAAACACTACCTACGAGGGGGAGGACGAAGAAGAGGAGGAGTCCATGGGGTCCGACTTGGACCACCTCATAGATGAAATCGAGCCGGAGGCCACAAGAAGAAATCCAAAATATAAAGTAGCGTCGTCATCATCCAGGTTGCCTCCAAAGCCCACACCATCCCGCCACTCGACGTCTCAGGTGACGGCGAGGCGTGGTGTGCAGCCGCAACCCTCATGGCAATTGCAGCAAGACGAGGAGCAGTTGACCCACTGGTACAATTTTGACACCAGCTCGGGGTCGCATTCCTATGCGATGGAGGAAGAACAAGATAGCGAGGAGGAAGAGGTGGAGCTGGAGCCGGAAGGAGAAGATGTTATGACATTTTTGGAGGTGGATAGAGAGAAGACCCTGGGCAAAGCACCGGCGGGGGTGTCCTATGGTAGAGGACACAGGAAAAAGAAGGTTGATCTTATCTACCCCAAGTGCATGATGAGGCGAGTCGTCGCCACCAAGTACGGGTCTTAGAAAGTGATCGATGATCTAGGTATCAAGGAGGCAGTGGAAGGGAGCTTAAAGAGAATAGGGTTGTGGGATATCCTTTTCACACCGCAGCCAACCTACATCGCCTTGACCCGAGAATTCTTCGCTTCTCTCGAAAGTACTAAAGTGAGGGGTTGTGACGCAATCAAATTTGCCATAATGGGCAATGTGCACACCCTCACTTCCACTGAGCTGAATGGGATATTTGCTGCAAGTCCTGAAGAGGTCGTCAAGATGGATGACAATTTGTTCGAGAAGGTGAAAGAACTGGATTATGCCTATTTCTGGGAGACAATCACAGGCAGCGGCATGTACGACGCAGGAAGATCAAAAACAGCTGCCATAAGAAATCCAATGATGCGCTATGTGCAAAAGGTTGTGGCAAACACAATTGTAGGGAGGTATGATAATCAAGGCTCCATTTCACAAAAATATATGTTTGTCTTGATATCGATGTACCTTAAGAAGCACCTCGACCTTGGTGTTCTATTGATTGATCATATGAAGTCCATACACTACAAGAGCACAAAACCCTTTGTCATGAGTGGGTTTGTGACTTCGATTGC
Organism: Alisma plantago-aquatica; assembly: GCA_963693085.1. NCBI lineage: Eukaryota > Viridiplantae > Streptophyta > Magnoliopsida > Alismatales > Alismataceae > Alisma > Alisma plantago-aquatica. Next base: position 98,519,426 of record OY856412.1, on the reverse strand, counting down.
ACTAGCGTTGGGATACGATCTCTCAGGGTTACAGGACGCACTTGAGGCAGAGTTTGTTGACCTCAACTACTTGGTGCGCTCCCACACTATAAAGATAAAGGAAAAGAAGATGATCTATCTTACTACTAGTGTGCCGGACTTCGAGCTCGAGCTGCCATACCACGCGGTGCCTCTTCTTTCTGCGTTGGGAATTCATTTCAATTTGAAAGAAAAACTTTTCAAATGGCAGCAAGAACACCCAAGAGAGACGTATACAAGGAGAGCCACTGCTGTACATGAAGACATCGCTGAATCTAATGTACAAGGGCAGGAGCATGAAGAAGAAGAAGAATGGCATCCCTGAAGAACAAGAAGGATGGATGAGGGGACATCCCAGCTGCAGCCACCCTCAGGGAATGCCTATGACATGGCCACAATCTAGGCACACCTTGAGAACATTCAGAAGATCCAAAGTGACATGCAGTTTTCCCAGCATCAAATGTGGTATGATCAGCAGTAGATGTACTATCAGATCAACCACTTGTATCAGTATCACCACGCCCAAGTAGAAAGAAACCTCGAATGGGGTGCAGATTTTTGGGGTGGTTTGGCTGGGTATCCACAGACTTACCCTCCACCCCAGGACGACTACTGGGGGCACTATTACCAGCATCCTCCGTCAAACTCAGCTCCAGACTCAGCTCCTCCTCCATATCCTCCGAACATGCCAGACCAGCCACCGCAACCATGACACTTCCCCTATCTCCCCTAAGCTATAGTTTCATGCTGAGGACAACATGATTCTAAAGTTTGGGGTGGGTAGGGCGGCACACATCTCCCTATCTCTCTATTTTTGTCATTTTGATATAACCTCTGCCATCTAGTTTAGTTTTATTGTTTTTGTTCTTTTCATTGCATCTTTACATGGCATGTAGTTGATTTCTGCAGTTTTGAGTAATTTTTCAAAAAAATTTGCTTTTTCAGCCATGCATTGTATCTCATGTAGTTTTTTGCTAATTTTTGCATGTTTTAGCTAGGATTTACTTTCTTTTTACCTAAAAATGTGTTTGAATGTGATTTAGTGCAATTTGACACCTTTTTGGCCAATTTTGCCCAGATTTGATGTTTCTTGTCCAAAAAGCGTGTTTTGACTCAATCTTTACCATGTTGAATGAAATTGCTTATCTTTGACAAATACAAGATGATATGCCATGATGAAGTGCTATGTGGTATCAACGAGTGACTTCTTACATGCTCGTCACCTCCATTGGGAATGTGTTGGTTTGATTGAATTATGATCCGAGCAAGCATAGAACGTTTAATGTTTATGGAGTTACTTGATTGATATATGGATTTCATTTGGTTCATTCATGTGATGTGATATCTATGGTGAAGTGTCGGACTAGTTTTCATGCAGGAGACCTTATGTGGAAGATTATGCCAAGTGACCCCTCTTTTTGACCCGACCACTCTTTCATCACCTTCATACCTCTCCGCCTCATAAAATGATGCCAAAGTGCACATATTAGCCGTGGTCACCTCCAAAAGTTTGGGGTGGCCACATCTTTATCTCCCCGCTTCACTCTATCCACCATATGCCCTATCTACACCAAGGGCAAAGAAAAAAAGAAAAGAGAAGAAAAAATAAAATAAAAAGATGCTCCTGTTTAAGAGCATTCAAATAAAGAAAAGAAGAGTGTCTAATAGCACTCCAAATCTTACTGCAACCCTTTCTTCATTCTTTCATGCCCATGGAGCTAGGAAACATCAAACCTAGCTCACTTTATCCCTTTTCCGCAGCCATGTGGGTCATCTGGCATAACTTGAAGCATAAGGTTGAACGCATGAAGATGAAACAACACTCCTAGTCATCGGCGATTAACATCATCATGAAACGGGCTACCCGGAACCTTGTGAATGAGATATTGATAACGTGTGCAATCCATGCATTATATGCGAAGTTCATGTGCTCTGTGCTCTCTTCATGGTTGGTTTGTGAAAGTAGAAGAGGAGGGAAGTGATTTGCATGTACCTAGTCACCATTGATCCCATTTAGCATTTGTCATCCATCATATTGCATTTGTCATACCTTTTGATTGTGGAAAAATGGAAAAGAGATTGAGTTGGAGGATACTTGAGGACAAGTATGTTTCGAGTTTGGGGTGGTGATCCAACCCTATTCTAGGGTTGTATCTTGGGTCATTTTGTACCTTTATCACATTCTAATGCATTAGAATTACATGTTATTTCCCCCAATATGATTATCATTGCAAATACACTTATGGATGTTCTTTGCACTATTTTTCATGTACTTGGACCATGCTTAGATGGATGAGAGAGAGAGAGGGACCTAAAGGAGGCCCTAAAGTCTCCCTCAACCTACCTCCAGTGGCCAAGAATCATCCCCAAGCAAAGACATCTGAAAATGACAAAGTTAGAAGTGAAATCAAGAAATCAGGCCTCACCACGGCCGTGGCCACAATGCCACGGTCGTGGGTTTATTGCCAAGTTCCAACAGGTTGCAACAGGGAAATTCCACTGAGACCCACGACCGTGGCCACCCAGACACAACTGTGTGAAGACACCACGACTGTGGCCATTAGCACGGTCGTGGTTAGGAGAAGATAACACGACCGTGGCACCCCACCACGGTCGTGGGAATTAATTTCCAAAGGTTCAGTTGCAATAGGGTTTTTGCCTCCCAGCCACGATCGTGGCCGATGCTGATCAAGACGCACGTGGCCCCTCCCCATGGTCAACTCCAATTCCTCCAAAACGGTCGTGTTACCTAACACGGCAGTGGTGCATGCTACCCACCACAATCGTGGCACTCCGCCACGGCCGTGGCCACCACCATCTTACCACTTCCTTCACCCCACAACCATGTTCACCATGCCATGGTCGTCCCCCACTACCCTCACCACGTCCGTGGCACACCCACCACGACCGTGGTGATCACTTACCCTACATAATGTTCCACTGATTTTCCTATTTTACCCCCACTTAGCCCTAGCTCCTATATAAGCACTAGTTGCTTCTCTAGGTTTCTATCCATCCATTCCACCATTTCCATGCTCTTGAGCACCATTGGAGGAGGAGGATCGTGGCTAGAAGCAAGGAGGTGAAGAAGTCAAGCTTCATCAAGAATCCATGGCGTTTCCTACTCTCTTTCCCTTCTCCTTTGTTTCTATTTTGATCATGTATAGCTAAGCCCCCCCATGGGTGGGCTGTTTGGGGTAAAAATGTAACTGTGATACCATGTTGGGGGAATATAATTTATAATGAACATATTTCATTTCTATGATGATTGCTTTTGCTTGTATCTCATTTCCCATTACTTGTGCATGTGATTGTTGTTTAATTACATTAATTGCTTGCCTTGTGGTGCTTGAAGACATTTGCCTCTAGGATGTTTTAGTTTCTATGTAGCTATCATAGGATTGGCTCCTAGGTCCTTAATCTGGATCCCTAGCTAGCCCCCTATCTTCCTACATAATCACCTTCTTCCTACATGCAAATGTGAGTTCTAAGTGACTAGTATAAGTGTGATTAGTGCAATTTCCTAGGATTTCCTAAAGGTTGAGGTGGCTAGTGGCATGAGGTCAAACATCCTCATCTCTACTCCCATCCTCACCCTTGGTCCTCAATTGACTAATACCACTTATCCTAGAGACCTAGACTTGATGAGTCCTATGATAATTACACCTAGCCCTAGTTCTCCAACTAGTAGCATAGGGTACATCCTCATAGCACCCACCTTGTTGTTTGGTTTGGTAGTCTAGAATGAAATATTCTAATTTCTTATTATGGTGACATCCCCCAATTAATGTCAAGGTCACATTCCCAAACGGCCCACCTCCTTCATCTAATTGCTTAAAACCTTAATTGCTTTGTTTTCTTGTTAATGCTAGTGTAGTTCAATTGCTTTAGTTAATTTAGTTGATTGCCTAGTTTTGTTAGCTAGTGTTAATTTAGGTCTTTGATCTTGATTTGTGGTTAACTTAGGCTCTCAATTGCTAGTTGTTTGCTTAGTCTAGTATAGTTTGTTCTTTCTCTTGTTTAGATAGCTTGTTAACTTAGATTGCTAATTTAGTCTTTTGATAACTTAGTTTCATATTGCTTTTCCTACTTGCTCACTTAGCTTAATCAACAACCAACCAACCAACCTTTAAACCCTAAAAACCCTACTCTCCGCAATAGGAATGTAGCTCACGCTTTCTAACTCTAGCGCCCCCTCTATCTCCGTGGTTCGACCCCGCATCTTGCCTTTGATCTATACTACAACAGTACCCCGTACGCTTGTGGGCGCATTGTTTTAGTTTTAGCGATAGACTCGATTTGGGACCATACAAATATCGAAAGCAAAGATCCCATCATCCCGTGCCTCTCGACCTCGTGGATTGCACTTGTTGCAAGCCTCTAGCGGGAGTGCAACAATGCTCATCATGGACATCATGCTCATCATGGTCAACCATCTAAAAATGTAATTAAAAAGGCAAACATTTAGCATTTGTATTAACTATAAGATAATGAAACATCAAATTTGAAAATGATATTGATATTAAAAAAGCAAACATTTAGCTTCAATAAAAAAATATAAACATGCATGCCTCTAAAATTGTTATCTTTTATCAATTAACAATCCTTCATTGTGATCTCTGCGCACATATAAGTCATCATTCTGATATATAATAAATGTGTACCACCTATCCCATCCTTTAACATCTAATCTCGCTAGTAAGTGTATAGTGTATTGGGTTTTTAAGAAAATTTCGGCAGCATTTCCCACTGTTCTCTAAGTACATATGTACTTAGAGAACAAACGGGGAAATGCTACCGAAATTTTCTCGAAAATCCAATACACATTATACACTTACATCCTAAGTGAGATTAGGTGTTCAGGAGCAGTCCCAAACCGGGTAGGAGTAAATCTTGGACGGGTTTCTAGGCCAACAAACACAATAATAGATAGGTACATGTTAGGGTTTCATCACAATAATAGCTTTTGTCGCTCCATCTATTGTTACCTTTCAACTTATACAATCTCAACACAGCGCTAAGCTTTGTAAACTCAGCACAGCCTGTGTATAATGGTATCTCAGCGCTAAGCTTCGTAAACTTAGCACAGCCTGTGTATAACAGTGAGATTAGGAGGTACAATGAAGCCGGACTCCATACAAACAGTATATAATTTAGTGATTGTTCATTCTAATTTATACCAATGTACAAGTAATATAAAGAACAATGATTGTTCACTTTCTAGGCCAACAAACACATATGATGTCATTCTTATATATAATAAATGTGTACCACCTATCCCGTCCTTGAATACCTAATCTCACTAGTAAGTGTATAATGTGTATTGGGTTTTCGAGAAAATTTTGGCAGCATTTCCCCATTGTTCGCTAAGTACATATGTACTTAGAGAACAAACAGGAAAATGCTACCGAAATTTTCTCGAAAACCCAATACACATTATACACTTACATCCTAAGTGAGATTAGGTGTTCAAGAACAGTCCCAAACCGGGGACTATCCAAGATTTACTCCTAATGAGTAAATCTTGGATGGGTTTCTAGGCCAACAAACACAATAATAGATATGTAAATCATATCATTAAGAGAATGGTTTCATGTTAGGTCATCATAGGTCATAATAATCCACTAGAATGAGCAAAAAATATCTCATGGTGTTAAAATAGCATAAGAGTGTTTGATCTTGATTCTAGAGTGTACAAGACATAATAGTGACTACTGATTTTGTGGGGTGATATCATTTCATAGGATTTATAGATTCAAATTTAACAAGTGTACAAGTTGCATCATTATAATACTCTAAAGGTGACTAGTGGGTCATAGCACATAAAAGATGGCATTACAAGGAAAGTAAGCAAACTAGATCAATTAACACTCATCTCAAGGGAACATTAGTTACAGAAGGGACCAAGAAAGAGTGTTTTTAATCACTAGGATCATACAAGTAGCAATGTTGATTAAGTCTATGTGATTAAAGATCAAGCAGTGTAATAAAATAGGGTTTACCTCTGTTTGAGCCCAGTCAGGCGTCAATAGGGAGAGAGGGTGAGACGGAGGGTAGGTGAGTAGGCAGGCAAGCAGGAAGGTGAGTAGGCGACAGGCAGGGAGACGGCAGGCAGCAGTAGATGATCAATTAATTCATGAAACAATACATAAATAAATACAAATCAGTACATAAATAAACACAAATCAGTAAATAACTTAATTTAAAAAAAATACACCCAATAGCATTGTGCTTTGGCGCAGCCCAAGCATCGCCCAGGCATCCTAGAGGCCTAACTAGGCTGGGTGCCTGGGTTTGGGACCCTAGGTGAATGCCTGGCCGCCTAGGTGTGCCTGGGTGCCACCTGGGTAGGTCGGCAGGTACCTGGGCAAGCGAGTAGGGCGAGGTCGAGGCGAGGTGAGGTCGAGCAGGTCGAGCAGGTGGGCGGCGGTGACACCGGCGAGCTCCAGGACGGCCGGCGCAGGGTAGGCAGGTAGCCGCAGGGCAGGCAGGCGGTGGCGACACCGACGAGTAGGGAGCGGTGGCAGTGCAGAAGGAGCAGGAAGCGGTGGCAGAGCGGCGGCGACGCACAAGCAGCAGCAGTGGCGGGTGGGGGTTGAGTCGGGCAGCAATAGTAACGGGGGAGATTTCTGTAATGAAACAGAAGAAAGGGGATGAGCCGGGTGATCGCGGGATATTAAGTTCATAAAAGGCATCGGTTGTCTACAAAACCGACACCTAAACATCTTCTGCGTCGGTGGATCATAAAAACCGACGTCCAATTGGACAACATTTGCCCTAAATTATTTGGTGGGAACCATTATCAGCGTCGGTTATCAAAGGATAACCGACACTGAATGTGATACTTTTCGCGCAAATTTTCATCATACATAGGCGTCGGTTTGTATCTAAACAACCGACGTTGTATGTGACACTTTTTCTTTTTGCTCGAAAATTGGATTTCGCGGGTGATTTTAGGCGTCAGTTTGTCTTACCTAGCTGACACTGAATAGAAAGAGGTACCCGTGTCTGGATGGTCTTCAAATATAGACGTCGGACTTACTAAATAGCCGACGTGTAATGTTATAGGCGTCGGTGTTTGTAAATAACCGATGCCCAGAAAAGCGACACTGAATGTTGTTTCTGTAGTAGTGTCAAGCCCCATAAATAGAAGAAGAGGAAGACCTAAATTAACATGGAATGATCTTACAAGGAGAGATTTTGAATCTCTACATCTCAACCAGAATATGGCCCATTATAGAACTAAATGGAAACAAAGGATCCTTGTAGCCGACCCCAACATAGTTGGGACTGAGGCTTAGATGATGATGATGATGATGATATACTAACAAAAGAATAATGATATAACGATCTGATTAGAACTTACTAAAATTATGATATAATACAAAATAAAATGAGAGTATAAAGATTCCAAAGATAAGAGATAAAACTATGATCTTTTAATTGAAGTAATATAAAAATAATTTCATTATTGCTCGGGCACTACAATAGTTTGATAGTATGACATACTTTGATGAGCATGGTTCTTGACCTATTTTGGGTTGGGTGTAAGTGTAGGCTTTTTTCATAATTATCTAACACATAAACTAATATTTGGCCATGAAACGTACTTATTTGACGCATAAAGTAATATTTTGTCATAAAAAGAAATAAGTCTTTGGCATGTTTTCTACACAAAAGTAACTATATTGGTTGAAAGTAACTATTTTGGATAGAATGTAATTATTTTGCATATAATGTAATTATTTTGTACTAAAAGTAACAACCTGATATAGAAAGTAACACTTTTTCTTATAAATAACTACTTGAACACTAAATGCAGGTTATATAGTAAATGTATATCTATAATTAATATTATGTTATATACATGAAATATAATTATATGATGATGTAATTATCATAAGATGTATATGAAAGTAATCAAAAGGTAAATATATAACAAATGAAAACAAACTCAATTACAAATAACAAACAACAAAAATTCACACAAAAAAGTATCTGTTTAGTATAAAAAGTATCTGTTTAGTGTGGAAAGTGATTGTTTGATACATAATGTAATAGTGAATCGTAAGAAGTAACAAATTGATCATCAGAAGTACTAAAAATATAGGTTACAGAATAAAGTAATATCTTAGGGATAAGTGCAATATGATAAATATGGATCATGATTTCAAGGTAATGTAATTATAATATAAGGAACTCCCATGTAAATAAATCATATTAAAATGTACAAGATACATAGTATTACATAAAACTAGGAGTTCATAAAAATGGACAGCTATACAGATAGTGATCTCTAAAATAATGATTGAATACTTCTCTGTTGCATTCTTTACTATGTAGAATGGCTAACGGGACGCCTCCTTGTGAAGGCTCCAATTGATGCCATCAAGAAGTTTTTATATATTTTAGTCATTAAATAATGTACTACGCCATTGATCATGCCTTGTAAATTTATGAGAGTACTTTCAAAAAAGTTGGAACTCTTTTACGTTTGATTTGTTGTTTAGAGTAAATTATAGGTTCTTCTATATCTATAGCCACAACTAGAAGAGGTGATCCAATATGTTAAATATTTTGTAATACTGGTAGGAAATTCCATGTACAAATATATTCCATGGACACAATCTAAACTTTGAGAATTTTTTTAACAACTAATGTGAACACAACGTACACATTACCTCCTTCCTACAAACAATGCGACACTTACACACACACCATCATAGTTTTAAATTTGAGAAAAGTGAGTGAATTTGAATATTGAACACAGTGGCACTCAACAACACATAGCAGTTCAAAGACGCTAGCTAGCATGATTCAACACATGGCATGAGGAGAAGAGGAGGCTTTTCAACTACAACATGTGAACCTTTGTTCATCGATGCTCATTCCACTCAAAATTCTAAGGGGTTAGAGTGTCAGTTCACTCATTTTCTCCTTGTATTTGAAGGGAGATTTTGGGATCTCTTTGGCATAAGGAACAAAGGAAAAGGCCGCAAATCATAAGTCAGTCTTCTATATAATATGCTTGCATGGCTACCCATATGCTTCAGGTTCTACTACTTTTTTGTTTACATCTAATGAGCAAGTCAATCGATCACACAAACTGTGGCAGGTTATAATATCTTAAGCTACAATTTTTAAGTTTTTGCCATCACTCCTAGGCTCTATCAAAGCACACCTAGCCTTAGTTTCTCATCATTGTTGTTTCTTTCCTGCCAACCATCTCAATATGGGTAGTCAACATTGACTTTTTGTCAAATACTTTATCTACTTTGTCTCTGTGAGTGGTTTAGTATTGGAATTACATAGCACATCTCCTTAGCTTTGACAAAAGTTGTGACTTCAGATTTAGATTTCTCGTGTAAGATGAAATGAAGATAGACTAACGACATCAACATTCATTCTCTATTCTTCCTACTCTAAAGGATCTCCCTTGCCATCTTGTACCATTGGAGACCAGGGTCAAACCTTGGTCGTGTAGAAACTTACCCTCGCCGGCGTGGAGTAGGTCTTCTCCTCATAGAACCCTTCTGATTTGTCCACACGCCACCAGTGAGCATCAAATGTGACCCAACAACTGGACCAGTCATCAAACCAACTTCATCTAGACTGACCTTTGCGGCGGTTCCTTGAGAACCTCGCCCTGGCACACATGTCTCACAGAACACAAGACCAGTCACACCAACTTATTCGACATCATCCGCCACAGCGAGGACTCAAAAATGATCTTGCATTCATGACCTTGACGACAACATGCCCACCTGTCTGATCCTGACCGAGTTGTTCTAGCCCTAACCAAGCTCTACAATATGTGCCGCAACTCCAACCTGCTAGAGGATGGGATCTCAGAAAAAATTGGCAACACCATACAACTTATATCGATCATGATCTACGCCAACCAGTATCAGCGACTTCATGATATCGTCAACGTGGAAGCTATACACACTCGAGGATAATCCAGGAACCAGGAACCTCCACGGACTGCCACAACCTAAAATCAGCGGATCTCCACAATGCATTTGTCCTGTGGCGACGGATGTTGCTGAACTTGTGGGCAGGAACTGCGGTCCTGTGTTTTCTCAATAGGTAGCGAAGTCGGATGCTATATATATAATGCGTGCCACCATAAAAACGGGTAGTCTAACTAAAGTATCCCCATGGGCATTTAATGAATCCTCATATATATATATATATATATATATAGTTAGGCTAGAATACACTCGAGTGTACGGATCGTATGAATACACTCAAGTGCGTTTGCATATTAATTAAGACTATTTTTTGCAAAATGTAAACCATTGATCTTCACCGTCATACTATAACTAGGCTACATACAAATTTTGAACCCATTTAGATGAGTGTAAGTCACTCATCCAATGGCAACAAAATCAACGCGCGAAACTAATTTGAAATGCATAATTTTTGCAGTCTTCATAACATGAGCTATACATATCCAAATGTGCTCAAATTTTGCATATGAGTTGTTCGCGAGATGTTTAAGAAGATCAATGGATTAGATTTTCAAAAAAAAATATTGCAGCATGAAAAACTACTTGAGTGTATTCCGCTCCAGATACACTCGAGTGTATTCTAGCCTGACTATATATATATATATATATATATATATATATATATATATATATATATATATATATATATATATATATATATCTGTGTGTGTGTGTGTGTTTACGTATGTATATATATACATATGTATATATATATTTATATATATGTGTATCTATTTATATATATATATATATGCATATATACATGTATATATATTTATATATATATGTATATATATGTGTGTGTGTCTACACACACACATATATATACTAGTGAACGCACACGTGCACATGCACATGACATATAAAATTTGTTGAAAATGTGCGGGGAGATGACTCGTCCGTGAAAGGGTCCCTACGGTAAAAGATATTTATGTTGTCGTTTGAAAGGAGAGAATCATGGAACCGTTTCCGTGAGATGGAGAGAGAAATACAGAATTAAAGATAATAAAAGTTAACAGGAGAGTGTGAGAATAAATATTTGTAGGAGAAAAATTCCTTGAAAAAGGAGAGAAAAGAGTGAATCAAGGAGAGCGCAGAATCAAACTCACTTTTTTTATAGTAGTACGTATATATATATATATATATATATATATATATATATATATATATATATATATATATATATATATATATGTGTGTGTGTGTGTGTGTGTGTGTGTGTGTGTGTGTGTGTGTGTGTGTGTGTCTGTGTGTGTAGACACACACATATATATACATATATATAAATATATATACATGTATATATGCATATATATACATATATATATATAAATATATACATATATAAATATATATACATATGTATATATATACATACATATACATACGTATGCATATATATACATATGTATGTATGTATGTATGTATGTATATATATAGAGAGAGACAGGCTAGAATACACTTGAGTGTACAGATTGCATGAATACACTCAAGTATGTTTGCATATCAAGATTATATTTTGCAAAATGTAAACCATTGATCTTCACTGTCATACTATAACTAGGCTATATACAAATTTGAGCCCATTTGGATGAGTTTACATCACTCATCCAAGGATAACAAAATCGACGTGTGAAACTAATTTGAAATACATAATTTTTGCGGCTTTATAACATGACCTATAAATGTCCAAATGTGCTCAAATTTTGCGTATGAGCTATTCACAACATGTTTAAGAAGATCAATTAGATTTAAAAAAAAACATTACATCATGAAAAACTACTTGAGTGTATTCTGCTCTGAATACACTCGAGTATATTCTAGCCTGATACTCTCTCTCTCTCTCTCTCTCTCTCTCTGTATATATATATATATAATATATATATGTATGTATGTATGTATGTAAATTTATATATATATATATATATATATATATATGGGCTTAAATTTAATGCTCACGCGGGTAGCCTGGAATTTTCTATTCGTCTCGTTGAAAAAATAACTATTTGGTCAGAACAGTAACTTTGTGGAAAAAAAAGTAAGTATGTTGACTAAAAAGTAATTGTTCCACTCAAAAAGTAAAACCATACAAAATACACACCGAAAATTCTAGAATAAATATGCAATCGTATATTTGTTATAGTTGTTACAAATGTAATTATTTATGCATGAAAAGTAATAGTTTGTAATATAAAGTAACCCTTTACATGTGTAAAGTAAGAACTTAAAAAAAATCCAATTTGAAAGGAGTAGCTACCCACGCGGGCAATGAATATATATATATATATATATATACACATATATATACATATATATATAGTTTGTCTTTGTTTCCCGCACGGGTAACAAAGGGGAAGCTACCCAGCAGCAGGAAGCGATGGCATAAGGCCGTAAATATTTCAAAAAGAAAATGAGCAGAAAAAGCGAGAAAATGGACGGAAAGACAGCGAGCGAAAAAAACCCCAAAACCTCCGTTCGAACCCTCACGCTGCCCTGCGATAACTGCCATTCTCATGCAAAAGCACCAGCGACCACATCCCGCAACCCCTCCATCCCCACCTCCTTCGTCTCCAGTCAGAGCGACTATAAATTTTGTCTCCATCATCTTTGATTCCACCTCCTCTCTCTCGCTGCATCTCAATTACGGAGCAGCTATCCTCTTCAGAGATGACGAGGATGAAGAAGTCATCACGTAAGACCTCGACAATGTCTTCGTGGAGAAGGAATCGACAATTAAGGACTGTGATTGAAGAAGACGACGACTTCAAATTGCACCACTATCAAGCCGACGAGAAGATGGCCAAAGAATCAGAGAAAGCAGCAAAAGCAGCGGCCGCGGAAGGGGAGATAGAACGGGATACAACACCACCGAGTACTTCGAAAGGGGATAAGGAAGGGGCTACGATGGCCAAAGAAGCGGATGAAGTGGGAAAAGAAGCAGGTGTGGAAAGGGAGAAGGAAGGTGCTGCGGCGACTACTCCGACAAAATAGAAAGGGAACAAAAGAGGGACTGTGATGGCCAAAGAAGCGGATGAAGCGGGACAAGAAGCGGTTGCAGAAGGCGAGAAGGGAGGTGTTGTTGAGACTCCTCAGACAAGATGGAAAGGGAACAAAAGAGGGGCGGCAGATCACCAAACGAGTAAACCTTCAGCGAAAAGAGAAAAACGTAGTAAGATAGCTACCGTTGGTAATGGAGGCAATGGAGCTACCGAGCCTGAAGAACCTCTGCGTAACAAAGCGGAGAACGAAGAACGACAAGGTAATTTGTGTTTGCATGTACATTACAAATGAAAAATATAAACAAAAAGATTTCGACTAAAAAGTAGCAATGCATGTTGAAAGAGTAACTGTTATAAGAAGTAGAGTAACTAGATGATGCCTAGAGTAACTATAGCAAAACATTGCAGTAACTATACGATAGTCTAGAGTAACTGAAGCAATGTTGGAGTAACTATTATAGAACAAAGAGTATCTCGCACACTACATATAGCAGTTAAACTAGGAAAACCATATTGTTAAGCTAAAGACTACACTTTTCGAGTAACTGTGTTCGTATGCAGGGGAAGAAAGGAAAGGGGATGATGACAGTACAGATGAAAATCAACAAAAGAATGAGACAGAAAAGGCTACTGCGGATGAAGGAGAGGTGAAAAGAAGTAAAACGAAAAAGAAGGGGAAAGGGAAGGCTGAAGCAACTAAGGAGAAATTGAAGGTTGCTGATGAGAGAGGGGAAGAGGAAAGAAGGAGGAAAGAGAAGGGAATAGAAAAGGCTACCGATGAGGGAGGAAAAGAGGAAAGAATGAAGAAGACAGAAAAGGGGAAAGGAAAGGAAGATGAAGGTAAGCTTGTATGGATTTATAATTGTGTTAATTTGTTGTTACTCTCATAGGACACTTACTTGCAATTTATTAAATTGTTGTTACAAAATAAACAACTAGCTTTAAAAATGTGATCAACCTACCACGTATAATGAATTATGAAAATTTTAAGAGTAACTTGACTGACTAAGATGTAATAATCAAAAGAAAACCTAAGAGTAAGTTTTGATATGTTTGCAGTGGGAATCAAAAGGTTGTACCAAAGGTGTCACATAAAGAGCTACATCACCACCAGCAACATCATGGTGTTTACAAGTAATCATCTTAAAATGATGAGGTCGACGGCCTTTGCAAACTTGATAAAGATGTCTAATCTTATGGTTGACATGGGCCTTCTGGAAGTTTTAATAGATAGATATGTGGATGATGACAAATTTTTGCTGGCCAAAGGGGTAGAAAGAAGGATGAACGTTGAGGATGTGGGGGTAATTCTAGGTATTCCTAGCAAAGGTATGGATATAATACCTAGGAAAAATTCTGAGATAGTGATCTCAATATGGAAACAGTTTGCCAGGGTGACACGTAAATAGGGCTATGAAGGTGAGACCTCAAAGAGGTTAATGGAAAAGGATGTCCTGCACAAGGACAACTTATCAAAGCTTTGGAAAGAATATGCCAAGATCAACGATCCAGTGGACTATCAGAACATGTGTCGTGTGTGGATGTTGCACCTTCTGGCAACATTCCTACTCCTAGACACCAGCTATTGCACACCAATCTACATAATGCACTACCTAGATGATGTTACTGCCACTAGGCAGATGAATTGGGCAAAGCTGGTGCATGGGAGTATCTTCAAGAATATGAAGATGCTGAAAGAGAATATCCAGCTGAGGAGGAAAGGGGAGAAAAGGAAAACCACCCTCTACACAACAGGGTGTGTGATGTGCCTATGCGTAAGTGAACAAAATTATTTTCATCTACATTGTTACAATAATGACTTGGGGGGCAGTTACATATGCATTATGTTTTCTCTCTGTTACATGTAGGTTTGGGCATATGAGATGACGAAGATGGCAAATCCAACCTTCCTTGATGCCAAGCCAAGGATAAAGAAGTGGGTTGTGCCGGTCGAGAAATTGATGGATTTAGGGGCTGTGGACCCTAAGGATGTAAGAATATTTCTTCTTTGTTACAAAAGCTAATATACAACATAATCCTACATGTTTGCATTGTGACACATTTTTTTTGACAGGATTGTCAAAGGATGATGCTAGACCAGGTAGATGATTGGCGAGTTGCAAGAATAATGAAGGACATGCCCTACTACCTTGTGGAAAAAAGGGCAAAAAGTAAGACAATGAAAGATAAGGCCCCAGCAAAGCCGATCATCAAAAAAGGAGTGACTGTTGAGAACTCCACCCTGGAGAGAATCCACATACTAGAGGAGGAGCTAAAGATGAAGAAGGAGATCTGCACAAAAATAGTTGTTGAGGCATTCACTGACCTGCAGAGGGAGAAGAAATGTATAGAAAAAAGGATAGCCGAGCTAGAAGAGGAAAATAAAAATCTGAAGAGAAAGTGGGTAGATGAAGGTGACAAGTGGGTTCAAACAATTTGCAGAGGGGTTTGCCTCAGTGAATGTTGATGAACCCAAAGACATGTCAGATGTGCTTCATAAGAAGGATGTCGATACGGAGGACAAAGAGGACGACACACCAAGGAAACGAGGCAGGATGAGCCTGAGAAGAAAGTATGTGGAAGAGAAGGAATCAGAAGATGAGAATGATGATAAGAAAACTGGTGATGAAGAGGAGAAGAAGAAAGAAAAAACAATTGATAGTTCTGACCAAGGAAAGTCTGCACGGGATGTAGAAGAAAAGAACCAAGAAGAAATAAGAGAACAACTAGAGAAAAAAATTGAAGAAGAAGAAGGACAGAAGGAGGATCCCAGATAAAGGTTGACAAAGAGGAAGAATATGGAACAACACATAATAGGGAGCATAGAGAAGAACATAAAGAAAAGGAGGGAGGAAATAGTAAGTTTGTATCTCCTTTCAAGTATATCAGTACTTGAGTAACTATTTGATATAGTAGAGTAATTGTGTGATATATAAGAGTAACTGTAGGAATATAAAGAGTAACTATATGATAGTCTAGAGTAATTGTGTGAATTAGTAGAGTAACTGTGTGATATAGAAGAGTAACTTTAGGAATATAAAGAGTAACTATACGATAGTCTAGAGTAATTGTGTGAATTAGTAGAGTAACTGTAGGAACATAAAGAGTAACTATACGGTAGTCTAGAGTAACTATGCGACACATCAAAGTTGTGTAACTTGTGGAAAATGAAGATTGAATTCTAACATGGACTGCTCTTTTGTTGTTGATAGCACAAGCTGTTAAATTTCATTAGTTTTTAGCATTTCAAAAAAAAATAAACCAAGAAAATTGTCCATCACTTCATGAACAACATAGAAGAAATGTAAGAAAATTGGTTATTTTGTCAAGTGTACAAAGATAAAACATTACTTATTCAATATCCAACTCATATGTATAACATCTATAAAAATGATTGGCAGGTCAAAACAAGAATGGATATTCAGTGATGACACTTGGTGCACGGGGAAGGACCTCGCTACGCTCCTACACAAAGATGATATGGCGCAATCACTTGTAAGAAACAAGAATGTAGTGTAACTCTTTGAAACAGATAATTTGGATTGCTAAACAAGAAAGCTTGTGGTTTTTTTCAGGCTCTGGACTGCTTTGTGGAGATGCTCAAGGCGAGCACAAGAAAGTGGAGGAAGAAGGGTTTGACGTGGCACTGCATGAGCACTTATTCTCCGGTAAGAAAAGCAAAATTGGTATACAAAATTACATCAAAAAACAAAAATAGATACACAAACTGAAACTTATAGATGTGCATTTTTAAATTCTACATTTGCAGTAGAAACTTGCATTTGATGTTGAGAACATCATCCTGGAGCAGATTGACATGCTATCACCACTCTTCAACATTCTATTGAAAGATTGGGACACAATGGACTCAGTGTTCACCATACTAAACAACGACAGCCACAGGCACTTGTATGAAGCAAGCTTCAGGGATGGAGCACACCTGTCTTATAACTCGATGAGTGGAAATAGCAAGTCAAGAAAGGAATTCCTTAGATGAGTAAGTGATCTATAAAAAGTAACTCTATTAGTAGTGGATTGACGGGATTAATGTTCATTGATTGATGATTAATAAAAGTTATGTTTTTTAATGCAGGTGGGTATTGTGCACGAATTCTTTAGGGGCGCACCGGAAAAAGGGAGTCGATTGTCGCAGTTGGAACGGGAGTACTCGATGTGCCCACAGTAGGAAGAAGACTCACTTGACTGTGGGATCTTCATCGTGAAGTACCTAGAATGCATGGTCAATGGAAAATATATGGACTTCACCTGCAAGGACATGCCGGCAATAAGGGATGATATTTTTTAGAGAATGATGGAAAGGGGGCAGCTGCAGCCTGTACAAGCGGATGAAAAGGATGCAAATGAAGACATCAAAGAAGGTTCATCTGAGCAGAACAAGGTAGAAGAAGATGAAGGTCAGAAGTGACAAGAAGCAGAGCAGAAAGAAGCAGCAGATGCAAAAGTGCCTGAAGAAAAGAGCACGGAGGAAGAAGTTATTTCAAGCCTAGATAGATGGCTGAGTTCTAGCTGAAATACTGAATTATTAATTGAAATGTTAAACTTGAACAATTTTCTTCTGGGGTTCTGATGTGTAACTACTGTGAGATATACATTTACTTGTGTGCAGAAAAAAGCCTGAAAAATATATTTGATCTAAATCATATTGTAAATATGAGTTATTTTGGGTTTAATATATAATGTTTTATGCTTTGAATGTTGTGTTCTTGAATGTAAAGTTGTTGTGACTTTGTATGAAGATATATACTTCCAGTTAACCTGCCAAAAAATAAACTAACTCAAGAGGAAGAGTGATGATGATATCGTAACCCATAGAGTAATTATAAGAACACTAAGAGTAACTGTAATAGTATAGAAAAGAAACCCTTTGGCCCATCTGTTGTGGTTTTGTATGAAGATATATACTTTCAAATAGCCTGCCAAAAAATAAACTAACTCAAGAGGAAGAGTGATGATGATATCGTAACCCATAGAGTAACTATAAGAGCACTAAGAGTAATTGTAAGAGCATTAAGAGTAACTATAAGAGCACTAAGAATAACTGTAAGAGCACTAAGAGTAACTGTAAGAGCACTAAGAGTAACTGTGACAACACTAAGAATAACTGTGACAATATGAAAAGTAACTCTAGCATTTAAAAAGTAACTGTTGTACTTTGTAAAGTAACTCTTGTGGATGAAGGTTTGTGTAACTGTACGAGCATGAGAGCAAGTGTTCGATTCCAAAAAAAATGGTAACTGTATCAGAACTCACTGAAAAAGAAGAGTGGTGAACTCGTAATCCATAAGGTAACTATAAGAGCACTGAGAGTAACTGTAAGAGTACTAAGAGTAACTGTAAGAGTACTAAGAGTAACTGTAAGAGCATTAAGAGTAACTGTGACAATAGTAAGAGTAATTGTGACAATATAAAAAGTAACTCTAGTCTTCAAAAAGTAACTGTTGTACTTTGTAAAGTAACTCTTGTGGATGAAGGTTTGTCAAAAATAAGAAACCAGTGTATGTGAACCACATAATAGCAAACTGACATTTCGTAAGTAACTGAACAAACATGAAAGTAACTGTACTAATCCAAAAATGTAGGTATTTCATAAGAAAAGAGTATCCATTGCACACGAAGAGAAACACATATTCTTCAAAAGAGTAACATCTGATCAGAACAGATTCTTTGTAACATATTCAAAGTATATGTACAGCTGCTGGAGCTCAAGGTAACACACAGATAGATTACAAACACAAGTGAAATATATGGAGGGTTACAAAATCACTTTCACAAAACTACACAAAAAGAACAACCCATTACAGATTTGAATATGCCTCACTCACGCACTAATCAACTACAAACTCCACTAAAAAAGACAGTCATCCATCAATAGCAGTAGCAGCAACAGCTCCCAACCTCATGATAATAGAAAAAAGAACATCACACTTAGCAGCATTAGGATGCTCCCTAAAATCAATAGCAGTAGAAAAAAAGAAGGGTTAGCTAGCAGCACCAGTAGCTCGAAAGAACAGAAAATAGCAGCAGCAAGATGAGATAACAAATATACACATCCAACATCAACAGACCACACGAGCAGCACCATAGATAATCGTTGAGCAGCAAACAGCAACAACACAGAGTCCAAAAAGAGTATCCCTAGAGAATGGACTACTTCTTCATAGGGCAGTTCCTGCTATCATGGTTAACCCCAAACTCTAAGCTATTCTTGCATTGCCTCTCTCTTTTAGACTGAGAAATCTCAACTCCATATTTAAACCTCACATCGGTCGATCTAGGTCTCCCCTTAGTTTTGTAAATACTAGGGATATGGACGTTGACAACAGAAGAAGAAGATGTATTAGAAGAGGTTACACCAGCACCTGCACCAGTATCAACGAGATCCAAGTCTAAGAGCTCCTTTCACAAAGCTAACAATTTTTCATGGCAAAGATCTATAGCGTTGTTCCTACACGCTATGTTGACAATCGAATTGTAGGTAGAAACAAGCTGAAGTGTCCTCCCATTGGATGGATGCTTAACTGACGCTTTGCCAAAAATCAAAGGGTGTTCTCTGTACCCTTTGGTCCACCTCTTCAGTATGTATGGCTCGGTTAGAGTGATAAAGTCACGACTCTTCAAATAACACATGATGTGACTGCAAGGGATACCTTTGAATTTCAACATGAAGCAATTGCACAAAACAATCTCACTAGATGACTCTTTCTTCAAGAAATGGGGAGATCCAAGGCCACCGACACGATACACCTCAAAGACACCTTCTTCTGAATCTTCCTTTACATTGTAGACCATGCTTTGATGAACCTCAGACTGAAAGATCTTAAAGATGGACTTGGTGTATATACCTCTCATTTGCTCCTCTAGAGACCACAGTGATGACAAAGGGAGGTTACTGTACTCGTCGTCAAAGTCTTTGAAAATTTCAATCTCACGTACATGAGAGTAAGTAGTCTCCAAGGAACATAAAAGTTCAAAGAGAGTCTTCCTACTATTCACATGGCTTCTAATGAACGCATTCAGGCTCTCACTCCTTTGAGTTGTCCTCATGCCTGCAAAGAAAGAAGACTGCATATAGCACAGAACCCAATCCCAACGCATCACATGCATATTAGAAAGCCAAGTAATGGAAAATAGATCATTCTGTTGAACTACAGAATCCCACCTCTCTTCAAAAATGTCAACATCATCCACGTTCCACACACAATCATTCAAGGAGCTTATGATCTGGTCCTTGTTAGGAACACCACCAAGCTTAGAGGGAAGCTTCTGTAGGATGTGCCAGCTACTGAAGCGATGCTTGCAATTTAGAAAAACAGTAATGATAGCAGCATTCATAGCAGGATCCTGATCGGTTATGATGGAAATCGTCTCTTTTCCAAAACAAAGTAAGTACTGTTTGAAAACCCAGACAAAGGAGTCGTACTTCTCATCGACCAGCAAAGATGAAGCAAACAACACTGTCTTGTGATGGTGATCAACACCACCAAACATTCCAAAAACTGTCAGATACTTGTTGATGTGTGTAACACCCCTCCCTAGGGTTACATACATAACCAACGTAAGCACAACCTAATCCCCAACATTATCCAGAATGTGGGGTACTTGGCATTTCAGGGAGGGATTATCACAACCATGATATTCATTGCACAAAATAAAGTTTAAATAAACCATCACAGGATCAAGATTACAATTTCTCATTCTCAAACCTTAACAAAAGTTACATGTACATAATCATGGTAAAAGGAAAAAGGTCTATAAACTAGGTATGGTTGGCACCCCACCAAAGCTCTTCTCCTGTAGGTCCTTGAGCTAGGGTTTCCTCCTTAGATGGACTTCCATCCTTAGCTAGCTTCCATCATGTGGGCATCACGCCCCCAGCCATGCATCAAACAAATGGTAAGTGGATTGAACATGTTATAATATAAGAAAACTTGAAAACTGAGAATAAGCATTAACATTTACATTGAACATTGAAAAGACATGCATTTTCTTTTAGATCAATTTCTTTTATCTTAACCTATATAAGTATCCTCGGTTTGCACAAATGTGCCTCTTCTCTTATGCACCGAAGTGCCTCTTAGGTTGCACCGAGGTGCCTCTTCTCTTATGTACTGAAGTGCCTCTTCTCTTATGAGGAACTTATATAAGTTTCATTTTTATCATTCTCTTTCTCTTAATGCTATTATCTCTACTTTAAACTTTATTGGTAACAATTATCATTATGGTTCATGAAGGTGATATCATCCATCATAAGCAACTCAAAATATATTAATCTTACTGAATTTAACAATTAGGAACAGTGAATAACATAAACATGACATTCATTGCAATTCACACATGCATACTTCAAATAAAACAAATTAACTATGTTCAATTGCATGGACCACTTACCTTTTCACTTGGAGAGTGAATTCTCTCTCTTCCTAGGTTGGGTAAAACCCTAATCACGTCTTGGGTCAGAGAAACCCTAATTATCCTGTTTGCAACAAATCTCACATTATTATACATTTTATTCACCAAATAAAACCCTAAATTCCATTTTCTATAAAACCAATGTTTGGCGATTCAAAATCAGACTCTAAAAACCACATATTCGGATTCCTCTCGAAAAATCCTTTCCAAATCATATTTTTTCTCATTTTTCTGAGCATCGAGCGATTTATTATGAATTAATGAAAATGGGCCAATCAAAAATTAGAAATATGCCACATGGGCCAATGAGAGCCCGCCACATAGGCGCGGTCTCGCCTAGGTGGATTAGCGGTCAAAGGATAGAAACGATGTGAAAAACCAAAATTACCCCTGCAATACTCACAAACGAATTAACCTTGCACGGGGGGTACTTTGGCCATTCAATGACCAAGCATCTTCCACCCCGCCCCGTTAGACATGGCGTCGAGCGCCGGGACAGGAGATGGAACCTCCTATCACAGCTCATGAGAAGGAGTCAAATATGGGAATCTGAGACCTCAGCGGCCTTCCTTGCATCACGGCGGATCTAGGGAGCTAACTCCCTCAATGTGGCGAGCATCGAAGCTCCACCTTGCTGCTGCCGTGAGCACTAGAAGGGGGCAAGATGGCCGAGATCCCAAAACACCATGATACAGCGAGGAAAAACTACAAGGATGCATCAGCCAAGATCTAGAGAATCCAAAATAATACACCCGGCCATGAAGGAAAGCTCCTGACCTGGAATAGGTTGTCGAAGTAAAGAAAACAGGGGAGGCATACTCGACAATGGGGTACGAAGCCACAAACCTGAAAACTCAAAACCAAAGGCCGATGAGCACTCACCGTGACCTCACGAAGTCATGCGATGAAGACCCTAGGCCGCAGAGGCCCTGAAGGACAATGGCGACAAGCACCGGTGAGAGAGGGGGGTCGGCCCTATAGGGTACATCGATCAAGGGCACGGCGAGCCAAAAAGATGATACAACTAGGACGGACGGAGGTCGAGGGTGCTCACCGTGCTCCTGATTGAGACGAGGTGGATGGAGGAGACCAGGCGAACTCAAGGTCACCGGAGATGAAAACTGGAGTAGGTCGGGGAACATCAGGAATCTGGGGATGAAATTGAGGGTGGAAGAGGAACACCTCAGGGCAGGCGATGCTTTTGGGTACTTAAATGGGCGATGAGTAAGGCTATGGTGGTGGCTGCGCAAATCGGTGGAGAGAGCAGTGTGAGCCCTAATGGGCATTTCCTTAAATGAGAACAAGAGGGGGAGTTCTAGAGATCGGGAGATGCACGGGAGAGAGATGAATCCAACGCAGCAAGAATCTCACAAAACGGCTGACTGAGGAGGGAGAAATCAATCGAGGAGTTACTCATTGGGTTGGTGCCCCACTTGCCTAAACAGGCGGGAGGTAGAGGATGAGCCGGCTGTCGTCAGATCAATATCATGAGGCCAGAAAAGGCACGCATATAAGGAAAAGAAAAGGAAAGGCGTGACAGGGAATAAATCCCCGAACCATAGGGAAGAATCGAGACATTAAATGTAAATCTAATCAAATCAATTACAAAACTTCCCCATTTTAGTTGGAGGGTCAAATAAAGTCCAAACGAGTCCAAATTTGGACCATTCACTAATTATAGGGTCTAGAATATTCCTATTAAATCATATTTAAGTTTCCTCAGTGTTTGGTCCATGTTTTCTATTTTCATTTCTTATCTTAATTTAAGTGTAGAAACTAATTATATAAAAGATGGGGAATTTTCTTTTGTGGGATTTTCCTCCAAAATTCGAGGTAATCGCTGTTTGTCTATTTCCAAGTCATGGCATACTTAGTTATTGCCTTTTTATGTACTTTTCTTGGATGATAGAGAAGAACATTAAAGGTTTTTATCTTGAAATCTATAAAAAGGAAAAGCATGCTTATTTCCCAAGCCTCTTATATTTCAAATTTCTTTCATCTTTATCTTTCTCTTTCTCTTTCTCTTTCATCTCTTTATAAACTTATTTCATAAAAGAAAAGGGAAAACACATTGCCATTATTACACAAATATTTACAACACATTAAAATAAAAGAAACTTATTTGGAGCCCTTTCTTATTTCTCTTTGTATTAAAATCCTAGAAATAAAACTAATTTGGGAAAATTGCATTAAGGCTCTTAAAAAAATATTATTTAAAGAAAACTACATAAAAGGTTTTATTTTACTCCTAAAAAAATAGGGATGTTACATTACTACCCACCTTAATTAAATTTCGTCCTCGAAATTTCGTTAGGCTACCCACCTTAGAAATCTTCATATCTTTAACATAAAACATTGATATACTATATTACCAAGAAAAACCATAGTTCCATACATTGCATGAAAGATAAAGTTCTGAAAAGAAAAGAACTATCCTACTAGACTCTACTCGGTCTTATCATCCTCACTATCATCTACCATAGCAAAGATTCTAGCATGCCTCTTTTCTTTAGGTGCTTGGTTGACATTAGGCTCCTTCTTTTGGAACTTAGGGCAGTTAGGCCTTATGTGGCCCATTTCACCACATGCATAGCAAACACTCGTTCCAAACCTGCATTCACCTAGGTGATAATTAGAACATTTAGCACATTGGGTCTTTGCATCCTGGTTTGCCTGTTGGTTCGGGATAACTTCAGTCGGTGCCTTCCTTTTCTTCTCATTGTGGTGATTGGAGTTGTGGTTATTGTGGTGACTCTCCTTCTTCCAAGCTCTTCCTAGATGATCCTCTAACTCTAGGGCAGCATCTAGGGCACTCTGGAGTGTATGGTGCCCACGTCCTGACAAGGCGAAACTAAGATCTGGCTTGAGACCTCGAATGAACTTCTTGGTTTTGTGACTCTCATCATAGTTGTAGTCGTACTTCTGCAGGATTCAGAATTTCATCGCATATTGGGTGACTGTCATGTCACCATGTTGACGTAGGTTCCGAAATTCTTCCTCCTTCTTCTCAATCATGGTCTCAGATATGTAGTGGTTTTTAAAGGCTTCAGAAAATTCCTCCCATGTGAATGGAGGAGCATCAGCTTCACGAGAACCTAGTAGGTTCTCCCACCAAGTCCTAGCAGCACCCTTCAGCATATGCGTCCCAAAACGGACCTTGGAGTGGTTGGGGCAGTCTAAGTCACAGAAGCAATGTTCCATGTGCTCCATCCAACTCTCAGCTTTTCCCACCACGTCCACCTCTTCTTCCCTAGCAAAGGAGTCAGGCTTGATCTTCAGAAAGTCGACTAGGGAAAGCTCAGGGTTGACCCTAGGGTTGCCCACTTAACCTTCTCCTCTTCCCATGGCAGTGGCTAGAGCTCTAACAAGGACATAAAAGGGAACCATGGGAGTTTCTTGAAGTGGAGATCCTCATTGTTCTCCCATGCTAACAGATTCACCTTCATCCCCATCCATGGCTACCTTTCCGTTCTCACCTTTCTTCTTAGGAGCCATCACTGTGAAAAGACATAAACTACATGAGATCATGAGAAAAGCCTGGTGGCCAACCATATTTTGGCTCTGATACCATTATTGTAACACCCCTCCCTAGGGTTACATACATAACCAACGGAAGCACAGCCTAATCCCCAACATTATCCATAATGTGGGGTACTTGGCATTTCAGGGAGGAATTATCACAACCATGATATTCATTGCACAAAATAAAGTTTAAATAAACCATCACAGGATCAATATTACAATTTCTCATTCTCAAACCTTAACAAAAGTTATATGTACATAATCATGGTAAAAGGAAAAAGGTCTAAACACTAGGTATGGTTGGCACCCCACCAAAGCTCTTCTCCTGTAGGTCCTTGAGATAGGGTTTCCTCCTTAGATGGACTTCCCTCCTTAGCTAGCTTCCAACCTTTGGGCATCATGCCCCCAGCCATGCATCAAACAAATGGTAAGTGGATTGAACATGTTATAATATAAGAAAACTTGAAAACTAAGAATAAGCATTAACATTTACGTTGAACATTGAAAAGACATGCATTTTCTTTTAGATCAATTTCTTTTATCTTAACCTATATAAGTATCCTCGGGTTGCACAATCGTGCCTCTTCTCTTATGCACCGAAGTGCCTCTTAGGTTGCATCGAGGTGCCTCTTCTCTTATGCACTGAAGTGCCTCTTCTCTTATGAGGAACTTATATAAGTTTCATTTTTATCATTCTCTTTCTCTTAATGCTCTTATCTCTACTTTAAACTTTATTGGTAACAATTATCATTATGGTTCATGAATCTGATATCATACATCATAAGCAACTCAAAATATATTAATCTTACTGAATTTAACAATTAGGAACAGTGAATAACATAAACATGACATTCATTGCAATTCATACATGCATACTTCAAATAAAACAAATTAACTATGTTCAATTGCATGGACCACTTACCTTTTCACTTGGAGAGTGAATTCTCTCTCTTCCTAGGTTGGGTAAAACCCTAATCACGTCTTGGGTCAGAGAAACCCTAATTATCCTGTTTGCAACAAATCTCACATTATTATACATTTTATTCACCAAATAAAACCCTAAATTCCATTTTATATAAAACCAATGTTTGGCGATTCAAAATCAGACTCTGAAAAACACATATTCAGATTCCTCTCGAAAAATCCTTTCCAAATCATATTTTTCTCATTTTTTTGAGCATCGAGCGATTTATTATGAATTAATGAAAATGGGCCAATCAGAAATTAGAAATATGCCACATGGGCCAATGAGAGCCCGCCACATAGGCACGGTCTCGCCCAGGTGGATAAGCGGTCAAAGGATAGAAACGATGTGAAAAATCAAAATTACCCCTGCAATACTCACAAATGAATTAACCTTGCGCGGGGGATACTTTGGTCTTTCAATGACCAAGCATCTTCCACCCCGGCCCCGTTAGACATGGCGTCGAGCGCCTGGACAGGAGATGGAACCTCCGATCACAGCTCATGAGAAGGAGTCAACTATGGGAATCTGAGACCTCAGGGGCCTTCCTTGCATCACGGCGGATCTAGGGAGCTAACTCCCTCAATGTGGCGAGCATTGAAGCTCCACCGTGTTGCTTCCGTGAGCACTAGAAGGGGGGCAAGATGGTCGAGATCCCAAAACACCATGATACAACGAGGAAAAACTACAAGGATGCATCCGCCAAGATCTAGAGAATCCAAAATAATACACCCGGCCATGAAGGAAAGCTCCTGACCTGGAACAGTTTGTCGAAGTAAAGAAAACATGGGAGGCATACTCGACAATGGGGTACGAAGCCACAAACCCGAAAACTCAAAACCAAAGGCCGATGAGCACTCACCGTGACCTCACGAAGTGCGATGAAGACCCCAGGTCGCAGAGGCCCTGAAGGACAATGGAGACAAGAACCAGTGAGAGAGGGGGGTCGGCCCTATAGGGTACATCGATCAAGGGCACGACGAGCCAAAAAGACGATACAACCAGGACGGACGGAGGTCGAGGGTGCTCACCGCGCTCCCGATTGAGCCGAGGTGGATGGAGGAGACCATGCGAACTCAAGGTCACTGGAGATGACAACTCGAGTAGGTCGAGGAACCTTGGGAATCTGGGGATGAAATTGAGGGTGGAAGAGGAATGCCTCAGGGCAGGCGATGCTTTTGGGTACTTAAATGGGCGATGAGAAAGGCTACGGTGGCGGCTGCGCAAATCGGCGGAGAGAGCAGCGTGAGCCCTAATGGGCATTTCCTTAAATGAGAACAATAGGGGGATTTCTAGAGCTCGGGATATGCGTGGGTGAGAGACGAATCCAACGCAGCAAGAATCTCACGAAACGACTGACTGAGGAGGGAGAAATCAATCGAGGAGTTACTCATTGGTTCGGCGCCCCACTTGCCTAAACAGGCGGGAGGTAGAGGATGAGCCGACTGTCTAAGATCAAGATCGTGAGGCTAGAAAAGGCGCGTGTATAAGGAAAAGGAAAGTAAAGGCGTGATAGGGAATAAATCACGAAACCATAGGGAAGAATCGAGACATTAAATGTAAATTTAATCAAATCAATTACAAAACTTCCCCATTTTAGTTGGAGGGTCAAATAAAGTCCAAACGAGTCCAAATTTGGATCATTGACTAATTATAGGGTCTAGAATATTCATAGTCAATCAGATTTAAGTTTCCTCAATGTTTGGTCCACGTTTTCTATTTTCATTTCTTATCTTAATTTAAGTGTAGCAACTAATTAGATAAAAAGATGGGGAATTTTCTTTTGTGGGATTTTCCTCCAAAATTCGAGGTAATCATTGTTTGTCTATTTCCAAGTCATGGCATACTTAGTTATTGCCTTTTTATGCACTTTTCTTGGATGATAGAGAAAATGAACATTAAAGGTGTTTATCTTGAAATCTATGAAAAGGAAAAGCATGCTTATTTCCCAAGCCTCTTATATTTCGAATTTCTTTCATCTTTATCTTTCTCTTTCTCTTTCTCTTTCTCTTTCATCTTTTTATAAACTTATTTCATAAAAGAAAAGGGAAAACACATTTCCATTATTACACAAATATTTACAACACATTAAAATAAAAGAAACTTATTTGGAGCCCTTTCTTATTTCTCTTTGTATTAAAATCCTAGAAATAAAACTAATTTGGGCAAATTGCATTAAGGCTCTTACCAAAATATTATTTAAGGAAAACTACATAAAAGGTTTTATTTTACTCCTAAAAAATTAGGGATGTTACAGTGTGGTAGGTGGTGTCAAACACAATCGCATCGCTGAACAACCCGTAGTCTTCAACAGAGACAGGATCAGCCCAAAACTGATGTGTCAGGCAGCAATCAGGATCGTTTTGGTAGGTATAGAAGAATTTTGGATCAAGGACTTAAACCTAGCAAAGCGATCCAAAACCATGTCGACATCGTATTTGGCCGACTCTTTCCTCTTTCTACTGATGTGTCCATGAGCTTGTCTACTGGTAAATATCTAATTTTCATAGCCTCCAGACTCGGATGCTATCAATACAATTTGTCTCTATACAGGTATGTTAGCTTGGATCATGGAAGAAAAGATCTCTTTTTGAGTTTCATCAAGAGAGAGTTACACTTCAGGTAACGGAGATGAGCATCATCAACAAGATCGTGGTTGTGTTCCTCAACAAAGGCAGTCACAACCCACATGGATGAGGATTTATCCAGTGTGAACCAGATCATGGCTCCACGACCACACCTCTTCACAGAACGCATGTGCTTCTTGGACATATTATCCTACAAGTTACCCACTTCATCACAAATGGGGCTCAGAAGCTCTCTTGACCTCTTAGAATGGCCAATTTTACCCTTCTTGTCACAAACCAGATCTTTGGTAACCAGAATCTTAGTTCCCCATTCATACATGTTGTCGTCTTTCTTGATGTTAAAACCAATCATGCCAATGTATCTAGAATAGAAGGAGATACCTTCATCTAAACTTCCAAACTGGAGACCAATTCTAGGGACTGCAACTGGGGTCACAGTGGAAGCACCAACAGAAGGAGAAGAATGAGGATTATCATTGTCATGGCCGACTTTGCATCAGCAACATCTGTATCAAGGTTGGGATCCGTGATAGCATGTGGGAGTAACTCTGCAAGACAGAAGAGTAACCCTAAAACACAAAAGAGTAACTTTGTCAGTCCGAAGAGTAAGCACGTATAACAAAAGAGTAACTATGTGAAACATAAAAATATGTATGACAGTTACTACTTCAAAAACACCGGTTAAAATAGAAGTGATCTCAAAACTCTCTCCACCAACATCGGTGAAGGCAGTTAGGTGCTTTCTAGGCCACGCCGGGTTTTATTGCCGATTTATTAAAGATTTTTCAAAAATCGCTAAACCATTGTCTAAGCTTTTGGAAAAGGATGTCAAATTCAATTTTGATGAGAGGTGTTTAAAGGCTTTTGAGATTTTCAAGGAAAAACTCATATACGCACTGGTTGTGTAGGCTCTAGATTGGAGCCAACCGTTTGAGCTGATGTGTGATGCATCCGACTATGTTGTGGGGGCGGTGTTGGGACAGTGCCTAGACAAGGTTCCTACGGTCATATACTATGCATATAAAACACTTAACGACGCACAACTTAGTTACACCACAACTGAAAAAGAATTACTAGCTGTTGTCTTTGCTTTTGAAAAATTTAGGCAATATCTTGTGGGAGCAAAAGTGGTGGTGTGGACGGACCATGCAGCTATTAAGTACCTCCTGTAGAAGAAGGATGCTAAACCAAGATTGATTTGATGGATCCTTTTATTGCAGGAGTTTGATATTGAGGTCAAGGATAAAGCAGGGGTAGAGAATGTGGTGGTTGATCACCTATCTCGATTGGAGAGGGTAGATGAGAAGGACATGAATATACCCATTCTAGATACCTTCCCTGATGAGAAGTTGTTCACCCTTAAGTAAAAAGATCCTTGGTTTGCTAATATTGTGAATTATTTAGCTTGTAAGGAATTTCCTACAGATTGGGGTTATCAAGAAAAGAAAAGATTTTTTTCATTTTTTGTGCTATTATTTTTGGGATGATCCTATTTTGTTGAAATAGTGTAGGGATGGAATTTTGAGGAGATGTGTACCTGAAGGTGAGTATGAGAGTGTGTTAAAGCATTGCCACACACTACCTATAGGTGGACACCATGCTAGTTTTAGGACAACCGCAAAGGTGTTGGAGAGAGGATTGTATTGGCCGACCCTTTTCAAAGATGCATACGACTTTGTGCATAGGTGTGATGCGTGTCAGTGGTCAGGTAACATACCAAAGCGGTAGGAGATTCCTTTCAATGTGTTTCAAGAAGTAGAGGTTTTTGATTTGTGGGTTATTGATTTCATGGGACCCTTTTTTTCCTCTAACTCCAACCTTTACATCTTGTTGGTTGTAGATTTTATGTCAAAATTGGTGGAAGCAATTCCAACCCGAACCAATGATGCAAATTTGTTAAGGATCACATTTTCTGTAGATTTGGAGTGCCAAGGATGATCATAAGCGATGGAGGAACTCATTTCACTAATCGGAAATTTGGGACACTTTTAACCAAGTATGGAGTGACGCACCATGTGGGTACACCATATCACCCACAAACACAAGGACAAGTAGAGGTTTACAATCGTGAGATTAAAAAGATCCTTGACAAGACGGTGTCTAGTAGAAAGAATTGTAGTGATTTGTTAGTTGATGCGCTATGGGCCTATAGGACAGCCTACAAGACACCCATAGGAACCACACCCTTTAGGTTAGTCTATGGTCGAGCATGTCATCTTCCTGTGGCATTAGAACATAAGGCTCATTGGGCGTTGAGAAGGCTCAATTTTGATCTTGATGAAGCAGGAAAGACAAGGATGTTAGAGTTGAATGAGATTGATGAAATTCGAATGAATGCTTATGAGAACTAAAGATTGTACAAGGAAATAACTAAGCAAATTCATGACCGCCATATAGCTAGGAGAGTCTTTTTACCGGGAGAGAGTGTGTTGCTCTTTAACACAAGATTGAAATTGCACCGCGGGAAATTGAGATCTAGGTGGAGTGGACCGTTTGTCATAAAGAGGTGTTTCCACATGGAGCGGTTAGGCTAAAAGAGGGAGAGAGATCCTTCTTGGTCAATGGTCAATGATTGAAACATTATTTTGGAGAAGATTTTGTAAGGAAGGAGCATGAGGTTAAACTTATTGCTCTTAATTAATCTCAACAATGGAGTTGTCTAGCCTAGGACGTTAAACAAGGGTGCTTGTTAGGAGGCAACCCAACCATTAGGATGTTTGTTTCTTTCATTTCCATTAAGTTGTTTTATTAGTACTTAGTTTTTGAAAATTTTATGTAAAAATGATACCCCGGTTCGTTTGTTGAGTGTGTAGTCTGTGGTTGACTCGGTGCCATCGACTTCGATGTCGATGGCACCAAGACAGGGTCAGAGAGACGCACATTGCGGCTGATAAAAGTCGGTGCCACCGAAATCTCTGAAGAAAGTGCAGAACTCAGATGTGGTTAACTGATGAGCCATCGGTACCACCAACACCCAAGTCAGAGGCACCGACTCGGCATGAGGTCCCAGGCTCGGTGGGTGCGCCGATGCACCGACAAAAAAAAAGTTCGATCATCATGTCGGTACCACTGACCACATAGTCGGTGCCACCGACCATAGGAAACACTGATTTGTGGACAACTCTGATCGATGGCTCAGATGCATCCACTTGAACTATCTAAAGGTTCGATCCCGCCCAAAAGTCGGTTCCACTGACTCATCAGTAATCCAGAAAAGGAAGATCGCACATCGAAAGTTGTCGATGCACTGAGGGCTCAGATTTGGTCCCAGAAGTCGGTGCCACCGACTTCATGTTGGTGCCACCGACTCTGTCGCAGTAGGTCGGCACCGACCCTATAAAAGGGAGGGTATATTTGTTTTCTTTCTCACAACTTGAAGAACAATGAATTCCACGAGCACAAGCGGCTACTCCGAGCATCCAGAGGCTTCATCAGGCTCTTCCTTTCTTATTCTTCTTCTCCGCTCAATCCATCATCATGGCTAGACGAGGAGGACCCCATGGTGCTCTTATTCCACAACCATGACTCAGCCACCCCTCGACGGAGGTGAGGAAGGTCTATGAAGAGCTTGCAAAGCGGCTGTTTGCACCTGCGCGATACGGCGATCCTTAACTACTGGAGGATATAGGGTCCTCCGACAACATGGCATATGTCCTCGAGGGACATGAATTTGATTGAAGATCTGTGAATCCAATCTTTGGCGGGTGTCCAGCATACAAAGAAATAGTCATCGAGTTCATGGTGTCCTTGGAGATATTGGTCACCCCCAATCAAGCATGCCCTTCAAGCAGTGAATGGAGAGAAGGAAAGGTGGATTTTCGGCTTTACAACACCAACTACTCCCTTACTGTCCACGCCTTCAATGCTATTTATGGGTGGCCACACATGACCTGCCGTCAGCCCAAGAACGTCGATTTAGACACCATCTGGAAGGACTTTGTGATAACACCAGAGGGTAAAAGGCTGAACTTCCACCATAGTTCTTTTGCGGACTTAGAGCGTCCATTTGTTCGGGTGCTTCATCGAATGCTGACCAACACGTTATTTGCAAAGTCAACCCAAGAGCAAGCGAAGGTACAAGTATTGGACTTGTATTTTCTGTATCAACTTATGGAGGGAGAGCCGGTCAATTGTGGATCATTCTTTCTCCAACACATTACTATGGCGAGGCACAATGTCAGGCGGGCTATGCCCATTCTCTTTGGGGGACTTATCACCCCCATTTCTCTTCACTTGGGCCTTGATCTCTCTACTCTGGAGCCGCTCAACTCCAAGCTATGCATCGAACGCCTTCATGTCAAGCAGTCCAGCCTCATCACTGTGGACGACGATGTCATCTACGCCACATGCTCGATCGATGATACTTTCTACAAGCATCGACTTCCTGATCCCATCTTCAACATCAGAGGAGTCAGACACTATAAATGGTCAGCTCTGGGTGATGATGACAATGTTGGACAACAAGAAGCTCAGGCTGAGGAGGAAGACACGGGAAGCGGCGACGTGGAGGAAGTGGAGCCCACCATTCCTGTGAGACATAGAGTGGGTCCACAGAAGCATCCTCGCCATTATGCTACCTCATCATCTTCTGCCCTGTCGCCCTCTCAAAAAGGAGAGGATGCATATTCTATGTTGGGTATGTATACTATATTGCAGGACATCCAAACGCATCAACAGTAGCAAACCCAGTCCCTGGATGGCATTCAGGACATGCAAGGTTGGCTGTATACCAACCAGTAGGCGATCTATGAAAATGAACGCCTTCTCTTGGCCAACCAAGAGAACATGCATCAGCATCTGCAACCAAATGGAGAATTATCAATAACCTTTCTTTGATCATTACTGGAGCCAGGGGTATTTTGGAGGTTACCCAATGTCGCCGGACATGCCCCCATCTAATCCTACCTTTCAAGAGATGTTTCCTCCCCAGGACCCCACACAACCACCGCCACCACCATTTTGAGTCGGGTATCACTGTTCCACTCATTGAGTTGGGATATTGACTATGAGGACATAGTCATATTCAATCTTAGGGGGGGGTGCTGGAACAATTTCTATGTTAGTTTTTATTTTCTTGTATTTTAGCTTTTTGTCTGTTTTATTTTGAGTAGTTTTTCTTGTTAGTTTTTCTAGTATGTAGGATCCACAATCTATCTAGTGTAATATGTGGAGAATTAAATGCATTGTTTCAGTTGAGAATATCAATCTCTAGGTTGGGTACTTTATAAAGAAAAAAAATAATAATTTTTTTATATGAGCTTATCTTGCAAGTAATCGAGTTGCATAACTGAGGAAGTGCTTGAGTAAGTTAACTTTAGGACATTAGAGCATAAATGACCATCTAATTTGTCTAAGAAAGTGATTGACAAGGATTGTTGAGCCTAAACTGATCAAACACTAACGTGACCTTAAATTAAAATTCAAGAAAGAAACCCCTTGATTACCCTATACATAGGTCATTAGAGAGGTACATATGATTTTTTTAGGAAGGTTCTGTCTCTTAGTTGTGTGATCTCACCCACTGCATATTTTTGTCTCACACTCCACCATAAGAGGATTGAGCACATGCTGTCATTTTTTTTCTCTTTATAGCATTTACATTGCATAATAGACCTTGCACAGTAGTTGTTTATTTTTGCTTGCATTAGTGCACATAAAAAAATAGAAAAACCATACATGCACAAAAAAATCATGGTACATGTCATTTAGTTTCATACCACCTTTGTTCATATAGTTGCATAAGAATTACATTTCTTCTTGTATAAAATCTTGTCTAACTTCTTCTCTTTTAATAAAAAGGTAGTGATTGTGCCCATTCCTTGAAAAGAAAAGAAAAAAAAAGAGAAGAGAAAGCACTTACAAAAATTAAAGGTGTAGTGCAATTGGAAGCCCAAAGAAATTTTATCGTGATTGAAAGGGGGCTTAAATGAAAAAAAAAGAATAAGTACTTATATATTTCTGAAAGTTCAAGGGCACAATTCTACCCAATTATAAATAAAAGTTAGCACATGATTTAGTTTTGTAGATATTTTGCCTTATTTTGAGATGAAATAATAGTTGCATGCATCATTCCACCACAATGATTAGGCATTAGGATCATTTTCTAACAATCGCATCATCATAGGTACACCATAATTTTGATTGCATGAATGATTGTATGTACTCATGATTCTTCTGCAGCCACCTATTTCAACCACATGTTTCTCTTATTGGTAGGCCACTCAGATGTTTTCTCCTCATTCATTATTTTATCAGGAGAACTTCTTCCATGTAGATGGTAGGTAGAGAAAAGAGCAACGTAGATAGGAGATCACACGATGCATCAAGTATGAACTAGATAAGTCTATCATATTAACTACTTTAACTGATAGTATCTCATTGATTGTGGGGTAGACATCTTAGATAGAGATTTTTGGTCGCCTATAGGGCAGTTAGTGTTCACTGGTCAGTAAAGGTCGGAAGAAGGACCAAAAGGTGGAGACTTTTTAGATGTACCTTATGCATTTTGTCCTCTAGCTGACTTATCTCAATCAGATCCAAAGGTATTGTCGCTCGAGGATGAGCAAGATTCAGCTTAGGGGAGTTTGATGTACGGGTTTTGAGTCGCTTATTACATGCCTAGTTTACATTTGTTTTATGTATTTGTTAGTCAATTTGTTGATCATGTGTGCATGAATCTTGATAATTGGCTTGTATACTCTTTGTGCATCAAACTATGCTTATTTCTTCATAATTATATTATTTTATATATATTTCTCAGCTTAATACATGGTCTTTGTCAAATTTCATGAAGTTCCATATATTTGAGGAGTCGGTGCCACCGACCACACAGGTCGGTGCCACCGAGATGACATTAGAGGCAAGGCCGCAGTCGACCAAAAGAGTCGATGGCACCAACCACATAGGTCGGTGCCACCGAGATAGCATCAGAGAGGAAGGGAAAAATTTCGTAGCAGCTCGGTGCCACCGACATTCCAGTCGATGGTACCAACCCAGCCAGAGACCAACCAGAGCCCGACACCGTCGGTGCCACCGACTCTATCGAAATTCAGCAATCTAAATCGGCCGCGCAGATCCAACGGTCCACGTTATGTGGTACCGTAAGTGACATAGGACAAAAAGGGAGGATGGCTAGACCTAACGGGGATCATGTTTTTGCACCGCACGATGACCAGAGAAGAGAGGGAGTGAGCACGAAGCCGAAGGACGACAACCTGACGATTTGAGCACCTCCGACGGACATTTCTGCTGCCGGAAGACTGCAAAATGCGCGTTCCTTGAGGAGGATCATCCGGAGCATCGCTTTCTAGGGGTTACATGAATCTCCTTCACGTTTCCCACGTTTTTCTTCTCTCCTATCATGTATTTTCAACTGAAAACCATGCGGGGCTAAACCCCTCTTTTCCTTGGGACCCGGGAGTAGTCCGGGGAATCGTTGTATTGACTATTTACATAATTTAGTATAAATTTCTCTTTATTCCTGGATATATAAGTGTGGATTTGAACGACTTATCGCTGCTTGATCACCATCGATAAGGTATTAGACCAATAATCACTCCGGAAGGGGGATTAACATTTAGAAAACCATAACTTGTACACTTCCCTACACATTCCTTGGAATAGGTGACGTACAAGTAGTGGAAAGAACACAGAGGTTTCATTAATGTACCTAAACTAAGAATAAATTACCACCGACGTAGAATTGGCTTAGATTTAGGTAGTGAATTGTATCGCGGGAGCGAGCAATTTGGGCTACATTCTTTCTATCCAGGTTAGAAGTAGGAATTTATGTTAATTTGGTAGAGATAATTTACAACGAGACCCCATGGTAAAACTGGTAATCCTAAGGAATTCAACCATATTCGAATCAACTGTTTTTTATTTTTTCTTAATTTTCTTTTATTTTGTTAAAACTCAATTCAATATTTTCAACCGGCTTAGCTGATCGTACTGTAGTTAGTAGTAGTCAATGAGACTACGTCTCCCTGAGTTCGACTCGGGCCTCACAGGGCCTATATTACTCGACGCGTACACTTGCGTTTTTACGTACGGTTTTGGCGTGTCATCAACCTACTAACAATTTTATGTACACATCCCATCTAAAAGAGAACAACCCGATTAATTTCCCTCTTTCTTGGGCATGTGCTTGTTGACAGGATAATATATAATTAGTACTCATAATGATATACATAAAACTAATAATTTATACTCGATTGAAAAAACGATAACTCGATAATAATTTGTACTCGATTGAAAAAAGGATAACTCGATTAATGCCTACTGACTCTCGATTAATGCATAATGACTATGTCCAAAGAACAATTTGATTAATTTACTCACTCCCTCCAACATGAAACATGTATTATAAAACTATTCGTGCTCCCTTATTGGGTATATGCCTATTGACAACTAATATATACTTATTATTTATAATGATTTATAGGAAAAGAGAGCAACTCTGTCAATTGTTGGTTGACACCCACCACTCTACAATGTCTGATTATCAGAAATATCTCTATTTTAAAAGACGATAAGCAACTATGTTGACAAAAGGCTGGACTATTGAGCTCACAATTATAATATTGATTACCTCCATTATGTAAATTATATGATTAATATTCATAATAATTTACATACAATCTATGGAAAAATGAACAACTTGATCAATGTCTACTGACTCCTTCCAACATACAACATAATATTACAAAAATATTTGTGTTCCCTTATTAGGCATGTGCCTATAGATGACTAATAGATATTTATTATTTACAATAATTTACACATAACCTATTAAAAGAGAGCAACTCAGTCAATCGTTAGCTGACACCCACCACCCTACAACATTGAATTATTAGAAAGGTCTCTATTTTAAAAGACGATAACCAAACTAAGTACACAAACGGTTGGACTGTTGAGCTCACAAATAGACTGAAGTACATAAACTCACAAATAGACTGAAGTACATAAACAGACTCGTGAAATACATAAATGTCTTTATACTTATTATTTACAATGATTTACATATAGTCTGTTAAAAGAAAATAACTCGATCAATTGTTGGCTGATACTCACCACCCTACAATGTCAGACTATCAGAACAATTTCTATTTTAAAGACCAAAAGTAAGTAAGTACACAAACTAGTAGGACTGTTGAGCTCACAGACACAACTTTTGAAGTACACAAAGAAAGTAGTGAAACACATAGACGTGATGTTGAACTATCCAGACAAACCTCATAGACATTCTCATAAAATATACACAAATGGCAGTAGCATATTGTTGCTTAGAAAAACATGATGTGAATGATTTATTTTAAAATTAAACTAAAATAATATTTAAAATTAAAAATTTAAAAATAATGACAGCAAACAACCATGCACACAACAGTTGAGAACAAACTGGTCAAATAAAACAATATTAAAAAAAAAGGAAAAAATAACGACAGCAAACACTCAGGCACACAACCTAGAACAGACTGGTCACCTGCAATTCTTTATATGGTATAAAAGTCAAAACGAAGATAAATATGGAAACGCGCAAGCATTAACCACTTCTATGCCTTTTTATGCAATTGTTCAATAAATGACATTTTGCGGAATGTGATGAAGCCCAACTTCCTAGAAGCATAGCGATGCGAATTACGCGGAAATAAAGCTGGGGAATAATACAGCTACCACAAGACTGTTTAAGAGTAAAGAGGACGGCGACCAGAAGACTTGTGAAGATTTCTTGACACATCCGATTCCCATACAAATTCGATTTCCTCGTATAACCCACAAGATTCCATTTTGGAAATGGCACGACGAATAATGCAAGCGGGCAGACGGCTTGGACTCCTTCAAACACCCGACGACTAGACTACTATAGGTCCACATTGCCGATGCCTTTATTGCCTATTCCAGACTGGTGAAAGGCGCTCAGGCTCTTGCTCAGGCATCAGACCGGCTCTACCTTGGGACGCCATGGACAGGAATGATGGAAACCCTTACTCTGGCAAATTTGCTAACCACCTGGATGTCGATGATGTTGTTAATATAGGTTATTGTCGTTCATGCAACAGCGACAGGTGCAAAAATTAATTAACCGTGCAGGCAGATCTAAGATTAGAATCGAAGAACAAACAAAGCAGGAGAATAGAAAACAGGAGTTAGATTCGCAAACCAGTTCGTTCGTTGAGAAACGAACGTGTTACTTAAAGAAACCAGTGCCCAGCAATCCTCACGGATAGGCACTGTTCTCCCAATCTCGATCCGGCACGAACCTGGAAGTTGCACGTCTTGCTCGCGCACGTCGCACTGCTACCAGTGCAGCACAGCCACCGCAGGTACCACCGCTTGACAGCTGCGTCTGAAGGGAAGGATGAGTCTCGCTTCGCGCAGGAGGACAACTCCGCAAATCAACTCCGGGGACGACGACTCTCGCACTCGGGATTAGGGCTCACAAAACACACGGCGGAAGAAAACTATTTTTCGGTGTGTTTAACGCTAATGACCAGAGTCATATAAATAGTCACGCACGTCCCTAATCCTATTCCTAGTTAGACGCAACACTCGGTTGCTCTCGTACACAATACGGAATAATCCGTAAAAGAGAAACACTTTCTAATTAGGATTTAAGAAATCCGAATAAGAAAGCAACAATTAATTACACGAGTACTTAATTACGTAGTTGTATCCTAGTACAAAAATAAGACGGAAGACATTCTCCACAATCCACAATCCACAAGCCGCAAGCCCCAGCCCGAGCCCGGCCAGGCCAGGCCAGGCGAGGCGAGGCGAGGCGAGGCGTGGCGTAGCGCGCGTGCGTTGTGATGTGGCAATCCCACCCACCAAGGAGGTGAGCATACCTCCTTCCTAGGACTCCTTTGGACACTAGTGCCCCATGTGATCCTACATATGAGGACCACAAAAGTTCTAGTTGTGAGCAATATGGGATAAAACTTCTTTGCCATTTGCACTAGAAACAATACTACATTCTCACATGTACTTGTTGCACTACATTGGGCTTAACCCATGCTAAATAAGTGATTACCACAATAGTCTAGCTACAGTAACGAGCTGCTATAATAACTAACTAATAGCTACAGCAGCTACAGTAACTAACAACTACCGTAATCAGTTATCTAACAATCCCCCACAAAGTCCAATGTGTAGTGTGCTCTACCATTCAGTCCTCCATACTGTGCTTTCAGCAGATACCTTTCGGTTTGAATCTACCTGAGTTATCCAACTGTGACCCTCGTAGGAACTAGGTGAACAAAAGTCTTGAACCTGAACCTTGGGTACAAGAGTATAGGTTGGTAACAACACAATAAAGACATGGTAGAAAAGAAAAACAATGCATTAAGGCCATGCATATAAAATTTTATATCATGATTGATAACAGATAACAACCCAATTCTCCTGTTGTGGCCTACACAACATCAATCACTTAGTTGGAGTCTCCAAGGATGTACTGCTAACATCATGTCCTAAGACTTGACACCATTAAGAGACTACTCTCATACTAACTTGCAGTCATGACACTAACAGGTTTCCCAGGGAATAGACACACAGATGCAAGAAGCATCAAATAAGAATACATAGTGTCATCTAATTTACCCGACAGCTTGTTATTACCACATTGAACCCAATTTGTGGGATCTCCACTCTTTTGGGTTGGGTTGCTACTGCCTGCAAATCTATAGGGGTTTCAGTCCCATTCCCAACCTGGATTTTTCCACTAAAGCCAAAGTAAGACCTTTAGTGAAAGGATCAGCTGTATTATCTTTGGTACCGACGTAGTCCACAGCCACGACCCCATTAGACACTAACTCCCTTACAGATTTCAATCTGACTTGGATGTGTCTACGCTGTTTTTGATTGTACTTGGAACTCTTTATCTTAGCAATAGTTGTAGTGCTGTCACAGTGAACTGAAATTGCAGGAAGCGACTTCATTACCATAGGTAAACTAGACATAAGTCCATGTAGCCATTCAGCTTCCAATCCAGTTTCATCTAAAGCACACAACTCTGCCTCAAAAGTGGACCGAGACAATATGGTATGTTTCTTAGACCTCCAGGAAACAGCTCCTCCTCCCAACAGGAATACATATCCTGAGACACCATTACTCCCAGAATTCACGACAATCCAGCTTGCATCACTATATCCTTCGACTACGAAAGGATGTTTACCATAATGCAGCCCAAGGGAACGTGTTCCCTTGATATACCTCAGAACTCTGTCAAGAGCTTCCCAATGGGTCTTGTCGGGACAACTGGTGTATCTACTTAACTTGTTCACGGAAAACACAATGTCTGGACGTGTACAGTTCATAAGATACATCAAACTTCCGATAATCTGAGAGTATCGTAATTGAGACACTGGAACCCCAGTCTCATTCTTGAATAAGGGTTTGGATGAATCATATGGAGTCTTAACAGAATTACGTGATGTGTACTCAAACCTCTCCAGTATCTTCTCAACGTAGTGAGACTGAGAGAGAGATATACCATCAGTAGACCTTATGATTTTAAGCCCTAAAATCACATCAGCGACACCCATATCCTTCATCTCAAACTTGCTACACAAGAATGACTTTGTCTCTTTTACTACTTTCATATCGGAACCAAAAAGAAGGATATCATTGACGTATAAGCATAACAAAATGAATCCATTATCGACAACCTTGCAGTAGAGACACTTATCAAATTCATTAGAAATAAAGCCAAACGATGATATCACAGAATCAAACTTCTCATGCCATTGCTTAGGGGCTTGTTTCAAGCCATATAATGACTTAACAAGTTTACACACTTTGGACTCATTCCCACGACCCACAAATCCCTCAGGTTGTTCCATATATATCTCTTCTTGAAGATCACCGTGTAAGAACGCGGTCTTCACATCCATCTGATGGATATAGAGACTATAAATGGAAGCCAATGCTAGTAGCACTCAGATTGTGGTCATGCGGGAAACAGGTGAATAGGTATCAAAATAGTCTATTCCTTCCCTTTGTGTGTAACCCTTAGCAACTAACCCAGCCTTATACTTATTGATTGTCCCGTCTGCATTAAGTTTCTTCTTAAAAATCCATTTGCAACCAACTGCAGAACAACCAGGAGGCAAATCCACCAATTCCCAAGTTCCATTCGGGAGAATTGATTGGATTTCATCATTAACGACTTCTTTACAAAACTTAGCTTCTGGAGATTCCATAGCTTGTTTGAAAGTAACATGATCATCCTCAACATTGTAAGTGAGAAACTCACTTCCAAAGTCCTTTGATGTCCTAGGTCGTTTACTTCTCCTTGGTTCAACTATTTCTTCCGAATAATCAGATTCAGAAATAGCTTGTTCTGAGTCGCCCCCCACATTTGTCATCCTTTCCACGTGCTTGGGAATGGAACCTGTGGTAAATGACTCTTCTTGAGAAACTTCATTGGGCACACCAGTTTTCATAGGAAACACATCCTCAAAGAATGTTGCATCACGTAATTCCACAATTGTATTGACCTCAATGCCAGAGATATCTGATTTTACAATCAGGAATCTATAAGCATAACTTGTCTCTACATAACCTAAGAATATGGCATCAACCGTTTTCGGTCCTAATTTCTTCCTTTTGTGTTCAGGGACAAGTACCTTAGCAAGGCACCCCCACACTCGAAGATATTTAAGACTCGGTTTCCTTCCTCTCCATAACTCAAACGGACTACTCTCTGAATGTTTATGGGGAACTCTATTCAGAATATGGCAAGCCGTATTCAAAGCTTCCCCCCCACATAAAGTTGGGTAATCCAGATGTTTGGAGTAAGGTATTTACCATATCTATTAAGGTTCGGTTTTTACGTTCAGCTATTCCATTTGATTGTGGTGAATAAGGAGCAGTGACCTCATGAACTATACCATGTAATTGGCAAAATTCCAAAAACAAATTTGAGGTATACTCTCCTCCCCTATCATACCTTAATCGCTTAAGTACTTTACCAGTTTGAGTTTCAGCTTCTTTCTTATAAATTTGAAATTTATCCAATGCCTCATCTTTACTTCTTTGTAAAAAGGCATAACAGTATCTACTCGCATCGTCAATAAAAGTTATAAAATAACGTTTTTGATCTCTCGTAGCAACACCATTAAATTCACAGATATCTGTATGAACTAAATCCAAAATTTCCGAATTCCTATTCACAGAATGAAAAGGCTTCCTAGGCAATTTAGCTTGTACATAGATTTCACATTTATTGTTGCTAACTTCAGATTTAGGGATCAAATCTAGATTCATCATACGCTTCATTGAGGCAACATTAACATGTCC
Organism: Alisma plantago-aquatica; assembly: GCA_963693085.1. Lineage (NCBI taxonomy): Eukaryota > Viridiplantae > Streptophyta > Magnoliopsida > Alismatales > Alismataceae > Alisma > Alisma plantago-aquatica. The sequence continues at coordinate 98,476,591 of OY856412.1, read as the reverse complement.
CAAATGTGAATGCCATACATCGAATGAAACAAGATTCATGCAAACAGAACTATAATAATTCAAATTTAAAATGGAATTTGAAACAGGTTCAACATGAATCTTAAACAAGTTCTCCACAGCACATAAGTACCCCTTGCCAAAAAAAAAAAGAATCACGAAGACATGTAATAATAGCCTTATTACATTTACAGTCTACTCTATAACCTTCTCTAACTAATATGACGCCACTAAGGATATTGCGTCGAATGGTTGGAACATGTCTGACCCTGTTAAGAGTCAAAACCTTCCCCGAAGGGAACTTCAAGTCCACCCGTCCTTCGCCTTTGACTTCTACAGAGCTGGAATCGCCCAAAGTCACGGACCGACCTCGAGAGGCCTGATAAGACACAAACAGGGATTTATCAGCACACACATGTACATTAGCCCCAGTGTCAATTATCCAATAAAGTGGTTCAAATATAGAGAGAATTTTAGGTTTAATAGACACGTACCCATCATTGAGGTTCAAGGATGCAGTCGTCATGTTGACCATAGCCTCCTTAGTTGCAGATGCGGTAGCTTTCTTTGCCTTCTTAGTAGGACAATCCTTGTTCCAGTGGCCAACCTATCCACAAGTCCAATAAGGTTTGTTCTTCGGTTTCTTTTGGATCTTTGCCTTGGGTTTATGTGCATTCTTAGATTTCTTATCTTTGGTGTTTTTCGTAGAAGTAAGATTAACAGTTGGATTAGCATCAGTAGGCACCTTGACCCCTTTCTCCTTTAAGTGTTCTTCTTGTATATTAATATCCATCATTAATTCATCCATGGTGTGAGTCCCTTTGCGATGCTTCAGAGACATACCAAACGACTCCCATGACTTAGGGAATTTTTCTATGATAGACATAACAATAAATTTCTCAGGCAACACCATCTTGGCATCTGAGAGTTCATGAACTAGGAGTTGTAGATCGTGTGTTTGATCAGAAACTGACTTACCCTCAACCATCTGAAACTTAAGAAATTTAGACACACAGTATTTTTCAACACCCTGATTTTCAGTGCTAAAATTCTTAACTAACAATTCCCATAAAACCTTGGACGTAGTGACTGGAGGCTTTGAGTAAGAGTCATACAGTTTGTTATTTAAACCAAACAGAATCAACTTGCGGCACGTTTTATCACCCTTCTTCCAATTAGCAATAATGTTTGCATTATCAGGAATTGTGTCATCTGATACAGGTTCAGTTTCAATTAAATATTGATCATATCCCACAATATTCAGCCAAATTTCCATACGACTCTGCCAACGGGAAAAGTTCGTACCAGTAAACTTTTTAGGCATATTGGTTGTATCAATATTACATCCCGAACTACCCTGACCGGCCATGTTAATTAACGACATCAAATATGGTTTCTTTAAGACTGTTGTTAATATAGGTTATTGTCGTTCATGCAACAGCGACAGGTGCAAAAATTAATTAACAGTGCAGGAAGATCTAAGATTAGAATCGAAGAACAAACAAAGCAGGAGAATAGAAAACAGGAGTTGGATTCGCAAACCAGATCGTTCGTTGAGAAACGAACGTGTTACTTAAAGAAACCAGTACCCGGAAATCCTCACGGATAGGCACCGTTCTCCCAGTCTCGATCCGGCACGAACCTGGAAGTTGCACGTCTTGCTCGCGCACGTCGCACTGCTACCAGTGCAGCACAGCCACCGTAGGAACCACCGCCTGACAGCTGCGTCTGAAGGGAAGGATGAGTCTCACTTCGCGCAGGAGGACAACTCCGCAAAGCAACTCTGGGGACGACGACTCTCGCACTCGGGATTAGGGCTCACAAAACACACGGTGGCAGAAAACTATTTTTCGGTGTGTTTAACCCTAATGACTGGAGTCATATAAATAGTCACGCACGTCCCTAATCCTATTCCCAGTTAGACGCAACACTCGATTGCTCTCGTACACAATACGGAATAATCCGTAAAAGAGAAACACTTTCTAATTAGGATTTAAGAAATCCGAATAAGAAAGCAACAATTAATTACATGAGTAATTAATTACGTAGTTGTATCCTAGTGCAAAAAGAAGACGGAAGATGGAAGACATTCTCCACAGTCCATAATCCACAAGCCCAAGCCCAAGCCCGAGCCAGGCCAGGCCAGGCGAGGCGAGGCGTGGCGTGGCGCGCGCGCGTGCGTGCGTGCGTTGTGATGTGGCAATCCCACCCACCAAGGAGGTGAGCATACCTCCTTCCTAGGACTCCTTTGGACACTAGTGCCCCATGTGATCCTACATATGAGGACCACAAAAGTTCTAGGTGTGAACAATATGGGATAAAACTTCTTTGCCATTTGCACTAGAAACAACACTACATTCTCACATGTACTTGCTGCACTACATTGGGCTTAATCCATGCTAAATATGTGATTACCACAATAGTCTAGCTACAGTAACGAGCTGCTACAGTAACTAACTAATAGCTACAACAGCTACAGTAACTAACAACTACCGTAATCAGTTATCTAACAATCCCCCACAAAGTCCAATGTGTAGTGTGCTCTACCATTCAGTCCTCCATACTGTGCTTTCAGCAGATACCTTTCGGTTTGAATCTACCTGAGTTATCCAACTGTGACCTTCGTAGGAACTAGGTGAACAAAAGTCTTGAACATGAACCTTGGGTACAAGAGTATAGGTTGGTAACAACACAATAAAGACATGGTAAAAAAGAAAAACAATGCATTAAGGCCATGCATACAAAATTTTATATCATGATTGATAACAGAGAACAACCCAATTCTCCTGTTGCGGCCTACACAACATCAATCACTTAGCTGGAGTCTCCAAGGACGTACTGCTAATGTCCTGTCCTAAGACTTGACACCATTAAGAGACTACTCTCATACTAACTTGCAGTCATGATACTAACAGGTTTCCCAGGGAATAGACACACAGATGCAAGAAGCATCAAATAAGAATACATAGTGTCATCTAATTTACCCTACAGCTTGTTATTACCACATTGAACCCAATTTGTGGGATCTCCACTCTTTTGGGTTGGGTTGCTACTGCCTGCAAATCGATAGGGGTTTCAGTCCCATTCCCAACCTGGATTTTTCCACTAAAGCCAAAGTAAGACCTTTAGTGAAAGGATCAGATGTATTATCTTTGGTATCGACGTAGTCCACAGCCACGACCCCATTAGACACTAACTCCCTTACATATTTCAATCTGACTTGGATGTGTCTACGCTGTTTTTGATTGTACTTGGAACTCTTTATCTTAGCAATCGTTGTAGTGCTATCACAGTGAACTGAAATTGCAGGAAGCCGCTTCATTACCATAGGTAAACTAGACATAAGTCCATGTAGCCATTCAGCTTCCAATCCAGTTTCATCTAAAGCACACAACTCTGCCTCAAAAGTGGATCAAGACAATATGGTCTGTTTCTTAGACCTTCAGGAAACAGCTCCTCCTCCCAACAGGAATACATATCCTGAGACACCATTACTCCCAGAATTCACGGCAATCCAGCTTGCATCACTATATCCTTCGACTACGGAAGGATGCTTACCATAATGCAGCCTAAGGGAACGTGTTCCCTTGATATAACTCAGAACTCTGTCAAGAGCTTACCAATGGGTCTTGTCGGGACAACTGGTGTATCTACTTAACTTGTTCACGGCAAATGCAATGTCTGGACGTGTACAGTTCATAAGATAAATCAAACTTCCGATAATCTGAGAGTATCGTAATTGAGACACTGGAACCCCAGTCTCATTCTTGAACACGGGTTTGGATGAATCATATGGAGTCTTAAAAGGTTTACGTGATGTGTACTCAAACATCTCCAGTATCTTCTCAATGTAGTGAGACTGAGAGAGAGATATACCATCAGTAGACCTTATGATTTTAAGCCCTAAAATCACATCAGCGACACCCATATCCTTCATCTCAAACTTGCTATACAAGAATGACTTTGTCTCTTTTACTACTTTCATATCGGAACCAAAAAGCAGGATATCATCGACGTATAAGCATAACAAAATGAATCCATTATCGACAACCTTACAGTAGAGACACTTATCAAATTCATTAGAAATAAAGCCAAACGATGATATCACAGAATCAAACTTCTCATGCCATTGCTTAGGGGCTTGTTTCAAGCCATATAATGACTTAACAAGTTTACACACTTTGGAATCATTCCCACGACCCACAAATCCCTCAGGTTGTTCCATATATATCTCTTCTTGAAGATCACCGTGTCAGAACGTGGTCTTTACATCCATCTGATGGATATAGAGACTATAAATGGAAGCCAATTCTAGTAGCACTTGGATTGTGGTCATGCGGGAAACAGGTGAATAGGTATCAAAATAGTCTATTCCTTCCCTTTGCGTGTAACCCTTAGCAACTAACCTAGCATTATACTTATTGATTGTCCCGTCTGCATTAAGTTTCTTCTTAAAAATCCATTTGCAACCAACTGCAGAACAACCAGGAGGCAAATCCACCGATTCCCAAGTTCCATTCGAGAGAATTGATTGGATTTCATCATTAACGGCTTCTTTCCAAAACTTAGCTTCTGGAGATTCCATATCTTGTTTGAAAGTAACAGGATCATCCTCAACATTGTAAGTGAGAAACTCACTTCCAAAGTCCTTTGATGTCCTAGGCCGTTTACTTCTCCTTGGTTCAACTATTTCTTCAGAATCATCAGATTCAGAAATAGCTTGTTCTGAGTCGCCCCCCACATTTGTCATCCTTTCCACGTGCTCGGGAATGGAACCTGTGGTAAATGAATCTTCTTGAGAAACTTCATTGGGCACACCAGTTTTCATAGGAAACACATCCTCAAAGAATGTTGCATCACGTAATTCCACAATTGTATTGACCTCAATGCCAGAGATATCTGATTTTACAATCAGGAATCTATAAGCATAACTTGTCTCTACATAACCTAAGAATATGGCATCAACCATTTTCGGTCTTAATTTCTTCCTTTTGTGTTCAGGGACAAGTACCTTAGCAAGGCACCCCCACACTCGAAGATATTTAAGACTCGGTTTCCTTCCTCTCCATAACTCAAACGGACTACTCTCTGAATGTTTATGGGGAACTCTATTCATAATATGGCAAGCCATATTCAAAGCTTCCCCCCACATAAAGTTGGGTAATCCAGATGTTTGGAGTAAGGTATTTACCATATCTATTAAGGTTCGGTTTTTATGTTCAGCTATTCCATTTGATTGTGGTGAATAAGGAGCAGTGACCTCATGAACTATACCATGTAATTGGCAAAATTCCAAAAACAAATTCGAGGTATACTTTCCTCCCCTATCAGACCTTAATCGCTTAAGTACTTTACCGGTTTGAGTTTCAGCTTCTTTCTTATAAATTTGAAATTTATCCAATGCCTCATCTTTACTTCTAAGTAAAAAGACATAACAGTATCTACTCGCATCGTCAATAAAAGTTATAAAATAACGTTTTTGATCTCTCGTAGCAACACCATTAAATTCACAGATATCTGTATGAACTAAATCCAAAATTTCCAAATTCCTATTCACAGAATGAAAAGGCTTCCTAGGCAATTTAGCTTGTACACATATTTCACATTTATTGTTGCTAACTTCAGATTTAGGGATCAAATCTAGATTCATCATACGCTTCATTGAGGAAACATTAACATGTCCCAAACGTGAATGCCATACATCGAATGAAACAAGATTCATGCAAACAGAACTATAATCATTCAAATTTAAAACGGAATTTGAAACAGGTTCAACATAAATCTTAAACAAGTTCTCCACATCACATAAGTACCCCTTGCCAAAAAACAAAGAATCACGAAGACATGTAATAATAACCTTATTACATTTACAGTCTACTCTATAACCTTCTCTAACTAATATGACGCCACTAAGGATATTGCGTCGAATGGTTGGAACATGTCTGACCCTATTAAGAGTCAAAACCTTCCCCGAAGGGAACTTCAAGTCCACCCGTCCTTCTCCTTTGACTTCTGCAGAGCTGGAATCACCCAAAGTCACGGACCGACCTCGAGAGGCCTGATAAGACACAAACAGGGATTTATCAGCACACACATGTACATTAGCCCCAGTGTCAATTATCCAATAAAGTGGTTCAAATATAGAGAGAATTTCAGGTTTAATAGACACGTACCCATCATTGAGGTTCAAGGATGCAGTCATCATGTTGACCACAGCCTCCTCAGTTGCAGATGCGGTAGCTTTCTTTGCCTTCTTAGTAGGACAATCCTTATTCCAGTGGCCAACCTGTCCACAAGTCCAACAAGGTTTGTTCTTCGATTTCTTTTGGATCTTTGCCTTGGGTTTATGTGCATTCTTAGATTTCTTATCTTTGGTGTTTTTCGTAGAAGTAAGATTAACAGTTGGATTAGCATCAGTAGGCACCTTGACCCCTTTCTCCTTTAAGTGTTCTTCTTGTATATTAATATCCATCATTAATTCATCCATGGTGTGAGTCCCTTTGCGATGCTTCAGAGACATACCAAACGACTCCCATGACTTAGGGAATTTTTCTATGATAGACATAACAATAAATTTCTCAGGCAACACCATCTTGGCATCTGAGAGTTCATGAACTAGGAGTTGTAGATCGTGTGTTTGATCAGAAACTGACTTACCCTCAACCATCTGAAACTTAAGAAATTTAGACACACAATATTTTTCAACACCCTGATTTTCAGTGCTAAAATTCTTAACTAACAATTCCCATAAAACCTTGGACGTAGTGACTGGAGGATTTGAGTAAGAGTCATACAGTTTGTTATTTAAACTAAACAGAATCAACCCGCGGCACGTTTTATCACCCTTCTTCCAATTAGCAATAATGTTTGCATTATCAGGAATTGTATCATCAGATACAGGTTCAGTTTCAATTAAATATTGATCATATCCCACAATATTCAGCCAAATTTCCATACGACTCTGCCAACGGGCAAAGTTCGTACCAGTAAACTTTTCAGGCATATTGGTTGTATCAATATTACATCCCGAACTACCCTGACCGGCCATGTTAATTAATGACAGAAAATATGGTTTCTTTAAGACTGTTGTTAATATAGGTTATTGTCGTTCATGCAACAGCGACAGGTGCAAAAATTAATTAACAGTACAGGAAGATCTAAGATTAGAATCGAAGAACAAACAAAGCAGGAGAATAGAAAACAGGAGTTAGATTCGCAAACCAGATCGTTCGTTGAGAAACGAACGTGTTACTTAAAGAAACTAGTGCCCGGAAATCCTCACAGATAGGCACCGTTCTCCCAGTCTCGATCCGGCACGAACCTGGAAGTTGCACGTCTTGCTCGCGCACGTCGCACTGCTACCAGTGCAGCACAGCCACCGCAGGTACCACCGCCTGACAGCTGCGTCTGAAGGGAAGGATGAGTCTCGCTTCGCGCAGGAGGACAACTCCGCAAAGCAACTCCAGGGACGACGACTCTCGCACTCGGGATTAGGGCTCACAAAACACACTGTGGCAGAAAACTATTTTTCGGTGTGTTTAACCCTAATGACTGGAGTCATATAAATAGTCACGCACGTCCCTAATCCTATTCCCAGTTAGACGCAACACTCGGTTGCTCTCGTACACAATACGGAATAATCCGTAAAAGAGAAACACTTTCTAATTAGGATTTAAGAAATCCGAATAAGAAAGCAACAATTAATTACACGAGTAATTAATTACGTAGTTGTATCCTAGTGCAAAAAGAAGACGGAAGACGGAAGACATTCTCCACAATCCACAATCCACAAGCCATAAGCCACAAGCCCAAGCCCAAGCCCGAGCCAGGCCAGGCCAGGCCAGGCGTGGCGTGGCGTGCGCGCGCGTGCGTGCGTGCGTTGTGATGTGGCAATCCCACCCACCAAGGAGGTGAGCATACCTCCTTCCTAGGACTCCTTTGGACACTAGTGCCCCATGTGATATTACATATGAGGACCACAAAAGTTCTAGGTGTGAGCAATATGGGATAAAACTTCTTTGCCATTTGCACTAGAAACAACACTACATTCTCACATGTACTTGCTGCACTACATTGGGCTTAATCCATGCTAAATAAGTGATTACCACAATAGTCTAGCTACAGTAATGAGCTGCTATAGTAACTAACTAATAGCTACATCAGCTACAGTAACTAACAACTACCGTAATAAGTTATCTAACAATCCCCCACAAAGTCCAATGTGTAGTGTGCTCTACCATTCAGTCCTCCATACTGTGCTTTCAGCAGATACCTTTCGGTTTGAATCTACCTGAGTTATCCAACTGTGACCTTCGTAGGAACTAGGTGAACAAAAGTCTTGAACCTGAACCTTGGGTACAAGAGTATAGGTTGGTAACAACACAATAAAGACATGGTAGAAAAGAAAAACAATGCATTAAGGCCATGCATACAAAATTTTATATCATGATTGATAACAGAGAACAACCCAATTCTCCTGTTGTGGCCTACACAACATCAATCACTTAGCTGGAGTCTCCAAGGATGTACTGCTAACATCCTGTCCTAAGACTTGACACCATTAAGAGACTACTCTCATACTAACTTGCAGTCATGATACTAACAGGTTTCCCAGGGAATAGACACACAGATGCAAGAAGCATCAAATAAGAATACATAGTGTCATCTAATTTACCCGACAGCTTGTTATTACCACATTGAACCCAATTTGTGGGATCTCCACTCTTTTGGGTTGGGTTGCTACTGCCTGCAAATCTATAGGGGTTTCAGTCCCATTCCCAACCTGGATTTTTCCACTAAAGCCGAAGTAAGACCTTTAGTGAAAGGATCAGCTGTATTATCTTTGGTATCGACGTAGTCCACAGCCACGACCCCATTAGACACTAACTCCCTTACATATTTCAATCTGACTTGGATGTGTCTACGCTGTTTTTGATTGTACTTGGAACTCTTTATCTTAGCAATAGTTGTAGTGCTATCACAGTGAACTGAAATTGCAGGAAGCCGCTTCATTACCATAGGTAAACTAGACATAAGTCCATGTAGCCATTCAGCTTCCAATCAAGTTTCATCTAAAGCACACAACTCTGCCTCAAAAGTGGATCAAGACAATATGGTCTGTTTCTTAGACCTCCAGGAAACAGCTCCTCCTCCCAACAGGAATACATATCCTGAGACACCATTACTCCCAGAATTCACGGCAATCCAGCTTGCATCACTATATCCTTCGACTACGGAAGGATGCTTACCATAATGCAGCCTAAGGGAACGTGTTCCTTAAAGAAACCAGTGCCCGGAAATCCTCACAGATAGGCACCGTTCTCCCAGTCTCGATCCGGCACGAACCTAGAAGTTGCACATCTTGCTCGCGCACGTCGCACTGCTATATAGAGACGTACCCATCATTGAAGGCAATGATGGGTCACGCACGTCGCACTGATATACGGTGGGATTGCCACACACATGTACATTAGCCCCAGTGTCAATTATCCAATAAAGTGGTTCAAATATAGAGAGAATTTCAGGTTTAATAGAAACGTACCCATCATTGAGGTTCAAGGATGCAGTCATCATGTTGACCACATCCTCCTCAGTTGCAGATGCGGTAGCTTTCTTTGCCTTCTTAGTAGGACAATCCTTGTTCCAGTGGCCAACCTATCCACAAGTCCAATAAGGTTTGTTCTTCGGTTTCTTTTGGATCTTTGCCTTGGGTTTATGTGCATTCTTAGATTTCTTATCTTTGGTGTTTTTCGTAGAAGTAAGATTAACAGTTGGATTAGCATCAGTAGGCACCTTGTCCCCTTTCTCCTTTAAGTGTTCTTCTTGTATATTAATATCCATCATTAATTCATCCATGGTGTGAGTCCCTTTGCGATGCTTCAGAGACATACCAAACGACTCCCATGACTTAGGGAATTTTTCTATGATAGACATAACAATAAATTTCTCAGGCAACACCATCTTGGCATCTGAGAGTTCATGAACTAGGAGTTGTAGATCGTGTGTTTGATCAGAAACTGACTTACCCTCAACCATCTGAAACTTAAGAAATTTAGACACACAGTATTTTTCAACACCCTGATTTTCAGTGCTAAAATTCTTAACTAACAATTCCCATAAAACCTTGGACGTAGTGACTGGAGGCTTTGAGTAAGAGTCATACAGTTTGTTATTTAAACCAAACAGAATCAACCCGCGGCACATTTTATCACCCTTCTTCCAATTAGCAATAATGTTTGCATTATCAGGAATTGTGTCATCAGATACAGGTTCAGTTTCAATTAAATATTGATCATATCCCACAATATTCAGCCAAATTTCCATACGACTCTGCCAACGGGAAAAGTTCGTACCAGTAAACTTTTTAGGAATATTGGTTGTATCAATATTACATCCCGAACTACCCTGACCGGCCATGTTAATTAACGACAGTAAATATGGTTTCTTTAAGACTGTTGTTAATATAGGTTATTGTCGTTCATGCAACAGCGACAGGTGCAAAAATTATTTAACAGTGCAGGAAGATCTAAGATTAGAATCGAAGAACAAACAAAGCAGGAGAATAGAAAACAGGAGTTAGATTCGCAAACCAGATCGTTCATTGAGAAACGAACGTGTTACTTAAAGAAACCAGTGCCCGGAAATCCTCACAGATAGGCACCGTTCTCCCAATCTCGATCCGGCACGAACCTGGAAGTTGCACGTCTTGCTCGCGCACGTCGCACTGCTACCAGTGCAGCACAGCCACCGCAGGTACCACCGCCTGACAGCTGCGTCTGAAGGGAAGGATGAGTCTCGCTTCGCGCAGGAGGACAACTCTGCAAAGCAACTCCGAGGACGACGACTCTCGCACTCGGGATTAGGGCTCACAAAACACACGGTGGCAGAAAACTATTTTTCGGTGTGTTTAACCCTAATGACTGGAGTCATATAAATAGTCACGCACGTCCCTAATCCTATTCCCAGTTAGACGCAACACTCAGTTGCTCTCGTACACAATACGGAATAATCCGTAAAAGAGAAACACTTTCTAATTAGGATTTAAGAAATCCGAATAAGAAAGCAACAATTAATTACATGAGTAATTAATTACGTAGTTGTATCCTAGTGCAAAAAGAAGACGGAAGATGGAAGACATTCTCCACAATCCACAATCCACAAGCCACAAGCCACAAGCCCAAGCCCAAGCCCGAGCCAGGCCAGGCCAGGCGAGGCGAGGCGTGGCGTGGCGCGCGCGCGTGCGTGCGTGCGTTGTGATGTGGCAATCCCACCCACCAAGGAGGTGAGCATACCTCCTTCCTAGGACTCCTTTGGACACTAGTGCCCCATGTGATCCTACATATGAGGACCAAAAAAGTTCTAGGTGTGAGCAATATGGGATAAAACTTCTTTGCCATTTGTACTCGAAACAACACTACATTCTCACATGTACTTGCTGTACTACATTGGGCTTAATCCATGCTAAATATGTGATTACCACAATAGTCTAGCTATAGTAACGAGCTGCTACAGTAACTAACTAATAGCTACAACAGCTACAGTAACTAACAACTACCGTAATCAGTTATCTAACAATCCCCCACAAAGTCCAATGTGTAGTGTGCTCTACCATTCAGTCCTCCATACTGTGCTTTCAGCAGATACCTTTCAGTTTGAATCTACCTGAGTTATCCAACTGTGACCTTCGTAGGAACTAGGTGAACAAAAGTCTTGAACATGAACCTTGGGTACAAGATTATAGGTTGGTAACAACACAATAAAGACATGGTAGAAAAGAAAAACAATGCATTAAGGCCATGCATACAAAATTTTATATCATGATTGATAACAGAGAACAACCCAATTCTCCTGTTGCGGCCTACACAACATCAATCACTTAGCTGGAGTCTCCAAGGACGTACTGCTAATGTCCTGTCCTAAGACTTGACACCATTAAGAGACTACTCTCATACTAACTTGCAGTCATGATACTAACAGGTTTCCCAGGGAATAGACACACAGATGCAAGAAGCATCAAATAAGAATACATAGTGTCATCTAATTTACCCTACAACTTGTTATTACCACATTGAACCCAATTTGTGGGATCTCCACTCTTTTGGGTTGGGTTGCTACTGCCTGCAAATCTATAGGGGTTTCAGTCCCATTCCCAACCTGGATTTTTCCACTAAAGCCAAAGTAAGACCTTTAGTGAAAGGATCAGCTGTATTATCTTTGGTATCGACGTAGTCCACAGCCACGACCCCATTAGACACTAACTCCCTTACATATTTCAATCTGACTTGGATGTGTCTACACTGTTTTTGATTGTACTTGGAACTCTTTATCTTAGCAATAGTTGTAGTGCTATCACAGTGAACTGAAATTGCAGGAAGCCGCTTCATTACCATAGGTAAACTAGACATAAGTCCATGTAGCCATTCAGCTTCCAATCCAGTTTCATCTAAAGCACACAACTCTGCCTCAAAAGTGGATCAAGACAATATGGTCTGTTTCTTAGACTTCCAGGAAACAGCTCCTCCTCCCAACAGGAATACATATCCTGAGACACCATTACTCCCAGAATTCACGGCAATCCAGCTTGCATCACTATATCCTTCGACTACGGAAGGATGCTTACCATAATGCAGCCTAAGGGAACGTGTTCCCTTGATATACCTCAGAACTCTGTCAAGAGCTTCCCAATGGGTCTTGTCGGGACAACTAGTGTATCTACTTAACTTGTTCACGGCAAACGCAATGTCTGGACGTGTACAGTTCATAAGATAAATCAAACTTCCGATAATCTGAGAGTATCGTAATTGAGACACTGGAACCCCAGTCTCATTCTTGAACACGGGTTTGGATGAATCATATGGAGTCTTAAAAGGTTTACGTGATGTGTACTCAAACCTCTCCAGTATCTTCTCAATGTAGTGAGACTGAGAGAGAGATATACCATCAGTAGACCTTATGATTTTAAGCCCTAAAATCACATCAGCGACACCCATATCCTTCATCTCAAACTTGCTACACAAGAATGACTTTGTCTCTTTTACTACTTTCATATCGGAACCAAAAAGCAGGATATCATCGACGTATAAGCATAACAAAATGAATCCATTATCGACAACCTTGCAGTAGAGACACTTATCAAATTCATTAGAAATAAAGCCAAACGATGATATCACAGAATCAAACTTCTCATGCCATTGCTTAGGGGCTTGTTTCAAGCCATATAATGACTTAACAAGTTTACACACTTTGGACTCATTCCCACGACCCACAAATCCCTCAGGTTGTTCCATATATATCTCTTCTTGAAGATCACCGTGTCAGAACGTGGTCTTCACATCCATCTGATGGATATAGAGACTATAAATGGAAGCCAATGCTAGTAGCACTTGGATTGTGGTCATGCGGGAAACAGGTGAATAGGTATCAAAATAGTCTATTCCTTCCCTTTGCGTGTAACCCTTAGCAACTAACCTAGCCTTATACTTATTGATTGTCCCGTCTGCATTAAGTTTCTTCTTAAAAATCCATTTGCAACCAACTGCAGAACAACCAGGAGGCAAATCCACCGATTCCCAAGTTCCATTCGAGAGAATTGATTGGATTTCATCATTAACGGCTTCTTTCCAAAACTTAGCTTCTGGAGATTCCATAGCTTGTTTGAAAGTAACAGGATCATCCTCAACATTGTAAGTGAGAAACTCACTTCCAAAGTCCTTTGATGTCCTAGGCCGTTTACTTCTCCTTGGTTCAACTATTTCTTCAGAATCATCAGATTCAGAAATAGCTTGTTCTGAGTCGCCCCCCACATTTGTCATCCTTTCCACGTGCTCGGGAATGGAACCTGTGGTAAATGAATCTTCTTGAGAAACTTCATTGGGCACACCAGTTTTCATAGGAAACACATCCTCAAAGAATGTTGCATCACGTAATTCCACAATTGTATTGACCTCAATGCCAGAGATATCTGATTTTACAATCAGGAATCTATAAGCATAACTTGTCTCTACATAACCTAAGAATATGGCATCAACCATTTTCGGTCTTAATTTCTTCCTTTTGTGTTCAGGGACAAGTACCTTAGCAAGGCACCCCCACACTCGAAGATATTTAAGACTCGGTTTCCTTCCTCTCCATAACTCAAACGGACTACTCTCTGAATGTTTATGGGGAACTCTATTCAGAATATGGCAAGCCATATTCAAAGCTTCCCCCCACATAAAGTTGGGTAATCCAGATGTTTGGAGTAAGGTATTTACCATATCTATTAAGGTTCGGTTTTTATGTTCAGCTATTCCATTTGATTGTGGTGAATAAGGAGCAGTGACCTCATGAACTATACCATGTAATTGGAAAAATTCCAAAAACAAATTCGAGGTATACTTTCCTCCCCTATCAGACCTTAATCGCTTAAGTACTTTACCAGTTTGAGTTTCAGCTTCTTTCTTATAAATTTGAAATTTATCCAATGCCTCATCTTTACTTCTAAGTAAAAAGACATAACAGTATCTACTCGCATCGTCAATAAAAGTTATAAAATAACGTTTTTGATCTCTCGTAGCAACACCATTAAATTCACAGATATCTGTATGAACTAAATCCAAAATTTCCAAATTCCTATTCACAGAATGAAAAGGCTTCCTAGGCAATTTAGCTTGTACACATATTTCACATTTATTGTTGCTAACTTCAGATTTAGGGATCAAATCTAGATTCATCATACGCTTCATTGAGGAAACATTAACATGTCCCAAACGTGAATGCCATACATCGAATGAAACAAGATTCATGCAAACAGAACTATAATCATTCAAATTTAAAACGGAATTTGAAACAGGTTCAACATAAATCTTAAACAAGTTCTCCACATCACATAAGTACCCCTTGCCAAAAAACAAAGAATCACGAAGACATGTAATAATAGCCTTATTACATTTACAGTCTACTCTATAACCTTCTCTAACTAATATGACGCTACTAAGGATATTGCGTCGAATGGTTGGAACATGTCTGACCCTGTTAAGAGTCAAAACCTTCCCCGAAGGGAACTTCAAGTCCACCCGTCCTTCTCCTTTGACTTCTGCAGAGCTGGAATCACCCAAAGTCACGGACCGACCTCGAGAGGCCTGATAAGACACAAACAGGGATTTATCAGCACACACATGTACATTAGCCCCAGTGTCAATTATCCAATAAAGTGGTTCAAATATAGAGAGAATTTCAGGTTTAATAGACACGTACCCATCATTGAGGTTCAAGGATGCAGTCATCATGTTGACCACAGCCTCCTCAGTTGCAGATGCGGTAGCTTTCTTTGCCTTCTTAGTAGGACAATCCTTGTTCCAGTGGCCAACCTGTCCACAAGTCCAACAAGGTTTGTTCTTCGATTTCTTTTGGATCTTTGCCTTGGGTTTATGTGCATTCTTAGATTTCTTATCTTTGGTGTTTTTCGTAGAAGAAAGATTAACAGTTGGATTAGCATCAGTAGGCACCTTGACCCCTTTCTCCTTTAAGTGTTCTTCTTGTATATTAATATCCATCATTAATTCATCCATGGTGTGAGTCCCTTTGCGATGCTTCAGAGACATACCAAACGACTCCCATGACTTAGGGAATTTTTCTATGATAGACATAACAATAAATTTCTCAGGCAACACCATCTTGGCATCTGAGAGTTCATGAACTAGGAGTTGTAGATCGTGTGTTTGATCAGAAACTGACTTACCCTCAACCATCTGAAACTTAAGAAATTTAGACACACAATATTTTTCAACACCCTGATTTTCACTGCTAAAATTCTTAACTAACAATTCCCATAAAACCTTGGACGTAGTGACTGGCGGCTTTGAGTAAGAGTCATACAGTTTGTTATTGAAACCAAACAGAATCAACCCGCGGCACGTTTTATCACCCTTCTTCCAATTAGCAATAATGTTTGCATTATCAGGAATTGTATCATCAGATACAGGTTCAGTTTCAATTAAATATTGATCATATCCCACAATATTCAGCCAAATTTCCATACGACTCTGCCAACGGGCAAAGTTCATACCAGTAAACTTTTCAGGCATATTGGTTGTATCAATATTACATCCCGAACTACCCTGAACGGCCATGTTAATTAACGACAGAAAATATGGTTTCTTTAAGATTGTTGTTAATATAGGTTATTGTCGTTCATGCAACAGCGACAGGTGCAAAAATTAATTAACAGTACAGGAAGATCTAAGATTAGAATCGAAGAACAAACAAAGTAGGAGAATAGAAAACAGGAGTTAGATTCGCAAACCAGATCGTTCGTTGAGAAACGAACGTGTTACTTAAAGAAACCAGTGCCCGGAAATCCTCACAGATAGGCACCGTTCTCCCAGTCTCGATCCGGCACGAACCTGGAAGTTGCACGTCTTGCTCGCGCACGTCGCACTGCTACCAGTGCAGCACAGCCACCGCAGGTACCACCGCCTGACAGCTGCGTCTGAAGGGAAGGATGAGTCTCGCTTCGCGCAGGAGGACAACTCCGCAAAGCAACTCCGGGGACGACGACTCTCGCACTCGGGATTAGGGCTCACAAAACACACTGTGGCAGAAAACTATTTTTTGGTGTGTTTAACCCTAATGACTGGAGTCATATAAATAGTCACGCACGTCCCTAATCCTATTCCCAGTTAGACGCAACACTCGGTTGCTCTCGTACACAATACGGAATAATCCGTAAAAGAGAAACACTTTCTAATTAGGATTTAAGAAATCCGAATAAGAAAGCAACAATTAATTACACGAGTAATTAATTACGTAGTTGTATCCTAGTGCAAAAAGAAGACGGAAGACGGAAGACATTCTCCACAATCCACAATCCACAAGCCATAAGCCACAATCCCAAGCCCAAGCCCGAGCCAGGCCAGGCCAGGCGTGGCGTGGCGTGCGCGCGCGTGCGTGTGTGCGTTGTGATGTGGCAATCCCACCCACCAAGGAGGTGAGCATACCTCCTTCCTAGGACTCCTTTGGACACTAGTGCCCCATGTGATCCTACATATGAGGACCACAAAAGTTCTAGGTGTGAGCAATATGGGATAAAACTTCTTTGCCATTTGCACTAGAAACAACACTACATTCTCACATGTACTTGCTGCACTACATTGGGCTTAATCCATGCTAAATAAGTGATTACCACAATAGTCTAGCTACAGTAATGAGCTGCTATAGTAACTAACTAATAGCTACATCAGCTACAGTAACTAACAACTACCGTAATAAGTTATCTAACAATCCCCCACAAAGTCCAATGTGTAGTGTGCTCTACCATTCAGTCCTCCATACCGTGCTTTCAGCAGATACCTTTCGGTTTGAATCTACCTGAGTTATCCAACTGTGACCTTCGTAGGAACTAGGTGAACAAAAGTCTTGAACCTGAACCTTGGGTACAAGAGTATAGGTTGGTAACAACACAATAAAGACATGGTAGAAAAGAAAAACAATGCATTAAGGCCATGCATACAAAATTTTATATCATGATTGATAACAGAGAACAACCCAATTCTCCTGTTGTGGCCTACACAACATCAATCACTTAGCTGGAGTCTCCAAGGATGTACTGCTAACATCCTATCCTAAGACTTGACACCATTAAGAGACTACTCTCATACTAACTTGTAGTCATGATACTAACAGGTTTCCCAGGGAATAGACACACAGATGCAAGAAGCATCAAATAAGAATACATAGTGTCATCTAATTTACCCGACAGCTTGTTATTACCACATTGAACCCAATTTGTGGGATCTCCACTCTTTTGGGTTGGGTTGCTACTGCCTGCAAATCTATAGGGGTTTCAGTCCCATTCCCAACCTGGATTTTTCCGCTAAAGCCAAAGTAAGACCTTTAGTGAAAGGATCAGCTGTATTATCTTTGGTATCGACGTAGTCCACAGCCACGACCCCATTAGACACTAACTCCCTTACATATTTCAATCTGACTTGGATGTGTCTACGTTGTTTTTGATTGTACTTGGAACTCTTTATCTTAGCAATAGTTGTAGTGCTGTCACAGTGAACTGAAATTGCAGGAAGCCGCTTCATTACCATAGGTAAACTAGACATAAGTCCATGTAGCTATTCAGCTTCCAATCCAGTTTCATCTAAAGCACACAACTCTGCCTCAAAAGTGGATCGAGACAATATGGTCTGTTTCTTAGACCTCCAGGAAACAGCTCCTCCTACCAACAGGAATACATATCCTGAGACATCATTACTCCCAGAATTCACGGCAATCCAGCTTGCATCACTATATCCTTCGACTACGGAAGGATGCTTACCGTAATGCAGCCTAAGGGAACGTGTTCCCTTGATATACCTCAGAACTATGTCAAGAGCTTCCCAATGGGTCTTGTCGGGACAACTGGTGTATCTACTTAACTTGTTCACGGCAAACGCAATGTCTGGACGTGTACAGTTCATAAGATACATCAAACTTCCGATAATCTGAGAGTATCATAATTGAGACACTGAAACCCCAGTCTCATTCTTGAACAAGGGTTTGGATGAATCATATGGAGTCTTAAAAGGTTTACGTGATGTGTACTCAAACCTCTCCAGTATCTTCTCAACGTAATGAGACTGAGAGAGATATATACCATCAGTAGACCTTATGATTTTAAGCCCTAAAATCACATCAGCGACACCCATATCCTTCATCTCAAACTTGCTACACAAGAATGACTTTGTCTCTTTTACTACTTTCATATCGGAACCAAAAAGCAGGATATCATCGACGTATAAGCATAACAAAATGAATCCATTATCGACAACCTTGCAGTAGAGACACTTATCAAATTCATTAGAAATAAAGCCAAATGATGATATCACAGAATCAAACTTCTCATGCCATTGCTTAGGGGCTTGTTTCAAGCCATATAATGACTTAACAAGTTTACACACTTTGGACTCATTCCCACGACCCACAAATCCCTCAGGTTGTTCCATATATATCTCTTCTTGAAGATCACCGTGTAAGAACGCGGTCTTCACATCCATCTGATGGATATAGAGACTATAAATGGAAGCCAATGCTAGTAGCACTGGGATTGTGGTCATGCGGGAAACAGGTGAATAGGTATCAAAATAGTCTATTCCTTCCCTTTGTGTGTAACCCTTAGCAACTAACCTAGCCTTATACTTATTGATTGTCCCGTCTGCATTAAGTTTCTTCTTAAAAATTCATTTGCAACCAACTGCAGAACAACCAGGAGGCAAATCCACCAATTCCCAAGTTCCATTCGAGAGAATTGATTGGATTTCATCATTAACGGCTTCTTTCCAAAACTTAGCTTCTGGAGATTCCATAGCTTGTTTGAAAGTAATAGGATCATCCTCAACATTGTAAGTGAGAAACTCACTTCCCAAGTCCTTTGATGTCCTAGGCCGTTTACTTCTCCTTGGTTCAACTATTTCTTCAGAATCATCAGATTCAGAAATAGCTTGTTCTGAGTCGCCCCCCACATTTGTCATCCTTTCCACATGCTCGGGAATGGAACCTGTGGTAAATGAATCTTCTTGAGAAACTTCATTGGGCACACCAGTTTTCATAGGAAACACATCCTCAAAGAATGTTGCATCACGTAATTCCACAATTGTATTGACCTCAATGCCAGAGATATCTGATTTTACAATCAGGAATCTATAAGCATAACTTGTCTCTACATAACCTAAGAATATGGCATCAACCGTTTTCGGTCCTAATTTCTTCCTTTTGTGTTCAGGGACAAGTACCTTAGCAAGGCACCCCCACACTCGAAGATATTTAAGACTCGGTTTCCTTCCTCTCCATAACTCAAACGGACTACTCTTTGAATGTTTATGGGGAACTCTATTCAGAATATGGCAAGCCATATTCAAAGCTTCCCCCCACATAAAGTTGGGTAATCCAGATGTTTGGAGTAAGGTATTTACCATATCTATTAAGGTTCGGTTTTTATGTTCAGCTATTCCATTTGATTGTGGTGAATAAGGAGCAGTGACCTCATGAACTATACCATGTAATTGGAAAAATTCCAAAAACAAATTCGAGGTATACTTTCCTCCCCTATCAGACCTTAATCGCTTAAGTACTTTACCAGTTTGATTTTCAACTTCTTTCTTATAAATTTGAAATTTATCCAATGCCTCATCTTTACTTCTAAGTAAAAAGACATAACAGTATCTACTCGCATCGTCAATAAAAGTTATAAAATAACGTTTTTGATCTCTTGTAGCAACACCATTAAATTCACAGATATCTGTATGAACTAAATCCAAAATTTCCAAATTCCTATTCACAGAATGAAAAGGCTTCCTAGGCAATTTAGCTTGTACACATATTTCACATTTATTGTTGCTAACTTCAGATTTAGGGATCAAATCTAGATTCATCATACGCTTCATTGAGGAAACATTAACATGTCCCAAACGTGAATGCCATACATCGAATGAAACAAGATTCATGCAAACAGAACTATAATCATTCAAATTTAAAACGGAATTTGAAACAGGTTCAACATGAATCTTAAACAAGTTCTCCACATCACATAAGTACCCCTTGCCAAAAAACAAAGAATCATGAAGACATGTAATAATAGCCTTATTACATTTACAGTCTACTCTATAACCTTCTCTAACTAATATGACGCCACTAAGGATATTGCGTCGAATGGTTGGAACATGTCTGACCATGTTAAGAGTCAAAACTTTCCCCGAAGGGAACTTCAAGTCCACCCGTCCTTCGCCTTTGACTTCTGCAGAGCTGGAATCGCCCAAAGTCACGGACCGACCTCGAGAGGCCTGATAAGACACAAACAGGGATTTATCAGCACACACATGTACATTAGCCCCAGTGTCAATTATCCAATAAAGTGGTTCAAATATAGAGAGAATTTCAGGTTTAATAGACACGTACCCATCATTGAGGTTCAAGGATGCAGTCATCATGTTGACCACAGCCTCCTCACTTGCAGATGCGGTAGCTTTCTTTGCCTTCTTAGTAGGACAATCCTTGTTCCAGTGGCCAACCTGTCCACAAGTCCAACAAGGTTTGTTCTTCGGTTTCTTTTGGATCTTTGCCTTGGGTTTATGTGCATTCTTAGATTTCTTATCTTTGGTGTTTTTCATAGAAGTAAGATTAACAGTTGGATTAGCATCAGTAGGCACCTTGACCCCTTTCTCCTTTAAGTGTTCTTCTTGTATATTAATATCCATCATTAATTCATCCATGGTGTGAGTCCCTTTGCGATGCTTCAGAGACATACCAAACGACTCCCATGATTTAGGGAATTTTTCTATGATAGACATAACAATAAATTTCTCAGGCAACACCATCTTGGCATCTAAGAGTTCATGAACTAGGAGTTGTAGATCGTGTGTTTGATCAGAAACTGACTTACCCTCAACTATCTGAAACTTAAGAAATTTAGACACACAGTATTTTTCAACACCCTGATTTTCAGTGCTAAAATTCTTAACTAACAATTCCCATAAAACCTTGTACGTAGTGACTGGCGGCTTTGAGTAAGAGTCATACAGTTTGTTATTTAAACCAAACAGAATCAACCCGCGGCACGTTTTATCACCCTTCTTCCAATTAGCAATAATGTATGCATTATCAGGAATTGTGTCATCAGATACAGGTTCAGTTTCAATTAAATACTGATCATATCCCGCAATATTCAGCCAAATTTCCATACGACTCTACCAACGGGCAAAGTTCGTACCAGTAAACTTTTCAGGCATATTGGTTGTATCAATCTTACATCCCGAACTACCCTGACTGGCCATGTTAATTAACGACAGAAAATATGGTTTCTTTAAGACTGTTGTTAATATAGGTTATTGTCGTTCATGCAACAGTGTCAGGTGCAAAAATTAATTAACAGTGCAGGAAGATCCAAGATTAGAATCGAAGAACAAACAAAGTAGGAGAATAGAAAACAGGAGTTAGATTCGCAAACCAGATTGTTCGTTGAGAAACAAACGTGTTACTTAAAGAAACCAGTGCCCGAAAATCCTCACGGATAGGCACCGTTCTCCCAGTCTCGATCCGGCACGAACCTGGAAGTTGCACGTCTTGCTCGCTGAATATCTATCCCAGTTTGGCCACTGCTTCTTTGCACATGTACCTCGAGGGGAGAACACGCCTAGTGATGAGAAATTGATAATCTGCGTCTTCTTCTGGCTTGACTGTGAATTGTGTGGAAGGTACAAACGACGGCGTTCTTGATGCAGAAGGTCCTGCTTCAGGTTCAATGTGGTATCCTGGACGGCTGCTAGCTTTGCGTTTCGTTGGTGCCATGAAATGAATGCACGAGTACACTGAAATCTGTGTCTGGCAGGCAGTTGCACGGCGTGTCCCTGAAATGCACGGTGTGCACCTGCAGATTTGGGTGAAGTCTGAAACTTGCACAACTGCTGTGCGGTTTGTGGAAATAGAGGGGATGCAGGTGACGGTGATAGACTGCTCGGTGAGGATCTGCTATTTGCTGGCGACGACGGCTTGGGAGCAGATCTGCTTGGGCTCGGGTAGCTGCGGAGGGCGGAGGTGCTACTGACGGCTGCTTGCTGTGCTGCTGGCACACGGCTGCTTCGAGGGCTACTGGCACACGTCTGCTTCGAGGGCGATGCAGCGTCTGGAGCAGGACGGATGCTTGGCGGAGGCGAGCTGGAGTGGCGGCGGAAGGAAGTGTAGCAGATGGTGAGCACCTGCTGCAGGAGGTGGTCGGCGGCGTGCGGAAATGCACGGCCGAGCGGAGGGTCGTTGCACGGCGGCTGGCGGCGGAGCAAGGAACGGGCGCTGTTAGATCTGCTGGGGTAGAGAGTGCACGGCTGCTAGGGTTAGGGTTTTAGGCCGTGCACTCGGGCTTTTTATATTTTTAATTTCACTTAAAAGTGCACGGCGTGCATTTTGCGGGTGCACGGCGTGCATGGCTCCAGGTCTTTTGCAGATTTTTAATCGTCTAGGTGCACGTCGTGCGTTTTGGAGGTGCACGGCGTGCGTGCTTCCTGTAGAATTCACATACAAAATGCACGGCGTGCGGCTTGAAAATGCACGCCGTGTTTGATTCCAGGTCTTTTCATTGCTGAACTTCGTAATGGGGTGCACGCCGTGCATTTGGAAATGCACGCCGTGCACTATGCGATTTCTGCAGAAAATTGTGATTAATCAGCATAAAATTATGACGGAACGAATGGAGATCAAGTCTAAATTATTACATTCATCCATGAAGGGCTCATTAACAAAATTAAAGAGAGTTTTTGACTCAAACAACTTAAAACAAATCTATCCTAATGTGGGATCAACTCCCACAAGGTCCTCCGTTTAGAGTCCGGAGTAAGACTCTTCAATCTTTTCATGCGTCATGGAGGGAGCAAGAGGCTCCTTTGTCTAGAATCTCAGAAGATGAATACAGCTTGCATCGTTGTCCATTCACTTTGAAACTCCCATCTTTTCCTTGTAATTCCACAGCTCCATATGGAAAGATCTTTAATACAAGAAAGGGGCCGGACCACTTAGATTTTAGCTTTCCCGAAAATAACTTCAGCCTTGAATTGAATAATAAAACTTGATCTCCTTCTTGAATATCTTTCCTGCGGATTCTTTTGTCATGCCATGCCTTTGTTTTTTCCTTGTACAGCTTTGCATTTTCATAAGCATCGAGGCGCAGCTCTTCAAGTTCTTGCAATTGTAGAAGGCGTTTCTCCCCAGCTTTCTTCATATCAAAATTTAAGAATTTGATAGCCCACAATGCGCGGTGCTCAAGTTCAAGCGGAAGATGACAAGACTTCCCATAGATAAGCTTGAAAGGAGTGGTTCCTATGATGGTCTTGTAAGCTGTGCGGTACGCCCAGAGTGCATCATCAATCTTCAAAGCCCAGTCTTTTCTTGAGTTGGAGACGGTCTTCTCAAGAATGTTTTTCAGCTGCCTATTAGAAACCTCCACTTGCCCGGATGTTTGAGGATGATAGGGCGTAGAGATCTTGTGGGTGACACCATACTTGGAGAGAAGGTTGTTGAATTGTTTCTCGGCAAAATGTGTCCCTCCATCAGAGATGACAGCACGTGGAACACCAAACCTAGGAAAGATGATCTTCTGAAAAAGCTTTATTACTGATTTAGCATCGGGTGATTGGGTTGGAATGGCCTCAACCCATTTAGACACGTAGTCAACAGCAACAAGAATGAAATGATACCCACATGAGGATGGGAATGGTCCCATGTAGTCAACACCCCATACGTCAAACACCTCAACCTCTAGGATAGAGTTGAGTGGCATGTCATCACGGCGAGATATACCTCCAGTTCTTTGGCATTTGTCACAGGATTTAACAAAAAGATTCACATCCTTGAAGAGCGTAGGCCAATAGAAACCGGCTTGGATAATTTTTGCAGCAGTCTTCTCTCCTCCAAAATGGCCTCCATAAGAAGAAGCATGGCATTCAGCAATGATGGTGGGAATTTCTTCTTCAATTACACAGCGGCGTATTAACCCATCACTCCCATGTTTGAATAGGAAAGGATCATCCCAATAATAGAACTTTACGTCATGAAAGAACTTCTTCTTTTGTTGATATGTCAAGCCGGGTGGAAGCTGCCCTGTAGCAAGAAAATTTGCAATGTCGGCAAACCACGGTGCTTGAACGGATGATAGAGAATAGAGTCTTTCAATGGGAAGATGATCTTCAATAGGTAGTGAGTCTCCCGCTGTAGTGGATAATCTAGAAAGATGGTCAGCAACACTGTTTTCGGTTCCTTTCTTGTCCCGAATTTCTAGATCAAATTCTTGTAGAAGCAGCACCCAGCGAATAAGGCGTGGCTTTGCATCCTTTTTGCTCAAGAGATATTTGATTGCAGCGTGATCAGTATAGACTATCACTTTGGAACCCACAAGATATTGTCGGAATTTCTCAAAGGCATACACAATAGCAAGCATCTCCTTCTCTGTAGTTGTGTAGTTGACTTGCGCATCATTGAGGGTCTTGCTTGCATAATGAATGGCGTGGAGTTTCCTGTCTTTTTGCTGTCCTAGAACAGCTCCTACCGCATAGTCACTTGCATCGCACATTAATTCGAAGGGAGCATCCCAATCTGGAGGTTGAATGATGGGGGCTGAAATGAGAGCTTCCTTGAGTGTAGTAAAGGCTTTATGGCATTCTTCATCAAAAACAAAATCTGCATCTTTTGCAAGGAGAGAACACAAGGGTTTTGCAATCTTTGAAAAGTCCTTTATAAATCTTCTATAGAACCCTGCATGTCCTAAAAAGCTTCTTATGTCCTTGACTGAAGACGGAGTGGACATTTTCTCAATAGCTTCCACCTTTGCCCTGTCAACTTCAATGCCCTTGTTAGAAATCACATGTCCTAGTACTACGCTGGATTGTACCATAAAATGGCACTTCTCCCAGTTTAGCACTAGGTTAACCTCTTTACATCTGGCTAAGACTAAAGTCAAATTAGACAAGAATTGATCGAATGAATCGCCGTAAACACTAAAATCATCCATGAAAACTTCCATAATATTTTCAATGAAATTCGAGAAAATGGCCATCATGCACCGCTAAAAAGTGGCGGGTGCATTACAAAGACCAAAAGGCATGCGGCGATAAGCATATGTGCCATATGTGCAAGTGAATGTGGTTTTTTCTTGATCAGGCGGGTAGATAGGAATTTGATAAAACCTGGAATACCCATCCAAATAGCAAAAATAAGAGTGTTTAGCAAGGCGTTCCAACATTAAATCAATGAAAGGTAGAGGGAAATGGTCCTTGCGAGTTGCTTTGTTTATACGTCGGTAGTCGATACACATACGCCAGCCTGTGACCATGCGTGTCTGTATCAACTCATCATTGTCTCCCGTTATGACAGTTGCACCCCCCTTCTTAGGTACTACATGAATAGCACTAACCCAGGGGCTGTCACTAATGGGATAGATAATTCCGGCATCCATTAATTTTAAGATCTCTTTCTTTACCACATCAAGCATGTTTTGATTTAAACGTCTTGGTGGTTCAACGGTTGGTTTTGCATCATCCTCCATGTTTATTCTATGCATGCAGATTTTAGGATGAATGCCTTTCAAGTCACCAATTGAATAACCAATTACATCTTTATACAATCGCAATTCAGCAAGTAATTTATTTTCTTGTTCTTTGGTTAATTCATCATTTATTATAACAGGAGATGAAGAATTTGGGTCTAGAAACGCATACCTCAGACCTGGTGGAAGGGCTTTAAGTTCTACCTTTTTCTTTAAAGCTTCTTCATCAACCTTTTCTTCATCATGTGGAGCTTCTTCTTGATTTGCTTGAGCTTTATAAATAGGAATAGCTCCAGAATTTTCAGGATTATTATTTTCAGCAATGACGTCATCACAATAGTTTATCATGAAATCTATCATATCATCAACATAATCATCCATTGGATCAACAGTATCAAATAAACAGATCTCCTTTACTTGTGCGGGTGCTTTCATGGCATCTGAAATAGAGAATTCAATTTCTTCTTCTCCCACACGTAGGGTCAACTTCCCTTCCCGGACGTCAATTAGACAACCGACAGTCCTCAAGAAAGGTCTCCCAAAAAGAATTGGATTGCGGGGGGCCTCTACCATGTCAAGCACTACAAAATCACATGGTATATAGAATTTGCCAATATGTACAAGGACATCTTCTAATACACCTTTAGGGTGTTTAAGAGAATGATCAGCTAGTTCGATAACCATCTTTGTTGGCTTTAGATCTCCAAGATGTAGTTCTTGCCATAAAGTGGTTGGAATGAGGCTAATGCTAGCCCCCAAATCTACTAAGCCTTTTTCAAAAGTGACATCGTTGATTTTGCACGGCAATGTGAAAGGTCCCATGTCATCCAACTTTTTCGGAATAGAAGGAATGCGGTTTTGAATAATGGAGCTCACATGTTCAGAAAGTTTAACTGTTTCCACTTGATCAACTCTTCTTCTTCTAGATAAGATGTCTTTTAAGAACTTGGCATAAGAAGGCATCTCAGCAATAACATCAGTAAAAGGAAGATTAACTTGCAACTTGCTAAGAATGTCCATAAATTTTCTGAACTTAACATCGTCTTTATTATTGACAAGCCTATGAGGGAAAGGTGTTGTGGCTTTGAAAGACGGCGGATTTTCAGATTTACCTTGCTCTTTGTTGCAACTAGGAATGTGAGATTCTTCCTCATTAAGTACCTCCATGTCCTTCTCCTTGGGTGGTGAAGGCCTTTCAATTTCAGCTCCACTCCTTAGAATAATGGCATTGGCTTGCTGTCTTGGATTTACTTCTGGCACACTAGGGAGAGAACCGGATTTTTGTCCTTGTTGAGAAAGAGCTTGTTGAGCTATTTGATTCTCCAACATCTTTGTATGGGTGGATATGTTATCTACCTTGGCTGAAAGTTGAAGAATAGCATCCTTAAGTAGCTTATCATTCCCCCTAAACTCTTCATTTTGCTGTGTTTGTGTGTTAATGAATTTCTCCATCATAGCCTCAAGAGAAGATCCTTGGGGCTGTTGTTGCTGCCCTTGATAACCCCTATTATTGTAACCTTGCAGATTACTTTGGTGGTTGAACTGTGATTGCTGCGGTGGTTGTTGTTGTTGCCCTTGCTGAAAATTTTGAGCATTGTTATTATTCTTGTAGGAGAAGTTGGGATGATCTCTCCATCCTAGATTGTATTGGTTAGAATAAGGGTTATATTGCTTGTTCCTCTGCATCTCAATCGCATTAACCTGTTCAAGATCTCCCTCCATAGTGTTGGGAGCAAAACATTGAGAAGAAACATGCCCTGGATTACCACAAGCTTCACATGTGGCTTCTGCAGATTGAACCGGCAATGTAGTCAACTTCTCGAATTTTTGGGTTAGAACATCAAGCTTTGCAGCAATAAGATCAACGGCGTCAACAGCGTACTTTCCTCCCGGCTTTGCACTAGAAGAACTTGCATTTGATGATGAGTTGGCTCTTCTATCACCTCCCCATTGGCAATGGTTGAGTGATATGTCTTCAATGATATCATATGCCTCCCTATAAGATTTTGTCATAAGAGCACCACCGGCTGCAGCATCAAGCGTCATCCGGGTGTTATAGAACAGCCCGTTGTAGAAGGTCTGAAGAAGTAGCCAATTAGTAAGACCGTGGTGAGGGCAAAGACGTTGAAGGTCTTTGAACCTCTCCCAAGTATCATAAAGTGTTTCACCATCATTTTGAGAAAAGTTAGTGAGCTGATTTCTCAAATGAGCAGTCTTGCTTGGAGGAAAATATTTGGCAAGAAAAACATTAAGTAGCTGGTCCCAAGTTTTTATAGACTTCTTCGGAAGAGATAAAAGCCAAGTTTTGGCCTTATCCCTTAGAGTGAAAGGAAAAAGCATCAGTCGTACCCCATCTGCAGTTACGCCATTAATTTTGAAAGTGTTCAAGTACTCCAGAAATTCTGCAATGTGAAGACTTGGGTCTTCATTAACGGTACCCCCAAAGCGGTTTTGTTGGATCATCTGCATCATAGAAGGAGCAATGGAGAAATTGTTCGCTTCTATGGCTGGTAGGTCGATGGCTCCACATATGTTTGTGGCCACCGGCATTGCAAAGTCCTTGAGCGGGCGGTCGTCTTCCATGATTGGAAGGTTTGGTGAAGTTTCTTCAAAGGATGAAAAAGACGGCGTGGATGATGATGGAGATGGTGGTGGAGTAGTATCCTCTAGCTGTGGTTGTTCTTTCCTCCTTGATCTTCTCAAGCTTGAGAGGCTTCGCTCTATCTCAAGGTCTGACAACGGAGTTGTTTGAAGACCTCGTTGCGAACGACGCATACAACCTGAAAAGTGACTAGAAAAATTAAGAACACACTAAGAGGTATGTGAAATTCGAAAATGATGTATAATGATCTAGTCTCAAATACTAAGTAATACTTATTACTCCAATTAAGTTACCGAAGCTCCTCGGCAACGGCGCCAAAAACTTGTTGATTCTTTAGACTAACGAGTTTCAATCATAAGAATGATCTTTTACTCAACTAGCTATATCCCGCAAGTATACGAGAGAAGTTGTAGTCGAGATCGAACACGAGGAGCAGAACGATAACTTAATTGAACGCAACAGTATTAAAGTTCAACAATCTAGATCGGTTTTAAAAAGGCAGAAAGATTTGTTCCGAAAACATAAAAGATTTAGTTTTAACTACAAGGGATTTCAGATTTTTATCAACAAACTAGGATTACAAGGAAAGTTCGATTTCAGAAGTTTAGGAATCTTGGACATTAGGATTTCACTCATATGCCATGGCAATCAATGAACAAAGCAATTTAAACATACATAAGATCGAGTTTCTAGGAAGAGATGTGTTACATTTCACTTCCCGGTGTAGATGCAATGATCATAACTCAAAACAGCACTCTTGTGCATGAATTTCGTCTATGATCACAAACAGATCCTCAACTCATTCTCCCCTACTCTCGTAGGAGAAGAAAAGTTGCCAAAAAGAACGTCTCCATACAAACCTGCTCATTTTCTCAAACTAAGCAAGAAAGCAGAAATCATGCATATATAGCGGCCAACGATACATGCAAGGAAAAGAGCTACCGACGCCTTTAAGGTAGAGAAACAAGAAGCAAATGTATTTAGTACGAAATTACTTGTTCAATACATGCTATGGCATGGGAGTTACTCTCCCATGCCCAAGAAAAAGGATCTACTCGTCCATAACTATGTACAGCAAGATTTCCACAGAATTCTCAATGCTAGACATCGTTTTGGGAAGAAAAGGCAAAAAGAACCAAAGATGTAACCACAAGGAGTAAGAAATCCGGCTTTATGATGAGATTCCCTTCCTTTAGCTGCTCCAAAATGGACCAACTCCTCTCCCGAGAAGCTACACGTAGTTGGAGAAGCTTGGCTGCACCTTGGGGAAGACAATGGAGAAGTGGGGAAGAAGAAATGGCTTCTTTGCTCAAGAAACCACCTTAGTTCCTCCCAAATCGCCTTGCTCTGCTCTCCTCTGCCTTTGGGACGAGAAAAACTTCCAAAATGGTCGAACGTAACCGTCCCATTCCTTCCCTCTTTCCTTTAAAATCGTATTCTGAAAATTCGAAATTCTGAAACTGACAGGTGCACGCCGTGCACTTTGTAGGTGCACGCCGTGCACCTACACTGCAGTTGTAACCAGCTGATTTGTGCACGGCGTGCGTTGAGGAGTTGCACGCCGTGCAACCTTACAGGTTGTTTTTAGCAAATTCCGTCCCAGGTGCACGCCGTGCATCTGTGATCTGCACGCCGTGCATTCTCTTTTCTGGACTGAACGGATTCCTCTGGAATGTTGCACGGCGTGCGTCTGAATATTGCACGCCATGCACTTTGCTGTTTCAGCCAACTGATCCGTCTGGACAGGTGCACGCCGTGCATCTGTGATCTGCACGCCGTGCATTTCTCTGTTTCTGTAGAAAAATCGTCTGAAATTAGTCCTTTTTGTGGCAATTTTTCAATACAAGTTATGGAACGCGTAGAGAAGCTAAAAGATGGCAAAACTAATACAAAAGAGACTGAATTATGCTAGAAAGAACTAAATTTGTGTGTGAATATATGTAGAAAAGATGATATACGAATCACACAACACTCGCGCACGTCGCACTGCTACCAGTGCAGCACAACCACCGCAGGTACCACCGCCTGACAGCTGCGTCTGAAGGGAAGGATGAGTCTTGCTTCGCGTAGGAGGACAACTCCGCAAAGCAACTCCGGGGACGACGACTCTCGCACTCGGGATTAGGGCTCACAAAACACACGGCGGCAGAAAATTGTTTTTCGGTGTATTTAACCCTAATGACCGGAGTCATATAAATAGTCACGCACGTCCCTAATCCTATTCCCAGTTAGACGCAACACTCGGTTGCTCTCGTATACAATATGGAATAATCCGTAAAAGAGAAACACTTTCTAATTAGGATTTAAGAAATCCGAATAAGAAAGCAACAATTAATTACACGAGTAATTAATTACGTAGTTGTATCCTAGTGCAAAAAGAAGACGGAAGACGGAAGACATTCTCCAAAATCTACAATCCACAAGCCACAAGCCACAAGCCCAAGCCCGAGCCAGGCCAGGCTAGGTGAGGCGAGGCGAGGCGAGGCGTGGCGTGGTGCGCGCGCGCGTGCGTGCGTGCGTTGTGATGTGTCAATCCCACCCACCAAGGAGGTGAGCATACCTCCTTCCTAGGACTCCTTTGGACACTAGTGCCCCATGTGATCCTACATATGAGGATCACAAAAGTTCTAGGTGTGAGCAATATGGGATAAAACTTCTTTGCCATTTGCACTAGAAACAAGACTACATTCTCACATGTACTTGCTGCACTACATTGGGCTTAACCCATGCTAAATAAGTGATTACCACAATAGTCTAGCTACAGTAACGAGCTGCTACAATAACTAACTAATAGCTACAGCAGCTACAGTAACTAACAACTTACGTAATCAGTTATCTAACAATCCCCCACAAAGTCCAATGTGTAGTGTGCTCTACCATTCAGTCCTCCATACTGTGCTTTCAGCAGATACCTTTCGGTTTGAATCTACCTGAGTTATCCAACTGTGACCCTCGTAGGAACTAGGTGAACAAAAGTCTTGAACCTGAACCTTGGGTACAAGAGTATAGGTTGGTAACAACACAATAAAGACATGGTAGAAAAGAAAAACAATGCATTAAGGCCATGCATACAAAATTTTATATCATGATTGATAACAGAGAACAACCCAATTCTCCTGTTGCGGCCTACACAACATCAATCACTTAGCTGGAGTCTCCAAGGATGTACTGCTAACATCCTGTCCTAAGACTTGACACCATTAAGAGACTACTCTCATACTAACTTGCAGTATTGACACTAATAGGTTTCCCAGGGAATAGACACACAGATGCAAGAAGCATCAAATAAGAATACATAGTGTCATCTAATTTACCCGACAGCTTGTTATTACCACATTGAACCCAATTTGTGGGATCTCTACTCTTTTGGGTTGGGTTGCTACTGCCTGCAAATCTATAGGGGTTTCAGTCCCATTCCCAACATGGATTTTTCCACTAAAGCCAAAGTAAGACCTTTAGTGAAAGGATCAGCTGTATTATCTTTGGTACCGACGTAGTCCACAGCCACGACCCCATTAGACACTAACTCCCTTACATATTTCAATCTGACTTGGATGTGTCTACACTATTTTTGATTGTACTTGGAACTCTTTATCTTAGCAATAGTTGTAGTGTTGTCACAGTGAACTGAAATTGCAGGAAGCTGCTTCATTACCATAGGTAAACTCGACATAAGTCCATGTAGCCATTCAACTTCCAATCCAGTTTCATCTAAAGCACACAACTCTGCCTCAAAAGTGGACCGAGACAATATGGTCTGTTTCTTAGACCTCCAGGAAACATCTCCTCCTCCCAACAGGAATACATATCCTGAGACACCATTATTCCCAGAATTCACGGCAATCCAGCTTGCATCACTATATCCTTCGACTACGGAAGGATGTTTACCATAATGCAGCCTAAGGGAACGTGTTCCCTTGATATACCTCAGAACTCTGTCAAGAGCTTCCCAATGGGTCTTGTCGGGACAACTGGTGTATCTACTTAACTTGTTCACGGCAAACACAATGTCTGGACGTGTACAGTTCATAAGATACATCAAACTTCCGATAATCTGAGAGTATCGTAATTGAGACACTGGAACCTCAGTCTCATTCTTGAACAAGGGTTTGGATGAATCATATGGAGTCTTAACAGGTTTATGTGATGTGTACTCAAACCTCTCCTGTATCTTCTCAACATAGTGAGACTGAGAGAGACCTATACCATCAGTAGACCTTATGATTTTAAGCCCTAAAATCACATCAGTGACACCCATATCCTTCATCTCAAACTTGCTACACAAGAATGACTTTGTCTCTTTTACTACTTTCATATCGGAACCAAAAAGCAGGATATCATCGACGTATAAGCATAACAAAATGAATCCATTATCGACAACCTTGCAGTAGAGACACTTATCAAATTCATTAGAAATAAAGCCAAACGATGATATCACAGAATCAAACTTCTCATGCCATTGCTTAGGGGCTTGTTTCAAGCCATATAATGACTTAACAAGTTTACACACTTTGGACTCATTCCCACGACCCACAAATCCCTCAGGTTGTTCCATATATATCTCTTCTTGAAGATCACCGTGTAAGAACGCGGTCTTCATATCCATCTGATGGATATAGAGACTATAAATGGAAGCCAATGCTAGTAGCACTCGGATTGTGGTCATGCGGGAAACAGGTGAATAGGTATCAAAATAGTCTATTCCTTCCCTTTGTGTGTAACCCTTAGCAACTAACCTAGCCTTATACTTATTGATTGTCCCGTCTGCATTAAGTTTCTTCTTAAAAATCCATTTGCAACCAACTGCAGAACAACCAGGAGGCAAATCCACCAATTCCCAAGTTCCATTCGAGAGAATTGATTGGATTTCATCATTAACGACTTCTTTCCAAAACTTAGCTTCTGGAGATTCCATAGCTTGTTTGAAAGTAACAGGATCATCCTCAACATTGTAAGTGAGAAACTCACTTCCAAAGTCCTTTGATGTCCTAGGCCGTTTACTTCTCCTTGGTTCAACTTTTTCTTCAGAATCATCAGATTCAGAAATAGCTTGTTCTGAGTCGCCCCCCAAATTTGTCATCCTTTCCACGTGCTCGGGAATGGAACCTGTGGTAAATGAATCTTCTTGAGAAACTTCATTGGGCACACCAGTTTTCATAGGAAACACATCCTCAAAGAATGTTGCATCACGTAATTCCACAATTGTATTGACCTCAATGTCAGAGATATCTGATTTTACAATCAGGAATCTATAAGCATAACTTGTCTCTACATAACCTAAGAATATGGCATCAACTGTTTTCGGTCCTAATTTCTTCCTTTTGTGTTCAAGGACAAGTACCTTAGCAAGGCACCCCCACACTCGAAGATATTTAAGACTCGGTTTCCTTCCTCTCCATAACTCAAATGGACTACTCTCTGAATGTTTATGGGGAACTCTATTCAGAATATGGCAAGCCGTATTCAAAGCTTCCCCCCACATAAAGTTGGGTAATCCAGATGTTTGGAGTAAGGTATTTACCATATCTATTAAGGTTTGGTTTTTACGTTCAGCTATTCCATTTGATTGTGGTGAATAAGGAGCAGTGACCTCATGAACTATACCATGTAATTAGCAAAATTCCAAAAACAAATTCGATGTATACTCCTCCCCTATCAGACCTTAATCGCTTAAGTACTTTACCAGTTTGAGTTTCAGCTTCATTCTTATAAATTTAAATTTATCCAATGCCTCATCTTTACTTCTAAGTAAAAATACATAACAATATCTACTCACATCGTCAATAAAAGTTATAAAATAACGTTTTTGATCTCTCGTAGCAACACCATTAAATTCAAAGATATCTGTATGAACTAAATCCAAAATTTCCGAATTCCTATTCACAGAATGAAAAGGCTTCCTAGGCAATTTAGCTTGTACACAGATTTCACATTTATTGTTGGTAACTTCAGATTTAGGGATCAAATCAAGATTCATCATACCCTTCATTGAGGAAACATTAACATGTCCCAAACTTGAATGCCATACATCGAATGAAATAAGATTCATGCAAACAGAACTATAATCATTCAAATTTAAAACGGAATTTGAAACAGGTTCAACATGAATCTTAAACAAGTTCTCCACATCACATAAGTACCCCTTGCCAAAAAACAAAGAATCACGAAGACATGTAATAATAGCCTTATTACATTTATAGTCTACTCTATAACCTTCTCTAACTAATATGACGCCACTAACGATATTGCGTCGAATGGTTGGAACATGTCTGACCCTGTTAAGAGTCAAAACTTTCCCCGAAGGGAATTTCAAGTCCACCCGTCCTTCGCCTTTGACTTCTACAGAGTTGGAATTGCCCAAAGTCACAGACCGACCTCGAGAGGCCTGATAAGACACAAATAGGGATTTATCAGCACACACATGTACATTAGCCCCAGTGTCAATTATCCAATAAAGTGGTTCAAATATAGAGAGAATTTCAGGTTTAATAGACACGTACCCATCATTGAGGTTCAAGGATGCAGTCATCATGTTGACCACAGCCTCCTCAGTTGCAGATGTGGTAGCTTTCTTTGCCTTCTTAGTAGGACAATCCTTGTTCCAGTGGCCATCCTGTTCACAAGTCCAACAAGGTTTGATCTTCGGGTTCTTTTGGATCTTTGCCTTGGGTTTATGTGCATTCTTAGATTTCTTATCTTTGGTGTTTTTCGTAGAAGTAAGATTAACAGTTGGATTAGCATCAGTAGGCACCTTGACCCCTTTCTCCTTTAAGTGTTCTTCTTGTATATTAATATCCATCATTAATTCATCCATGGTGTGAGTCCCTTTGCGATGCTTCAGAGACATACCAAATGACTCCCATGACTTAGGGAATTTTTTTATGATAGACATAACAACAAATTTCTCAGGCGACACCATCTTGGCATCTGAGAGTTCATGAACTAGGAGTTGTAGATCGTGTGTTTGATCAGAAACTGACTTACCCTCAACCATCTGAAACTTAAGAAGTTTAGACACACAGTATTTTTCAACACACTGATTTTCAGTGCTAAAATGCTTAACTAACAATTCCCATAAAACCTTGGACGTAGTGACTGGCGGCTTTGAGTAAGAATCATACAGTTTGTTATTTAAACCAAACAGAATCAACCCGCGACACGTTTTATCACCCTTCTTCCAATTAGCAATAATGTTTGCATTATCAGGAATTGTGTCATCAGATACAGGTTCAGTTTCAATTAAATACTGATCATATCCCGCAATATTCAGCCAAATTTCCATACGACTCTGCCAACGGGAAAAGTTCGTACCAGTAAACTTTTCAGGCATATTGATTGTATCAATCTTACATCCCGAACTACCCTGACCGGCCATGTTAATTAACGACAGAAAATATGGTTTCTTTAAGACTGTTGTTAATATATGTTATTGTCGTTCATGCAACAGCGATAGGTGTAAAAATTAATTAACAGTGCAGGCAGATCCAAGATTAGAATCGAAGGACAAACAAAGTAGGAGTATTAAAAACAGGAGTTAGATTCGCAAACCAGATCGTTCGTTGAGAAACGAACGTGTTACTTAAAGAAACCAGTGCTCGGCAATCCTCACGGATAGGCACCGTTCTCCCAGTCTCGATCCGGCACGAACCTGGAAGTTGCACGTCTTGCTCGCGCACGTCGCACTGCTACCAGTGCAGCACAGCCACCGCAGGTACCACCGCCTGACAGCTGCGTCTGAAGGGAAGGATGAGTCTCACTTCGTGCAGGAGGACAACTCCTCATCTGGGCCCCTTGGTTCTGGAGATCACACTGGAAATTGTTTATCAGTTGCTCATTTTGCTTCACTATGTGGTTGGGAATTTTATTTGTGATCTCCTCTGTCGCAGGTCGCTGCTGTTGGTTATTCCTTTGTTGATGTTATTGATTAGGGTCCTGTAGGAAGTTGTTTGGATCCTTCCATGAGAATTTGGGATCCTTCCTCCATGTGTAGTCATTGTTCGTATAGCCTTGTTTCTGCACATATTTCACTTGGCCTTCTTCATATGACGAATTGTTGTCCTTCTCAAGCAGCTTCTTTGCTATCAAGTCTAGCTTTTCATTTAAGGATGTGATGACTTTGGATTCCCCTATGCTCTTGATCTATTCTGGATTGTCTCTCTCATTGCCCCATGCCTGGTTCTTCACCATATTCTTCAAAATATCCTAACATGTTGAAGGAGGGTTATTAAGAAAGAACCTTGAGCCTACACTGTCCAAAGTAGTCCGTTTGCTTTTTTGCAGCCCAAAATAGAACATCTTCACTTGATTTTCTAAATCTATCCCATGGTGCGGAACCTTCCTGAGCATGATCTGAAAGCGCTCCCATGCCTCAGAATAAGATTCGGATGCATGTTTCTTGAATTTGTGGATATTCTTAATGAACTCATTTGTCTTCTCTGGAGGAAAATATCTTTCAAAGAATGCATCTACCATGTTGTACCATGTCTCGATTGACTCGTCTGGCAGGTTGTGCAACCATTCCCTTGCCTTATCAGCCAGCGATGATGGAAACAGCTTCAGATAGATGGAGGTATGAGGAAACCTGTCGACTTTGACCATGTCACAGATCTCCATAAAATTGCTAATATGTGCCACTGGGTCTTCATGAGCGTTCCCATGTAATGCTTGTGACTTGACGAGTGCGATCAAACCCGGATCAATCTTATACTGAGCTACATGCACATGTTGCTTTTTGATTGGCCCTATATGTACTGTAGAAGAGCATGCATTTATCCTTTCCCAAATGCTCTTCTCTGCTCCTGAATTTCCGTCCCCCATTTCTCGTCACCTAGGTGACACTGGTATGCCTTCTAATGAAGTTATATGGATTGGAGCCTCAACAGCAACTGGAACCTCAGATGTAGCTTCTCCGTAGTCTGTGGTCCTCGTTGCCACCATACACTAGTACCTGAAAGATTGAAAATAGTTATCCAAGGTACCTCTAGAGAAAATGCGATCTATGAAATAAAAAATATATATTTTTTAATTTAATTGCACAAAAATTAAAAAGTGGCCTAGAGTGGATGACTGCAACACTCGTAGTGCTGAGACGTCACCGTCTCCCCGGCAACGACGCTAAAAACGCCAAAACTGTGTGTAAAAATGCAAGTGTATGCGTCGAGTAATATAGGCCATGTGAGGCCCGAGTCGAACTCAGGGAGACGTAGTCTCAGTGACTACTACTAACTACAGTACGATCAGCTAAGTCAGTTGAAAATGTTGAATTGAGTTTTAACAAAATAAAAGAAAAATAAGAAAAAATAAATAATAGTTGATTCGAATATGGTTGAATTCCTTAGGATTACCAGTTTCACCATGGGGTCTTGTTGTAAGTTATCTCTATCGAATTAACATAAATTCCTACTTCTAACCTGGATAGAAAGCCTAAATCTAAGTCAATTCCATGTCG
Organism: Alisma plantago-aquatica; assembly: GCA_963693085.1. Classification (NCBI taxonomy): domain Eukaryota; kingdom Viridiplantae; phylum Streptophyta; class Magnoliopsida; order Alismatales; family Alismataceae; genus Alisma; species Alisma plantago-aquatica. The sequence continues at coordinate 98,438,497 of OY856412.1, read as the reverse complement.
GTGGTAATTTATTCTTAGTTTAGGTGCACTAATGAAACCTCTGGGTTCTTTCCACTACTCGTACATCACCTATTCCAAGGAACGCGTAGGGAAGTGTACAAGTTATGGTTTTCTAACTGTTAATGCCCCTTCCAGAGTGATTATTGGTCTAATACCTTGTTGATGGTGATCAAGCAGTGATAAGTCATTCAAATCCACACTTATATATCCAGGAATAAAGAGAAACTTATACTAAATCATGTAAATAGTCAATACAACGATTCCCCGGGCTACTCCCGGGTCCTAAGGAAAAGAGGGGTTTAGCCCCGCATAGTTTTCAGTTGAAAATACAAGGAAGGAGAGAAGAAAAATGTGGGAAACATGAAGGAGATTCGTGTAACCCTTGAAAAGACAATGCTTCGGATGATCCTCCTCGAGAAATGCACGTTCGACAGTCTTCCGATAGTAGAAACGCCCGTCGAAGGTGCTCGAATCGTCCGGTTTTCGTTCTTTGGCTCTCTACTCTCTCCCTCTCTTCTCTGGCCATCGTGCGGTGCAAAAACCCGATCCCCTTTAGGTCTGGTCATCCTCCCTTTTTGTCGTAGGTCACTTACGATACCACATAACGTGAACCGTTGGATCTGGGTGGTCGGTTTGATTGCTGAATTCTGATAGAGTCGGTGGCACTGACGGTATCGGGCTCTGGTCGATCTCTGGCTGGGTCAGTACCATCGACTGGAATGTCGGTGGCACCGAGCTGTTACGAAATTTTTCCCTTCCTCTCTGATGCTATCTCGGTGGCACCGACTTGTGTGGCCGTTGCCATCGACTCTTTTGGTTGACTGCGGCCTTATCTCTGATGTCATCTCGGTGGCACCGACCTATGTGGTTGGTGGCACCGACTCATCAAATATATGAAACTTTCTGAAATTTGACAAAGACCATGTATTAAGCTGAGATATATATATATATATAAAATAATATAATTACAATGAAATAAGTATAGTTTGATGCACAAAGAGTATACAAGTCAATTATCAAGATTCATGCACATATGATCAACAAATTGACTAACAAATGCACAAAACGAATGTAAACTAGGCCTGTAATAAGCGACTCAAAACTTGTACATCATTTGATATAATTGTTTATTTGTTTTAGATAATTTTTTTTCATTTGTCATTCTATATGTTTACATTCTATCTAAAGCTCTTTATCAATTAAGTGCAAAACTAATGTATATATTAATGCAGTACTTGTCATGAACCAACTTTTACTTTAGTTTAATATTGTACATATACTACTCACACGTAATGTTTTCAGAACCAAACCGGTGGCCGGACCGGTACTGACTCAAGCCGGATTGAGTCGGGTTCAACCGGAGTGGTTGAACCGGTTGGACCAGAAATGATGTCAGCATGACATAAAAAAATTGAATCGAAAAAATAGAACCGGTCACCATGATAAAAGGCCATTAGCGGTCGGACCGGTCAAATCGGTTGAACCGGGCATATTATATATATATATATATATACATACACATTTATATATATATATATAGTATCTTTTTTTTGGTGAACCCAACTCCTTCTATTGTTTTTTTTGTAATTTGAGAATATACAAAAGAAAAAGTATCATCTTAGGGAAACAAATTCGCCTAAGAATACCTTCCGGGCAGAAAGAGGAGAAGAAAAACTGTACAAAAACAAAAGACTCCTATAAGCTGCTCAACAAAAGATCAAAATCATGAAGGATGAGATTCCAAAGAAGGACAACATCCTTAGAAACCCCTCGATGCACTCGATCATTTCTCTCCCTCCAAAGCCAACTGAAAATATTGAGGCACAACAGATGAACCTTTTTGTCCTTGAAGAAATGAATATCACTGATCGAACTGGGACACTAAAAACTGAAGGAAGCACGGGATCTTTTCCAAATATCTGAGGAGTACGTGCACATAAACAAAATATGTTCAATGTCCTCTTCCTCACTCCTACAAAGAAAGCAAATAGAAGCAAGACTAATCCCAATATGTTTAACAAAGCAAGAGGTGGGAAGTCTGCTATGACCAATTTTCCAGCCTAAAATTCTCCAGTTGCTTGGACATCTAAAACTCCACGGCCACTGGAAGAAAAGGCTCAAAACCTTCTCAAGATGGAGACAGCCCAAGATACAATTAAATCTCACATCCACTTTTCCATTAATAAGAATACTATCACTTCCAGAACTGGGACTAGGAAGAGAATGAAGAGCATCAAGTAATTTACTGTGAAGTCTCGTACTTCCAACAGACCAAGAGAACTGACTTTAGCATTAGACGGAAAGCCAAGTTGTATTATACTTTGTCGGCCCAACACCTTAATGAGAAATTTCGAGCCCTGAAACCAGGGATCATTCCAAACAATGACACTCTTACCATCGCCAATGACAAAGGTTATATGTCTTCTCAAACAATCTATTTTGACAAGAATTCTTCTGAACAGCCAAGAGAAAGAGTCATTTATAGGAAAGGACCAGAAGGAATGCTTAATTAAATACTTCTTGTGAATCCATTTGATCCAGATGTTGTCCTTCTTCTTGGAAATATCCCAGCCATTCAAGAGAATAGATGATTGAATGATGTCTCTGATGCACCTGAACCCTAAGTCGCCTTCCAGCTTTGTCTTGACAACATCACTCCACTTGACCAAATGGATAGGGCTTCTGCTTTTAGTTTTTCCCCAAATGAAGTTATGATAGAGTTGTTCAATTTCATCACAGACATCACAAGGGATAGGGAAATTAGCAATACAGTAATGAGACATAGCCATTAGAGTAGACTGAAGAAGCTCAACTCTTCCCACCATCGAGAGTTGACTTGCCTTCCAACCATCAAGACAGCTTTTAATCCTATCTAAAAGATGACTGCAGTGAGCCTTAGTCAGTTTTCCTATAACAAGAGGTATACCAAGGTACCTCTGTGGCAGACAACCTTCAGCAATGCCCAAAATACTGCCTAGATGCTCTTTGTTTGCATCTTCACTGTAGAAGACCACACTTTTTATCAGTATTAATTTTCATCCCAGTAGTAACATACAGTTGATCAAGAACTCTTTTAACAGTGTAGGCACTCTATTCATCTGCCTCAGAGAAGACCATTAGGTCATCAACAAAAATCCAATGAGAAACAGAGAAGTTAGACGAGGCCTTTAAGGGTTTTAAATTCCCCTCATTAACTTCTTTGTCAAGAAGAAGAGTGATAACCTACATAACTAAGACAAAAATATAGGGGGTCAGGGGATCTCCCTGTCGAACCCCATTGCTAGGTTTAAAAGAATCAGAAACTTCACCATTGATAAGGATCTCATAGGAAATGGTATTAAAAATATCTTTAAGCCAAATAACCCAACAATGAGGAAAGTTCATAGGATTAAGAATAAGAAAAATAGCCTCCCAGGAGACCGAATCATAGGTTTTTGAAATGTCTATCTTAAGGCACATTTTAGGCCTTCCACCTCTTTTGTTAAAATCATGTATGAGCTCATTATATAAAAGAACAACATCCTTGATAGATCTACCCTTCACGAAAGCACATTGGTTACTACTCACTACAGAAGGTAGAACATCTTGCAATCTATTAGTGAGAAGTTTTGAAATAACTTTGTAGAAGACATTACAAAGGGTGATGGGCCTGAGTTTCTTGAGATCACTAGAATTCTTCACTTTAGGAATAAGAGTTATAAAGGTGCGATTAGCTTCTCTAAGCAATCTTCCAAAATTAAAGAATCCAAGAACAACTCTAGTGACATCTGAGCATATAACGTTCCAGCAAGTTTTGAAGAAATAGCCATTAAATCCACCAGGGCCTGGGCATTTCTCAGAGTTAAGTTTCTTAACAACATCAAAAATTTCCTTCACCGAAAAGCACCTATCAAGATCCATGTTATGAACTTCATTCAACTTAGGAAAAGAAAGCATTTTCAAAAAATCAGCATCAATTCTATGACCATTGTTGAATAAAGAAACATAGTATCCCAGAATGTGCTGCTTAATCTCTGAGCAATCGGTGTTAATGATCCCATCAATAGCAAGAGCTGGAATTTTTTGTTTCTTCTAACTTCGATCGAGGAGTAGAAAAATTTGGAGTTGGAATTTCCTTCATTAAGCCAATTGACTCTAGATTTCTATCTTAAAAGAGATTCTTCATGCTTATTAGCTAGAAAAACCTCTTTTCTTCTTGCACTAGCTTCATCTTGCAGCAAGGTATTAGAGGGATCCTTATCAAGCTTACTTTGTGCTTCACAAGCTAAGAAAGTTTTCCTCTTAGCAACATTAGTAAAATTCCCAACAGAATTCCTATTCCACTTTGAGAGCTCAAATCTTAGCTTTTTAAACTTATTATAAACAATGAAAGTGGGAAAGCCATTACCAAGGCCAGACCAACTTTTTCTGACAATATCCCCGAAACCATCTTTTTCAGTCCAGGCATTAATAAATCTAAAGGGCGAGATAACTTTACCCCTCTCACCAATGTCAACAGTAAGGATTTTGTGGTCACTGATGATATTAGAATGAAGAACACCTTAACAGTCAGAGAACTCCCACATGAAATTAGAATTGTAAAGAATCATGTCGATAAATGATGTAACAAAATGATCTCTAGATTGGTGGTTGTCCCAAGAAAAGGAAGGACCATTCAGGCTTACTTCAAACAAACCACAATTGAGAATGCAATTATCGAAGTCATCCATGGATTTCTTAGTAGGAGGGTCTTTGCCCATTTGTTCTTCTTCTTTTCTAACAGCATTGAAGTCACCTAAGATAACCCAAGGTGAAGAAATATTAGAGTTAATAAACTCAATATCATTCCATAACTGCTCCCTGTCACCATCAGGATTATGCCCATAGACATCTGTCAAAAGAAAGCTTTTGTTATCACAGGTAACATCCATATGAATAAGCTGGTTTGATTCCTGAATCTTCCTAACATTGCATACCTCATCCTTCTAGTGAACAATCACTCTCCCAAGCACATGAGAGAGATGATTGGAGGTCCAACTAAACTCAGGGAAAAATTTACTTAACAATTTGGAAATCTTCTTCTGACTCACTTTAGTTTCGTTGAGAAGAATGATGTGAGGATTGAACTCTCTTATTTTCTCCCAGACTGCTGAGATCTTAAGGTTAAGGCCCCTAACATTCTAGGAAAATATGTTGAGATTAAGGTTGTCCATTGGAACCATCTGTAACCAGTACTTCACTGGTTTGGATCTCACCCCTTTTATGCTCTTCATTCACTATCTTCAGATTAACGAATTTATTTGAAAGAGAAGTTTGAATGACATTATCTTGCTCTTTTGTATTTTTCCTAGCCTTACCCTTAGGCTTCCTTCTTTTATTCCCTTTCTGCACAACTTCAAAACTATCATCATCCTCCTCTCGGTTGGTAGCAGCAGTATAGGGAGGAGTGGAAAGATCTACGACCCCTTCAGCTACTTCCTGATTGTTAACACTTTCTCCTTCAGATAGAGACGAACTATTTTCCTCAAATGAGTCATTAGGTACATGGAATTCCTCATCATCCTGGCCTTGCCCCGACATATCTACTTTAACTTCATGATTCAGATTATGAGGACTTGTGTCAGTCACTTTGAGCATAGCTATCTCTTCAGACAAAGCAGTAGGTTCGGGGGTGACAATTTTCTTAACCCAGATTTGTTTAACCTAATGACTTGAAACTTTAGCGGGATCTTTGCAATCTAAATGACCATATAAGTTGCACACTGAGCAGACTTTCGGCTTCCATTCATACTCAAAACTAACTGTATGAGTATCTCCTTTATCACTAGAAACATCCAGCTCATGGGGAAAGACAGACGAGGCTGAGATGAGAACTTGAATCCTAGCAAATTCAAGGTTCCTCAAGCCAAAGGTTGATCTATCCGCACGTAAAGGAATTCTGAAAACGATTCAATTCTTGAAAACATCTTCATGGTCCAAAGTTCCAGAGGAAGGTTGTGGATTCTAACCCATACGGGCATGTCCGTCAGCCCAAATCTCTTTAGAGGATCCCCGGGCTTCCATTTCATCAGCACCATAGGCTTGCCCCTGACAAAGTAGATGCCATTGTCCAAAACGTTCTCCAGATCCGCATCATCTGAGAACATAATCAGAAAGAAACCTCGACCGTGGTTCATTATCTCAACCGTTCCATTCAAAATCTATATCTGAGGCAGGTACCTCTCTAGAGTAGGAAGATATGGATTGAATCCAACTATGTAGCCTGCAACACATCGCTTCCATCTCTCAACATTCTTCTCTGCTTCCTCTCTTAGGTAGATGAGCTACTAGTCTCGCATCTCTATGTCCACTTTCTCCAGCGAAGTGTCGTAGATCCTTGGTTTCATCAGTTCCACCAATGATTTAGTGTTGTCAGATTGAGCATTCAGATCTTGACTCAAACCAGATGCGCGTACGAGAGAGGAGGGAGAAGGGGGACGTCCAACTTCAGGTAGAGTACCTCCGTCGACCTCCACATCGCGCTGCTGGGTATCACCAGAGCTCATTGTGCCAGGTATCCTTTAGTTTCTTTGCTCCAGTTTAACAACATGATACTAATTTTGATATACAATGTATAAAATATATATATACATATACATATACAATGTATATATATTCACACATATATATGTATATATATGTGTGTGTATATATATATATATATATATATATATATATATATATATATATATATATATATATATATATATATATATATATATTGAATTTATATACATCATATATATAGGTATATATAAATATATATGGATACATATATATTGTTGTATATATGTATACATTCACACACACACATATACATATACATATATATATATATATATATATATATATATATATATATGTGAATATATATACATTGTATATATATGTATATATTTTTTATCTATATATATATATATATATATATATATTTGAATACACACACACACACACACACACATATATATATATATATATATATATAGAGAGAGAGAGAGAGAGAGAGTCAGGCTAGAATACACTCAAGTGTATTCAGAGCAAAATACACTCAAGTAGTTTTTCGCAATGCAATTTTTTTCAAATATAATCCATTGATCTTCTTAAACATCTTGTGAATAGCTCATATACAAAATTTGAGTACATTTGGACATTTATAGGTCATGTTATAAAGACTACAAAAATTATGCATTTCAAATTAGTTTCGCTTTGTATGTAGCCTAGTTATAATATGCCAATGAAGATCAATGGTTTACATTTTGTAAAAAATAGTCTTGATATACAAACACACTTGAGTGTATTCTAGCATGTATATATATATATATGTATATATATGTGTATATATGTATATATATATAATGTAGATGTACACATGCATACATACATACATATATGCATATATACAAGCCGACAAGGAGTGGCTCAAGTGGTCAAGAACGATGTTTCCTCATGATGGGACCCAGGGGAGAGGGGGGAGAAATCTTTCTCTCTTAATCCCATATATGCATATATACAAATATACATATTATATATATATATATATTTATATATTTATATTTATATATATATATATATATATTTATGCATTCCATCTTATATGTATATTTTCTATGTAAATACATACATACATACATACATACATACATACATACATACATATATATGTAAATTCTTAGATATATTCTACCTTCTGCTTTCTCTTCTCTTTGAACCACTAGTTCAATCTGATTTGGTCCAACAGGCTGGTTGGATCGGTTGGACCAAAAAAGATAAATTTTTTAGGCTTCCAGACTGGTCAGCTTCCGGTTCACCGATCTGACCGGTCGGACCGGCCGGTCCGATTCGGTTTGTAAAACACTACTCACACGTATATATTTAATACTCACTTATTAAATTAGTTAATCGTTTATAGTGGTATCCTATTTTCTTATTCTTTTTGACAGCAAAGGTAATGTTGATAATTATACACTACAGGTTCGAGGGACTTAGTTGCCAATTAATTGATTTGTTCTTTTTTGACATGTTGTACATAAATAATTGTCAGTTTGACTATATATTGACTGCCAATGGGTTCATGTCAAGTAGGGGAGAAAGTACTTTTTGATATGACATGTTACAATTTGGAGGAAATCAATTACTAATTAATCATATTATTTATTTTAGAGGATTATATAAAAAAATTATTACGACTATAAATTATATATTAGTGTCGAGGTGTGCATATCCAAGAAGAAAAATACATAAAGTTTTGTGAATCACGTGTTATAGGTTGTAGGAACTCAACTGATATTTACTTGAGTTGCTTTCTTTCAGGGAATTGTATGTAAATTATTGTGAGTATAAATTATGTATTAATCGTCGTCAGTAATAGACATGTATACATACATACAAGCATATGGTTAATTAAATATTTGTATATTCTTTATTGTTTATGAAGCTTTTCATATGTGTTCATATCTTTTTTTCATTTCTGATGAGGAAGCTAAAAGTTTTCGTGTTGTTAATCAAGTTATTCTCTTTTACTTATTATATTTAAATTATTGTATGTAAAATACACATCATTTTTGGAGTATAAGTGATTTCAATGATCATAGAGAATCACCTATTAGTGAATCGTCAACCCGCACATGCTCAAGAAGGGAATTGTATGTAATTTTACTAATGACATAGTATAAGTTAAAATATTTCTTAGAATTATTTTTTAACAGATTGTTTAATTATATAACACGTACTTAGTACGTGTCTTCTGCTAGTTTTCTAATAAAATAAGGAAAGTTCTAACCGTTCCCGGAGCCCACCCGTATATGGAAAAAATGAACAAGCAGTCTCCTTCTGTAATAACTCTTTGCCACCTATAACAAATTTCTTTTTATGACATTTCTTTCCATCTGTAATAAATCTTATAATAAGGACTTGGATGGGAATCCTATGTCTAAAACCGTTTGACAGCAGTGGTTACAGTTCGTATTGTGAAAATGAAACCCACGATGCTGGAAATTAGTATACAAATGGATGGGAAACAACTACGGGTTCGGTTTTGCTGTTCCAGAAACGCTGTCTCGATGTTGTCCCATCTAATATTTGTCTGACACGTACACTGCAGAAAACAGAAATGCTTAACCATTCAGTTTGTCTAGACCAGGGCATAAAATAAGTGAATAGCGTCTTCATTGAACCGGAAAGCACGAACGTCGACGTTTTCACAGCACTATTATTCTCACCGGAACACCTCGCATCAAGCACCACCATAACAATTCTGTTGGTGCAACCTCTGTTTTCACACCGGCTGCTATCAGATAAGCAGCAACAGTACAACAGTATACACAGGTCATGGAGTCTGATGATGGTGTGAAGTTACATCCTGATCTTCACTTGATAGCTCTATTAGCATCTTGATCAAAGATAACTTTTCCATGTTGACGGCAGTTTGACACCATAAATCCTCTTCTATATTATGCTTATTTATTCAACTTTGTAGTACACAACAACACGATCTATTACAAAAGGATAAATCTTCTGATATGTCTGTTTGGCCCTGTTTTACTCAATATTCAGATTTAACAAACGTATGATCTTATTACTCCTAAGTAACGTAATTTGTTATGTGTTTGTAAATATGCAACGAACTTACATGATGACAATGTATCAAAAAAACAAACTTGTAAGTAGGTGTAATTAGTTTGGGTACCATTCACGATCGAGTAAAAAATATGGATTTCTTGTTTTAAGTCCGCGTTTGATTATTTATCTCCATCACCTTGGTCAAGTCACATTGGAGAGTTGATTGCTTAAAAATCATATAAATGAATAAGAATCAAATTTTGATTTAATCAAGATTGATATAGACTAATGTCATATCGCGTGCACTAACGTTCGATCCATAATGAAAGTCTATCGTGTTTTGAACACATTAATTGTTAGCATGGGAATAAAGGTGCAGGACATTTGCTTTTGGAGTTGCAGAAATTATACCGTTCACCAGTGAGGCAGTATGAAGGGTGGTTACAGAAGCGTTAAAGACACTCTGAAGGTTGGTATCATGATTGTTTGTCCCTAGCTCGTTCAATATTATGGGACAAGGGAAGGGCTTGTTGCAGCCATTGTCTATTTATAATCAAGAAGCCGTGATGGTGCGTGATGCACGTCCCACATCTTGGCCATTCAGTGTGGTGAGGGCTTACAAGACAACCTTTGATCAACGATGTGCGACACTGCTCTGCCATGCCAAAGAGTTGGTAGATGTTTTTGACCGCCTTCATATGTGGCCGTTGTGCAGCTCAATAAGTAGAAGCCGGACATAAAAAATATGTGGAGTCACCGGAGTCCCAGGCTTGCTGCCAGCACTAATCCATCATACACACTGAAGTTTGTCTGTGACAGCCTTTTGACTGGCAGTGCGCGTGGCGAGGCTTCTTAGCCAATTATTAACAGGTTGCCGAAGGGTCATAAATCTTCCGGCGAGGACGTGTTCCAATGAGAATAGCGGTATTGTGAAAATGTCGGGTTCCGGTTCAATGAAGACGCTATTCACTTATTTCATGTCCCGGTCTAAGCAAACCGAATAGTTAAGCATTCCGTTTTCTGCAGTGTACCTGTCTGGTAAATATTGGGTGGGACAGTATCGGGACAACGTCTCTGGATTATCGGGACAACAGCTACACCATATTTGAGTGTACTTCCCAGACCATTGCTCATGGATTATCCGTTTCGTTCATTATACTAACAACGAACGTATGTAACTCTACGGACGGAGGCGACTTATATGTTGGGCAAATTATGGTTTACTTCCCTGTTCTCGTTCTATCTCTGTCATTACTTTTTTTGTTTTACTTAATTTCTCGATGTGAGCGGGGGTTGGACACCTGTTTGATGTGCTCCTAAACTACCCAGCCAGCGCATGGGTCACATATTTATTTTATTTTGTTATTTGTTCATTTTTAAGAAAAAATAAAGGCGGAATGAAGTAAGAATTAGAATATATTATTTTGGTTAATTCGTATAAATTTTGACAAAATACTAACCGGTTAGTTTCCTTACAAAAGAATACATTTCAATAAAACTAATATTGATCTATATTTTAAAATTTTAAAATGCTGTCCAAATTATAGTGGAATGTGCCAACTTTTACTAATTATGTACCCACATTTTAATATATTAAATGTGAATGTGGATGCATTACTAGTAGAATTAGGATTATTTCACTAAATTTTGTGTTCAGTGGGTGCTTTGATTTCAAGTAGTAATGAGCCTAAACTTTTTTGAAATGAGTTAGATAATACTAGTAATTAGCTCAAATTTTAGTGTATGTGCATAATAAAAAATTAGCATAAATTTTAACATAATATCCTTAAAATTGGTAGTAAAGCACCCAATTATGATGTTATGCGTCCAATTATGATGCTAATGTGCCCAATTGTTGAGATACATGCATAATAGAAAATTAACATAATTTTTTACGTAATGTACCTCATATTTATAGTTAAACGCCTAACAATGGTGCTCATGAGCCTAATTATGATCTCAATGCTCCCAGTTCTTAGGATATGTGCATAATGGGAAATTAACACAAAATTTAGCATGCATCCAATATTAGTAATAAAGTACCCAATTATGGTGTTATTGCGCCCAAATATGATGCTAATGCGCCCGCATAATAGAAAATTGAGGCACATGTTAACATAATGCTCTTAATATTTATAGAAAAACACCCAATAATGGTTCTAATGTGTCTAATTATGGCTCAAATGTGTCCAATTCTTACGGTATGTGCATAATAGAAATTGGCATAAAAAATAATGCATTCAATATTAGTAGTAAAGTGTCCAATTATGGTGTTAATGCGACTAATATGGTATTAATGTGTCCAATTGTAAAGGTACGCGCATAATAGAAAGTAGACATAAAAATTAACATAATATGTCTAAATTTATAGAAAACCCATAAATAATAGTGTTAATGCGCCTAATTATGACCCCAATGCGCCCAGTTCTTAAGGTATGTGCATAATAAAAAATTAGTACTAATTTTAAAATAATGTGCTTAATATTGATAGTAGAGCATGCAATTATGGTGCTAATCAGCCCAAATTTGGTGGTAAAGCGTCCAATTCTAAAGGTACAAGCGTAATAGAAAACTCACACAAATCTTAACATAATTCACATAATATTAATAAAAAATCCAATAATGGTGTTAATGCGCCTAATTATGGCCTCGATCGGCCCAGTTCATAGGATATGTGCATAATAGCAAACTAACACAAATTTTAACATAATGCGCATAATGTTAGCAGTAAAATGCCCATTTATGGTGCTATTGAACCTAAATATGGTGCTAATGCGCCCAGTTCTAAAGGCACATGCATAATAGAAAATTGATACAAATCTTAACATTATATGCCTAATATTTATAAAAAAAAGTCTAATAATGGTGCTAATGCGCCTATTTATTACCCCACTGTGCCCAGTTTTTTGGGTATGTGCATAATAGCAAAGTAGCATAAATTTTAACATAATGTGCACATTATAAGTAGTAAAGCACCCAAATATAGTTCTAATGCGCCCAATTCTAAAGGTACGCGCATAATAGAAATTTAACACAAATCTTAGCATAATGCACTTAATATTTATAGAAAAAAATCCTAATAATGGTGTTAATCTATCTAATTATGGTTTCAATGCGCTCAATTTTTAGTGTATGTGCATAATAGCCTATTAGCACAAATTTTAACATAATGCACCCAATATTAGTAGTAAAGTGTCCAGTTATGGTGCTAATGCGCCTAATTTCTAGAGTACGCATATAATAGAAAATCAACACAAATCTTAACATAATTCTCTAATATTTATAGTAAAACGTCCAATTTTAATGTCACCCATTTATAATACAATTGAGCCCAAATTATAGTGAAATTAACTCACTCTTACTAGTAATGTGCACATTTATACTAGCAATGCATCCACATTCCACATTTTAATGTATTGAAATGTAGGTGCATTGCTCGTATAAGTGGACGCATTACACTAAAAAGTGGGTGCATTCCACTAAAAATCAAATATAAAGTTATAACCAAAATAAATTTCTATGTTCGCTTCTCCCCCCCCCCTTTACTTTCTTCCTCACACCCATTATTGGTGATAATACATAATAATATTTTGTTCAAAAATATATAAATATTAGTCTTGTTGGACAGTATTTTTTTATAAAAAAATCCAAAAGTATTTATTTCGTTAAAAAAATTCATTACGAATTAGAAATTATATGCAAAATAAATTTTTCTCTCCTCTTTTATATTTTTTTCTCTTACTTTCCTCCACCTGCCACCTCATTCTAAAACCACCTTCCCTTCTCAAAAACCCCCCTGCCCCAGTAAAAGCGTTGTAAGGAGTGGGACCAGACAGGGGATTCACTCCCTTGTAAATTAAATAAAAAAGAAACATCTCGCATATCAAATGCTACAATAAATTTTTCACAAAAGGGATGATAGACAATTTATTCAAAATGTATTTGTCATGATACCAAATGTAGGAGCAGAATACAAAATATATAACTAGTACTAAGCTTGATATTGTCACTGTACTTCATCACACAAAGTGATTCATATGAAAACAAAGTATACTAAATGATCAGTTGAGGATCATCTATCCACCTCGAGAAAATCTCTCAAAAGATTGTGCTCAACTTCATGTGATCCTGGTCCAACTTGGTTATCTTCTCCTTGACCTGCACCTGGGGTTGGAAGCATACCCCAGCAAGAGGAGAAAAGTAGATACATCAGCAAAATGTTGATATGGTGCATACTAAATAGAGTATTGACCTACATATGAAATAAAAGATGTCAAATAAGCAACGCTTCCCAAAAGAAAAGAAAAGAAGTAACCAACTGGGCATAAAAGAATTAGGAGTTTTAAAAGATGATAACATAGAGAAATACTTTCCATTAATCCAACATAAAAGTTGTACCACACAACCACATATAATTCTTGGGAACAAAACCCATCACAAAAATATCAACCTGCATGCATGTGAGACAAACATATCACTATAACAATATAAATAACAATGGCAGACAAGGATTACAACCTTAAAACCTGATAGATTATGGCACACAACCATCTCCCCGGTATATATAGAAGTGGACAAAAAACTCAGGTATGGGTCACACAACCTCCATCCCAAAAATATAATAAGGACACAACCTATAAACCAAAGTAATTACACTACTCTACAGATACTAATTCACATAACATGCAATAAATGTGGAGGCAAGTATAAAGTGTAGTCTTTTATAGAATAAACAAAGTTGCATCACAAAAATAGACAAAATAAGCATCAACCACAAAAGTGGCAAAATTAGGATTTCAACAAGAATAAAGATACAAGTTAGAGTCAAATGAAGGTCTAAAAAATAGGCTGACCATTAGATCAAAATAAGGTATAATATTTTACAAAGAATAAATTCTCAAAAGAGAGAGATTGTGTAGCCTAGTATGCCAAGTGGTGTCTGAAATAGGAGGTCGTTTGTAGGAGGTGGAGTCGGTGCCCTAGCTTCCTCACTGACTTGGTGTGGGAGGAAGCTACATCGAGCCACATGTCGTATTTGGATGTGCAAGAACCTGGACTGAGGGAACAGGATGAATAAGACTTTCCCCAGATGTTTCAAAAAAAAAACAGAGAGTGAGAAACTAGGTTTATTGCTCAATGAGAATAATATGAGATGAAAAGATACCTTGATTTGAGTGTCAATTTAGAGATCAAGTCCTAGTCCTCCAAGTCTGAAGTCAACTCAAACCTACATATAATATTTGATCCATCATTAGGAATTATGTTTTAATATATATATATATATATATATATATATATTAATATATATATGTATATATACATAGTGAAAACTCTAGAAATCTAAATCCATCGGTAAAACCCTAGGTCTGCTCATGTTAGAAACCTAACATTGATTTTTAGAGTTTCTTAATGATATGGTGACCCAAACTCACAACTTTATTAATTATGATGTTCTTAAGTTAATTTTAATATAATAAGAGAAATAAACAACCTAAAAATCTAATCTTAAAACTTGTGAATCAGGAGAAAAAAAACTAGATCAAAAGATAGAGAATAATTTTTTAAATCCAACGAGTACTTTTTCATAATTTTTGGATAACCAAAGCTTCAGTTATGAATTTTGGAAGTTTCTGCCAATCATAAATTTAATATAAGCCATGTAGGCAAAAAAAATCCACACGATCAACAATGGGTCTGCTGAGGTGGTCCAATCATTAGTGGTGAGTTGGCTTAGTCAGCAACCAGTGAGGCATGATAGGAAGGAGACAGATCAAGGGAGAAAAGATGATTTTTCCCTTAGAGAAAAAAAAACGAAGCAATAAGGAAAACGAAAGGCATAGAAGAGAAAACACTGAGGGGATTCATCCCCTTCCTTTCTACGAGCCATGGTCATGATGCATCTCTAATCCAAGGAGACAAGGGATGCTCTAACGCAAGATAAGAATTAGTAGTAGTCTAGATGGCTACGTTGGTTTGATGTGAATTCATAGTTATCCAGTTTGAGTTCTATGACCACTGAAGCTGAGAAGGTGCGTGGGTTAAGGAAACAAAACTGTAGGAAACCAGAGAGGAAAGAACGATCAAACACTCGAGGAAAGTAGTAGGTAAAATGACGGGGATTGATCATTTGAAGACATTGAGGCGTGAAACATGTCACTAGACATCAAGAAGAAATCCGAGATCACATTCCACACTTTGGGAAATAGGGAGACATTGAAGACTACCTGATTGACAACAAGGCATACCCACATCAGAAATAAAGACCACAGAAGGAAAAAGGAGGTTCCCACAGAGCTTACCATTCTAGGAATTAGGTTTTGGTAGTCGACAATGTTGTGTGGATGATGAGGTAGTCAGTGGAGAAGATAGGGTTCATGTCAACATTGCATGCTCCTTCGGATCAAATTGATGATGGAGATAGATCATACACGAGTGGGTGCTTGTTTATGGATACTTAGGTATTTATAGGTGTAGGTGTTATGTGATCTGCAAGTCACGGGAAAGAGAAGCCAAAAGCGCAAATTGGGCATTTCTTGGTTTTGGAAAATTAGTGCACGGATAAAGGCTCGTTAGGTGTGAAATCTTCTCATGGTTTCAATTCACAAAGAATCACGAAGAAAGGTGGAATGAGGAGTGAGAAATCCCTATTTTGGTTGGTCGTGTTCCAACTTGTACCTTTCCCAGTTCATGCGAGGTTGTTGACGAAACAAATGTCCTCTGATCTGCATCTAATGCTTGAGAAATGTCACACATCCACTAAAGTCGGATCCATAGTGTGACAAGGAAAATCGAATGAATCAATGCATTAAATTAAAGTTTGATTAAGTTTCTTTCCAAATAAAATTGGGGGTGCAAACATTGTCCAATTACTCCCAATTTTGGTAGGTTAGCAATTTTGGGGTGAGAAATCTGATTGTGGCATTAGTTTTCACTTTTGAAGACTCCTATTATTTATTTAATGTTTTTAAATCTTATCACTTATTTATCTCCTTTAATGAATTATAGGCATCTAGAAACTCTTCCAAAATATGAAAGTTAGCCTACAAGTAAACCTAAACATGAGAAATGCTATTTTATAATTAATTTTCCATTTTGGGGTCATTTATCGTGTTATTAATATTTTGGGTTTTAATGTACATTGTCTCTCCTAAATACACTAGAATACTTAAGATTGTTGAAATATGATGAAAATTCACATATAAGCTAATTTTGGCATGTAGAAACACATTTTTATCATTATATTTTAATTTTGAGATTTTGTTTATGATTTATGGCACCATTAGGAATTTTGACACATTATCATGGTATTTATGAAAACATTATATCAACACTTAATTAAGTCCTATTAATGTTACAATGTTACAAACTGAGTTATATATATATATATATATATATTATGTACAAAATTCTACATTTTACTCATTTTACACATTATGTCATTTAAATCCTTATTTTTTAATTATATGATAATTTTAGTATTTATGGATGTGAAATTACCAATTGTTTCTCCAAAGCAAATTATTTATTTCTATTCAGCCATTATGTAAGTAAAGAAATTATATGTCATACATTTCATGATTTTATTCACTATTGAAGCATAATTAAATTATTATGTGAATATCTTTTAGTTTTATCCTTGTTTGGTCACATCTAAAGAACAAAACTAACTAGATTTTTAATAAAGGGATAGGGTAGGATTCTAAGTTTAGGTTTGTTACAACACTCCACCCCTTTAAATGATTTTGTCCTCAAAATCTGATCATCCCAACTTAATAAATTACCTATAATCCACCCTTTTAAAAGGTTTTACCTGATAAGTCAAAAAACACTATAGGATCAATTATAGACTTTCCACAACTCATGTAATCATTTTCATCCTCAATGTAATATACAAAATATAAAACATATATTTAGAGTCTAACTAAGAGATTATGGGTTACCTTCAACATGATCTTCTTCATTAACTTCTTGGAAATCCAAAGCAAAGACTCGTACAACACATCTCTTAACAGGTTTTCCTCCATTTTTATTGCCATTATTCTGAGGAGGTGCTTGAAGTTGTTGTTGAGTTGGTGCACAAAGTTGGGGACATCGAGGTTAAATATGACTAGGCTCATGCAATGATGACATATAATTTGAGGTCCAGTTTGAGGTCTATCTTGATTTACACCATGTGAACACTTCCCAGGAGGATAACCAATACACTTACCACACATGTCCCTTTTCTGGTCATCACCTGAGAACATTCTTTTTTCATGTTCCATAGATTGATATCCAGGATAAGACTCAACAACTAGAACTTTATCAACCATTTATTGCAAAGTCACAAGGAGTTGTAGGACAAGATCATGACCCACGTTGTAGTCCGTTTTCTTGCAAGAATTAGGTCATCCCTATGATCCTCACTAAGTCCAGAAGCATAATGTTCAAGCAACAGAAACTTTTGTACATAAGCGGAGATAAACAAGGAACTATGCTTCAAACTGTAGAATTCTACTTCCTTCTTCTTTAAGGCAGTAGTGCAGATGACTTCCCACAAAAAAGCACCAGGAATTGTACCCAGGTCATAGTAGATATGTCACGATTCCTCATAATTCCATTGCACCATACACAAGTTGGTCCATCAAGCACATAAGATACAAACATGACCTTCTGATGTAGAGGATATGCCATACCTTTTAAAGTTCATTCCATGTCTAACACTTAGTCATCAGCTTTATCGACTATCTCCAGTTCTCCTTAACCCTTGAAGTAGGGTGGTTGTATCTTCATGAAGTAGGTTAACGAGTACTCCTTTGGCTTATCAGACATAGGTGGAGCATTTATCTTTCCTACCATAGTTGTGGTAAGGAACTGTCAAAGTAAAGCTAACTCTTGTTCATGAGAGATGACTATACCCACATTAGAAGCAGTGGTTGGGGTATCCTGACCCATCGATGACTAACTTTTAGTTTGAGGATTAACTTGAGACACTGGAGGGGTAAAGGGAGGGTCCATCCCCGTCATTCTGTACTTAGGGTTCTGGGATGTCTCATAACCAGCAGGTTGTCAATATATGAGTTATCTTCCACCATAACAATGTTCCTGCATAAGGCAAGGGTACTAGGTATAAGCAACCTATGAAAAAGGTAATCATCCTAAGGGAGACAAGATTGAAATAGGTAGATAACTGAAAACCACTGGCTCTGATACCATACTTATAAGGAGTGGGACCCGATAGGGGATCCACTCCCTACTAAATTAAATTAAAAGGAAACATCCCATATATTATACATCACTATAAATTTTTCACAAAATGGATGATAACCAATTTATCCAAAATGTATGTGTCATGATACCAAATGTAACAATGGAATACAAAACATCTAACTATCACAAAGATCTATTGTCACTATACTTCACCATGCAGAGTGATTCATATGAAAACTAACTATACTAAAGCATCAATTGAGGATTGTCTAACCATCTCGAGAAAGTATCCCAAAAGATTATACTAAACTTGATGTGCTCCTGGTCCAACTTGGTTATCTTCTCCTTGACCTAAACATGAAGTTGGAAGCATACCCCATCAAGAGGACAAAAGTAAATATATCAGAAAAAATGGTGGTATGTGCATACTAAATTGAGTATTGAGCAACATTATGAAATAAAGGATGTCAAATAATCAAGGCTCCCTAAAATAAAAAGAAATAACTACTCAACTGGGAATAAAAGCATTAGGAGTTTCAAAAGATGATAAACATGGAGAAATACTTGCTATTAATCCAACATAAAAGTTGTGTCATACAAGCACATATAAATCTTGGGCACAAAACCCATGAGATAAAAATGGTAGTAGAACAATATAATTAACACTGGAAGACAAGTATCACAACCTTAAAATCTAATAGAGTATGGAACACGACCATCTCCATAGTATATATAAAGGTGGGGGCGAAACCCATGTATGGGGCACACAATCTCCATCTCAAAAATATAGTAAGGGCAGACAATCCAAAAACCAAAGTAATTACACTACGCTAGGGCTACTGAATCACATAACTTGCAATACACGTGGAGGCAAGTATAAAGTATAGTCTTTTGTAGGATAAATAAAGTTTCCATCACAAAAATGGACAAAATAAGCATGAAACAAAAAAGTGGCTAAATTAAGGTTTCAACCAGAAAAAATATATATGCTAGAGTCAAAAGAATATCCAAAAATAGGTTGATCATTAGATCACAATCAAGTATAATGTTTCACATAGCATAAGTTCTCAAGAGAGAGAGATTTTGTAGGCTAATAAGTCAAGAGAGTGAGAAAATAGGTTTATTGCTCAGAGATAATAATATGTGATGTAAGCATACCTTGACTTGAATGTTAAGTCACGGATCAAGTCCTAATCCTCCAAGTTAAAAGTCAACTCAAACCTACATATAATATTTGATCCATAAATAAGGGTTTATGTTCTAATATATGTAGGGAAATATGATATAGAGAAGGCAGAGAAACTTAAAATTTTATTACCGTATTCTCCATAAACAGTAGATCGTGTCAATAAATATAATGCATGAAGGGTGGCTTATGGGATATACATGGTCATGATTAAGTCCAACGACAATCCTCATCATTGTATATACACAACTCTGAATCCTAGTTGTATTGGGACTCGTCTGACTGCTGCACCTCTTATCTGCACCACAGACTACAGCCACAAATGTCATCTTCTTCAACATCTCCTCTTGTCACAGACTACTCGTTGATGTTGTCCTCCAAGTAGCAAAGTACAGATTCCCGCCACTATGGTAATCCACACGGAATGCCTAGAACTCATGTCGTCCTATTGGACCGGACAGGAAGGAGTTGTCCCTCTCTATCGGTGTACTAGTCACTGACTTGCTCTCCCACAACACAACTCTTAGTTGTTCTCTCCCGTGGCTATCCCTCCCTAGTCGGGTAGGATTTGTCTGGGCTCTCGTGGTTACCACAACCGGAGAGGATAATAGTTTTCAGACGAACTGATTCTCAATTGTCTGTGTTGTGCTCTGGGAAGCCCCCAATACCCCTCTATATAGGGTAGAGTCCAGGGTCAAGGTTCCCAGTTTCTATACAATGCGGGATTAATATGCGAGAGCGGAAAGGATCCGAAGAACTCTTTTTTTTGCAACAATTTTGGAAATTACACAACCTACTACAGTCGAAACGGCCATCTCCCACTGCAAGGTGGCCATTTTATAGTTTTCAATTGTGTAATAATTTGTCAAATCAACTCTCATCAATGTTAGACATTGATTTCCTTGTGCATGAAGTATTGCTCATGCAAAACAAACAGGGAAACATCTATAAATGTCCCCGATTGAAATGAACCATCTCACCCAAGTGAGATGGTCATCTTGGTTCACCCATATGGCTGTCTAGTGACCTGAGTCGAGCCTGTTTGGTCGAGTCAATTCATTCCAATTCAAAAGTAGGTCTGACACCCAGACACCCGTCTCAACTCTTGAGACGTTCGTTTGGAACTTCCAGACGGCCATCTCAACACTTGAGATGGGCGTTTGGCAATGTTGTCAGTCTATTTGTTGACTGAATCAAATGCTTAAACACTTTTGCACTTAATTCAACTATCATTCGAGATATGAACTCCTCTTCTAGGTCAAGACCTATGTGTGTGACCCTATAGGTCCCATGTTACATTGGCAGTGAATGTCCATAATAACTTATGACATCACAAGCAAAGAGTGGTGTCTAGTCAAACATCATTACTATCCAAGTAAATGGAATTGTTGGGCAACAACTTCAACCTACAATCTGTGTATGGTGTTGCAGTGTTTGTATAGTTCCTTTGTCACTGAAATACAGATTGAACTAGAGGCGTAGAGCAGACACCCTCATTATAATTCAATATTATTTCTTGAACCAAGAGCAGACTGTTTGAGGTATATGTAAGCTCAATATCACATATTGACTCACATGCACATGACCATGCTTTTCTGAGTTTTGCTAATCAAGAGCCCTAAGGCATCACACTCTACTAGGAGGTACAAATCCCATGTTTATCACTCACAGTCAATCCCCATGTGTCAAAGCCACCCAATCATCACTGTTATTACAACCAATATTTCAGGACTGTGTTTGATGATGTCAAAGTGTACCCAATGACATATGTTGAGTGCAATGATTTTAGGTCTAAGAACTACAACCACCACCATCGATGTGAGAGCTGACTATGACTTCCATGATGATGGCTTCCATGTGTCAGTCTCATGGTGGGTCTATCCAATACACTATTCTCTAACATGTATTTGTGTGCTTGGTTTGATATTTTCATATCATGACTAATGAGATCTAGTCATCAACCAACTCACACTCTGATCTTATGTGTCATTGTTGTCTATCAACCTTCCACAATGACAACCGATCAGGGACAAAATGAGAATATGTATATGTACTCTTAACATTTGTATGATCTCATCCACAAGGTTAGTAACTTGATTACATACGTCATTGAGTAATATAATTCTCTAGACATTTATAATGTTATTTCACTATCTCATAGTAGAACAAATAGAATAAATTGGAAGGTTGCTTTTTATTAATTGTCAAATCATTTTTACATGATATGCCATTACAATCATCACATGATTGGCTCTATGGGCATACATAACCTACAGACTCCCACTTGCACTTAGAGCCAATTACCCATGAATCTTATTCCGAGTGATCCAACATGACCATCATACTTCTGCTGTTAAAGTGCCTTTGTTAAGGGATCAATAATATTGCTCTCAGTTGGAACTTTGCAAATCTTAACATCTCCTCACTGTATGATTTCTTGTATGAGATGATACCACCTTTGTATATACTTTGAGCACTGATGCGATCTGGGTTCCTTAGCTTGCGCAATGGCTCCATTATTGTCACAATATAGCTCAATTGCCTCACTGATGCTAGGAACGACCCGAAGTTTGGTGTTTAACTTCTTGATCCATACAACCTCCTTTGTTGCACTTGAAGCAATAATATACTAGGCCTTTGTTATAGAATCGACATCTGTCTCTTGCTTGGAACTCTTCCAGCTTACATCTTTGTTGTTTAGGCAAAACACAAATCCTAATTGTGATTTGTAATCATCTTGATCAGTTTGGAAGCGTGTGTCGGTGTAATCTTTTACGACCAACTCTTCCTCTCCGCCATAGACCAAGAACTGATCCTTAGTCCTTATAAAGTACTTGATGATGTTCTTCATGAATATCCAGTGAGCATCACTTGGATCTGACTGATATCTGCTCGTCATGCTCAAGGCAAGGCATACGAGACGTCTAGACGGGTACATAACATTGCATACATGATTGATCCAATTTCTAAGGAATATGGAATCATGCTCATGCATTCCTTTTTTCACAAGAACTAGGACATTGAGCTCTAGAAATGGGGTCACCATGGCGCACAGGAATGTTTCCTCTCTTTGAGTTCTCCATGCTGAACCGCTTCAACACTTTGTCAATGTATGTGCTCTGACTTAGTCTGAGAAGTTTTCTGGATCTATCTCTATAGATCTTTATCCCCAAGATGTAGGATGCTTCTCCCAAGTCTTCCATAGAGAATGTATTTCTTAGTCATGTCTTTACCTTTTGTAAAGTAGGGATGTCATTCTGCATCAATAGTATGTCATCTACATACAATATGAGGAATGTCATTATTCTCCCACCAACCTTTTTGTACACACAAGGTTCATCTTCATTTTGAGAAAAGCCAAACCCTTTGACTATCTCATCAAAACAAAGATTCTAGATCCGAGATGCTTACTTCAATCCATAGATTGACCTTTGTATCTTACAAACTCTATTGGCAAACTTTGGAACTACAAACCCTTCAGGTTGTGTCATACACACATCCTCCACAATATTCCCATTAAGTAATGTGGTATTAACATCCATTTGCCAAATCTCATAGTCAAGATAAGCTGCAATAGCAAGCATAATCCTGATGGATTTAACCATGGCCACTGGAGAAAAGGTTTCATCATAGTCAACATCTTGAACTTGTTTAAAACACTTTGCAACCAATTTGTGCTTATAGGTTTGGACCTTTCCCAGCATGTCAGTCTACTTCTTAAAGACCCACTTGCACCCTTTGGGTTTTACCCCCTTGGATGGATCCACTAAAGTCCATACTTTTTTTGGTATACATAGATTCCATCTCAAATCTTATTGCCTCAAGTCATTTCTCAGACTCCGATCCCTCAATAGCATCTTTATAGGTAATTGGACCATCATCTATGACCAATTCACTACCTTCCTGAGTCACAAGATATCCATATCTCTGTTCAAGGCATGTCCTATTAGATCTTCGAGGTTCCTGTGTTATATGAGGAATTTGAGATTCCACAACATCATGTGAACCTCCTTGTTCCTCTAGTTCATCTGTTGGTTCAATGTTTCCTTGTTGGTCTTGAACCTCTATGAGTTCTACTTTTCTCCCACTAATTCCTTTAGAAATGAAGTCCATCTCAAGGGATGTAGCATCCCTGGTAAAAAACACTTTGTTGTCAGATTGGGAATGAAAGTGATATCCTCTTGTTTCTTTAGGATATCCAACAAAATAACATTTATCGGATCTTGGGCTAAGCTTTTCTGGAAACATTTTCTTGGCATAAGCTTCTCAACCCCAAATCCTCATAAAAGACATATAGGTACGCTTCCCATTCCATATCTCATATGGAGTTCTTTGAACCGACTTAGATGGTACTTAGTTTAGTGTAAACGGAGCGGTTTGTAGAGCACGGCCCCATAAGGTAGTTGGAAGCTCAGCTAAACTCATCATTGATCGCACCATATCCAGTAATGTAAAATTCCTTCTTTCTGATACACCATTATGCTGAGGTGTTCCAGGCAGAGTTCACTGGGATACAATCTCATGGGCACTTAGAAGGTTCTCAAACTCTTGGTTTAGGTATTCTCCACCTCGATCAAAATAAAGTGCCTTGATACTTTTACCAAGTTGGTTTTGTACTTCATTTATAAACTCCTTGAACTTTTCAAGTGCTTCTGACTTATGTTTCATTAAGTAAACATAGCCATACCTATTGGAGTCATCAGTAAAGGTAATGAAGTACTGATACCCACCTCTAGTGATTGTTCTAAAAGGTCCACATGCATCAGTATGTATGAGTCTTAATAGATCACTAGCCCTCTCATTGTTACCAGTAA
Organism: Alisma plantago-aquatica; assembly: GCA_963693085.1. Taxonomy (NCBI): domain Eukaryota; kingdom Viridiplantae; phylum Streptophyta; class Magnoliopsida; order Alismatales; family Alismataceae; genus Alisma; species Alisma plantago-aquatica. Next base: position 98,413,732 of record OY856412.1, on the reverse strand, counting down.
AAGGGGTCTTAGCCATCTTTCCCAACAAACAAAATTCACATGTCTCTAATAATTTGAAATCAAAAGAGTCCAGATAACCATCTTTATGGAGTCTAGATATGTGACTCTCATTTATGTTCCCTATACGACAATGCCAAAGGTATGTTTTGTTTGAGACATTGAGTTTTTGCCTTTTGGTATTCACGTTATATACACCTATCTCTAGATCTATCAAGTATAAACCATAATGCATTGGGGCATTGCCATAAAAGATCCTATCTTTACTAATAAAACATCTTCCATTATTTATAAGAAATTCAATCCTTTCTTGTACAAACAAGATACATATATTATGTTCCTATTAATAGTAGGTACGCAATAGCAGTTCTCTAACTCTATTACAATCCCACTTGTAGAGTTAACTCATAGGTTCCAATTGCACTGGCTGTAACTCTTGCGCCATTAGCAACATGCAGTTCAACCTCACCTTTCTCTAAAGGTCTACTTCTTTTTAGATCCTTCACATTTGAACAAATGTGTGATCCGCATCCGGTATCAAGTACCCATGATGAAGAAGTAGTAAAGCTAATCTCTATAACGCATACCCCAGAATTAGAGATCTCTATCCCTTACTTCATCTTCCTGGGATCCCTTATCCTTCTCCTTACTTTGAGTGTAGAAGATTTGGACTTTAACTTAGCCACAAAATGCTATTTGGCTTTTACTTTGTCCTTAGACTCAACTCCGTTGATCACCATCACGGATTTTTCCATCTTCATTTGTGCTTCAACATTTATCAAGATGTCAAGCAACTCTAATAGCGGTCCAGCCATGTTGCATAAGGGATAACACTCAATGAACCGGCTATATGATTTAGGCAATGATTGCAAAATCATATCCGTTGCCAACTCTTGACCCAAAGGAAATCCCAATTTCTCAAGATGCTCCATATGCCTAATCATATTAAGCACATGGGGCTCTACTAGATCTCCCTCTGTCAGTTTGTACTCAAACAACGCCTTAGAGACATTATACCTTTAATGCTTATCATGATGTTTATGCAACTCATAGTTCATACAGCCTAGCATAAGGTTCTTGATGTTCATAACATCATTGACATGCTTCAAATAAGCATCCATGTTAGTTTTAGGCGAATTTGGAGTGGATACTGGCTCTGGTATTTCAGGATCATGCAGAACACTTCTCAAGGTCCTAAACCAGTTATGGAAATAAATCTCGTTTAAGTTGTTTGAATGTAAAGATTTCTTTGCCATTTGATTCTATAAGAGATAAAATTTGCATTTGTCAAAATCCTTTTGATTTGATTTGATTTGAAAAGTTTGACGATATAATTAGGTATTTAATAATTCTCACTCCCATTATTTTATTCAAATTGATAGCCCTCAATATCAATTCAGAATATTGTAGCGTACAATATTCTAGTGGGCCAAATCCAAGATGATTCAATTGTGGCCCGATCAACACCGCAAACACAACCATCAAGGTAGGCAACTCATGCCAATTGCATCATATGTAATTCTGGATAGATGATATGTGCAACCCCTTGCCATAATCATTTGCATACCTCTAGGCTCAGATGCTCTGAGAATCACCCATTCAAGCCTGACCCAAAAGCCGAAATGATAATAATGTACCCCGTGGAGGCAAAACCTACATCGTTACCATCACATTTCCATGATATAGACGACGCACCCCATGGAGGTGGAACCTATGCTTAGCTGATCAAGCTTTTCATGTGTACCACTTTTGGAAAGCATCCAAGACTTGATATTTCAATTGAGGGAGTTTTATAAGTATATCCATATACTTTATCCAATCACCACATATAGTAGTACGTATGATATACATGATATATCCCACGAAGAAAGTATGCAATAAATGAAAGCGATGGTTATGGCTAGTCCTAATGTAATCCCTAGAGCCACAAGGAATTACAGTCATCTAGGTCTACATCACATGTAGAAATCTATTTTTGATGAAGCTTTGTGCTTGCCAATCTGGGTTGATCAGTCGACCCCTCAAATAGATCGGCTCGCCTCCTGGCTAGTTATTAGGTCATTTCACCAGTTGTCTAGTCCTTTTGTCTACCATCGGTTGGATCCTCCAGCGATTGGTCGGTCCCACCAGGCGATCGGTCTAATTTATCCACATTGTCCTCCAAGGTCCTTCATCTTCTTCATACCAGGAAAGTAAACTATCCTACTTTTACATGATTATAAGGAAGCCTCAAGTTACTTTTGAGGGGAGCAAAGGTAGAACAAAATTAACTTTACATTGGGAAGATAAGATAGAGTCTTAGTACGCAGATTGAGATAACCATATAAACCATCCACATACAACCATGCACAAATAGGGGTTATTGGCCATAACCGTGCTACACATCCACCATCAAAACCATTTTAGGGAGACACATATAAATTGCATATATATATCATATATATATACTAGTTTGGGATTGTCGTGGTGTTTGGATTTGATAAGATATTATTCGCATCACATGCAATAATAGAACGACAAAACCAAAATTTGATGATATCGGTTATCCCATAATATATTTAATTGATGTCTCTAATACCACTGTAGGAAAATATGATACGGAGCAGGCAGTGGAACATAAAATTTTATTACCATATTTCCCATAAACAGTAGATCACATCAATAAATATAATGCAAGAAAGATGATTTACGGGATATACTTGATCCTGGAATAATTCCAGCGACAATCCTCATCATTGTAGGTGTACAACTCTGAATCCTAGTTGCACTGGGACTCGTCTAACTGCTGCACCTCCTGGTCTGCACCCCAAACTGCAGCCACAATTGTCGTCATCTTCAACAGCTCCTCTTGTCACAGACTGTTCATTGACGTTGTCCTCCAAGCAGCAAACAACAACTTCCCGCATCTTTGGTAGTCCACACAGACTGCCTAGAACTCTTGTCATCCTGTTGGACCAGACAGGAAGGATTTGTCCCTGTCTAACAGTGTACTAGTCACCAACTTACTCTCCCACAACAACAACTCTCAGTTGTTCTCTCCCGTGGCTATCCCTCTTTAGTCGGGTAGGATTTTCCTGGGCTCTCGTGGTTACCACAACCAGAGAGGACAACAACTGCCAAAGGAAATGATTCTCAGTTGTCTATGTTGTGCTCTGGGAAGCCCCCAATACCCCTTTATATATAGTAGAGGCCAGGGTCAAGGTTTCCAGTTGCTATCCAATGTGGGATTAATGTGCAGGAGTCGAAAGGACCTGAAGAACTCAAATTTTTGCAATAATTCTGGAAATTGAACAACCTGTGATAGTAGAAATGGCCATTTGGCTAAGCTAGATGGTCATTTTGCAGTTTCGATTTGTGTTTGAATTTGGCAAATCAATTTCCATCAATGTTAGATATTGATTTCCTTGTGCAATAAGTATTTCTCAAGTGAAACAAATAGGGAAACATCTATAACCTTCCCCGACCGAGACGGACAATCTTGCTCATGCGAGACGGTCATCTCAGTTCATCTAGACAGTCGTCTAGTAACCTAAGTCGAGCCCGTTTGGCCAGGTCGGTTTGTTCCATTGCCAATTTCAATTCACAATCAGGCATGACACCTAGACGCCTGTCTCAACTCTTGAGGTGTCTGTTTGGCACTTCCATACGGTCGTCTCAATACTTGAGATGGGTGTTTGCCTATGTTGTCAGTCTGTTTGTTTCCTGAATCAAATGTCTAAACACTTTAGCACTTAATTCAACTGTCATTTGAGATCTGAACTCCTCTTCTAGGTCAAGACCTATGTGTGTGACCCTATAGGTCCCATATTACTTTGGCAGTGAATGTCCATAATAACTTATGACATCACAAGAAAAGAGTGGTGCCTAGTCGCACATCATTGCTATCCAAGTAAATGGAAAAGTTGGAGAACAACTTCAACCTAAAATTTGTGTATGGTGTTGCAGTGTTTGTATAGTTCCTTTGTCACTGATGTCCAAATTGAACTAGAGGCATGGAGCAGTCACCCTCATTATTATTCCATCTTATTTCTTGAACCAAGAGCAGACTCTTTGAGATATATGTAAGCTCAATATCACATATTGACTCACATGTGTATGGCCATGCTTTTACCAGTATCGCTAATCAAGAGGCCTAGGAAATCACACTCTAGTAGGAGGGACAAATCCCATGTCTATCACTCACAGTCAATCCCTATGTGTCAAAACCACCCAATCATCACCGTTATAACAACCCATATTTCAGGACTATGTTTGATGATGTCAAAGTGTACCCAAACGACATGTGTTGAGTGCAATGATTTTAGGTCTAAGAACCACAACCACCACCATCACTGTGAGAGGTGACTATGACTTCCATGATGATGGCTTCCATGTGTCAGTCTCATGGTGGGTCTGTCTGATACACTATTCGCGAACATGTATCTATGTGCTTGGTTTGATATTTCCATATCATGACTAATGAGATCTAGTCATCAACTAACTCACACTCTGATCTTATGTGTCATTGTTGTCTATCAACCTTCCATAATGACAGCCGATCAAGGAAAAAATGAGAATATGTACATGTACTCTTAACTTTCGTATGATCTCATCGACAAGGTTAGTAACTTGATTGCATGCGTCATTGAGTAATAAAATTCCCTAGATATTTAGAATGTTATTTCATTATCTCATAACTGAACAAATAGAATAAATTGGAAGATTGCCCTTTATTAATAATCAAATCATTTTTACATGATATTCCATCACAATCATCACATGATTGGTTCTATGGGCATACATAACCAACAATATGTATATGTATTATTAAAACCTTAGAAATCCAAATCCATCGATAAAACCCTATGTCGGCTCACGTCAAAGACCTAACATTGATTTTAGAGTTTCTTAATGATATGGTGACCCAAAATCACAACTTTATTAATTAGGTTGTTATCTTAAGTTATTTTAAGATCAGAAGCGGACGAAACACCCTAAATATACAATCCCCAAAACTTGTGAATTAGGCAATAAAACTTGGATCAAAAGATAGGGAATAAATGTATAAATCCAACGAGTATTTTGTGTAATATTTTAGATAAGAAGATCTTAAGTTACGAATTTTGGAAGTTTCAGCTGATCAAAAATTCAAGAAAAGCCATGTAGGCCAAACTGAATCCACACGAGCAATAATGGGTCTGCTGAGGTGGCCTAATCATTAGTGGTGAGCTGGCTCAGTTAGCAACCGGTGAGGTGTTCTAGGAAGGATACAGATCAAGGGTGAAAAGATAATTTTTCCCTTAGAGAAAAGATGAAGCAATAAGGAAAAATAGGGGCACAGAAGAGAAAATGATGAGGAGATTCATCTTCGTCCTTGCTTTGTTCCATGGTTGTGATGCATCTCCAAGCTAAGGAGCCAAGCGATTCTCTAGCTTAAGACAAGCTTTGGGAGTAGTCCAGATGGCTACGTTGGTCTGTTGTGAATTCATATTTATCTAGTTTGAGTTCTACAACCAATGGAGCTGAGAACGGTGTGTGTGTGTCAAGGAAACAACACCAGAGGAAACCAGAGAGGAAAGAACGATGAAATACTTGAGTAAAGTAGTAGGTAAAATGACGGGGATTGATCAGTCGAAGACATTGATGTACAAAAGAGATCGCTAGACATCAAGAAGAAATCATAGATCACATTCCATGTTGTGGGAAACAGGGAGACATCGACGACTACCCGATTGAGAGGAAGGCATACCCATGTGAGCAAACAAGACCATGGAAGGAAGAGGAGGTTCCAACAGATCTCACCATGCTAGGAATTGGGTTTTGGCAGTCGAAGATGTTGTGTTGTTGATGAGGTGGTCGGAAAAGAAGATAGAGTTCACAGTGACAATGCACACTCCTTCAGATCAAATTGATGATGGAGATAGATCATACATGAGTGGGTGCTTATTTCTGGATACTTAGGTATTTATAGGTGTAGGTGTTATGCGATCTAAAGTCACAGAATAGAGAAGTCGAAGGCCTGAATTGGTCATTTCCTAGTTTTGGAAAACTAAGGCAAGAATAAATATTCGTTAGGTGCAAAATCTTCTCACTGTTTCAATGCACAAAGAATCACAAAGAAAGGTGGACTGAGGAGTGAGAAAGCCCTATTTTGGTTGGTCATGTTTTGACATGTTCCTTTCCAGATCATGCAAGGTAGGTGACAACACAACCATCCTCCGACTTGCATCTAACAATGGAGAAACATCGTGTATCCTCTAAAGTCGTATCCATAATGTGACAAGGAAAATCGAATAAATCAATGTATTAAACTAAAGTTTGATTAAGTTTCTTTCCAAATCAAATTGGGGTGTAAACATTGTCTAATTAAGCCCAAATTTAGTAAGTTAGCTATTTTTGGGTGAGGAATCTAGTTTTTGCATTAAGTTTCACTTTTGAGGACTCTTATTATTTTATTTAATATTTTTAAATCTTATCACTTATTTTTCTCTCAATTGAATTAGAGGTATCTGGAAACTCTCCAAAAATATGAAACTTAGCCTACAAGAAAACCTAACAGAAGGATCACAATTTTACAATTAATTTTCCATTTTGGGGTCAATTAACATGTTATTTATTATTTTGAGCTTTAATGTTCATTCTCTCTCCTAAATACACTAGAATATTTAAGATTGTTTAAATAAGATGCAAATTCACACATAAGCTAATTTTAGTATGTAGATTCAGAATTTGAGGTTTATTTCCACTTTCTAAAACTTTTAGTAATCTATTTAACACTTTTACCTTTTCCTCCTATTTTCTTCTCTAATTATATTTTAAATAATTATCATTGTTCAAATAAAGTGAAACTTGGCAACAAAGCTAACTAGCACCCGAGACACACATTTTTATCATTATATTTTATTTTTTAGATTTATTTTTATGAGTTATGAGTCCATTAGAAATTTGACACATTATCAAGATATTTATCAAAACATTATATCAACATTTACTTAACTAAGTCCTATTAATGTCACATTGCTACAAAATGGGTTATATATATTACTATGTATGAAATACTACATTTTACTCATTTTACACAATATGTCCATTAATTAATTATTTATTTAATATGACAATTTTAATATTTGTGGACTTGAAATTACCAATTGTTTCTCCAAAGTAAATTATTCTTTTTTATTTAGCCATTATGTAAATAAAGAAATTATATGTAATATATTTCTTAATTTTATTCATTTGTTGACGCATAATTAAATTATTATATAAATATCTTTTAGTTTTATCCTTGTTTTGTCACATCTAAATAACAAACCTAATTAGCTTTCTAATCATGGGATATGGTTGGATTCTAAGTTCGGGTTTGTTACAACCGCCTCCACACGCATCAAACACGCGTAGCCTGACCACGTGCGTCAAGTTACAATTTCCATTCTTTTTTCCCTATTTTCCCCTATATTTATCTCCTCTTTTTTCTATGTATTTCTCCTTATATATCATCTTTTTTATCTCCCTCCATATTTATCTACCGTACTCCTTATTTATCTCCTTTTTTTTGCTCCATTTTCTCTCCATAACTAATCCTATTACGAAAATAGTAGCATGACTACTATCTGGCCCTCATGTGTGTTTGACGTGGGTCTCGACATGGTTTTCCTCTCGGTTGGGTCCCCCGGTCAAGCCGCAAGTCACCTTTTTTTTTTCACGCGACATAGGGTGTTGTAAAAAATCACAAAAAGGAAAAATGTGAAGAGAAATTTATTTTACTAATCCCTTTTGATTTGTAATAAATTTTTTAATGAAATAAAAATCATTGAATTCATTAAAAAAATACAATACAACAAAACTAACTTCGATATACTTTGAATAAAATGATATGCAATATAAGCATAAGTATATAACAATAAGAACAAAGAAGAGACAAATTTTTATTTTACTTATAACTTTTATTCCATGACGTATTTTTTTATGAAACAAGAATTGTTAGACTTTTATAAAAAAGGCAATCCAACAAGGCCAATGTCGACATATTTTGAGAGAAATAATACGGTACACAAAATTAATGTGTGTGTATGATAATGATGACAATGATGATGATGATTATGAGGATGAAAATGATGATGACAAAGATGATGATGATGAGGACGATGCAAGATAGGCACTACACTGACAATTAGGTGGATTAACCCCATTTTAGGTGCTTTAACTCACTTTTAGGTGCTTTAATCCCATGTTTTGGCACATTGGTCTATAAATGAGGCGTATAATAGTAAACTAGGCTCAAATATGCACTACACTGACAAGTAAGTATAATAATCCCATTTTTGGGCTTATTGAACTATAAATTAGGCATATAATAGTAAATTATGCTCATACAGACACTACAATGACAGGTAGGTACAAAAATCCTATTTTTAGGTGCTTAACCCACTTTTTGGCACTTTAACCGCATTTTGGGTCGTATTAGTCGATAAATCAGGCACTATATTGACAAGTAGGAAGATTAACCCTTTTTTAGGTGCTTTAGCTCACTTTTATATGCTTTAAGCCTATTTTTCGACGTATTGGCCTATAAATTAGGCGCATAATAGTAAATTAAGCTCAAATAGACAATACACTTATAAGTAGGTGCATTAATCCCATTTTTTAGGCACTTGAATCCTATTTTTTATGCATTGGCCTATAAATTAGGTGCATAATAGTAAATTAGGCTCAAATAGCCACTATCCTGACAAGCATGCACATTAGCCCCATTTTTAGGCGTTTTAACCAACTTTTAGGTGTTTTAACCCCATTTTGGACGCATTAGGCTATAAATTAGGCTCATAACAGTAAATTAGACTCAACTACGACAACATGTGTGTGTCCACTAATACAAAACTAAGTGCATAGCATCAAAAAATAGGCGTTGTAAAACCACATTTGGGTGTTTTAACCTATAAATTAGGCACATAACATTAGATGCATTTGTATATTATGCGCTTTTCATTAATTTAGTCGCATTTACAATAAGTTATGCACCATAGCATCTGTTTTGGACGATCTGCACGCATTAGAATCATAATTGGGCGCATTAGCACCATAATTGATATTTTACTACTAATTGCTTATTTATTTATAGACATACACTAAGAGTGGACGCATTGGCGGCATAATCAGGGGCTTTAGCACGATGCTCATTTGCTATTCTGTGTGTCACTAAGAACTATGTGTAATGCGTCTACTTATACTGGTAATGCATCCACATTTCACATTTAAGTGTACTACAATGAGGGTGCATTACTAATAAAAAAAGACACATTTTTATATTTTTCTATAATATATCGGTATTAATTTTGTCGAAATATAATTTTTATAAGAAATTTAACGATTTTTATTTTGTCAAAAAAATATTATGGATTAAAAGTTACAAACAAAAGAATATATTCTATTTCTTACTTTCTTCCTCTCTCCTTTTCCAAAAAATGAATAAAAGACACAAAAAAATTAAACAAGAGACCTGCGTGCTGACGGAGTGGTTTGTAGCGATCAAACCCATCGCCCACGTAGGGTAAATTGAGTCCATCCTATTGAGATAGAAGATAGTGGGGTTGTTTTGCACGAAAAATAGAAATCCAATCAGTAGGTGGCAATCGGAGCGCGCGTGTAGCGGGACATTTAAAAGAATACTTCTGTGAGTCTATCATTTAGAAGAGAGGTTGAGCTAATTTTGTTGATTTTATGTGGTTCATATCCATTTGGCTCAAACTTCCGTAAGAAAAATAATTTGAAGTTGGTGGCAATTGTCCGGTGCAGTTAACGCTCATCATAGTCAACGAAGAGAATATACAACGATGTGATGACGTATACGTATTTTCACTAAGGGTGTAAAAAATGTTGCCCGGATTAATTTAGGGTCTATCAACCATCAGATCTCATGAAGCAATGCAGTTCCAGATTTTTAACCAATTCTGTTTAATGATGAGTAATTCTGTACAATACCTCGGCATCATATCTTTCCATAGTATTGCAAGTAAATAATTGAAATGATCAATAGATCTCCTTTGTTAGTATATAATATATCAGGATGATTATTATTTTGTATTAGTGTTGGGTGTGTCTATAACTCAATCCTGCACTTTCCCAGCGAATCAGCCAAAAATTGGCCCGTTTCCAATTTAGGCATCAACTGACTCTTGGGACTCAACTTACTGATACGGTTTCATCCTCTTGTATGTGCAACTGTAAAGCCTGGAGTGTAGCTCGTATTCGATAGGTCTAGGGTGCCCGGAGTAGCGTCCGCTAGTTGCGGGTCTTAATAGCTAGCAAGTCATGCTGCCTATCGAGGGTGTTGGGTTTTGAAGGAGTGGTAATCGGACCTCGATAGCCGGAGCATCGGGGTATCGATAGCTGGATAGAACGGATCTTTGATGGGCATGGTGGTGATGACTGGCGGTTGCCAAACGCAGGGCTCGATAGCTGTGGATGCATCGAAAGCAACTGAATTTGCAGAAAATACTGTCTTGAGGGAATACATAGAAGCAAAGGCCCTCGATAAGGCTTAGTTGAATGGGCCTCGATATCCTAGTGCTGGGCTTCGATAGCCAAGAAGCTGCCTTGATATTCATAAATAAATGGGTCTTGTTGCTTTTTGCATGAATTGCAATAAGAAGGAAATAACGATATTTAAAACCGATATAAAATAACTTGAGTAGTAAAAATCTAAATGAACTAAAATGACATATAAAATGTTGAAATGCGGAGCAAATTTAATCTAGAAAATGCAATTAAACGTTGATCAATAATTATTTATTAGAATTCATCCAACCAACTAAATCACATTAGCGTGCTCTAGCTTTGTTACGAAGAAGAATTAGTCAATCTGGTTATGCATTGATCATCGGTTTCTATAAGGGTCATGACCAAGAATAACTATATGTTGCCAATTAACATTGACCTATTGGATCAAATGATATTTTCTATGGTGTTTCCAAAAATAGCTCAATTCAGTAAGTGTGGATTTTGGCTAGTAGAACAAGTGGATCTAGTTCACGCTAAATCTGGCCGTACGGGTTTTTGTTGATTCCAAGAAAGTGGAGTCTATACCACATTGGCAACAACCAAATATACCCATTAAGGTTTCATATTTTTCGTTGACTAGTAGTATATTCGGTGGTTTAGAGGTGATTTAAATTCTATTATTACACTATTTGCTAAGTTGACCAAGATGGAAATTCCATTTGTTTGGGGTGGTTGGTGTTAGAGGAGTTACATCTATTGAAGCTAAGCTGGACTATAGATTCAATGCTTGTTCTATTGGTACATGTAAGGGTTATATTGATTTCTATGACGCCTAGAAGAAAGAAACGGATGTGTTTAGATGAAGATGAAAATGTGGTACCTAATTCTTTTAAACAATTTAAAAAGCATGAGGCAAATTTTTTGACTCCTGATCTGGAGTTGCCAACAATTTTTTATCCCTAAAAGATTGAAGGAGTTATATGTACAAAGAACAATGTCATATTTTCATGTATCATAAGATTTTAAAATGTATTTTAAAAGAAATAGTTGAATATGATGAAATTATGTAAGTTGAACTTTAGAAAAAATTGTGATCGTACTATTGATTTACACCCAAGAAGAGTTGAATGTAGTGGTTGTTGCTTTAAACATAAAATTGCCTTATTGTTCTCTACATATACTACAAAGTTGTATTTTTTAGCATGTACTAAAAATATAGCTTCTATCATCTCTTTGCAAGATTCATGTATAGATAGAAATTTTATTGGTAGGAGTTATGTTGGCATGGATGCAAATTAAGCCAGACCCAGAACAATGACTTAGAGAATGTAGAATATATATTCAATATTATAGGGTATCAATTAGTGGTAATAGAATAGAAGTAGGAAGGATATGATATCAGGATTGACAATATGAGTGTTTTTATAATAGGTTATGTGTACCTATAGAAGATGGCTAAGATATGGTGCTTGAAGAAGTACATTATGTGATGTCTGGTATGCAAACCTAGTGATACCAAGTTGTATAAGAATATTGAAGAGTTGTATTGATATTCAGGAATGAATCACAATGTAAGAATAGACCATTATGAGATGTCCAATTTGCCAACATGTGAGGGAAGAGAAGAAATCACCAAGATTATCGTTGCATTTATCAAACATGATCATATCATAATATATTGGTCTAAAAAGGACAGTCAAAGGAAATGATTCCATTTGGTTAGTATTTGAAAAGTCGACAAAGTATACAAAACTCATCACAATTTTTGTGGACATTTTTCAAGGAATTCCTTTATGTATTGACCTTTGCATAGGACATTTTTCTAGGATAGAATATAGAAGGATATGAGAAACTAGATATGGTATAGCAAAGCTTTCAATCCATATAAAGACATTTAGTCTAACAAGATGATACATATAGTAGAAACTCTCATGAAATTGTGTGTTTTGTAGTTTGTCAATATTTTGGATTCTCATTAAGTTGATTGAGTTTTCATATAATAAAACTACCATTTAAATATACACATGGCACTTTAGAGGCTTTAAGGTAAACATAAAAATCTTGTGTGCTCATATGAAAAATGAAGAGAGATGGTTGTTAGGGTCTAAAATTTAACAAACAACCATATCTAAAAGTTAGATTATCCAGAGACATTAAAAACAACTTCGGATAAAATAATGTCTTATGCAGATAGGCATAGGAGACTGGATGAGTTTCACATTGTATATAGGTTTATGTTAAAGTTTCACTATAGGAAAAGTTTCTACAATTTGGAAAGAAATGTAGTTTGGATCCTAGATTTATGGGATGTAACCTGGTTCTATTTCATGTTGAAAAGGTGGCATGCCATTAAGTGTTATCACCTAAGTTGGATAGACTATATCACATATTTCATGTATTTGTAGTAGGGATGTGTCAAATACAAATAATAAATACCATATGACAAGCTGATGTGGAGTCATAAAAGGGGGTTTCTTATTAAGATGGACATGTTCAAAACATGGATAGGCATATCATTAATTTGAGGTAGTAGGGGATACCTCTCATATATGTTAAACATCATTGTGGTGTAAAAGACAGCATGTGGGAGGATTTATAAGATGGGATTTGCCATTATTATCTAACTATTTTCTAGGATTTTAGAGTAGAAATCGCTAAAGGAGGGGCTAGATGTGAGACCCTTTTCAGTTTAAGCCAAAATATGAGTCTATCACTTAATTATGAGGTTTGCACTTGGTCAGTACATGATTGGTGTTTTTCTTATTTGTAACCTAATTTATTTGTTTAATATGCGTTAGAAAAAAAATAGTTAGGGTTGGGTAAAAGAGAACCCTATATTTCAATGAATTATTGTATTGAGTGTAAAGTGTTCCATTAACATGGAAATTTGACCAAGTAGATGAACATGATCAAACTATATATGCTCATGTTTTTTAGGTGTTGTTTATGGTTACCATGGACCTTATGTAGAGTTTGTAGAAATGTTGGATCACCATGGAGGGACCATATGGTCTCCGTAGGAACATGTTCTATTTTTTTAAGTAATAGTAAAAGGTTAAACTGACCTTCCAACTAGTCCATGAACCTTTACGTTAGTCGTTCACTAGTGAAATTTGATTGATCATTGTTGAAGTTAAGTTGATGGTCATAAATGCAAAGCAAACTCTAGTCAAACCTTGTATTATGTCATTCTGACCTATGAAGGGAAAGTGGTTGCTAATATGCATAGAGCATGCATATAATACGTAAGTGCATGTGCTGTGTAATATAGGTCAAAGAGACACGAGTTGTCAAATTCAAAGAATCATTCACAAAAAACTACTACTAGCTGAAACATAATCATCTAGACCAAAGAAAGAGTTGATTATTGGTTACTTAACTCAGGACATATATTGATAAAATTGAATTGAAGTGGTTGTAAGCAAGATTTAATGGATTTTCTAGAACTTGTAGTTTCACCATGACACACACAATAATGGAATTCTTTTAATCTATATTTAGTCGTCATTATTATCAACTAAAGACCCGTAGACAACATTACCCACTCCCAAAGCACAGTGCATTACTCAAAATAAGACAAACCCCACTCTTGTAGTAGATTTTTTAACTTACTCTAACCAAATAGTAATTTCCATTAAATTATTCTTCCATAGTTGTTATCCCTCTCCTAAAGTGTGTTATTAGAAATGTGAATTATTGAATTTTCTAACTATAAACCCTCTCATTAAGTAATTAGAAATGTGGTACTTTGATTATATTGATTAGAAATCATTAGTGATATTAGAGATACAAGTTCAAAATAAAGGAACTATGTATTATGGACTCATCAAATTTAGCTACAATATTGTGTTGGGCTACTCTTGGATCCTAGGGAAAAGAGGGTTTTAGCCCCTCATATTCTTTATAAAATCACAACAAGAATAAAAGGAGACAGAGAAGTAAAATGACACAAAACTATTAGAAAAACTCATGGAGAAATCATCTCGACGATCCTACTCATGAACACCATGATCAACAACTTTCTGGCTACAAGTCTGTCATCCACTCCCTCTAGATCTGCATCCAAAATGCATGTGATGTCTATTCTCTAGCTGCCCTCCTTAGGTCATAAGTGAGGCTTGACTCTCACTTAAATCAAAACCAATATATCTGACTTGATTTTAGATCTACACTAATCACATTGGGTCAGCACCACCTATGGGGTATGAATGCACCACATTAGTTGGAATTTTCACCTTCTTAATTTTTGTTGGTACTATCAACAAGTATGCTGGAAGCACCGAGTTGATTCCCATGGGTGTTTGGATGTTGGAGTTAGTACCACTGATACTATTATTGGTGGAACAGATATAGTTAATCTTCATATCTGATGCTATCTAGATCCTCACTTGGTAACACTGAGTTTGTGTCTCAATGACATCAATGCAATGCTCAGTAGCACCTAGTTGCCTCTGGCTAGCATCAATGTTGCTCTCCTTATTCTATTTTTGGGTGTATGATAACATCCACTTTTGTGGATATTATATGACTTAACTTACCTCTTATTTTCTCTCTTTATGCAAATTCTGACTCACTTCTCACCATATTTCACATAAATCCTCTTTCTACCCCCATTTGAGGATAACATGAACATTTCATGCAGATGATCAAGGAGCAACACCTTCACTGGTTTCAACAACCGATGGACACCTTGGATCAAACAACAACATAACCATCAGATCACAACCAAAAAACTTAATGAGCAATCAACATTGTTGGTTGTATGCTCAGGGAGCTAATCATATGATGACTGTGATTGCATACCATGTAAATGATTTGATTGGTAATAAAGGAAAGCTTCCAATTTATTTTGTATATTCAGTTATGAGATAATGAATAACATAATAAATGTCTAGAGAATGATATTACTCAATGACCTATGTCTTCAAGTACATGACTTGTAAGAAATGAGATCATACGATTGTTAAGAGTACACATACATATTCTCATTATGTCCATGATCGGTTAATGTGGAAGGTTGATAGCAAACAATAACACATAAGATCAGAGTGTGAGTTGGTTGATGACAGAGTCTCATTAGTCATGATATGGAAATATCAAACCAAGCACGCAGATACATGTTTGAGAATAGTGTATCAGACAGACCCACCATAAAACTGACACATGGAAGCCATCATCATGGAAGCCATATTCATCTTTCACGGTAATGGTGGTGGTTGTGGTTCTTACACTTGAAATCACTACACTCATCACATGTCGTTGGGTATGCTTTGACATCATCAAACGTAGTCTTGAAACACTATTTGTTATAACAATGGTAATTGGGTGACTTTGACACATGGGGACTGACTGTGAGTGATACAGATGGAATTTGTCCCTTCTACAGGAGTGTGATATCCAAGGCCTCTTGATTAGCGAGATTGAGAAAAGTATGGCCATACACATGTGAGTCAATATATGATATTGAGTTTACATATATCTCATGTAGTCATCTCAGGTTTAATACACAAGATTGAATAATAATGAGGATGACTGCTCCATGCCTCTAATTCAACCTAGATTTTAATGACAAAGGAACTATACAAACATTATAACACCATACATAGATTGTAGGTTGATGTTGTTCCCCAACTTTTCGTTCACTTTGGTAGCACTGATGTGCGACTAGACATCACTCTTTACTTGTGATGTCATAAGCTATTTATGTACATTCACTACCAATGTGATATGGGACCTATAGGGTCACGCACATAGGAACTCATCTAGAAGAGGAGATTGATCTTGAATCATAATTAGATTGATTACTAAAGCATTTAGGCACTCAATTCATGCAACAAATCAACTAAATGTGTTGTCTATAATGCCAGATGAGCATCTCACAGAGTGAGACAACCGACCAGCTCAAGAGTTGAGACGCCCGTTTGGGACATCAGGCTGATTGGAAAATGATATGGCTTAGTTCGGCCTTATGAACCAACCAGTTCAAGCTGTTGAATCGATTGGCTCAACCCAACTTACCAGACGGGCGTCTAGGTGAGCAAGACGGGCATCTCTCATGGGTGAGACATCTTGGTTGGGTGGAAAAAGATTCTGGATATTTTCCATACTTGTTTTAATTGCACATTGCTTGTGGTGCAAGGAATTAATATGTGATATTAATTCGAATCGAATTGTCAAATTTGTGTGTGATTGTGAAACTGTGATACGACCATCTTGTAGTGCAAGATGACCATCTCATGCACCAAACGACCATTTGGATGTGCCAGACAACTGTCTCGGCTATTGTAGGCTGCGAAACTTCCAAAATAGTTGCAAAGAAATGGGATCTTCCGATCCTTTTCACTCTCATACAGTTTGGGAACCCTGACCCTGGCCTCTACTATAAACAGAGGAGTATTGGGGCTTCCCAGAACACAACACAGATAATTTAAAATCTTGTTGCTCTGATAAACGTTGTCCTCTTTGGTTGTGGTAACCAAGAGAGCCCAGGCAAGTCCTACCTGACTAGAGAGGGATAGCCAAGGGAGAGAAACAACTGAGGATCATTATTGTAGGAGAGCAGGTTGGTGACTAGTATACTAATGGGAGGGACAACTCCTTCCTATCCATTCTAGAAGACAACAAGAGTTCTAGTTGGTCCGTGTGGACTACTCTAGAGGTAGGAGTCCTCTGGATGTTTCTAGGAGGGCAATGCCAACTCACAGTCTGTGGAGAAATCAGAGGAGCCGCTGTAGTAGTTGTCTAAGTTTGTTGTCCATGGAGGAGTTGTCAAATGAGTCACAGTGCATCCAAGGGCTGCACCAATACCATCCAAGATAGAGTACACATCTACATCGATGAGGATTGTCGTTGGACTTGATCTAGGACCAGTCGATCATCCTTCTTATTGCATAGTTATTGACGCGATCTGCCAGTTAATGGGAAATATGTCAGTAATTTTTTAGTTTCCTCTACTTTCTGACGTCGTGTTTCCCTACAGTGGTATCAGATCCACGTCAAATAATTATGTTTTGGGATAATCACTATCACCGAATTTTGGTTTTACTGTATTTATTTATTGCATGTGATGTGAATATTTAAACTGGTTAATAAACATGTCCGTCTTATCACCACATAAAGAACCCAAACAAATATATATATATATATATATATATATATATATATATATATATATATATATATAAAATACACAATTTACACGCATTGCCATAAAATTAGTTTTGATGGTGGATGTGAAGCATGGTTATGGCCAAAATCCCAGATTTGTGTGTGTATTATTGTGGTTATTTATTCTTATTGTTAATCGGTTTGCGTATTGAGCCTCTCTCTCCTTTCCAAATGTAAATAAATGCTCTTCTTCTGATTTTCCCTCAAATGTAACTCGAGATTTTCCCATATATACAATTTAATAAGATATAGGCTAGTTTTAATTTATGTTTCAACATGAGATGACAATCCACACAAAGGTGAAATGAGCGGCTCGTGAGACGACCCAATCGATTGGAGGACGGTGGAGGCCAGACAATAGGAGGACAAAGCGATCAACCGGTGACCCAACCGATCGGTTGAGGTGTCCAAATGATGCTTGGACCTGAGAATCAGAAGATCGCTTTAGAAGAGCCCAACAGAGCAACCAGGAGGAAAGACAACCGGTTCAAGAGTTGAACCGATCAACCTGGATTGGTTCGAGCACAGATCTTCACCAACTATAGGTTACATATGATGTGGACCATAGGTGGTAGTAATTCTTTGTGGCTCTAAGGAATTACATTAGTATGGACATATCCATCACTTGTGTGTTTTATTTCTTGCATGTTCTTGTTTGTGGTTATATCATATATATGATATGTACTATATATGTGGTGATTGGATAAAGTATATGCATTTATTCAAACTCACTCAATTAAAAGTATCAAGTCTTAGATGATTTATAAAAGCAGCACACATGAAAATCTTGATAGACCAAGTGTAGGTTACGCTAAAGCGTGGTGCTCTGTCTATCTCATACAAGTGTGATGGTAGATATGTAGGTTCTGCTAAAGCAGGGTGCATATTCTATTATGTCGGCTTTTGGGTCAGGCTTGATTGGTGATTCTCAGAGGGTCTGGGTGAAGACCCATGCAGATGATCAAGGCAAGGATTTGCATGTATCATCTATTCAAGAGTTGCATATGATTCAATTGGCATGATTGCCTACCTTGATAATTGACTATGGACGCTGGTGTAGGTCGGGTAATAGTTGAATTATTTTGGATCTTGGCCTACTAGAATATTTTATGTTGCAATATTCTGAATGTATATTGAGATCTATTAATTTGAATGAAATAGTGGGAGTGATAATAGTTAAATACCTAATTAGTGTCATCAAATTTATCAAATCAAACCAAATCAAAAATACATTGAAAAGTTGCAATATTTCTTTGTAGAATCAAATCTCTAACAAAAGCACATTCAAATTGTGATCAGTCCTTGAGAAAGATAAAATGGGTTAAAGTTTCACAACTGGTTAATGATTTTGAGAAATGTTCTCATCAATGAGAGAAAGCTCGATGTCCTTGATAGATCAATGCCATAGGAACCTTCTCCAAAGTGCCTAAGGCTAAATGGATGCTTATTGGAAGAATGCCAATGATGCCATAGACATTTGAATATGTAATTCTATGTTTTATAAAAGATGAGTTGCATGAACAACATGAAAACATGGACATTATTGAGATAGTAAGACATCTTAAGAATCATGTAAAGCAAAGAAGGTATAATGTCTCCAAAGTTCTAATTGAGTGCAAACTGACAACGGGAGATCCAGTAGAACCCCATGTGCTCAATATGATTGGACATGTGGAATGACTAGGATTTCTCTTAGGTCAAGACTTGACCATGAGTATGATTATGCAAGCGTTGCATGAATCATATAGTTAGTTTATCAAATGATTGGCATGTTGATGCCAAAGGAAGGAAGAAGAAGGACAAATCTGTGATAATAATCAGTGGCAATGAGTCCTAGGGAAAAGGCAAGGATAATAAGTGTTATGAGGATAAGATTAAGTCCAAGTCTTCTACACTCAAATTATGGAGAAGGGTAAGTGTAAAAGGAATCTATCCTTTTTACTTAAAGGATAAGGTAAAGAAATTGCCACCATTGTCACTTGTCTGTACAGTTGAAAGAACTATCCTCCTAATAGAGGATCTCCGGAAGAAGATGGAGATAGAGATCTCTACTTCAGGATTTGAGAAGAAGTAAGCTAGAACTGTGTGGAGCAAGGGTTGATGCCTTTACAATTGGGAGTTGTAATTCATGGTCACATAATAGAATCAGTCAATTGCTATTATGTACATGCTAATTGATGAAAACATCATGTGTCTTGTATGAAAAGAATATTATGTTTCATTTCAAAAGATATCTGGAGCTAGGGTGATCCCGGAGGTGATTCTGGAGGCGATTGGAGTGACAACGGCTCAGACAGTGGTTGGGAATGCTGTAGCGAGTGGATCTGCTCTTCCTGAAGCTCCTCGGGTCGGGAATGTGGTGGATCTGAGCAATGTGGCGAAAATCAAAGACCCAGGGAAGCAAGGTAGTGTTCGTGTCGGTTCGATTGGCGTGTCATTGCAGCCGAGATCGTGGGCGGATTTGGTGTGTTCGAAGAAGGAATCCACGGGTAAGTCTTTCAAGAAGATGGAAGTTCAGGTGGAAAACGGAAAGCTTCTGTATCCTAAATCTATTGTGGAGCGGAACGTTCAGAAGTGGAAGTTGGCAGCGGCAGGTTACATTGTCACGCTTACGCCCCATTGGACTTCGCTGGTGCGCTTCCTTGCACAACTTTGGAAACTGAAGGGTTCGTTGGAGATCAAATCAAGAGGTAAGGGATTCTTTGTTCTCATGTTCTCGAGTGAGGAAGATCTAGCCATGGCTATTGATGGTGGTCCATGGTTCATTGCCGGCAAGCCTTTAATCATAAAGAAGTGGGAGAGGGGTGAACTAATGGAGAAGGTCAAAATGACTGAGATTCCTATATGGTTGAAGATATATGATCTACCGTAGGAGTTATGGGATGAAGAGATGTTATCCAGAATCGGATCATTCCTGGGCAAACCGATGTGAAATGATTCTCTTACTTTGGAGCTCGTTCGGCTGGAGTATGCTAGACTTCAAGTCTTGGTGGATACAGAGTTTACTTTCCCAAAAGAATTGGAGCTGCAAAGCGATGATGGACAAATAGACAAAGTTCGATTTGATTATGAATGGAGGCCTGAATTATGTAATGACTGTGGAACTTTTGGGCATGAAGCTGGACTCTGTTGGGTGAAGAAGAAGAACCCTGTGGTGGCGGGGGTTCAATCGATCGCGAAGTAGGTTTGGATGCTGAAGAAGAAGATCATGCCTATTTCAAACAGTGATGATGAGGTTGAGGTCTTCAGTGATGCGGTGGAGATCATCACTCTTGTGGCGATAGTACTGGGACTGCTGTGGAAGTGGAACAGAAGAGGAATCAGGTTGTTGCTGTTACGCCTGCTTCCTCACCAGAATGGGTTCAGCAGGGGAGAAGGTCCAAATCTCCACCAAGAGTTGCTGTGAAGCCTGTGTCTGGGGTAAGGAACATCCAATTGTCTCCAAACAAGTTTTCTCTGTTAGCAAATTTGGGAGAAGGAACGGATGGGAATGGCAATGCGGGAGGGGATGAATTGCTTTGTCCAAATGGATAGGCCTTTGTCGATTTGCGCTTGGAATGTGAGGGGGATTCACAATAAATTACCCCGCATTCGATGTGAGTTTGGTAGGGTGAAGCCAAACATCATGATTATTCTGGAGTCTAGAACTAATAAGGAGGATCTGTCGAGTGTTGTCAACGATTTGTGGAGTGACGCGTCTTATATTTCTAATGAAGATTACTACTCGTACACTAGAATTATCATTCTGTGGAGAGATACTGATATCAGTGTTAGTAAGATGTTTGATAATGATCAGGTGATTCATTGCAGGGTTAATGTTGTTAGTAGGCAAGTTGGTTTCCATCTTTCTGCTGTTTATGGTTCGAATGATGATGGTAATAGGGTCAGACTGTGGGAGGCTATGAATTCCTTTTCTTGTGAGACGGATTTTCCCTCGTGTGCTCTTGGAGATGTCAATGGAGTTAGATTTGCTTCTGAAAAGCTTGGGAAGCAACCTCCTTCGAACAGAAGTATGAGGGACTTTAATAATTCTCTGGAGTTCAATGGTCTTATTGAGATTCCTACGAAAGGCCTGTTTTTTACTTGGGACAACGACAATAAGAAGGGTGTTAGCACGTTCTCCAAAATAGATAGAATGTTTTATAATCCTAAGTTCCTTTCTCTCTTTCTTACTATGTGGGGTGAAGTGGTTTCTAACACTATTAGTGATCACTGCTCGGTGGTGCTACACCTGCAAACCAAGAAGAAGAAGGGTACTCCCTTTAGATTCATTAATAGCTGGATTACTCAACCGGGGTTCCATGATGTGGTGAACAAGGCGTGGAATAATGTGGATGTGAAGGGTGCTCCTATGTTTAGAGTATATAGAAGATTGAACGCTGTGAAGGAAGCGTTGTTGAAGTGGAACAGGGAGAAGGTAGGGAATTTCTCTTCTAAAATGAAGGAGCTAGAGAGAGATGTGTTGGAGCTGCAAAAAGTTATTGAAAATTCGCCTAATGATTCTGGTCTGCAGATTCAACTAGTGGGGCTGAGGAAAGCTCTTAGCAAGGCTGTGCTGGATGAATAGCTGTTCTAGAGGCAAAAGTCAAGAGTCAGTTGGCTTAAAGAAGGAGACATGAACTCTTCTTTCTTCTATGCTTCCCTGAAGACTCAGAGGATGCACAATGGTATTTTTATGCTTCAAGATGGTGATAAAGTCCTTTGTGATGAGCCTAGTATCTTTGATTGTGCTGTGGGTTTTTATAAGGAGTTGTTTAACTCTTCTGATAATAGTGTGGTTGATTGGGATGTCAGTTCTGTGATTCCTACTATTTCGTAGGTGCAAAAGACTAATCTGAGAAGATGGGTTACCAGGGATGAAGTTGACTCTGTGGTTAAAAGTTTGAATGGGGATAAAGCCCCAGGCCCTGATGGTTTTAATGGGGCTTTCTTCAAGTGTTGTTGGCCGACTATAGGAGAAGAGGTTACTAAAGCTATTCTCAGCTTCTTTGATACTGGAAAACTTCTTCATGAATGCAATAGATCGTTTATTACTCTTATCCCTAAAGTTCGTGGTGCTTATAATCTTAAAGAGTTCAGGCCCATTTCGTTATGCAATGTTATCTTTAAGATCATCACAAAGATAATGGAAAACAGGCTGAAGGATATCTTTCCTAATCTGATTTCTAAAAATCAAGCTGCGTTCATCAAAGGAAGAGGTATTATGGCTGCCATACTTCTAGCTAATGAATTGCTGAGTTCCTTTTATTCTCCTAAAGGCTTGCCTATGATGTGTCTCAAAGCTGAATTATCGAAAGCTTATGACACAGTGAGAAGAGACTATGTGTTGTTTCTTATGGAAAAAAATGAACTTCCCTTCTTGTTGGATTTCCTGGATTAGGGCATGTTTCAATACGTCTTCTTTTCAGGTTCTCATTAATGGCTCGCCCTCCAATCCCTTTGAAGCTCCTAATGGCGTAAGGCAGGAGGACCCTTTAGCCCCTTATTTGTTTGTTATTGCTATGCAGGGGTTCTCCTCCGTCATGGAATCTGAGGTTCAGGCCAAGTGTATCACTCCTATTAGAGCTTCCGACAATTTTGGGGTGTCCCATATAATTTTTGCTGACGATTTTCTGCTCTTCACCGAGGCTGATACAAATAATGCTTGTCAGATTGTCAAAATCTTGGACATCTTCTGTCACATCTCGGGCCTTAGACTCAATAATCTCAAGAGTCAGTTGTTTCTTAGCAAAGGTGCTTTTGGTTTGGCTGATGAGTTGGAGAATGCTCTTGGTGTGAGAAGGTGTGATCTTCCAGTTAGATATTTGGGTCTCCCCCTTTTTACAGGTCGTCTAACCAAAGCTATGTGTGTACCTGTTGTTGATAAGATTAAGAGAAGGCTAGATGCTTGGAAAGGGAAACTTCTTTCCTTTGCAGGGAGGGTGGAATTAGTCATCTCGACTCTGTCTACCTATCATATCTTTTGGTCAGCTGCGTTTCCCCTGCCTAGAGAAGTGGTCAAGGACATTGAAGGACATATGAGGAACTTTATATGGGGTGATCGGGATGATCATAAAAAGTTACATAAGGTATCTTGGGAACAGATTTGCAAGCCTAAAGATGAAGGTGGTCTGGGTGTTCGTATGGTGGGTGATTCGTCGAAAGCTGGGATTCTTAAAAATCTTTGGGATGTTGCTAGTAGAAAGGAGTCACTTTGGGTCAAATGGTTGCATGAAAAATACATCAGGGAGGCGTCTGTTTGGTCGGTTGGATGTAAATCCACGACCAGCCGAGTCTGGAGGAAGCTGCTTAACGTTAGGGGTCTGCTCTGTGCTAATATTGATTTCTCAGTTGGAAATGGAAAGTATTTCTTGTTTTGGTACGATCCTTGGATCCCTGGGAGGAAGACGCTGCTGGAGATTTGTGATGCTCATCTTATTCTCAGATTGGGGAAAGGACATTTTTGTAGAATTCATGAGTGTCTGCTGAATAATAGATGGGACCTCCCTAACTTCTGGGGAGTGGAGGTGATTAAGAGGGTGGTTTCTGGTTTGAAGGATCTTAATGATAAAGAGGATTCTATTCTCTATAGAGGAAGAAGTGAGTTCAGGCTCAAGGACGGATGTGAGATTGCAAGAAAGAGTTCTGAAGATGTGCGCTGGATGAGATGGGTGTGGAAGTCTAGTTTCCCGAGGAGAAGTTCTTGTTTTCTCTGGAAATGCTTCTTGAGGAAGCTTCCTACCTGCGATTACTTGATGAGGATTGGGTTTTCCATGGCGCCGAGGTGTGCGTTGTGCTGTTCCGACATGGAGGATATGGAGCATTTGTTGTTTGGCTGTAGCTTCAATTCTGATATATGGGCCTTCTTTCACGATGAGTATGATGCCAAACCAAAGTGTTTAGATGATGTCTTGATTTTCTCGGGAGAGAGGAAGACTGCTGCAGGGCTTATATGTCAAAGGCTATGGCAGGAAAGAAATCAGAGAATTTTTTGCAGCTTTGGTAGGAGTGCGGAAAGGATTTGGAAACAAGTATGTATAGATACAAAATCAATACATGGTTGAGGGTGTATAGTTAGTTTCGGTTTGTTGTTTGCCTTTTGTTTTCTTTCCTCTCTGTAGGGGCTCTGCCCTAGGCATTGTACATACTCGTCTTCTTTTTTTAATGGAAAAGGACACACGCTAGGTTCACCAAAAAAAAAAGATATGATCGTTTTTGGAAAAGCCCTATGTCTTGCAAACTATACTTGGTAGTTGTAGAGACAAATGTGTGTGACACATATATTGAATAATTTGATAACTCAAATAATGAATACCTATAACATTGTCATCTAGAGCGCATAAATGAGAAATGCATTTCTATGGTTATCTAGACCCTTTTGGTTATTGAACCAATAGTGGCATGCATGTCTTATTTGTTGTGCAATATGACAAAATCATATTCACTATATGTAGTGGGATATTGACTATTCCATTAGGACTAGTACATATTGATGTATGTAGACCTTTTGGAATGAATGCTAAAGGTGGTTACAAGTACATCATTATATTTACTGATGCGATCAGTATATATTGAAATTTCTATTTAATGAAATACAAGTATGAATCTCTTAAAGTTTTCAAGAATATCATAAATGAAGTACATAACTAACTTGGTAAACATATTAAGATACATCGATATGATCAATGTTGAAATACGTAGACCTAGAGTTTGAGGATCTTCTAGGAGATCATGGTAGTGTATCATGATGAAATCTACCTAAAACACAATGATAATGTATCATTAGAGTGTATGAGAAAGAGGGAATCACACTGTGTTAAGTCATGGTGTGATTATCAACATATCTATCTAATCTTCCAATATTCTTTTTGGCACATGCTTTACACTAAAACAATGTACCATGTAAATTGATTCAAAAGACACCATATGAGATATGGCATGGGATGGATCCTTGTGTGTCTTTTATATTAATTAGGATTGAAGGCTTATATAGGAAAATTGTTTCTTAAAAGGCTTTATCCACAAATCACATAAATATTATTTTGTGAAATACTACTCTTATCCCAATCCAACAACAAATGTTTGTTAGTTTGGATGAATGTATTCCTAAAAGGGAACTTAGTTCCAATGGAATCAGTGGGAGTAAAATTAGAACTCATAATGTTCGAGACAATAAAGAAAACATAGAACCTAAAAAGGTAGAATAGGAACAAAGAGAATCACAAGTTGTTATGGAATCTCAAGTTTCTTATGTAAACACAAAACTCATAGTTCTAGTAGAACACACCTTGAGTTTGAAAGATTATGATAATTCAAAAGGTAGTGAGTTGATCATAGAGATGAGTCAACAACCTACCTTGTAATGATTGAGGAACCAGAATTTGAGAAATGGCTTCAGGCCATGGGATCTAAGATGGACTCCATGTACACCAACAAGGTATGACCTTGCTGGATCCACCTGAAAGGGTAAAACCCATAGGGTGCATTTGGGTTTTTGTAAGAAGACCAACATGGAAAGGTGAATTGGTTGCAAAGAGTTTCAAACTAGTTTAAAGTGTTGAACTTGATGAAGTCTTTTCACCAGATACTATGCTTAAATCCATTTGGATCATGCTTGCTATTGCAGCTTAGTATGACTGTGAGATTTGGCATATGGATGTTCAAACCACATTTCTTTATTGGAATAATTAAAAGGATGTGTACGTGACACAACCTAATGGTTTTATAAATTCATTAATGCAAATAAAGTCTATAAGCTACAAATGTCAATCTTTGGATTGAAGCAAACATCTCAGAGCTGGAATATTCTATTTGACAAGACAGTCAAGGGGTTTGACTTGAGTCAGAATCAAGATAAAATATGTAATTACAAAAGATTTAGTGGAAGCATATTAATATTCCACATAATGATGAAGAATGACGTCATTATCATGCATATGTTAAATCTTGGTAAGTACAGTGCCTTCTATATGAAGAGTTTAGGAAAAGCATCCTATGAGATAGGGATCGAGCTCTATA
Source organism: Alisma plantago-aquatica (assembly GCA_963693085.1). Taxonomy (NCBI): domain Eukaryota; kingdom Viridiplantae; phylum Streptophyta; class Magnoliopsida; order Alismatales; family Alismataceae; genus Alisma; species Alisma plantago-aquatica. The sequence continues at coordinate 98,387,095 of OY856412.1, read as the reverse complement.
GAGATAGATCTGGAAAGCTTCTTGACTTAAGTAAGAGAACATACATTGGTAACATGCTTAAAGGTTCAGTATGCAAGAATAAATGAGATAAAATGTGTCTGTTATCCATGGAGTTAGTCTCTCAGGAGTCAAGTGTCCCAATTCTTATGAATAATAGGAACACATGGATAGATGTGATATGCATTCACAATCGAATCTATCTTAAATGCAATGTAATGTACTTATCTTTTTATCTCGTATGTATTGGACATGATGACAAGATATCCAGTAATCTCGTATGTATTGGACATGATGAGAGGATATCCAATCATCTCATATGTAATTGACAAGATGAGAACACACATATATACCTGCCTTGAAATCTGGTATGTATTAGACAAGACGAGAGGGTATATATCAAATACTAGTGAGAGTCATTGAACTACCATAAAGAACCTCCTTACGTGCTTGAAAAGCACTTAAAGGACTGCTTCCTTTCTTATGGTAATAAGGAAGAGTTGGATGTAAAGGGTTACACCAATGCAAGATTCCAAATTGACAAAATTATCGCAATTTAAATTTATGTTTGACATCAAATGTGAACTGTAAGATAGAAAGAGTTTTGAGATAATGACAGTTGTTCAAATCTACAAAAGAAGCCGAGTACCTCTATTTTATAAGAAAATTGTAGGATACTTTATGGACCAACAAGTTCATATGGGTGAACTTGTGTGAAGTTCCAACCATTGATGACACAATAGAAATACTGATGACAACAATGGAGCTACTAGTTAGGCTAGGAATCTCATATATCATAATATGGAACTTCCATCTCATACAAGTAGTTGTACATTGAAGATATGAGAAAAATTCAAAATACCAACTTAAAGTAAACATTGCTAAACCCACTATAAAAGAACTTTCACAGCAGAAACATGATGGTCATGTTAGATCACTCTTGATGAGATCCATGGGTGATTGGAACTAAGTCCAAGTGGGAGTTTGTAGGTATATATTCCTAGAGATCCAATCATATGATGATTGTGATGGCATAAAATGTAAATGATTTGATTAATAATAAAGGTAAGCTACTAATTTATTTTGTATATTCAATTATGAGATAATTAATAACATAATTCTAGAGAATGACATTACTCAATTATGTATTTCTTCAAATGAGATCATATGGATGTTAAGCGTACATATACATATTCTCATTATGTCCCTAATCAGATTTTATTTTGGAAGGTTGATAAACAACAATAACACACAAGCTCAAAGTTTGAGTTGGTTTATGACAGTTTCATTAGTCATGATATGGAAATATCAAACCAAACACACAAGTAGATGTTGGAGAATAGTGTATCGGACAGACCCACCGTTAAGCTGACACATGGAAGCCATCATCATGTAAGTCATAGTCATCTCTCACAATGATGGTGGTGGTTGTGGTTCTTAGACGTGAAATCACTACACTCATCACATGTCGTTGGGTACACTTTGACATCATCAAACGTAGTCCTTAAACATGGGTTGTTATAACAATGATGATTGGATAACTTTGACACATGGGGATTGATTGTGAGTGATACAGATGGGATTTTTCCCTCCTACAGGAGTATGATATGCAAGGCCTCTTGATTAGATAGATTGAGAAAAGTATCGTCATATGCATGTGAGTCAATATATGATATTAAGCTTATATCTCATGCAGTCTACTCTGGTTCAAGAAAAAAGATTGAATAATAATGAGGATGATTGTTCCATGCCTCTAGTTCAATTTGGATATCAGTGACAAAGGAACTATACAAACACAATACCAAGAACAAATTGTATGTTGAAGTTGGTCCCCAACTTTCCATTCACACGGGTAGCACTGATGTGCGACTAAGCACCACTCTGTGCTTGTGATGTCATAAGCTAGTTATGGACATTCACTACCAATGTGATAGGGGACCTATAGGGTCACACACGTAGGAACTCATCTAGAAAAGGAGTTTGATCATGAATGACAATTGGATTGGTTACTAAAGCATTTAGGTACTCAATTCATGTAACAAATTAGTTGAATTTGTTGTCTGTACTGCCAGATGACCATCTCACAGAGTGAGATGACAGTTTGGAGTACCATATGACCGGCTCAAGAGTTGAGACAGCTGTTTGGGACATCAAGCTGGTTGAAAATTGAATTGGCTAAGTTCTACCTTTTGAACCAACCGATTTAAGATGTTGAACCGATCAGCTTGGCTCAACTCACTAGATAGACATTTGGGTGAGTGAGACAGGCATCTCACATGGGTAAGATGACTCTGTTGGGGGGAACAAAGGTTATGGATGTTTCCCAAACTTGTTTTGGTTGCACATTGCTTGTGGTGCAAGGAATTAATATGTGATATTAATTGAAATCGAATTGACAAATTTGTATGCGATTGGGAAACTACGAGACAATGGTCTCACACACTAAATGACCATCTAGGTGTGCCAAATGACCATATCGACTATTATTATATGTGAAACTTCCATAATTTTTGTAAAAATTTGAGATGTTCCGATCCTTTTCACTCCCAAATAGAATGGGAATCATGACCCTGGCCTCTACTATAAATGGAGGGGTATTGGGGGCTTCCCATAACACAACACATACAATTGAGCATCAATTTCTTTGACAAACATTGTCCTCTCTAGTTGTGGTAACCACGAGAGCCTAGGCAAGTCCTACCAGACTAGGGAGGGATAGCCAAGGGAGAGAAACACCTGAAGATCATTATTGTGGGAGAGTAGGTTGGTGACTAGTGTTGACTTGAGAGTTATACGTTGACCATATTTTGATAATTACTTAACCATTCCATTCCTATGTATCTAATATGTTTGTTCGATTTTAGGTTTTAGGTACTGAAAAGGATCAAATTACACAAGCCCTAGCTCGTTCAACTTCAAGTCAAAAGCAATGCAAGTGCGTGTTTTGAGAAATCACTCCAAATGACCTTAGATGATTTTTGTAACCACTTGTATTGATTATATGACTTGTAACTAAGATGAGAAAAAATCAGGGACACTTAATTATAATGTTTGATCACTCAAAAGTCAATTTAGAAAATTTGTCACGGGCTATTTATCGGTCGAGTTGGAAACTCGACCGATCTAGTGATGGATTTTCTAAAGAGACCAATCAGTTGAGTTGCACACTCACAGAACTCAACCAACTGACTCACTGAGATAAACTAATTTTAGCTCATCGGTCGAGTTTCCCCGAACAAACTCGATCGATAGTTTGAAAATTGGCTTTGTCTCTTAGTAGATCGGTCGAGTTACCTTTATTGAAACTTGATCGAATGTACTGCACGAAGAATGTAGAAAAAGTGATTATAATTGTTGATGAGTTGTTTTGAGAAATAATAGATATGTTGCAACTTGGAAAACAGTTATATTTTTTCCTAAGTGATCCCACACTAAAGGGAACATCCCCGTATATAAATAGGACCCCCTCGGAGTTCATTCCAAGTTTGTTCATTAAAGCTATTCTAAGTCCTTACTATAGTTGAGTATGTTGCAACTCCTTGAGCCCCTTTCTCTCTCTCATTTACATAGAATTTTGTGATTATGAGTGAGTTAGGCCAGTTGTAAGAGAGCTACTTCATTGTTTTTGTAAATCTCTCATTCTATTCCATCTTCCCTACCCCTTTTCTCAAAGAAGCAAAGGTGAAGCAAGCTACTCCAAGTGAAGGTGAAGTTTTTGATGTTCTTCTTCAAAGTTGAGGAAGAGGTGAAGATCTTCTCCATGTTAAGGAGAAGGCAAAGGCTAGAGATCCAAGAAGAGTGGGTAATTCCTTGAAGGATGAAGACTTGTGTAAGAGTAGGTAAGTGTTGGTATGTATGCCCTGAGAGCCAATCATGTGATGATTGGCGGGATACATTAAGATTGATTTGATAAACATCAAAGGCAAGCTTCCAATTCTTTCTGGTTCAGTCATATGAGATAGTGATAGAACAGATTGAATGTCTAAAGAATGACAGTACTCAACGACGTATGCCTTCAGGTTCATGACCTGAATGATGAGATCATACGGATGATAAGAGTTTGTACATTCTTGTTAAGTCCCTAGTCGGATGTCATTGTGGAAGGTAGATAGACAACAATGACACACAAGACTAGATTGTGGTATTGGTTGATGACAGAATCTCATTAGTCATGATATAGAGATATCAAACCAAACACATAGGTACTTGTTAGAGAACAAGTGTACCGGACAGACCCACCATGAGTTTGACACATGGAACCATGAGATGGTAGTCACAGTCAGTACTCACAGTGATGGTGGTGAGTGTGATTCTTAGACCTGAAATCACTACACTCAACACATGTCGTTGGGCACACTTTGACATCATCAAACGCAGTCCTGAAACATGGGTTGTTATAAAGGTGATGATTGGGTGGCTTTGACACATGGGGCTTTTGAGGGGTGAGTGATAGATATGGGATTTGTCCCTCCTGAGGGAGTATGATATCCATGGCCACTTGATGAGTAGGATTGAGAAAGGCGTGCACGCATGTGTGAATTAGTATGTGATACTGATGTCATACATATCTCTTCCAGTCTACTCTGAGATCAAGGAAGTGAATGAACGTTGACAGGATGACTGTTCCATGCCTCGAGTTCATTCGGGATATCAGTGACAAAGGAATTATACACTCGCTGTAACACCATTCACGGATTGTAGGATGAAAGTTGTTCTCCAACTTTCTAATTTCACTTGGGTAGCAGTGATGTGTGACTAAGCACCGCTCTTTGCTTGTAAAGTCATAAGTGTTATGAACTTTCACTGCCAACGTGAAATGGACCTGCAGGGTCACACACATAGGATTTAACCTGGAAGAGGAGTTTTGTCCACAAGAAATGTTTAGATTGATTACTAAAGGATTTTAGTAGTTCAATTAAACACTCAATCAGTCGATGGCTCAATATCGTATGGTTCAAGGTGTTGGACGCATTGATTGGAGTATCGGATTGATTGAAATCGCATTTGAATGATTCTGCACAACCTGCACTCCCAACCGATCGGTTCATGTGATGAACCGGTCGGCTGAGGTTGCTGAACCGGTCGGTTCAATTGTTGAACCGATCGGCTCATGCACAGAGTGAAACGACCGGTTCAAGTGTTGAACTGATCGGTTCAACTGGTGCAAACGAGAAACTTGGGAAAGTAGGATTGGTGAGAATTTTCCTTTCGTTTCAAATTGCCCAATTCGATTGGGAATAATATTGGTATTCGATACCAATTGGGAAAGAAACAAGGAAAGTCAATCGGGAACCAACCTGGAACCCCAACCGACCGATTCATGAGTGAACCGATCGATTCAAGGGTCCCAAACGATCGGTTCAGTGGTGAACCGATCGGTTCAGGTCCCCAACCGACCGGTTCACTTGTGAACTGATCGGTTCAGGTTGCGAGGTGGTTGCTTTTTGTGGAAAATCCCGAACCCTTCTACTCCTGCTTTTAGTCCCGCATTGCCCGGGATGGAGAACCCTGTCCCATGACTCTCCTATATATATAGGGAGGTATTGGGGGATTCTCAGAGTACAGCTCAGTGCAACCAGTTGCTCTACAAGTTGTCGTTCTCTCTGGTTTTGGTAACCGTGAGAGAGCCCGAGCAAGTGCTTCCCACAAAAGGGAGGTGCAGCAAGGGAAGGACAACTGCAGTTGCATCAGGAGGCAGGAGAGCGTGTTGGTGACTAGTAAGTCAACAGGAGGGTGCGACTCCTTCCACTTCCTTATGGGACAAGGAGTGTGGAGTTCCAGGTGTTCCGTGTGGACTACTACAGAGGCGGGAGGACACTGCCGCTTAGGAGGACAACTGTCATCCGACAGTCCGGTTCGAGTAGGAGTCGTCAGTCTCGGTGTGACCAGGAGCTGCACAGACGCCGTCGAAGACCGGAGTTAAAGACCGCGCATTGCGCGAGGTATTGTCGCCGAGCAAGCCTCGGGACAAGGTATGATTCCACAAACCATCCTTTCCTAGTATATAGACGTTGATGCGTTTCCTCAGTATGGCTTGGGGGAGAAAATTTTTTGTTTCCGCTGCCTTCTCTGTCTCCCCAAAAACCCAACAGTGGTATCAGAGCCATGTCAACTGCTCTATATTTTAGGAATATCGATATGATCGATTTTGGTTTGTCACCTTTATTTATTGCATACAATGCGAATAATATCGGCTTTATGCATGTCCAATCCTAAATCCACAAATCCCTAATTACATATATGATATGTATTATTAATGCACTCGATACGCGTCGCCCTTAAACGAGTTTTGTGGTGGATGTGTGTAGCATGATTATGGCCTACAAACCCCTATCTGTGATTGGTTGTGTGTGGTTGCTTGCATCTCAGTCTGCGCACCGATCTTCCTTCTCCTATTCTTGATGTAACTCGAAATAATTCGAGATTCTTTCCTACCTTTGCTCCCCCCGAATGTAACTCGGGGTTTCCCTTTTAAAGCAATGTAATAAATAGGATAGATTTTTTATTTCTTTTTATTTCCTATTATGTCAAAGACCGGAGGACATCAAGACGGCTGCTCAGACGATCGGTTCAAGGCGTGAACCGATCGGTTGACGTTCTAGACGGTCGGTTCAAGGAGTGAACCAATTGGTTGATGACCAGTTCAAGGAGCGAGATGAGCGGGTGGCAGACATGACGAGATGCACGACGACCAGGCGAACCGATCGGTTGGAGGAGCCAACCGATCGGCTGGTGGCACCCAGACGACCGGCTGGAGAGTACAGATCATTCATGTGATGAGTTGATCTACTCGGATGGCAAGGCACAGAGTTCATCTTGTACAGGTTGCATGTGATGTAGACCTAGATGATCGTGATTCCTCTTGGCTCGAGGAATCACATTAGGATGGCCATAATCATCGCTTTTTATCGTTTGTGCATGTTTTCTGTGGGATATAGCATGTATATGATACGTACTATGTATTGTGGTGATTGGATATGTATATGTATATAAAACCAAATCCCTCATTAAAATATTAAGTTTTAGATGCCTTCCAAATGCAACACACGTGAAAAGCTTGATCGACCAAGTGTGGGCACGCCCTAGCGTGGTGCACCGTCTATCTCGTGGAAGCGTGAAGGATGAACGTGTGGGTCTGCCCTAGCAGGGTGCATGTTCATCGTGTTTGCTTTGGGTCGGACTTAACAAGGTGACCTAGATAGGATCTAGCGCCTTGAGGCATGGAGATGATCATTGCAAGGGGTTGTATATGACATCTTATCAAGAGTTGCATATGATGCAATTGGCAAAAGTTGCCTACCTGAGAGATCTATGTTGTGGGTGACAGCCCTAGCTGGTCCATGGCTTAGAGGATTTCAGGATCTTGCCCACTAGAAGGTTGTACGCTGCAATCTTCCGAATTGATGGTGAGGGCTATCAATTTGAAGTAAAATAGTGGGAGCGATAATTAATTAAAGGCCTAATTATATCGTCAAACTTTCAAATCAATCAAATAAGTCAAAAATGAGTTTTGGACTAAAATTGCATATTTTCCTTTTGTAGTTCAAATGGCAACAAACAACAACAACTTTTCTTTGTGATCGGTCCTTGACAAGGACAAGCTAAATGGGACAAACTTCCACGACTGGTATCGGACATTGAGAATTGTTCTCACTCAAGAGCGTAAGCTCTATGTCCTGGATACTCCAATTCCAGAGGAACCCGCTCCTAATGCACCAAAGACAGAAAGGGATTCTTACAAGAAGCATTCTGATGATGCCATTGATGCAAAGTGCTTGATGCTATGTTCAATGAACCATGAGTTGCAGAGGCAACATGAGAACATGGGTGTCATAGAGATGATTCTGCATCTCAGGAACATGTATGAAGATCAGGCACGGCAAGAGAGGTACAATGTTTCTAGGGCACTGCTCAAGTGCGTCATGACAGAAGGAGATCCAGTTGGTCCTCACACACTCAAGATGATTGGGTATGTGGAGAACCTGTAGAGACTGGGATTTCCACTGAGCCAAGAGTTGGCTACTGACGTGATACTGCAATCGTTGCCAGAATCTTACAGTCAGTTTGTGATGAACTACAACATGAACAACTTTGATAGGCCACTGTCAGAGTTGTTGGGCATGTTGAGGACAGCCGAGTTACAGATGAAGAAGGACAAGCCTAAGTCCGTGATGGTGATCACGAGCAAGAAAGGCAAGTCCAAGCGCAAGGGCAAGGGCAAATCTAAGAAAGGTTCTGAAGCTAGCCAGGAGTCCAAGCCATCTTCAGCTCTTAAGGCCAAGGGAGGCGTGACCAAGAAAGGAAATTGCCACCATTGTCAAAAGCCAGGACATTGGAAAAGGAATTGTCCTCTCTACCTGGAAGAACAAAAGAAGAAGGAGGCGACTGAAGCCTCTAATTGAAGGTGTCATGTAAATAAACTTGTAACACTTTTTGAGGTATATGATACCAAGATGTAAAGTGTAAAGCATTCTTACTTGGGGCACGTGTTGCCTTTATAGATAGGAATACTTTAGTTTATTTTCAGCCAATAAGGCATGTAATACAGTTATGAACTGCTATTTCATACTTGTCAATAGATAGAAACACTTTATTTTTGCATATTGTATGACAATGATGTCAATTAATAAAGAGATGTTTCAATTTATAAAGATGTGATCTTTGTGGCAATGCCTTATTTATCTTGTGATATTTGATATGCATAAGATAAGACGATACCTAAAAGTTATAGATAACTCAAAAAATCTAATTAGCATTAATCATGAGAAATTCAATTCTAGTTTCCATGTGATGGATAAAACTAGACTCTTTTGGTTAGAGAACCAGTAAGGGATATGAATATCTTGGACATGATTAATCAATCTTCACTAATGTAGTGGGAGAATGATTATCCTATTAGGTATAATACATGTGATGTATTTACATACCTATTGGAGTAAATGCTAATACTTCAAATGGTGTTTAAAGAAATACCAATATGAATGTCTTGAAGTGTTGAAGATTATCGTAAATGAAGTACAAATTTGGTAAAGTATTAATTCTTGATGAGATCAATGAATGAAATACTTGGACCAAATGTTTGAGATCCTTATGAGTGATTATGATAGTGTATCATAGTGAACTCATGATTAAGGCATGGTGATGTCTGAATCAAAAGAAGGAATCATACTCTAAGGAGTTAGAGAATGATTATCAAATAACTGAATTCTTCTTAATAAAAGAATACCCCACACTAATAAAAGAAATTAAGAATCACAAGGGTTGTGAGTTCTTATATCTTTAACAGATACATCTCAATTATCTATGTGATGAGTTGTTCATGTGATGAGTCAACTATCAAGATGAATATGAGGAACCGAATCTTGAGTTATGGTTTATGACCGTTACATCCTAAATGACATCCATGTGAACCATAAGGTATGACCTTGATGGTAGCACTCATTGGATCATATCCATAAGTGCAAACGAGTCTTAAGTGTTAAGACACATGGATAACATTTTGAGAAGGATGATGCTTGTTGATTGCAACTTAATGACTAAGACATTTGGCATATGGATACTAAAACCACATTCCTATGAGGAATAAGACAAGGATGTGTACGTGACACAGCCTATAAGGTTTATGAATCCACTAATGCAAATGAAGTCTATAAGTTACAATGGACTAATCAATGTGATTGATTGAGTATAAGCAACTCAAAATTGGATCTTTACTTTGATAATATAGTCAAAGGGTTTGACTGGTATGTCAAAGATAAAGAAGGGATCTGTGATTTAGTGGGAGCGTATTCACATTCCACATATTGATGTGAAATGGAAATGTTCTAAAATGGAAATCCAAAAGTGGAAATTATCTTTAAGGAAGATAGAGATGTTTCCTATGTGATAGGAATAGATATCTATAGAGATAGTTTTCGGAAAATCTCTTGACCTGAAAAGAGAAAGCATACATTGGCAATCTGTACTGAAGTGTTCAGTATGCACAGATTCAATGGGAGAAAACTTGTCCATGTTACATGGAGTTAGTATCCCAAGGCCAAGTGTCCAATTCTTATGAAGAATCAGAGCACTAAGAATAGATATGGATCTATCATGTATGTAATCATCCCATTATCTTGCATGTATGACATGGCAAGAATAAAATGCATTCATCATCTTGTATGTAGGACATGGCAATATGATGTGCTCATCCTGATAACTCGTATGTGGGACATGACGAGTGGATGTCTGTCTGCTTCCAGTAAGGGTTACTGGAATGCCATGAGAACTTGATAAGTACTTGTACTAGTTCTATGGAGATAAGGAAGAGTTCAATGTAAAGAGTTACATTGATGCGAACTTCCGAAAGGACAGAAAATTCATCGCAATATATATACGTAAGATGTATAAAAGTGAAAGTTTGTTGATAATTGGAAATGTTCCAATAAAGCCATTTGAAAAAGGGAAATGCCTAGTATCTATGTGTTAGTAAACAGCAGTGGATACTATATGGATCTGAAAGTTCATGGGATGAACTTATATTCCACTCATTGATGATAAGTCTGGAATCCTTGATCATGCAATGTGGCTAAAGGTTAGCAAAGCAATACTAGATCGCATATTACGACAACTCCATCTCATACGTATGACGTACAGCGAAGAGATGTGAGACATGCAATTTATACAGACTTTGGCAAGGTGTTGCCATTACTCACTATGATGGCACTAAGAGCACAGTAACATGTGGGACATGTTTGAAGATCACTATGAATATGATTCAAGAGTGATTGGCTCGCAGTGCAAGTGGGAGTCTGTTGGTATGTATGCCCTGAGAGCCAATCATGTGATGATTGGTGGGATACATCAAAATTGATTTGATAAACATCAAAGGCAAGCTTCCAATTCTTTCTGGTTCAGTCATATGAGATAGTGATAGAACAGATTGAATGTCTAAAGAATGACAGTACTCAATGATGTATGCCTTCAGGTTCATGACCTGAACGATGAGATCATATAGATGCTAAGAGTTTGTACATTCTTGTTATGTCCCTAGTCAGATGTCATTGTGGAAGGTAGATAGACAACAATGACACACAAGACTAGATTGTGGTGTTGGTTGATGACAGAATCTCATTAGTCATGATATAGAGATATCAAACCAAACACATAGGTACTTGTTAGAGAACAAGTGTACCGGACAGACCCACCGTGAGTTTGACACATGGAACCATGAGATGGTAGTCACAGTCAGTACTCACAGTGATGGTGGTGAGTGTGATTCTTAGACCTGAAATCACTACACTCAACACATGTCATTGGGCACACTTTGACATCATCAAACGCAGTCCTGAAACATGGGTTGTTATAAAGGTGATGATTGGGTGGCTTTGACACATGGGGCTTTTGAGGGGTGAGTGATAGATATGGGATTTGTCCCTCCTGAGGGAGTATGATATCCATGGCCACTTGATGAGTAGGATTGAGAAAGGCGTGCACGCATGTGTGAATCAGTATGTGATACTGATGTCATACATATCTCTTCCAGTCTACTCTGAGATCAAGGAAGTGAATGAACGTTGAAAGGATGACTGTTCCATGCCTCGAGTTCATTCGGGATATCAGTGACAAAGGAATTATACACTCGCTGTAACACCATTCACGGATTGTAGGATGAAAGTTGTTCTCCAACTTTCTACTTTCACTTGGGTAGCACTGATGTGTGACTAGGCACCGCTCTTTGCTTGTGAAGTCATAAGTGTTATGAACTTTCACTGCCAACGTGAAATGGACCTGCAGGGTCACACACATAGGATTTAACCTGGAAGAGGAGTTTTGTCCACAAGCAATGTTTAGATTGATTACTAAAGGAGTTTAGTAGTTCAATTAAACACTCAATCAGTCGATGGCTCAATATCGTATGGTTCAAGGTGTTGGACGCATTGATTGGAGTATCGGATTGATTGGAATCACATTTGACTGATTCTGCACAACCTGCACTCCCAACCGATCGGTTCATGTGATGAACCGGTCGGCTGAGGTTGCTGAACCAGTCAGTTCAATTGTTGAACCGATCGGCTCATGCACAGAGTGAAACGACCGGTTCAAGTGTTGAACCGATCGGTTCAACTGGTGCAAACGAGCAACTTGGGAAAGTAGGATTGGTGAGAATTTTCCTTTCGTTTCAAATTGCCCAATTCAATTGGGAATAATATTGGTATTCGATACCAATTGGGAAAGAAACAAGGAAAGTCAATCGGGAACCAACCTGGAACCCCAACCGACCGGTTCATGAGTGAACCGATCGGTTCAAGGGTCCCAAACGATCGGTTCAGTGGTGAACCGATCGGTTCAGGTCCCCAACCGACCGGTTCACTTGTGAACCGATCGGTTCAGGTTGCGAGGTGGTTTCTTTTTGTGGAAAATCCCGAACCCTTCTACTCCTGCTTTTAGTCCCGCATTGCCCGGGATGGAGAACCCTGTCCCATGACTCTCCTATATATAGGGGGTATTGGGGGCTTCTCAGAGTACAGCTCAGTGCAACCAGTTGCTCTGCAAGTTGTCGTTCTCTCTAGTTTTGGTAACCGTGAGAGAGCCCGAGCAAGTGCTTCCCGCAAAAGGGAGGTGCAGCAAGGGAAGGACAACTGCAGTTGCAACAGGAGGCAGGAGAGCGTGTTGGCGACTAGTACGTCAACAGGAGGGTGCGACTCCTTCCACTTCCTTGTGGGACAAGGAGTGTGGAGTTCCAGGTGGTCCGTGTGGACTACTATAGAGGCGGGAGGACACTGCCTCTTAGGAGGACAACTGTCATCTGACAGTCCGGTTCGAGTAGGATTCGTCAGTCCCGGTGCGACCAGGAGCTGCACAGACGCCGTCGAAGACCGGAGTTAAAGACCGCGCATTGCATGAGGTATTATCGCCGAGCAAGCCTCGGGACAATGTATGATTCCACAAACCATCCTTTCCTAATATATAGACGTTGACGCGTTTCCTCGGTATGGGTTGGGGGAGAAAATTTTTTGTTTCCGCTGCCTTCTCTGTCTCCCCAAAAACCCAACAGTAAGTCCTTTGAAGAAGGAGGAAAACTCTTTACAAAGTGGGTAAGTCCTTGGTAAGGTTGAAGAATCTTTGTAATGTATAGGTAAGTCCTTTGGTGGTTCTTGTATTGTAACTCTTATAGGTGAATATATAGAGGAAAACACTTGCAAAGTCCTAGAGGTTGACCTGTCTAGGTAGTGGATTGACTCTCTCCTAGTTTGGAGAGTGGAACCAGTCCAAATGATCTTGTCCAAGTGCTTGTTTCATTCTCTCTCATCTTTGCTATGCTTATTAGTTAGGACTTCAAATTACACTTAAGATCTTGGTTTTGATTGATATAATTTGAAGTTATAATTAATCTTGTGAGAATTTTTGAATCTCTATTCACCCCCTCTAGAGCCCCAGATCTGACAAGTGGTATCAGAGCTAAAGGATCTTCTCCAACAATCTCCCACGAGATAATAATATGGGCGACAACCTACTTGGTTCACTCAACCTAGAGGGAGGCTTCTCCATGCGTCCTCCGATCTTCGACAACACCTACTTCCTCTATTGGAAGAGGTATATTATGTTCTACATTCAAGGCATGAACTTTGATATTTGGAAGGTGATGGTCACACCATACCAGGAGCCAATCGGAGATGTTGCAACATGGAGTGAAGTTTCACTTAAAGAAGCCCAGCTTAATGTCATAGTCATAAACATCCACTTTGCTACCCTTACCCCAACGGAGTTCAACTGCATCTCATCTTGGGACACCGCCTATAAGATTTGGGATAAATTGTGCATTACCTATGAGGGCACAAAGAAAGTCAAGGAGTCTAAGATCTAAATGTTGAACAACCTTCTAGAAAACTTCAAGATGGAAAAGAAAGAAGGGATTGTGGAGATGTACTCCAGGCTCAATGTCATTATCAATGGCCTAGCTTCTTTGGGTAACATTTTGGATAGAGGTGTAATCAACTCCGAGATATTGAGGACTCTACCAAAGAGATGGGAGTGAAAGGTGACCTCCATTGAAGAGCCTTGGTGACATCCCAACTGAAGAGCTCATTAGAAATATCCAAGCTCATGAGCCAAGGATTGACAAGTAAGAACAAGAAGCCAAGAAAGAAGAGAAGGAAGCCAAGAATATCAAAGATAGTGCTTTTAAATCATAAGTGGAGGCAGTCATCCTTCAACAACAACTTGCTTTCCAGACTTCTCCTTCCTCTTCTAGTGAAGATGATGGCCCTAGTGAGCATGAATCAAACTACATCAAGGGCAAGCACTTCAAGGGAAAGCAATCCTCCTCCTCTACTCCTAGGTGCTACAAGTGTGGACAAAAGGGATACTACAAGAGTGAATGTCCCAAGTCAAGAAAGTCACCCCACAAGGGTAGCTCCAAGAAGGAGGAAGAGTACAAGAGGAAGGATAAGAATGAGAAAAGACACAAGAATGTGGCTCACGCAGCATGGGAGGAATCATCCTCAAGTGGATCTAGATCCGAAGAAGATGGAGAGTGCCACCTTGCACTCATTGCCTCTACTAGTGAAGAAATTGGTGACCTAAGTGAGGTAAGTGAGGTAAGCTTGCATGAATTATCTAAGGAAACTCTTATTGATATGCTTATTTCTACTCATTCTTTTTTTCCTAAGTGTAAATCTAAAAGAAAAGGGTTAAGAAAAATTATTGATGATTTGTATGCTAAAATTGAAATTGTTGATCTTAATGAGAAAACTCATCTTGAGAGCATTGATAACTTGCAAGGCCAATATCTTGATCTTAAACTCCAATAAAATGGATTTGAGGTAGAAAATGATGTTTATCTTAAGAACATTGAAACTCTTAAGGAAGATAACCAAAAGTGCCAAAAGGAGCTTGAAACTCTTAAAATTGAAAATATTGAGTTTAAGCTTCCTGTTGATGCTCATAAGGATGAAAGAGATGTTTATCTTAAGGAAATTCAAGTTCTTAAATCTAAAAATAATAGGTTTCTTGGTCAAGTTAATGATTTATCTACTAGACCTGTCTTGCCAAGTAATGATATTGCTTCTATTTCTCTTGAGAAAGATTCTTATTTGACTAAAGCCCTATGTCTGAGGATGACCTTGTTCATGCTAGAGATGATATTGCTAGTTTGTCTTCTACTATCATATCTCTAAATGATGATAATTATAGACTTAGGGCCTCTCTATAGAAGTTCCTCAAAGGGAAAACTCCCTAAATGAAATCCTTGACCATTCTACCAAACAAAGTGGTACTACTAGTTTGGGATTTGTAGGGGGAGAACCAATGGGTAAGAACAAAGCCAAAGTAATAAAAAGGGTAAGGAGGCCTCTTTCTTTGTTGGAGAGTCTTCTGGCATTAAGAATCCTATAGTTTATTCTTATTGCGAGTGTGATAATCATTACTATACTTATTTTCCTTACAAGCCTAAGTGGACCAACCCAAAGATGAAATGGGTCCCCAAGCTAACTCTGGATCTCAAAGTTTGAGTTGGAAACTGACACTCTCCTTTCTTGTAGGAAAAAGGAAGATGGATTGTTGATAATGGCTGCACTAAGCATATGACAGGTGATATAAGCCATTTCAACAACTTCATCAAAAAGAAAGGAGGTTTGGTTACCTTTGGGGACAACAAGAAAGGTAAGGTCAAAGGTGAGGGTGATGTAGGTGAATCCTTATGTATCAACAATGTGATTTTTTTGGATGGCCTACATCACAATTTAATTAGTGTTAGTCAATTATGTGATAATGGTTACCTTGTGTTATTTACTTCTTTTGAATGCTTGATTCTAGATTCCCACACCTATCAAGTTATATATGAAGGAAATACAAGTGGTAATTTTAATGAAATTATTCTTGAATCTATTAAGTCCATTGTTGGCAGATGCCTAGTAGTCAACTCAAATGTTATTTCTCTTTGGCATCATCATCTTGGTCATGTAAATATGCATCAGTTGAAGAAGTTGAGCAAAAAGGACTTGGTAAAGGGACTTTCCAAATTGGATTTTGAAAAGGATGAGGAATTCCAACCTTGTACCCAAGGAAAGCAAACCAAGTCCTCCTTCAAATCCAAAGGAGTCCTTAGTACCAAGAGAGATCTTGAAATTCTTCACATTGATCTATTTGGACCAATGAGAACTCAATCGCTTCGTGGTTCCAAGTATTTCCTGTTGGATAAATGGACATCTATAAATCCCTTTGTTTTGATTATGACAAACATTTCATTCTTATTAATCTAACGAGCTACTTGAGTGTGCAGGATTAAGGTGGATGACAAAGCAACTAGGGAAATCCATATGCCTACATGTTTATGTTTTCATGCAATGTAATAGCTTTGTAAAAACTTGTACAAATATATAATGTACAAGTACTTAGATTGCATGTAAATCAAGCGTTAGATCTTCCCTAGCTAAACACCACATTTAGATAAGTCATCCCCTTCAAATAGGATCACATTTGCACACTCATACATATAATTAGTGCCTAAATTGAAACATTGAAACAGGATCAATCTCGGTCGACAAACTCCTCGACCGAGACACTCTCGGTCGACAATCTTCTCGACCGAGAAAGATCCAAAGTAGCCGTTAGACACAACTGACAAGGTAGTTGGCAGTTGGAGATAGACGTTGCAAATTACTTGTTCCAGAGAGCCTGTCGGTCGACAAAAGTTCGACCGAGTAGGTGTCTCGGTCGACCATTCCTCGACCGAGATGGTCTCTGACAGCAACTGCAGAATTAATTAATTAGCCGTTGTTAAAGCAACAAACTTGTACCTAACGGCTAGTTAAGCACTTAGAAACCCCTAGAAGTTGTCTAGAACGTCCTTAAGCATCCTTAGGCCATTCCTATAAATAGGACAAGCCATAGGACACTCAAACATACTTGCTACACTTGAGAAATCCTTGAGCATACTTTGAGCAATCTGTTTGTGAGCAATTTGAGCATTGTGACAATTGGCTACTTCCTTCCTTAGCTCAAAATTTGTGTCCTATAGGCTAGTATCTCCTACCCAATGCAATCACAAGTCCATACACTTGGTTAGGAGATCTTACGCTTGATCTAGGCAAATCAAGCCTTGGGCTACAAAGGATAAGTTGTAATTTCTTTTTTCCTTTCTTGTTCTCTATTACCGTTTTTACTCTCCTTGCTACTCCTAGGTTGGAGGCTGCTGATTGGAGAGGGTGGAGATCTTCTTGGTGAAGAAGGTGACTTTGAGCTACTTCAGAAGTCTGGTGCAACGGGAGGTTACTTCTAGAGAGGAAGGCTACTTCAAGGGGGAGCTTGGATTTACTTCAAGAAGGCTACCTCAAAGTTGGTGCACCTACTTCAAGTGAAGGCTGTTCAAAGGGTGTAAAGGAAAGTATTGTATTTTGTATAAATCCTTGAGAAGGTAATAAAATAAATACTTTCAAAATCCCGGTTGGGTAAGAAACCGGGTAGTGGACTGACAACTTTAGTATTTGCTAAAGTTGGAACCACTCTAAACACCTGTCTCCTTCTTCCAATTTTCAATTGTGGTTGTTTGAGTTCAATAAATTGTTAAAATTATTTAAAAACTCTATTCACCCCCCCTCTAGTGTTTTTCAATTGGTATCAGAGCAGGCTTCAAGGAACCCTAACAAGGTCTTGAAGAAATGGGTGATGGAGTGCTCAACAACCTTAACCTCGAAGGGACACTTGTTGCTAGGCCTCCAGCGTTCGATGGAACAAACAACCAATATTGGAAGAGAAGGATGCAGTTCTACTTCCAAGGCATCAATTGGGACTTATGGAGAATAGTGTCAACCCCATATGAGCTCCCTCAAACTCAATTTGCAGAATGGGATGCAAATACGGTAAAGCTAGCTCAAATGAATGCAAAAGCTGTAAGCATTTTATATTGTTCTATATCAGTAGGAGAATTTAATAGAATATCTAATTGTGACATAGCCTATGATATTTGGCGTAGACTATCCATAACCTATGAAGGTACAGTCCAAGTCAAAAATTCCAAAATTAGCATGTTTAAATAAAAGTTTGAACACTTTCGTATGGATCCTGATGAATCAATTAGTGAAATGTTTGCAAAATTTTCTACTGTTGTTAATGGTTTAAGTGCCCTAGGAAAACCTATCCTTGAAGAAGATCAGGTATCAAAGATCCTTCGTTCACTTCCTCCAAAATATAAGCCAAAGGTGACAGCCATTGAAGAAGCAAACGACCTCACTCGACTGAAAATGGAGCAACTTATTGGCAACTTAGAAGCTCATGAAGCAACCCTAGAAGAGGAAGAAAGAAGAGCACGTGAACTTCAGCAAGGAAAGAAGAAGGATGTGGCTCTAAAAGCTTCAAAGGTCGTCACACAAGAAAGTGAGGAGTCAAGTGAAGAAGAAGGAGAAGAAGCCTTGATAGTCAATGGTAAGAAATACAAAAGATTTAAATCTAACAAAATTTCCAGCTCTTCTTCTACCCCTCCTAGGTGCTTTGAATGTGGGAAGAAAGGTCATTTCAAAAATGAATGTCCTAAAGCAAAGAAAGGAAAGAAAAGCTCAAACAAGAAGAAGGGAGAAAAATCCTATAAAGCTGCATGGGACGAGTCAAGTGACAGTGAAAGCGGAGAAGAAACGGTGGATTGTCTAATGGCAAGAGAAGATGATGAAGACTCTCAAGAGGTAAGCCTACTTGATCTTCCTAAAGAAGAGTTAGTTACTAGTCTACAAGAAATTCATGATAAGTATGTTGATGTCAAGAAGAAACTAAAGAAGGTTATCAAATCAAATGATGAGCTAATTGCTAAATTAGATAATCTTTCTTCTGAGAAGAATAACATTGATCTTGAGAATTTGTCTTTAAAAACATCTTTAGATGATTGCACTAGAAAGCTACTCACTTTAGAAACAAATGTTGATCTTCTTTCTAAAGAAAAGACTGACCTGTTAGCTAAACTAAAAGATTTTCAGACTCAACCTATTTTGTGTAACCATCTAGACTATGATAATGTTATAAAAGAAAGAGATTCATTGTTATCTGATTTAGATCAAGCAAGAAATGATCTACACAAGAAAATGAATGATATTGCTCAGCTGCAAAGAGAACTTTATGAGTTAAGAAGAAAAGATATACTTGATAACATTCTAAGCATTGGTACTGTTTTCAATGGAAGAAAAGGTTTGGGATATGCTCCAAAGAAAAATCAACCCAAAAGAACTCAAACTATGTTTGTACCCAAGAACACAATGGCTAGAAAGAGAAATGAAGTTGATTCTATTACTTGCCATTTTTGTTTACGTCTTGGACACTATTCCTTTTCATGCCCTTATAAAACTAAGGATTCCGAATTAGTTTGGGTCCCAAAACCTCAAACTTAGTAGAGTCAAATGGAATTTGGTTGAGATATGACCAAATGCTCCATCTTGCTATTTATATTGTCTTATCTCAACTAAACAAAAGATTTCATGCATATTGTTAATTTTCTGCATTGTTGTACTGAAACAGGAACTTAGTCGGTCGAAGTATTGTCGACCGAACCATTAATCAGTCGAAGTATTGTCGACCGACCGAATGTCTGTAACATATCAAAATTTACAGCAATTATTTCGGTCGAAAATTGGTCAACCGAGCTA
Organism: Alisma plantago-aquatica; assembly: GCA_963693085.1. Taxonomy (NCBI): domain Eukaryota; kingdom Viridiplantae; phylum Streptophyta; class Magnoliopsida; order Alismatales; family Alismataceae; genus Alisma; species Alisma plantago-aquatica. Next base: position 98,367,491 of record OY856412.1, on the reverse strand, counting down.
AATTTCTATTTGTAATACAGTAATCTTCTCGATCAACAATTAGTCGACCGAGACAGATGTCGGTCGAACAATTGTCGACCGACTGGATTTCTGATTCAGAACTCTTATACAAATCTGTACTTAAATGATTCTAACCATATCGGACCATCACATGGGTACCAAAATCTACATTTGAATGCAGGAATGGGTGGTTGACAGTGGATGTTCCAAACATATGACCGGGAACAAGGATGCATTTCAAACCTTTGAAGAAAAGAAAAGTGGAACAGTCACCTTTGGAGACAATGGTAAGGGCAAAATCGTTGGAATAGGTAATGTTGGTACAAACCTCGAAATAAAGAATGTTCTACTCATTGATGGTTTGCACCATAATTTGATAAGTGTTAGTCAATTATGTGATAGTGGTTATGATGTGTTATTTAACAAAACTTGCTGCAAGTTCTTGATAGAAAACACTACAAATGTTGTTTATGAAGGAAATAGAGTTGGAAATATTTATATCCTTAAACCTAACTCTATGAAATCAGTAGTGGGAAAATGCTTGCTTGCAAATGAAAATACCTTACAACTATGGCATAAAAAGCTAGGACATGCTAGTTCACATGTTATTAAAAAGTTAGTGAAATATGATCTTGTTCGTGGATTGCCTACTTTATCTTTTGATCAAGTTGAAAACTGTGAACCATGCACAATGGGAAAGCAAACCAAAACCTCTTTTAAACCAAAACATGTACTTAGCACCAGTAGGTCCTTAGAATTAATTCATATGGATTTATTTGGACCCATGAGGACACAATCTATTGGTGGTAAAAGATACTGTTTTGTTATTGTTGATGATTATAGTAGATACACATGGGTACACTTTATTGCAACTAAAGATGATACTATTCATGTTTTTATACAATTTTGTTCCAAGATTGAAAATCTATTACAAAGCAAAATATGTACCATTAGAAGTGATCATGGTGGAGAATTTGAAAATCATACATTTGAAGAATTTTATACATCTCAAGGGTACACTCATAATTTTTCTGCTCCACGCACCCCACAACAAAATGGTATAGTTGAAAGGAAAAATCGATCACTACAAGAAATGGCTAGAACTATGATGCTCGAACACAACACACCCAAAACTTTTTGGGCTGAAGCTGTAAACACTGCATGCTATGTGCTAAATAGAGTAACTGTTCACTCTCATTTAAAGAAAACTCCATATGAAATAATACATTCTAAGAAACCTAGAGTTGACTATTTTCATACCTTTGGCTCCACATGCTATATTTTAAATACCAAAGATGATAGAGATAAGTTTGACTCAAAATCACACAAAGCATTCTTTTTAGGATATTCCACTTCTAGCAAAGCTTTTAGAGTATATAACACTATATCTAGAAAAGTTGAGGAATCTATTCATGTTTCTTTTCATGAAGAGTCCAAATCTGAAAATCTAGAAATCATAGATCTCACTAATCAATTCGAAAATTTAAACATACCAAATGATAGTGAGAAAGGTACTACAAATAATCACCAAGCTGAACCACAACCTACACCTAGGCTTATTAAAGATCATCCTCAAGAACTAATTATTGGAGATCCTAATGATAAAGTCAAAACTCGATCTTCCTTCAAAGATGTTGCAAACATGGCTTTTGTTTCTATCATTGAACCTAAAAAGATATCTGAAGCTCTTAAAGATGATTATTGGATAATAGCCATGCAAGAAGAATTGAATCAATTCACTAAAAATGATGTATGGGATTTAGTTCCTAAACCACAAGATAAAACCATAATAGGAACTAAATGGGTTTTTAGGAACAAGCTAAATGAGGCAGGAGAAGTAATAAGGAATAAATCTCGGTTAGTAGCACAAGGATATAATCAACAAGAAGGAATAGATTTTGATGAAACGTATGCACCGGTAGCTAGACTTGAAGCTATTAGAATGTTACTAGCTATTGCTGCACATAAAAACGTCAAACTCTACCAAATGGATGTAAAAAGTGCATTTCTAAATGGCATCATTCAAGAAGAAGTATATGTTGCCCAACCACCTGGTTTTGAAATACCGGAAAAAGGTGACTATGTTTATAAACTTAAGAAAGCACTTTATGGTTTAAAACAAGCACCTAGAAATTGGTATGAAAGGCTCAAGACATATCTTTTTGATAATGGTTTTTCTATTGGAAATTCAGATTCTACTTTATTTTTCAAAACATATACATCTGATTTCCTAGTTGTGCAAATATATGTTGATGACATTATTTTTGGAGCTTCTAATGATTCATTGTGCACACAATTCAGTGAAATTATGCAAAAAGAATTTGAAATGAGCCTCATGGGTGAACTAACTTTCTTTCTTGGTTTTCAAATTAAGCAAACACCTGCCGGAATATTCATAAGCCAAGAAAAATATACTAAAGAACTCTTAAAACGTTTTGGGATGGATCAGTGCAAACATGCTACTACTCCTATGGCTACTTCTATTAAAATTGATAAGGATGAAAATGGGGAACCTATTGATGATTCCTTATATAGATCCATGATTGGTAGTTTGCTTTACTTAACTGCTTCTAGACCGGACATTATGTTTCCTGTTGGTCTTTGTGCTCGATTTCAATCACAACCTATGCACTCTCATTTTCTAGCAGTTAAACGAATTCTTCGTTACCTAGCCGGCACTACTTGCTTTGGTTTGTGGTATCCAAAAGGACAATCCTTGGATTTTAAAGCTTATACTGATGCGGATTATGCTGGTTGTCGACTTGATCGCAAGAGTACTAGTGGTGGCTGTTTCTTATTAGGGAGAGCTTTAGTATCTTGGTTTAGCAAGAAACAAAATACGGTTTCCCTATCTACAACTGAAGCTGAATATATGGCAACCGGGTCTTGTTGTGCTCAAGTGCTTTATATGCAACAAGTGTTAAACGATTATGGTTTTACTCTTTCTTCTACGCCTATTTTTTGTGACAACACGAGCGCTATAAACTTAGAACACAATCCTATTTTACACAGCCGAGCTAAACATATTGAAATCCGTCATCACTTTTTAAGGGATCATATCTCCAAGAATCATGTTTCCCTTCATCATGTTGATACGGAAGATCAATTGGCTGATATTTTTACAAAACCGCTTCCACTAGATCAATTTAACAAAATTAGGAAGCAACTGCTTATCACTCCTTTGGAAGATGTTTTCTTTGATATTTGTGCTACTTAAACAAAAACTCTTACTTGCATCATGATATTTTGGCTTTTAAATGGACATCTTTTTCATTAGATTTGATGGGACATCTAATTAAGGGGGAGTTTTTAATTCTAACAGATATCTTTTTGAAATGACAAAGGGGGAGAAATAAATATAAAACAAAAACTTAGAAACACTCAATCAATGAGTTTCATAAATAAACTCTTGGCTTTACATTGAAAGTTGCTATATTCCCTAGTGAATTGGATTTCATGTTCCATAATTCAAGGGGAATAATAAGCACACATTTTATAACCAAGAGGAAAAGCTACAAAAGGTAATCTAAAGGTATGAAACTCATATGGTTTATATTTCCTTTATTTATATTTTTGGAAATGTTTGTCATCTTCAAAAAGGGGGAGATTGTTGGCTAAATGGACATCTATAAATCCCTTTGTTTTGATTATGACAAACATTTCATTCTTATTAATCTAACGAGCTACTTGAGTGTGCAGGATTAAGGTGGATGACAAAGCAACTAGGGAAATCCATATGCCTACATGTTTATGTTTTCATGCAATGTAATAGCTTTGTAAAAACTTGTACAAATATATAATGTACAAGTACTTAGATTGCATGTAAATCAAGCGTTAGATCTTCCCTAGCTAAACACCACATTTAGATAAGTCATCCCCTTCAAATAGGATCACATTTGCACACTCATACATATAATTAGTGCCTAAATTGAAACATTGAAATAGGATCAATCTCGGTCGACAAACTCCTCGACCGAAACACTCTCGGTCGACAATCTTCTCGACCGAGAAAGATCCAAAGTAGCCGTTAGACACAACTGACAAGGTAGTTGGCAGTTGGAGATAGACGTTGCAAATCACTTGTTCCAGAGAGCCTGTCGGTCGACAAAAGTTCGACCGAGTAGGTGTCTCGGTCGACCATTCCTCGACCGAGATGGTCTCTGACAGCAACTGCAGAATTAATTAATTAGCCGTTGTTAAAGCAACAAACTTGTACCTAACGGCTAGTTAAGCACTTAGAAACCCCTAGAAGTTGTCTAGAACGTCCTTAAGCATCCTTAGGTCATTCCTATAAATAGGACAAGCCATAGGACACTCAAACATACTTGCTACACTTGAGAAATCCTTGAGCATACTTTGAGCAATCTGTTTGTGAGCAATTTGAGCATTGTGACAATTGGCTACTTCCTTCCTTAGCTCAAAATTCGTGTCCTATAGGCTAGTATCTCCTACCCACTGCAATCACAAGTCCATACACTTGGTTAGGAGATCTTACGCTTGATCTAGGCAAATCAAGCCTTGGGCTACAAAGGATAAGTTGTAATTTCTTTTTTCCTTTCTTGTTCTCTATTACCGTTTGTACTCTCCTTGCTACTCCTAGGTTGGAGGCTACTGATTGGAGAGGGTGGAGATCTTCTTGGTGAAGAAGGTGACTTTGAGCTACTTCAGAAGGATGGTGCAATGGGAGGTTACTTCTAGAGAGGAAGGCTACTTCAAGGGGGAGCTTGGAGTTACTTCAAGAAGGCTACCTCAAAGTTGGTGCACCTACTTCAAGTGAAGGTTGTTCAAAGGGTGTAAAGGAAAGTATTGTATTTTGTATAAATCCTTGAGAAGGTAATAAAATAAATACTTTCAAAATCCCGGTTGGGTAAGCAACCGGGTAGTGGACTGACAACTTTAGTATTTGCTAAAGTTGGAACCACTCTAAACACCTGTCTCCTTCTTCCAATTTTCAATTGTGGTTGTTTGAGTTCAATAAATTGTTAAAATTATTTAAAAACTCTATTCACCCCCCCTCTAGTGTTTTTCATTTCCTTGTTATTGTCGATGATTTCTCTATATATACTTGGACCTCATTTCTCATTTCTAAGAGTTACATTCTTGATGTTTTCTCGAGCTTTTGTAAATGAGTTGAAAATGAAGCTGCTTGCCACATCGTTTCCATCCATAGTGATCATGGGGGAGAATTTGAAAATAATCTTTTTGAATGTTTTTATCAAGAATCTGGTTATGCACATAACTTTTCTTCATCTTGAACACCTCAACAAAATGAGGTTGTAGAGAGGAAGAATATATCACTACAGGAGATGGTTAGGACCATACTTGTAGAGTATGATACTCTAAAGAAGTTTTGGGCCGAAGCTGTCAGTACCTCATGTTTTGTGCAAAACTGAGTTTTTACACATCCTACTTTGAAGAAAACCCCCTATGATCTATGGTGCGGTAGAAAACCTTCTATCGAGTATTTCCATGTTTTTGGATGTCGTTGTTTTGTTTTGAATACGAAAAATTCTCTCGACAAGTTTGATCTGAAGTCTTACAAGGCTTTCTTTCTTAGCTATAGCACTACTAGCAAGGATTATAGAGTGTTTAATATTGATCTTGCTAAAGTAGAAGAATCTATAAATGTTAAGTTTATTAAGACTAACTCCTATATTCCCAAAGATATTGTTCCAAATGATGATGTTGCAGGTGAGGTAATTTCTATTCTAAAAGAGCTCAACATCACTCAAAAGGAGAAAGAGGTGGTCATTCAAGAAGAAGAGAAAGATGAAGAGAAGAAGGATCCAACTCCCTGATTTTAAAACAATCAACCAAAAGAGCCAATTTTAGGTGATCCATTTGAAAGAGTGAAGACGCAGGATGCATTCAACAAAGAACAAACCAACAACACCTTCATCTCACAACTCCAACCAAAGAACATTAAGGAAGCTCGTGGGGATGATGAGTGCATCCTATCTATGCAATAAGAGTTGGAGCAATTTGAAAAGAACAAAATACGGACCCTATTGCCAAGACTAAGTGATAGAAAGATCATTGGCACCAAGTGGGTCTACTGCAACAAGCTTGATGAAAGCAGCAAAGTGGTAAGGAAAAAAGTAAGGTTAGTGGCTCAAAGGTACAATCAGCAGGAAAGTATAGATTTTGATGAAACATATGCACATGTAGCTAGACTTGAGTCCATTCGTATGTTTCTTGCTTTTGCTAGTTATAAAAACTTTCATCTGTATCAAATGGATGTTAAAAGTGCACTTTTAAATGGTACAATTGAGGAGGAAGTGTATGTTGCACAACCTCCTAGATTTGAACATGATAGTTTACCTAACCATCTTTACTTGTTGCAAAAAGCTCTCCATGGACTCAAACAAACTATGGACTCAAATAAGCACCTTGAGCTTGGTATGAAAAGAAATTTTTGTTAGAGCATGGGTATATCATGGGAAAAGTAGATTCTACCTTATTTCTAAAGCACACTTCTAAAAATCTTCTTATCATTCAAATATATGTTGATGATATCATTTTTGGAAGAACTAACCTTGATATTTGCAAAGAATTTAGTGATCTTATGCAGAGTGAATTTGAAATGAGTATGATTGGTAAGCTCACATTCTTCCTCGACTTTCGAATCAAGCTAACCAAAGGTGGGAGCTTCATTAACCAAGGCAAGTACACAAGTGAGCTACTTAAGCACTTTGAGATGGAGAACGCCAAGCCGATGGATACACCCATGTCAAACACAGCCAAACTTGATAAGGATGAAGAAGGTGAAAAAGTAGACGAGAAGGTCTATAGAGGTATGATCAGAAGATTACTTTACATAACTACCTCTAGACCTGATATAATGTTTAGTGTTGGCTTGTGTGCTCACTTTCAATCAAATCCTAAGAAAAAAATCATTTTATATATATGTTAAGTGGATTTTAAGGTATTTAGCTAATACCCAAAATTATGGAATATGGTATCCCAAGTCAAGGTACTTTACTCTTACTTCTTATAGTGATGTGGATTACGCATGACGCTTTATTGATAGAAAGTGCACAAGTGGCACTTGATTTCTCCTAGGACCATGCTTGGTGTCTTAGTTCTCTAAGAAATAGAGTACAACGACATTATCAACAACTGAGGCTAAATACATTGCAGTCGAGAGTTTTTGTTCCCAGGTACTATGGATGAAGTAAATGCTCCAAGACTTTAACATTCATTTTCATACTTCTCCTGTATATTATGATAATACTAGTATAATTAACTTGTCATATAATCCTATCTTGCATCCTAGAGCTAGTCATATAGAAGTTCACCATTTTCTTCGTGATCACTTTGCCAAAAAGGATATCTATATCATGCATGTGGACATGGAAAATCAGTTGGCAGACATTTTCACTAAACCTCTAGCTAGAGAGAAATTTAACTTCATTAGATCTAAACTACTCATAACTACTTTGAATGAATCTGATATGCCTTATAGCTAGTTGACATCTAACCTATATGCTCTGCTTATGTTTTGATCACCATTTCTTGTTAATATGCAACAAATCAATTTTCATGCTCTTTTTGCCTTGTTTTTCTCTTAGTTTTGGGTATTTTTTGCAAATGCTTGTTTTATCACAAAATAGTACCCAATAATGAGTGATATGCACCTAAGTATCTTCAAAATTCAAAATAGACTTGAAAAATAAATTTAATTAGAACTCTAATAGCTATAAATTATAATTTCTAAAGTTAGTTCAGGTTGACCATCAGTCGAGTCGCCAACCCAACCGATCAGTGGCTGAGAGCTTTTTTAAAAGAGCCTATCGGTCAAGTTTCTAAGTCAAAGTAACTCGACTGATGGCCAGGCTAGAGAAAACATAAGTTAGGTTTGTCTGACTTTTCCCTCTCAACTAAAGAAAAATCGACCGATCCAACCTCTAGCTCCCTCAAGCTCTCAACCCTAGCCCCGACCTTCCTCTCCCTAGACCTAATTTGAACTAGATTGACCTTCCAAGACCTCCTTCCTATCAACCCTAGGTCTGTGGATGAGTTTTGGGGTTTGAATCTCAATTTTTCTCTCTCTTTCATCTTCATTTTGTCTCCATGGAATCCAATAGGAGAAAGAGGGTCGCCCCAACTAGTGCACCTTCATCTTCGTCAAACTTTCACTTGATTCTCTTTGATGACACTTTCTTCATCTCAAATGAGACTCTTAATAGGTATAAGAAGCTCCTTCCTAGGAACCCCTTTCCATTTCGTGCCTTGTTTGAGCCATTCCCACGAAGACAAGAGGTCATTGATCAAGTAGTTGAGTTGTTGTACGACCAACACCTCTCTGCCTTGTGTGTCAAATGCTTGTGCTACAACAATTCCATAACTAGCACAAAAATCATTAATGAATTATATGCTAACTTGCAATGGAATTATGACACCCTCGTACCACCTCCCAATACTCAAGTAGTCCTAACTTTTATGATCACCGGGAAGAAATTCCAAGTCTCTGAGGATACCCTGAACATCTTCTTTTCGGGTATTGAAGTGACTGACGTCTGGCGAAAGGACTATCCCAAGTATTTTGACCTCGCCGAACCTAAGGCCTTCGACAAGCAGTATGATCTTACTCTCCTTGATGTTCATAAGTTCTTGAAGAAGCCTCAATTACTATATAGGAAGAAGTTCACCCTTCCCTCCTCTGCCTTAGACCTCAAGAGACGCATACTTGCCTTAGTTGTTAACTGCAATATTCATCCAAAGAAAAATCAGATTGAAGTTACAGAAAACATTGTGGTCATTATGTATTGTCTCTTGAAGAACATAGGAGTCAAGTCGACAAGATACGTTCTCCACCATATGACCTACTTTGACTCAGGAAAGAACACTTGTGGCTCCCACCCACCCCACCCAGCCTTGATCTGTGGTTTGTTCTAGCTTGTCACTGGCAAATTTCTTTTCCATGACCTTCACTACAATCCTACCTAGAAAGGAGTTTGCATCAGTGAGACGACACTTCAGAAGTCCATACCTATCCCATACTCTATCACACCTGGTGCCTCTACCTCTACCTTTACTAGATCACCTCCACCACCTCAACCTACCCGACCTTCTCGTGCCTCCTTTCATGTATCCAATGAAACCCTTATGGGCTACATGATGCATCAATAGGCATACAACTTTCAGGTTTAGGAGCACCTTCATCGAAACCTCTATTTCATCATGTCTAACATGAACCTATCCTATGCACACCCTTATCCTTCCTACCAGCCATACCTAGGAGGTAACTATGCATCCTATTCATATGATCACTTTTACCATGCTCCTCCACCTACTTCTTCCACTGCTACACCCTCTACTGCTGGTGGATCTACCCCTGGTGTGTTGCCTCTGACAGCTGGCTTCTTGGCCACTCTGCTTGCTAGTCTTGGCAGTTTTGCTCCCTCCTTCCCATAGGCCAATGAGCTCCACGCTCTTGGCATGTCTTGGGATGAGCAGAATGCCCATTGGCCCGCCCGTGGTTTTGGCTCCCTTGCTGATGTGGAGATGCTTATCTAGGTTGATGAGGAGGTTGTTGTTGCTGATGATGAGGAGGAGGAGGAGGAGGATGGCTCTGATGGCTTTGCTGGTGCCTCCGGTGATGAAGGCAATGTTGTTCTCTCTATTGCACCTTCATACGAAGATGATGACCCCATGCCAGACGCTTATGCTGATGATGATGATGATGTTGTTGTGGACATATATAGCATAGATGTTTAGTTTTTCTAGTATTTAATCTAGATGTTAATCATATATATCTTTCTAGGCTATTTTGTATTACAAACATCTGGGCACATTTTTTGAGTTGTACTATTTTATCATCTAGCTTTCATTGCTTTGGCTTGTAGTTGTTTTCTAAGACCTTCTTTCTGGGTTGTAATCTTAATCTCTTGTACACTTACTCTTTTTTTACTAAATCTCATGAGTTGGTGCCATGTTTTACCATATTTTGATTATGACTTAAACTGTATGTTTCTCTCGTCTCTGTTTGGTGTATGCTTTGAGATTGCATGTTATGGTTGTATGTTTGGTTATTCTTGGAGATGACCCGTTTCTGTGCTCTTCTACCCCCTTCCTTTTTGATAATGTCAAAAGGGGGAGATAAGTTTAATGTTTTGAAGCTCAAACATATTGCTTTTATTGCCTATGTGATCATTTTCTTGTTCATTATATGCTTTATCATGTGACTTGCTAAAGGACCATATAGTATATATGTCATGTTGTTTTGTGTAGATAGACTAACTATGTAGGTAAGAGTAAGCATAGATTGAGGGGGGAGCAATTCACATTGTTCAAATCATTAAACGCCCTCCATTTCACAAGGCAAAGGTATAACATTACATATCCTTTTCAATATGATTGAGAAATGGTTTATCATTGTCAAAAAGGGGGAGAATTTTGACTTGAGAGTTATACATTGCCCATATTTTGATAATGACTTAACTATTTGATTTCTATGTATCTAATATGTTTGTTTAAGATTGATTTCAGGTTTTAGGTACATGAAAAAGATCAAATTACACAAGCCCTAGCTTGTTCAAGTTCAAGTCAAAAGCAATGCAAGTGAGCATTTTGGGAAATCACTCCAAATGACCTCACATGAATTTTGTAATCACTTGTACTGATGATATGACTTGTAACTAAGATGAGAAAAAATTAGGGACACTTAATCCCAATGTTTGATCACTCAAAAGTCAATTTAGAACATTTTTCACAAGTTGTTTATTAGTCGAGTTGGAAACTCGACCGATCCGGTGATAGATTTTCTGAAGTGACCAATCGGTCGAGCTGCACACTCACAAAACTCAACTGACTGACTCACTGAGCAAAATTGGTTTTAGCTCACCGGTCGAGTTTCCTAGAAGAAACTTGACTGATAGTTTGAAAATTGGCTTTGTCTCTTAGTGGATTCATCGAGTTACCTTTATTGAAACTTGACTGAATGTACTGTACAGAAAAAGTGATTATAACCATTGGTGAGTTGTTTTGAGCGAGAATAGATTTGTTGCAAGTTGGAAAATGGCTATTTTTCACCCTTAAGTGATCCGACACTCAAGGGAACACCCCCAACTATAAATAGGACCATTTGGAGTTCATTCCAAGTTTGCTCATCCATGCTATTCTAAGTCCTTTCTATAGTTGAGTGTGTTGCAACTCCTTGAGCCCCTTTCTCTCTCTCATTTGTTGACCTAGGTGTCGCACATTGCCCATATTTTGATAATGACTTAACCATTCCATTCATATGTATCTAACAAATCTATTTGAGATTGTTTCAGACATTAGGTACAAGAAAAGAATCACATTCAACTCCAAAGCTACTCATCTAGCACATGCAAAACATGTGACTTTTGATCGTTTTGTAATATAGCCCTTAGAGGCTTAGAACAATTGATGTAATCACTTATACTCATGTTTTGTATTGTAACTAAGATGGATAAATTGATTGGGACTCAAAAATCCATCGTTTGTACAGTTTATGAAAATTCCAAAATACCCATAACAGGGATTTTGTCGGCCGAATTCCAAACTCGGCCGATCCATATATTCTGGAATTTTCTGGGCGGTCGGCCGAGTTACCAACTCAGCCGATCCCTATTCGGTCGAGTTTCTATGGTGGGAAACTCGGCCGATCCACTGATCGGTCCAAGTTGAAAGTCGACCGATCGGTCGAGTTTCCCCAAGGGAACTCGGCCGACAGTCTATCTTTCAGACTTGTCGTTTAGTGGGTCGGCCGAGTTGCCTTTATTGAAACTCGGCCGATCAGACTGTACTGGAATGCAGAAAAAGCAATTCCAACCATTGGAGGAGTAGGTGGGACTCAAAATAGATCCGTTGCAAGTTGTAAAATGGCTAGTTTGTGCCACTTAACTCTCCCAACCTCAAAGGGACACCCTCAACTATAAATAGGACCTCTTGGACTTCATTCCAAGGTTGCTCATTCACATATGCTTGGTCCTAGCCTTAGTTGAGTGGTTTCTAATCCTTTGAGCCCCTTTCTCTCTCTACCTTCAAAGCAAATTCGTGAGTATGAGTGAGTTAGGATCCCATGTATGAGAGCTATCATTTGTAATCTTGTAAAGCTCTCCTTTCCACTTCTCCCATCTCCATTCTCTATGAAGATTGATTGAAGTTTCTTCTCCGAGTGAAAGAGAAGAAGGTTGCTGTTCTTCCCCGAGTGAAGGAGAAGAAGGCTAGCTGCTCCAGGCCTCCGAGTGAAGGAGGAAGGTGCTAAAGCTCTCCAAGTGAAGGAGAGGTGCAAGGCAAAGCTCAAGCAAGATAGGTAAATCCTGCAAGGCCGAAGACTAGAGCAAGAGTGGGTAAGTCCTTTGAAGAAGGCGGAAGACTACTTGCTTGGTGGGTAAGTCCTTGGTGAGGTAGAAGATCTTGGCTTGATATATAAGTCCTTGGATGGTTGGTAGTTGTAGCTTGTAATCTTATTGTGTGATATATATAAGAGAACCAAGTTACAAATCCTAGAGCCTAACCAACTCTAGGTAGTGGACTGACATTGCTCCTACGTTTAGGACATGGAACCACTCTAAACCACCTGTCCAAGTGCATGCTATTCCTTGTCTCTTATCCTTGCTTTGTATGCTAGTTTAGGACATCAAATTGCTGTTTTGATTTAAGTTCTGCACTTAATATAATTTGGTGGTCTAATCACTTTTGTGAAGTTTGTGAAGCTCTATTCAACCCCCCCTTCTAGAGCCCATTGATCCAACAAGTGGTATCAGAGCGGGTCTTCTCCAAGCTACTTCAACAAGTAGGAGAAGATGGGCGATTCAGCTCTTGGGTCACTCAATCTTGAAGGAAGCTTCTCCATGAGACCCCCGGTCTTCGACGGCACAAACTTCCTATATTGGAAGAGAAGGATGCAATTCTACATCCAAGGCGTGAGCTACGAGATGTGGAAGATAGTCCATCTCAAGTATGAAGAGCCGAAGGGGAACATCACCACGTGGACGGAAGATGAGATGAAGCGTGCTCAACTCAATGCTAAAGCCGTGAGCATCATCTACGCCGCCCTTTCACCATCGGAGTTCAACCGCATCTCTTCTTGGGACACGGCGCATGAGATTTGGCATAAGTTGTGTGTCACCTATGAAGGGACGGAGCAAGTCAAGGAGGCCAAGGTCTATATGCTCGGCGGCCTACTTGAGAACTTCAAGATGGGGAAGAATGAAAGAGTTGCGGACATGTACACAAGGTTGAATGTCATCTTGAACAGCCTTGCAGCCCTTGGGAGTGTCATGGATAGAGGTACCATCAATGCAAAGATCTTGAGATCTCTTCCAAAGAGATGGGAGCCAAAGGTCACTTCAATTGAAGAAGTCTACAAGCTGAGCGAGTTGTCAACCGAGGAGCTGGTTGGTAAGCTCCAAGCACATGAACCAAGGCTCGACAAGCAAGAGGAAGAGGAGAAAAGAGAAGAGAAGGAGTCCAAGAAGATGAAGGACACAACCTTCAAAGCTCAAGTTGAAGAAATGATGCGGCAACAACAACTTGCTATGAAGTCTCCCTGCCCTTCCTCAAGCGAAGATGAAGGTGCAAATGATCATGAAGCCAACTATTCAAAAGGAAGACACTTCAAGGGCAAACCATCCTCCTCCACTCCTAGGTGCTACGAGTGTGGTCAAAAGGGCCACTACAAGAATGACTGCCCAAAAGCCAAGAAGGGATATCATAAGAGTAGCCACAAGAAAGATGACCATGTTATATCTCTTTGGACTATGATTGTATTATCTACATTAGGCACATCATCTGAGTTGTACTATTTCTACTCTATGATATCCGTGTAGTTTTTGTTTTACGGTTTATGAAAACGCTTTGTATGGTTTATCTTGTAGTGTTTTCCATATTTTGATTAATGACAATGCATTGCTTTCATGGTTTATCTTGATGTTAATCTGTCTTTCTGTGGAAATGTTTGATTGAGTGTTTTTGTTGGAGAAGACCTTGCTTTTATGCTCTTCTACCCCCCTGCCTTTTTGAGATGACAAAGGGGGAGAAAAAGCTCAATCATATTGATTTTATTGCTTGTATGGTTCTTTTCTTGTCTAATAACTGAAATGCATCTAGACTTGCTTAGAATCATATAATATACATATGTGATGTGGTTGCTTGTTTTTTAACTAACCATGCAGGGATGAGTAAGCATGAATTGAAGGGGAGCATTACAAATTGATCATCTTTGCATCCCCTTGCAATTCCCTAAGAAAAGGTATAATTTTCACATTCTTTTCAATATGTTGAGGAATGGTTTGTCATTGTCAAAAAGGGGGAGAATGTTGACCTAGGTGTCGCACATTGCCCATATTTTGATAATGACTTAACCATTCCATTCATATGTATCTAACAAATCTATTTGAGATTGTTTCAGACATTAGGTACAAGAAAAGAATCACATTCAACTCCAAAGCTACTCATCCAGCACATGCAAAACATGTGACTTTTGATCGTTTTGTAATATAGCCCTTAGAGGCTTAGAACAATTGATGTAATCACTTATACTCATGTTTTGTATTGTAACTAAGATGGATAAATTGATTGGGACTCAAAAATCCATCGTTTGTATAGTTTATGAAAATTCCAAAATACCCATAACAGGGATTTTGTCGGCCGAATTCCAAACTCGGCCGATCCATATATTCTGGAATTTTCTGGGCGGTCGGCCGAGTTACCAACTCAGCCGATCCCTGTTCGGTCGAGTTTCTATGGTGGGAAACTCGGCCGATCCAATGATCGGTCCAAGTTGAAAGTCGACCGATCGGTCGAGTTTCCCCAAGGGAACTCGGCCGACAGTCTATCTTTCAGACTTGTCGTTTAGTGGGTCGGCCGAGTTGCCTTTATTGAAACTCGGCCGATCGGACTGTACTGGAATGCAGAAAAAGCAATTCCAACCGTTAGAGGAGTAGGTGGGACTCAAAATAGATCCGTTGCAAGTTGTAAAACGGCTAGTTTGTGCCACTTAACTCTCCCAACCTCAAAGGGACACCCTCAACTATAAATAGGACCTCTTGGACTTCATTCCAAGGTTGCTCATTCACATATGCTTGGTCCTAGCCTTAGTTGAGTGGTTTCTAATCCTTTGAGCCCCTTTCTCTCTCTACCTTCAAAGAAAATTCGTGAGTATGAGTGAGTTAGGATCCCATGTATGAGAGCTATCATTTGTAATCTTGTAAAGCTCTCCTTTCCACTTCTCCCATCTCCATTCTCTATGAAGATTGATTGAAGTTTCTTCTCGGAGTGAAAGAGAAGAAGGTTGCTGTTCTTCCCCGAGTGAAGGAGAAGAAGGCTAGCTGCTCCAGGCCTCCAAGTGAAGGAGGAAGGTGCTAAAGCTCTCCAAGTGAAGGAGAGGTGCAAGGCAAAGCTCAAGCAAGATAGGTAAATCCTGCAAGGCCGAAGACTAGAGCAAGAGTGGGTAAGTCCTTTGAAGAAGGCGGAAGACTACTTGCTTGGTGGGTAAGTCCTTGGTGAGGTAGAAGATCTTGGCTTGATATGTAAGTCCTTGGATGGTTGGTAGTTGTAGCTTGTAATCTTATTGTGTGATATATATAAGAGAACCAAGTTACAAATCCTAGAGCCTAACCAACTCTAGGTAGTGGACTGACATTGCTCCTAAGTTTAGGACATGGAACCACTCTAAACCACCTGTCCAAGTGCATGCTATTCCTTGTCTCTTATCCTTGCTTTGTATGCTAGTTTAGGACATCAAATTGCTGTTTTGATTTAAGTTCTGCACTTAATATAATTTGGTGGTCTAATCACTTTTGTGAAGTTTGTGAAGCTCTATTCAACCCCCCCTTCTAGAGCCCATTGATCCAACATCATTTACATAACATTTTGTGATTATGAGTGAATTAGGCCATTTATAAGATTGCTACTTCCTTGTGCTTGTAAAGCTCTCATATTATTCCATCTTCCCTACCCCTTTTCTCAAAGAAGCAAAGGTGAAGCAAGCTACTCTGAGTGAAGGTGAAGTTGTTATTGTTCTTCTTCAAGGTTCAAGAAGAAGTGAAGATCTTCTCCAGGTGAAAGAGAAGGAAAAGGTTGAAGATCCAAGAAGAGTGGGTAATTCCTTGAAGGTTGAAGACTTGTGAAAGAGTAGGTAAGTCCTTGGAAGAAGACAGAAGACTCTTTGCAAAGTGGGTAATTCCTTGGTAAGGTTGAAGACTCATTGTAATGGACAGGTAAGTCCTTTGGTGGGTCTTGTGTTGTAATTCTTATAGGTGAATATATAGAGGAAAGCACTTGCAAGGTCATAGAGGTTGACCTCTCTAGGTAGTGGATTGACTCTCTCCTAGTTTGGAGAGTGGAACCACTCTAAACAAACTTTTCCAAGTGCTTGTTTCATCTTCTCTCATCCTTGCTATGCTTGTTAGTTAGGACTTCAAATTGCACTTAAGATATTGGTTTTGATTGATATAATTTGAAGGTCTAGCTTATCTTGTGAGAATTTTTGAAGATCTATTCACCCCCTCTAGAGCCCTAGATCCAACAACTAGCACACCAACGAGAGGGACAACTCCTTCCTATCTGTTCTAGAATGACAATAGGAAATCGTGTTGGTCCGTGTAGACTACTCTAGAGACAGGAGTCTTTTGGTTGCTACTAGGAGGACAATGACAACTCACAATCTGTTTCAAGGTCATAGGAGCCCCTGCAGTAGTTGTATGAGTCTGTTGTCCATGGAGGAGCAGTCAAACGAGTCCCAGTGCATCCAAGAGCTGCATAGATACCATCCAAGACAAAGTGCACATCTACAGTGATGAGGATTGCCGCTACACTTTCTCCAGGACCAGGTATATCCTTGTAGAACCATCCTTCCCATTGTGTAGTTATTGACGCGATCTGCTTGTTAATGGGAAATATGTCAGTAAAATTTTTGTTTCTGCTGCATATCTGATGTTGCATTTCCCTACAAGCATCACCATCGGTTGATACTAGATAGTAGAGCTGCTCGGAAATCGGATGCCACCATCGTTCACCTACAGTGGAAGTACAGACTCATCAACCAGTCGTATGTCTGTATCACCTACCCATGGCAGTACAAACTCATCAACCAATGATCTATCTACATCACCTATTGATGGGAGGATACACTCATCAATTAGTGGTATGTATGCATCATCAATTGATGGCAATATAGACTCATCAATCGATGGTCAGTCTACATTAGTAACTAGTTTCCGAGCAGACAAAAAATTGATGGTCGTCCAGGCTACAACCAATGGCGCCACTACATCCAGTCGAATCTCAACCAATGGTCAAGAAAAATCTCTAAGAAATGGTCCAACATACTCATCAGGCAATGGTTGTACAGACACACCAGCTGATGACCACCTGAGCCCTGACAACCAATGGAAGCTTTGGATGGACGATTAATCGAGACCGTTAAGCACATGCCTCAAGATATGTATGAGTGTAACTTGTAGTGCAAGTAATGAACTCACAAGAGTACCTAGGATACAAGACTAAGGCCTATAAATAGAAGACCCCTATGAACATATCGAGGGTGGCACAATGCCAAGGACTCCCAAGAACTACCAGAGAAGGATCTCACCACCATCCATCACCACCACCATCTGTTGGAAGGCAAGGAGGACAAGAGCACCAAATCATGCTCCTGTTCCACCTGCGTACTCCCTGTTTGAAGTAATCTCTCAACGGAAGGAGGATAGAGAGCAGATCTTCACCTCCTCTACATCAAGTTATGGGAAGGAGAATCCAACCATCAGTTGTGGTCATCTCTTGGCCATAGTTGGTGTATCCCCTTCTAGAATCATTCTTCCTCACCCATCCTTACACTGCTTCCTCCCAATAGTATTTTATGTCCTTGTTCACTTGTAAATCTGTAATTCTACTCATGAACATGAGTGGCTAAACTCATAGATTGGGTTGGGAGTAGACACTAAGGCTCTCCAACATGTATATACTTGCATCCTTTTGAATATATATATATATATATACATATATATATATATACATATATATGTATATATATTCTCTTAGAAAATATTATCTCTATACTTCTGATCTTATTGCTTCACTTGCATGGCTAGATACCATCTTGTGATGTTTGATTGCTAGTACCTCAAAAGAGTAGTACTAACCTTATCTAAGTGTTATGGAGTTGCATAAATGCATGAGAATGTTGGAATTCTTAAGCTAATGATCATATGGTTATCTTTACGATTGTTTGTTTTCCATCTCGAGAGAGAGATAACCTTATAATCTACATCTATCCTAAAATTGAGAGAGGAGGGAATAGACATACATGATGATTGATTGTAACTTGACAAGGGTATACAATGGGTGTGAGAATTTCATGTTGGTGATAGATCTTAGTAGGTGAAACTGAATCTAAAATCCCTTCCATATTTGTTACAACACACGTGATTTTGTTCTCTTATTTTCCTTTCTTCAATTTTCTTTTACTTCTTTAGCTTGGTTGAAGTAACACCATTCCTTAAGGAAAACCATCTTAATATACCTTATTGGTTGGTGTAACTAAGATAAGACTATACATTCTTAGCACTTGTTTTTACTTGTCCTTGTGGTTCAACCCCGACCTACTACATCGACCCCTGTATAATAGTTGTGGGGGCCTGAGTGTCGGGTTATAAATTTAAGAGTTCGACTACTCTAGATCCACTCCTTTTTTTGGACATGAAATTTAGGTATCTTGGGAAGAGTTAGATTTAAAATACAAAATCCTGCCTTGTTGTCAAGATTCACCTTGTAGGGGTGGATGTCATGCTAGAGGCAACTGAAACGCTAGAGTCGAGATACCTCAACCAGATCAGGAATTTGAATGGGAGGATTACAACCCTGAACAACCACGAGGTGATATTCCGTCTGTTGAGATACCACCTCCACCACCAAGTGATGAGGAGCATGAGTAATGATGACATAATGCATGTTTCCATCCGAGGGTAAGGGGGAATGGAAGGAACAAAAATAACAACAACAACGACGATGACAACGATGATGATGATGAAGAAAAGGTCATTCCCTTGGGGATTTGGCCGTGATAAGGGCCAACAAACGTAGATGTCCCATCATAATTCCAAGGTTAGATGCTAAAAATTTTGAGTTGAAACTTGGAGTCATCATCGTGATCCTAAAGAAATTTTCAGAGGTAATTCCCGAGATGAGAACCCTTATCACCATATATGTTTTTAAGAACATCTGTGACACAATCAAAATGAAGAGGGTGCTTCAGGAGGTGATATGCTGCAAGGGATTCATCTTCTTGTTGAAAGAGAAGGCATTATCTTAGTATGTTATCTTATCTCATAGGTCCATTTGTGGATGGGAACCTTTGGAAGATGCTTTCATCACAAAGATTTATCCTATTGAGAAAACCATCAAGAATAGACACATGATCACTAGATTCTTTTAGAATCCTAGGGAGAATCTTCATGAAACTTGGGAAAGGTTTCAAAAATATCATAGAGATTGTCCACATCACAAGTATGACAACGGTTTCCTAGTGACCACATTTTACTAGGAGTTGACGCCTACAGGAAGGTCTTCATTGAATATCGTTGTTGGAAGCAAGTTCCTTGGCAAAAAGCCAAAGAAGACTATGAAGATCTTCAATAACATGGCTACACTAAAAGTAGGCAGGGACTATGCCCTAGATGTTAAATAGCTAAATGGAACTAGAGGAAAAGGAAAAGACAAGACTGAGAAGGTCATGAAATGTGTCACCTGCGTTGAGGATGACATGGTGTTGTTAATTGTATCTACACTCAACCAAAGGATGATGATGAAAGAGAGGAAGATGAAGAAACCACGAATGTTTATTATGTTAATTTTAAGAGATTAGATCACCTTGGTTTCAACTATGGAAACAAAGATGTCACCATAAATTCTCACCAGCTCAGTAGTTCATATAAGACACCACCAAGATTCGAAAGGGGAGGAGGACAAACTTCATTGACCAAAACCACATATTATCAACAAAATAGAAATAACTATCAAGGTCAAGGGCAAGGTCAAGGTCAAAGAAAAAATTCAAATAGGTATATTCAAGATCAAGCAAAACAAGAGTTGTAGAAAACCTGACATGGTGACTAAACTCTTTGAATTTGCAGAGATGTAGGCAGCGGTGAATGATCAATTGACCTAGACTGTTATCACCACCACATGTGTTTTGAGCACAATGCATACATGAATTGTCCATATACAAATACACCAAAGACGAATTGACCAACAGCTTGCGCAATTGTTTGAGCTGATCAAGAATCCTCAAGGGAAAATCCCATCTAATACTAAGACTACAAAGATGGCTACTCTTCATTCAGGAAGATTCTGGAAAACCAACGAGATAAGGTAAATAAGTAAGGTGACATCACTACTAAGTCGCAACCTAAACCAGTCACAATAGAGGAACTACCTAGTGAGGAGGAGGAGGAGTCTAAGAAGGATAAGGATAAGGAAAAAAGGAAAGGCAATAAGATTGAAAAGTGAAGAAGCTTAACCCCATTGAGGAAGCATTCACAAAAAAGTATTTTTACTCCCTAAGGGTTCACTTTCCTTACAAGCTTATCAAGGCCCATCTAAAGAAAAGATATGAAAAGTTCATGGAAGTTGTAAGGAAATTACACCTTGACGTGCCATTCTTGGATGCCATAGAAGAGATGCCTACATATGCCAAGTTTTTCAAAATCTAATAACAAAAAGAAGAAGAGGAGGTCATGTGGAGATGATACAACTAGAAAAAAATTTCTAGCACCTTTGTTCAAGACAAGATGCCAATTAATAAGAAGGACCCTAGGGCATTTACCATCCCTTTCAATGTTGGAGATAATGTAGAAAAGAATGGACTCATAGATCATGAGCCTTATGCCCCATACTTTTTCTCAAAATCTTGGTTTAACCTATATGATAAAAATAGAAATGAGAATTCAACTAGTAGATCATACTTTCACAAAACTTGTGGGGATCGTAGAAGATGTCCCCATTTGTGTTGGGTGATTCTTTATTCCTTAAGACATTGTCATGATCGACATAGTTGAAGACCCAACAAGTCTAATGATTTTTGTAAGACCTTTCCTCGCCATGGGAAGAGCACTAATCGATGTTGTGGAAGAAATCCTCACTCTTCATGTCGAATTTCTTTCCTCATTATCTAAGAATTTTTACTTTGATGGGAGATCAAGAGGAGAAACTGTTGAATGAACTCAAGCTACATAAAAAAGTGATAGGCTACTCTGTCGAATATATCAAAGGCCTAAGACCAGACCTTTGTATGCACATTATTACCTTATATGACATGGCTCATCCTTTGGATCAACTACAAATGAAGTAAAATCAGATGCTCAAGGAAGTTGTCAAGAAGGAAGTAATAAAATTGTATGACGTCAGAATTATATACCCTATCAGTAATAGTAATTGGGTCAGCCCAATCCACGTTGTACCAAAGAAAGGAGGAATAATGGTCGTTAAAGGATAAAGTGGAAATGAGGTTTCCATTGTAACAATGATTGGATGGATAATGTGCATAGACTATAGGAAACTAAATGCTTCTACAAGGAAGATCATTTCCCATTACCCTTTATAGATCAAATTCTAGAAAGGTTGGCTCATCATTTGTATTTCTATTTTCTATATGGGTACTCAAGGTTTTACCAAGTACCAATTGACCATGATGACCAAGAGAAGACTACTTTCACCTATGTCTATGACACTTACACTTTAAGAAGGATGCCATTCGGTCTATGCAATGCACTTACAACTTTCTAGAGGTTCATGATTTCTATCTTTTAGTTTTTTTGGAGGTCATCTTGGATGTTTTTATGGATGATTTTTTTGTAGATGGTGCCAATTTTGACCAGTGTCTCAAGAATTTGTCCAAATTTTTACAAAGGTGCGAGGAGAAACAATTAGTCTTGAATCGGGAAAAATGCCACTTTATGGTACGAGAAGGCATTGTGTTAGGACACGAGATCTCCAAAAAAGGCATTAAAGTAGACCTCAGCAAGATAGAGGCAGTGTCAATGCTCTCTCCTCCTAAATTGGTGACAGGAGTGAGAAGTTTCTTGGGACATGTCGAGTACTACAAGTGATTCATCAAGGATTTCTCAAAGATTGCCAAGCCTCTGTCCAACCTTCTAGTTAAGGATGTTGAGTTTAACTTTACTAACAAGTGCCTCAATGCATTGAATACTTTAAAGAATGCACTGATGACAACCCCGACATTGCAAGCACCTGACTGGGAACTACCTTTCAATATGTGTGATGCTAGCAATTATGCTATGGGGGTAATACTTGGGCAAAGGAAGGATAAGAAACACCATGCAACTTATTATCCTAGTCAAACTCTAGAAAATGCCTAGATAAATTACACTACAATAGAAAAGGAAATGCTTGATATAGTGTTTTCTTTTGATAAATTCATATCATACCTAATAGGATCAAAGGTCAAAGTATACACAGATCATAGGGTGATCGAGTATTTGATGCACAATAAAGTCACCAGCCCCATACTGTTACAGTGGGCTTTGCTTTTACAAGAGTTTGACCACGAGATCATTGATAAGAAAGGAACAGAGAATGTGGTTCGCAACGATCTGTCAAGGATTGTAGTAATAGAAGAGAACTAGCTGCCTGTTAATGATAATTATGCAGATGAAGATCTAATGATGGCCATATTAGTTGAACCTAACCTACCTTGGTTTGCAAATATATGTAACTACTAGGCATGCCAACAGTTATCGCCTGATATAGCATACAACCAGAAGAAGAAGTTATTTTTGGATTTGAAGAATTACTACTGGGATGGCCCATTACTATTCAGGAGATGTGCCAACCATTTGTACTGTAGGTGCATACCAGAAGAAGAAGTCTCTCGGATTATATGGGAATGTCATTATTCATCTTATGGAGGACATTTGGGGGGAGAAAGGATGGAAACAAAAATCCCACAGTCAAGATTTTACCAGCCCACCCTCTTTAAAGATGCTAAAGCATACCTTAAAGAATGTGAGGAATGCCAACAAATAGGGAACATTTCCAAAAATAATGAAATGCCAATGTCTGAATGGATTGAAGTGAAAATATTTGATGTTTCGGGAATATATTATACGAGACCATTTCCATCTTCCGAGGAAAACTAATATATTCTCATCATATTTGGTTATGTCTCAAAGTGGGTGAAGGTTGTTGAAAACCCTACTTGGGACTCCAAAGCAGTAATTAAGCTATTTGAGAAAACCATTTTCCCCAAATTTGGAGTCCCATGCACTGTCATAAGTGACAAGGGATCCCCCTTTAGAGAAAGATAGTTTGAGACTTTGTTGAAGGAATACATAGTTAGACATAAGGTAGAAACACCCTACCACCCCCAAACATTAGAAAAAGCAGAAATGTCAAACTGACAGATTAAGCAAATTCTTGAGAAAGCAGTCAACTAGACTTGGAAGGATTAGTCTATGAAGCTTGATGATGCTTTACGGACCTACTGAACTTCTTATAAGACTTTGATAGGGACCACCCCCTACTGGATTATCTACATGAAGTCTTGTCCTCTGCCAATGGAACTAGAACACAAGGCCTTCAAGGCCATCAAACTTCTGAATATGAATCCAGGCCAAGCAGGTAAAAAGAGGTTCCTGCAACTGCAAGAATTAGAAGAACTTAGACTGCATGCTTATGACAATGCATGAATCTACAAGCAAAGGACCAAGGTGTGGCACGATGCCCAATGTAAAAGCAAAGATATTTTTGAAGGAGATAAAGTCCTTTTGTTCAATTCAAGCATCATACTATTTCCCAAAAAGCTCCGGTCATGTTGGTCAGGCCCCTTTATAGTAGTGAAGATGTACCCGTCTAGCTTTATGGAAATTTGCAGTGAAAAGGTTGGAGCCTTCAAGGTGAATGGACATCGAATGAAGATGTACTATGAGTATGAAGCTTTTGTGAGGAGGTCAGAACTTGGGTTAGAAGAGCCCGAACCTGCACCACACGAAGAACTCTGAAGAGACAAGAAAGAGAGTCAAGCTAAGTACTATAAATTAGCACTTGATGTGCATAAACTACACATCTAAAATGCAAGTGCATCTATCAATGAAATATAAAGCCAAAGAGGACTCGAAATTGAACATGTGGGAAACACATATCTAGAGACTCTACTGACGATCACCTAATCAACTAGGCCTAAGAAAAAGAGTGATTGGTTGATTAAATGATAAATTTGCAAGAATTAAAACTAAAATTACTGGTTTTGATCACAATTGGAATGAATTGCTCAGGATTTTGGTTTCACCACAGTTCACATTGCAATTAACATCATTTCATTTATATTTATTCCTCCTAACCATGGATAAAGGGAAATGTAGAAAGAAATACCCACTCTCATAGCGTAATTCACTACCTAATCTAATATAAACCCCACTCTCATAGCGATTTGATTATTAGTTAGGTGATTTACATAATTCTCTGAGTTATTTCTTTCACAATTGTAGGCCCTCTCTCGAGGCACGATATAAATTATGTACATATACGAGTTTTCCAACCCTTAATCCCTATCTCAAAGAAATTTATGGTCTAATAAATTACCTATGGTGATTAGGAACAGATAATTCATGAAGAAAATGTAGAAATATGTCCAGAAATTAAGAGAAATATGAATATTAATTTATAATTGTCAATTTCAATGCAAAATTGGGCTACTCCCGGGTCCTAAGGAACAAAGAGAATTACCCCGCATGACCTCAGTTGCTCCACACAAAGAAAAGGAGGAAAGAAACAATGAAAACATCAATAACAAGGAAAAATCCCCAGAGAAAGACAGTTTGGATGATTCCTTCTAACGAACGTAGTGATTTTCCATCTTTCGACTGCAAATCGGGCCACCAGAAGTGTTGAACTGGACAGAACATTGTTTTTTCCTTTCCTTTCCCCCTTTTCCATCTCCTCTATTGTGCAACTGAGTATGACATGATATCTAGGTCTGGATGCACTCCCCCTAGCCATAGGATTAACTTAGGGTGTCGCTAAGTCTCGAACACTGGATTAACTATGATTTCTAATCTGGCCCGATTGTGCCTATTCATAACTACCGATGTGGTATTGGTAGTATTGACGCCATTGATTATTCACGATCCCTTGTAATCTTTTAGTGATACCGAGTTGCTTGTCGGTAGTACAGAGATTTTCTCTAACATTTCCAATTGAATTTTTGATACAAGGCGGTAGTACCGAGATTCCTCTTGAGCCCCTTGTTATAATGTTGCTAGTACTGATTCTTGTGTTTAGTATCAAGTTTCCTCATTTCAACTCTATTCCTTTTTCTCAAATGTCAGTACCACTGACAGACCTATCGATAGTACTGAGCTGATTCGTTTCTTGTAATTCTTCTTGAAATGTAAACAATGAAGAACATAAACTCCAAAATAATGATAAATCAATCGAGAATAATAAAAATAATGAATATTTGATGTAATTAAATGTCACATGCTAATAATGATAAATCATGCACAATTAATATGAAAATGGGAAATAAGTGCACACAATACATATATAGTAAATTACCTTGTGAAAAGCAACAATTATTCAGTACATCAAAATCATCTAAGCTTAAATGTTTCCCATCCTCGAGCACCACACCCTGAAATTTGTTTGAGACAAGTTAGCAAAAGGACACATAATATGAATTTCCATTCTCAACTACCCCCACCTTGCAATCCCAAACTGGCCTTTACTGCCCACTAAACAATCAACTACTCTCTAGTGATAAAAAATATCCATAAATGATTTCCACCCACAAATTAGTGAAATACTATCAGTAGAGTAGTTAATATCATAGTCAATCAGACATTCTCTAGGTGCATCATGTGATTCCCTATCTGCATCGCTCTTTCCTAATTACCAACTAATTGGAAGCAGCTCTCCTTATAAGAATGAATGAGGAGATCAATCATATTTGTGGCCTACCAATAAGAGCAATGGATGGAATGAAGTAGGTGGCTTATGAAGAATCACAAGTAACTTTGAACCATTTATGCAAAAATAAAACATGATGATTTAACATGATGAAGTGAATAAATGCATTAATCCTAATGCCTACTATTATGGGTGGAATGATATATGCACTGGAAATTTCATCTTACCGATGATAATGAAATAAAGAATACATCATGTACATGAGTTCATCTTCTTTTGAAGAATGACCGACAGCCGAGCTAGGGCATCCTTTTCTACCTCTTTATAAAAAGTTTCTTTTTTTCATTAGCCCATGTTTTATCATAATTGAAGAGTATGCTTGGGCTTCACTACACTAATCATTTTTTTTATTTTAATTGTTTAAGAGATATGGATGTGTATCATTGCACTTTTAATTTTAGAAGAAAAACATGAATACATGGTGTAGAATGAATTATGCACTTATGCAATCTCCATGGAATTTTTTATGCAACTAGATGATATTGATAAGAGATTTTCTCTTTTTTTTGGTATGTAACTAATGGAATTTGTAACTACTGGAATAAACATAACTAACTATCATGTCGCCTATTATGCCATGTAATGCAATCAAAAGGAAACAATTCAGGTTACTTGATCATCTTAAAATGGTGGATCAAAATGGATGGAAAATGGATAGAATCACACAATTAAGAGACAATGCTTTTGTTAAGCTATGACATGTCCCTCTACTACTGACATGTGTACAAGGTAACCTTAGGATTTCTTTCTAAAACTTCAATTTCAGGCCTTGTTAATTGTTTGATCAATTCATCTCAAACCCCATATTTATCCACTTTACATGGATAATTAAGACTTCCATTGATATCAAATGTCCTTAAGTTGACTAACCCATACACTTCCTCTAGGTGATGCTACTCAAGAAATTGTAACTAAGCCAAAAAAATTTATTTTTTAATTTTCATTGCAAAGGCATGGAAGAACACATTCTATGATTGACAAAGATAGAAATCATACTTCTACTACTCCACAATTACACTAGATAGTTGTGGATCCTACAAAATAAATAAACCAAAAATAATAAAAGAACAAAATGAAGATAAAGATGTTCCAACACCCCCTAAGCTTGAGCTTGACTATGTTTGTATAGTCAAAATCCAAACTCAGAGTTGGAACAGGGGTACCCATTTCTTTGAAAGGTGGTCATAATGAATGATTGGTGGCTCTGTGGATCAAGTTATGCTAGCATATATCCCTCTTGTTGGTGCCACCAACTTGTGTATCAATGGTCCCAAGAGGTGACATTCTCTATCCATCTTTGATCTATGTGAGTCAATGCCACTGACATGGGTGTCGATGGTATTGACAACCTTTTTGTGTAGCTCTGTAAACTTTTGCTGAGAAAATTTGTACAATCGATTTTGGTGCTGATAGTATCGACTCTCTTTCTGGAGTCCTATGATTTTTCTGAGAAAAATCGATAGAGGTGTCGGTAGTATCAAATTTCTACAGACGTTAACCTGATAAGGAGTCAATAGTACTGACTTGGGTGTCGGTAGTATCGACTTTGACTCTGCCTACACACCAAACAAGAGCATCAAGGTACCTTTTTACATCAACTAAAATATAACACGAAAAATATGAAATGTAACTAATGAAAAGACCTAAATAAATAGTAAATAAAAAAATTAATTTGGGCTGCCTCACATGAGTGCCCTTGTTTAATGTCCTAGGCTCAACAAGATGAGTTTTCTTCACTATTAGTATTTATGGGTGGGCTGAGAAAAATAAAAAACATCACATATGGGATCTTATGCGACGGCTTAAAAGTGAATTTGCACTACTAGCAATTTTTTAGGACTTCAATGAAATCCTTTCCAATGAGGAGAAATGGGGAGGTACACCAAAGCCAGAGAGGTGGATTCCTGACTTCAGGGATGCAGTTGACAACTACGAGTTGATAGACTTCGGTTTCTCAGGAAGCCTGTTTACTTGGCAGCGGGGTCTTTCCATGGAGACCCTTGTAAAGGAGCGCCTGGATAGATGTTTGACTACTTTTGACTGGTGTCATATGTTTAATTGCATTAAAGTTCTTCATTTTCCAATTTATAGTTCAGACCATGCACCTATCATTATTTCTACTGACATGAGTGAGAATATAAAGACAAAGTCAAGGAACTTTTTCTACTTCGAGCCTATGTGGTTGGCAGAGGAGGAGTGTGAAGATTTGGTTAAAATTTCTTGGGTTGATAGTATCAAGGTTGACCTATCTGAAAATATCCTTGGATGCAGTGATAACTAGACCAAATGGGTAGTCCAGAAGTTTGAAAAATGAAACAAAGGAAGAAGGATGTGGAAAAACTCCTAGGTGAGAAACAATAAAAATTTCCAGATGCAATAGTTCTTAACATATGCATTGAGCTTTCCAAAGAGATCAAATAATGGCATAGATCTGAAGATACTTATTGGTGTTCCCAGGAAAGAGTGAAGGAACTATGTGAAGCGGAATGCAATATATCTTATTTTCATCATAAGGCATCATAAAGAAAGAGAAGGAATCATATAGAGGGGCTGAAAGTTGATCATGGTGTATGGCACAATGAAGAAAATGAGGTACAAAAGGCGATTATAGACTTTTTCCAAAACTTTTTTTCCTATGACAACCCTTCGGGTTTTGAGGAGGCTACTAAAGTCATATCTGTAGTGGTGGATGAGTGTATGACTTTGGGGTTAGAAAAAATATATATGTTGATTGCCAAAGGCAAGCAAGTTTTAAATATTTAATTGTCTTAACTCATCAATCACCCAAAAGTATACAAGATCAATTGTGGTTGAGGTCAAACCACAGGGAGCTAGGATAATTAGGTGCAAGAACATTGATTTTCAACAATCTAAGTTCGTTATAATTTAAAGGGTTGGTTTGGATCAATTTTAATCTGAAAAAAATAAAAGGAATGAAAGTGCAAGTCACTTGAAGAAGGATTAGAATCAGATTATGAGGATCTTGGATACGGGATTTGACCTCTATATCATAACTCAACAATAATTATAAATTCCAACAAGATTAATTAATCTTCTAAGGTAGGTTGATAGAATCTAATACATCTCCCGATGATATGAGATAGTTCTACCCTTATATAGCATTCCCATGCATATACCCAAATTCAAACTACAACCTAAAACCTTCAGTCAATCCAAGCCATTCTCATGGTCAAGGATGTGTTGTCAAAATGATTATTCCTTACCTGCTAATATGTCTTTCCAAAAATAATAAGAGGCATATAACATGTAAACATGTTGTCCATCCATGCAAATAAGGATATAAACACCATAATTTGTTTTGAAATTGAAGATTAACTAATATTATATATGACATTCAAGTCACATTGAGTTATGACGTGGGATCTACTCTGCTACATCCAAGAAATGGAGTTTACTCACTCATGGTGAGAAAATAAAGGCACAAATGAATAATCAATGAAACAAACATGAGAAAAGAGAGAGGAATAACAAATGGATTTGTAGGAATGAAGAGAAGATGGAGATCTCCATCCAAGACATAGAGATCCACCTATGAAATTTCTCTT
Source organism: Alisma plantago-aquatica (assembly GCA_963693085.1). NCBI lineage: Eukaryota > Viridiplantae > Streptophyta > Magnoliopsida > Alismatales > Alismataceae > Alisma > Alisma plantago-aquatica. Next base: position 98,337,972 of record OY856412.1, on the reverse strand, counting down.
CAAAACAACAACCTTCTCTTTTCGGGTTTGGGAAGGGAAGGAGAAGAGAAATGGTGCTAGGGATGGATTCTCTCCCAAGAAACTCTAGTTTTTTATCTCCTAGATCGCCTCGCTAGAGCTCTAGTCTCGTTCTCAGACTCTAACCACTCCAAATGATTTGTGATGCACTTACCAAGGGGTGGCAGTTCTTTTATATTATCAAATAAGTGATTAAAAATAAGAATTCTAAAGAAATTACATCTATTACGTCGTAAGGGACAAGTGTTACGTTGTGTAAGTCTTGAATTCTTTGTTTAGTAGAAGCATTCACAAGTGACACACCGTGTGAGATGCGTCACACAACGTAAGAGGTGGTTTCTGTGAATTCCTAACTTCCAGCGCTACGACATGTAAAGCTCGTGACACGGCGTAAAGCATGCTTGTTGTAGAATCAATTTTTCCTTCTGGAGGGTCACACGGCGTGTGGCACTGTCAACATACTGTAAGGGCATTATTCTACTGCACTTCTTGATTATAGAAACTGGGACATTTTAGGGAATGCCAAATAGATAGAATATTGGGCAATTTTCTTCCTCTTAGAGTTAAATATGAAGTACTGACAATTGAAACCATGACATGAGTAAGACCAACAAGAAACAAATATTTTAGCATGAATCTGTATAGAAATATGGTTAAATTGAGTGAAATGTACAACCAAAGAGACATGAAAATATGATATGATTTATGCACATCAATATCTCAGAAGAGGAAATTGTCATTGCTCTGAAACAAATGCATCTAAATTAATCTTCGAGACCAGATGGGATGAAGCTAATGTTCTTCCAAAAATTCTAGCATATTGTCAAGGAGGATGTTTCCAACTACATTAACGTCCTGTTTGGTACGCGGTGAATGGAGGGGAGGGGAAGGGAGGGAAAAGTGCTTAAGTCGTTTGGTTTCACATGGTGAAAAGAAAGGGAAGGGAATGGAGGGGAAAGGAGGGGAAAGAATTAAGTGTATTTCCAGCCATTTTTCTCCCCACCAAATTGGAGTGGAGACGAGGGGAAGGGGAATGACTTGGCGGGAAATTTGTTATAAAGGTTGGATTGAAATATGGAATGTTGAGGGAAAATATAAATAATATGGTGGGAAAAACTTGTATATCTCACAACCAATGAAAAAAAAGAGCATGTAGTCTCTCACCTCACTTGGAGGGAATACAAAATGTTGGGAGGAAGTTGGAGGGAAAAATAGTGAGAATAAGAAAAAATAAAAGGAAACTAGAATAAATATAGCATATAATTAAAAAATAGAATGTCTAAAAAATGTTGGTAGAGAATACAAGAAATTTGAGATAAATATTTTTTTAACATAATAACATAAGGAAAAAATAGAAAAAAGGGTGGGAATTATGGAGGAAAGTGGAGGGAACTCTCAAGTTATAGAGAGAACTTCAATAAATGGAGGGGAAGTTATAAATATGGAGAGAAGTACATGTATACAATTACTATAAAAAGAGAAGTGGTAGTCCCTATTTGCATTAACAATGTTTTACACCATGTTAGACATAAGAAGTGTATCCTCTTCATAAAAAAAACAAGTATACGAATAATTTTGTTTTGATCACGAGACATATGAGTTTTTATCTTGATGTTTTATGTACTAATATGTGTGTGGTGTATATAACTTTTTAGAATAATATGTCTTGTTAAAAAATGACATTTTTTAATATTTTTAATGTTCTCTCCACTTCCCTTCCCCATGTTAACCAAACAGACTAAAATAAGTGTCCCCTTTCCTCCCCTACCTTCGCTTCCCTTCCCCTCCCCTTCCTTACTTCCCCTCCCCTTCATTTACTACGTACCAAATGCAAAAGGGTTGGTAGAAAGGTGACAAAAATATTGGCAAGTTGTACTCCACCCTTGTGGTGTTGATACTAAAGGTGGATAAACCTATCCAACTTTCTGAGTATCATCTGATCAGTCTGTGCAATGTGGCCTACAAGTTAGCATCCAAGGACCTGACTAATAGGCTGAAGCCGTTCATGGATAAGATTATTTGTGTTAACCGGAGTGCCTTCATCTCAGGCAAGATGATTATTGATAATGAGATCATAGCTTATGAACTTTTCCATAAAATGAAACATGAGGGGAAGACCAAGAAGGGATACTTGGCCCTTAAGCTTGACATGTCGAAGGCTTATGACATAGTGGAATGGTAGCTTCTAAATTTTGTACAGGAGAAAATGGGCTTCTATTTGGAGAGGAAATATTTGGGAGTGAATTTCATCTATAGACTGTTCCTTTTCTATCAATAGCGACCAGACTCAATGTAAATTGATAGATCTAAAAATGGCAGTTTTCATCATTCAGATATGAGACTGAACATGAAGTCAAATCTAACTCTCAAGATAAGATTTTAAGTTCAAATAGATATTCAGTTTTCTTTGAAAGAAACAACTAGAAGGCAATTAGTAAAAACAAGATGAAAGAGCCAAAAATATAACGATTTTCCACAAAGCTCACTGAAATGATTTTTTTTTTCTATCTTCCTGCAATGACATTATTATTCAAGAAAAGAATTTCAATTATATTTTAATATGTGGTACTTGAATGCTAATATAGGCTTACGTTCACATAGAATATTATTTTGGGATTAATTTCCCTCTTTCAAGTGTTACCCCCAACCTTCTTTGGGTTGGTGGAAATGTAAGCAAATTAGCCATCTTTGTGGGATTTGGATTTTTTAATTGAAGATCATTTTTTTCCTTTTATGTGATCTAGACTCCACTTTGGAACCATGCAGTCCTATGCTAGTTCACCCTTCATTATTTTTAGCATGCAGGAAGTTTTTCATTTTTTGAGAGTTTTCAAATAGAGCAGTGAAAGTGCATTATAACATTGGCAAAGTCATTTTTATAGTTACTAAAAGCTCTGAAGTTGAAAAATTCAAACCATTTGAATGATTACATGGTTTAAGTCATGAGTGAGAGAATTGGAAATCATGTTTAGCCAAACACCTAAATATGGAGAAAAAGGATGGTTCATGTCCAGATATTTAATCATATAGCCTTTATCTTATTGAAAGCAATTAGTTCAAGTAATTAGGAGGATAAATCAAAAATATCCTCAATATTCATGCAATGATGTGAAAGTAAATGTGAAAATACAATTAACTAACTAAATTACATAAGTAAATGACAGAATTAAATGACATGAAAAGGAAAACTAAAACTATCAGCCGGTTACACCCCCATTAGCTTGAAATTTTTAATGTTCTCACTGCTCATAACAACTCAAGAGGTGTACAACTGGGTACCTCATGTGCATTAGAGTGGTAGATCAAAACCCTCTCTAGAGGGTTGGAACATCTATTATAGCATGGAGGATCGATGAAGTCCATTGGTTCGTTTGGTCCTATGGGTGGAGGAGGCTGAGGTGGGTAGCCATAGTGACCTTGAAAAATGTGACTGGAGTCCATCCTAGTCACCATGGTGTGGATGTCCTGGACACTTTGGGACATGTCGTCGTACTATTGTAATAGTTGAGTAATCTAAGTGTCATGATCATCGAATCTGTGTTGCACATAGCCGTACAACTGCCTCATGTCAGCGTACCTCCAGGTGAAGTCAGTCTGGGTGCCCGTAGAAGGACTTATAGGGAGTAGCATGTCTGATCTAGTAGAAGAGGGCTTAGGCTGTTCACCTTCAACTATTGTTTTATTTGGAAAGTATTTCCACTTTGCTAGTGTCTTTAGCATAGTCAAGGTGGGGTTGGATAGCTACATAACTGAGGTTTTCTTGTAAAATTTATGATAAAACTTATCATTTTTGTCTTTGCATAGAATTCTAGAGGAAATGAGGGCTTCACAATCAACAAAGATATTCCCATATAGAGAGCCTGTGGTGGTCAAGTTCAAATTCAAAGCAGCGGCAAGCTTGGTGAAAACGCCCCCTATCATGATGTCACCCTTTGGCTCTTTTTGCATTTTCAAGACTCTATTGAGGAAATGGTACCCTACATAAACCTAGAATTTGTGCAGCATGGCCATGGCCCATAGCAAGAATAGTTCTATTTTCCCTATAACTCCCTCTGTTTCCTTCTTGGCAAAGATACTTGTGTTGAAAAGGAGATTTACCTCTTACTTGGCCTACTATTTAGTATGGTTGTATTATATGTGTAGAAAATGCTTGGAATATGATATTGGGTGAAATGATTGTTTCAGTTTGTTATATTTATTGGTTTTCCATATATATAGTTATGAACACATCAAACATAATATATTTGTTCCATTATATGAAAGCACTAAACTCTTTGGTAGTATTTTGCTTGGAAGTGACTTAACTCTCTAGTAGTCGGTCACATTGTACATATGATCTAACTCTTTGGTAGTTGATCATCAAGGCGTTAATCTTGAACTCCTAGAGAGTCAAAAGAATGCATCAACACATTCAACGATCAATGCATGTATATATAATGGAAAATGTGCTTAGAATATATGTTCTCTTTTGTTAATAAACATATTTGTTCAATTATGCTTTTGATATATATTTCTTTTTATTTCTCCCAAGTATTAGATTTATCTTGTTTCCAAGTCATAGTAATAAGAGGTATATTAAAGTCACATAGGAGTATTGAGTATAATACTGTAGAATATTGTGCTAACGTGAACCACATGTAATCTTTTGCTTAGATTGTGGACATATGCTCTTGAAGAACCAATATAGTTGAGAGTTGTATAGAGAGATGATGTACAGGTGGACCTATTGTCTTAAGATCTCATTAGTGTAGCATGTGCATATGAAAAATTCATCATTCAATATACATATCAAATGTTGTAACAATTCATTTTGTAATCATATGTTGAATTGTGAACATGTGTTGTATGGTTTTGTTCTTGTTCATATGCATGTGATACTATCAGTTTCCTCTGACTTCCTCTGATTTTCTTCTTCTTGGCCTAGCGTGTAGTGTTTGAATTGGGATTCTCACAAAAATAAGGGTTTCAATTCAGACGTCACACGAGTGGTCAAGGCGTTGAAAATCTGGGGACATCACTGGTGGTATCAGAGCATGAAGAAAATTTAGGGACATCACAGGTGGTATCAGATCATGAACAATAGCAAACCCTAACATTTGCTCATTATATAACTCAAATTAAATCAAACCTTGAACATAAAATCTTTAGAGTTAGAATAGTAGTCTTATAAAGACTAGATCTGACCTAGTCTCTAGATTAGCACCTAGATGTCTGAGAACTAGGTCTAGACTAGTACTTGTTGTATATCAAGTCATGAGGTGTCATCTTTTCCTTATAATGTGAAAATATTGGACGTTACATTATTTGGAAATGATGTGAATCACGGGGGAGAAACATTTAACATATGATCATCTGTGATTTAGGTAGGTACCCTAATATACACCTTGTTCTCATCATTTTCAGTATACATGAAACTAGACTCTCTACTCTGTGTGGGACACTCAGTTTGCTGATTTATTTTTGTTTCCCATCGACTCAAGTCTCAAAAGTTTTCTCTAACGCTTGTTTTATTGGAGAAAAACTATAACATATTTTATTATATATGTAAGAGTTACAAAAATGTGTCCCCACACAAGTACGAGTAGGATATGGTCATGCAACCCAAGTGAAAGTGAATGACATCAGTCTAGAAGAGAGAATAGTTCTAGATTAGATGTCTAAAGCCTTGTTAAAATATATGATAGAGGGAATAGATGAAATCGGATTATATGATGTTCTATGTCTAATTTAGTGATATAAGATGGATTATGATGATCAATGTATGTCATTAAGGATTAATGTTCAATTTTGAGGATTTGCCATAAGTCTTGACGATGTAAGTAATTATGTTTCCATCAGTTAATATAAAAATATGAATCAGCATGAGCCTAATCTCTTTTGCAAAGGAGGACCTATAGTGTTAGGACCATTTTTAGGGTTAACACCAGAGAGAGTGGGACACATAGGGATAAGGTCTAAGAACCTAAACTCCAAGATATGAGTATTATGAGAAATATGCGATATGATGTCCTAAACTATACTACTCCTGAGTGATTGTGTTGAGTCGCTTTGCGCATGAATTCCTATAGTCTTTTTGAATCCAATATGACTCTAGGATGACAAAACCCTACAGTCAAAGAGAGGATTTTATATATGTCAATGTGAACAAGGATATCAACACCTACCATCTAGGTGAGGGAGATAGTCCCTAGACCTTGGAGGAGGTAGTTGTGTTAGTGTTTGTAAGGCCTCATGCTTCGGTTGGTGGTCCTTTGTAGGAATCTAGCAGTTGTACATGAGAGAGAGAGAGAGTTTTAGGTAAGCATGTCTCATGGGTAGAGAACCTATGAAGAGAATGTCATGTAATGTTTTGGTTTGGTTTGTGCTTGAGTGGCTAATGCTTGTAATTCCAATCATCAATTGCAATGAGGAAGACCTGAAAAACCTAGACAAAAGAGGGAACATAGAGATAGTGCATATAATACTCATAGAGTAGAGTGAGCTTAGAGAGACTAAGCATGACACTATCCTCAGGATAAGGGTTAGAAGAACCTCGATTGGATTCGATAAAGTTTTGATATGTCTTTGATAAGCCACTTGTATAAGTTTGTTTAGCACAACCATGATATAATATATGTAAGAATGTGAGATGATCTTGAGACGAGATACATGAACATGACATGATGGAAAACCTAGATATGGTCTAATAGTTCCTATATATACATGTTTAACCATATACATGACTAATGATGATATAAAATAGATAATGAATCTAGTGATGAAATCATCAATAAATTTTGTCACCTAATGTGAAACAATTATCATATTAATGATGTATGGCAATGATGTGTTAATTTTGGTGCTTAATAAAGATGTTGAACATAATTTAAAAATCATCGCAATGAGATGATGGTGGAACTTTAATATGGTCTCTATGGATAAAGTGGGATAAATATAGTTAACTCCCAAACATGGTAAATGTATCAATGGAATCCTAATGCTTGGGTAAAATGAGGATGTAAATCCTAAAATATGAAATATGAAATATGAAATGACATAACCTAATCATGGTAAATATGTTATATGGTGAGTGTTTCACCCTATATTCTTTTATAAACTCCTAGTCGTGGTTTGGATACAGTTTTAGAGCTCTTTGTTGGTGGGCATGTTGCACATAGAGAGGTGCCATATATGAGGAATTAAGATCTTTGTTTTTCCTTAGAGAAACAGGATGGCGTAATTTCAAGGATGAAATTTCTTTTAAGATGTGTATGATGTGAAGGGTTAGATTTTGACTTGATTTTGAGGATGAAATTCTTTTTAAGATGTGTAGGATGTGATGGACCGATCTTTTGAAATCTTAAATGACTAATGACATTAGTAAATTTATGTGTTTGAGTTATATTAAGAGTTGTAAGTGTTTTGGTAAAGTTTGAGTGTTATTTGTTGTTGATATCATGTTTAAGATCCCCATATTTATGCATTTTTGAGTTATTTAATTGAATGGTCAAAAAAGTGAGTTTGGAATCAAAATTGGATGGCATCTAGTTTGGATGATAACAAAACTATGGTTAAAATCTCAGGAAGTTGTGAGGTTCCTAAAAGGAGATATTAAGATTTTAAATGGATGAAACAATATGTGTTTTTGGGTGTATTGGAATAAGGTTATTATGCATATGTGCATGATTTATGCATGAATGCCACACTGCATCTGGTTTGTTTGAGGAGTGTCACAGATGGAGTTAAGCAAACAGAGATCATGTCCCTTGATGTGATCTGACTGTGGTTTAGGATTTCTTCTTCCTTACGGTTACAGCCACACTCCCGACGGTGACCACGCACATCATGGTATTCACGCCTTGTGGCTCGATAGGTCGTGGGAACCAGTCAGTTGGACTCATCATGATTGTGGCTTCTCTTTAACCCCTCACTTGAGAGTGGAGATCAGGGAGTTCTAACCTCCCTGAAATTGTCTCATCTCCATTGTTTAACAAATAGAGAAGGGTAGGAGGGGGGAATGAGACGAAGGGAGTAGAACGTCCATAAGAAGAATATAAACAGAGGAGAAGCATGGACGAGGCAAAAGGAGAAGATTGCATCTAGTTGTACTGGTTTCTGTGGAGTTTGTCATGGTCAGCGAAGCCAATGGTTACAGAGAAGAAGATAAAGTATGAGTAATATTTAAAGAGTCCTCTTACCACAACATGAGGTTGTGAGTGAAACCTTAGACTTTGTGTTGCCCCGGGATGTTTTATCTTGGAGTTTCCTAGAACGGAGGTGCTTCGCCTGTTTTGGCTCTGCCACAACGGCTGCTTGCAGTGGCAAGCACGAAGCAGCTGGTTGTGGAGCTGTGACCGAGAAATCCAGGAGCCATGAAGGTCCTGGTGGAAATCGCGGAGCTATTGGAAGCGTGATAAGCTCACAAGGAAGATCGGGATGCAATTTGATTGCTCTCCGGAGAGGAGTACTACAACGACGGGTCTGTCCCAGATTCATGCGACGGATCGCGTGGAACGTGAGAAGAAAGGAAGAGAAGGAGGACCGGGTCTACAGTTCTGAACCAGACCAATACTAGCATGAACCGACCAGATAAGAACTTGAACCAGGTCCTGATCTGAGAACCAGCTTACAGAAGAAAGAGCCACGCTCAAGTCAGACGCCTACGTGATGGAACCCTATTGGCCCAAAATGTAAAAATTCCCAGAATTACTTAAATCTTGCATAAATCGTAGTAATTAGCAAAATTGTCAGAGAATTGTGAACAAACTACCAAAATTTTCAGAAAAATGAGTAGAACAACGTGAGAGCATAATATCGATCTTTTGATACTTACATCTTGGTGATATTAGGTAAGATATATTATGCATGTTGCATGAACAATAAATATCAAATGATGGCCTAAAATTATGATAATATGTCACTAAATCCATAATCGTGTTTATAACGCATCTGATTTCAAATATTATAATGTTGATGCATGAAGTCATAAAAACTGCTTCATCTAGCTATTTTGGGATAATTACACTAAATAAAATGTAATAAATAAGTTGATAACCAATAAATGATGGAAATATCACTATAACATTGTACCTGTTCCTAAAACTTTATATGTAATCCTAATATCAGTTTGACACATGTAACTCATGTTAATACGATGTTCCTCTTAATATATGGGTTTGAAACCTTAATTGCATTAATGAATGTGAAATAAGGTTAATATGTGCATATAATTACATGCAACAATATATTTGGATGATCTCTATTTATTTGACACATAATTGGAAAATAAGATCAGCGAGAATATGTGAAGAAGACAAGTCGAGAAATAATGATGGGTATTACCCTAATGACCGAAGCTAAACCCTAATGGATATAATTAGGTTTAATGATGATGATAACATGATAGTGATATGTGATCTTGTCTTAACCAGGGGTTTGACCAAGAATAAGAGTTGACTCATGAATGTGTCGATTAGATTATCGTGTTTGAAGGTACACTTTACCTCTTACTTTGCCTACTATTTAGTATGGTTGCATTATATGTATAGAAAATACTTGGCATATGATATTATATGAAATGATTGTTCTGGTATTTTATATTGCTTAATTTTCCATACATATAGTTATGAACACATCAAACATAATGTATGTGTTTCATTATATGAAAACACTAAACTCTTTGGTAGTACAGTAGTTGGAAGTGACTTAACTCTTTGGTAGTCGATCACATTGTACATATAATCTAATAATTTGGTAGTCGGTCATGAAGGTCTTAATCTTGAACTCCTTTAGAGTCAAGAGAATGCTCAAAACCTTTGGCAGTCAATCCATGGATATATAATGGAAAATGTTCTTAAAATTTGTCTTCATTTTTGTTAATAAACATCTTTGTTCAATTATGCTTTTGATATATATATATATATATATATATATATATATATATATATATATATATATATATATACATATATATATACATATATATATACATATATATATATATATCATGTTACTGCCAAGTATTAGCTTTATCTTATTGTCATGTCACAGTAATGAGAGGTTAAAAAAAACATGTATGCGTACTCAGTACAATATTTTAGAATATTGTGATGACGTGCATCACATGTAATCTTTTGTTTAGGTTGTGGACATATGCTTTTGAAGAACTAGTATAGTTGAGAGTTGTGTGGCGAGCTGATGTATAGGTGGACCTATTGTCTTAAGATCTTGTTAGTGTAGCACGTGCACATATAAATGTTATCATCCAATATGTATATCAAATGTTGTAACAATTTATTTTGTAATTATATGTTGAATGGTGAACATGTGTTGTATGGTTTTGTTCATGTACTTGTGCTACTATCGGTTTCCTCTTACTTCCTCTAATTTTTCTTCTTCTTGGCCTAGTATGCAGTGTTCAAATTGGGATTCTTACTGAGGTGAGGATTTCAATTCGGACGTCAAACATGTGGTCAAGGCGTTGAAAATCCAGGAAAGTCATATTTTATGAGAGTTCTTTTGTTTATATATCCATTCCCTAAACCACTTCTACCAAAAATATTGATAGCATTATATTGTTGAGTATTATGAAGGCCACAAGCACAGTAGAAGAACAACAAAAATTTCTAATGATAACCCTACAATAGGATCTTGTTGGTATCAATGTATTTGTTACAGCCCCAATGTTGGGTTCATAAGGAGAGAAATGTAATTTCTCATTTTAAAGATTTTGGAACAAATGATGATATAATTTGTGTTGAATAAATGAGTTTTGTTGAAAATAGCCTTGTTGTGTGATTTGTGGGCTTTATTGGCTATTGGGCCCAATAACAAGGAAATTCAATTAATTAATGAATGAATGAGAATTGAGATAAGAAAGGTGTGGAAACCTCTAGAAGGCAAATTTAAAGAGGATTTCGTGCCTCTTAGATTCCTTGGGTACCAAGGAGTCCAAAGTTGCAAAGAAAAGGCAATAAGAAAAAGAAAATATCAATTAAGTATTTCCTTGTTAATAAAGAAATTGAAAACATTGATGAAATGTGGAAAATATGTAAAAAGAGGTATAATTGGGTAATCCTTAGTGGAATTTAGTATCCCAAGGATTCCTTATGATAAAAGAAATACTAATGAGGAAAATAAAAGAGAAATAAAGAGGAATCCTAAAAAATAACTATTTTAGAAAAAGAAATAAACAAGATAATGAGAGGTAAAGAAGAATAATGCATTTAGATGCATCTAGAAGGATAATGAGTATCCTTAATGAGGAATTTCGAAATCTTTGAGTTTCTTGGGGTCCAAGGAGCCCCAATAAAGCGGAAGGAAAGAGAAAATACCAAAGATTGCAAAATAAGGGCATAATGTGATAAATTATTATTGACTTTTGTAATATGGATAAAAGGAAGTATTTTCTATTAAAAGAAAACATGATTTTGTGATAAATAATTAAGAGGCAAGTAATATGAAAATAAAGGAAGAGATTTTCGTAATCCTATTATCCCAAGAACAAGGAATATCAAAAGGATATGTAGGAGAGAGAATCTTGCTTCTCCTTGAAGGAATTGTTTTCCTACATGGAAAGGGATTCTTTGGTTCATGAATAGCCAACCTATGGCTTCGGTTCTCTTCCCTATAAAAGGGTAAGAGATCTGGTTCGAAGAGAAAGAGAACCCCACATTTCTCTAATCTCTACCTCTTCTTCCTACCGTGCTAACCCTAAACCATGGGTGGTGAGTTCTTTGGAGCAACGGAGAGACGTGGAGTCGTTTTGAGGAAGACCTGATGAACCACGATGATCAGTGGGAGATCCTTGGACGTCTTGGAGCGTCAATCTTTACCGGAATGCCTGCGACACCCCTGCAGCACGGCTGCAGCTAGGAAGTAGATTGCGAGGTTGCAGAGCCCACTTCCAGCGGTTGCGGCCAAACCCAGGGTAGCCCCACCTACGAGGGGTCACGGCGAAGGTAGGGGACTTGTCCCCGAAGGTCGTCGAGGGCCCAGGTGCGAAGGAGAAGCCGCACAAGGTCGGCTAGGGCAGCGCAGCCGGTCTGCGCAAGGATGAAGACGACGAGGGATACATTGGACGGTTATACCCCCGGGGTATGAAGCGCCAACCCATTTAAGTGAAGGGTAGAAGCGACATTCAGTTCTATTTTAAAATGAGTCGCATGCAAAGGCTACGTGGCATATTCCGATTGGTTCAAGTAAGTATTTTTACAAAATTCGTATCTAATGAACTGTAGCTCGGATAGATGCACATTATACATGAAACTTGCTCAGAAAATCGAGAGGAATCTAAATAAAATATAATTGGAGCCTGATTCCTTATGCAATTCGAAAAGTATATAGAGATACTATCTTTAATAGTTTAATCAATGAAAAACCTTAACCTTTGATGATTAATGAGTTAGAAAGGGTTAAATGAGTATATAAAGTTGATATTAGCCTGTTAATGATAAAAAGGATCATTAAGATTGGAAAAGGATGAATTTGCATGTAATTAGTTTAAATTTAGAGTTTCATATGCATGAATATACTTTAAATGGGCCTTGAAACCCTAATGTTGACTAAATCAACTATTAATGGATTTAATTGATTAATTTCATGATTAGAGTTGGAATATGTTGAATCCAAGATAATTCGAGCATTAAGTTCTTAATTTGTGGATAAATGCCCTAAATGTAGTAATTAGGGTTTTCTGATGAATAAAAGATGGAATTAATAACAAATCGAGTTCATATGTGATTTGAACCATAATGAACTATGAATTGATGATAAAGGCGTATAATGATCTTGACATGGTTTAAAAGGATTAAATAGTAGCTTTAATAAAAGAGGCTTAATGAGCTTAATTAATGGTTAATTATTCCTTTAATCCGGAATTAAGGATTAGATGTGGAAATAATTAGGGTTTGTGATCAATTGTGTTAAATTAGGGTTTAAAATATAACAGATAAAAGGAAACCCTAATTGCAATGGAAACCATAAAAGTGGCCTAGAAAGCCTAGGATGGAATCCAAGTCTAGCTTTAGAATGTTCTGGATAAACTATAACACTTGGATGCCATGCATTAATTTTAGGATAGGTTGATTACTTGTTGTTTGTTCTTTATCCTTATTGCTTGGACATCAAGTTACTCTGGATCAGGTATGTGGTTAATTATGATTAATCGCATTAGTTTCCCGAGGGTTTCCCGAATGTTTCCTCACATTGAATGCAATCTAAACAGTTTGGATGTTCATACTGCAATTATAAAGTCACTATAGTTATCACAATTATAAGGAAGTGTGTATTCTCGCACCTACATGCCACCCTGATGGAAGATGCCATAAAGGTCAGGCCCAAGAGGGTAGACCCATGGGTACCATGAGAGGTGACCCCAGACACCAAGCTCGGGAATGAGAAGGTGGTCTATGATGCATGACTATGAAGCACCATGAGAGATGACTCCCAGGCACCAAGCTCGGGATTGAGAATGTGGCCTTAAGTCAATGGCAAAAGAGAAACCCTAGAGGGGTATGCCAGGGTTAGGGCAAAAGCAGTGGAGAATGACACATTGAAAATGTAAATTGTCTTGATAAGTAATTTGATTGTGATTATTAAATTGTTAGCCATATGTGCAAACTTTTGGTTGTCCCCACATACCAATATATTTTGATATACTGACCGACGTTTTGTTTGTCAGCGTTTTAGGTACAAATGAAAAGAACAAATAGTAAAGTGGCATATGTGGAATTAAATGAGAAGTAACGTACACATGAGGATTAGTTAGAGTAACATCTTCATGGATAGATGTTTCGAAATCCCAGTTTTTCCAAGGTAAGAAAAGTTTTATTTTATACCAGTTTTCAGTTTAGTTGGTAAAGTTTATTAATTGTTATTGATTATTTGTCGAACCTTTGATCCTGTTAATTGAATAACGGCTCTGACCTTCGGGTCTCCCTTAATTGGGGGTTACCGGGAGACGGGGTCGTTACAGTATTGGAAGAACAAAGGTTGTAAGATATACCTTGTCATCAAAATAGGTTATTGGCATGCTAATGTGAAGATAATATGTGTTGTGTCTGTCATATTCCTCCTCTATGTGTACACACCATGAATATGGTCTTCATGTAGGGAAATATGGCATCAGAATAGGCAGAGGAAACAAAAAATTTATCTGCCATATTTCCCCTTAACAGGCACTCATATCAACAACTATGTAATGGGAAGGATGGTTTGCGAGGTCATACCTAATCCTGGAGTAAGTCCAGCGACAATTCCCTCACAATAGTATGTGTCTTTCTTATAGTTGCACCCTGACAACATCAGCAGTAGCTCGTTGTTGATCACCATAGACAACAGTTTACCTTGTGACCTTGTGCTCCTAGCAGTAGGCAACAACCTTCTCATTTCTATAGTTGTCCAAATGGAGAGCTCTTGTCCTTTTAGAAGAATAGACAAGAAGGATTTATCCCTTCTAGGTGGTGTACTCGTACCAACTTTCACTCCCACAATTGTTCTCCCTTGTTATCCCTCCCATTATTGAGTAGGACTTGCTCGAGTTCTCTTGGTAACTACAACCAGATAAGACAACAATTGTAAGAGTGATTGACATTGTGTTTGAAAATTCCTCAATACCCCTCTATTTATAGAAGGGTTAGGTTCAGGTTTCCCAGTCTGAGTGGGAGTCAAAGGGGACAAAATTCATGAATTTTCACATCCTACAAATGGTGAAATGGATGGTTCACATGTGAGCCGATCTTTTGGCATGTGAGGTGATCGGTTTAACCCTTGAACCGATCGTTTCATCATGTTTCTCGATCACAATTGTATTGGCTATTAATATTCAATTAATGTTTAACATGATTTTAGCACTAATCTTTGATCAAATTGAATTGATCAACCAAAAGGTCAGTTCACAACTTGAACCAGTCAGTTCACAACCTGAATCAGTCTCTTCACAACCTAAACTGGTCAATTCATGTACCTGAGCCGATTAGTTTATTTCCTGAACTAGATGGTTCATGGTCCAGATTTCCATATTAGTTTAAATTGGTCGGGCACTCTGAAATAATTGGTTCAACACTTGAATCGGTCAGTTCACAATCCAGTCAGTCAATATTCAACCAATATTGTTTAAATTGAATACCTTACTCTTTAGTAATAAAGTTTAAACTATATTCATGAATGAACTCCTAAGCCAAGTGTATCCTATGTGTGTGACCCCATATGTTCCAAGTTACAATGGCAAAGAATGTCCATAACTAATTTATGAAACCACTAGCGATGAGTGGTATCTAGGAACACATTGTTGCTACCCAAGCAATCTGAAAAGTTGGAAAACAACTTCAACCTACAATATGTGATTGGTGTTATAGTGATTGTATAATTCCTTTGTCACTAATATCCAGATTTAACTTGAGGCATGGACTCATTATTCTCTCAACATTCAATCCATGTTCCTCGAACCAGGGCAGATTATCTGAGATATATGTGACCTCAATATCATATATTGATTCACATCTTCACGTGAATTATTTTCTCAGTATCACTTATCAAATGGTCGGGATACCCTTCTACTATAGGAGGGACAAATCCCATCTACATCACTAACAGTCATCCCCAAGTGTCACAATGTACCCGAGCACCATCTTTATGGTAACCTTTATTCAAAGTCACGGTGAATTATGTTAAAGTACACCGAAAGACATGTGAAGAGTGTAGTGATTTTAAGTATAAGAACCACAATCACCATCATCTATATGAGAGATGATTTTGACTACCAATTATGGTTTCCATGTGTCACTCATCAAGGTAGATCTGTCTGATACACTATTATCCAACAAGTATCTATGTGTTTGGTTTGATATCACATATCATGACTGATGAGATTATATCATCAACCAACACACATTCTAATCTTACATGGTATTGTTGTCTATCATATTTGGGAATTGTTCTTGAATTTTCCCTTTTCACTGCACTTAAAGGATCATGTTGTAAATGATTTAACCCTTTAACGATTTTTAATGGAGAACATGGCATATTCTTTACTTTAGGATGGTTCTTCGCCTGGGATGACTCTTGGACCTTGCAAGCAATGTTTTTATTCTTAAAATGCGTATCCTATTTGTCCTCTTCTTCTATTTTACTAAGCTTAACTTCATAGGTTTGTAGGTTACTCATGAGTTCTTCACCAAGAAGAGTCTTGAGGTTTGAGGACTCTTCAATGGCAGTGGCTTTATAAAATTTGTAGGTCAGAAGCTACAAACTTTTCACCTTGATCCTTTACCTCAACGTGTTTTCCAAGAGCTCACGATCCATTAATGTGACTAGATAAGTACAAATGCATCTCAATAATTGATTTTATCATTGTCATCTTGAAATCATTGGTTGGAATTTAAGCTTTTTGACTTTAGAGACTTGACTTTCAGAGTCTCGTCATGTATCGTTCTAATCTTCCTTAGTATTTCATGGGTAGTCTCACATGAGGTAGATCGATTGAACTTAGAGATAGACATAGAGAGATAGAGAATTATCATGAATTGGGAATTAGGACTTTTTAGGGTGTCTTCATTATAAGTTTTGGGGTGTCGTAGGGAAGAACCACCATATTCCAGATTTGTAATCTTGTATCTTAATATGGATTTTCATATGTCTCTTCCAAACTATTATACTTAGCATCATCATACACTTATGTACACATGGATCAGATTCCTTCTAGGTTGAGATACCAAAGCATTTTTTCACTCATCTTTTCCATCTCATGGATCACTTGTCACAAAGAATTTCTAACTCTAATAGCACTAGTCAAATAAGGCACAAGAGGGGGTGAATTTAGATAATAAAAACATAATCGAGATAAGTTAGACCTTAAATTTAAACAAATTAAAAGTTATACAAGAAACCACAATATGACATAAGGATTTATAGTAAGTTTTTTTCAACATTGCCTGGGTTTTGATTGCTCTTAGGATTGTGATGGATACCTAAAGGATAATACTTCAAAGTTATAACTTGAGACTCTTCGGACACCCACAATGTTATACATGTCCAAATTAGTGAGACACAGTTAAAGACACGAACGTGGGGATGTTTAATTGCCTAAGACTAGGTTGTTACTTAGCTAAGAAAAATGGATGGAAGATGTATGTATAGAACTAAAACAAGTCAAACAAAATCAAACAAAACAAAACAAAGAAAGAAGATTTTGTCAAATACTAGTTATCAATAGAAGGAGTTCCACTTTATGTAACCAAGAAATAGAGAATATGTGCACCTCATTCTTGGACATAGACAACCCTTCAACACCCTAGAAAACAACCAGCATTCCAACCCAACATGCACTAAAGTGGTTACTCATTGGGGGTAATCCCATTCTCTTTTAGGAACCATGACTAAAACCCAATAAATAGCCTAAATCCTCTCTCAAAGATCACTGACAAACACCTCTAACTACTTCGGATTACCTGTTGGGTCCAAAATAGCAGTAGTGTCAAGAGTGGAAAAAGATCTACTAGGAATCCTAACACAGCGAACCTAGTCCTAGTTGGATGAATCAGGTTTACTTTTATTGTTCTAGTTAGATCTCTCTGACCTTGGATTTATTACAGATCTTCCCTTGGACCATTGTCCTCTTAGATTTTGATCCTAAGAACCTTCTCTACCCATTCTTACTAGTAATATCTTGAGGTTAGAAAATGTTGAAGTTCATGCAAGAAAGAGATCAACCAAACCAACAATCATAACCAAAAAGAGAAGATAGGACATAAACATCCAATATGCAGCTCAAACAGCAATAGAAAAGCCCAGTTGGCACTGAACAAAGTTGTAAATACATCATTTATACAAAAAGAAGAGGAGGAGGAAGAGATTTAGTGTATAGATGAGGGGTGGCTCTTGCTACTTAGCCTCCATATGGGATGGATCTCATCATGTGAATTGTCCATTTTTATTTCTTGGATTCCATGTCCTCCTTTCTCCTCAATTTTATCCTAAACAATAGCTTGCATAGATGGGTAGTAACAAACCCCACATCAGTTCGACAAACTAGGCTTGGTTCATTTAGTAGATGGAAGGATGAAGGTGGAAGTTGATGGCAATGAGTGGAGAATGGAGGTGGTTGATGGAAAATGGAGTGGATAGATGGATAATGGCACGAGACAATGGAATGGAAGTAGGGTTACATCCTTATCTGTCTCAAGCCTTGGGACTCTAATACCGATGTTTGGGGGGGGGGAAATGATAAACTTCTAGGCCTGGAGGTCAGGGCATGGTATTTGCAGTGGTATGTGATATATCTATGAGTGGGGATGAAATCAGCCCGATATAGATTGATTGGCTGAGTTTACACCATCGGTATACTAGACATAGGATTCCATCAGTGTATAAAGTTGTCAGTTGATGTCATCAGAGGTCACCATCGGAGTCAAGCAATGGTTGGTGCCATCATATGGTACCATCATAGCCGGTCATCAATTGGCTCGGTCGATGAACTATTTGGTGAACCTAGTCCAACTTCACTAATCCCAACCCAATTTCCTACCATCAATTGTGGAGAAATAGCTGGATACAGATCTCAATGAAGTTTTCCATTAGAGTGATTGTATGTCATCTCAGGTCACTGATGGATGATTATCATCAATGTCCCTTTGAAGAAGGAGGTCAACAAGGAACTAACACAAACCCAAGATGGTTTGGCTAAACCTGGGCTGATTTTGTGACATTGACTTGGCGAGATCAGATAGATGAAGATGGTGGCAGCAACTCACTATGTAAAGGGTTGAACCCGGTCCGACCTGGCTTGACCAGGACTAGTTTTATTCGGTCATATTGGTCAATCTGGTAAAATCTTTCTAGTCTTAATACAAGGAATTGAGGAAATCAATGTCTCGTAAATTTGGTACTATAAATTCCCAATATTTATCAAGTATACCTTGAAGAAGAGGTAAGTTACAAAAAAACTAAGTGTCTAGAATCATTTGGGCATATTAAGGCTATTAGGAACAACACTATAGTTAATTACTTATCTTAACATATAAATTTGGGTGTTATCAACCACCCCAAGCTTAATCCTTTGCTTATTCTCAAACAAAACTTTACTGAAAGAACAAAAGATAACATCTAAATTAAGCATGGGACTAGATGCTAAGATTGCAAAAAATAGCTTGAATCTATGAAGCACCCAAGGCATGTTATTTCAGAAACCCCATTGTTCAAGTAAAAACCTGCTAAAGTAAGATCATATAATGTATGAACATGTTTAAGCGAATTTACTATAACCCAACATTGTTCACTAGAACTTCATCCATATAGTGATCATTAAGAGGAGTCACTTAAGGAATCATGTAGGCGATGAAGGTGAGTAAAGACATGTCATGGCGTATTCATGTAAACCAATTGAGAATGATGCTCCTTCCACTTATTCAGGTCCTAAAATAAGAAAAGACTTTAATGACTTCAAGGGATCCGATCTACATCAGGTTGGTCCATGTCACAAGCAAGAGTCCCTACAATCTGAGCATGTTCTCTCAATGAAGTGATACAAACTCTTTATATTTTTCTTGAACCAATATTGCAACTAGGATGATCTCATAGGTCTCCTAGGGTATCCTAAAGAATTTCTAATGAGCTTTCAAGATGGGACCACCAGGAACGACATACCCACATTGGTAAGGATTCGTTCATCACCCTCTGTCTCTAAATTTAGGATCGGATGTCCAAATTTATAGTCGAAGTGGATCTAGGTCATCCAATTTGTTGGGTTTTGTGGAGAAAACGTGCATGATGGAAGCAACAAAAAAAAATTTCATGCAACCCAAAACAAGATCTCGTCGACAACATCGTATTTAGAAAGAGTGTTTGTGGGATATACCTTATCACAGAGCAAGTCTGGCGATGTCCTGCTGCACGATGGTGTACAATGTTGCTGGCCTACATAGACAGAACTTCTCTCCCGTTCACTGAGTGCATTGCAGGAAGATCCAATAGCACTCCTTTCGTGCAGTGATGTACGCAACTCGTAGCGCGTACGAATGGTCATAGATGTACTCCGAATGTAGGCGTCTCAGTGTCTGCGTCTCTACTTCGTCCACACATATGGACTAGAACTCCACTTCACGCTTCCTAAGCCGGCGGTAAGGAGTCGTCTCTGTGCGGTGGTGTGTTAGAGTCACGGTGCTCTCCTTTCTCTCCTGAGGATGGTTTCGGCTAGGGTTTACATACGTGAGCGTAAAATGAAAAGCCTCTCTCAAATATCTTATATAGATATCTGCCGTCAAGCCCCTTTAAATAGGAGATGAAAGGAAGTAGGGTTTCCTAAACCCATCAGTAAACAGAAATATTTCATTAATTAAAACGCTCGTGAATTAATTAGAATATTCTCGAATTAATTAATTAACCAAATAATCGCATTAATTGATTAATTAATATCTGACTCCTTACAATAGCTCGGGATGGCTCTATGGGCATATATATACCAACAGACTCCCACTTGCACTTAGAGCCAGTCAATCCAATATTATTCTAATCGATTACATAATCATTTTAGTAATCAATGTGATTCAGAGCAATTCCAATCAAATCCACAATTATACTCTTATTCCAACACATCCTATGTGTGTGACCTGGTAGGCTCTAAATTACATTGGCAATTATATCCATAATCATATTATGATTTCACAAGCAATGATTGGTATCTAGCAAGACTTCATTGCCACCCAAGTAATTGGATAAGTTGGAGAACAACTTAACCTATCATTCATGATTGGTGTTACAGTGATTGTATAGTTCCTTTATCGTTGATATCCATATTGAACTCAAGTCATGGAACTGTTATCCTCTTCAACGTTCAATCTATGTTCCTTGAACTAAAGCAGACTGTCTGAGATATATGTAAGTTCAATATCACATATTGACTCACATCAGCATGGCCATGCATTTCTCAGTCTCGCTTATCAAGTGGCCGAAATATCAAACTCTCGTAGGAAGGAAAAATTCCATCTACATCACTCATAGTCATCCCCATGTATCACAATGCACCCAAGCACCATCTTTATGGAAATCCTTATTCAGGACGATGGTGGATGATGTCAATGTACACTGAACGTCATGTGATAAATGTAGTGACTTCAGGTCTAAGAACCACAATCACCACCATCATTATGAGATGTGACTCTAACTACCAATCATGGTATCCATGTGTCACTCTCAAGGTGGGTCTGCCTGATACACTATTCTCTAACAAGTATCTATGTATTTGGTTTGATATCTCCTTATCATGGATAATGAGATTCTTCCATCAACCAACATACATTCTAATCTTATGTGTTATTGATGTGTATGGATATTTCCTCAATAACAACCGATTAGGGACAAAACAAGAATACATACTCTTAGCATACATATGATCCCACTATTCAGGTCATCAACCCGAAGACATATGTCATTGAGTATATTATTCTATAGTCATCTGTAAGTTTTATGGTCATCTCACAATATAAAACACAAACATATAAATTGGAAACTTGCCTTTATTGATATGATCAATGTAGTATTACAAATCATTTACATAGTATCCCTTTCCAATCATCAAATGATAGTATCTATGGGCATACATACCAATAGATTCCCACTTGCACTTATACCCAATCACTCATGAATCTCAATCCAAGTGATCAAACATGTCTGTCATGTTTCTGTTGTAAAAGTGCTTTTGTGAGCAGGTCAGCCACATTGTTTTCTACAGGTACTCTGCAAATCTTCACATCTCCTCGATGTATGATTTCTCGTATGAGATGGAACTGCCATAGAATATGTTTGGAACGTTGGTGCGATCTTGGTTCTTTAGCCTGTGCAATTTCTCTATTGTTGTCGCAAAACAACTCAATTGCATCACCAGCGCTTGGAACCACTCCAAGTTCAGAAATGAACTTTTTGATCCAGACAACTTCCTTTGCAGCATTAGATGCGACAATATATTTGGCCTCTGTTGTAGAATCTGCAACCGTCTCTTGCTTGGAACTCTTCCAGCTCACAACTTTGTTGTTCGGGAAAAACACAAACCCAGATTGCAATCTATAGTCATCTTTGTCAGTTTGGAAGATAGCATCGGTGTAACCCTTTACCATGAGCTCTTCCTCACCACCGTATATCAAGAATTGATCCTTAGTCCTTCTCAAGTACTTTAGGATGTTCTTTACGACTGTCCAGTGACATTCACCTGGATCTGACTGATACCGACTCATCATGCTCAAAGCATACGACACATCAGGACAAGTATATAACATAATGTACATGATAGATCCAATTGATGATGCATATGGAATCTTACTCATGCGCACCCGTTCATCACATGAACTAGTACATTAGGGTTTAGAGACCGTAACCCCATGGGACATGGGCAAGTTACCTCTCTTAGAACCCTCCATGCTAAAACATATGTGAGATCTACATCCGGTATCCAGTACCCATGATGAAGAAGTATTTAAGTTTATCTCAATAACATATATACCTAAAGTGGAAATCTCCTGCTTTTTCTTCCTCAGTTCCTCTAGGTAGAGAGGATATTCTTTTCTAATGTCCAGCCTGGTGACAATGGTGACAACTGCCTTCTTTGGAGATCCCACCTTTAGCTTTGAGCGTGGATGACTTTGGCTTCTGCCCGGCTTTATAACCTTTCTTAGCCTTGCCTTTGCCTTTTGACTTTCGCTTTGTCTTATCGATCATCATCACAGACTTGCGCTTGTCTTTCTTCATATGTGCTTCAGCTATCCTCAACATGCCCAACAATTCTGACAACGGCTTGTCAAGATTGTTCATGTTGTAGTTCATGACAAAATGACTATATGATTTGGGCAACGATTGTAGAATCACATCAGTGGACAACTCTTGACCTAGGGGAAATCCCAGTTTGGATAGGCTTTCCACGTACCCAATCAAAGTGAGTATATGGGTGCCAACTGAGTCTCCCTCTTTCATCTTGCTCCTGAACAAAGCCTTGGAGACATCATATCTCTCCTATCTTACTTGATGTTGATACATGTTCTTGAGATGTGTTACCATCTCCATGACACTCATGTTCTCATGCTTCTCTTGCAACTCATAGTTCATTGAGAACAACATCAGACACTTGACATCCACAATATCATCAAGGTGCTTCTTGTAAGCATTCTTTTCAGACTTGGGCGCATTTGAGGCGGGTTCTGCTGGCTCTGGTGTTCCAAGGACATAGAGCTTACGCTCATGCGTGAGAACAATTCTCAGCGTCGTAAACCAGTTTTGAAAGTTGGTTCCAGTAAGTTTGTCCTTCTCAAGGACTGATCGCAACGAGAAAGTGTGAGTGTTGTTTGCCATTTGATTGCTATAAAAGAAAAAGTTTCCATTTAGTCCAAAACATTTTGACTTGTTAAGATTCGATAAATGAGATTAATTAGGACTTTAATTAATTACACTCCTACTATTTTATTCAAATTGATAGCCCTCACTATCAACTCAGAATATTGTAGCGTACAACCTTCTAGTGAGCCAAAATCCAAAATAATTGGATAAATGCCCAGCCAACGCCAGTGTCAAAGACCAAATACTAAGGTAGGCAACTTTTGCCAATTGCATCATATGCAACTCTTGGATAGATGATCATGCACAACTCCTTGCCATGATGCATCTGTGTGTCTCTAGGTACTTGATCCTATCAAGGTTCCCTAGTTAAGTCCAACCCATAAGCCAACACGATGAGTGTTCACCCTGCGGAGGCAGACCCACACACCCACCATCACACTTCCACGAGATAGATAGTATACCACGCGGAGGCGTGCCCACACATAGTCGATCAAGCTTTTCATGTGTGTTGCTTTATGGAAGGAAACTAAAACTTAATATTATTAATTGAGGGGTTTTATTAATACATATACATATCCAAACACCACATACTTATAGTACGTATCATATACTACTATATCCACAACCACAAATGACAAACATGCAATCAAAAATACAAATACATCGGTTAGGGCCATACTATTGTAATCCTTTGGAGCAACAAAGCATTACTGTCCACCTATGGTCTTATGCATCTCATGCAACAACACCTGTGAATCAACCTGTAAGAATCTGCATTACAATGAGCAACTTCATGGATGCTCTGTGAGGTTGGAACTTCAAGTTACCTCTTGGAATTGGATCTTCATGTTGCTTCTCCATGGACGCTCCTTGGAGTTGGATCTTCAAGTTGCTTCTTGGAATTGGATCTTCATGGTGCTTCTCCATGGACGCTCCTTGGATTTGGATCTTCAAGTGGCCTCCTTACATCAAGTTGACAAAGGCTAAAACTAATCATATCTCTATTACATCATATGAGTACACATATAAAGGGAAAGAATTAATTACACTTTGAAATAAAAGATGAGGCTCAGCATGCAAGTCAAATACTTTATACAAAGGATCCACGTATAACCATTATACATCCATAGCATTCACAAACAAACATATCCACAAGATTGATATCCACATTCATTCAAAACATTCACAAAAAGGGGATACTAGGGCATAACCGTGCATGCATTCACCACATAAAATAGAATTTAAAGGCGACGTGTATGATATCATAGGTATATCTACATATACGTATATACATATTAAAATTGTAGTACTTTTAATGCGGAACATTCCCCATCAACTAAATTTTTGACTCCCACGTAGACTATGCGGGGTACACAGGGGAAGCTCCCCTGTGCGGGGTCTCCCCTGAATGGTCTATGGAATTTTACTTCCGTGCACTTAGGAAAATCAGTATTTTCCATAGTCGACCCCGTTTGAAACGTCCAAAATAGAAGCCTGCGGTGTATGTGGAATTAGGTTTAGATTTTCACATGAGCAGTTTTAATTCACATCGTATGCAACATAGAAAATAGTATACAATGATTCGATCATATCAAAGCAAATCCAAATACGTCGTAGATCGACGCTGCTCTGATACCACTATTGGGTTTTGTGGAGAAAATATGTGTGGTAGAAGCAACAAAAAAAATTCCACACAACCCGAAATAGGATCTCGTCGACAACAATGTATTTAGAAAGAGTGTTTGCGGGATATACCTTATTGCGAAGTAAGTCCAGCGATGTCCCGTTGCACGATGGTGTGCAATGTTGCTGGCCTACATGAACAGAACTTCTCTCCCATTCATTGAGTGCATCGTAGGAAGATCTCGTGGCACTCCTTTCGTGCGGTGATGTACACCGCTCGTAGCGCGTACGGATGGTCGTAGATGTCCTCCGAATACAAACATCTCAGCGTCTACGTCTCTACTTCGTCTACACAGATGGACTAGAACTCCACGTCGCACTTCCTAAGCTGGTGGGAAGGAGTTATCTCTCTGTGGAGGCGTGCTAGCGTCGTGGTACTCTCCTTTCTCTCCTAAGGATGGTGAAGGCTAGGGTTTACGTATGTGAGTGTAAACTGAAAAGCCTCTCTCAAATATCTTATATAGATATCGGCTGTCAAGCCCCTTTAAATAGGAGACGAAAGGAAGTAGGGTTTCCTAAATCCATCGGTAAACAGAAACACTGCATTAATTAAAATGCTCGTGGATTAATTAGAATATTCTGGAATTAATTAATTCACGAAATAATCACATTAATTGATGAATTAATATTTGACTCCTTGTAATAGCTTGGGATGGCTCTATGGGCATATATATACCAACACAATCATCATCAAACATGGGGAAAATTTATGTGAATCTATATGTAAACCGTACATGCCAAACTTATCCTCTAAGTTGGGGGATAGGTTGTCCTCATGTCTGCAATGATATTATCAAAAATGTCCTCTATGCACCATCCTAAATGTCACCACCCTAAAGGGGGGTGAAGTTTAATTGATATTGTGAAAATTTAGCTTGGCAGCATCATTAATAGCATCACCCCACTATCATGTAGTCATATTCATCATCATCATCATCATATAATATATTGTTCTATCCCAAGCTATATGCATAGTCAATAGAAAAATTACAAGAGTCAACTCGTGTTGTTTCATTCTAAGCTAGTACAAAAAACAAGGTGGGCCAATCAACTATACCTTCTAGATGATCTAAAGGTGATGTAGAGTTTGTTTGTCTATCTTGTGGCGCTTGAGGGTATTCATCATCTACCCTAGTGTAAGGGTATTGTGGCTCCTTCACTAGTTGCACAACTGGATCAACTAGGTGGAGTGAAGGACTTCCCTGATTTGGTATGTATTCACAAAAAAAAATCTAGGTGAATCCAGTGGGTGGTCTAAATAGGATAATGATATGAGTTCCTCATCGAGTCTGGTGGAGAGTGTTTGATGATTGAAACCTTCATGAGTGTACACTGGCACTTGTAGGTGTGATAGAACTAAACTATCAAGATCTTGACATATCCCTCTTTACAAGATAGCTCCACTTCTAAGTTGTTGACTTGGGCTGAAATGCCTCAAGATTCACCATTTGTTCTGTGTATAATTGTTGAGGCTCTATCTTATCAAGAAAATGCACGTGGATGAAACTCTATTCGGTAGCTTGAAGTGTGATTATGGTGTGGGTCATTTTCTTTGTCACCTGTTGTAGTTGGCGGTCCTTCCTCTCAAGTATGACTTGAAGTGGATATGTATGGTTTTGAAGGTGATCTGGCCAGGTGGAGAGAATTGCATTGGAACTTTCTCTCCCAATTGATACTGCTTAATTCATCTCTCAATTTTGTGAATATATGGCATACGAGATGATTGGCATTCTCTATTTTGGAGGCCATAGTTCTGGTGTACCCTTATTTGGGAGGGTAGGTGTAGGATGTAGATATAGTGGATTCATGAGTATGATCTAGCTGAGTATATGAGGACAGTGGGAGTGAATGTAGTTCAAATATCTGAAGTGCATGACTTTCAATTATTTGCCAACAGTCAAGACTGTTGAAAATTTTGTGAGGGTAGGTGGATAATATGATATGCCTTGATGTGTCTAGATCCATTTGTGTAGATGAAAAATAATGAAAGAAGAGAAAAAGAGTATCAGTGTATATGGACAAATATTGTAACAAAAAGGAGAAAATGTGTAGGCCTAGTCTAAACATAACAAAATCTTTGGGTGTTAAATGTGAAAATACCACATCCCTGCTAACGGTGCTAAAATTTGATCACCCTTGGGACCATGTTCGGTCCCTAAAGGATCAGACTTTAGATTTAAAATTTGAATTTCTTGCAATATCGCAACATTATACAGGGGTCAAAGTAGTGATATGGGGTCAAACACATGGGCATGGGGATGTTTAATCATCTAACACTCGATTCTTACTTTTCTAAGCAAAATGGATGGTAGATATATATGTATAACTAAAACAAGTCAAACAAAATCAAACAAATAAAAACCAAGAAAGCAGATTCCTTAAAATCCTACTCATTTAAACAAGTAGTTTCAGACTATGAAATCACAAATTTGACAATCGATGCACCTCTTTCTCGAGTATTGACAACCCTCAAATACACTAACAATAAACTAGTTGTCTAAAGAGTGGGATAAGCCACCCTCTACTAAAATATGGTAAACAAAACACATTGGAAATCAGCGGAATAAAAATTTCTGACTATATTCAATTTCAAAAAAGATTGTACAAGATACATCAAAAATCTCCCTTTTAGGGTTACATCATCATACACAACTAGGATCTAGATAAAGGGAAGTCTATACTACTCCACTTTTGTCTCCAAGAAACATATCCATAAGCTAAGTCCATGCTAATGCTAAGATCTTCATGCCTTATCCATCACCTCGCTCCACATCGGGGTGATTGGGAAAGCACCCAGCAAAAGGGAAGGAAAATAAAAGTATGTGTCGCTAAACTATACTAAAGGTGACAAGATAAATATAACAAATAAATCAGGTTAGGGAATCATCAAAAGATGAGACATCAAGAGTATGAGGCAATATATAAAAGAATATTTCAATAGATGCTTGCCATAAACAAAGTATAATAAAAAAATTGCATGCATGATTAATATTGACTACCTTAACTAAGTAGGGTTGAGGAACCTACCGGACCTTCAACCAAAAGGGTGAGGGGAAGAGAATGTTCATTCAAACCATCTCAATGTAGAGGGGAATGACAAGGTCATCCCTAAAGAGATTCAAAGGACAATATACCAATACTAGCTTGGTAGCTCTAATTATAAGAGAACTCAACCAACATGAGATATTTGTCCCAAAAAACTCCCCAGTACATCAGACAAGCTCGCAAAAGATCTTATAGAATTTGAACCATCCTCTCAGATTGACCACCGATCTGAGGATGGTAGGAAGTACTGAAATTTAGATATGATCCCATCTCTTCTTGAATGTGTCTCCACATGTAGGATGTAAACTTAGAATCTCTATCATACATTATAGATTTCAACACACAATGAAAATGGACTATCCAATCCATGTATATTCAAGCCATGTCAAGAACCTTTTATGGAGTATTGAAAGGTAGGAAATAATCAGACTTGGTGAGTTTATCCACTGCAACCCAAACTGCATCAAAACCGCCTCTAGATTTCGAAAACCCAGTCACAAAATCAATCGTAATATTTTTTCACTTCCACTTTGGTATATCAAGAGGCTGAAGAAGTCTGTTGGGTCTTTGATGTTCAATCTTTATTTTTTGATGAGTCAAACATTTTGAAACAGAAGTAGTAATATCCTTCATCATATTTTTCCTCCAAAATCTTCTTTGTAGATCCTTGTACATCTTGGTGGTTCCTAGGTGAATGGTATACTTTGATCCATGAGCCTCATTCAACACTAACTATTTCATACCATTCACATATGATATCCATAATCGATGACAAAAATGAATTTCACCATAAACACCAACAAAAGATTGTGTTTGTGGTTTTTTGGTTAGGTATTTCATATCATCAAGGACATGTTTAGCCATTTGAGATGCAATCACCTCAGATATCCTTGATTGAGTAACCATGAGACTAGCCATGTGCACATATATCCTATCCATCGACAATATCATCCACATATTCCTTCAGTTCAAGTCTCTGTCTAGAAACATGATTCATACTTCTCCATACAAAATAATAGAAAGACATGCAAACAACATCCTTCTTATGACTAAAGACATCAATGACTACATTAGCTTTTCCGAGATGATAATTGATTGTGAAATACCAATCCTTTAATTAATCCATCCAACACCTTTGTCTCTGATTCAATCCTTCAGTGTCATAAGATAGGGAAGACCTTTATGATCGTATAAAACCTCAAATTGCACTCCATACAGATAATGCCTTCAAATCTTGAGAGCATGAATAATGGTTGCAAGCTCAAGATTGTGGGTCAACCAATTCTCTTCATTCAGTGTCACTTGGCACAAGGCCTAAGTATAACCCTTCCTTCTTGCATAAGGACACAACCTAAGACTTCTCTAGATTCATTAATATAGATGATATAAGTGTTTCCTTCAATGAGCAAGGAAAAAACAGGGGCAATTGTAAAACAACACTTCAACTCTATAAAGCCCTTTTTACATTCTAGGGTCCCGACGAACTTGACATCCTTGTGAGTCAGCTTGGTTAGAGGATGAGTCAGCTTGAAAAAATTCTTAATAAACATCTATATTAACCTCAATGGTTTTTTTGAAGGTGGGGAGGGATCATAAATTTCCTTTCCGCCTCCATCTAGGATTTTTCATTTCTTCTTCTCACATATAATGTGGTATAGTGTGGACTTGACTTTAGATCTAGATGTACAAGATTTCATTTTTTGAGAAGATCTTCATACTAAATAAGGAACTTAAATGATAAATACAATAATGGAGATAATCTCATGACAAACAATCAATACAATAGAGATAAACTATATATAGGCCAATCATCGATACCCAAACATGTAACTAAGGTTAGTTACCATTGGATATGTTTTGGAATAGGATGGAAGAATATTATAATGAGAGGGCCAAAATTGTAATAAGACAGTCAAAATTGTAATAGAGTGACTCGTTTTGAAATACAACATACACTTTTATTATTTATGATAAATCTCATTTTTATAATTTTCAGAAGAATATAAACAACATGTTGTTTTTACAAAATGAATCTTTATATTATAACTTTGGTCATTTATTTACAATTAATGCCTTCCTGTTACATAACAGATCAACGGTGACAAAAGATAGTTACCCGCGTGAGCAACAAATATATCCCCCATATATACATATAATATATATACACATATATGCACACACACACACACACACACACACACACATATATATATATATATATATGGTGTTCATTCAATGCACGTGCGTATAGCTACCCACTCCACATTTGGTTTTTTTTTTGAGGTTTCTTACTTTACACATGTAGAGGGTTACTTTACCTTGCAAACTGTTACTTTTCATGCATAAACAATTGCTTTCGTAACAATTATAATAAATATATAATTAAATATTTATTCTAGAATTTTTACTATATATTTTACATGATTTTATTTTTTGAGTCGAGTAGTTTCTCTTTGGTCAGTATAATTATTTTTTTATAAAGTGAGTTATTTTTCTGACCAAACATATACTTTTCTGGGAGGCACGAGTAGAGAATTCTAGGATACCCACGCGGGTATTAAATATGGACCATATAGTTACTTTTTTATCCAATGAGTTACTTTTCTAACCGAATAGTTACTTTTTTTATCAGAAAAGTAACTCACTGGACAAAAATAACTATATGGTCCATATTTGATACCCGTGCGAGTAGCTTAAATTTCCCTACGTATGCCTCCTAAAAAGTAACTATTCGGTCAGAAAAGTAACTCACTAGATTAAAAAACAATATTGACCAAAAATTAACCACTCGAATCAAAAAGTAAAACCGTGTAAAATACACAATAAAAATTCTAGAATAAATATGTAATTATATATTTGTTGTAGTTGTTACAAATGTAAGTGCTTATGCATGAAAATTAATAGTTTTTAGGTAAAGTAACCCTCTACATGTGTAAAGCAAGAAACTCCAAAAAAAATAACCAAATGTGGAGTATGTAGTTACCGGCGCGGGCACTGAATGAATGCCATATATATAATATACTAGTAAACAAACACGTGAACATGCATGTATCTATTTTAAATCTAAAAGAATATGTTAGATTTTTTTAATTGTAACTAAAAATACATCTGTATTTTTAAATAAACCTAAAGTAAATACTTTCTATTGTATTTAAATATTATATTTTCTTACAAAATAGTGAATACATATTCTATGATAGTATTAGTCATGAATGAGTCGACTCAATTAAGAACAACCATTTTGTAAGGGTGAAACCGTGAGAGGGGAGTGTAGAAAGATAATTATTTTTCACAACCAAAGCCATATTTTCACAATTAAACATTGTGAACCAATAAAGCATTACAAATGTATAATGAAATAAATCATAGCAGAAAGAAAGTATGTATTTGTATTTAACAAATACAACTATTTGGATATTAAAATATTAGATGTAGACTATTATGATTATTAATATATGACATATCTCCATGCTAGTGGAATGTGGAAGGCACATGGTAACTACTATGCATAGGGACAAAGGGGAGATAATGAGTAAACAAGAGATAAGAGAGTAGAAAATAAGAAAGAAAAGTGAGCAAGTTGTGAAAGATTTGAGAACAAAGAAATATAGTTGAGGATGTTTCTTCATTTTAGAACCCTCAACATATTCGGTTATATTTTTTAACTAATTTTAAAATTGAAGTAATATGTGAAAAAATCTCCTTCTGTAATATATATATATATATATATATATATATGTATATATATATGGATCCATCTTTAATACCTGCGCGGGTAGCTACCCACCCCCTATTTTAGTTATTTTTTTAGAGTTTTTTACTTTTGACATGTAGAGGGTTACTTTACCTTACAAACTGTTACTTTTCATGCATAGATAGTTAGATTTGTCATAACAGATTCAAAGATATGATTATATATATATATATATATATATATATATATATATATATATATATATATATTTGATGTGTATTCTGCCCTAATTTAGGCCCTGTTTGGTAGGGTGTTGTTTAAGCTCCTTACAATCATTTGTTCAGTTTTCCGTTTTGCATTTTATTTGGTTGGGTGTGTTAGGATGTAGTTGGATGAGTTATAACTGCATACAACCACACAGTTTACTCTGAATTCCTGGTGTTTGTACCACACCGAATCAGGAGGTGGTCGGGTGTAGTTACGTATTGGCAGAAAGAAGAAAACACCGACTGTTGTATCAGCAACCTTCAAATTTGAGCCGCTTGAACGGAACCGGCCCCACAACAATACGGGAAAGTAAATATTTAGTAAATCTTCTACTATCTGCTCTCGGTGGGGCCCACAAAAGCTAGAACATGCGATATGGACAACCTGTAAATACAATACTTTTTTATACAAACCAAATGAACGTGTATGAATGTGCGGAGTCACTGCTGCATCCAACCAAATACTATTTTCAGGGTTGCAAAAGCATGATTTAGTTTGATCAACTATCTAATTCACAAAATGTCATCCTACTACATCCTACCAAACATGGACTTAGTCTTTTAGTCATATAATTACTTTCTTATCTTAATAGTTACTTTTTTGTCCACCCAGTTACTTTTCTGACTGTATAGTTACTCTTTTAGCCGAGGGGTAGCGAACTTCAGGCTACCCGCGCGGGTATTGAACGAACGCCATATATATATATATATATATATATATATATATATATGGAAAGTGTTTTATGTTTTCTTTATATCTTTATAAATTAGAGTTGTGAGAAAAAATTAGTGAGAAGTGAGAGAGGAGAGAGAGAGAGAGAGTAAAAACAATTAACAAATAAGTGGAAAGATGTATGAAGAGAGAAAAGTTAAATCGGATGTAGGATATTCAAATTGAACAACCTGATGAGTTTGGTATGTTCTACAAAAATGGAAATTGCATATGAGGGGTTTATTCAATAAACTCAATCCCTATGTAATACATAGTAGAATCTTTTATTGTTTGTTTGATTGATTGTGTCTTTTTTTTTTACAGAATATAATGGGTACTTCAATTTTTATCAAATTGGAAAGAGCAACATTAGATAGAAACATGGGAGTGGCAAAAAAAGATCGAAGCATGAGAGAAAGTTTGTGAAGTTATTGAACGTAGCATGACATGGAAGCTAGGAGGACATATTTTAAATTGGAAATTTAAAAATTGTGTGGCTAGCTTTTAACATTACATGTGCGTTGTAGAATTATTTTTTGAATTGTAATCGTCATGTTGTTGGTAACTTGGAAGGGGTGATAGAAAATAATTGAAAAGTAGGAGAGAAAATAATTGTTAGATTAAAGAAAACATTGTTCATTATTACAAAATCTACCAAATATCATATATATAAATGTCGTAATTATAGTTGGAATATGTTCATATTCATGAATTCTATTTTTCTTTTAATGTAAATTCATTGTTGTAATAATATGTGTCTAGTTTGAGAAATAATCATTGTAACATTTGATGTATAGAAAAAATTAAGTTTGACCCATGTTAATTAAATAAACTAAAGGCTAATATACATGTATGTTGCATATACCAATAGTGATTCTTAAGGCTGTGTTTGATACGTGGTGGCAAAATATGTGATGATGGTGACAGTGATAGTTACGGTGATGATAGAATTGTTAAAATTATTGTTTGGTAACACTTACATTGTGATGGTGAAAGGGATGGAGAAATATTTAAAATGTGTTGTTTGTTATATGGTTACGGTCATGGAGATAGCAAAAAGGTGTGATGGGAAACGTTGTCCTGGAGGAAAAAAATGTGACGGTAAGTTGTCCAGGAGGAAAAAAAGTGTCTTGGTGGAAAAAGATGTGACAAAAAATTTGATCTTGGAGGTAGAAAACTCATCTTGGAGAGAAACATTATGGTGGGAATTTTTTCTATTAAAAATAAAGATTTTTAATGATAAATAAATACTTTTAGTTGGTAATGGATACATGAACATATAAAAAATGAAAAAATTGTCTGAAAAAATAAGATATATAAATAGTATTTAGAGAAAAATAAGTTTTGGTGGGAAGTCAAAATTTGTTGGCGGGAAAGAAATCTTAGAGGGAAACGTGTGGCATAGGGAGGGTAGGAAAAATTATAGTAGAAATTTTCTTTGTACATATATCTATATATTAATGGAGACTTAAAAAGAATTTTTTTCACCATCATTCAACCATGTTTTTCCATGGGGACAAAAATAGACCAAAATTGACCATGGAAAAATTCTGTATCATTATCACCATGCCTACCAAATAATATTTTTATTTCACTATCATTCCATATCACCATGATTCACCACGTACCAAACACAACATAAACGTTGTCATATTCTGTAGACATATCCAAATTGGTCTCTTATTGCAATTTTTCATGAATAATGCAAAACCAGAAGTTTAGTGGAAAGAAAGAGGAAATGAATATCTTGTATTTTTATAGTAAGAAAAATTGAATCAAATTAGTGAATAGACTTTCTGTGATAGTGTTATTCATGAATAAGAAAATTCATTTAAGAATGACTAATCTATAGCTTTGAAACGACAAGAGCAGAGTGTAGAATGATAATTACTATTTCATAATCAATACCATGTTTTCACAATTGCACATCGTGAATCAATGGACCATACAAATGTACAAAGAAATAAATCATAGCAGAAAGATAGAATATATCAATAATAAACAAATAGTGACTATTTAAAGATAATGACAATTTAAAGATAAAAATATTAGATACAAACAATTATCATTCACAATATATGTCACATCTCCACGTTTATGGAATGTTTGTGGCATCGTGGTAACTACCATGCATGACGATAAAGAGACATATAATAAATAAACAAGACACATGACAGAGAAATAAAAAAATGATAAACTGGAGAAAAAATGTGAGAAGAAAGAAAGAGTGTTGAGGATGATGCTTCATTTTAAAATCTTCAATTTGTTTGGTTAATATTTTAAAATATTTCATAAATTTGAGTAATGAGTGAAACATTGCTCCTTTATAATAGTATACATGAAAGTGTTTATGTTCCTTAATATATAGGAATATAAGCATTGTGGGATAAAATGAGTGAGTAGTGTGAGAGAGTGAGTGAAAGGAATCAACAAATGAGTAGAAACAATTTTTGAAGATTGAAAAGTCAAATCGCATGTATCATATTCAAATTATAACCATTCAATTACTTTTATATTTTATGCTAAAATGAAGATGACATTTTAGGAGTTTATTCAATAAACTCACTCTCTTTGTATTACATAAAAAATATTGTGTTGTTTGTTTAATCGATCTTGCAGTTTGCTTTTTACATAAAACAATAGGTACTTCAAATTTTTGTGAATTGAAAAAAAGCAAGATTAGATAGAAACATGGAGAGGCAAGAGATAAAAAAACCAAAGTGTGCAATAGAATATAGCATGACATGGAAGCTAGAAGGACATATTTTAGTTTTGTTAATGAAAATTTTGCGTGGCTAGTTTTGAATATTAGATGTGTGTTTCAAAATTATTTTTTGAATGGTAAGGAACATGTTGTTGGTGTGGAATGGGTAAGAGAAAATAAATGTTAGATAACAAAACACATTACTCATTATCATAAAATTTACCGTACATGATATTAATAAATGTCAAAATTGTAGTTGAATGCTGTTCATATGTAAGGGGTCATGTATTCTTCTTTTAGTGTAAATTTGTAGTCATTTTCTTATATTTTTGTGTTGAGAAACAATCATTGTAACATTTAACACATATAGGAATCAACCTTGATATATATATTATTTGAACAAATTTGTGACTAAGATACATGTATTTTGCATATGCCAACTTGTTTCTTAAGCATAAGATTTAGTACAGAAATATATTTTTTCTCTTATTCTGATTTTTAATGAACGAAAAAAGCAAAATTTTAGCATAAGAATGAGAATATATATATATATATATATATATATATATATATATATATATATATGGTATATTAGTAGTAAGAAATAGTGAATCAAAATTAATGAAATG
Organism: Alisma plantago-aquatica; assembly: GCA_963693085.1. NCBI lineage: Eukaryota > Viridiplantae > Streptophyta > Magnoliopsida > Alismatales > Alismataceae > Alisma > Alisma plantago-aquatica. The sequence continues at coordinate 98,301,926 of OY856412.1, read as the reverse complement.
GTAATATTACAGTTCGGTGGCTATGAAATATATTTGACCTTGGAAGTACTCGCTACAAGCAGGGGCGGAACTAGGAAGGAGGGTGGGGGCTCTAGCTCCCATCCCCCACAAAAAAAAGATAAAATATAATTATAAAATATAAAAAATACAAATGATAATTAGATATATACATGTTTCACAGTGTGTTTGACATAAAGAGTGACTAGCTAAAGTTGTACTTTGTATCTTTAGTTGTGTAAATGGTGCAGGTTCCAATCTTAGAGTGTGCATATTTTATTTTTCAGCCCCCTTTAGGAACTCAACCCCCCCCTATTGTGTATTTTTAGTTCCGCCCCTAGCTACAAGACCAACATATGATGTGACTCAGATATGTATATGATTCATTTTAAGAAAATAAAATAAGGCATGCATATTAGTTAGCAAATTTATATGGAAACAAGCCTATCATCCAACAGTTGGTATCCTCTCCACTCTATACAATTCTAACTCTCCTTTCCCTATGAAAGCTCAATCATCATCCTAGATAAGATCGCATCTCTCATCCCATACAAATGGCATGATTATGTCCTTCTCGTGTTCATTTTTCATCATGCAATTACTACATCCGCAGTAATCTTCTTCCCAAGTTCTCCATTTCTTCATTACCGTACCCAATCATCGTGTCTCTCCCCATAACTCTTCATTTCCCTCTTATATAGAAAGAGTTTCAAAATGATAACGAACATCAACGTTTAACACCACAAATATGCACACAGATGATTTATTAAGCAACAAAAAAAATACTAATATATTTATAATTTTGAGAACATATCAGCCCCTTGCCGCCCATCCTCAATCCTTTAGATGACCATGCAGTCTACATCTCCCAACCCTATTAATACATGACACAACTGATGACTCCACAAGCACATTATATAAGTTCTCTTGGAATATCAGACGTTCCTAGCTGAAGGTTCGCTATTTCTCTACATTTCTCTAAATGGTACCTTTGGAGGAGAGGGCAATCATTTCAAAGCATGTGATCTTGTCACTTGTTCTGGGACTAGGATAAGCAGCTGAGAGAATATCATCCTTTAGCATTGATGGAGACCTAGAGTTCCTTGAGAATTGAGCATAACTTCTCCATAAATGCATTATTGAACCCTTTTCATTGATCAGACTGCTGAGGATGTATTGTGGAATGGTAAGCTAATGATTCCAAAGTTTGTTCTTGTATACTTTGTTTGCATGCTGATTCTGTTTTCAGATCAGAAGCACTCGTTGCACTTTTGTAGCCTTGTGGCTGGATAAGAAAAAAGAAAATCGTCATTTGAGGACAAAATAAAAGAACATCATAAGCACAAAACTTTAATTGAGGATATAAATAACGACAAAATAGTCTAATTCTAGTAAACTAGTAAAAAACAAGGTCTAAAAGATATCGATGATAGAACACTTCATGATGAGGAGCGACCAACTTGCAGCAGATAATTCACTACATGCTCCACGAACCCGACAGATGTTTTGATTGGTTAGTCCGATGTATTCTAACATTATTCTGGTTTGGTTAGATTGTTGTATTTCAATGGCTTTGTCTAATATCAAATACCTAAGAGACAAATAAGAATAAGGGAGAAAAGATAAACAACATGCATGGACAAAATCGAAGAAGAGTTTAGACGTGTGGGAGACTGGCTTGTCAGTAAAAAAAGTACCTTAAGTCGATGTACTTGTGGGCGTAGGCGACGACTGCACCTCTGGGAAAGATGTGCTTTTGTGGAAGTCTAGTCGTCAGAACTCAAAAGTGAGGGAACGTCATTTGGTTGGATGCCTCGCTAACATTGGAGCGGTTTGCCCCTAATGTTTTGCACCTGCTGTCGCCCCGTTCTCCCATCCGATTTTCAAAAAATATTAATAGCTGACGTGGCAGAAAAAGTAGAAAGAGAAAAATTGAAGAAAGAGAAAAGAGTTTTATCTATAACTTTTGTTCTATAATGTATTTTTGATCAAAATAAAAAACATTAGATTTATCAAAAAAAGTACTTTCTAACAAGATCAATGTTAATATACTTTGGAGAAAAAACTTAATATAGAGAAGTACACAAAATAGAGGAAAGAAGTATCAAAAGTACAATACTCTAAAACAAAGGGTATCGTACAACAAAATACTGGTATTTTTATATTTTAATATACATTACGTATACTTTTAGGTACATTACTCACATTTTGGGATAATTTAGGTATTGAGATGTATTACTTATATTTTGGAGGTATTGTACAAAAGTTTACTTGTTGACGTACTATATCTCAAAACACGGATATTGTACACCAAAACGAGATATTGTATGTATTGAGAAATACTACTTTAATTTTGGAGATACTGCACGAAAGTTTACTTGCTGAAGTATGATACCTCAAAACACGGTTAGTGTACCCCAAAACATGATATTGTATGTATTATCAGATGTCTTACTTCTATTTTTAGGTACCGTACGAAAGTTTACTTGCAGACGTATTGTACCTCGAAACACGGGTATTGAGCCCCAAAATGGGATATTGTATGTATTGAGATGTATTACTTCTATTTTGGAGGTAATGTATGAAAGTTTACTTGCTGACGAACTGTACCTCAATACACGAGTATTGTACTCAAAATAAGATATTGTATGTATTGAGATGTATTACTTCTATTTTGGAGGTACTGTATGAAAGTTTACTTGCTGACGTATTGTATCTCAAAACACGGGTACTGTACCCCAAAAGGGGATATTGTATGTATTGAGATGTCTTACTTCCATTTTGGAGGTACGGTACGAAAGTTTACTTGATGACGAATTGTACCTCAAAATACGGGTACTGTGCCCCAAAATAGAATATTGTACCGAAAACATGAGTAGCATATTTTTCTCACATTATTCTTTCTTCAAAATATATCAACATTGGTCTTGTTATACAATATTTTTCGTAAGAAATCTAAATAATAGTCGAGTAGATAAATAATATTCGTACTTTACTCGTATTTTGGGATATATTACTTTGGTTTTTGATAAATAGTATAAATATTATACTTACTGATGTATTGTACCCCAAATCAAATGTACAATACCCAAAACATATTTGGTATTGTACCCCCAAGACACGAGTATTACATTTCTCTCATATGTTTTTTTTCAAAATATATTAATATTACTCTTATTGAAAAGTATTTTTGTAAGGAATCTAATTGTGTCCATTTCGTCAAAAAATACCTTATAAAATAAAAGTTGTGAAAAAATAATTTTTAGCTCTTCTTTTTCTTACTTCTCTCCTATTAAATATTAAAAAAGAACATCCTTGCACATTATTACTGCCATTTTTTAATTTGTGTTGAAGTACTAAGAAAACAAACTTGCCGCTCTTCCACCCATGATCTAGTAATCTAGTGGGATGCAATAAATGTTTTGCCAGCGTTTAAATTAAATGAGCAAATGCTTTCGTTGGAATAAGGAAGGAGAGTAGGAGTCGGGAAATGGGGAAGAGTGGAGGAGGTGGTTGCCAAAACATAGTAATTAATGGTTTTCCATTTCTTCTTCTCATGCATCAACGATGAGATGTTTAGACACTTAATGGACATTTGGAAGAGATAGATATTATTTAAAATCTATTATTACTATCATCACAGGAATGTCTTAACAGAAGTACGGGTAACAAACTGAGCTACCAGCCTTTTCTAAATAGCAAAACTTATGGGTCTATAAACAAAATTATTTGGCATAGATGGAGAAACCATAAGATTTCTATTTAAAATATTTTGAAAGTGTTGGGGAAGGGAAATTACTTCACCAGAAAGCACCCCAAAGCTATAAAAAATGAAAGGCAGAAAATGATGATGATTTGCTTCACAAGCTACTCCATGCTTGTGGACCTTTTGAGCCGCAACGTTGGAGGCTGTCTGTTCTGGTTTAAAGTTGTTTGAGAGGATGTAAGTTAGAGGAGAAACACTAATGAGATCCACACAAGTGTGTTTTCCATATGTCCAATCAAATGATAAGATATCACCATGACTTTGAGTAGGGAGACCATCAGTATGTGTCCCATTGAAGGCCATAAGAGCTTCCTTCAGTATCTTTAACCCAGCACGAGAGACAAGATCAAAAAGGATATCGCAAACAACATCATTACGAAACTTATAACTTGGTCCTGAGTGACAATGGACAACATGATCACCAAAGACATTGAGATCTATAGTGTTGCAGAGCGGGCACCATTCATCACTACAATACAAGGGGATCATGATTTGATACCAAAGTATAAATTAATACTCAACAGGATACATAGACAAGTCATATCCTTCAATAGGAACAATAAGTAAGAAATATTGTGCATGGTCAGCTTGTAGAGAAGAGAGAATAACATTTTGCCGTGGAGATAGACTTCTAGTATATTGTTGGATGATTGATCTCTAGTAAGTGTCTGCTAAAGTAGTCTGAGTCTTTGGAGTAGTAGAAGGCGTACAAGACAATTTGCACCAACAAACGGATGTAAGCATATTACATATGGTAGTATGCGTAGAGATTCCAGCAAGTACAAAACCGATCTCTCGTAGAATATGACCTCGAAGCTCTTGGGTGGGGATCTGAAAAGCAACATAAGCAAAGTTGTAGACATCATGGGATGAATAGATGGTTAGTCCCCCAAGGTGTAGAGGAAGTGTGGTCAAGCCCCACTGTATCTTACCGAATCCCGAGCCATCACCAACCACAATACGTTCCAAACAACGGCGAAGGCCATGGTAAAAAATATCCAAAATGTATGTGATAGTAGTAGCTGGTGTCATTCTGAGACCAAACATCATCTTGGGCATCCCGACACATGAACGAAGAAGAAGAAGTTCACACTGTGGATCCTGAAGTAAGGCCAAGCGATCTATAATGGCAAGAGTTTTGGACACACGCTTCCTGAGAAGCTCCGTGGAAAAGTATGATTATGTGGAAATGAGCCCGTCTAGAATCTCCACCCCACGCTCTGGCCAAGATATGTCAAAAGGGAACAACCCTTAATGTGGGTCTCGTCTTGGGTAGTTATAAGGCCAAAATATTTCAGTCTTCTTAGTATTAAGATGAAGACCAAACATTAGGCCTCACTGTTGGATGAAATAAAGATCTTTAGGAACATCCACAGTGTGGCCAATAAGAGTTCCATCATCAAGAAGGTGTAGGTGACATTCGTATTTCACATGTAAAATAAGAGAATGTAGGGACAATGAAAAAAAGGAGGGGCCCCAACGGATCTCCTTGTTGGACATCAGCTATAGATAAAAGAGGCTCCTTTTAATTTATATAGAGGAGAGCTGGAGAACTATGGAAGAACTCAACCCAACGTGTAATAGAAGGATGTAAAATATGAACTTCTCAGAATATAGTAGACCTATCAATCATTTGAAGGCATTGTTGAAGTCAACAAGAGTCATTGTGATAGTAGTACGATGTTATTGGCCATTGACTAGGTGAGTCACAGCGTGTACAAGGGCCTCAACACCACCAGAAATGCCAACACCAAAATGATGATCCTTAAGGTAAGAGACTGCTTTTGACAAGACACCTTTAGTAGCGATCTTGGAGACAAAACGATGCCAAATTGTACCCAAAACAATAGGTCAAATACTGTTATCCATTTTGAGAAGAGGAGTCAAAGGAGCACTCGCAATGTAGGGTGGTAGTGAAGCGGGACAACGACCAGCAAGCCAAAGGTTGATCATTATTGAGACTGCATTTAAGAATTCATCTTTCATTGTAGTATCTGTACCACACATGGCATCAATAAGATGTTGTGCTCAGAGGCCGTCACGCGTACACATAGTCCCTTTATTGAATGATAAAATAGTGTCTTCAACCATAGAACAATAAGTGACAAAACGAGAACATGAGATATCAGACGAAGGTTGCACCACTGGTGGGGAAAGCTGTGGATGCTTAGCTACAAGGTCCATAGGTGTAGCATCATTGGAGGGGGCAATGCCACTAGAGGAGAGAACTTGAATGGAAGTAGCAAATTAACCATCTTTGACCTTCGAATTAGCATAAGAAATGTTAGCTTTAATAGATTGTACACGGTAGAAAGGATGTTGATGGATCAAAATTCGGGCAAGGAGTTATTGAATACCATCTGGACCTGAATTCCACGTGTCCAATGCTTTAAGGATCGAAAGTTGTTGGAGGGAGGAGCGCTTCCGAGAAGAGTGTTCCTAAGCAGACTCAGGAGAGAAGCGATAGAGGACACATGTTGGTAGAAGCTAGAGACAGACCCAAACATCAATGGAGTGGGGACAAGAAGCCACTTACAATAGGGCGACACGAAGGGTGACAACAAATAGCAAATGACAGAGTAGTAGTATGCTCTTAACCGTAGGAACTCTCAAACAAAATGCACAACCCAAAAGATCAACACTCAGTTGTAAGAGAATCACGGGAGGAGGTGGTGGCTCAATGCACTGACAATCTGAGAGTGTGTAGGGTAAGGAGCTGGTAAGCCAAGCTTGTTGGGAGTAGGGAACCCAACAATAAGGTTGACTGGTGCATTGTCAGATGACAAGGTATTCTGGTGGAGGCATCTGAGCCGTCAAAAGCTATTTGAGGGCAGGTCGTGGACCAAGGTAGGGTGCCGAGACATAGTCCGCACATCCAACACTTAGAATAACAAAGAACATTCACCAAGCCTTCCCAAACGTCAACATATTCCAATACTTTGTGAATCTCAACAACACATGTCAGTGAAGATAGGTGGACTGTCCAAAGATGATTCGCAAAACTGCTTGAAGCAAAAGGTTTGCCTCGACATGTATGGATACTCCGAAAGGGACATGTGACACGTGTAGAGGACCCAGTCAAACAAGAGTTTGTTGGATTTACATCACTTGCAAAACTATCCATGATGTCAAATTTTCCTTCGTGGTAGAGTCATGTGGCACAACTTTCCTCTTGTCTAAAGACATGGTGCCTGAGGATCAGGAAGCCTAGACGACGAGGAAGCTAGGAGATTCGGAGCTTGGAAGCAGGAGAGGCTGTTTAATCTGTCCTCCTCCTAGACGTTGGTTGAAATGGAGGATCAGCAGAAGGCATGTGATGGTTAGGGAAAATCCATCATTGCAGGGCCAAAGGACAGGAGAAGGTCAGTCGATCTTCTTGAGCCTCACAATCTTGGATCCCAGAGCACACCCTGGTCCACATAGCCCCTCTGCCCGCGTCAAACTCATAGGAAGAAAGACACCAGAGACCAGCCATGCACTCCTTCCATCGCCTGACCCTAACACGCAACGAGCGAGGAGGCCCTCGGCGGAGAGGAGTGGTGCCCGATGGTGGCCAAAGCCCCCTCCCCAAACCACCGAGCCAAATCGAGCCCTAGGCAATCACCCGATCACTGTCTAGAAAGATTAGCCGTAAGCATTTGTTAAATTAGGTGAAGAAAATTTATTTCCAGATCAATGAAGTTGTACTGTGGTTAGCTGACTACTAAGGGCCACACGAGAGTCATTGGAGAAAACTAAGGGGTGGTTATTGTAGATGAGGGGAGGAACAATGACAAAGAGAGTGGGATAATGTGGAGATGTTGAACACAACTATTTTACAGACGACAACCGTGAATATGCAAGACGCAATCAGAACCGTCCGTCATTAGGGGAGTTTAGTTTTGACCTGTCAGATTCCACAGCTTCCACTCATTTTTAGTTCCATAAAAAGAGGAACGTGTAATCTTTTATAGAGTTGGTGAAAGTGGAAGATGAGGAGAGTGGGCGAGACAATGAAGCAGGTAGGGTAAATACAACGTGGTGATTGATAGAAGAGAAAATATGAGAAATAAAATAACACGAAAACTAGAAAAAAATATGAGAAGGGAGAGGATGAAGAAGAACATCACCATTTTGATTGGTTGGAAATTTTTTTAGAAGCAAGAGAATGCATACTTGTAGTTGGTTAGAAAAACTCACTTTTTTATAGTAGTAGTAGTAGTAGCGCGCGCGCAGACACACACACACACACACACACACACACACACATATATATATATATATATATATATATACATATATATATATATATATATACATATATATATATATATATATACATATATATATATATATATATATATATATATATTTATACATATATATATGTATACATATATATACATATATACATATCTATATACATACATACATATATATATATATATATATATATATATATATTTATACATATATATACATCTATGCATATCTATATATATATATATATATATATATATATATATATATATATATATAAACAGTGGCGGAAATAGAAATTTGAATAAGGGGGGCCTGAGTTAGTTATACATGGCACTAGTTGTGGTAGGGGGGCTGAGTTAAAAAAATATGCCTACAATGGGATTTGAAGTTGAGTCCCTAGTTTAGAACCAATGTACTTCTACCAACCAAGTTAGAACTTTGTCTTGTCATATATCTAAAGAGCTCGTATATGTACTATGTTTATAATACTAAACATGCATAAATATATATAAATAAACATTTAAGATTTGGGGGGGGGGGGTTGAAGTCTCGGTAGCCCCCCTAGATCCGCCCCTGTATATAAACACATACTAGTACAAAAAAGTGAATTCTTCTAACTATTAACCATACTGCCATTTTAAACCTCATAAAACTTCCCACCCAAGTAGAGCATAGTATTTTTAAAATATTACTCTCTCTTTGACTCTCTTTCTTTGCAAAACTTTTCACATTTGTTGACAACAAAAATGCGTAACTTTACCTGATCGTACGCATCCCAACCAGTGGCGGATGCACCTTTGGGCCACCTGAGGCCACGGCCTCACTCGTGGCTGGAGGAGTCTGTATAATTAGAAAAGCAAAAAAATGTTTGGCCTCATCCAGTTTTCTTGTTTAGCATGGTTAATTCATTTACTGCGTCCTATAGTTATCTCATTGCATGTGCAATTAATGAATTGGACTAGTGGACGTGTTACAGAGGAATAAAGACTGGAAGATACGGAGGGAGGCCAGAGAAATCGGAAAACATAAAGAAATGAAAGCTAAATAAAAAGATGTGGGGCAGAGAGAGAGAGCAAATATGAGAGACTCGGATAAAAGTAGTCAAACAGAAAGTAACGGAAGCGTATAAGATAGCGAGGTGGGATAGAGAGAGCGCGAAAAAAAGGCTGGGAAAGGACTTCTATTGGAATGTAGCAACATGTTTAATTAAGGAAGGGGATGAAACAAATTGAGAAAATGAGATGTTAGGGAACCATAGAATCTCAAAAGGAAAGACATTGGAACTTAGAAACCCAATGCGTTAAATTGGAGGAGGAAATAGTGGGTTGAGAAAACGAGATGTTAGGAAAAGAGAGGGACTCCGGGAGGTGGAATATCTAAATGAGCTGAATCTATATTAGGTAGATTCCGACAGAAAAATTTACATTGTTTTTATTTTGAGATATTTAATATAGTATAGATTTATAACGAAATGAGCTGAATGATTATTTTGATTAAAAAAAACACAGAGCTATATATTGCACTTCTTCCCTTAATCCAAGTGATAATTTTGTCTACTATGATGAGAAGAAAGTGATTAGGATGGTTACATTGTATCCTTTAGACTAAAACATGCATTATATTGATGCCAAAAACTTTCAACTAGATAATTGTATTGTTTGTTAGACCGTCACACTCCTTTTCGGGAGTTGAATAACATCAATAGTATTTCTCAAAAATTGGTCTAAAAAATCAGCATAAATATTTCTATTTAGTCTACTAATTTCTTAACTTAGTGATGCTATTGTCTCTCACAACTCTTACCACGGAGAGAGTTTTTCTGATAAAGGAATCACAAAGCACCGACTATTTCTGAATTGTTGTTTGTTGACATATCTGAAAAGAGACATATAAACAAACATCGATGTTTTTTTCTTACAAAAGAAGCTTTATCAAATCAAGTGAGAACAAGAGAGTCATTTTTTTACTTAAGCCAGGAGGTAAATTTTATTCATCCTACCCTGCCCGTGTAGGTAAAAGGTAAGATCTTTCTATACATCATGTCCCATCCCACCTCAGAATAGAGGTTAGACAACCAATAGAAAAGCTCTCATCTAAGATATCCCCTCTAAAACAGAAGAAAAAGAGAGCCCCTTCAATTGAGGCCCAACTATACAAACTATGTATCTATCCACTTAGTTGTAAAGTATGGAGTACCTCTTCTATCCAAAATCATTAAACCCCTTGTATGCATAGATAAGTCATTGTGTCGCGAGGTGACCGTACCATCATCCTAGAAAGTCTCTTCCATCCCAAAAGATCGAGGTGCTGAATTCACAACCTTGTGAACACAACCACCAAGGATGCCTTGTTCCTCAATAATTCCTCTTATCTCCTTCAAATGTGCATGAAGGTGCCACAGACACGGTCTCCGACCCCAAATCAACTGAAAGCATTCATCATCATCTATCTCAATCACATTGCAAAAAATGTTCCTCTCATCCATGATCTTGAGAGCGATAATCATCGCTTGGCACATTGCATCTAAATGATTTTTTGCGGTCAACTAAAATGGTAGGACAGAACAAAATGACCTCTCTGGTCCCTAAGGATCGCCGCTGTCCATCGTCTCCCGACCTCCCTCGTGCTCGATCTTCTTCCACATGTCATGTTTAGCTTTAGATTGTTTATGTCATGAGGTATCCATCTCACTGTATCGATTCTCCTGATCTTAAACCGTGGTGGCACCAGGCCGTGCATCTCGAAAGATCTATATAAGGATGGTTCGCTCATGCGTTGAAAACATTTCCTTAGGAGCTTTGTATTTGTAATCAGAATGATGTCATCCCATATTATGAGAAAGGGGGTTCTTCGGTCCTCAAATCTAACAGTGCAACAGAACTTCCAAATCTTCCAACAAACGATAGCAGGTAGCATCGCAAAAATCCATCTTTGTGCATCCTTTAGGTTAAAAAATCTCTTGCATATGTTGAGAAAAGAGGGGAAATTGTCACTCTGCCATCTGACTTCGAGCAACATGAGATTAACTAGCTTCCCCCATAAAAAATCTACCACCTCACTTGTCAAAAATAGATGGTCCCTAATCTCTTCTTTTTGCTCCACACAATAGCAGCAAGCCGAGGGTCCTTGTATTCGACACTTTCAGATATTCTCATCGATGGGAAGAGCATTCATCATGATCTTCCATACCATCATGTTTGCTTTTGGCAAAGAGTCATTTTCCCATATCCATGATCTCACATTCAGCCGTGACGATTGATTTGTGATCACCTATTTCACTGATTTGAGGGAGAAATGACCTTAACTATTGTGTATCCACACAGGAAAGTCGGCCTCCATAGATACCTCTTAAAACGATCTTTTGATCAGATCCATACCTTCCTCCATTACCAGCATAGCGAGCGTGTTCCAGTCCCAACCAATATTTTCAATTCATAGGTCATGAATTCTTATGTTGGAATTTATATCATCAGCATGAATGGCCAGCGGCGCCAAGCTCGTATCAAACCAGCGGTTGATAACACCCACTTTATGGCTGCTGGAACTTATATTTTACTGTCAAAATAACCTCTAAACTTAACTTCCTCTTCATTTTATTCTATTTATTATGAAGAATCACGCCCATTATGCCCCTGGCAATATTTTCCATCTTTTGCATGACTTTCCCTATTTTCCATAAGAAAAGGAGCACCAATGAGCCCATCAGCAACAAAGTCCATGTTCCAGCCCAATAGCTTGCCAACATTCGAGGCCGACACGCCCCTCTTACCCGTCATGGTCGCTACCCGCTACGATAGCAACCCGACGTAGGCATGGCATGTAGGAGACTCTGTCCACTGCGGCCCCTACCCGATATGGTGCCTAACTCATCACGGTTTCACAAACCGACAAGGTCGTTACCCGACATGGCCACCCCTCGGTGCCACAGCCCGACAAGGTGCCAACCCGCCATAGATGTACATGATACGCTCACTGCCCGACACTCTCCCAGCCCGACACGCATGACGGGCAACAACGGTCCTTCTGAAGCCGCAAGCACGAATCCAGATGAAAGACACGTTGACCAATAAAAAGCTACAACTCCCATTAACTCACTGCCTATAAATAACAGCTACAAGCCTACGATGGGACGGGCCGAACCCTGCCAGAGCTAGTCCCTAGAGTAAAGGAGCTAGGGTGTCGAGTCCCCAGGAGCCTGCCGGGTGATAGCTAGGTGAGCACACCCCCATCCTGAGAGGGATGAGAGGAGTTCACTTAGAGACCATTCTGGTAGCAACAAGCGACACGATACAATCCTCAAGGCCACTTCAAGCATGTCGGGTTCTTAACTGGGCTTCAACCTGAGATGGATTGCCCACCTATACCCGACACGAAGAACCCGAGAGCCTTAAGATAATGTTAACCGGATATGTATCCTAACTCGATACGGTACCCAACCCAATACGATCTCTAGCCATCATGGTTGTAGCCCGACATGGCCAACAACCTGACATGACTGTATCAGGCGGAGGTCCTATCCCGATACGATCCTTACCCATCACGGTGCATGACCCGACATGGTCAGTGACCCTACACGGTCGTATCCCGATATGGCCTCTACCTGATACCAGGTTAGCATCATCTTAGGCATCAGTTGCTATGTACTTCGATTTCCTAAATCAAGGAGACTGATACTTATCTTCCCTTTTCAGCATTTGCTTCCTTTTAATTACAACATTGTAACTAAACCATTATGCTTCTTTATGATTATTGGAACATGTGGAGTTTATCTCATATCATTCTATGATGGCTTTATTTCGTTGGATGATTTCTTTCTGGCATCTGAGTTCTAGTTTCTCCTTTCTAATTCACACTTTTGACTAGCTATCGAATCATGTTTCTTGTTTTGACTCCTTTGAGAGAAGGATGTCATAAAATTCTAGAGCTTGGTCTGATTCAGGTGTACGAGAGTACCCAAAACCAGAGTTGCACCTGGTTTATCTTTCTGTGCGAGCCCATGCATGGTACCTTTGAGAAGAGGAACCCAATGCATGGTTTGTTGGCGTTTTCTTTGAGAGAAGAAGAAGTTGGATGTAGGTCGCTGCTGCTTGTTACAATTAAGTTTTCTTTCTTTGTGCTATACTTCGAAGATAGTTCTATCTCCTCAGTTTCCTATATGCAAAAGTACCCTAAAAACTGCCAAAACCCAAAATATCCAAAGCCTTAATCTTTCTAGTAACTCCCCTTGGAGATAGGTTTTAGTTTAATTCTTTGTGATTCTTTTTCTCTACAACAAATCTGAATCCCTCGACTCTCCAACGTGCTTAGACAAGTAAAACTTGGGTTCCAAAGTTCTATTCTCCTAGTCCCTGTATTCGACCCCAAACTACTCCAACCCTGTGCTAGTTGCAGGAGTTTTAAACATTCGGGTATTATAAATTATTAAAGTCTGATGACCTAGACATGACACCATTTTTGGACCCACGTTTAAGGCTTATCAACTTTTTGGTGCTGTTTTCTGGGACTTGGCAACAAATACCGTTTTATGAACTAGATTTTTACTTGCAATTTGCCAAAAACCTTGTACATATGCATATAATATTTCAGATACTTATTACACATAATTTCTACAACATACTCACACTTTTACATCTCTTCTGTTCAGGTACTTTTTCATCTTTTCAAAACCTCATGTTTTCTGACAAGAAATGGCGGAGGAAGCACCTGAAGCTCGGTCTCTTCATTCTTTTGTCCAAGTCAGGGAAAATGAGGAAAGGAATCTAGTGGTGGAGCAACCGCTCAATGTGGCTAACTTTGAGCTAAAGCCAGCTTTTCTCCAGCTGCAAAACAATTGTTTCGGAGAAAACACTACTGAAGAGAATCCTTACAATCATCTCACGACGTTCAAGAGGACCTATAAGACTTTCAAGATTAATAGGGTCCCGATATCTTATATCTACACCCAATGCTTTCCTTTCTCCTTAAGGAACAAAGCTCTGGAATGGTACTCAAGTCCCCAAGATGGGAGCCTCCCTGAGTGGGGACACCTGGCCAACGCTTTTATTGCTAAATTCTTCCCTATAGAGAGAATCATAAAATGTCAAAACAAGATAACCCGATTCTCGCAGAAGGTTCCAGAGAACTTGCATGAAACCTGGGAAAGATTTTAAGGGTATCACTGAGAGTGCCCGCATCATGGTTTTTCTGAGCCCAAGATGATTACCACCTTCTACAATGGGATATGCATTGGAGAAAGGAAATCCTTGAATGCTGCAGTAGGCAGTGATTTCTTCGGGCTCAGTACCCAAAGAGCCAAGGAGATTATAGATAATATGGCTACAAATTAGTAGGATAGCGAGTATGATAGAGAGTCAACAAATCACTCTACCCCTGGAGAATCAAAGGTGATGGAAGCACTGGAGGCCACGTTAGAGAAAATAGTGATTGATGTTCAGACCTTGAAGGAGCAGAGCTACAAAGGCAAGGTATGACAAGAAGCGGTCAGAAGCTGTCACGTGCGGAGAGCCGGACCATCTTTCAGACTTTTGCCCACACACAGCCGTACAAAGCGAGCTCGATGATGAAAGTATGGTGCATGTAAGTTATGTCCAGTATCGACGTCCCAACCATCCCATATTCTCATATGGAAAAACCAGTGCGGCAGAGAACTCTCACCAGCTAGTAGGTAGAACTTCTTCAGGAGGACAGTAGAATCAACAACGCCAGATAGGTTTCCAGCAACAAAGAAACTACCTGAATGCCCAACAAGGTCAGCAACATTGGTCGTCAATGATGATCGAGTTAATGTCCTTCACCAAGAAACAAAATGATCTGAATGAGAGACTACACAAGAGTTTCGTGGACAACACAAAGTTGCTCAGTTTAATGCAACAACAGATAGGAGGTTTCTCAACTCAGATCAGGGAGCTCCAGCAACACAACAAGCAAATATATCAGCAGTTGGCAAGCCTGGCTCAGAGCATCAACCATCATGTAGGGAAATTCCCATCTAGCACCGAGGAAAATCCATGAGGAAATGAAACTGCAAAAAATGGTCGTCCTGAGGTTAGGAATAATGATAACCTCAATTGATGAAAAGAGAGAAGTAGTACCAGTCAAAGATGCAACCCCTGAGGAGCCAGTAGAAGTACCTACAAGGAAAAAGAAAGTGACAGAGAAAGGAGGCAATGGCATGACTTTTGAAGAGTGTCCGGATAGGTACGCACCCCGCATACCTTTCCCGCATAAGCTAGTGAAAGCACAGTTAAAGAAAAGATATGAGAAGTTCATGGTGGCCGTGAAGAAGCTGCACTTCGACGTCCCTTTCTTGGATGCTATTGAGAAAATGCCTACCTATGCAAAGTTTCTCAAGGACCTGATTTCAAGAAAGAAGAGAGGAAAAGATGTTGAGACTGTGAAGTTAGCACAAATTTCTAGCTCTTTTGTTAAGGCAAGCATGCCTTCCAAGAAGAGAGATCCCGACGCCTTTGTTGTTCCCTTCCAAGTCGGAGACAACGTTACCCGAAAAGGTCTAGTAGATCTAGGGCGAGTATTAGCCTAATGCCACTGTCTCTTACAAAGAGATTAGGGCTTACTGACATAGTATGTACGTACATGAGGATCCAGCTAGCTGACCACACCTTTACAAGGCCTGTTGGAGTAGTAGAAAATGTGCCCATTAGGTTTGGATGATTCTTTATACCATGTGATATTATTCTGATTGACACCTTAGAGGATCCTAACTGCCCAATGATTTTTAGGTGACCCTTCCTAGCGACTGGTAGAGCGCTCATTGACGTGGGAGGCAGGGATGATAACGATCAGAGTTGGACGAGAGTATATCGACTTCAACATCTGTGACTGTATGAAAGCCCCATCGTTCTTTGAGTCTTCTTACTTTGTTGAAAGCTACCAGCAACTCTGTGATGAGGTAAGGGAGGAGAAATCTATAGTGGACCCACTGATGCATGCTTTAGTCAGCAACACATAGGAGGTCGATGACCCAGAGGTGAGAGAACTCCTGGAATTTTTGGATGTTGAAAAACTATCTGAAGCAGACGGACTAGTTGAGATAGTAATGTATGCTGCACTACAAAGAAATCCCACCAGAGAACCAGAAAAGAAGACCTCGCCCGAACTAAAAGTGCTGCTGAAACGTCTAGAGTACAAATTCCTAGATGAAGAAGGAATGAATCCAATTATTATCTATTTAGAGTCAACTAATGATTAGAACGAACAACTGTTAGTTGAGCTGAAGCTATGAAGGAAGGCCTTAGGTTACTCAATTGGAGATATAAGGGGCATCAACCCTTCTATGTGTATGCACAGAATCCATCTGGAGGAGAATTCCAAACCCTACGCCCAACGGCAATGGAAGCTAAATGAGAAGTTGCGAGAGGTGGTTAGCAAAGAAGTCATAAAACTTCACGATGCAAGAATCATCTATGCTATCTATGCGGGTGAGTCCTATTCAAGTTCTCTCTAAGAAGGGAGGTATCACTCTAGTCAAGGGAGACAATGGGGTTGAGGTTGCAACCACGACTGTTACTGGTTGGCAGATGTGCATAGATTATAGAAAATTAAACACCTCCACCCGTAAAGATTACTTTCCTCTCCCGTTCATCGATCAAATGCTTGAGCGCCTGGCCCATCATTCATACTTTTATTGGTTGGATGGGTACTCGGGGTTCTATCAAATCCCCATTCATCTAGACGATCAGGAAAAGACAACTTTCACCTACATTTATGGAACCTATGCCTTTAGAAGGATTCCCTTTGGGCTCTGCAACACACCCACAACCTTTCAGCGGTGCATGAATTCTATGTTCGTTGATTTCTTAGAGGATAAGATAGAAGTCTTCATGGACAACTTCAGCATCTATGGCGGCTCCTTTGAAGATTTCTTGAACAATCTATCTTTGGTGATGAAAAGATGTGAGGAACAAAGTCTGACCCTCAACTGGGAAAAGTGCCATTTCATGGTACAAGAAGGAATCATTCTCGGACATAAAGTGTCCAACAAAGGCATCGAGGTTGATCAGTCCAAGGTGGAAACAATTGCAAAACTCCCTCCACCCACGTCTGTGACGCGAGTCAGAAGCTTCCTAAGGCATGTCGTCTATTATTAGAAGGTTTATCAAAGATTTTATGAAGATTACAAAGTCGTTGTCGAATCTGTTGATGAAGGATGCTATGTTCGATTTCACAAAAGAATGACTCGCGACATTCTCCACCTTAAAGGATGCTCTAGTCTCTGCATCCATTATCCAGTCACCCGACTGGAACCTTTCGTTCGAGTTGATGTGTGACGTCAGTGATTATGCTATAGGCGTAGTTTTGGGGCAAACAAAGGACAAAAACCATCACTAATCTTTTATGCCAGCAAAACGTTAGACGAGGCCCAGATGAATTATATCACCACAGAGAAGAAAATTCTAGCCATCGTCTACGCATTCGACAAGTTTCTTTCTTATCTTGTGGGCTCCAAGGTGACTGTTCACACGGACCATGGGGCCATCAAATATCTGATGCAGAAGAAAGACGCCAAGCCTAGGATGCTGCGCTGGGCATTACTTTTATAAGAATTTGATAATGAGATCATCGAAAAGAAGGGTACCAAGAACGTGGTCGCCGACCACCTATCCAGGATCAGAGTGGAGGATGACCATCTGTTGCCGGTCAATGAGAGCTACACCAATGAAGCGATCTACGTTGCCCAGATAGCCAATCCAGAAGGGCCCTGGCATGCTGATATCTGCAACTATATCGCCTGTAAACAACTACCTCCAGAGATATCTTATAATCAGAAGAAGAACTTCTTCTCTGATCTGAAGTACTATTACCGAGATGATCCTCTTTTGTTCAGATGTTGCGTCGATAACCTCTACATAAGATGTATACCTAAAGAAGAAGCCCCGAAGATCTTGTATGAGTGTCACTCCTCTCCCTATGGAGGATACTTGGGAGTTGAAAGAACTGCAACCAAGGTTCTCTAGTCTAGTTTCTATTGGCCCACTCCATTCAAAGATGCCCACACCTATGTTAAAGCATGCAGTGAGTGCCAGAGAACCGAGAATATTTCCCGCAGGAATGAGATGCCTATGTCTGAATGGATTGAAGTTGAAATCTTTGATGTATGGGGAATCGACTACGTGGGATATTTTCCTTCGTCATACAATTTCCAGTATATTCTAGTTGTAGTGGATTATGTCTCAAATAGGTGGAGGCCATACTCACTACCACTAGTTATGCCAAATCTGTTATGAATCTCTTCACAAAGATAATCTTCCTAAGATTTGGAGTCCCTCAAACAGTGATCAGTGACGGTGGAATTCACTTTGCTGAAAAGCAATTTGAATCACTTCTGCGAAGGTATGGGGTTCTACATAAGGTTGCTACACCATATCATCCCCAGGCGTCTGGCCAAGTTAAGGTCTCGAACAGACAAATCAAATAGATTTTGGAGAAGACTGTTGAAAAATCCCGGAAGGATTGGTCCACCAATCTAGATTATGCTCTCTGGGCATAAAGAACAACATACAAGATGCCACTTGGCACCACGCCTTACCGTTTGATCAATGGAAAAGCATGTCATCTGCTTTTTGAGCTAGAGCATAAGGCCTTCTGGGCCATCAAACGTCTAAATATGGATCCATCCCTATCCGGCAAGAAGGGGTTCCTCCAACTTCAAGAGTTTGAAGAACTTAGGCTTCATGCCTATGAGAATATGAGGATCTATAAGCAAAGGACTAAAGTCTGGAATGACTCCCACTTGAGGAAGAAAGATGTCAAAGAAGGTGACAAGGTTTTACTTTTTAAATCTTCCATTTGACTTTTTCCAGGAAAACTGTAGACTCACTGGTCAGGACCATTCGTGGTAGCAAAGATATACCCGTCGGGAATGATGGAGTTGTACGACAAGGATGATCCTGCAAAGCTCTTCCCAGTCAATGGACACCAGGTGAAAAGATTCTACGAAGACAAAACTTTCACAAGGCGATCTGAGTTTCCCCTGAATGATGCTGAAGTCGCACCCGCTGAATGATATCCAGCTAATGACAAAAATCATAGCACTCCTTGGGAGGCAACCCAAGTTTTTACCATCTTAGAATAGGATGTTATTTCCTTTTCCTATAAAAAACATTTTAAATACTTTTATTGTAATAAGGCCCCAAGTTTGTGCATGCACCACATGCACTGACCTTCGCATTTTCTGGGCCACCAAATTAGTTTTATTGCCTTGATATGTAATACTAGTTGAGGCTGAGGTCCACACTTAGGCCAGTGATGTTTTACAAATCAAGCGTCTATTACTTAAGTTTTCATTGTTAATAAGTTTTTATGGTTTCTTGAACACTGAGCGTTTCATCCATATCGCGCATGTGTGGCGCGTCATGTAGCCCTGTCGGCCAGGACATATCAATCAAACCCCCTTTATCGCACACCCATATCGCGCAGACCCACCAATTCAAGCATGCGACAGTCGTATTATGTATTGTGTGCCGGGATACACTCGTGCCGCGCCGCGCTGAGTATCACCCATACGTGTCGCGCAAAGAGTGTTTCGGGTAATGCATACCGGTTAACACACCACCTCTTTCTAAAAACTCATGATACGACGTGATTAAATGGGTTTTACCTTACTTTGGAAGGCGATTCTCGTGCATTTGTGATGTGTGTCCCCGTTTTACTATTTTACCACCCTTCACGGACGACTATATAAGAAACCATAGTTTAACCGTGTCGGGTTACCGAAGTTACCAAGCTTTTGCTCCTGTATCGCGCAAGTTCTCGTATCGCTCAAAGCTACCTTTAACTCCCGTGTCGCATATGCACACTCCCTCCCCGACAAGGTAATAACCCATGTCGCGTAGCCTCTATCGCGCAGATCTGACGCCCACCCGTATCGTGCACCCTTAATGTTAAACTGTGCCGTGATACCTCGTATCATGTTCCCACCCATTTTGGGCAAGGCTTCAAACGCATATCTATTTTTCAACCGTGTCGGGTTTCCTCATATCGCATGTCCGTATCGCTTTGAATAAGTTTGGGGGAGCCTACCGACTCAAGCAAAGTCTATGTGATGCCTGTGTCACCTATCTATACCGCGTTCTTGGGCTATCGATTTTTGCAAGTGCATCACTTTCTTATATACCTGATACCGGTTTTCACGAGTATCACACAAAAACATGTCGGTTTCCCTTGGTATCGTGCACTTGCGTGTCGCTCAGAAGGAATTACGAGTTTTGCTCTAACCCGGCGTTGTGCTTTCTTTTGTAACCCGATACTAATTTTCACAGTATTGCCTAAGCCGTATCAAGCGATTCTTAGTAAGTTTTAGCTTTGACGCTTTTACGTATCGGGAAGAGAAAATTTTTCCAGTATAACCCCTTTTATGATTTAAACGTGTTATTTTTTAGAAAATGGCATGCACAAAGGAGACCTTCAACCAAGTCGACGAGCAAGGCCGAAGGATCAACCCTGAAGCCACAACAGTGGCAACTGTAGGGCAGAAACGCCCTAACCCAGCAATAGTGGGGCTCTCTGAGGCCAAAAAGCGGCTCCGCACTGAGGCTGAAGCAACCCCAACTGCAACAGCAAAGCCTAAGGCTCTTGCCCACTCTCCGGGATGCTTCGTGTCAAGAGATGCAGACCATCAGTGCCGCTACACCGAGTTGGCGATGAAAGTCTACTTCCCGACCAGATTCTGCCACTAGAATTCTTTCCGGTAGATCGTCATCTTCAAGAGACTAGACAACATCCTCGAGGCCGCTAGACTCCAGAATATATGTTTCAACTTCTCCAACTCGTACACCGAGTTGACGAAAGAGTTCATCTCCTCCCTTCGCTAGGTATCAAACACCCCGGAGGAAGGCATAAGGTACGACGGAGGGGATCAGCTGCAAAGGCGCCTCTACAACCAGGAGCACGAGATCTCAGAGAGGCTTCTCAATGAAATCTTCTCCACCAGTGCAGCTGAGCAAGAGTTGCTCAACAATGGAGCATGTATCAGCAATAATAATGGCTTTGACCCCATCAAGCTATGGAAGGAACTGACGAGCGAATCTTCTTTCAAGCCCGGGAGAAAAGTGGTTACGGTCCACTCTTGTTTCTGGCAGATCATCCACAAGATCGTTGCCAGCCTGCTCTTTAGTAAGTACGAAACAAGAAATTTGTACACTAAACAGTTGCATCTAATCTAGTACATCATGGCTGGAAAGCCAATCAATCTGGGGCACTTCCTACTCAACCGCCTACACCCAATCAAGGATGCTACCAAGGAGTATAATATGGGAGGAATCGTCAACCTGATCGCGATCGGGCTCGAGTATCCAAAAGAGCTGTTGAACCTGCCGCGGACCAGGGGTGACGACAAGATCGATATCAAATTCCTCGCCCGGGCCAACATCATAAAGAAGGAGAGTCGCCAGCTCTTGTACAGGTGCGCAAAAACCAACCTTTTGCTACCGCTCCCAGGCTGCGTCAACTATGACGTAAAAAAGCTATTATTCATGACAGCAGAGATCGAAGCTCTCACCATCGACGCAACCTACGCCAACCAGATGACCTTCCAAGAGAGGGTGGCCACAAGGAAGGGGCCTACTTCTAAGATGTCTTAGCGGGACAAGTCACTGGTGGTCATTCTTGACGACTCTATAGTCACCACCACCATCGAGGCAGTAGACGCTACCACAACAACAACAAATGCAACTGCAGAAGCGATGCCAACTGCCATCCCCATAGTCGAGGTCGTTGGCATAACTGGGGTATCCACAACCGTCACTGCCATAGAATCAGTTGTCACGGCACTGCCAGCTTCAACACTGCCAGTAACGACAACAGCCGTAGCCACACCTTCTGCGTGGCCAGACACCTCTCGCAATAGGGAGGAGGCCTTTATTGAGCTCTTGGACGTCGAGCTCAGGTCTGTTCAATAGATTTCTACACCGCCAACCATGACAATGATGGTCGCCCTAGAGGACGAAGCTGAGAGTCGTGCGGTCGGTCAACACCCACCTACCCCGCCACCCTCTCCATGGCCTCACGTTGAGGCGGCATATACAACAACAACGGTGTCGACACTGTGCCCAAAGGCCATGCCCTCACGCACCGTCTTAGTAGACTCAGCCCCTACAGACGATGCACATTTAACAGGTCATACCGCCAAGACAAGGAGCCATAGTAAGAGCCACATTCGATCGATGGTCCACCCCTCTATGGGACACACCTTCAGCTACGAGTTCGACAACTTGCGTGAGGTAACACGCAATCACAATACTACTTTCTTCTCCCTAACCTGCAGGTTTTAGGCCTTCCAACAACAGCTAGGAGAACAGGAGCGTCAGTTGCTGAGTCTAGTTGGTCTTCCCGGCCAACTAGAAACAATGAATCAAATGATGCAGGCCACACTCCAGCGTTTGGACGCCATCAAGCAAAGGCTCGACGAGAGGGACGCTCACCACTGCTCTCGGCGATCTCAGAGGTCGCCATCACCACCTTCGTCCTCATCTTCATCGTCCTCATCATCATCTTCTTCCTCATCCTCCTCCAATGCCAGCGGGCCCTCCAAACCTTCAACAATGCCTGAGGACGAGGCTACTAAGAAACCCGCCGACAGGGCTCCTACAGAGAAGTATAGCACCTGCGACATCAAAAACACTGCCCCTCTACACCTGCTAGAGGAAAATGAAGAAAAAATCTTTCTGATAGCCTAGCGCATCATGACTCATCAGAGGGAGAAAGGGGTGACTTATACAGGTCGCTAGTAGCACAACCCCCTAGACTGAAGAACTCAACGATTGATCAATTCTGTGCGCTGTCTAAGAGACCAATTTTTGCGATGGCCAACTTTGACAGATGTGCCATCAGTTATCTGATGGTCCACGACCAACAACTTATGCATATGGTCCTGAGACCACAGATCAACAAAGAAGCCATTCTCTGGATCAACATATACTTCTCCATAAAATGCCAAGCGCTCAAGGGGATATTTTGCTCAGAAGTTGTTGTAGGAAAGATCCTCTTCAGAGTCCTGGAAAGCGCAATGATCAAGAATATCACGCTCACGACAGGCTGGCAGCCAATCTACAACGCTACTCCTATCTTGGCTAGACGTCTACTAGCAGGGGCAGATGAATCGCAGTTGGTGGTTGACATGCTAAAACATGTAGAAGAGCACAACTCTAACCTAGTATAGGCCCCGTACAAGCATAGGAAGCACTGGTTCCTCTGCGTGGCCGACCTTCACTGCCACGACATCACACTATTCAACTATTGTGTTGCAGAGGTCTCCCACCTAGATTAAGCCTTCATTCATCCCGAAGATAGAGACCTGAAGCTTCTACCTCTCCGTCTTCACTGGGTCATTAAACAAGGCATCCATCACCACAACGATGTTTGGAATTTCTATTTGATAAGGGACTTCCAAGTCTAGCAAGACTGGGGAAGCGACAATAGCGCTATCATCGTATTACACACTATGGAGCTTCTGAATATTTTTAGATTTTGGCATATCAAAAAAATTATGAAGGTAAATAACTTTGTGATTTCAAGGCATTAATAATAATTTAGATGACCACTTTCTAAGATACAAAAGTAGTGGATACATCTCATTATTGTGGCCTCTATCTTGTTGCAGGTCCCTTCATGTAGCGCAGGACATGTTAGCTATGTGAGATATGGCTTCAATGACTTGATCTCAGCTTATCAACTGTGTTTTGATGGGCATCTCAACAAATATATGAAGGCTACAAATTTGTGATTTCAAGGCATTAATATTAATTTAGATGACCATTTTCTAAGATTAATAAGTAGAGTATAAATTTGATTAGTGTGGACTTCATGTTAATGTAGGTATGGTTCCCTTGATATTTATAATCACAGGGCAGCCTTAGGGTCTCTATTGGTCCCTAAATGAGGTATGATTTGGCCTTTATAATCCTTTTTATTATGTATATACCCTTTAAGGATTTAATTTTTACTTGGTTACCAATATTGTTACAGGTACATGTCCCTTCATGTAGGGAAACACATGTATGTTATGTGAGATCTGGCTTCAATGACTTGATCTCGGATTATCAACTATGTTTTCATTGGCATATCAACAAATTTATAAAGGTAACCAACTCGATGATTTCAAGGCATTAATAAAAATTTAGATGACTGCATTCTAATATAGATAATTAGTGTATACATCTGATTAGTGTGGACTCCCTATTGATGTAGGTAATGGGTCCATTCATATATATAACCACAAGGTGGCCTTTGCGTCTCTATTGGAAATTGAATGAGTTATGATTCAGCCTTAAGGGTCCTTGATATGGTGTAATTACTTTTTAAGGTTTTAATTTTTACTTGGTTATTTATTATATTTTTTAACTGTGGCCTATATGTTTTTGCAGGTAGAGTCCCTTCATGCAAGGCAACTAGTTTCTTCTTCAAGAATGGTGAATTATCCAATTCACAAAGAAAGATAAGTCCTATTTCAACCGAATCATCTAGCTAATTTGGTTTATTGGTATTTATTTGCTATATCATCAACTACTTATTTGATCTGCTCATTACTATTTTATATTAATTTCTTTCTGGAATGAATATTATAGTCCTTGCAATTCAAAAAGGATGTTAGTGGAATATTAAATGCAACCATCATAGACTCTGTATCAGATCTACATGCATATATTAGATACTATCAGATGCTTGAATGAATAATGGGGTATCTTGTATATTATATACTACCAGATGCTTGAATGAACAATGGGGTGTGTTTTTTTGTGTATTTTCCTGTAGACTATTACATCCAAATGTGTTGTTCTAATACCAGTTGCTTGACTGAGGTCCACTCTACATATCTAAAGTACCTATGAACATGTGTCTATAGATTATGCTTCTATTCCATGTTCTTCTTATTATGTGTAGTCTAGGTCAACTTAGGTTCATTAGATTAGGCCAATCTATTCAAATGTTAATGCCATGGTTCTAATCCATTCTATCTTCATCTAAAATCCCTATGAACATGTGTATTTAGATTATGCTTCTATTCCATGTTCTTCTTAGCATGTGTGGGATCTTTTCAAGCTTTAGAAATTGTTTTTGGGTTTAGAAATCATTTTTGGGTTGCACTTGACCAATCCTTTATAATATTTGGTGCATTAAAATCTGTGTTTCTCTAACATAGACCATATATTAGTAATAGTAAATTAATTTTTTTCTAGACCCATGCCTTGGTTTGCAAGTCTATCTTCATCGAAAATCCCTATGAACATGTGTCTGTAGATTATGCTTCTATTCCATGTTCTTCTTAGCATGTGTGGGATCTCTCAAGTAAACTGACTCTGACTTGCTTTTTCACCTACTTAGAGAATTTCAAACAGATGGTAAGAAACTATAGTATCAAACTAATTTGTTTAGTATAGGAAAAATGTAGGTTGCTCTAACATAGACCGTATATTAGGTCAAATTTAAAATGCATGTCCAATTTGGGTAAATAGGTCTAATTTATACCAGTACAATAATAGTAAATTGATTTTTTCTAGACCCATGCCATGGCTTGCAAGTCTATCTTAATCTAAAATCCCTATGAACATGTGTCTGTAGATTATTCTTCTATTCCATGTTTTTCTTTGCGTGTGTGGGATCTTTTCAAGCTTTGGAAATCATTTTTGGGTTGCACTTGACCAATCCTTTATAATATTTGGTGCATTGCATTTGTACTTATTTACAAAATGCCAAGTAAACTGACTCTGACTTGCTTTTGCACCTAATTATAGAATTTCAAAATATATGGTAAGCAACTACAATAGCAAACTAATTTGTTTAGTATAGGAAAAATTTGGGTTGCTCTAGCATAGACCGTATATTAGGTCAAATTTGAAATGCATGTACAATTTGGGTAAATAGGTCTAATTTATACCAATACAATAATAGTAAATTTATTTTTTCTAGGCCCATGCCATGGTTTGCAAGTCTATCTTCATCTAAAATCCATATGAACATGTGTCTATAGATTAAGCTTCTATTCCATGTTCTTCTTAGCATGTGTGGGATCTTTTCAAGCACTGGAAATCATTTTTGGGTTGCACTTGACGAATCCTTTACAATATTTGGTGTTCAAACCTAATTATTAAAGTGTATTAAAAAATGTAATGCATTATTAACATGGAATAACTATTGCTAAATAAAGTCTCAATGATGATTAGACTCTGGTACTTAGGTGACTGCATACTTTGAATACTCATGTCAGATTTAAACATGTGATAGTGAACATTTTGAAGATAAAAAATAATTTGTTTCAAAAGGTCTAAAAATTTGTACCGTGCATTCCCCAATTTAGTTGAATCATATTATACTTTCTTGTGTGCCACATAGAGGTCGTTATATGCAACAAGTTGATTAGGTTTTACTGCTTAACAAATATGGATATTAAATGCATATTGCACATATTAAAATAATACCAACTAAGCATCATAAATCTATTTTTTTACGTTCTACAATTGAAATATTTCATACAACTTATAACTGCCATGGTTTGCAAGTCTTATCTTCATCTAAAATCCCTATGAACATGTGTCTGTAGATTATGCTTCTATTCCATGTTCTTCTTAGCATGTGTGGGATCTTTTCAAGCACTGGAATTTATTTTGGGTTGCACTTGATGAATCCTTTATAATATTTGGTGTTCAAACCTAATTATTAAAGTGTATTAAAAATATAATGCATGATTAACATGGAATAACTATTGCTAAATAAAGTCTCAATGATGATTAGACTCTAGTACTTAGGTGACTGCATACTTTGAATACTCATGTCAGATTTAAACATGTGATAGTGAACACTTTGAAGAAAAAAAATAATTTGTTTCAAAAGGTCTAAAAATATGTACCGCACATTCCCCAATCTAGTTGAATTATATTATAATTTCTTGTGGGCCACATAGAGGCTATTATATGCGACAAACTGATTAGGTTTTACTACTTAACAAATAGGGATATTAAATGCATATTGCACATTTTAAAATAATACCAACTAAGCATCGTAAATCTATTTTTTATGTTCTACGATTAACATATTTCATACAACTTATAACTTATGCATGCCAAAATTTCATGATTTACTTGGAGGTTTGTTGGAACTTATGTATCTGACTTTTGAGTAATTGTCTTGCTACATAGTCTTTTGATGTTTGGTAATGAGATAGAATTGAGAGGTTTAGCTTATTAGCTTCCTACATTAGGTGTTAAGAGTGTGAGAGAAACGATATTTAGTATTTTAATTTGTATAAAACTAACATATAATTTTCTTATTTGAGGAGTACATGGACTTGCCATTGGAGTGACATGTGTAGAGGTCTAGCCGACAACAACACCAAAGAAAAGCTCCAAGAACATACTTCTTGGATGGATGAATAGAATGGGTGGACAAGAGATAAGTGCTGGTTTTAATTCTTTGAATGTTAAACATCAAAACAAATCTAACTCACCTTATTTTATCTTGGGACTATTTCAAAAATTGAAATTTGTGATTTCAACAGCATCAACGACATCCATATGTTGTGCTTAGCCCTTGAAGCTTGGTGTTATAGAGGCTTGGAGTTGTTATGACCGATGACAACAGCAAAGTAAAGCTCTAACAACACACTTCTTAGATGGAATAATAGGATGATGGGTGCACAAGCTTGCTGGTTGAAGCTTTGCGTGTGGTTTAAAGGAGGTAAGAGTTGGTTAACTCACCAACAAAAACGTCAGATGATGTGGTCAACCCTTGAAGCCTAGTGTCGAGAAGGCCCAGACTTCGTCTTCTCTACCCAATGGGATAAGCAACCTTTTGGGGTGAACAACTTTCTCGTGAATGATTTTCTGTGGAGGAAGTGGTACATGGCGAGTGGACAACTTTCTTGTGTATGATTTTATATAGAGGAAGTGGTGCGTTGAATGGGGGATTGAATGGGTAGGCTTTGATTTTTGTGGGGGTAGTGAGGGTAGTTGATCGGCTCGAATCACATGTCCAATAAGGGAGGCAAATTCAGAAGGAACTGAACTTTTAAATTTATAACCTGAAACCTTCAAGGACCCCTGCAACTTTAATTACGGGATCGAAGTAGATATACGAGGTCAAAAATAGGGATGTGGTGATGTTTAGGATGCTTGAGATTTCATTCTTGAGTCAGATAAAGCCAAGACAATAGTTGAGAAAAGTATGGAGCTAGCACTAGTCTAGTGGGTTGTCACGAATTAAAACAAAACAAAGGAAAGAAAACAAAACAGAGTCTGTAGGATTCTACTAATAAGAGAGAAGGAGTTCTAGACTATGTAACCACAATTTGGGTAGCCTATGCACCTGTTCTCGGGCATAGACAACCCTCGAACACCCCAATAAGAAATCTACGTCCAAACCTGGTACGCACTGTAGAATCTGTTCCTGTGGGGTCATCCCACTCGTTCTCGCATAGTGTGACTGAAACCCATCTGTGGTATGAAACCTCTCTTGAGGATGACAAACCAACATCCTAGAATATTCTAGATACCCTCTCAGGTCTAGAATATTTTGGGATGTTAGGAACAAATGACCTTGGACCGCCCTCCTTTTATATTTCGATTCAAACTATCTTCTCTGGTCTATTTCTACAACGAATCTCTCGATATAGGCAGAAATAATAGTTCAAGTAAGAAAGAGATCAACCAAACTAGCAATCATAACCACAAAGAGGAGATAGAACATAAAATGTGCTAGATCTGAAATAAAACTACTTGCTTAAGGTAAAAGTACATAAACATGCCCAAAACAGGCTACATAGTTAGAAGGAGCTCAACTAGCCATGGACAAGCATAGTTGACAACGAACAAAGATGGAAGAACATCATTTGTACAGAAACAAAGGAGAACAGTAGAAGGAAGGAGAAGAAGAAGAGATTTAGCCCATAGAGGAGAGGTGGCTCTCGCTCCCTAGCCTCTGTATAGGCCATATCTCGTCTTTTGGGTTGTCCTCCTTGATCTTCTAGGCTCCTTGGCCTCTTTACTCTCTAGATCCCACCCCCAAATAGTAGCTTGGTGAGTGAATGATGATGGAAGATGGTGGTGGGTGGAGGCACACTGAAGAGGCGAGCGTAGAACGAGCACTTCGGCCTTCTCAGACCTCCACACTCTCCTATGGGGCCCTGGGAACCACACTGGGTCAGAACCAACAATTGGAACCTCCCAAAATGCGGAACAGGCAGAACTCCCCAAGGTGCGGAACTCCTCTCCAAGTTGCGGGGGGTGTGTATTTATAGGCGAAATGGTCGAGGTACTGATCCAGACCGCGGTCTTGCTCGGTCACGGTCAAGCTGCACCCCACGGTCGCGGTCGAGGAAGATGTACCTCGTTCGCAGTCAAGATCACGGTCACGGTCGAGGTCAAGATCGTGGTCGCAGAAGATGTACCTCGGTAGCGATCGAGGTTGTGGTCGTGGTCGCATTCGAGGTCGAGATCGCGGTCGAGGAAGAAGTACCTTGGTCGCGGTCGAGTTTATTTCTTCTTGGCCGCAGTCACGGTCGAAGTTACTTCTTCTTGGCCACGATCGCGGTATTATGGAATGAATCCACCCAGGGGTTATTACTGGTGGTCGAGGGGCCTACGTCGATGAGCCTTTTTTATTAGTGAGGGTGCATCCTAATAAAGGATTCGCCATCGAAAATAGGGTCCAAGATATAAAAAGTTTCTTGGGCCCGCTAGTCGATTAACGGGACCACCATCTCCTAAGCTGGTGCACATAGTGCGATGCTTAGTCTAGCACGGTCGTGAAAGATGGCAGTCTAGCTGCTGTAAAAACCATGTGCTGGGGAGAAATCATGGAGAATAGATGTCTTTTCGGGTTCGGTACCTGCAAGTCCCAAAATTGGCTAGTTGAGCAGCTTTATCTAAGAAAAGACATTAATTACTAAAAGATAATAAACATGGGTTATTTTGGGCATATTAAGGCTATAGTGACACAAAACCAAAAATAAATGCTTATCATAAATGCATAAAAAATTAGAAACTTCATACTACTCTGCTTCTCTCTCTCTAGAATGAGAGCTCTCGCTTCTCTCTAGGGCTTCCCCCGCTGGGGGAGGGGCGCTGACCCTTTAGGCGTGCCCTCCCCTTGGCCTTTATCTACCCCGTTTCTCCTTCCCCTCTTCCCCATTCCCACCCTCTTCTCCACTTTCCTACCTCTCAGCTTCCTGTGGTGGCTCTGCCGTTGGCTAACTATCTTTTTGCCGGTTGGTGGCGCAAGGCGGGCAGTATTGAGCCGACTCTTGAAGCCTGTGTGGCTTCTTGGCCTACTGGGTTCTGCTCGTGCTCTCCGGGGCCACCCCCTTCCCTTCAGCGACTCTTCTAGACCACCAATTTTGCCGCTGGTGATTGGAATGCTTGGCGCCTCCGTCTTCTTTTCCCGGGGTCTGGTTGGTGTTGGCCTACCTTACCGCCGACCCTTAAAGGTTACGCGGGTGAGCTTCCTCGGTGGCTCCGC
Source organism: Alisma plantago-aquatica (assembly GCA_963693085.1). Lineage (NCBI taxonomy): Eukaryota > Viridiplantae > Streptophyta > Magnoliopsida > Alismatales > Alismataceae > Alisma > Alisma plantago-aquatica. The sequence continues at coordinate 98,271,457 of OY856412.1, read as the reverse complement.
CCATCTTACTAGATGGGGTTTCCCAACCCTTTGGTGCTACTGTGCTCAAGGACCCTTCGGTCCTTGGTCATTTTGTGGCTCCAATGGCTGCTCCCGTGGGTTCTGTCTGGCCTTGGGTCCTTGACCTGGGGTTAGTTTTTGTGGTCTGGTGATGAGGCTCAGTCTCTCGTCCCACTGCGACGGTTAGGTCTGAGCGTTGCCCTCCTCTGGGCGACGCCTTGGATGGCGGATTCTTCTCCGACGTCAGACTCGTCTAGTCAAGGCTTCTCTACAACCGTTGTTTGGGTCTCACTCAAGCCTTTTGGCGCATGTGTGCAGGTACACTTTCTAGGTGTTTGAGGAACTGAGGATGGTGGCTGATTCAGCCTAGTTCCTGTTGTCCGTAAGATTCGCTGAGGCATCTCTGTGCAAGCAGTAGACCCTGGGTGATACCTCGACGTCGATTATCCTCGGTAGTACCGGGGTGTGCCGTGAGCTCCATTGCGTCTTGCGATCACCCTACATTTAGGGCTCCTCGTGAGGTGTTGCTTCGACGCCGAGCCCACTCGGTAGCACCAAGATGGTATTGTTGCGCTCCAGCATTACTGCTGCCATCTTGCGTCTATGGGTTTCCAACGGACTTCTTCTTTGGAGTTCGATGTAATCGTGGTGGTAAACAGGCCGATCTCACTGTTGGCCTGCTAAGTTCCACTTGATCGATAGTTGGTTCTGACCACTCGATACATGTGTTTCCCTACATGATGGGATTAGTACCTGCAACAAGATAGAGGCCACAAGTACCAAATGTAATCAACAGCCAAGTAGAACCTAAACCTTGAAAATTAAACACACCATGTAAAGGACCCCTAAGTAGAATCATACCTCATGGAATATATCAATAGAGACCCTAAGGCCGCTCTGACATTATATATATGAATGGACCCATTACCTACATCAATAGGGAGTCCACACTAATTAGATGTTTACACTACTAATCTGTATTAGAATGCGGTCATTTAAATTTTTATTAATGCCTCCAAGTTTGTTACCTTTATCAATTTGTTGATATGCCAATTAGAACATAATTGATAATCTGAGATCAAGTCATTGAAGCCAGATCTCACATAACATACATGTGCTGCCCTACATGAAGTGAAATGTACCAACAACAAGATTTGTAACCAAGTAAACATTAAATCCTTAAAGGGTAAATACATAATATAAAGGATCATAAAGGCCAAATAATTTAGGGACCAATAGAGACCCTAAGGCTACCCTGTGATTATATTTATGAAAAGAACCATACCTACATTAATAGGAAGTCCACACTAATCAAATTTATACACTACTTATTAACCTTAGAAAGTGGTCATCTAAATTATTATTAACGCTTTGAAATCACAAAGTTATTTACCTTATCTTTCTTTGCAAATCGGAGAACTTACCATTTTTGCATTTAGTATGTTGGACCTATGAAGAAACAACTAGTTGCCTTGCATGAAGGGATCTCTACCTGCTTCAATATAGACCCAAAGGCCACCTTGTGGTTATATAGATTAGGGCACCGATACATGCATCAATAGGGATCCACACTAATCAGATGTATGCACTACTTATGTATCTTAGAAAGTGGTCATAGAAATTCTTAGTAAACACTTAAAATCACCAAGTTGTTACCTTCATCAATGTGTTGATATGCCGACCAGGAAAACTGTAGACAATCCCAGATCAAGTCATTGAAGCTAGATCTCACATAGCATACATATGTATGCAACAAGATAAGGCCACAGTTACCAAATGTATTCAGCAACCAATTAGAAATTATAACCTTAAAAAGTAAACACAACATATAAAGCACTCCTAAGGCCGACGCATACCTCATGGAATCTATCAATAGATACCTTTATCAAAAATATTATTGAAGGCTTATAATCATCAAGTTGTTACCTTCATAAATTTTAATGTCAAAGACTACTGTTGAGATTACAAACAAAGCATAGCAATACATAATGTGATACAACATATTAAATGCAAACTTAAATAAACCCTAGAATAGTATGACATTTCCCACACAACTAGATTCACATACCAAATTAAGACACTCGACTTCACAGTTTAGATGGTGGTCTGTGATAGAACAATATATGCTCAACATAGGATTTCCCATTCAATCAAATATATACCTCACCAATTTCAAGCAAACAATATTTTTAGATGCTTAATAAAATTACTACAATTATTTCTAATCACCTTGCTTATTATAGGGTAGGTATAATATAAGCATGAGCACTTTAATCAACAAGACATGTAAAACATTTTGATCATGTTAAAATTAAATCAACACAATAACTAAGGACATAAATGATGGCCACATTCACATAAAGAAATTTACATCACATGCATAGAAATTTACGAGATGACATTACCAACACACAAACAGATTCATACAAAATTAAGACACTCGGCTTCACAGTTCAGATGGTGTTCTGGGATAGAGCAATATAAAGCTCAAAATAGGATTTCCCATTCAATCAAAATATACATTGTCAAGTTCAAGCAAATAATATTTTCAGATGCTTAATATAATTATTGAAATTATTTCTAATCACCTTGCATATTATAGGGTAGGTATAGCACAAACATGAGCATGTTAATCAACACCACATGCAATAGCTCAAATTGACCTAAATTCGATATATTTTCTATAGCACAGATAGACCTAAATCAGACATGCAATAGCTCAGATTGACATAAATCAGATTGTAAATATACCTCGCCTAAAATGACTTATCTTCTTTGTATCAAAATCATACCAAGAAATCCAACATACAGATAAAAAGTAATAGCTCATTTCAAGCCAAAGAAGGAGCAACACTGAAGATATCTTCAGACCCGCGAGCATCAACCAACGGGAAAGGCGAAGAGAGCCTTAGATACGCGAGCACCAGCCGACCAGAAGACCAAATAATTAGGGCTAGGTCAGGGAATGAGAAGGACTGAGACACGAGTTGTGCATGCAGAAGATCTGATGAGATCTACTCTTGGAACCACAAATCTAGGCATATATAATTAGGGCATAGAAAAATCGGGCTAGGGTCATGATGCATATCTGTCAGAAATATAAACCACAAAGAAATCAGTTTTCGGAAAACAAATCACACCGGAGAGAGAAAAGGGAGGCCTCTGCTCTCAGGTTAGATCACTGGAGCAGTCCAAATTGTCATTACTGCGATTAGGGCACGAAGAAGCTTGGGGTTCGAGTAGTGCTAAACTAAAGAAATTAGTTGTCAGAAACACAAATGGAACTAGAGGGAGGAAAGGGAGCAGTCTACTGTCAGGTTAGGGCACAGGAGCAGTCCAAATCGTTGTTGTTGTGATTAGGGCACGAAGAAGCTTGGGGGTCGGGGAGTGCTAAAATGATGAAATCGATTGTCAGAAATGAAAAATGAAGCAAAGGGAGGAAAGGGAGGACTCTGCTCTCGGGTTAGGGCACCGAAGTAGTCCAAATCGCCACTACTTCGATTAGGGCACACAGAATCTTGGGGGTCGGGGAGTGCTAAGATGTCGGGATCAATTTTCGGAAATAGGAAATGGAGCCAGAGGGATGAAGTGATGTCAAAAGGGAGGAATCTGCTGTCAGATTAGGGCATCAGAGCAGAAGGAATCATTGTTTCTACAATTAGGGCACAAAGAAGAGAGGGGTTTTGCGAGTGAGGGGTCTGGGGGGTCGGGGAATCAGGAATGGGGAGTCTGGGTTCAGTGGTCGAGAAGTGAGAAATGGAGGTTGTCGGTCCCCCTACTTCTTATTTCCCCTATTTGGTTCGGGATCTCATTCGGATTTCGGCATGTCTTCTTATGCCACATCAGTGCCACATAATCACGATCCAGTCCGCATTGGCAAGATGCGTGTTTGGTTGAATATCCTGAAATGGCCCCATTTTGGGTACCATTGTCCTGATATCTGAAATAACTCAGTCCTGTTCGCAGTAGGATTTCAGGAACCCAATCCGGATTTCGCTCTATTTTTTGGGTATTTTGTTTTATATTCCAGGCTAAAAAATACAAGTGATGAGGCCAGTCCAATTTAATGATCAGATTGGTTTGCCAAATAGAAAAAGAATTGACTCCAATCCAGATTATCTCGATATATTCACTAACCTGGTCTAATCTAGTCCATATTTTGTAATCTCCATCTCGAACCAAACAACCCCATTAGGTTTAGACTGAATCCAACGGCTAGTATCAGACGGTTCAAACAAGATAGCGGATTGGGTGGTGTCCGATATTAGAAAAAGGAATACAATACTTGGACCATATTGGGTTTCGGTAATAATGGCTGTAGACCGACCATCGCTGCCTGAAAATATAGTTGGACCATAATCCTTGCCATTTTTCCAAATGCTCAAATGTCATGAAAGATTGATAAATTTTCTAACTGTCCACCTGAAACATAGTTGGATTTCTATTTTTGTCAATCTTATCAAACTTGAAACTACTACAAATAATGTAATCATATAGATTACAGGATTCATAACACTACATGTAGAATCTCTCTCATTCTTTCAATTTTACTCATTTAATTGAAGGATTCGTGCAAACTATGGAGGAAATATGCTTGTCTTCTACCACGACATCTCAAATTTGCAACACACATGCATCATGTCTTACTTCAATAGAGTCACGTAGATCTCAACAAATTCAAAGTTGTACTTTCCATGATAGTTTGAGATCCACTCAATGGATGTGTAGATACCATCATCGAATGGTTATTAGAAGCAGACAGATGCATAGGTGTGCCAGATCTGAAGAAGGTGGAGAACTTATTGCAAGATATTATGAAATTTATAATAGTTTGCCACCCTATATGAAGATAAGGATTGATATACACCCATATTTTGAATGGTTCGGTGAAGTTAGTCAAGTTCTAAATGAAGGCATGCACTCAACACTTGGTCAAAGAGCATTGTTACAGCCTTTTATCTCAAACGATTGAAACTTCCAATATCATGTGGATAATGTTGTCAGCAGAATTAATAGGCAAGCAAGGCAACAAAGATACTTGATTGAATTCCTGAAACAATGTGAATCACAGTTGAATGATGTTGCAAGAAGTTCATTGGAACAACCAAGCACTTCCTATCTTCCTCATACTAACATTGTGCATGATGGAGATACTATTGATATGCATGTTGGCTCGAACCCTACAATTTATGATAGTACCTTTGATGAGTGCCACAATCCTTCTGAGGTTGATTATTTGACAGTCCCGTGTAGTGAAGGTAATGGTTGCAAAATCTCATGCATTATTGTACGAGTTAACTTTCTTTTCTCATCTTGTGTTATAACCAAATAGATGCAAGTATTGTGGAGGAGACGAAAGATTTCTATATATCAAGCATGGATCAAAATGTAGAGATCCTTCCAGTGATGATATCTCTAATCCTATTTTTGACAGTCTTCTCAATGAACCACATAAGTTATCCACACGTAGTTTGTGCAAATATTGTGGTGCCAAAAGCTTCCAATTTGAACCACCATGTTTTTGCTGCATGAAGACAAAAGTACATTTAGTTACCAATCCTATTCCGACACAACTATATGATTTGTATACATCACAAACATCAGAATCTTTGGAGTTTCTAAGGTCCATTCAAAGTTACAATAGTCACTTTGCATTCACGTCACATGGTATCCATCTGGATAAATATTTTTGTAGTATGTGGAATGGCATATATACTTTTTGAGTACAGGGTCAAGTGTATCATTTCATAAATAGATTACTACCTGGGAGTGATGGACCCAAATTCCTACAACTCTATTTCAATGACATAGAGTGTGAGGTACATAATAAAATTAAGGCAACTCCTTCACTAAATAGTGAATTAGTTACTAAATTGATGCACGTATTGTCAGTAAATCCATATACACAATTTTTTAGAAGCCTCAAGGATATTTCAATGTCAGATAACTTTAGTATTTCCATCAATAAAGATGTCCATCTAGATCAGAGGACATATAATTCTCCAACTGCTTCACAATTTGCAGGTATTTGGATTGAAGGCAACGATGTCACTGGCGCACAACAACGAAGCATAGTTGTTTATGCCAATTCAGGTGAACCACATATAGTGCAGTCATATTTAGGATGTTATGATCCTCTATCATATCCCTTGTTGTTTCCTAATGGTGAATTTGGTTGGCGTCCACACCTCCCCAAAGTTGGTGTGCCATGGGATTCCATGCTACAGAACTCACTACATTCTTTTGAAGATGGACTCGAACTTAATAGGTTACTGGAATATATATTCATGTAAATTATGTACCAATATCAAGGAAATTGTATTAACATCCATTTTCTTATTTTTTTAGATGGTGGAAGTAGAAACAAGATATCTGTGAGAGAATACTATTGTTATTAGTTATAAATTTGTGTGCTTGACAAATCAATCTTATTTCATGCAGGTCGTCTCCTTCAACAATATGTTGTCAACATGTATATCAAGATAGAATCAACACATTTAAACTATATCACAAAGGAGCAAAAGTGAATATGTGCTGATTTGTATCAAGGAATAACTGATAGCATTAGGTCAGGGGAAGTCCATAGTAGCATGGTAGGTAAAAGAATTGTGTTACCTTCATCTTTTATTGGAGGACCACGCGATATGCACTGTAGATACATGGATTCCATGGCATTGGTACAACGATATGGTAAACATGATATCTTTTTGACAATGACATGTAATCTAGATTGGGATGAAATAAAATTAGATTTATTCCCTAGACAACTTGCTCAAACAGACTTGATTTGATAACTAGGATTTTTAGAGCAAAATTAGAGGATCTAAAGGATCAACTATTTAATAAAAATGTATTTGGAAATGTATCGACACGTGTTCATGTTATTGAATTTCAGAAAAGAGGACTTCTGCATGCCCACATTCTTATCATCATGAAACGTGACTATAAGATCATCAATCCAGATCATTATGATCACATAGTTTGTGCTAAAATCCCAGATCCTAAACGATACCCCATACTACATGCATTGGTTGTCAAATACATGTTGCATGGACCGTGTGGTATCCTAAACCTTAAAAATGCTTGCATGGTACACAAGGAGTGCCACTTCCGATATCCAAGGAACTTTTGTTCCAATACCATGCAAGGAAAAGATTCATATCCAAATTATAGGAGAAGAGACAATGGAGTCACTATTGATGTGAGAGGAGCCACACTAGATAATAGGTGGGTGGTACCATATAATATGTATTTGTTATAGAGATATATGTGTCATATCAATGTAGAGGTATGTTCGAGCATCAAAGCAGTCAAATACCTCTTCAAGTATATATATAAGGGGCATGATAAGGCTTCAGTCAACATAGCTCTAGACAGTACAGACCAGTTGGTGAATGAGGTGAATTAATTTTGAGATGCTCAATGGATATCTCCACCGGAGGCAATGTGGAGGATATTTGAGTTCAAACTTAGTGAGATACAACCATCAGTAGTGTCTTTACAACTACATCTACCTAGCATGCATAATATCACATTCTTAGAAGATGATAACTTGCACAATATGGTGGAACGAGATGGTGTTTGTAGGACAATGCTCATTGAGTATTTTTTGAAAAACTCACATGATGAAGAATCTCATCAATATCTATACAAACAATTCCTCGAGCTTTATGTTAGGAATAACTCTGGTAAATTTTGGAAGAAAAGAAAGCAAAGAGAGGTTATCAGTCGTATTGTTACTGTAAATCTTGTTGAAGGTGAGAGGTATTATTTGAGGATATTACTAAATTATGTAAAAGGTTCAACTTCATTTGAGAGTTTGAGGACCGTTAATGGTGTTATACAACAAACATTCAAACTTTCAGTTGAACATCGAGGTCTAATTGAAAGTGACGATACAATTTTTGAATGTTTAAGTGAAGCAACATAGTTTGAATTCCTAGATTCACTATGGAGATTATTTGCTACAATGTTAGTGTATTGTGAACCAACAAATGTAAGATATTTGTGGGATGCAAACCTCAATGATATGGCAGAAGATTTCTATAGGAATGGAACTACTAATGAGCATCAGTTGGAGCAGAGAGTGCTACAAAGTATTAAATTGATTCTTGAGAGTGTGGGGAAGAATATAGAGGATTATAACTTGCCAATGGTTGATGAAGGATTTTTCAATAAATAATGGAGAAAACATGTCACATGAAATTGCTTAAGAGATGAGTATACAAGTAAGTGAAGAGAATCTATTGCTTATTTCATCACTAAACAATGACCAACAATATGCATTCAATGAGAATTTTAGTTGTATAATGGGAAATCGGCCTGGTGTATTCTTTGTTGATGGTCCTGGTGGAACTGGAAAGACATTTCTATACAAGGCATTGCTAGCAAAAGTAATGTCAATGGGTTTCATAGCAATTGCAATAGCAACATCTAGTGTTGCAGCATCAATCTTACCTGGGGGGAGAACTGCTCATAGTAGATTCAAAATTCCTATTAAATTTAAAAACAATTCAACTTGTAATGTAAGAAAACAGAGTAGTCTAGTAGAACTTCTTAGATCATCAAAATTAATTATATGGGATGCAACATCCATGACAAGGAGACAAGCCTTTGAAGCCTTAGATTGCACTTTGCAAGATATCATGGGATCAAGCCTACCATTCGGGGGAAAGTGGTAGTTTTTGGTGGTGATTTTAGACAAGTTTTACCTGTTATTCGACGTGCAACTAGAGGTGAGACAGTTAATGCAAGTCTAATAAAGTCATTTCTTTGGAAAAAAATGCACAAATTGAAATTAAAGCAAAATATGAGAGCTTTGTCAGATTCATCCTTCTCAAACTTTCTACGATGCATAGGACAAGGAATAGAGCCAGTTACTGATGATGATTATGTTCGCCTCCCACATGAAATGGTTCTTGAGTATACAGATGGTGCGACGTCTAAGAAAAGGCTTATACAACATGTCTTCGCATCTCTTGGTGATAATGCAACATTGAATCACTACATGATGAGTCATGCAATATTGTGCACAAAGAATGAGTATGTTGATGAAATGAATAATGATCTCATACAACAATTTCCCAGGGAGGAGATCGCCTATTATAGTTTTGATAGTATATTGGTGATGAAAATCATAACTACCCTGAAGAATTCCTTAATTCACTGGTTCCCAATGGTTTGGCCCCTCGTGTATTGCGTCTAAAGAAAAACTATCCTATAATGTTGTTGTGAAATATTAAACTGGAAAATGGGTTATGCAATGGTACACGACTGGTTTGGAAAGGGTTTCAGAAAAATGTAATTGACACAGAGGTTACAGTTGGTCAAGCATGGGGAAAAAGAGTTTTCATACCTAGAATACCTCTTATCATTCCTGACAATGATGGTATTCCATTTTCTTTTAAAAGGAAATAATTTCCTATTTGTTTGAGTTTTGTAATGACAATAAACAAGTCATAGGGTCAAACTATTCCCAATGTCGGAATTTATTTGCCCCACCCTATATTCTCTCACACACACTTGTATGTAGAAATATCAAGAGGGACATCCCAAAATACAATGAAGGTCGTGGTTAAACCGTGAGAGAAGAGGTTCAATGGTGGAACTACAAAAAATATTGTATAAAAATAAATATTAACCTTTATTTACGGTATCCTTCTATCTTTAGTATTTCATGTTGATTATTTTTAGATACTACTTTTCTAAAATAACTTTGTTACATGTGATAATAGTATGACAAAAGATAATTATCCCCCCTTTCGATATGTAAATTTGTTCCAAACCAACTGGAAATGAAAGGTTCGCTTGGTATTTAAATGGAAAGCACATGAAATATCAAGGTGAAGAAAGAAGCAAAAATTGTTGTTTATCGATGAAGAGGTATATTAAATTTTAATTGTTCATTTGTTCTTACCTAAAATATATTTATGTGTCCATGTGTTTGTGCGTTTATGTAATGCTTCAATATTGATTTTTTCTTCTAAGGGAGAGAGGATGGAAGCCAATTTAGTCAATGACACAGTAAACCAATTCAGTAATACTTTCGAAGAAGGAAAGTGTTATATATTGGATAATGTCTAGGTCCAAGAATTCTACAATGACTATAGAAATGCAAAGAGGAATGAAGATTTCATAATCAACAAAAAATGTGTGGTTTCTATAACATCTGAAGATTGTGAAAAATACCTATGTACTCATTCCAATTTATAGAGTGTGATGACTTTCAAGGACTTCAAAATAAGAAGACATTTCTTATAGGTAATTCTATTTTATTTTCTTTTTATATTATCATTTTTAAAATTTTCATATTATTTTCTATTTTATTACACATATCATTGGAATGATTATTAATGTTGATGACATTCAAATCATTACAAAGAAATCAGGTCAACATGTTTCCAAGTGTGACATCACATTGCAAAATGAAATGTAATTAATAAAGATAATTTTAATTACTCCATGACTAAAACAAAGTATTTATTTTCTAACACTTATATTTATCCTTGGTATTTAGGAATATTATGGCTAAGTGTGCATTGTGGGGTGAAATAGTTGTCATGTCATATGAAAACTTAAAAGAAAACTATCAAATGAGGAATATAGTTGTAATTATTGGATTGCAAGTTTGATCCTTCCAAGGTAGGACATTATTAATAATTTTATTTTTATTTTTGATAGTGTTATTTATTATTTTAATTATAGGTTTTCACCTTTCAAGCACTTACACAACTAGACTTATCTTTAACCCCCCGTTGGCATGAGCTGAGGAAATGAAGACAAGGTAGTCATTTACATAAAGTAGACATTCAAACGGTAGTTCATATATACTTTTTCAAACTGACATCTATAATTTTAATATGTTGTCTAACAGCGGTAATAGTTTTTCATCACCTAAGAATGTGTCTATGCATAAATAGAATATATAGCCAACAAGGATCACTCTTGCCATCTTACATGAATCCTTACAAAGTGGGATATTACACAAAGTAAGTAATGGTAGTTTGTAACTTATACAAATACTTAAATGTATATTATCAGAATAACATGTGAATTTTTTTAGGACCATGTTTATGAAATTAAGGCAATGATTGTACGAATTTATCATGATTGAGCGCTTTGGTATAATGCTTGTGTGAAGTGTAGTAAGAAAGTATATCATGAAAATGGTCAAGGCAAAGTCTGCACCAAATGTGGAGCAAAATATAGTATCCTCAGGAAATTTTACCTTATTTTACTATTAAATACATCTATATTTTATAATTTCTTGTAATTTAATATTACATTTTGTTGATTATAGGTACATTATTAAAGTTGAAGTCATGGACATTTTTGATTCCATCCAATTAACATTATTTGACACTGCTGCACACCATCTCCTGGGTTATACTGTTGTAGAGCTAAACAATATCTACACACAAGCACTTTATTCTTTTTACAAGTATATAGACAATTCATGGTCTTTATATTTGATTGAAATAAATAAACTTAAATTAGTCTAATACTATAGGAAAATGGTGACGATATGGTGGATGTCACACTATCTAAGGTGAAATGGAATCAGATGATTTTTCATGCCAAATCACAAGATGCCCAACCATTTGTACTTGAAGCACAAGGGACGTCAACAACAATGAAGAAAATTTCCAAAGTCTTAGATGTAGTTCCTTTAGATATTAAACAAGAATGTAGGAGTCTTTTATTTGATATAGACAACATAATTATGTTTTGATATTTTTTTAATATCTATCCTAAATGTTGAATTGGTATTTTTGTTTTCCTTGTAATAATATTCATGTGTGTTTTATGATACCATCTTTTTATGATTGATATTTTTATATATTACAGCAAAAGTCATTCCAAAGCTTCATGTGGCAAAAAATACAAATTTATCAATCATTACAATTGAAACACAACATTTTGCCAAAATGGTCACTAGAACAGTATGTAATTGGAATCCAACTATAATTATATTATTAATTTTCTAAATATTCATGCTAATCTTTTTTGTGTGTGGAAGATTCAAAATCAAATTATAAAATATTTAGGATTAAACCACCAAAATGTGAGCACGTGCATTGAAAGTGAGATATTATTGTATTTTACTTGTTATTTATTTATTTAATGATTGTTAGTGCATTATTAAATTGATATTTTATTCTTCAATCAAGTATCTACCCCCCATTTATACATCATATGAGGATGAGCTCATTAAACTTCAATATTGGATGGGAAAACAAATATCTTGCGTCACCTACAGATTATTGTCAAATAATGAAATTTCAGTTACAAAATGAAAATGTATTTTCATTATATTCAAAACAAATTGTCTTTACATAATATACATTTATAAATACATTTTTTCTTATTTAATAATATTAATATTATAGTATTTTCTATTGCAATTCCAACAAATTTTACATGTCACGTGCACACGTGTGTGTTCACTAGTTGATCAACAAAACCTAGTTCTTAATATACATGTCCTTCTTACTTTAATTACAGGAGCATTTAAACTTCTTTTGACCTTATATTTTCTAGGTATCTTGTTTCAACAATAAGCAATATAAATTCAACATTAGTTATACCTTTTGAGATTCTTTTACCTCATTTTCTATTCTTTCTATATAAAGTACTCATTTGAGACCATTGTTTCACTTAATTAGTCATTTATCACATAATCTTTTGTATTCTCTCAAAACATAGGGGAGGAAATTATGAGGCCAATTAATTGATCAATAAAACATGATTATTAATATACATGTCCTTCATACTTTAATTATAGGAGCATTTAAACTTATTTTGACCTTAAATTTTCTAGGTAGCTTATTTCAACAAAAAGCAATATAAATTCAACATTAATTATACCTTACCTCATGTTCTATTCTTTTTGTTTTAAGTACTCATTTAAGACCTTTGTTTCACTTAGTTAGTCACTTATGACATAATATTTTGTATTCTCTCAAGTTCCATCATCCTATAGTCCCATGAACAGTCTACAACATAAAAAATAGGGTTTACGCTATTAATGGGTGTATTTCTTCACATAAACTCAAAACATTTAATGTATTATGGTTATTCTATAATTTGATTACATATAACAAGGATATGTATGAGTCAATGACATTCTTGGAATCCAATTACTCATAATATATACTAAATAAGAAAAAAATGATCATAATATAATGTTGACTAAAAACCTAAGAAAAAGGGAGTAATATGATATGTACTTAGAGGTGGTATGTTTCAACACATGACCCCTTAAAATGGATTTTGTCCCAAAAAACCACACTTGTATAGTCTATTCGTAACTATGTTGGACATTTATTAAATTAAGTTTTTCTATTATCATGTGATTAGGTTCAACTGACTAGGAACTTTCCCTTCATTGATAAACAATACTCATTGTATGTATTAATTTAGGTTACACAACTATTGTTCCATGTTAACAAGCTTGGTAAAGTCTTACTTGTTCAAATGTAAGGGTAATTACATTTTTGTGGCATTGATCAAGGATTTGTTTCAAAGGTTACCTAATACAATCATTATTCATCGAAATTCCTTAAAGTTGAATTAAATGTCCTAGACAATTGGCTACAAGATTCTGATGAATGCATATTTATCCCCTTTTATCTAATCTTTTAGTTCAATTATTTAGGGTGTTATCTTTATTTTTCCCAAATTTAGTTAGTAATTACAATTTACTTGTGTTTGTCCCCATCACTAGAATTCTTATCACTTTCTTTCACATTTTGTAGGATTCACTATCATGTAACTCCAAATACAAAAAATACAATGAAATAGAAGTCATGAGGACTTAAAATGCACAAGCTCAACCTTCTAGCTCGTGGGTCGATCAAATGATCTCACTAATTGATCGACTCACATGCATCAAATCTCATCTTCCTAGTATTCCATTCGATCAACTCACCATCCCGGTCAACCAACTCACATTCAAAACTTTTTCAAATGGTCAAAAAGGAAGTCATCAATATAGTCAAAGCTTGACCAATATGACTTTGTGATAAATAAAATGATCAAACCCAGTCGACAGATCGACACCCCAGATTCAGGCAAGCTAGCCACCGCAAGGGTTTTAGTCAAAAATGAGTCAAAAAGACAACACCGCCCCCAGTATTTGAAGGCACACAAACTCCAAATCCATTCAATCGACACGCCATCCGGATCAATCGTATGATATTTCAGATCCAACAATCACTACCACAATAAGCCTCATTTCTAGGGTTTTTTCATACTTCCTCCCTATAAAAGGAAGGAGGATTGGTAACATCAATTTTGATGCACTTTTCACAACCTATTTCATAATAAAAATCCTTAGAAATAATAAGTAGATGATTGGTTTTACTCATTTTATCTTCTACTCATCAATTGTTAGGTTCTAATTTAGTTTTGTTGATATTTGAAGGAGTTTGGTACAAAACCAGTGAAATAAATGAAATATAAGGAGTTGCTCGTCACAATCCAAATTTCCTTCAAAAAAGGAACATCAATAGAGGATCCTTTCCTCAAAAACTTGACAAAAGACTATCGAGATACGACCGGTAGATGAATTGAACATCACACCATCAGGAAGAAGGACCTCGACAACAGTCTTTCGAGTAACTACTATCGATAAATTAAAATAGAAACATGTAGGGAGGTGATGGTAAACCTTATCGAGTTCAAATCGACAGATTACTTCATGGACAGTAGAACCGATAGATTTCTATCGAGACCCAACTAGCGAACAAGTTTGTCAACAACACTGTCAAGGAAAAGACCCACGATAATGTTATCAAGGGACCAGACATCATAGACTAGGTCGACACACCAATCAACATCATTGAAATACCTCAACAATCATGTCAATGAATCATCCTACAAAAGATTGGCATTTTTTTCGATTGACAATTAATTGTCAAGGAAACGATATATCAACCATCAATATCCACAGAAGAAATAAGGCCATCGATGCCATGCAGATCGACAAGTCAAAGCCTATAAATGGACTCCCAAAGTCTCACCTCAGATGACCTTGGACCCATGGAGTCAAAAAGCCCAAACGTTGTCACTAAGTTTTGGAGCCAAGGTTGAAGGTTGTCAATCGGTCTAGTATTGTTGACCTAGCTATCAACTTCTTACTTCAAGGTGCTCTCTGACCAACAATTGATTAGACTACCCTATGACCATTCAAGATCCAAGGAAGGAGGAGAGTTGTTGACCTAGCTATCAACCTTAGCCTGATCCACTGAAAGGTTGGTAGATCGATCACTTGATCTACCTTTGTATCATCCTCTTCATCTTCTTTTCACATCATGACTTATTCAAGATGTAATCCATTTGTCTTTGTTTCCATGTGTGGCTAAATTCCATAACATGGGTTTGGGGTAGCTGTCAAGCCCTCCCAACCATGTAATTATTCATCTTTCTATTTTATGGCATATATTCTTTAAAATTTTGTTCATATGCTCTTATTTTATTGAGTCGATTGATGATTAGCTACCCTCTTCTGATGTTTGATATGAATATTTTTTGAGAGAATGATTTCAATTAGATCTGGAGTATTGGATGGTAATGATACATGAGAGTGAGGAGTTGCTATCGCAATGGCCATACTATTTTTCCCTAATCTTCTAGTTATTACCTCGAGAGAGAGAACTCTGTTAGATAGATATTTGTCCATATCTTGAGAGAAGGAAGGAACAGATAATTGCTTATGGCTGCTTGCAAAATGAGTAGAGAACATGTATAAAATAGAAGTGAAGGTTTATTGTTTTTGTGGATGGTATGATTGGTGAAACCCAATCCAAGTCTCTTTTATCTTCTTTTCATGGCTCATCTTTATTTATTTCTTTTGATTTTTAACAAACTTAGATTTCAATACTCAATTAGATTAATATGTTTCTGAATTAGAACACAGACAAATTCACTCTTTAGATTAGGCTAGACTAAGCTAAGATCCCACATTTATATTATTTATTCTAACTTATCCATGTGTTTGATCCCGTACTACTGCAACCAACTCCATATTGAGTTACATACGTCTCTTCTGGTTGAGTATAAATTTAAAGTTCGATATATTTGACTAGACAATCGTGTTTACACTTTTGACCCACAAAAAAGAGTGATCAACTTTTTGCACCATTTTCGGGGATAAGGAAATGAATAACCTTAAGAACTTGTGGTCTACTTAGCACTAGTCAGTGCTTCTAAATTTTTGCAAAGAGTTTATGAGAACATATTTGAATCTATCTATTAGCTAGAATATTGTTTATGTTTCCAGTTTTTGACTCTGATCTGTTCAATACTTTGCTTATAGGTAACTAACTATCTTTAACGCTTTTCAACGTTGGAGGATCTTATCAAATTCCCAAAGGTAGATCTTCTCCTCAACATCCCAATGGCAGGACAACCATAACCCATTGACAATGTCTCTGAATCGAAACCATCACTCCGATCGTTGGTTACCGGTTGTGTCAATGACAATAGGGAACTTATTGCCCTTTCTCGCGTACCAGCAACTAACATTGAGTTAAAACCTGGTTTCATCAGTATGATTCAACATCAGGCCTTCATAGAAAACTCTATTGAAGGAAACCCATATCACCATATTGATGCTTTAAAAAACCTCTGGGACACTCTTAAAGTGAACATGGTCCCTAAAAAGTCATCTATATGAAGGGATTTTGTTGTTCCCTCAGAGATAAGGCTCTATAATGGTACCTTTCTCAAAAAGGGATCACAACCTAGAAATAGTTATGTGAAGCGTTCGTGAATAAATTCAATCTTGTTGAGAAGACCATTAGATGTAAGCATAAGATCACCAGCTTCAAGTATAAACCCTCTGAGAGTCTATATGACGGATGGGAGAGATATCAAGAGTACTTGAGACATTGTCCACTTCACAACTGCAATGAAGGGTTCATCGTCACCAACTTTTATGAAAGTGTCACATCTTCAGAAACTAAATCTCTAAGCACTACAACAGGGAGCGATTTCAGGAAGCATGATGTAGAAACCACTAGAGAGATCGTTAACAACATGGCTGATCTTCAATCCGGAAGGGATTATGATAGAAACTCTGCAACAACCATGTCAACAAGAAGCTCTTTGGATTCAAAGATACTGGAAATCCTAAATAGTAAACTTGACAAGATAGCAACCAATGTTCAGAACCATAAGGAAGCAAATTCTAGGAATTTTGTGGAAGCCACAGTGAAATGTGTTACATGTGGACAAAGAGGTCATGGGATTGATCATTGTATCTACACCCATGAAGCAAAAGACTCTCAGACGGGGAATGTGTCTTATGTAAGCTACAAAAGGCCCGACCAACTTGGATTCTCTGATGGGAATATCTCCTCAGCAGAAAACTCTTTTCAACTTAACTAGATGTCTTAATAGTTTGGTAGGGGACAAGTAGTTGGTAGAGGAACTCCACTGGGTTTTCAACAAAATAAACTCAACACCACCAAGGAAACTTCAACAATCAGCAAAGAACAAATCTCCTCCAGCAACACCAGAAATCAATAACTAAATTACATTCTTTAACCGATTAGTTAGGGGAGTGCATGTTGAGAAACAACTCTTTGATGGAAAACATGCAAACACAATTGAGCATTGTGAACACACAAATGAGCGATTTACAATAGCATAATCGGATGATTGATCAATAGCTAGCATCAATAGTTGCCACCATTAGATGACCAATAGGACAATTTCCTCCGACTACTGAGCAAAATCCAAAGAATGAAACTTCCAGGATGGCTACATTATAGTCAGGAAATTCTTCTTCTTCAACACAACCAGGAAGTACCACCCAACAACTCCAACAACAACGATGTTTCAACAACAAAGAAACTTAGAGGGACATCTAATCCTATTTTATCCAAAGTGTCAGATATTCCACCAGGAGTGCCTTCCCCTCATCGCTTTATAAAGGCACAATAGGAGAAAAGGTACATCAAATTCTTAGAAACCATAAAGAAGATTCACTTGGACATCCCTCTTCTAGATTTCATAGATGAAATGTCTACATATGCTAAATTCTTGAAGGATCACATCACAAAGAAAAGAAAGAGAGGCATGGTTGAAACTGTATGTCTTGTAAGGATTGCATCAACCTTCTATCAATTATCTATGTCAACAAAACAAAAAGATCTGAGCGCTTTCACTATTCCCTTTCGTTTAGCATACGCTTTGTCAAGGTATGGTATTACCGATTTAGGGGCCAATATAAGTCTCATGCCATATAGCTTGGCCACTAGGTTAGGCCTTATAGACATTGTTTCATCAAAAATGAGATTCAGTTGGCAGATAACTCTTTCAGTGTAGTCGAAGACATCCCAATCATAATCAAAATCTTCTTCATTCCTTATGATATAGTCACAATCAATTTCATCAAAGATCTGGACTGTCCTATGATCTTTGGATGACCCTTTCTCTCCACAACCCATGCTCTAATTGAAGTTTCAGATGGAATGATCACTATAAAAATCGATCACGACTCCATCGATTTCAACATACTTGATCATATGAAGGGTCCCTCTTTAATAAAGACAAGCTACTTCACTGACTCTTGTAATTAGTTATGTGCAGAAATCCAAGAACATAATGTTATTATAGATCCACTCATGCGATCTATAATCAATCCTACCTCAGGGATTAATGATCCAGAAGTCGAAGAAATTCTAGGTTATTTAGAAGTTGCTGAAGAAGAAGAATGTCAAGGGTGTAATGAAATAGTAAGGAACGCCTCTCTCCAGAGAGAACCGAAAGGCTCCACTATCAAAAGACCTCTGCTCGAGCTCAAACAACTTCTTGAAGGTTTGAAATATTAATTACCAGATGAAGAATGGAGTAACTTGGTTATAATCTATGCACAATTGTCTCTTGAACAAAAACAACAACTTTTATCTAAACTCAAAACTTGAAAAAAGAAGTCGGGATACTGTATTGATGATACTAAAGGTCCGAGTCCAACAGTTTGCATGCACATAATGAAACATGACAAAGACACAAAGTCGTGCATGCAAGGTCATAGGAAGTTTAATGAAAAAATGCAAAAAATGGTACATAAGGAATTCATTAGGATTATTAATGTGGGAATCATCTATGCCATGAGTGATAGTAAGGCTAAGCCCAGTGCATGTGGTACCAAAAAAGGTAGAATGACTATAGTCAAGGATAGTTATGGCAAGGAAGTCTCCACCCGCACTGTAACTGGGTGGGATATGTGCATCAACTACATGTTGTTGAATGCAGCCCCACACAAAGATCACTTTCCTCTCCCATTTATCGATCACGTTCTGGAAACACTAGCACACCATTCACATTTATGCTACCTGGATGGGTACTCAGGAATTTACTAGGTACCTATCTATCCAGACAATCAAGAAAAGACAACATTTACATCTCTGTATGGGAAGTATGCTTTTTGTCGCATGACTTTTGGTCTATGTAACAAACCTACCACATTTCAGAGGTTCATGTCAGCCATTTTCTTTGATTTCATAGAAGAAATTATGGAGGTATTTATGGATGTCTTCTCACTCTATGGGGAATCCTTTGAAGATTGCTTGAAAACATTATCCCTTGTCCTCTAAAGGTGCAAAGAAAAAGAACTAGTCATCAATTGGGAGAAGTGCCATTTTATGGAAAGAGAGTGAGTCATCCTTGGGCACAAAGTATCTGAGGCGGGCATAGAAGTAAATAAGAGAAAGATAGAGTCAATTTGTATAATCCCACCTCTTTGAAGATTTATTATGTTCTTAGGTTCTTGGGACACGTCAGCAATATAGAATATTCATTAAAGATTTCTCCAGAATTACAAAACCTCTTTCTAGACAGCTCGTTATAGATACACCATTCATCTTCAACAAAGATTTCCAGACAACCTTCCATACTTTGAAGAATGCCCTCAACACCACAGCTATCATGCGGGCTCCAGATCAGGATCTTTCCTTTGAGCTAATGTGTGATGCTAGTGATTAAGCTGTTGGGGCAGTTTTAGGATAGAAAAAGGACAAGAAGCATCATGTCATATGTTATGTCGGTAGAACTTTCGATGAAGCTCAAGAAAACTACACGACCACCAAAAAAGAGATTTTGGCCATTGTATATGCATTTGACAAGTTTCAATAATATATCCTAGGAGGGAAGATAATAATTTATACATATCATGGTGCAATCAAGTATCTTATGTAGAAGAAAGATACCAAACCACGCCTCCTCCGGTAGGCCCTTCTGTTGCAAGAATTTGATCATGAAATCATAGAGAAGAAGCGATCTAACAATGTGGTAGCTGATCATTTCTCTCACATAATGAAAAAAAAAGACAACCTGCTTCCCATTAATGAATCCTATCAAGATGAATCTTTATTTCTTATACAATATATGGACCAAATAACCCCTTGGTATATTGATTTCTACTATTATCTCACATACCAACAATTACTTCCTGAATTGAATTTCAATCAAAAGAAAAAGTTCTTTTTTGATATAAAGAATTATTATTGGGAAGATCCACTACTGTTCCAAAAGTGTGCCAACAACGTCTACTATTGTTGTGTAGGCCATAATGAATCTTGTTCCATCTTGGAAAAATGTCACGCATCTCCCTATTGCAGACAATTGGGAGCTGAGAAGATGACACTAAAAATCCTAAATTTAGGGTTTTATTGGCTGACTATCTTCAAGGATGCACATGCTTATACCACACAATGTGATGCATGCCAATGCACTAGTAACATCAGCAAAAGGAATGCAATGCCGATGGCCGAATGGATTGAAGTCAAAATCTTTGATGTTTGGAGGTAGATTTTGTGGGACCATTCCCACCATCTTCTGGCAACAAATACATTTTAGTGGCTATTGATTACGTTTCCAAATGGGTGGAAGCTATGCCTTCATCTACATGTGACTCCAAAATCATCATGCACCTCTTCACAAAAATAACATTTCTCAAATTTGGAGCCCCTATAACAGTTATTAGTGATGGTATCTCATACTTCATAATGAAATGGTTTGAAGATCTTCTAAAGAAGTATGGAGTCAATCATAAAATATCTAATCCATATCATCCTCAAACTACTGGAAAAGTAGAAATCTCTAATCGGCATATTAAGCAAATTCTTGATAAAATAATAAGGTGATCACATAAAGACTAGTCATCAAAACTTGATGATGCCTTATGGGAATATCAAATAGCATACAAGACACCTATAGGAACAACTTTGTATCACCTCATATATGGAAAGTCATGTTATCTTCCTCTGGTGCTGGAACACAAAGCCTATTGGGCAATTAAAACTCTAAATATGGATGTTGACCGTGAAAAAGAGAAGAATTTCATACAGCTATAAGAATTAGAAGAACATCGTCTACATGCTTATGAGAACACCAAAATCTATAAAGAACATACAAAGATTTGGCATGATTCTCGCATCAAGTGGAAAGATATATCTCAAGGAGACAAAGTACTATCGACTGATCTCATCGACAACATTTTTGACCCATCTGATCCACTTTTCATCGATGTATTCATCTTTGTCAATCTTGGGTGTCAATAGACATCCTTCCAATTATTCTTATCGACAATACCCTCATTAGTCAGTCGACACTTCTATTGAGCTTAGTACTCAATATCATTGAATAAGTTCTAATGTCATGTTAAATTTTTTTTTTACAGTGAGGGCTCAGCAACGTAGTTTCATCTCAACCATTAGAGGTCCATCCAAGACAAGAGACCGACAACCTTGTTCTGACTAGCCTTTTAATGAAGGTGATAAGATGGAAAAGATCATGAAGCTTGAATCTGTACATCAAGGATCACAATTGGATCTCTCTTATTGTGGATCATTCAAACCTTGCTAAAATGAACACTAGAAGGCATACAAAGAAATGAGAGGTAGAGTCTTCAAACCAACTCATTTCAGTTCAACATCTGTCCTTGAGGAAATCAACATCAAGACAAGAGTCAAGGAGCTTATGACTCAGTGCATATGGCCCATCCTTATTTCCCCAAACCAAAGTCTATGTATAGGAGATGATGGAATTCATTTCCTCTATCCAATAAGTACCGCCTTGACAAATGGAAGTTTGGATCAACAATGTCGATCATGTTCTTACCAACCAAATGTTGAACAAGATCTTCTGTGGCTTGGAAGAGGAACATACCAGGATTCTTTGGGATTTCTTGAAAATGAAGATTCCAATTTCAACGCTTCTATGTACTGGGAACACTTGAAAGGACAAAAGAAGTACCAATGTGGATAGTATAAAGAATTTGTGGTGCACTCTGGATTTTGACAAATCATGCACAAGATAGTTTCCAACATTCTCTTTACAAAATTAGAGACAGGTAGTATTTATCTTGAAGAATTTTATGTTCTATATCTCATAATGGAAGGACGACCTATCAATATAAGTTGCATCCTGATTGACAAATGGTTTCTCATTTGTTCCACTCCACAAAAAGAATACTGCATGGGTGGTCTTGTTAGACTTATTTATCAAGTATATGGGCACCCGCCTTCCAAAGATTTTTGAGAAATGCGAGGCAAGAGTTTCATCACATCAAAGTATCTGATATCCTCGGGTATTTTAGTTCACCGCAATAATGCCAATCACTACGACTTTTCCAGAACCAACATCTCTATCCCACTATAGGAATTGGAAGATTATGATGAAAACAAGATGTTATTTTTTTAGGATGAAATCTTTGCACTAATCAGCAAAAACTGCAAGACAAACTTTATACAACAAGGTGCATCCTCCATTCGAGACATCCCTAAGCGTGACATGCCAAAACCACCCAAGAATCCTCTTTCTAAGATTTCACAAAGAAGTGAACAAGACAAAATCGTTGATTATAACCTACAAGGCCTAATGCTATCACTTAAGTGGCATCTGTATGACTCACCATCTCCAACATTTCCTGCATATGATACAAATCCAGTTTCATCTCCTTTGGCACAAGGACATCTTCCAACCACTAATACAGTATAGGTGGCTACAAAACAGTGAGCCCATTCTCCACCACAAGTGGTTCACGACATCCACGATAGCCCACCATGACATCAACATGCTACTCAACCTTCTTCTTCCAAAGCTCCACCACACTCTGATAATGTTTCTTCTTCTTCTGTCGAGAGAAATACTTTCTCATGTTGGGTGGTGTGTTCGGTCGTGATTTCAATATGGTCTACAAAACAATCATCGCAACAAGGACTTCTATACATGCACTCCAGAAATTCATGCAAGTTGTACAAGAGCAGGTTCATTTCCTTCACCAAAAATTTGACTAGATCAACAATCTACCTCACCATATTATTACATTAGAATGCAAGATGGATGAAATACTCATGGTTCAACATCAAATTTTACTCCATATAGAGGGAAAAGACTAACGCCTAACATCATACAGAAGAATAATGCACATTATGTTGTGATCAACGTCATCATTATCATGCTCGTTCTTCTGAAGCATCATCTTCCCCATCTTCTCAATCTTCTCAAGGCAACTCATATGTTTCAAACACAATGAGTAACAATGTTCACCATCGCTCAACAAAGTATATTGCTGAATCCATTCATTAATCTATCTCCCATGCATCTGAATCAATCTTTAGCACTAGAACCTATGTCGTCAAACAACATTCCATCTATCCCTCTATTACAACCGGGCAGACTTCCCCCCTCTAACATTGCACCCATTTTGAGCCCATCAGAGGATATTCACGCCCACCCATTTGACAACACACCTCCACTCTAGAATCACCTACTATTTGATCGATCATGATATGATACAGAAATTGGATGAAGCTTTACTCATCTTGAGTCCTATTTTGTCCCTCCACAACTACCACACTTTTGAGGAAGACGTGTCTAGAGTCTACTTATATGGATCTTGAAGTTGATGCTGGCAATCCTTCTGATAATGACCGTGCATCATCTAATGAAGATAATAGTGATTTTTTAGCCATTCTATCTATGACACCTCAAAAATTGTCGACTCCAGTTAGAACTGCCTTTTTTTCCTCTGATGCCTTCCAAGAGGAGCGACCTTGATCCTGATTGTTTGGAAGGATAACATGTACGAGACATATTTGTGCTACAATGTGTTGAAGGGCCATCATACTGGAAGCATAATTATTTACAATAATAGTCCCATAAAACTATCCCGAGAAGATTTTCACAATGTCTTTTGTAGCCCTATTATCGTTACCAAACACATGTTTATAGTTCTAACATCAACAATTTTGGAAGATGTATTTTCTAGTAATAAGGAGTGGCCGTATTATGATGCAACACCTTCCCTAGATGATTGCTTATTCAAGAATTGTATGGATGCTCCAACTATCACAACGTTGGAAGATAAACTAGAGATTTAATAAAACCAGAGTTGTACTCCTGCCCTTTCATTTTCATGGATAATGCTTGCTCTATGTCACAGATCTGGTGCAATGACAAGTCACACTCTTTAACCCTTGCATTGAGGCACTTCAGAATTCAAATATGCATTTCTAAAACCAAGATGCTGAAAAGCTACCCCGCATCCCTATCGGACTCCAGCAAGTCATCCACAAAGTTTCTTACTACCATCCCAATTGGAAAAGTTACGTGATCGAGCCACTTGTCCATCAGCATAATCCAGACAAAAATGATAGTGCCTTCATTTTTTGGCGTGTGATGGAGGCTCTAAATCGAAAAATTATTGTAGTTGGACTATATCCCACTACCTTCATTCCATTTCCTAGAATATACGCCATGGAAGTTATTCATGACAGGAGATTCTTTCAAAATCCAGACCTCCTAGAAAATTTATAGGATCTTCACCCGTTAATTCCACGACTAGAAAAAGAACCGTTCTGTAATGCTCTACAAAGAGAAGAAGCATAGGAAGGGCAAATACCACCATCACCAATAGTCATCAATCCTCCTGTCATTGTCGTAGCAACAACAAAGGCTAAGGAGGTTGTTGCTGTACTAGACTTCTTGGATGAGCCTGAACCATTACCTATATATGGTCTGGTCGTTCCTATTGTGAGCTCTAATATCCTCAACTAGTGATGTTAATGAAGCGACTCCATAAGGGAGGAAATTCCATCATTTTCAAAAAAGATGATTTACTTGTCATGCAAGATGATATCCTTGAGACTCTCCAACCCGGGGGATGTCTATCTCATAGCCTTATGATAGCTTATTAGTTGTTTGTCTCCCAGAATGTCAATTATGTATATATGGTTTGTCCTAATCTTATCAATGATATCTGCAAAGGCACTGATTCTGGTAAAAAGAACCTACTTTTTCACCACCTACATGATTCCATTCCTCGCTATATTTTTATATGGATAATTCATGATGCTCATTGGACTTTAGTTATCATCTTCACTCATGAACAAGAAGTGGTCCTTCATAATAGTTTTGATGCTTCTTTTGATATTGAAGGTCCTCACTATACTGTTCTAGTTTGCATTGAGCATGAAAGTATTGCTGAGATATGTACCAAAGCCCTCGTTCCACTGATCAGAGAATTTGGAAGTGGGTATGCTTCTCGGGAGCCCAAATAGGGGAAGATCCCACACTTTTACCATTGTTGTCCTCAGTAATGTCATCTATTCAATGATTATGGCTTCTAGGATTTTCTCTAGATATAAAACATTGGGGTGCTACACGCTAATGTTGAAGAAGCTTGCAATGATAACTATCATTGCCTCCATGGAAATTATGCCATGATGATGCTAGAATCTCCATGGGCAACAATTGATCTCCACTGAACATCTCACGTGTTTTCATTTTCCTTCTTTCTTTTTCACACTCTGAGGAAAATGAGTGTTGTAAGTTTTGCGGGTGTAACACACTGAAATAGGCATCTTAGTATCTGAAACTATGCTTTCTTTCTTTTTAGTGCTTTCATGATTTCTTTATTTTCCATCACAATTTTCAAACTTTCTTGTATAAAGTCTTGAAGATGTATATGATGGAAGACTCCCTCTATAGAGAATCTAGTTTCTTTGCAGACTATATATTTTTGCAAAATGAAAAGAAATCATAGGATGAATCCTTTTGTTATTGATATTACATTTATGCTTTTCTCTATGCGAAATGACAAATTTTCCCCTATTTTGATTTTAACTTCAAGAGGTCATCAAAAGATTTTTCAAAAATATTGATATCTTGTCCAAGGTATATTTTCACAAAAATAAAGAAAAAGCTACCTCATTTTATCATTTAAAAAATTATTTTTAGCAAAATCCCAAAAAGAGTGAGAGAGTGTGAATAGAATCAGAGAGTCTTCCATTAAAAAGAGCTACTAGAATGATGTATTTCTATTCTCATGAACACATATATGTTGATTTTATTAGTCTATGCAACATTACCTCAATTATAATGGTGTTCATTTAAAGGTATTGAAATTCAAGGCATGATACTTAGGATGTGCAATCACTTCTCTAAAACCAACTAGTTTGGAATGCATGGATCATTTTCCCATTTTAACGGACCTGTACTTGAATGATACAAAAGGAAGAAAGGAATACCCTTAAGCCTTTTTTCTTACCAAGTTCTTCCATATAATACCTTGATGAGAGTGAAATCTACTTTGAAAGTGATAAATATGTTAAAGATAAGAAAAAAACTAAAAAAAATTAAGAAAAAACTTTTGGCAAATTAATGTTCTTGATATGATAGGTCATTATATGAAGAAAAATGAAAGGTTTTGATAAGAGGGTTGTATAAATTTCATTCTCAGTAAAATTTGGATTTTACCAACTTGGGTAATAACTTTATTAGCTTGAGGACAAGCAATATTATAACTTTGTGGGAGTTGATAACATCAGTTTCGATGCACTTTTCATAGCCTTTTTCATAATAAAAATCCTTAGGAATAACAAATAGATGACGATCTTTACTCATTTTATCTTCTATTTATTAATTGTTAGATTCTAATTTAGTTTTGTGTATATTTGAATGAACTTGGTACAAAACTAGTTAAATAGATGAAATATAAGGAGTTTCTAGGCACTCTCTAAATTGTTGTCGATAAGGAACGTCGATTGACAATCCTTCCCTAAAAAAATGTTAGAAGACTATCAAGATATGACTAATAAAGGAGTCTAACATCACACCATCAAGAAGAAGGACCTTGATAACAACCTATCGAGTAACTACTATCGAGGAATTAAAGCATAAACATGTTTGGAAGTGATGGTAAACCTTGTCGAGGTCAAATCAAAAGATTACTTCTTCGATAGAAGAACCGATAGATTCCTATCTAGACCCAACTATTGAATAAGTTCCTCAGCAATATTGTCAAGGAAAAGACTCACAATGATGTTATGGAGGGACTTGACATCATAGACCAGGTCGACACACCAATTGACATCATTGAAATCCCTAAAAAACTGTGGCGCACCGTTCGAACAAAACGTTATTAACTAAGCAGAAGCGGTGGTTAGCAGTGGATTACTGAAAATCACTAAAAATTAAAACCATTTTATAAAAAGATCCATTACCAGAAAACTCTATAAACAAGAACCTTAGTATTATATTTACATACTGGTCCACCTTGTACATTCCATGTACCATCTCCCCTCGAGGGATATATGTACATCATTACCTTGCTAAACAACACAAGTAACAAAAACCTCAAAGCATCAAACCAAAGTCTCAGATCGATTATAAAACACTATTTACTAACTCCTAGGACCTGAAAGTATAGAGACGACACATAGGACTTTATGTATAAATTCGACAGCCAGTATCCCCACCTGGGATATCATTGTTGTCCTTGTTGTTGCTGCTGCTCTTCCCCTGCTACAGAGGTTTTTCCTCTTTGTCTGCATCTACCTAAAAAAGTTGAATCCCACGGGGGTGAGACAATTATACAATTGCCCCAGCGAGAGATATAACTATCCGCCGAAAACATTATTATTGCAGTTTAATAGAAATAAACTGAGCAGTGGGATAATATATTTCAATAGCAAATAATTACTATCTATGCAGGTTAGAGCAACATTCCTATTCAAGTATTTCAGCTATAACTTGACAAGGCAGCATGTCTCTTATTCAATAAGGAATTTAAAGAAACATAAGTAACATTTATGTATCAAGGACTTGCTAAGCAACATAACATCAAGCATTGGTTCTCGTATTTCAATCTTATGCAAATTCGCTACACAGCTGATTACATTTTACAAACATACTTCAGCTCTGAGGAGATGAGGTATACCGCTCATCCTCCAACTGATCACTATGAAGTCAAAATTGATACCATACAAAGTCAATGGAAGAGCTGGCTTCCATGACTTCCCACATCGCGATCAGTGTGAGATTACATACAGGACATCTTGTATCTCTGCTACATTGCTTTCCAGGGTATAGTGGCATCTCGCTAGAGAGCTACAGTGGCGGTTGTACTCTCTTTGCGATTGAGAGATTTCATGTTTACCTCCATCGATCCGTTATTAACATCATCGGGATATTAGTGATACATCCATCCCGGAAACATACAATGAAAGATTGAGAAGTTTAATATTTAACTTCCATCAATTCCCTCATTAAGACGTAAGGATATTTTTGCCAATCGACCCCCACATATTCAAAATATGCGAACTCCAAGAAATCTCGTAAGAAAACCTGTTTCACCATCACCAACTACTGATGATGATGGATCTATGGCAGAGCACTACATGAAATCTTCCGCTTGATTAATTAAGTGCATTATCATATTCTTTTAGCATAAGTCAAGTTTTCACAGATAACTTATTAGGACAATTGCTATAAAGAAACGTGTACTGTTCTTATTAGTTACTTTTCAGTCTTTATTAGACCTTGGGATCTTAGTCCCTCATTTCAAACTTACTGCCATGAACATATGGTTCTGGGTATTCGAACCCTCAGCTCATCACGGAGCACTGTTACCACTTTTCCAGGTAACTATCACCTTTAGGTCATTTGACCAAGGTAAACATGATACATGCTACACAAGCATCTCTTATGGCACTTGAGGCCCATTAACTCTCTTGTTACTTCTTACTAAGCAACAAGGCATATTATGGAACACAAGGCCCAATAAATAATTTCAATAAATAAAGCATCATAGCTCATACCTGGCTATATTCATCATTTCAGAATATCTGCATGGTTAGAACACATGATAACATATATATCAATCATAATTCAGTCCCATGATATCCCAGGGTAACACCACTATTCCCTTGCCAGGGTTACGGTTTCCCATTTCATTTCAATCAGGGTTACACACCCCCTTTTGATCAATTAGGACCAATGATTCATCATTTCATTATCTAAGATTAGGGTTTCATGCTATATAGTATAATCCAGAATTAGGGTTTACTATTCACTTCACATCACCCCAGATTATGGTTTATATTCAATAACCCTTAATTAGGGTTTATTATTCATCCCAATTAGGGTTTTACATCAAAGTACCCTGAATTAGGGTTACTCAAGTTATTGCTCTGAATTCATATCACATTATCCTCCTAGATTAGGGTTTCTCTCAGAATTACCCTAAATTAGGATTTGAGTACATCAATTAATTCAATTAGAGTTTTATGATCTCTTCCTCAAGGATCATACCCTAATTGTATACCTCACTCAAGTTTTTGAATGTGCTAAGATTGATTGCTACTAGATTATTTTTCATGTATGAATCTCTCTCTCTCATCCTCTCCTAGGATGTCTAGAAGATTTAATCAATTGAACCTTCAATTATATGAGATATCCAATTGAATTGACCAATTAAATCTTCAATTACATTAAATATACAAATGAATTAATCATGTTGAACCTCAAACAGTTTTGGTTACTTGGACCCTAAACGGTCTTGGTCTTTCAAGGTTCAAACAGTTTGAAACTGTTTGGGCACATTGCCCTTGAAACCATTTGGGCACATTGCCCTTGAAACCATTTAGGCAAGAAAGTATTGAAACTGAATGAGCTTGGGTCTCCAAATGGTTGGAGACCATTTGGACCCAAACGGTCTAGAGACCATTTGGGCTCAAACGGTCTTAACCATCTCAAAACCGAATGGACCAAAAAGTCCTTTCAACACTTACACGATTCATGATTTCAATGGATGAACCGATTGCCAATTGAGTCCTTGATTTATTTATCACTTGAACTATTGAATCAACCTTTAATTAGACCATCAATTAGGGTTTTGAATCCAATTGATCTAGGATTTCAACTCACGGAACCTTCAATTAGGGCTTGGAATCGAATAGCCATCAATGATCAACATTGTGGAATTGATTCCATTACAACTAATGAATCATCATCACATTTTGATATGACCAGACCCCAAATGGTCTTGAGGTCATTTGGATGACCTCCAAACAGTCTTGAGACCGTTTTCCCCATCCTATCCTTGGATTTTGTGAAATTCCATTAGGGTTTAGGTCATTGAGTTGATCATCAAATCATCATTTAATTGTAGTTTAATTTGATATCTTTGGATCTTCAATTACTCAACCACACTCAACCCTAGACATACAAACGGTCTTGGGTGACCTCTAAACGGTCTTGAGACCATTTGGGTGACCTCAAAATGGTCTTGAGACGGTTTGGGTTAGTCAACCCAAAAATCTCAATTAACCCAATTGAAAATCAACACTTAACCCGATTAGGGTTTCCACTTGGAGGATTGTCTTTATATTGAACCAATCAATTGGAACCCTTGGATCATCATACAAAATTTTCTAGGGTCTGACCTCAAATGGTCAACCATCCAAACGGTCAACACTCTCATGTGGTTTGGGACTCAAATCATCAAACAGTTTGCAAACCGTTTGGTCTCCAAACGGTTTGGTGAAACTATTTGGACCAAAGGTCCAAAACCGTTTGCAACTCAAAATTGTTGGAAAGTGTGCCTAATATGATGTCATCATCATCAATCCCTAGTCCATCGAAAACTACTGCCATTATCATGGTAATTGCATCAATTAATCAACGGAATTGAAAGAAGAGCAATTGAACACATAATTGATTGAGAAATTGAATCAATAACAATGAATAGGGGTTCAAGTTATATAACCTGCCTCCAATTGAGCTTCAAAGCTCCAAGATCACGTCAACAATGGTGGATGCAACTCCTTTCACTATTGCAAGGCTCATCCTCAAGCTTTGAGTGAAAATGAATGGTTAGGATTGAAGATGGGATCGAGATAAGAAGAAATCATGCATTGATTTTTGATTTCCACTATGAAATCAAGATGAACAAAATTCAAGAAGCTTACCAACATGTTGGGGGACGTGTTACTGATGTTCCTAGCTTCCTTGATCGTTTATGCAAGCAAAGGAAAGAAGTCGATCCGAAAAAGTCCTTGGTTTGAGTGGTAAAGGGTGCTTTTATAAGGAAATCAATGAGAGAGAAAGTGCCTTATATAAATCCTTTAAAAATCCGAAATCGTTGCCACCTTTTCCCCCTTGGTTCCTTTCATGCAAAGGTTTCTTCATATCCACCGAACTCCCTTCCATTATCCATGAATTAAGGGAAAAGAAATTAAGCACCTTAACCTTTATAATAGTAATTATCCATAAGTGAGTGGATAATTCTTTTTCTTATAATAAGGTGAGTGGAATTTTCACCTCCTTAAGATATTTTTGTGGCCTAGAAAAGGCACAAGGGTGTTCACACTTGAACAAATCCAACCATCTTGTTTTTTGTTGAAGGCCCTTCAATTAATATATTTATTTTTGCATTAATTTGAAATAAAGTTCCATTTATGCTTAATTCTTGATTATTTTAATATCTAGATTCTCTCTTCTTCAAAGTAGCTCAAATGAGATGCCCCTCTCATTTTCTTGCCTCTACAAGATGCCAAGAATATTAAGGACCTTATTGAAGGGGAAAATTGCATATTGATCCCTGGGTTTTGGGTAAATTACATATTACACCAAAACTAGGTTTTAATGCACAAACATTGCTTTATCAGCTCTTTCTTGGTACTCATGCCTTCATTAGCCATACCTATACATCATTTTCATTCCCATGATGCTTCAACACATGAGGAACATCTTCTCATGTAACATTTGCAATTTAACCCCTCAACTTGGGTAATTTGCACTTTAGTCCAAACAATTAAAACATTACTTTCGACATTATTCAAAATGGACTAAAATTGAAATATAAGTTCCTTTTGATCCTTAATTACTTTTCAAAAGATAATATCAAGCATCTAATTATCTTTATTAAACAAAACACCTAGGGTTAAAGCATAACCTAGGTCAGGGATGTTACAAGTTATCCACCCCTTACAAGGATTTCGTCCCCGAAATCATTAACAAAAACATTAAGAGAAAAGAGTAGGATATTTCCTCCTCATATTTTCCTCTAGCTCCCACGTAGGATATTTCCTCCTCATATTTTCCTCTAGCTCCCATGTAGCTTCTTCAATGCCACAGTGATGCCAGAGAACTTTTACAAGACTAATGTCTTTCTTTTTCAGCTTTTAAATTCTTCTGTCAAGAACCAACACAGGTCCTTCCACATAAGATATATCATCATTTAGTTCTACCTCTATAGGTTGCAAAACTAAATCTGTGTTAGGATGACACTTCCTCAACATAGAGATATGAAACACTGGGTGCAATCTATGCAACTCAGGTGGTAACTCCAGCTTATAGGCTACCTTTCCCATCCTTTCAATGATTGGATAAGGCCCCATAAATCTAGGAGTTAACTTACCCTTCTTTCCAAATCTCAGGATACCTTTCCAAGGTGAGACCTTGAGGTATACTCTATCTCCAACTTGGAATTCTAAGGGTCTACGACGCTTATCAGCATAAGATTTCTGTCTATCCTGGGCAGCTTTCAACTGTTGTTGTATTACTTTAATCTTCTCAGTTGTTTGTTGTACTAGCGCAGGACCCAAAAGTTGATATTCTCCTATTTCATACCAACATAAAGGAGATCTACAACGTCTACCATATAAAGCTTCATATGGTGCCATCTCAATACTGTGTTGATAGCTATTATTATAAGCAAATTCTATCAAGCTCAGGTGTAGATCCCAACCTCCTACAAACTAAAGAACACATGCCCTAAGCAAGTCCTCTAAGGTTTGTATGGCCCTTTCCGATTGTCCATCTGATTGTGGGTGAAAGGTTGTGCTAAACCTTAACTGCGTACCCAAAGCTTTACGGAGTCGCTCCCAAAAATGACTCGTAAACTGGGGACCTCTATTAGATACAATAGTAGTTGGAACCCCGTGCAAACACACTATCTCATCTATGTATATCTGTGCAAGCTTCTCAGCTGTATAGGTTGTTTTCACAGGTAAGAAATGTGTTGTCTTTGTCAACCTATCAACTATCACCCAAATGGAATCATGACTTTTGGTTGTTCTAGGCAAACCAACCACAAAGCCCATGGTTACATGATCCTATTTCCACTACGGTATAGACAGAGGTTGCATTGTTCCTACGGGCTTCTGATGTTCATCTTTAACCTGCTTACACACCAAACACTGCATAACAAACTCAGCTACATCTTTCTTCAATCCAAGCCACCAATACATATCTTTTAAGTTATTATACATATTGGTGCTCTCTGGATGCATAACATACATTGAAGAATGAGCTTCTTGCAGAACTAACTTTATTAAGTCATCATCATCATATACTACCATCCTACCATGGTAACAAACTACTTGATCATCGGAATCATGTTAACCATCTTATTTCTCACTACCATACTCTGACCTGATCTGCTGAATCATAGTATCAGCTTGCTGTGCTTCTTTAATCTGTTGTCTCAGAGTAGGTCTAACTTGCATCTCATCTAACAACCCAGCTAACAATGATACTTTAAATTGTATGTTGTCTTGCCTCAAGGAGATAAACATATCTCTCTTAGAGCACACTAAGGAATTCAACTATTCTTTATCTAAGGCTGGTGTTGATGATTTTCTACTCAGTGCATCAGACACTACATTAGCTTTCCCTAGATGATAATCAATTGTACAGTCGTAGTCCTTGATTAATTCCATCCAACGACACTGTCTCATGTTTAGCTCATGCTGTGAGAAGATATACTTTAGGTTCTTATGGTCTGTGAAAATCTGGAATGTTTCTCCATAGAGATAATGTCTCCAGATCTTCAAGTCATGAACTACAACAGCTAGCTCTAGATAGCGTGTCGAATAATTCTCCTCGTGTTTCTTAAGATGTCTAGAAGCAAAAGAAATCACTTGCTTGTCCTGCATCAACACACATCCTAGAACATTCTTAGATGCATCACAAAAGACTATGTACCCCTTTCCCTACTCAGGTAACACTAGCACAGGTGCACTTGTCAACCTTTCCTTCAGCAACTGGAAAGATTGTTGATACTTGTCATTCCAGACAAAAGGAATATCTTTCTTGGTCAACTTGGTTAGGGGTAAAGCTATAGAACTGAAGTTCTTAATGAACCTCCTGTAATAGCCAGTCAATCCAAGAAAACTATGAATCTCCGTCAGTGTCTTCAGCTGTTCCCATTGTAGGATAGATTCTACCTTCTTAGGATCAACATGAATACCTAAGGCAGATATTACGTGTCCAAGAAAAGAAACTTCTGGTAACCAGAACTCACACTTGCTAAACTTAGCATATAATTTATGCTCTCTTAGCAAGGTCAAAGCCTGACGGAGGTGCTGCTCATGTTGTTGAGCATCTCTACTGTATATCAGAATGTCATCTATGAAGACGACTATAAACCGATCAAGAAAAGGTCGAAAGATTCTATTCATGAGTTCCATGAATGCAGTTGGTGCATTAGTTAGTCCAAACGACATAGCTATAAACTCATAGTGACCATACCTTGTCCTAAAGGCATACTTGGGTATGTCACTTTCCTTATTACGCAACTGATGGTATCCTGACCTCAGATCTATCTTAGAAAAGATAGTTGCACCCCGCAACTGATCAAACAGGTCATCAATCCTTGGTAGAGGATACTTGTTCTTTATAGTTACTTTATTCAGTTGTCTATAGTCAATGCATAACTGCATTGACCCATCTTTCTTTTTAACAAAAAGGACCGGAGCACCCTATGGTGAAGTACTCAGTCAGATAAAACCTTTCTCAAGAAACTCTTGCAGTTGTTTCTTAAGCTCTGCCATTTCAGCACATGCCATTCTATACGACGTTTGTGCTATTGGTTGCGTGCCCAAGATTAGATTAATCTCAAAATCAATCTCTTGGGGCGGTGGGACTCCTGGAAGTTCTTCAGGAAATACATCTTCAAATTCCCTGACTATCAGAATTTTAGAAGGATGAGGGCTCTCTATTGTGGTATCAACCACATGAGCCAATAATGCAAAGCATCCCTGTCTCATCAACTTCTCAGCTACCATAGCTGACACTAAACAGGTTGGAAGAATCTTTTGGTCTCCCTGAAAGATCCATGTATCACCATCATCCGTGAACACAACCTGCTTGGAACCACAACCTAAGACAACCTTATACTTCTCTAAGGTGTCCATCCCAAGTATTATATCAAAACCATGCATCTCAAGTGGTATAAGATCCACTTGAATGCAATGATTAGAAAAGGAAAGATTGTAGGGAGAACACACCTCCCGCAACACTGCTGATCCCATCAAAGGGGTTTCTAGCATCAAACTATCCGCTCTATGACTGAAAATCATGTTGCAGTCATAAATCACTTCTTGAGTGATAAAAGAATGAGTAGCACCCGGATCAATTAACACAGATACGAAGCAGGATGAAGACATATCAGAATAAAACAGTTCCATTTGACCTATCACAACTTGAGGGTTGACTACTACTTCAGGTTGATTCATGGCATAGAATCTAGCTGTTGGTTGTTGTTGACCCTATGCTTGGTTGTTTGGTGCCGACGATCCAGCTTGGGATGCTTGTCCACGTCCTCTAGCATTATTACTGAAATGTCGCCTCTGTGATCCTTGTTGACTCTGCCTCTGGGGTTGAGTCACAATTTTGACTTTCTCAGTACAATCCCTTTTCAAGTGTCCTGACCTTCCATACTGGTAGCAGTTGTAACTTACCAAACTCTTCCTGGGAGGTCCTGTCACTGATGTTGATGCTGTACTAGGGGCTCTACTTGGAATAAAACTACGACCCCTACCCCTACTTGACGTCCACTGCGTCGGGGTATTAAACCATGGTGGTGGTGGCGGTGCAAAGAATCTCAGCTTCTTGAAACTCTCAGACCTCTGTTCTTGAAACTGAGGATATACTTTCTTATTACTAGTCTATCATTTCTCGATTACAAACCTCTCAATCCGCCTCACGGACTCCACAAAAGTAGAAAATCTTTCCCTGTTCTCCAGAGCAGACATAGGGGTGGTCAATTGAACGTTTAACCCCTTATCAAAACGTCGAATCCTCTCCTCATCAGTAGCTTCTATGTGCAGACAGAACCGCAACAACTCCATGAACCTAGTTTCATATTTGCTAATATTCATCTATCCTTGCCTTAACCTCTCAAATTGAGAGATCTTCTCATCTAGATACGTCTTAGGAAAGTATCTAGTGACAAATTCACATCGGAATCTGTCCCATCTGAATTCAACACTGGGTCTCTTGCCTTCCTCAATGGTCCACCAATGACCCACACTCCCTTTCAGTAGGTAGACAACATGCCTCACCTTATCATCTTCAGGAATCATAAGGATTCTGAAGGCTTTCTCCAGCTTAGTTAACCGTAAGTCTGCATCTGCTGGGTCAGCTGTGCCAGAATACTCCGTGGCTCCTACCCTCTGAAGCCATTCAAAAGTCTTGCCATCCCCCTATATTTCATTGTGGGCTGGTGCTCTTGGTGCAGGAAGTGGCATCCTATCTGTCATATGAGTCATAGTTGCCATAAACTGCCCAAACATGGCTTGGAAGGTTGGATTCCCCATATCATCTTGATTGAACTGTGGTTGTTCAGGTATGGGCTCCTCCCTAGCTTGATCTCTTGCACCTCCCGCAACAACGCTGCTCTCAACAACATGTTCATCATGCCATCTAGACATCTTCAAGTTCTTCTCCTCCTATATGAGTAGAAGACACTATCATATAAACTGGAACACACTTAGAACAGATTCAACAACCTTAATCCTATATCTTTGTAGACTCAATGAACCTAGAGCTCTGATACCACTAATTTGTGGCACACCATTCGAACAAAACATTATTAACTAAGCAGAAGCGGTGGTTAGTAGCGGATTACTGAAAATCACTAAAAATTAAAACCATTTTATAAAAAGATCCATTACCATAAAACTCTGTAAACAAGAACCTTAGTATTATATTTACATATTGGTCCACCTTGTACATTCCATGTACCAAGTCCCCTCGAGGGATATATGTACATCATTACCTTGGTAAACAACACATGTAACAAAAACCACGAAGCATCAAACCAAAGTCTCAGATCGATTATAAAACACTATTTACTGACTCCTAGGACCTGAGAGTACAAAGACGACACATAGGACTTTATGTACAAACTCGACAGCCAATATCCCCACCTGGGATATCATTGTTGTCCCTGTTGTTGTTGCCGCTCTTCCCCTACTACAGAGGTTCTGCCTCTTTATCTGCATCTACCGAAAAATGTTGAATCCCACGGGGGTGAGACAATTATACAATTGCCCCAGTGAGAGATATAACTCTCTGCCAAAAACATTATTATTGCAGTTTAATAGAAATAAACTGAGCAGTGGGATAATATATTTCAATAGAAAATATTTACTATCTATGCATGTTAGAGCAACATTCCTATTCAAGTATTTCAGCTATAACTTGACAAGGCAGCACGTCTCTTATTCAATAAGGAATTTAAAGAAACATAAGTAACATTTATGTATCAAGGACATGCTAAGCAACATAACATCAACCAGTGGTTCTCATATTTCAATCTTATGCAAATATGCTACACGGCTGATTACATTTTACAAACATACTTAAGCTCTGAGGAGATGAGGTATACCGCTCATCCTCCAACTGATCACTCCGAAGTCAAAATCGATACCATACAAAGTCAATGGAAGAGCCGACTTCCATGACTTCCCACATCTCGGTCAGTGCGAGATTACATGCAGGACATCTTGTTTCTCTACTACATAGCTTGCCAGGGTATAGTGACATCTCGCTATAGAGCTACAGTGGTGGTTGTACTCTCTTCGCGATCGAGAGATTTCATGTTTACCTCCATCGATCCGGTATTAACATCATCGGGAGATTAGTGATACATCCATCCCAGAAACATACAATGAAAGATTGAGAGGTTTAATGTTTACCTTCCATCAATTCCCTCATTAGGACGTAAGGATATTTTTGCCCATCGACCCCCACATATTCAAAATATGCGAACTCCAGGAGATCTCATAAGAAAACCTGTTTCACCATCACCAACTACTCATGATGATGGATCTATGGTCAGAGCACTACATGAATAGCTTTCACTTGATTAATTAAGTGCATTATCATGTTCTTTTAGCAAAAGTCAAGTTTTCACACATAACTTATTAGGACAATTGCTATAAAGAAAAATGTATTGTTCTTATCAGTTACTTTTCAGTCTTTATTAGACCTTGGGATCTTAGTCCCTCATTTCAAACTTACTACCATGAATAGATGGTTCTGGGTATTCGAACCCTCAGCTCATCACTGAGCACTGTTACCACTTTTCCAGGTAACTATCACCTTCAGGTCATTTGACCAAAGTAAACATGATACATGCTACACAAGCATCTCTTATGGCACTTGAGTCCCATTAACTCTCTTGTTACTTCTTACTAAGCAACAAGGCATATTATGGAACACAAGGCCCAATATATAATTTCAATAAATAAAGCATCATAGCTCATACCTGGCTGTATTCATCATTTCAGAATACCTGCATGGTTAGCATACATGATAACATATATATCAATTATAATTCAGTCCCATGCTATCCCAAAGTAACACCACTATTCCCTTGCCAGGGTTAGGGTTTCCCATTTCATTTCAATCAGGGTTACACACCCCCTTTTGATCAATTAGGACCAATGATTCATCATTTCATTGTCCAAGATTAGGGTTTCATGCTATATAGTATAATCCGGAATTAGGGTTTACTATTCACTTCACATCACCCCAGATTATGGTTTATATTCAATAACCCACAATTACGGTTTATTATTCATCCCAATTAGGGTTTTACATCAAAGTACCCTGAATTAGGGTTACTCAAGTTATTACTCTGAATTCATATCACATTATCCTCCTAGATTAGGGTTTCTCTCAGAATTGCCCTAAATTAGGATTTGAGTTCATCAATTAACTCAATTAGAGTTTTATGATCTCTTCCTCAAGGATCATACCCTAATTGTATACCTCACTCAAGTTTTTGAATGTGCTAAGCTTGATTGCTACTAGATTATTTTTTATGTATTAATATCTCTCTCTCATCCTCTCCTAGGATGTCTAGAAGATTTAATCAATTGAACCTTCAATTATATGAGATATCCAATTGAATTGACCAATTAAATCTTCAATTACATTAAATATTCAAATGAATTAATCATGTTGAACCTCAAACGATTTTGGTTACTTGGACCCTAAACGGTCTTGGTCTTTCAAGGTTCAAACGATTTGAAACCGTTTGCGTACATTGCCCTTGAAACCGTTTGGGCACATTTCCCTTGAAACCGTTTAGGCAAGAAAGTATTGAAACCGAATGAGCTTGGGTCTCCAAACGGTTTGAGACCGTTTGGACCCAGACGGTCTTGAGATCGTTTGAACCCAAACGGTCTTGAGATCGTTTGGACCCAAACAGTCTTGAGACCATTTGGGCTCAAACGGTCTTAAGACCGTTTGGTCCAAACCATCTCAAAACCGAATGGACCAAAAAGTCCTTTCAACACTTACATGATTCATGATTTCAATGGATGAACCAATTATCAATTGAGTCCTTGATTTATTTATCACTTGAACTATTGAATAAACCTTCAATTATACCATCAATTAGGGTTTTGAACCCAATTGATCTAGGATTTCAACTCAAGGAACCTTCAATTAGGGCTTGGAATCGAATAGCCATCAATGATCAACATTGTGGAATTGATTCCATTACAACTAATGAATCATCATCACATTTTTGATATGACCAGACCCCAAACGGTCTTGAGGTCATTTGGATGACCTCCAAATGGTCTTGAGACCGTTTGCCCCATCCTATCCTTGGATTTTGTGAAATTCCATTAGGGTTTAGATCATTGAGTTGATCATCAAATCAACATTTAATTATAGTTTAATTTGATATCTTTGGATCTTCAATTACTCAACCACACTCAACCCTAGACCTCCAAATGGTCTTGAGACCGTTTGGGTTTGTCAACCCAAAAACTCAATTAACCCAATTGAAAATCAACACTTAACCCGATTAGGATTTCCACTTGGAGGATTGTCTTTATATTGAATCAATCAATTGGAACCCTTGGATCATCATCCAACAGTTTCTAGGGTATGACCTCAAATGATTAACCAATCCAAACAGTCAACACTCTCGTGTGGTTTGGGACTCAAATCATCAAACGGTTTGCAAACCATTTGGTCTCCAAACGGTTTGGTGAAACTGTTTGGACCAAAGGTCCAAAACCGTTTGCAACTTAAAATTGTTGGAAGGTGTGCCTAAGATGATTTCGTCATCATCAAGCCTTATTCAATCGAAAACTACTACCATTATCATGGTAATTGCATCAATTAATCAATGGAATTGAAAGAAGAGCAATTGAACATAATCGATTGAGAAATTGAATCAATAACAATGAATAGGGGTTCAAGTTATATAACCGCCTCCAATTGAGCTTCAAATCTCCAAGCTCGCATCAACAATGGTGGATGCAACTCCTTTCACTATTCCAAGGCTCGTCCTCAAGCTTTGAGTGAAAAGGAATGGTTAGGATTGAAGATGGGATCGATATAAGAAGAAATCATGCATTGATTTATGATTTCCACCATGAAATCAAGATGAACAAAGGTCAAGAAGCTTAACAACAGGTTGGGGGTCGTATTCCTGATGTTCCTAGCTTCCTTGATCATTTTTTCAAGAAACGGAAAGAAGTGGATCCGAAAACCTCCTTGGTTTGAGTGGTAAAGGGTGCTTTTATAAGGAAATCAATGAGAGAGAAAATGCCCTATATAAATCGTTTAAAAATCCAAAATTGTTGCCACCTCTTCCTCCTTGGTTCCTTTCATGAAAAGGCTTCTTCATCTCCACCGAACTACTTTCCATTATCCATGAATTAAGGGAAAAGAAATTAAGCACCTTAACCTTTATAATAGTAATTATCCATAAGTGAGTGGATAATTCTTTTTCTTATAATAAGGTGAGTGGAATTTTCACCTCCTTAAGATATTTTCGTGGCCTAGAAAAGGCACAAGGGTTTTCACACTTGAACAAATCCAAACATCTCGTTTTTGGTTGAAGGCCCTTCAATTAATATATTTATTTTTGCATTAATTTGAAATAAAGTTCCATTTATGCTTAATTCTTGATTATTTTAATATCAAGATTCTCTCTTCTTCAAAGTAGCTCGAATGAGATGCCCCTCTCATTTTCTTGCCTCTACAAGATTCCAAGAATATTAAGGACCTTATTGAAGTAGTAAGTTGCATATTGATCCCTGGGTTTTGGGTAAATTACATATTACACCAAAACTACGTTTTAATGCACAAACATTGCTTTATCAACTCTTTCTTGGTACTCAGGCCTTCATTAGCCATACCTCTATATCATTTTCATTCCCATGATGCTTCAACACATGAGGAAAATCTTCTCATGTAACATTTGTAATTTAATCCCTCAACTTGGGTAATTTGCACTTTAGTCCAAACAATTAAAACATTACTTTTGACATTATTCAAAATGGACTAAAATTGAAATATAAGTTCCTTTTGATCCTTAATTACTTTTCAAAGTATAATATCAAGCATCTAATTATCTTTCTTAAACAAAACACCTAGGGTTAAAGTATAACCCAGGCCAGGGATGTTACAAAAACTATGTCGACGAGCCATCCTACAAAAGATCAACATTTTTGTCTGTTGACAATTACTATTCAAGTAAACGATATGTCGATCACCAGTGTCGATAAAAGAATTGGGGGTGTCGATGTCATGCACATCAAAAAGTAAAACCCTAGAAATAGACCCCCAAGGTCTCACCTCGAACGATCTTGAACCCATGGAGGCAAAAATCCCAAACACTTCCACCAATTTTCAGAGCCAAGGAGGAAGGTTGTCGATCAGTCTAGTTCTCTCAACCTATCTATCAACCTCTTCCTTCAAGGAACTTTCCCACAAACAATCCAATGGATCAGTTGTGACCAGTCAATATCCAAGGGAGAAGGAGAGTTGTCGACCTAGCTTTTGACCTCAGTCTGATCAACTGAAATGTTGGTAGATCAATCACTTGATCTACTTTTGCATCATCCTCTCCCTCTTCTTTTCGTATGATAACTTATTCAAGCTGTAATATGTTTGTCTTTATTGCCATGCGTGGCTTGTGTTGGGGGTAGCCGTCAGGCCCTTCGAGGCATGTAATTGTTCATGATTTGATTTTATGACATATGTTCTTTAAAGTTTTGTTCCTATGCTCTTATTGACTATTTTGGTTGATAATCCTCTACCCTCTTCTATCGTATGATATGAATATTGTTTGACAGAATGATTTCAATTAGATTTGCAGTATAAGATGGTAATGATACATGATAGTGAGGAGTTCCTATCGTAAATGTCATACTATTTTTCCCTGATCTTCCAATTGTTACCTCACGAGAGAGAACTTTGTTACATAGATATTTGTATGGATCTCAAGAGAAGGAAGGAATAGGAGGTGGGGGTCTCTCTCTCTAGGGTTACGCTCTCGCTTCTCTCTAGCTTTCTCGGCAGCCACCGCTGGGGGGAGGGGGCGTCTCTCGGCGCCTTCCTCTCCCTGGCCTCAAAAGCCTTGGCGGTGTCTTCTTGGAGTTGATAGTCGTGGTCTTAGGGTGAAAGGATGGCATAACAGCGTTGGGCTTCTCCATGATAGTGGATGAGTAGAGGATGTGATGCGCCACTGGAGTAATGGTCGGGTTTGCAATTCGGCAT
The DNA here is from genome assembly GCA_963693085.1 of Alisma plantago-aquatica. Lineage (NCBI taxonomy): Eukaryota > Viridiplantae > Streptophyta > Magnoliopsida > Alismatales > Alismataceae > Alisma > Alisma plantago-aquatica. The sequence continues at coordinate 98,228,344 of OY856412.1, read as the reverse complement.
AGTCGACCTAGTCGACTCCATCCCGCCGAGGAGTGGCAAATGGAGAGGAGCGGTGCGCTCCTGGTCATGAAGCTCATGTGTAGTTGCTCTGTCATCACAGTGAATAGGGGTTCACGCCCTTCACCTCTGCACCTGCTCTTCCGTCTACTGTGTTGAGATCTGGTCTCCTAGGGCTACGCCACCCCTTCATCTTCGGCCAACCTACTTCGACGAAGCCTCCCAGCTCTGATTTCTAGAATGGCATTGAGTTGTCATGTGGCAGATGGTCCCTACTACTTCTCAGTGCCCAGACATGGAAGCGATGTTCATCATCAGGCTGGGCCTATGCTCCAGTCTACCCTGAAGACACCACCCTTCTCCACAAGGTGCTATGCTCTGACGTTTCCATGATGGTTCCATGTTCTTCCTCCACCCCAAGGGCAAGTTCTAGGTTAACCAGATTGTCAAAGTTCCCTATGACTCCGACCTTGGTTCTCTATCGGCGGCATCTACGACAACAGAAGAGTGGTTGCCCGAGTTTTCCCTACTCGTACGACAGTATTCTCTCCCGACATCTGAGCACAAGTGGCTACTATTTGTGATGGGTTCCCACAGACACCGTCATGGTGTTGCTCTACTCCTCCGGTTGGTATCCGACCATTGGGGTTCCCTCCACAGGGTCTCGAATGTTCCATCAGCAACCTTGGCAGCAGGGCGGCAATTGTTTGGAAAGGGTGACCTACTCACTCGCTGGGCGGTGTGGATTCTTCCCGACCTACTCGGCGGTGCCTCCTTTTCTGCTGCTCCCCGGTGTCTGGTTGAGTTTCCTCTGGCCGCTGGTGATGTGCGAGCTCCTTTGGGGCTTTGTGTGACGGAGCATCCACAAGGTGCTCGGTGGAATGCCTCTGTGCAAATAGGGGCATTTGGGTTCTGGTTGACCTCTGTCCTCATCCAGTCTGGTTCTCTGATCAAGGAGCCTCTCCTTGATGCAGATGTGTGATCGGTTTGCGGCTCTTAATCTTCTTGTCTCTTTTTTGGTGAAGAGAAATAGGAAATCTATCTTTGCCTCATACTTTATGAGATGCTCTCAACACCAGTGTTGGGGAAGGTGGTCGTTTTCTCTTCAAGGACATCAATCGATGGACAGCTCATGGAAGGGCACCTCTTGCTTTGTTTTCTAGAACTTGGATGCTTTTGGTTTGGTGAAGGATCCTTTCTTCACCTTGTCTAGATAATATTGCCCTTCCTTTTATGATTGGTCAGTTTCCAGTCTTCCAGGATGACACAATTTGAAGGTGGGGTTAATGCTAGTGCTTGTTCTGGTTGTTCTCTGGTTATCACCCTTATCTATTAGGCAGTGTCTGTATTATCTTAGAAGATTTGGGGTCTTGTTCCAGCTCTACTTATGGGGGTCCTATTAACCCTTTTGTTCTTTCAGATGTTTTTATCCTTGGCTGTAAAGGGGCACAATGTCTGTACCCAAACTTTTGGAATTATATAGTAACATGCTTTTTGACCGACCAAAAAGAGAAGGAAGGAATAGATAATTGCTTATGGATGTAGGGAAAATTAGTAGAAAACATGTATAAAATAGAAGTGAAGGTTTTATGTGGTTGTGGATGGTCTGATTGGTGAAACACAATCCAAGTATCTTTTGTCTTCATTTCACAGCTCACCTTTATTTCTTCCTTTTTATTGTCTATAAACTTAGATTTTACTACTCAATTAGATTAACTCATTCCTTAATTAGAACACCAACAAATTCGCTCTTTCGATTAGGCTAGACTAAGCTAAGATCCCACATTTTTATTCTGTTATTCTGACTTATCCCTGTGTTCGATCTCGTGCTATTGCAACAGACTCTATATTGAGTTGTAGACGTGTCTTATAGTTGGTATAAATTTAAAATCTGATATCTTTGACTGGACAATCATGTTTACACTTTTAACCCACAAAAAAGAGCGATCAGGGACTCCAAAGAAAAACTTATCTCTTCTTTAGGAACATCTCCCCCTTTGGGCGCATTTTTATTCTCTTTTTTACTTATGTCTGAGTAATTTTCTACTAGGACATGGGGACTAGCCTCATAGTCTATTCTTATTTGATGTAATTGACTACAATGTTTTAGTAAAAGAATTCTTTCCTTCTATTTCTACTTTTATTGTTGGTTGAATTGATACACTATTGCGGGTGACATGATTTGTGATTCCTATAAGAATGAACATGTAGTCCCTTAATTTTGATTGTTGTTTGTTTATCCATCTAATCTCGTACTTGTTTTTTGGTAGAATAATTTATATTCTTGTATGGGTTCCAAGATATTGCATCCTCACAAGAATGAGCCCATGATCCCTTGATGATATCTACAGATGGAGTTTATGATCCTTCCACCCATTTGACATGTTTGTTACATCTTAGGGAAATGGGATCATCTGACCAATGTGTTTGAATGTTGGAATGGAAATCACATGTTTCGTGATGATATCTCAAATAGGGACATCTTGGACAATTGAACTAGGATCCTCAAACACCAGGGTCAACGGGTTTTCCAGAAGTCTAGAACTTGTGAGATTTCTGCTCTGAAAGGGAAAAAATCCTCGTGGTCCTGATATGATTATTGAACCTTAGTTCTTGATTCATTTTGTAAAATCATGGTTATTGGCGGTGAACCCCCAAGCCCTGATACTCTTTATGATTTTATTAGTTAGTTTTATTTATGCACTTTTCAGTCCCATTTTAGTTTTAGTTAAAATCACTCTCAACCAAAAATTAATTTCTATTCTTCACAATTGGCTTTAATCGATGATTAAAAATTGTTGTCTCTTGGGATCGATGACTTTTTTACTCATTCAACTCATTTGTTCGCAAATGTTTTGATAACCATAGAACCTAAACTCTAGGACTTCTGCTCCTAGTGATTTGGCTTGTAAAACACATGCATCAAAGTTTGTATTCTTGCTAGAAATGGTGACATTTTTCCACCAATTTGATTTTTCTTTTCTTCCCTTCTCCTATCGAGATCCATTATGGCAATGATTCTTCTCTTTATACTAAAGTTGTGTTCGAATAGTACCGCTTTCTAGTTTATTTTATAAGTTTAGTTTGTCATGAAATTTTATAGTTTGATTATAATATCTTTGCTTATCTTGTAATTTTCTTTATTACATACAATATTTTTAGTATACTTCCATAATTTATTTTCTTAGATTTTTGTATTTCATTTTCATACTGAGACCCATTTTGGTTTTGTATCTCCTTCTGTGTTTCCATTCTGTTAGTATTGGTTACCTAGTTGTTTTTTGGGTTTATAGTCTTATTGATATTTCTAAGCTTATCTTTGTAATTACTTGTTCTTTTTTAATTTCTAGTTAACTCCTTAACTTGTTTTAATAATTTTTAGTTTTTAATTTATTCTAGTTTAGATACTTTTTTCTTCCTATCTATCTTACATCCCTTTCTGTAATTTAATTATTTAAAAATGACTTTTAAAATGGAGTGGTAAATACATTATTGTTAACAATATAAATTGTGTGGTAGTTACAACCAGAAATCACTACAATGACCAAATTTGTCCCCTCATGTTATGGTGGTACCTAGTAATATTGAGTCTTCCTACCATGTGTATATGATGAAAACTACAATCCACAATTTTTTGAAGGCCATTGTGAGGAGCAATGATAAACATATCAATTTTTGAGGGGTGTTACAACCAAGAATGTTATGGGGGTAGGAAGAGCATGATGAAAAACAAAAATTAGGGTATGAACCTTATTGTGAAAGCCAATATACACATCAATAGGAGGAATAGATAAAGGCTCTAGAGAGGATAATAGTTGAAAAATAAGAAATACTAGAAAGTTCAATAAACTTATTAGCTAATTTACCAGAAGCCCAATCAAAGAACTCCCAAGAGAATTTAGAGCAGCCTAAGATGATTTTTACCAATGATGACAATGAGGATCCCATGTATATGTAATTTATGTCGAATAATACCAAAGTGGAACGGGTGAAGGAGTTGCATCCTTCATGTGATAAGTACACTGATATTTCAACCCTTCCACTAGAGGATTTATTACTTGAGTATGAAAAGTCACAATAGGAGAGTTGTCCTTATCCTAAATATCCTACAATTCCTCCTATCATAGACATAGATCCAGGTGTCATGAGTGACCAATCCTCTTGGGTTGAAACCTTTTTTGATGATGAACTACCACCCTTCCATGATAAATTTGTATGTGTATCTGGATATAGGCTTTGTCATCAAGAGCCTTACACTCCACCTCAACCAGTTTCTTTTTCACATACAACTGGTCTAAAAGGAGAGACACCCCTACTTGAAGGAATTTACATGTCCTGAATCTTCAATGATTATAATGATATCCCTCTTCAATTCACACGACACTTAGGTATATCCCGCATAGAGGAACTCGAGTTTCATGCTATATCAACAATGAAACCCACCAATCCCATTGACCACAATGTTGATTGCTTGGTTTTCAGGAGAGAAAGAATATTTATAATGTTGATTTTATTGAATTTATTCCTTTCATATCAACAACACTTCTCTTGTGTTTAACTATAGGTGATGAGAAGAAACTCAAGCCATATTCTCCACCTAATCTTGCAGAACTAGCACTGGATGTGTTACCATATCAGCTCAAATTCCACCTTGATTCAATCTTTCCTGGTCCACATACATCTATAACACTTCCCCCACATTTAAAGAAGGATTCATGGATCATACTGGAAGGATTGTGGGGGCAAAAAGAAACATCATTTTTCTCTACCTGAAAGCCCCTTCGAGCTTCGACGATCACCCTATCGTAGCATGCACTATGCAACTCCTCTCTGCAAGGTTCAAGCCCTCATCAACATTCCATACATATGGACATTTTTCGAGTTACCAGGGTCACCTAGTGATCCCATAGAAACTCCTTTATCCATTCCAAATTTAAGTTCTTCTCAGGATGAGAAGATGCAAATCTAATTGGCCACAATGATATTCATATCTATCAGTATACCGCCTTAAATGATGAAACTTCTTTTTTAACATAATTTATGAAACATGTCATTGGTAGAAATTATGCAACCACCTAGGACTTTGATTAACACCACTCCTTGGAAAATATGTCAAGCCATAGAGGACTAATTGTATTGAAAACCAATGCTTTCCTATCTAGAGTTATTGATTAATTTCAAAAAACATCTTGATTTTGCATAATTCAGAATTAATTGACCCAATGTATGATGCTCCCAATGCGTTAAAGTTTGTAAATATGAGTTGCACAAAAAAACCTTTTCTACACTTCTTCCATCACCTTCTTATCTCTCCATTTACAAAAGAGAAAATAAAACTAGAAAAAAAGTCAAAGTGCCAAAATCCTATGTTTGGGGTGGAAACCTTCCCCCTCTTCTGCTTCTTCCATACCCCCTTCAATTAATTGGTGAGTGCCATAAAAAATATGTTAATGATAATAAAATAAAGAAAACAAGTGGTCAATGTAACTATAGTACAAAAATAACAAGATCTCAAGTCAATTTGAGTAGAGATGGTTCTACTACCATACCTTCTTTTAATCGATTTTATAGCCAGTGGAAAATTATGTATAAACCCAATCAATCAAAATAGACTTGTTCTCGTGCAATGAATCAGAAGAATATATGGTAGCACTAAATACAAAGGGAACATAAAAACTATTTTATTATGGGTCTTGAAATGGAACCAATATGTGAAATAAACTATAACTAGGTAATATGAATTCTCTTTCTGTGAATCTAGGAAGTCAAGGTTGCTTGGTCATATAAGGTGGAAGGACTTGAGTGGTGATATGTGAGTAAAGATGATGTACTAAAAATATTATGTGATAGTGTTTTAAATTCAATTTTTCTCAGGGAGAGCAACATTCTAGTTCGGGTTATTTTGATGAATGCAAATTAATCCCTATTATGTCATCTTTAGTTCAATTATTTAGGACTTCATCTTGCTTTTTCCCAATTTACTACCCTCAATTAGAATTCTTATCACTTTTTGTCACATTTTATAGGACCCTACAAAGAAATAGAAGATTGGTGGACTTAAACTGCAATCCTCAACCTCAACACTCATGGGTTGTTCGAATGATCTCACTATTGACCAACTCAGTTGCGTTAGATCTCATCTTCCTAGTATTGTAGTCGATCGACTCACCATCCGGATCGACCAACTCACATTCAAGACATGGTCAAATGCCAAAATAAGGAATCTGTCAATGTAATCAAAGCTTGACCAACATGACTTTGGATTGAAGAAAGTGATCAAACCCAATCGATTGGCTCACCTTTCCGGTCGGTTGATAGGCACCAAATATTTAGCCAAGCAAGCTTCCTCGAACAACCATTTCTTGTGTTTTAGTCAAAATTGAGTCAAGAAGCTAGCCTCACTCTAGAATTTGAAGGCATTCTATTTCCAAACCCATTTGATTGACTTTAACATCGTGATTGATCATCTAGCGACCCAGATCCAACAATAGTTGCCACTACAACCTTTGTTTCTAGGATTCCCCCCCTCCTTTCTCCCTATACAAGGATGGGAGTCCAAAGCAAAAATGATTTCTTCTTCTGGGATATTTCCCCACTCTAGGCATGTTCTTGTTCTCTTTTGTTATTATATATCAGTAGTTCTCTAGTGGGGCATGGAAACTAGACCCATTACATGTTCTTATTTGTTGTAATTGACTCCAATGTTTAAGTGAGAGAATGCTTTCCGTCTACTTCTTTGATTGTTTATTGAATTTATATACTCTGGTGGGGTGATGCGATCTCAGATCCACACAAGAATGAACCCATAATCCCCAGTTGTTATATTTTCATCCATATGATCTTGTACTCATATTTTGGTAGAATTATTATATTCTTGTGGGGATGCCAATATCTTAGATCCACACAAGTATGAACCCATGATCGCTTGACGAATTCTGTTGATGGAATCTATGATCCTTATACCCATTTGACATGTTTGTTATTTCTTATGGTGATGCTATCATAAAACCCATGAGTTTGAACGTAGGAATAGAAATCAAATGTTTCTTGATGATATCTTGGACAAGGATGTGTTGGATGGTCAGATGAGGATCCACTAACACCGGGGTTAATGGGTTTGCGAGAAGTCCGACCCTTGTGTGATTTTTGCTCCCAAAGGATACAAATCCACATGCTCCTGATTTGAATATTAGGTGTTGATTCTTTGAGTAAAATCATTATTATTGGTGGGATCCCCCAAAATCCCAATACCTTTTATCATTTCATTAGTTTCTTCTATTTCAACACTTTACAATTTCATTTTAGTTTTAATAAATCACTCTCAATCAGAATTTACTTTTTTTCTTTGAAATTGGTTTGAATCTACACTTCAAATCTATAATATCTTGGGATCAATACCTTCTATACTCGTTTAATTCATTTGATCATAAATGTTTTAGTAACCATATAGGTTAAACTCTAGTACCTCCTGTCATGTGGTTTGGTGAGCAAATGATACACATCAGACTCTAACCCTTAGAAGTAATTGTCTATGTTTCAACATATCCATCCAAAGAATATATATACATGTATATGTATATGTATATATATATATATATATATATATATATGTGTGTGTGTGTGTGTGTGTGTGTGTGTGTGTGTGTGTCATTGCTCCAATATTTGGGCTAGGGTTTTAGAATTCTATGTAACTGGTTGGGTGTTTCTTCTATAACTGTTTCTTAGAAATTAATTTCTTCATTGAGTGGTAAATTGGTTAAGGAAAGCATCAATAAAATTCAAACTTTTTATTTACATATAGTATGATAATAATCAAAATAGTTAAACATAAGTTTGGTGATTGAAATATAAATATGGTGCCAAACTCATTGGGTGAACCAAGTTGCCAACTTCAACAACTCATTGCATATACTTCAGTCATGTGATTTTTTCAGATTCTACTAATATCTTATATCTTAGGGTACTAAACTTGAGCATGCTTGTATATAAAAGGCATTGGTATATAATGTAATATTATGCGTGGATTACCTTCATTCACTCGATTAAAAAATTCAACTAATTCAAAATTCATATCATAGTCACATCCTACACGGCTCTCAAGTGGTGGTCAATACTACTATTGGTTATTTTTGTATTTGGGTGGCTGGTGTGGCTATTGGTGGTTCTACACAAGTAGTTGAGCAAGAGCTGGATGATACATGAGCTGAAGCAGTGAGGCCTTATGTGTCTGACTTGACCATATTTGGTGGCATACCACTTGTTGGTTGTCTCTCTAGGATATATGGTTCTCTTCCAAGCACATTTCTAGGGAATGATGGCAAAAACATCAATCACAATTTTCATGGAGGTCATCGTTCACATTCTTCTACTTGTAATACTATGTGAAAATGGTTGATAAACAAAGTAAGCTTCAAAAACTAGTGATTTATCAATCATATACTAGAATGTAAGTGGTATTTGTGGTGCTGAAGCACTCCCTACTTGATAAGAAGAGGGTGTTTTTTTGAGGTTCCATTAAGACAATAGAAAATAGTTCCAGCAAGAATAATTTCTAAAACATATGGTGAGAAGTTTAGAGACCTTTATTTCTCCTTTGTTTCATGCTATGTAAATCTGTCTATTTCTTCCTTAAGGCATTTTTACACACATATTTCTTTCAAAATAGGATGAAAAACTCTTCCCAAGTCATTCTTGAAGTGTCACAAGTATGAGTAAACCCATTCTACCAAACAATGGTGAGTCCATCCAGAATATACATAGAAAATATAACTTTTGGAAGAATCGGTGACATGGTGACATGCTAAAACCATGTGTATGAATGCAAGTGCATGTGTCGAGTAATATAGGCCTATGTGAGGCCCGAGTCGAACTCTGGGAGAAGTAGTCTCAGTGACTACTACTAACTACGGTATGATCATCTAAGCCAATTAAAAAGTTGGATTTGAGTTTAAACAAAAATAAAAGGAAATTAAAATAATATTAAAAGTGGTTGATTCTAATGAGATGGATTCCTTAGGATTATAGATTTCACCATGGGGTCTCGTTATATCTTATTTCTACCGAATTAATATAAATTTTACTCCTACCCTGGATAGAAAGCCTGTGGTCAGAATTGCCTGCTTCCACAGTGCAATTCACTACCTAGATCTAAGCCAATTCCACATATGTAGTAATTAATATCTTAATCTAGGTGCATTATCAAAGACTCTGGGTTTCTTTCCACTAACCGTACGTTACCCTTCCCAAGGAATGTGTTGGAAAGTGTAAAAATTGTGGTTTTCTAACCTTTAATCCTCCTTCTAGAGCAATTAGCAGTCTATTACCATACTGATGGTGATCAAGCATAGATAGGTCATGCAATTCCACAATTATATATCCACAAATAAGGAGAAATCTATATTAAATCATGTAAAAAGTTGATACACGATTCCCCAGGCTACTCGTGGGTCCTAAGGAAAGGAGGAGTTTATCCCCGCATGGTTTTCATGTGTGAATACATGGAGAGAGAAGAAAAAAATGGAAAACATGAAGGAAATTCATGTAACCCCTGGAGAGAAGGTGTTCCGGATGATCCTTCTCGAGAAACGCACATTTTGCAGTCTTCCAGCAGCAAAATCATCTGTCGAAGGTGATCGGATCTCCCGGTTGATGTCCTTCGGCTCCGTACTTCTCTCTCTCCCTTCTCTATCCTTCGTGCGGTGCAACATGATTTCCCCTTAGGTCTGATTGTCCCTTTTTAAGTTCTTAGGACAACTTACGATACCACATAATGTGGACTGTCAGATTTGGCCAATCTAACGGATTGATGATTTCTGGCAAAGTCGGTGGCACCGACTGCCTCGGGTGCGGTGTTTGCTATAGTAAAGTCAGTACCACTGACTCTTGATGGTCGGTGGCACTGAGCTGATGCACGTAGTTTGATATGCCTCTCTGAGCCAATCTCAGTGGCACTGACTTGGTGGTCTTTGGCACCGACTATTCTAATCTTTTATCGCCCAACCACTGCTTCTATCTAAGTGGCACTGACTGTGATGGTGAGTGGCACGGACTTTTCACTGTACATGAAGTACTTATAAAATTCATAAAATGTGTATAAGGATGGGGAATGCATAAAATTATGTAATTATGATAAAATTAGCACAATTTGATTCAAATAGAATATACAAGCCAATAATAATGATTTATGCAAATATGATCAATTGACAAATAAATGAACAAAAAGAATATAAAATAGGCTTGTAAAAGTGACTCAAAACTCGTTCATCAAACTCCCCTAAGCTTAACCCTTTCTCATCCTTGAGAAGCAAAACCTTTAGATCTGATTGAGATAAGTCAGCTGAAGGACATAAGTGCATAAGGTACCTCTAAAAAGTCTCCCCCTTTCGGTCCTCATTCCGGCCCTCACTGACCACTGAACACAAATTGCCATTTAGGAGACCAGAAACCTCTATAAATGATGTCTGTCCCCTAATTAATGAAACACTATTAGTTAAAGCAACTAATATGATAGACTCGTTCAGTTCATACTTGGTGCATCATGTGATCTCCTATCTATATTGCTCTTTTCTCAACCTACCATCTACATGGAAGCAATTCTCCTGATAGATAATGAATGAGGAGAAAATCATCTGAGTGGCCTACCAATAAGAGCAACGAGTAGTTGGAATGGGTGGCTGTAGAAGAATCATGAGTGCATAAAATCATTCATGCAATAAAAAATTATGATGAACCTATGATGATGAGAATTTATAGAATGCTCCTAATGCCTAATCATTGTAGTGGAATGATGCATGAAACTATCATTTCATCTCAACATAAGATGAAATATCTACAAATTACATCATGTACTAATCCTTCCTTGTGATCAGGTAGGATTATGCCCTTTCTCCCTCACTTTCTGGCATCATACTCAATCCTTTTATTCTTTTTAAGCTCCCTTTCAACATGATAAAATTGCTTTGGGCTTCCACTTGCACTGCACATTTGATTTATGTCAATGCTTTTCTTCTCCTTTTTTTAAGGATATGGGTATAATCACTACCTTCTTATATTTAGAGAAGAAGAAACTAAACACGATATTTGCAAGATGATATGTAATGCATATGCAAACTACATGAGTAAGATGTTATGCAACTACATGACATGCACCAGAAATTTTTTTTTGTTATGCATGTATGTTTTTTTTCTATTTTTTTTTCTAATCCAAGCATAAACAAATAACTATTATGCAAGATCTACTATGCAATGTAAATGCAATCAAGAAAAAGTATGATAAAATGTACTCAATCTTCTTATGGTGGAGGGTAAAGTAAAAGTATGTGGTGGGTGAGATCACACGAATAAGAGATAGAACCTTCAGAGAAAATCATATGTCCCTCTCTAATGGCCTATGTACAAGGTAATCAAGGGGTTTCTCTCTTAAATTTCAGTCTAAGGTCACATTACTATTTGGTCAATTCGGGCTCAACAACCTTGTCAATTACTTTTCTTAGACAGTTAAGATGATCGTTTATGTTCTCATGTCCTGGAGTTGACTTACACAAACACTTCCTCAGTTATGCAACTTGATTACTCACAAGATAAGCTCATAAAATTTTGAAATTTGCTCATGTTTTTTTCCATTTTTGTGCACTCAACCCAGAGATTGATAAACTCAAATGAAACCATGCATTTACTTCTCCAAAAATTACACTAGATAGTTTGTGGATCCTACATAGTAGAAAAACTAACAAGAAAACTAATTTTACCGAAATAAAAACAAAATTCTAAAATGAAAGAAAAACTAAGAAATAAGCTATTCCAGCACCCCCCCAAGATTGAATATGACTATGACCTCATATTCAAAATTCCAACTTAAGAGGTGGAACAGAGATACCTGACTAATATGGTGGAGGTGGTGGCTGGGTAGGTCCTGGGGAGGAAACATCCCCTGAAAGGTTAGATCAGAAGAAGAAGGCATATCTGGTGGCATCTTGTAAGGACCCTGACCTTCTTTATGGGCTTACCCTTTTTTCTTTGCCTAAACCTTGTGTTTTGCCTAATCACCTGAGGTGTGATTAGTGTTTGTTGTGTTTTGTTGTGGGGTTGAGATTCAACTTGCAATTTACCCGAGTGCTAGGGTTTCTATGCAAGCTTGTCACCTTGAGAGGCCTCCTTGTCTCTTTGCATCCTCTAGGGTTGAGAGGATGGGTTGGGGCGCCTTGATTGAGTTGTTTTGGGCCTCGTTGAGCTTGTTTAAGCTTGTGCTTGTTGTTGGGCTTGAATCCCTTCCTCCTTGCTTGAGTGTGTCGGGCAAGGGTATGTTTGGTGCCTTGTGTCGGCCATGATGTGTTGGCCAAGGAGGTGTATCGGCCAGGGGGTGATGGTGGGTGTGACAGGTTGCCGTGTTGGGCGAAACACACCCCTCCAGCTAGCATCGTTTATGTCACCCTCTCTTGGACACATGGTGCTTGTTGATAGCAAGTGGTGAGACCTTGGACAAGTGGTGTTTGGGGTGTTAGCATGTGGCATGGCCCATGGACAAGTGTATCTAGGCAGGGCACCACCTTACTTTTCTCTCCCCTTTACCCCCTTCTATATATGTCCCTCTTTTCTCTTACTTGGGATCTCTTTGCCTCTTAGCTGTTTTCTCTCCCTTACTAATTGAGAATGAGAAGAAGGAAGGAGAGGAGGTGGACGATATAGCTGTTGCTACTGCTTTCTTCTTCCTTGGTGGTGGCCGATACATCCTGCTGAGGTGGTGACTTAGAGCTTTGAGCTTGGAGTGCTTTTCTATGTCCTTATATAACTCCTAAACCTAACTATACTATCTCCTTTACATGTTGCTTTGCTATGTTATCTTGATCAGCCTTACATGTCCTAGTAATGCTTCTTGCTTTATCTAGTAGTGTTGTTGCCTATTATGTGCCCTAGATCATGTTGGACGTGATGTGGTGAGTTGGTTTCCCTTTGTGTCGGCCTACCCTTTAGATTAGGGGATCTTGAGCAAAACCCCTCTCTCAATTTAGTTGAGAGGTGAGCTTAGGGTCCCTTAGTACAAAGGTGTGTGTAGTGTGCCCGTAAGGTAATACCCCTCTCTCTCCTTGGATTTGAGAGGTGAGCCTATGGTGTTGGGCGACACAATGGTTGGCTTGGCCGATAGAGGGTTGTCCTACCCTAGTTGCACGATATGCCTTTAGGGTTTTACCTTTAGTTTGTGCCTTGGGCGATAGGGGGCGGCCATACCTTTGTTGGTGTGTTCTTGGGAAAGACCCCTCTCTCTCCTTAGACTTGAGAGGTGAGCTTATGCAAGACCCCTCTCTCCTTGGTCTTGAGAGGTGAGCCTATGGCCTAGATGTTTGGGCGATATGGTGTGGATGGTTGTGATGAGGTTGAGACCTTCTAACCTTAGTAACACGATATGGTTTATAGGTGTGGTGACCGATATCCCTTTTCCTACCCTAGGGTTAGGGTTTGGACGAAGTGGTTGGTTGACACGTAGTTGGTCCCTTGGCCAAGAGATATGTTTGGTGGAGTTGAGCTCTTGGGTGATATCTCCCTTTTGTGTTGACCTCTTGGGTGTCATGGCCTTCTCTTGCACGATACCCATGATGGGAAATGCTGCCCGATATCCCTCTCTTCCCCTTGAGCTAGAGTTGGGCGATACAATAGGTGATTGCCTTGGCGATCCCTTCGGCGATACAATAGGTGGCTAATGTGTTGTTCCCTTGGATGGTAGGGCTGATCTTTGGGCAATGTGGTGCCTTCTGTGTGGTGTTTCCAGTCACGACCTTGAGGCGCTGCACGTTATGGTGTGTTGTGTTGCCTACTGTGATGTGTTGTTGTGAGGTGTTGCCCAGCATGGTGTTGCCTGTCATGGGGCATTGCATGTTGGCAAGCATAGCATCGCCCGACACAGTGTTGCACGATGTGGTGTTCGCCTGATATGTTTTTGTGTCACTTGGGAGATACATGTTGCACACTTTGGTGCTACACGTTACAACTTGAGGAGGTGCTGCACGTTACAGTTTGCTAGGTGCCTTGCCCGATATGGATGTTGTCCGGCACGGGTGCTGGCCGACCAGCTAGATAGGTCTGGTTGTAACCGATTCCCTTTAGTGAGGGTCGTGGTATTGTTTTGGTGAGGGTCGATGCACTTGTGGTGAGGGTCATTGTGCCTTTTGGTGAGGGTTGTTCCCTAACCGATAGGCTTTTGTGAAGGTTATATTCTAGGTTTTCTTGAAACCCTTATATCGTTGGAATGTTATAAGTGAATGTTATATATGTATATGCATGTTCATCTAATGTTGCACAATTATATCTCGATGATGAAGTGATTATCTACTCTTGAGCATACTAACCATGCAGGTTGCTTTAATTGGGATGTGTACTGAGGTATGAGTTATAATAATGTCCTTGGTGACATTCTCTTGATATTGAGATAAAGAGGAATACTATGTGTTATGAGAACCATGATGGTACATGATGAGTGTTGTCTATGTGTTGGTAGCATGTGCTTAATGATGGGATGGGATCCCTATGATGTTTGGCAAGAGGCCAAGTGGCAATATGTGATGTTAGATCCTTGAGATAGATCATGATGATGTTGATGGCATCGAGAATAATAGTAATAGTGTGACATAAAATGATGGAATCTATGTTGTTTACTCTTGTTTATGGTTTGCTTAAGATAACTTGGTTGACCCCGACATTCCACTTAACAAGCATTAATTAATTACAGATGAACCATTCATGTAGTTTGCCTTGGCCATAGATCCATCATTGTCAGTAGCTGGTGGTGGTGAAACAAGTTCTTCCGTGGGTTAACCTGGAGCACATATTGTTGAATATGCGGGGTTTCTCCTAGTCAAAAATAGGAGGATTAGAGTGCAACTGCGGTTGTAGACTCAAGATGTGTATAGAGCGTGGTGAACAGGCCCATGGCTTAGTGTGATAGAGCATGGTGAATAGGCCCATTGCTCAGTGTGATAGAGCATGAATGCGTTCATGGATCAGGAGCATGGTGAATAGTCATGTGGCTCAAGATATACTAGCATTGTAACCTGTACCAAGGTGGGATAGAGAAAGGGTAGCCTGCAGAGCTGACCCTGTGACTGAGGTCACTTAAGCAAGAGACTACGGTCCTACTTTGGTTCTCGTGCACTGACCATGAGGGTATAGGTCGTGGATTCTGACTCTTCGATTGACCTTGTATGGCACCGGCTTTGGGTTTTGCAACAGAAGGTTGGATTTGAGCGGTACAACTCACTTCCTTAGGGCATAATAAATGGTAATCCATCCATATAGTATATCTACTTAGGGCAAACATGAAACATTGGTTGAGGCCTTGAATAATGTATGATTGTCTCTTATACCTACGCTAAGTACTCCTTGCATCTAGTTATATTCTTCTCAAGTATAATGGTAAGCTATGATATATATATATATATATATATATATATATATATATATATAATTCTGTTCTTCATATATCATATATGATCTGGTTATATCTGCTATGTGTTTTACCTGCTCTAGTTTCTCTGAGGTTTTGTAGATTGGCGGGGAGTTATATTTCTCGCTGGGACTATGTGTCTCACCCTACTGGTTTCAACCTTTTAGGTGATCGAGCTAGACATGGTGGTGATCGTGGTGTTGCGGCTGAGCAACAAGAAGATCTATAGAAGGCAAGGTTGGATATACTGCTGTTGTGGTTGTTTGTAGCAGAGTCTTAGAGTCTTCCCTATACTCTCAGGTCCTTGGAGGTGTTTAGATGAGGTTTCATTATGTATGATCTCAATATGGTTTCTTGTATCTTGTTGTTGGCTTGGCTAGGTCTAATATGTATATAAATAGGTGATGTATCCTTGATGGATATGGAATAGACAAATCCTATGTGTGGATGGACATATATCATGCTTATGTATATATAAAATGTTTCCTTGTAGAATGTGGATCTGGATGTAATAGTTCCGCTGTTATGGTGTTTTCCGCAATCAGATTTAATTAACCCGTGTTTTTGGATAATATGTGGTTTATGGTGGTTCCGCGCATTTTCACATGGCATTTCGTTGTCTATGTGATAGCGGGATGTCACAAGTAAGTTGGTATCAGATCTCTAGGTTCACTGATTCTAAAGGGATCTATGACTAGGATTGTGTTTGTTCTTGTGATTTTTCTAGAATTTCTTATAATGACTTCTGCCCCCAGTGGAAGATAAAGCTAAAAGATGCATGGAAATCATGAAGAACATGCTAGCGAGAGAAGTGTAGCTCCATCTGTTGATGGAGCTGGTGTGCAGGAACATGAAGATCGGGTGCCTGAGGTCCCCCAATTTGACCTTGCCATTCTTGAGAACCCTACCTATCAACACCTCATGGGGCAGTTAATGGCTACAATGAATCACATGGTGGAGAGATTACATGTTCCTCCGCTAAGAGCACCGGTTCCCCATGGTGAATCTTTGGGCATTGGGAAGACCTTCAAGTGGCTTTGCTGAGTCGAAGATTCAGATTATGCTGGAACGACTGATCCAGCTAATGCAGATCTGTGGCTGACAGGTCTTAAGAAGGCCTTCTAGATCCTCGACATCCCCGAGGCAGACAAAGTCAAGCATGTTGTCTACCTTCTGAAGGGTAGTGTTGGCCACTAGTTGGCCATCGAGAAGGAGAAGTGACCTAGTGAGGTGATGAGATGGGATGTTTTCTGATGGGAGTTCGTCAGTCGATACTTCCCAAAGACATATCTAGACAAGAAGATCAACCAGTTCGAGCGTTTGCGCCAAGGATCTCTAAGCATCACCGAGTATGAAGCCAAGTTTATGGAGTTGTTGAGGTTCTGTCCTCACATGGAGACAACAAATGATGAGAGGATCAGACGGTTTGAGAAAGGTTTGAGTGTCGAGTTGTCGACACTTGCTGTTGCTTTAGAGAATCAGGAGCGGTTTGCCACATTTGTGGAATCTGTCTGAAGGATTGAATGGTCAGTCAAGGAGAAGAGAGAGGCTATGTCCAAGAAAAGGCCTGCCCAGTTTCAAAGATAGAGGTTTGATGGCCCCACGAAGCCAATGTTTTCTACACCTTTTATGATGCAAGGTTCTAGTGCACCGTCATAGTGGTCACCAAGTAAAGGAAGAGGGCGTGGTTTCTCACCATCTAGAGCCTACAGTACAGCCTCAGTAACAGTAACAGGGCTATCTAGGCCACAGTTTGGGGATAAGTCATGCTTTCTCTGTGGACAGACAGGGTATCTGAAGTCTAATTGCCCGAGAAGAGATGTTGAAGTAATG
This sequence comes from Alisma plantago-aquatica, assembly GCA_963693085.1. Lineage (NCBI taxonomy): Eukaryota > Viridiplantae > Streptophyta > Magnoliopsida > Alismatales > Alismataceae > Alisma > Alisma plantago-aquatica. Next base: position 98,211,081 of record OY856412.1, on the reverse strand, counting down.
CAACAACCAAGACAGAGTCAGCAAGGACCGGATAGATAGTAGTCTAATGGTGTCAAAGGGAGAGGACGTGGCCAAGCATTGCAAATAGGATCGTCTGCTCAAGGAAGCAGAGGACATGGACGACACCAAGCAACAACTTGATTCTATGCTATGAGTCAGGTGTAGGTGATAGTCAACCCACGAGTGGTGGCAAGTCAGATGGAGTTGTTTCATTCTAATTTGTCTTCTTCTTGCTTTATATCAGTTCTGGTTGACCCGGGTGCTACACACTCTTTTATCGCACGTAGTATGCTTGGTAGTTGTCTTTTACCTATTAGTTGTAAGAAAGATATCTTGCTATTAGAAAACCCTCTTGTTGGTCCTGCATTGCTTTGAGAAGTGTGTCCATCTTGTGTTCTATCTTTTTTGGGACACAACATAGAAGTGGATCTCATACCACTTGATATGCATGTGTTCGATGTAATCCTTAGGATGGATACCTTGAAAAGCTATAAGGTTGTGCTGGACTGTGGTTCCAAGGAGGCAGTATTTGCCGATGGCGATGAGAAGTGGAACTTCCAAGGAGATATGAAGATTCTTCCAACGTGTTTGGTGTCAGAAATGGTGGCAGAAAAGTTGTTGCGGCAAGGTTGTAGAGCATTCTTGGCTCATGTTGTGGATACCAAGGCAAAAGGTCCTAGCCTTCAAGACGTGCCTGTCATCGGAGAGTTCACATATGTGTTTCCCGATGGGTTTCTTGGTGTTCCTCCACCTCGAGAGATTGATTTCGAGATCAATCTAGAACCAGGGACACAACCTGTTGCTCATACGCCATACAGGATGGCTCCAGTAGAGATGGAGGAGTTGAAGAAATAGTTGCAAGGGCTACTTGATAAATGTTTCATCAGGCTGAGCACATCGCCCTTGGGTGCTCCAGTTCTGTTCGTAAAGAAGAAGGATGGATCTATGCATCTATGTATAGATTATCGACAATTGAACAAGATTACGATCAAGAACAAGTATCCTTTGCCGAGGATAGATGATCTGTTTGATCAGTTGCACGATGCTTCAGTGTTCTCAAAGATAAATTTGCGGTCTGGATATCATCAGCTCAGAATAAGGAGGATGACATACCAAAGTCAGCTTTCAGGACAAGGTATGTGCACTACGAGTTTGTGGTTATGCCGTCTGGGCTAACCAATGCGCCAGTAGAATTCATGGATCTGATGAACAGAGTGTTTCGTCTGTTCTTAGATCAGTTTGGTGTAGTCTTCATAGATGATATCTTAATCTACAGTCGAGACAATCAACAACACAAGCATCATCTTCGACAAGTGTTGTCTCTCCTTCGACAACATCAGTTGTATGCCAAGTTCAGTAAGTGTGAGTTCTGGCTAAAGGAGGTGACTTTTTTGGGTCATGTGATCTGTATAGAAGGAATCAGAGTGGATCCCAAGAAGGTGGAGTTAGTACCAGAGTGGGAGCAACCAAAGACGCCGACTGAAGTCCGTAGTTTTCTGGGATTACCAGGATACTACCGAAGGTTTATAAGAAACTTCATTGTGGTCGTATTGCCTTTAACAAGGCTGACCAGGAAGGATGTACCTTTTGTTTGGGATGGTCAGTGTCAACTAGCTTTTTAGAGTCTGAAGGAGAAGTTGATGAGTGCTCCAGTGTTAGTGTTGCCAGAACAGGGGAAAGGCTATGTTGTTTTCTGTGATGCTTCCAAGAAAGGCTTAGGTTGTGTGCTGATGTAGGAAGATCATGGGGTTTCTTTTGCTTCACAACAACTTAAGAAACATGAGGAAAGCTATCCGACACATGATTTGGAGTTGGCAGTAGTAGTTCATGCGTTGAAGATATGGAGACACTATCTTTATGAGGAAGTGTGTCAAATCTTTACGGATCACAAGAACCTGAAGTACATCTTTTCACAGAGTGAGTTGAACATGCTTCAGCGATGCTGGATGAAGTTGATCAGTGATTATGATTGCACCATCGAGTACCACCCAGGTATGGCGAACATAGTAGGAGATGCGCTTAGCAGGAAGTCTTCTTCTCTTCCCAAGAAGAAGGCATAGATAAGTTCTTTGATATTCCATAGACGGGATATGTTCGTCTCCTTATGGAAGATGAATGTACAGTTGGAAGTCTCTATGCTGGTAGGACTGTTGGAACAGATGCAAGTGAAGCCTATGTTGAGACAACAGATCCAGAAAGCATAGAAAGAAGATGCTACAGTTCAGTTGATCATATCAGAGTTCGACAGTGAGAAGTGTGATGATTTCCATGAGTCTGAGGATGGACTAGTCTGTTATCATAACAGGATGATGGTTCACGATGTTGATAAACTGAGGAAGTTAGTGCTCGAGGAAGCGCACACGTCTATGTACGCTATGCATCTAGGTGTCGCTAAGATGTATCATAATCTGAAGGATATGTATTGGTGGCCCAGTGTGAAGAAGGATGTAGTTGAGTTTGTGGCAAAGTGTGCGATATGTCAACAAGTTAAAGTAGAACATCAGAAGCCGGCTGGTATTTTGCAACCCATTCCAATATCGTAGTGGAAGTGGGATCATATAACCATGGATTTTATAGTTGGTCTTATGAGGACAGCTAAGAATCATGATTCCATCTGGGTGATAGTGGACAAATTGACAAAATCTACTCATTTCATTCTAGTAAAACCAACGTATACAATAGAGAAGTTTGCACAGGTATATGTTGATGAGATAGTGCATTTGCATGGTGTGCCAGAAACAATAGAATCTGACAGAGGTACTCAGTTCACAAGTCGCTTCTGGGAACAATTGCATAAGGTGTTAGGAATGAAATTGAGGTTCAGTACCACTTTTCATCTGCAGATAGATGGACAGTCTGAAAAGACTATTTAGATTTTGGAAGATCTTCTAAGAGTTTGTGTTCTGCAGTTCCTAGGAAGTTAGGATGTGCATCTCAATCTAATAGATTTTTCTTACAACAATAGTTACCAACGGAGTATTGAGATGGAACCTTATGAAGCCTTGTATGGGAGGAAGTGTAGATCTCCTTTATGTTGGTATGAGTTTGGTGAGTATCAAATTTTGGGTCCTGAGTTAGTGCAGCAGACGACAGAGAAGATCAAGGTGATACAACAATAGTTGAAAGTGGCACAAGATAGACAAAAGTCTTATGCAGATAATCGTCATCGACCTTTAGAGTTCCAGGTGGGAGATAAGGTGTATCTCAAAGTCTCTCCGTGGAAAGGCGTGCTAAGGTTTGGAAGGAAAGGCAAGTTGGCTCCCAGGTATATGGGACCATATCCAGTGATAGCACGTGTTGGAAAGGTAGCTTACAAGTTGGAGTTACCTCCAGAGCTTCATAGGTTGCATCCATTATTCCATGTTAGTATGCTGAAGAAAAGTCATCCAGGAACAGAGACAGTGATACAACCAATTGAGGTCGAGCTTGATGAAGATGTGACCTATGGGGAAGGTCCAGTGTTGATTTTTGATAGACGGGTGAAGAAGATAAAGAGGAAGGGCATGGTTCTTGTGAAGGTTCTCTAGCATCATCATGGCATCGAGGAAGCCACGTGGGATCTTGAGAAAGAGATGCGGAGGAAATATCCCTCACTTTTCTCTTTGGATTTCGGGGGTGAAATCCTTTTGTAGGGGTTTATGGCTTGTAAGGACTCTGACCTTTGTTTTGGGCTTACCCTATTTTTTTTGCCTAAATCTTGTGTTTTGCCTAATCACCTGAGATGTGATTAGTGTTTGTTGTGTTTTGTTGTGGGGTTGAGGTGCAACTTACAATTTACCTGAGTGCTAGGGTTTCTATGCATGCTTGTCACCTTGAGAGGCCTCCTTGTCTCTTTGCATCCTCTAGGGTTGAGAGGAAGGGTTGGAGCACCTTTCTTGAGTTGTTTTGGGACTCGTTGAGCTTGTTTAAGCTTGGTCTTGTTGTTGGGCTTGAAGCCCTTCCTCCTTGCTTGAGTGTGTCAGGAAAGGGTATGTTTGGTGCCTTGTGTCAGCCATGGTGTGTCGGCCAAGGAGGTGTATCGGCCAGGGGGTGATGGTGGGTGTGACAGGTTGCCATGTTGGGCGACACACACCCCTCCACCTAGCATCGTTTGTGTCACCCTCTCTTGGATACATGGTGCTTGTTGCTAGCAAGTTGCGAGACCTTGGACAGGTGGTGTTTGGGGTGTTAGCATGTGGCATGGCCCTTGGACAAGTGTACCTAGGCTGGGTGCCACCTTTATTTGTTCTCCCCATTACCCTATTCTATATATGTCCCTCTTTTCTCTTTCTTGGGATCTCTTTGCCTCTTAGCCGTTTTCTCTCCCTTGTAGGCCGCGAACGAGAAGAAGGAAGGAGAGGAGGTGGCCGATATAGTTGTTGTTGTTGTTGCTTTCTTCTTCCTTGGTGGTGGCTGATACATCCTGCTGAGGTGGTGCCTTAGAGCTTGGAGCTTGGAGTTGTGCTTAAGGCGGGTTATATAACTCCTAACCCTAACTATACTATCTCCTTTACCTGTTGCTTTGCTATGTTATCTTGATCGATCTTACATATCTTCCTAGTAATGCTTCTTGCTTTAGCTAGTAGTGGTGTTTCCCGTTATGTGTCCTAGATCATGTTGGACGTGATGTGGTGAGTTGGTTTCCCTTTGTGTCAGCCTACCCTTTGGATTAGGGGATCTTGAGCAAAACCCCTCTCTCACTTTAGTTGAGAGGTGAGCTTAGGGTCCCTTAGTAAAAAGGTGTGTGTCATGTGCCCGTGAGGTAATACCCCTCTCTCTCCTTGGACTTGAGAGGTGAGCCTATGGTGTTGGGCGACACAGTGGTTGGCTTGGCCGATAGAGGGTTGTCCTACCCTAGTTGCATGGTATGCCTTTAGGGTTTTACCTTTAGTTGGTGCCTTGGGAGATAGGGGGCGGCCATACCTTTGTTGGTGTGTTCTTAGGCAAGACCCCTCTCTCTCCTTGGACTTGGGAGGTGAGATTATGTAAGACCCCTCTCTCTCCTTGGTCTTGAGAGGTGAGCATGTGGCCTAGATGTTTGGGTGATATGGTGTGGATGGTTGTGATGAGGTTGAGACCTTCTAACCCTAGTAACCCGATATGGTTTGTAGGTGTGGTGACCGATATCCCTTTTCTTATCCTAGGGTTAGGGTTTGGACGAAGTGGTTGGTTGACACCTAGTTGGTCCCATGGCCAAGAGATATGTTTGGTGGAGTTGAGCTCTTGGGCAATATCTCCCTTTTGTGTTGACCTCTTGGGCGTCATGGCCTTGCCTTGCATGATACCCATGATGGGAAGTGTTGCCTGATATCCCTCTCTTCCCCTTGAGCTAGGGTTGGGTGGTACAATAGGTGGCTGCCTTGGCGATCCCGTGGGTGATACAGTAGGTGGCTGATGTGTTGTTCCCTTGGACGGTAGGGCTGATCTTTGGGCAATGTGGTGCCTGCTATGTGGTGTTGCCCATCATGGCCTTGAGGCACTGCATGTTATGGTGTGTTGTGTTGCTTGCTGTGATGTATTGCTGTGAGGTGTTGCCCGACATAGTGTTGCATGTCATGGGGCATTGCATGTTGCCTGGCATAGTGTCGCTCGACACAGCATTGCACGATGTGGTGCTCGCCCGATATGTTGTTGTTTCGCTTGGGTGATACAGGTTGCACGCTTTGGTGTTGCACGTTATGGCTTGAGGAGGTGATGCATGCTACAATTTGCTAGGTGCCTTGTCTGATATGGGTGTTGGCCGGCATGGGTGCTGGCCGACATAGATAGATAGGTCTGGTTGTAACTGGTTACCTTTAGTGAGGGTCGTGGTATTCTTTTGGTGAGGGCCGCTGCACCTGTGGTGAGGGCCATTGTTCCTTTTGGTGAGGGTTGTTCCCTACCCGATATGCTTTTGTGAAGGTTATATTCTAGGTTTGCTTGAAACCCTAATATCGTTGGAATGTTATATGTGAATGTTATGTATATAAATGGTCATCTAATGTTGCACAATTATATCTCGATGATGAAGTGATTATCTACTCTTGAGCATACTAACCATGTAGGTTGCTTTAATTGGGATGTGTACTTAGGTATGAGTTATAATGATGTCCTTGGTGACATTCTCTTGATATTGAGATAAAGAGGAATACTATGTGTTATGAGAACCATGATGGTACATGATGAGTGTTGGCTATGTGTTGGTAGCATGTGCTCAATGATGGGATGGGATCCCTATGATGTTTGGCAAGAGGCCAAGTGGCAATATGTGATGTTAGATCCTTGAGATAGATTATGATGATGTTGATGGAATTGAGAATAATAGTAACAGTGTGACACAGAATGAAGGAATCTATGTTGTTTACTCTTGTTTATGGTTTGCTTAAGATAACTTGATTGACCCCAACATTCCACTTAACAAGCATTAATTAATTATAGATGAACCTTTCATGTAGTTTGCCCTGGCCATAGATCCATCATCGTTAGTAGCTGGTGATGGTGAAATGGGTTCTCCCGCGGGTTAACCCAGAATGCATATTGTTGAATATGCGGGGTTTCTCCTAGCCGAAAATAGGAGGATTAGAGTGCAATTGTGGTTGTAGACTCAAGGTGTGTATAGATCATGGTGAACATTCCCATGGCTCAGTGTGATAGAGTATGCATGCGTTCATGGCTCGAGAGCACGGTGAACAGACTTGTGGCTCAAGATATACTAGCATCGTTACTTGTACCAAGGTGGGCTAGAGAAAGGGTAGCCTATGGATCTGACCCCGTGATTGAGGTCACTTAAGCAAGAGACTGCGGTCCTACTTTGGTTCTCGTGCACTGACCACGAGGGTAGAGGTCATGGATTCCAGCTCTTCCATTGACCTTGTATGGCACCGGCTTTGGGTTTCGCAACTGAAGGTTGGATTTGAGCAGTACGACTCACTTCCTCAGGGCATAATAAATGGTAATCCAGCCATATAGTATATCTTCTTAGGGCAAACATGAAACATTGGTTGAGGCCTTGAATAATGTATGATTGTCTCTTATACCCACCCTAAGTACTCCATGCAGCTAGTTATATGCTTCTCAAGTATCATGGTAAGCTGTGATATATATATATATATATATATATATATATATATATATATATATAATCATGTTCTTCATATTTCATATATGATATGGTTATATCTTCTACATGTTTTACATGCTCTAGCTTCTCTGAAGTTTTATAGTTCATTGGGGAGTTATGTTTCTCACTGGGACTGTGTGTCTCACCCCACTGGCTTCAACCTTTTAGGTGATCAAGCTAGACGTGGTGGTGATCGTGGTGTTGTGACTGAGCAACAAGAAGATCAGTAGAAGGCAAGGTTGGATATACTACTGTTGTGTTTGTTTTGTAGCAGAGTCTTAGAGTCTTCCCTGCACTCTCTGGTCCTTAGAGGTGTTTAGATGAGGTTTCATGATGTATGATCTCAGTATGGTTTCTTGTATCCTATTGTTGGACTGGCTAGGTCTAATATGTATATAAGCAGATGATGTATCCTTGAAGGATATGGAATAGAAAAATCCTATGTGTGGATGGACATATATCATACTTATGTATGTATAACATGTTTCCTTACATGATGTGGATCTGGATGTAATAGTTCCACTCTTATGGTGTTTTCCGCAATCAGTTTTAATTAACCCGTATTTTTGGATAATATGTGGATTATGGTGATTCCGTGCATTTTCACGTGGCATTTCATTATCTATGTGATAGAGGGATGTCACACATCTGGTAGCTTCCAAAGTATCCCTGGCTCAAGTAGTTGTCAAAGAACGATTGTTGGTAGTTCTCCATCCTCTATAGGTGTTGATGAATGTTCTCTTGGTTTCCCAAGAGAAGATGTTTGTTCTTATAGATTGCTTACTGGTTGGTATACAGTCGACCCTACACATCTTGAATTCCAGCCAGAGATTGAGTTTGCTGCTGCCGATGTGTCTATATATCCTACAACATGGAATACATGCCTACCATAGAATAAGCTTCCACTCCTTCCTGAGAGGGTGGCGAGGTAGAAGACGTAGAGGCATCATAATGTCATAGACGCTTCCACAGAGCAACTCGATGTGTCATAGGAATGGTGGGCTCCACCTCCTCCACGTCGTCACTTGATTCCTCCTCCTCATCATCATTTCCTTCCTCGCCGTCATCCATGTCTGGCCATCTATAGTGGTCAACTTTCCTGATGTTGAATATAGGATCAGGTAGTTGATGCTCGTACAAGGTGCCACTAACTGAACAGATTACATAGATGGTGTTGTGTTGGATGGATATAAGACTAGCTTCCTTGAAGTGGAGGCAGTCTATGTGAATCTTGGAATGCAGAGGATCAAGAGTAGAGAGATCCATGCCTAAGTGGAGAGTAATGGGGGTGATAAGTCCCCCAAAAAGGATGGGCATGGTCCTCTTAACGTTTCATTTCACCGCCATTACATGGGTGAGGAAGAAGGCTCCAGAGTTGACCGGCCTCCCCTCTTAAAGTTGGTAGAGAAAGTATAAGTCTGGAAGTTGGACCTTCACTTGCCCTTGAGTGGACTTGGTGAAGAGGGTATTGGTGAGCATGCGATGTAGCTCCCAAACAAAGGGGTGCTCGAGGTCCGCCAATGAGCTGTGGTGCCAGTTTAACTTATAACCTTCTGGCATTGTCACGAGGTCCTTCCATATCGCGTCGAAGTCGACATTCTCGGGCTAGTGTCGTTTCACATGAGGCCATCCATAGATGTCGTTGAAGGCACAAAGGGTGATTGACAAGTTTGTGTTGTAAAAGAAGAAGTCCACCTTTCTTTCTCTCCACTCACCTCGTGCCAGGCGTGCAGGGTCAGGGACTACAAATATTTCCAGAGACGCTAGGAACTCAATCACAATCTCCCTATATGTTGGTCACCCACCGAAGATAGGGTTCACAGACCCTCCATAAAACTCTTGCCCTTCGAGGATAGTCGCCATGTTATCATTGAAGCCCATGTCCTCCAGTAGTTGTCGGTCTCCGTATGTTGTTGGAGTGAATGGCCTCTAGGCAAGCTCCTCGCAGACCTTCTACACTTCCGTCAAAGGGTGGATGATCTGGGGTCATGGCATCCGACTGCCATGAAGTCCTTCTTTACTTGCCATGATGTTGAGTGATCGGGGAAGGAGGTTGAGAAAAGAAGAGCTTGGTGTAGCTTCTGGATGCTTAGAGTAGTCACTTGCACTTGGGCGTGGTTCTTGAAGTTATGAGGAGAAAACAATACACTAATTCCCTTTTACAGACTTGGGCACCGACTAGGAGTCGGTGGCACCAACTCAGAAGCATCTATGCGCTGCTTCTGATAAAGGATAAGTGCTATTTCCTAGATCCAGAACTCCCTAAAGAACTGTTAGAGACTAATTTTGATTCTCATTCCTCTCTACCTAGAAGTCCTCCAAGAAAAGGGGCCATGAATTCTCCTGACGTCTACAGGCCAGGCAAGCAGCTAGAGAAACTGCAAGCCCTGCTCGCCAATGAAGGCGCTTCTATTTCTCCTACAGTCTCAGACTCTGTCATCAGCAACTTTGATCGTTCGGCTTCCAACTCTCTATCTCATGAACATGTCAATCAAATACTCATACATCTTGCTAGTTCTAACACTACATACATGGTCTATAAGAAGGATACTACAATGGTTCCCACTGATGTATTTCAGGTCCTTTATAAAGATTTTTTATAAATTTGATAAATAAGCAAAATCATATATATTTGTAATAAATCGTCTATTTTTTTTGGAGAGGAACTATAGTATCTCATTGCTACAAATGTGGATTATTGAAAAGAATAAGACATGTTATTTGGATATTTCTCTTCAACCCCGAAGTATTGTATTTTTTATTCGATACTTTGATACAAATAGTTGAAGTGTATTCTCCGAAGAGAAAATGGACTACGAGACCTAGTCAAGGCTGGCGGGTGTTTAGCTATGACGCTAGCATCAGCTTAATTACATCCCTATCTTACAAGAGAAGATTGGACATCTCTACATCTCCCATCCGATGTTGTTCAATGATCTATGCCTAGCCGATGAAATAGGGGTACGCCAACTATTTCAGTAACAAATCTAGGAGCGTCTGCCACTCATAATTTTCCTTCCTATGCTACATGACAATAACTAGATACTTATCATGCTATACACCAACGCTCGCGTTCGTATCTTCTACAATAGCTCGGATGCCAACAGTGATTGGCCGACGGAGTATGCTATCGTGCCAGAAACACCCCTCGAACGACTAGCAAGAAAATACTACACCGAGGTGGTGGCCATGATAAAGCTATATCTTGAAGATCCGGCTGCAACCTAGCACGATTTCCGTTTCTGCCACCACAGTCCACAGCAAGCCCCTCTATCAAATGACTGCAGAATATACATGCTCCACTGGATATCCTATGTAGCAGCACTGAGGAAGGCACCAGAGAAGCTCCATGACCTCGACTACTACAACCAACGAGGAAAATACGTCATGGATCTCCTATCTACTGAAGGAGCACGCACCTACTGAACCCTCACTGATCTATGACTACCCTTTCCTATTCATCTCACTATTCTGGGACAGAGTGTGTAATAAGTTTGGGGGGGGGGGGTTCGTTATAGCATAAGTGAGGGAGGTACTCTAAAAATTTATCCTCCTTTCCTTTCCTTCATCATACTCCATGTATACACTATGTATATAAATTCTTTACAGAAAGAAATACATACACACATACAGCCTGCCTTTTAAAAACTTGTACAAATTACTTTATCTTAAATACTTGGTACAACTTCCAGTTTGTTCTCTCCGCGTCTAAGACTGTGTACATTTCTACTATGTTCTCTCAATAATGCAGTCTTAAATGACCAAAATTATAATGTTTCTGTGCCAACCTTGAAAAATAATTCCCTTCCGGCTAAGAGATGTGCATGAGAAGGAAAGAGCTACCCAAACAGCAAAGTTACACTTTCGCTACCCAACATAACCCCAAAAGTGAGAAAAGCCATATGAGAGTGAATAAAAGCATGAATTGTGCCAAAAAAAAAATACACACACTTGTCTTTCCAAAGGTACCCATCTTTAGGCATGGTAGATTTGAGACATTGATACGTAAGATGTGAAATCACTACTCTAAAACAAACTGGCTTGGACTGCAGGGACCACTTGCCCGTTAATGGACCCATACCTGGATGGCCCGATGAGAAGCAAGAAAAACCCAAAAAGCCTTAAGACTTCTTGAAAGCCCCACTTCCTACCTCCATGATTCAAAAGTTTGGTGTGAAAGCTAACTTCAAATAACATGCACCAAAAATCTCACAAAAGCTGGGAGAGATTTATGTTCAATAAAGGCAAGGGAAAAGTCTATTTGCTCATGGTTAGACGCAATTTTTCTCAGGACATTTCAAAAATCTACTTAACCTTTGTCCGAAGACTACGTCTGGCTTTTAAAAGTACCGCAAACAAAGGTTTTAAAATAAGTACAGATTGATTGAGGACAATCAACTCACTAAGTTTGGGGGGGGGGGGTTGATAACACCCACTTTATGGCTGCTAGAACTTAAATTTTACTGTCAAAATAGCCTCCAAACTTAACTTCCTCTACGTTTTAGTCTATTTATTATGAAGAATCATGCCCACTACGCCCTAACAATATTTCCCATCTTTTGAAGGACTTTCCCTATCTTTTTACAAGAAAAGCAGCACCAATGGGCCCATCAAGCCCATCAACAACAAAGTCCATGTTCCAGCCCAGTAGCTCGCCAACATACGAGGACGAAACACCCCTCTTACACATCATAGTTGCTACCCGCTATGATAGCAACCTGACGTGGGCGTGTCGTGCAGGAGTCTCTGCCCGTTGTGGCCCCAACCCGATATGGTGCCTAACTCATCACAGTTTCACAAACCGACGAGGTCGTTACCTGACATGACCACCCCTCGGCTTCGCAGCCTGATAATGCCCCAACCCGCCATAGCTATACACGATGCACTCGCTGCCCGACACTCTCCCAGCCCGACACATATGACGGGAGACAGCCGTATCGGTCCTTCTGAAGCAGCAAGCATCAAGCCAGATGAAAGACACGTGGATCAATAAAAAGCTACAAATCCCTTCAACTCGCTGCCTATAAATAGCATCTACAAGACGGGTCGAACCCTGCCAGAGCTAGTCCCTATAGTAAAGGAGCTAGGATGTCGAGTCCCCAGGAGCCTGCCGGGCGATAGCTAGGTGAACACACCCCCATCCCGAAAGGGATGGGAGGAGTTCACTTAGAGATCGTTCTGGTAGCAGTAAGCAACAAGATACGATCCTCAAGGCCACTTCAAGCATGTCGGGTTCCTATCTGGGCTTCAACCCGAGATAGCTTGCCCACCTATATCCGACACGAAGAACCCAAGAGCCTTAAGATAATATTAACCCGATATGTATCCTAACCTGATACGGTACCCAACCCGATAGATCTCTATCAGTCATGGTCGAAGCCCGACACGACCAACAACCTGACATGACTATATCAGGCGGAGGTCCTATCCCGATACGATCCTTATCCGTCACGGTCCATGACCCAACACGATCGTATCCCGATATGGCCTCTACCCGGTACCAGGTTAGCATCATCTTAGGTGTCAGTTGTTGTGTACTTTGGTTTCCTAAATCAAGGGGATCGATACTTATCTTCCCTTTTTCAACATTTGCTTCCTTTTAATTACAACATTGTAATTAAACCATTATGCTTGTTTATGATTATTGGAACCAGTGAAGTTTATCTCATATCATTCTATGTATGGCTTTATTTCATTGGATGATTTCTTTTTGGCATCTGAGTTCTAGTTTCTCCTTTCTGATTCACACTTTTGACTAGCTATCAAATCGTGTTTCTTATTTTGACTCCTTCAAGATAATGATGTCATAAACTTCTAGTGCTTGGTCTGATTCAGGTGTACGAGAATACCCGAAACCAGAGTTGCGCCCAGTTTATCTTTTCGCGCGAGCCCATGCCTGGTACATTTGAGAAGAGGAACCCAGTGCATGGTTTTTTTGCATTTTCTTTGGGAGAAGAAGACGCTGGATGTAGGTTGTTGTTGCTTGTTATGATTAAGTTTTCTTTTTTCGTGCTATACTCTGAAGATAGTTCTATCTCCTCAGTTTCCTATATGCAAAAACTACCATAAAAACTGGCAAAACCCAATCCAAAGCCTTAATCTTTCTAGTAACTCCCGTTGGAGATAGCTTTTAGTTTAATTCTTTGTGATTCTTTTTCTCTACAACAAACCTTAATCCCTCGACTCTCCGACGTGCTTAGACAAGTAAAACTTGGGTTCTGAAGCTCTATTCTCCTAGTCCTTGTGTTCGACCCCGAACTACTCCGACACTGTGCTAGTTGCAGGAGTCTTAAGCATTCAGGTATTATAAATTATTAAAGTCTGATGACCTAGACATGACTCCATTTTTGGACCCACGTTTAAGACTTATCAGCGGTGACACCAAAAGGACAAATCACCTTTACCAATAATCCATCTACAACCTGCCAACACCTCGGGGAAGGATCTCCATATACATTTCCATGATGGAGAAGCAAAGGAACCTAGTTTCAGGAAAGGTGGATGCACGTTGTCATATTTATATCGACTGTCGTATTTACAACTCATAAAAGATGCCCATAGAGATTTGTTCATCAAGATCTCCCAAACTCCTTTGTATCTGAGTGTTTTAGCTGTGAGTTGTAAGGATGGGATCCCCAAACCACCGTCAACCATGGGTCTAGTAATATGATCCCACACCACCTAGGCTCTCCTTGATTCAGTGTTACCCGATTTCCATAGAAAGTCTGTGATCATGGTATTCATCCTCTTCAGTACACCTTTTGGTGTCTCAATCTCCGCCAAAGTGTAAACGGGAATTGATGAGAGAGTATGTGTTATCAACAGTTTGCGAACAACAAAGGACAACAACCTCCCCTTCCAAGATGTCGTCTTCTGTTTGATCTTGTCCATGAGAAACTCAAAGTGATGATCTTCAGCTTGCCAATCACCATTGGAATCCCTAGATAGTCAAAAGACTCCCAAACGTTTGATATGTGCAGGTCATCACAGATCCTATGTAGAGTATTCAAGTTATCACAATCTATCATATAACCTGATTTCACATAATTTATCCTCTTTCCTGAAACAGCTTGGTAGTCTACGAAGAGATCAGCCACATGAAGTAGCGTTGTTGAGTCCGATTGCGTGAACAACACGATGTCATTAGCATATAGAAGAATCGGGGGCGCCGAACCCAGGCCTCCAATTTTGAAACTCTGAATGAGACCCCAATCCATCATATATATGAACCTTTTGCTCAACACCTCTTCCGTGATAATGAACATCGATGGTGATAACGGATTTCCTTGTTTTAACCCTCTTTTCAGCTGAAAAAAACACTGGAGTATCCACATATTGATACTGACATCCAAGAACCCTTGAAGACACTCATGAATAACTCAATCAACGTCGGGAGCATGCCCATCTTACCCAAAACGTTTTGTAGGAAATCCTAGTTGACGAGGTCATATGCTTTTGACATGTCGTATTTAATAATCATGTTCTTGTTCTCACCCCCTGCTTTATATCATACATAATCTCCTTCACCAGCTTGATATGATTTGTGATACATCTTCGCTCAACAAAGGCCCCTTAGTGGTCGAAAATGAACCCAGGTAGGAGACCAGCTATTCTGTTGTTCAGGATCCAAGCAATGATCCTCAAGGAGACGTTCTCCACAGATATAGGCCTAAAATCTTTGTCGATTCTACAAGGATCCTCCCTCTTCGGGATGAGAATCCGTCTACAACTCTTAATGCTCCTATGACATGGTGCACCCGAGAAGAAATGGGCTGTTAAGGCGAGAAAATCATCTTTTATAATGTTCCATGCTGCCAAGTAGAACTTCACACCAAAACCATTGGGTCCGGGGTGGGGTCTTTGTTCATCTGATGGATCGTGTTCAACACTTCTTCCTCCGATGGATTAGCCATCATAGTCATATTGTCCTTGTCGGAGAGGGTGGGTTCAATCAGATCTAGGAAGGATGGATATAAGTTTGCATCTGTATGACTTGTATTAGAGAAAATAGACTCAAAATGTTGTGCAATGTATTCCGCTATCATTTTGGGATCAGTGATAACGGATCTGTCCGCCAGATTCATCTGCTTCATCTTGTTCCTCTTTCTGCGGGCCTTGACCACAACATTATAGAACCGAGTGTTTCTCTCTCCATCATGGAGCCATGCAATGTGTGATCTTTCTTGCCATAACGTTTCTTCCTAGGATAGAACTTCTTCTAGCTCTGTTTCAGCATCTCTAAGCATGGACTCCATGACCCGGCCGGGTTGCCTATCGAAATCCCCCTGCAAGGTGAAAATAACATCCTCGAGGTCTCTCTTCCTTTGAGAAATGTCGCTAGGGCTGTAAATAGGTACGGGTAGACCCACAGACCCGCAAATCCGGACTCTTAAAAAACCTGTCACGGGTCTAATTTTTTATACCCGCATACCCTTGGACCCGTATACCATTGGACCCCCATATAAACGGGTCCAATAATGAGTATGCTTGGACCCAGACCCGCTAGACCCGTGTACCCGTTATACATAAGTAACTAATTAAAAATATGTTATATACATCATACTTTACTTGTTTAACTAATATAATTCTTGAGCTAATATCCTACTCTAGCCACAATAAGGTTGAGACTAGTCATATAATTAAGAATTAACTATTCTAGTTACAATAATGAACATCATGTGTAAACTTAAAATCAAAATATATAGTAATTTACATTACTTTTCTACATAAGTTAAACGTTATGATGATGACTACAAATATGTAAACAATTAACTCAATTAATGTTAATGTATAAAATATATCATTATCTAATATAACAATTGCATGTTAATATACTATATAATAACAATATCTTGTTGTATTAAAATGTATAGAACATAGTTATTTTTCTTACATAAACAAAATCATGTTTTATAGAACCGCTTACTCGCATACCCGCATCGCATACCCACTATTATTGTGGGTACAGGTATGGCGCGGGTCTAAGTTTTGTATTATGTGGGTCTAGAACCGGAACCGGATCCGCTAAATTAGATGAGTATAGTTATAGATATGGCCAGACCCGTACCGTACCCGCACCGTTTACACCCCTAAATGTCGCCAAATGTATCTCTATTCCATCTTCTAAGGCATTTCCTAAGGTTCTTCATCTTTGCAAAGAAGCGGAAAGAGGGATCGCCCCATCCCTCCATACTCTAGCCGGCCTTGATGGTACTAATACAACTGCTATGAGGTACATCTCCAGAAAGAAGAAAGGACCAGGCTCTGACAGCCTCACACTATCCCCAAACGACACCACTACCAGACAGTGATCAAATACTCTGCACCTCGTGAGATGAAGGGCCTTCGTCGTAGGAGCATGAGCGGTCCACCGGTCATTGATGAAACCTCGATCGAGGCGTTCCCTTGCCGTAGGTGTGAGGCGCTGCTTGTCCACCCAGGTGAAGCTACTACCTTCAAACCGGATCTCCTCAAGATCATGGTCAGTGATCCAATTATTGAATTCCCTCATACCCTGTCTATCCGGGTCAGCAATTCCTCTATGCTCGGAACATGATCTCACAATTTTTAAGTCACCAAAGATCTCCCATCCGTTGTCACCAATCAAGGTTGCAATCTCGTTCAGAGATGTCCAAAGCGAATGTCTCTCCATCCTCGAGTAGCTAGCATAAATCACAGATACAAAGGATACACCTCCCATACTGTCCGTCAGCTTAAGAGTTAAATGTTGCTTGTGCTCTGCATAGGCTGCAAGGTAGAATCCACATATACCCAAATCTTCCCACCCATCAACTCATTATCGGCCGGCCAATCTAGTCCGACGATATCAAAAAGCTCCTCAATTCGTACCGCTTGAATGAGGGGTTCCACGATACCAATCAGGACAGGTTTATGCTTTCTGCAGATGCGGCCCAAAACCTTCCGAGTCCGGTTATTGCCAACTCCCCTGATATTCCAGAACAGATGGTTTAACATAAAGCAAAAAAACCATCATCATGCCATCATGCTAATCTCAACAGATACTCCTCCGCCTTCTATCATTCCACCTATTAAATCGTGAGTCCCCATATAGCTCCCCCTCTGATTCATAGAAATCCCCGCCAATGTCATATTCATCTTCATCTGACCTCCCCGAATCCAGCCTCTGACATCTTCTGTTCCTTCTCAAAGACGGGATTCTCAGACCAGTTCTCCTGAACATCTACGCCTTATGTACGTCATCTATGAAATCACCCATATTTCTATTCTTCAAGTGTTTTCTCGACCCATCCGCATCCATCACAAACCTACAGGCACGCGTCATTTCTTCCTCAGAATTTTGCTGCTGAGTCACCTCTGTTTTTGGGGGCGAATTCGTGTCTCTGACTACTATATTTAAGGCCCCCGTATGAGCTTCTAAGTTCTCCTCATACAAGCTCGATGTAGAGATCACTTCCAAGGGAATGACCATAGCTTTCCCTTCCTTCGTGAAGTGGGCCTCCGTGCCCTCTTTATCAAAACCAGCCACCTTAATCAGCTTTGCATAGCATCTACGGTTAAAGCAAGTAAAATTTGTATATTGTGGGACATGCTCATTGAAGGCGTCAATGAGGACTAGGACACCTGCTTCATCGTCCCTTCTTCTCTTCCAATCTGAAATCTTGATCAAAGACCCGAAGCTTGATTTCCTTCATGGATGCTCCATCTCTGCAGGTAATCGGCAGGTCCGTCAGCCAGAACCATGCTCTCTCGATTCCTCTTCCTTGACCCAGTTCGTCAATAGGTTTGCAAGGGAGTAAGACATCTTTATATCTCACGATCTTTTCTTCAAACACTTTCCGTGCATCAGATTGTGAATTGATGAAGACCGCATCCTTCCTCTCGGCGAATCTGACACAATCCACCATGTTCTCCCATCTTCCGTTCAGGAAAGGACTGATCTCCTCCCAAGTATGCCCTTGTGGCCATGAGATTTCCACCCCAAACCTCATCATGTCTGCTCTCCTTCTCTCCGAGTTGGTGGAATTCAATGTTACAGACGTCCTCTTCGGTATGTGTTGCGGGCCTCCTCTGGTTGTACCTCCCTGTATGTTCGGTATAAGCCTTGGGAAATCCTTCTGCGATTGCAATGGTGGTGTTGGTAACTGAGGCCTGACCCGTCTGCAATTATAAGCCAGATGGCCTGGTTCATTACATCTATAACATACTTTCGGTCGATCGATTGCCTCTGCCAGTGTCCTTTCCGCAAACATCTATAACAAGTATCCAAAGGTATGTTGTAATCAATCTTCTTTTTCACCGGCATCTGTCCGCTGCCTCGACTGCGCTCTTCACCCTGCAGGGGGTTCGTGTTCTGCTAACCATCCAGGCATCCATCCTATTCCCTGATTCCAGGTCACCGCCTTCAAAGATATCAACAACTTCTTGTAGCACAGCGTCCGGATCTGTATATGCAGCCTTAGCCACCCTTCTTCTTTCCGTCACAAACTTATTGGCGATCTGACTATGCGTTCTCGGCCTCTTCAGTTGCTCGAAGGTCGCCGAATAGCGTTGCATGAAACTGACCATCCAAAACCCCAAGAAATATCGATGTTGAAGTTATTATGAATCATTTCCAGAAAATGAGACCCCAAGGGGTTCCCTTTAGGTGTTTATAGTATTAAAATTTATATAACCTTTGGATCATGCATTTTAATAAATATTAAAATTGATCATTTTTTTAAAGTGCGACCAAAATAAAAATTGTATAGTGACTTTTCTATAGGTGATATTGCAGATAAAAAATGGTGTATTATACTTGGCCTCACCCAACTTAAATATCTGGATCCGCCACTGATCCCAACTTAAGATAACACACGTTCACAGAAAACCTCCGCCACATCTCCAACTTCTAATAACCAACCTCAGCCCACATTTCCACCTTCTCATAACCGTCGAAATACTTTCACCGATAACCACTCGCAACCTTTTTTTGCTTTTCTCTCACACGTCTCCATCAATCCATCTCTTTCAACTGCATCCGTAACTGCCAACATTATCCCCATATTTTCCTCCTGTCAACCGCAATAGTCGAAGGATAATTATCTACAAGAATTTTCTAACTTTATGCCCTATTAAGTTGTGATGCAAATGGAAGGAGCAGTAGTTATTTTTTCGTTGCCCAACACTCACGATGCTTCCCACATACATTAATCTCTTTTTTTTCTTCAGAATTTCTCTTTTTATTACAATCTCCCAACGCAAATCACGTTCTACCACTACCTATTGCTCAACAACTTCAAAAAAATTTATCCCCTCAAAAATCTAACAAGATACCCCTTGTAACTGTGCCCCCAATACGTCATTATGATGAAAAAACATAGCCTCTTAATAGTCTCCTTCAGTCTAAAGATGTTGGACAAAAGTGTTGCATCCCCTCCGCCATCTTCCTCCCCGAGAAAACTGATTGGCACGCCTCTTCTTCACATCCACAACAACTCTTTGTCAGCATGCTTTATAGATGCACACGGAGATGTGGTCTCAAAATTATTCTAGAGTTTTTCCCAAAAAGTCCCCTCACTTTTCCCTAAATCCCAGATAACCCCCTCATGTTTAGATAATCTCAATAACCCCCCTCAGCTATTGAGACAATTCCAAATACACCCTCAACCGTTACCAAACTAACGGATGGGCTGATCTCTTTTTTGTACTATATCCGTCACACTGCTATGTTCACAGTTACTTGCTTATTTGATTTTTTTTATTTTTATAATACATATTTTAATCATACAATCAAATAAGTAATGACATTTAAGTCTGTACATATATCAGTCCAGACCAGTGAACCGGGTCAGATCGATTATTTTTTGTTGTCCAGCCTTGAGTTGACTTTCGGTCCGGTCCTTGGTCCGTCGTCTTTTCGAGATCCGATCTTGAGTCCAATCAGATCCAAATCGGCAGAAACTTGTCTGCAATCGGATAATATAAACTTACATGTATGAAGTAAATCTAACATTTATGAATGATTGTAAGGATGTACAACACATTATCAATGACTCTAGAATTAACCAATAGGTATATTAATGCAGCGTTTGGCGACATGATTTAATTCATTACCGGTGGCCCATCATAGATAACTCATCGCAACAATTTCTGTGAGAAATGAGCGGCTTGTACAGTTTACCTATCACTCCCGACAAAAAACACTATAAAATTAGAGTGGTGGACAACCGCGTGTTTGGCAACGCGATTGGTGGCGATTGACCTGCTGCCCGTGGTTGTCCATCACTACCCGAGCAATCGCCACCGCTTTGCCAAACGATACATAATATTATGGTTTGCATGTTGATGTCATTATATCAATAAATGTTATTGCATTTATACAAGTACGAAGTGTCTTCACACAAAATTGAATATTGTATTACATTGTGACAGTAAATAGTGAAAAAGATGTCACATATTGAATTGACTTGGTAATAACTTAATGTTGCATATAAACTATCATAATGCAATTTTCTAGTACTTGTACGCTTTACTTTTTTTGTGTTAAGAATTAATAATTGTTAGTATTGAATGTGTTATTATATATTAATATTGTATTAGCTATGTTTCAAATAGTTTATCATAGTTTAATTTCTCGAGTTGTAAAAATTTAATTGTGTAAGTTGATTTGTGTTACCAACTCTAATGATTTATATGTTCTTATATAATTTGTAGTATAGTTCTTTGATATATTATAATCAAGAGTGTATATGTATCAGTTTATAGACAAATACACGACCGTATATGTTTGTTATCATGTCCAATTCTGGTCCAGCCTTGATCCGGTCTTTAATTTCACCGGTTGAACGAATAAGTTCTTATTTGGTCTGATCCTCGGCGCATGATTTTTTTTATTAACCGAGTCTTCGTCCGATCTAGTCCAAACCATTCAGATCTGGTCAGAGTTTTACCGATGTACAATCCTAATGACATGTTATGATTAATATTATCTCTTTCCGTCCAAATATGTTAACCTGATTGGAGTTTGAAAATGTAAAATAAAAAAACAAATCAAGAAATAACTACACAAGCTGGGTGTAAAGCAAAATGGGAATTAGCCCAGCCGTTAGTTTGTAACGTTGGCTAACGGTTGGGCGAATAACTGGAATATAGTTGAGGGGGTTGTTTGGAATTATCTAAACATGAGGGGGTTATCGGGAATTTAGGGGAAAATGAGGGAGGTTTTGGGAAAAAACTCATTATTCTATGCATCATTATTTTCATTTGGTCCTTTGAGGATTTGTATATGAGGTTGTAATTAGGTGCTCAACTTCCTTGTCACGATCGTTGCTCATGAAAATGCAAGTACAACAACAGAAGCGACAACATAAGCGATAATGGTGAAGGGAATGCTCGCACAAAGGGTCGTCATCTGCTGCTAGCTATCAGGAAACTAAAGACGATAAAAATAAATTTTGGGGTGAGATCACAGCGAACCGAAGTACACCTCCTTCCTATTCTAACAAGGCCAGAAATTCTAAATGGCATATTTAACCATATTAATTACTAAAATGGCATGCTCTGGAATTTAATTTTCGAAATGACATGTTTCCATACCAATACGTCCATGTATTGTTCTTTTTAAAGGCAATACGTCCCCACTGGTGACACATTGCTCTCTGTCAAAATAATACGTCCCCGATTAGGACGTATTATCATGTTGTGAGACCAATACGTATGGGCCCAAGACGTATTGTTCTGAGAGAGAGTAATATGTCTCAGTCTCTGACACATTGGCCCCATCACAGAGCAATGTGTCCCGACTGAAGATGTATTACCTCACGGTGGGGTCAATACAAGACGTATTCTCTGTAAAGTAACAATACGTCCTCATACAAGACACATTATTTTTTATTAATATTTTTATAGTTATAGTTATTCATTACTTATTATTAATTTGTATAATAATTATATATATTATATTTGTACATTTACAATCATTTCACTTGTAATTTTCAATATACAATATACAATATGTTCAATTATTATAGCTCTAAACATACGTACGAACTATAGAAGTGTTATTGCAACTAGCAATTCATGATTGTTACTTGATTAAATAAGAAGAAATTAATCTAAAAACACGAGATATCAATTAAAATCAAGGTTGCAACATGAACCACATGAAGAGAAAATAATACATTTAATGTCTAAATCTAGATGATATCATAAAACAAAATACACATCAATCAATCAAGAATCACATATATAAACTATAAGTGGCGGACATATATGATAGATTAAATATAAGCTAGATAAATGCCTTCACAAAGGCATATAGATAAAAGAGTACAACATTGTCCTCCATGTTCGCGTCGCCCTCACCCACCTATTTGTACCTCTGACTCCTGAGTAGGGATCTCATCTGGAGACACCTCAATATGGGACAACTATGTAGCAGTAGGTTAACGAATTATAGGATAGAAATGGAAAGGTAGAGGTGGAGTGATGGTTATCTAAAAATTAGGATGTGGGGCCACATGTGGGGTGCAAAATGGGTAATCAAATGGAGTCATTGAGTATGTAACATAAGATGACGATCGACTCCCATGAATAATTGGTGGTGGGACCGGAGTGCATGGAATAAAAGATGAACCTGGTCCATAGTAAACTACGGATGGAGGAGGTGGGATGATGTATGAAATAGATGTACAACTCCAGAAAAGTATGGTCCTGTCGGTCCCCATCCCATGAACTGAGAAGCGAGAATGGGTTCACTAGTAGTGGGAATGGGCTTAGGCTGAGTGGTACATGTATGAGTAGGAGTGGGTGTGGAATCAAGACTAGTAGTATGAGTAGGAGTGGGAATGGGATCATATGAGCGAGCACACTCAGGAAGACTCTCAAAGCAACTCCCCTAGATGTTGTAGATATCATCTCTGATATGTGTAGAGGCATGTTATAAAGCCGCTCGGATCCATACACGTGATTGTACTTGTTCAAATAAATAATCTAGAAATAATAAATACCAATTACATATAGTAAAAATAATAATGTGTTGTAAAAAAATCATAGTTACAAATTGTTGTTGTCGGTAACTGCTTGGGTAGTATGTGGTCATAGGCTAAGTTGGAGGGCCAACTACATACTGTGGATGATACCATGCATAGTGCACATGTGGACTAAAGATTTTCCTTACTGGTAGAGGCAAAAATAGGCTCTCATGTATGTTGTTCCACAGTTAAACCTGTGTCTTATAGTGATGCAACCAATCCTCAACAGCATGGACCCTCCCATCTATCCTACTAAGATATGACAAGGAAAGAATAGGTTGTACTTGAACAAATCTGTATTGTCCAAACACTCTGTTTGGGAGGTGCCACTCTACTACTCTATAGCAAACTAGAGGCACTCAGGCCAACTAAATATCACAACCCTCTCGACACAATGTTGGAAGTATTTGTATAATATCCTCAGTGTAAGGAGTTAACTTTATCTGCTATTAAAAAATATAACATATATCATATAAAAAGGTTCAATATTTTTTAGAATACTATCATAAAGTTAATTATTAAACGTAAATTATACATGAGAGGGTAAAATTAGGTCAAAGGTGAAATCATAAACTTGGACTAATCCTCTCATAATATCAGTCCTTTATACAAAATTAGGCCACCTATTAAATTGACACATGAAAGTTATTTGAACTTGCAAAATGATTTCAAAAATTTTATAAAAAAATTATGTAGATCTTTACCTGTAACCTAATGGAACATCTTCTAACCACTCCACCAGTTCATAATCAATGATTCCGGGAGTCTAATTCCTAGCCTATTCTAACACCACATATGTAGTAGACACACTCAACCAAAAAAGTGGGCAATTTTCTTAGAATGGGTAGTAGCCTTGTAAAACTCCTTATACAGGTATTCTAGAGTTGCAGCACCCCAAGATAGAGTGTTACAACTTGCAAAGTCAGCCATAAGGGGGAGGTAGCGTACATGAACCTTGTTCCCATTACTATATGGAATAAGGTAACTACCTAAAAAGTGTAGGAGATATGCTCTAATATGTCTTATCCTCATTTTCCTTTGATGTTCTTCATATCCTAAGGTGAAATTCATCCCACTAAAGTTGTCACACAACCAAATAAGATGAATGTGCTCGTTAGACATCCAATCTGGTGCACCTCCCAAGTAATACTCACAAATGTGAGACCATGAAGAAAACTACCCCTCATCTGTACCTAAAGGATATGAAGCTATGACTGATGGTCCATTAATCCTAAGACCTAGAACTATTGTGACATCCTGAAGTGTGACATTCATCTCAAAATATGGGAACTTAAAAGTATTGCTAGATGATCACTCTTTTTCGTGGGTCAAAAGTGTAAACATGATTGTCCAGTCAAAGGTATCAGACTTTAAATTTATACCCGACTAGAAGAGACGCCCGCAACTAAATACATAGTCTTTATAGTATTGCGAGGTCAAACTCAAGGATAAGGGGAATAATAGAATAAAAATGTGATATCTTAGCTTAGTCTAGTCTAACCAAATGAGTGAGTTTGATGCTGCTCCGGTTAAGGAATGAGTTAATCTAATTGAGAAGTAAAGTCTAAGTTTAAGAAAACTAAAGGAAAGAAATAAAGATGAATCGGGAAACAGTGATAAAGGGACTTGAATTGGGTTTCACCAATCAAGCCAACCACAACCATATAAAACCTTCACTCCTAAATTATATATATTCTTTACTTATTTTACAAATAATCATAAAAGATATTTGTTCCTTCCTTCTATCAAGATCCGAACATGTTTCGATCTAAAGGGGTTCTCTCTCTCGAGGTAATAATTGAAAGATCAAAGAAAAAATTGTATGACTATTGTTATAGGAATTCCGCACTCTCGTGACTCATTACTATCCTATACTCCAAATCTTATTAACATTCTCTCAAATAATATTCATATCAAACGTCTGAAGCATGTAGCTAATTAACAAGAAACACAATAACATAAGAGTATAAGAACAAAACTTTTAAGAACATATGCCATAAAATAGAAGAATGAATAATTACATAGTTGGGAGGGCCTTCCAACTACTCCCAACTCAAGTTATAGAGTTTAGACAAACATGACAACATAAACAAATAGATTATAGCTTGAATAAATCATGATAAGTAAAGAATAGAAAAGGGTTGATACAAACATAGATTGAGTGATCGATCTACCAACCTTTTGGCTGATCGGGTAAGTGGTCGACAACTCTTCTCCTCCCTTAGATCTTGGATGAGCTTAAACATGTCCTTTGATTCATCGATGGTGATCGATTGAGATGTCAACGAAAGAGGTTGAAAACTAGGTCGATAGAACTAGGGTGGTCGATAGCTCTAGTCCTTGGGCTCTAGAACTTGGCAGCTTCCTTTTGGCTTGGTGATTCTAGAAAATCCAAGATCGTCTAAAGTGAGACTTTGAGGGTTTATTTGTAGGCTCTGACTCATGAAATATTGATCTTGATTTGTCCATGCATCATCGACATCTCCACTTCTTCTGTCGAATTGTTGGTCGATGAAGCATTTCTTTGACAAGTATTTGTCGATCCACAACAGTGTCGATCTTTTGCAGATGTCATCAGAATGACGGTTTTTGAATAATGTCGACCGAATTGTCGACATGGCCAATCAATGACAGGTTCCTCAATTATGTCATCTTAGACCTACTTCTTGACAAGATTTGTCGAGGGACTTGTTCTTCAGATTGGTACCAAAAGGAATCTGTCGTCGTCATTGTTGGTGAGGTAATCTGTCAACATGTCGTCAATTGGTTTGACAATCAACCGTCCAAAAGTTAGTGCTTGATTTTCTCAGTAGCCATCATTCAACATGTATCTATCAAGGTTATTCTACTCGACAATGTGGTGCTCGATACATCTGTCGAGTATAGCTCAATAGTCTTTTATCAATTCTTTGGATGAAGGATCATTTGTCGACCCTTCTGGATGATTATCCAATTGGAGTTTTGTCGAGCAATTGCTTATACTTCATCATTTTTACTAAATTAATACTAAATTACTTTAAATATCAATGAAAACTTAATTAGAACCTACAATTAGTAAATTGAAGGTAAAATGAGTAAAATAAAACATCTAAGCATTAATTTTAAGGATTTTTATTATAAAAAAGGCTATTAATTGAGCTTGTCCCAAAGCTAATGGAATCATTGATCAAGCAGGTAGAATCCAAATTTTACTAAAATAAAGTTTTATATAAGCCTCTTATTAAAACCATTCAATTTTCCATAGAATGACCTAACTTATCAACAACATCAATTTGTCAAAAGATTCTTTCTTGACTTGTTTCTTAATTATTTTTTAGTCACATTCTTATATTTTGAACATATGTCACTTTTCAAAGTAGCTTTCACTCTCGTCAAGGTATTGTATGGAAGAATTAGGTAGGCAAAAGGCTTATGGATATTTGTTTCTTCCTTCTGGGTCATTCAAATACAAGTTTGATTAAATTGGAAGGTGACTCCTTCGTTCCAAATCAACTGGCCTTAGAGCAGTGATTGCACATCCTAAGTATCACCTCCCTAGATTTCAATACCTATAAGTGAACACCATTAGAATTGAGGTAGTGTTTCAGAGACTAAAAAAATTGACATATCTATGTTCATGAGAACAACAATAAATTATTTTAAATATCTCTTCATAGTAGCACATCTCTCTAATTCTTTTTCACTCCTCGCTCTTTTTGGGATTTTGCTGAAAATAAAATTTTAGAGGAAGAAATTAGGCATCTCTTTCTTTATTCTTGTGAGAATATGAATTAGACAAATATGATTTTTTTGTTTATATAAATTGAATATTATTGGTAAGAATCTTTTGATGACATCTTGAGGTTAAATCAAAATAGAGGAAGAATTGACATTTTGCTAAAAGAAAAACATAAAAAGTAATATCGGTAACAAAAAAAGCATCTTGTGATATATGGTTATTTGCAAAAATGTATAGTCTAAAATCAAACTAGATTCTTTGTATAGGGAGTTTTCCATCATCTGCATCTTTACAACTTGATACAAGAAAATTTAAAAATTGTGATGGAAATAAGGAAATATGAAAAGGAATGCTAAAAGAAAGAAAACAAAGTTTGTGATACTTTAGATACCTATCTCACTATGTTACAACCTCCCCAAACTTACAACACACACTTTCCCCAGAGTGTAAAAAAGAAAGATGGAAAATGAAAACGTGTGAGATGTTCAGCAAAGATCAATTGTTACCCATGGAGATTCTAACAACATCATAGCATAATTTCCTCAGAGACAATGATAGTTATCATTGTTGAGCTTCTTCTACTACAACGTTGAGCACTCCAATGGTGTATATCCAATCCAGGACATAGAAACCACAATCATTGAATAGTCGACTTTGTTAAGGACAACGATGCTAAAATCATGGAAACTTCCATCTTTTGGGTTCTTGAGAAGCATATCCACTGTCATATTCTCTTATCAGTGGCATGAGTGCTTTGGTACATGTATCAACAATACTTTCATGCACACTGCGAATGAGAAGAAAATAGTGAGGACCTTCAATGTCAAAAGAAGTGTCAAAACTATTATAAAGCATGACTTCCCATTCACGAGTAAAGACCACAAGTAAAGTCATGTAGATGATGAATAAGTAGGTCCTTTTCTTCAGAACTAGTGCCTTTGTAGAGATCGTCTATAAGATTAGGACAAGTCATATATACATCATCAATATTTTGGCAAATAAGAGACTGGTAGGCTACCGTGAGGAATGAGATAAACATCCCCTAGGTTGGAGAGTCTCAAGAAGATCATCTTTCATAACTAGAATATCATCTTTACTAAAAATGAATGAATTGCCTCCCTTTTGTAGTCACTTCATTAATGTCACAAGCTGAGGATATGAGAGCTCACAATAGGAACTGCGATCAAAGATTTCAAAATTAGGCTCTATGGATGATACTGGGCCATATACTAGGATTGGCTCAAGCTCATGTAAAAAGTCTAGTATAACAACAACCTATATAGCTTTTATAGTTGTTGTAACGGTGGAAGGAGGATTAGTGAATAGTGTGATGATATTATATGTCCTTCTTCAACTTCTTCTCTTTGTAAAACATTGCAGAAGGATTACTTTTCAGGTTGCAGAAGTAACGGGAAAAGATCCAATAAATTCTCAAGGAGTTCTGGATCTTGAAAGAAGCGACTACCATGGATGACCTCCATTACACAACATGCACGAGGAGGGGTGAAACCTTCTGGATCCAAGCTAGAAACAGATGTTACATGATTGAAGGACTATGAAAGTACTATCATTTTTGTCTGGATTGTGTTGGTGGGACAATGGTTCAATCACATAACTTGTCAAATTCTGTTGGCAGTAACTGACCTCATGTACAACCCGTTTTAGACATATAGAAATGTGAGAAAGTTCTTCTACAACACAGTCTTGAAACTGCACATTAGGATTTTTAAGATCTGCAACACGTGTTGAACAACGTAACTTGACATTTATTAAGATTAGCTACACAAAGCAGCCACATACCCCTGAAATGGAAAGGCAGAATGATAACTGTTGTGAGCTTTAGCTTGAGTTTATCCTTAAGGGTCATAATAGCTGGAGCGTTCATACACTTCTTAAATAGATAGTCGGCAAGGGAGGGTGTTGCATTATAAAATGGCCACTCCTTATCACTGGGCATGACATCCTCCAAGATAGTTGATGCCAAAATGTTTAACATCCCTTTTGTTACTTTTTGCAGGGTTGTGAAATAAATACCAAAAATCATCATAGGAAAATGTGATAGAGGCATTATTATAAAAATATGACTCCTATTGCGGTAATCGTCCATAATGTCTTATAAGACAAAAATTTCAAGGATAGGTAATGCCTTCAAATAGTTAGGATCAAACCCATTCATCTTCAAAGGAATTTGATGGGGAGAGGCAATAACAATTTTGGAAATATTAGATCAGATAAACAAGGAGGTGCAGCTGACAAAACAATAGAGAGGTCACCATCATACTCTTCATAAGAAGCATTCTCATTGTCCAAAGGACTGTCAACATCTGTTTCTAGATCCAGATGAGTAGTATACACTGCAACATATGTATCTTCCTCTGAAGTGTAGCGGCTTCAGATTAAGCGTATAGGGTCGAGGTTCAACCACACTCGTCTAATTTCCTTATTAAATCTCATTCAAACAAATTATGAGGTGATGGTGGATATAGAGGTGGAATGTTTTGTGATAGATGAGGATGGATGTCTTCAGATGGACTTACATAAGGCTCAGTGACAGGAATAAACAATCCACCTGGCTGGAGTTGGGGAACTGTCCAAAGGCAGAAACTTAGTTGCACTGAGAATGGATTATGAAACATGAGAGGGAGTAGGGGTGTCTATCAGGTTTGGGTTGAGCGGGTTTCATTTCGGGTCATTGCAGGTCAACACTTTTTGGCTAGACCCTAAACTTACAAAAAGATGGATTTCGGGTTAAAACCCTTGACCCTTACCCAACTGACAAATAATTTTAGGTCTATCGAGTCTAACCCATAAATCTAGTTTTATGAGAATAAGAAATAATCTATGATTTTTCTAGTCATTGATAATTTCCAAATGTAATTAACAAATTTTATTGTGATAAACTTACAATGTGATTGAGAAACACATATAAACCATATTGAACTTTGTTTGAGAGTTTTAAACACAAATTCACAATATAATTAGAATAGTAAATCATACAAATCAATACAAAACCGTGTAGAATTGCCAAAATAAACTTCATGATTGATGGATTAGTGATTTAATAGGCCATTGAGTATCTTAACATATAATATTTGTAATTTTATCTAAAAATATAATTCTGAATTTTGGGTCAATCAGGTCAATTCGGCTCTAAAGTTCAAACCCTAACCCTAGCCTAAATTAATTCCAAGTTCTTTGGGTTTGGGTCCATTTTTGGTCAGGTCGAAAAACCTTAAACCCTAAACCCGCTTAAAATTTTGGGTTTGGGTCGGTCTTGTTTTTCCACCCCTAGGAGAGAGACTCCCGAACTAATCCATTGGGCTGCTCCAGAGAGAGATAGTGAGCACCATCACTTGTAGTGTTAGGAACATACGAGTTACCTTGAGAAGAACAAGAAGACGGGGAAGGTGACACTTCTACAGAACGAGCATGGAATGCACGACATTGTTCACATTGGAGAGTGTGTTGTTCTTCTTTATGCTTTCAAGAATTTTCCTATCCTTTGATATGCAACAAGATATGATGTTGAACAGTCGGGATTTTTTCAAGATGACATTGAAGAGTTTCCATGTGGTGAGGGATGTTGCTAAGCTCCCTAACTTGTTGATTGAGGGACTGAACTGTTTGGCTACGTCCTACACATCTTTATGTAGTTTAGGAATAGTAGTCATAGTTGTGGCAGTGGCCCTACAGATGATGTCAAACTCACATACAAAGACACCCCCAATGTCTTGGGATTGTTGTGATCAAAGGATGATGAAGAACACTTCTCATATCGAGATACCCTACGAGAAGTATAAGGGCTATCTTCATGAGGATGATGTTGTGGTGGAGTATCAACAACATCATGTATCTACCACTTTGGTGGAGATATAGGTCTGCTTTTGGAAGCAACCTGAATTGGGATGGAGGTGTGTCATTTGTGGTGGCCTAAGGATCTTTGTGCATGGGAGATGACAGATCAACAATATTTGGTACATCTTTTGAAATCTGTGGAGAAGACGAGACCTGCTTTGCTAATGACTTGAGTGTTTCCAAATCATAATCGGTTGTTCTTACTTGTTCTGTTTCCTTGGATATTTTGGATAGAGCATTCTTGGAAGTTTTGATTATGATAGGATTTGGGCAGAATCGGTTGGATGATGCACCCGAATGTTGAGGAGTCACTGAATTCTTTGTGTGGAAGTTGTTGATAAGTTCATTGCTCTCATCCTCAGAATACAACAACTTCTCTTTGCCATAGTGATCTTCTAGTTTTCGTAAAGGAATAAGGATGTTGGTTCTTGTAAACCTATAGTGGTTGGCGTTGTTACGGCAGACTAGTATACTAGAAGACGTTAGGTATCTTGTTGTAATGAAACTTTCTCCTTGTATTTCTCTAAAACCCTTAGTAGGCGGGTGTCCATATGTTTGAAAGATGAGTCTGATCAAACCACCCATACAATACTCCTTTTGTTGAGTGGAAGAGATAACCAACCATCTATTAATTAGCAGGTGACTAATATTGATAGGGATGCCTTCCATAATACGAGAGAGAATATAAAGTTCCTCAAGATAGATGTTACATGTCTCTAATTTTGTGAAGAGAACATTGGCAACAATGTTTTACATAATTCTCCAAAATCCAGAGTGAACATCAGTTGCTTTAGATTGCCCATACTAGTACTTGCATTGACATGTCAACTTCGCCCAGTATGTAGAGGCGTTGAAGCTACAATCCTCCATTTCAAGCAACCCGGAGTTAGATTTAGTGGCCTCTTCTTCCGTTCCACATGATATTTTATTCAGAATATGTTCTGGCAGGACATGATCAACGTTATCAATGTGGACCTGCAACTTTCTATCTCCACTTATGGGATCATCAACCTGTTTGGTCAAGACGTCTTGGATTGAAGACATGAATTCCCTTGTATCTTCTACATAGGCTTTAAGTTTGGCAAAATAGATATGTGTCATGTTGGACTTGGCTAGTCTTTGACTCTAGATTTTATCCCAAACTCTTCAAAATTAGTAGAAGAGATGAAGTGAGTAGGTTTGCAAATCCCACCTCTTATTTCCTTATACGCCTCCAGATGGCATTTATTGTGTGGTCTGAATGCTCCAAAATTATGGGAGATCCAATTGCAAACCTTGAGGTGCATCAGATTCAGGTTCGATGATTCTTTCTCTCTGGTCACCTTGAAGGGAAGGTTGTTTAGATGAGACCTCTTCTCGTCTTTCTTGGGAGTGCCTCCAGATGTCGAGATGGAACTACCTTGATGAACCATCACTATGAAACAAGGGAAAATGACATTGACATTAGGAACAATATAAAATATAGTTCTATCGAGTATTGCTGTCGATGGATGTGTCGACAGGGAAAGAAGATTGTTCAATAGGATATAAAAAGATTAATAAAAAGTAAACCCGTACATACATTGTGTCGATAGAGAATTGGAAACAAAAGGGTCATCAGTTCTATCAATTGTGGAGGTCGACAAGGTAAATATTTTCAGACTGGGTTCAAAGCTAGATTGACACAAAAACTAAAACTATTGATAAGGAGATCATGACAATAGAAATTGACACAAAAAGGTCGACAATGTGGTCGATCGACATGATCATATACCTGTCGACTATATGATGATCGAGGTAATCCAGACAGGAGAGAAATCAAGGTTATCGATTGGAAGTTTATCGATCAGAAATGTCGGCAACAGGGTTGAAAATTAATTAGTCAGAGAGGCAGCGCTTCATTTCAATTACGATGCGGTAAGAAAATGTTCATCGTGGGTCTTATATTATAGTCGAGGGTTAAGGTCAGCAAAATGTAATGGGGTATGTGGATATCAGATATGGTTCTATCGAGATGGCTATCGAATAGGTAGGTCAACAGACTTTGAGTTCAACAGAGGTGTCGACTAGGCGAGTTGATAGCCCAACAACTGACATTATTGATCAATCTTTGCAAAGGTTTGTTGGTGCGCGGTTGACATGCATAAATCCTTTTACTATGGAGCTCTATCTTGAAAAAGGGATCGACAAACTAAACCTAGAGAGGTTGTAAGAAATGATCTAGAAAGTTGTCGATGTTACATCGATAAAGTGTTAAAAAATTCACTAATTAAAGATCAATAGGACGAGTTAGAATTTAGGTCGACAAATCACGTTAAATTGATTGCATTCCAACCATCATTTTAGAAATAAAACAATGCCCAATTTTGAATTTGATGGAACATATTTGCAAAGATAGAGTTTGACGAGAAAAAATTGAAAACAAAATCGACTGGTGAAAATAAAACAAAAACAATCATAAAAGACAGTAATTGCTTGGGTTGCCTCACAAGTAGTGCTTGTTTATAGTTGTGTAGCTTGACTCTTAGAAATCTTATTAGGCTTTTGGGACATGTGGTAGCTCCATGTATGCTTTTCTGGTAATAGATTTATCTTTGTAATATCTTTTAGTCGATGACCATTGACTTAAAAAGTGTTCAATCTCTTACTGTGAATTTCCATCATTCAAGAGGGATAAATGGTGACCACAGTAAATGGACTAGACCAATGAGATCGGAGTCTTCTTGGGAAGATACGAAGTGTAGAGTTGAAAAAAAGGACTTCATCACCTTTGGAGATATCCTTCCACTTGATCTGAGAATCATGCCAAATATTTGTGCGTTCTTTATAGATTTTGGTGTTCTCATAAGTGCAAACACAGAGCTCTTCCATTTCCAATAGTTGTAGAAAATGCTTTTCTTTTGCAAGGTCAACATCCATGATTAGATCTTTAATCACCCAGTAAGCCTTGTGTTCTATTTCTAGAGGAAGATGACATGACTTTCCATAAATGAGTTGATAAGGGGTGGTTCTGATTGGTGTCATGTAAGAAGTTCAATATGCCCATAGGGCATCATCAAGTTTGGATGATCAATCCTTCCTGGATCTTCCTACTATTTTGTCAAGGATTTGTTTGACCTACATGTTAGAGACATCTACTTGGCCCACAGTCTGAGGATGATATGGAGTAGAGATCTTATGTTTTACTCCATATAGCTTTAAAAGAGCTTCAAATTGTTTCTCTATGAAGTGTGAACCTCATCGCTGATGATAGTTCTGGGGACTCCAAACCTGGGAAATATAACTTTTGTAAAAAGGCATATATTATTGTTATGAAGTCACATGTTGATGAGGGTATAATTTCCACCCATTTGGAAACATAATCAACTGCTACCAGAATATGCTTGTTGCTAGAAGATGGTGGAAATGATCCTACAACATCAATTCCTCAAACATTGAAGATTTCTACTTCGATCCAATCAACCAATGGCATCTCATTCCTTTTTTTGATGTTCCTAGTGTGCGGAGATGCATCACATTGTTTGGCATAGGTGTGTGCATCCTTGAAAATAGTCAACCAATAAAAACCTAAATTTAGGATCTTTAGTGTTGTCTTTGTGGCACCCAAATGTCCTCTATAAGGATTTGTATGGCATTTTTCTAAGATAAAATGAGTTTCATCATGATCAAAACATTGGCAATAGAAGTTGTCAGCACATCTTCTGAATAAAAGCGGGTCATCCCAATAGTAGTTTGTTAGTTCACAAAAGATTTTTTTTCTTTTGATTGTAAGTCATTTAGGGCATACTATGGCATTACTTGATCGAGAGAATGAATCAGAAATCGGCATGTAAGATAATTGTAGATGTCAGCATACCATGTCATTACTTGATTGAGAGAATGAATAAGAAACAAAGATTCATATTAGATAATATTCATTGATAGGAAGCAGATTGTTCTCTTCAACCCTTAGATGAGAAAGATGGTCAGCTAAAATGTTCTTAAATCCCTTCTTATCGACGATCTCATGATCAAATTCTCTTAAAAGGAGAGTGCACCTAAGGAGATGTGGCTTGGTATCTTTCTTTTGCATGAGATACTTAATTTCTCCATGATCTGTATAGATTATTACCTTTCCTCCTAACATATGAGATCTGAACTTATCAAAAGTGTAAATGATAGCTAGCATCTCTTTCTCTGTTGTTGTGTAATTTACTTGAGTTTCATCGAGAGTTTTTCTAGCATAGTATATAAAATTATGCTTCTTGTCCTTCTTTTGTCGTAAGGAAACACCTACAATGTAATTGCTTGTGTCACACATCAACTCAAAGGGGAGATTCCAGTCTGAAGCTTGCATGATGGGAGCGGTAGTCAGGGCATCCTTGAGGGTGCAAAAAAGTTTTAGACAATCATCCTCAAAACAAATGGTTGTCTTTGACAAGAAGTTTGGATAGATGTTTCATGATCTTTGAGAAGTCTTTAATAAAGTAATGGTAGTACCTTGCATGTCCCAAGAAACTACAAACAGAAGAAACTGTTAAAGGAGGTGGGAGTTTGGAAATAGCCTCTATTTTTCTCTTATCAACTTCTATACTCACTTTAGAAACCTTATGTCCCAGGACTATTCCTTCATGGACCACAACATGGCACTTCTCCTAATTGAGAACTAATTTCTTTTATTCTCATCTTTGAAGGATGAGTGATACATTCTTTACACAATATTCGAAGGATGATCCATAGACTGAGAATTCATCCATAAAGACCTCCATATTCTATTCTATTAGATCAGAGGATATGGCTAACATGCACCTTTAAAAGGTGGCCGGAGCATTACATAGACCAAAGGGCATATGACGAAATGCATATGTCCCATACAGACAAGTAAACATGGTCTTTTCCTAATCTTCTGTATGGATAGGTACTTTATAAAACCCTGAGTAGCTATCTAAATAACAAAAGTGAGATTGATGTGCCAGTCTTCCTAAAACTTGATCAATAAATGAGAGAAGAAAGTGATCGTTACGTGTTGATGCATTTAGTAACTTGTAATCGATGCACATACGCCAACCGATCATAGTGCGGGTAGTCAATTCCTTTCCATCACTATCTTTTACCACAATCATACCTCCTTTCTTCAGTACCACATGTAATGGACTCACCCAATTGCTATCGATAATGGCATAGATAATGCAAACATCTATATGTTTGATAACTTCCTTGCGTACTAATTCACACATTTTGTCTTTTAGTTTTCACTGACCCTACACACGTGGTTTTGCATTGTTTTAAATGTTAATTCTATGCATGGAAATGGTTGGATTGAGACCTTTTATATCATAAGTAAAATACCCAAGAACTTTCTTCATAGTTTTGAGTTCAGAATGGAGTTCTTCTTGTTGGTCAGGAGACAATTGTGCGTTGATTATCATCAGATTCCTCTTTTCATCATCAATAAATTCATATTTAAAACCTTTAGGATGTGGTTTTAGCCCTACGTGTCTCATAATCTATGTTGTAGAAGACCCTACGTGTCTGATGATCTTTGGTCTTTTTGTTTTTGGCATGGCAGATTTACAAAACGCAGATGCCATCCTTGCCAGGCATACCGTCTCAACCTCACTCGTCTTTCTCTTCTTCATGATGAAATCGTTCAAGAATTTTTCGTATGTAGGCATCTCATATATTACATGCAAAAGTGGAATGTCGAAGTGGATTTTCTTGATGGTGTCTAGAAATTTGGTGTACTGCTTCTCCAGAGGCGCCTTGATGAAATGATGAGGAAAAGGTGCTCCAGGAGGGACTTCAGATGTTCTCAAGGATGGAAGGGGATAGGTTTCTCCTCGTGTCTTCTTTTTTGTTGGTACTTCTCCTCTACTGATGTTGTCTTCTTCAACAATTGGTTCTTCTTGCTGTGATCGAGAAGAGGTATTCTCATAATGAAGTGTGTCCATCTTGGAAGTTTCTTTCTTCAGATTTTGTTCTGTGCTTGAAGGGAACTATCTAGTTGGTCACCCAATAGAAGCAACTATGAAATCTGGTTGTGGATTAATCATCTGGTTATGATGTTGCAGATCACTTATCTAAGTGTTCACATTGTCCATCTGTGTTTTCTTGTTTGCTAAGATACTATTTTTACTCAACAACCATTCTCCCATTTTTCAATTAAGGATTGTACGTCTGTTATAGATTTCTAATGTTGTTGAAAAAGACTCCCTCTTTGTCCGTTGAAGTTTCCTGGTTGTCATGGTTTAGGTTGAGGCCTATTTTGTTGAGATTCAGGTGGGGTTCCTCTACCAACTTCTTGTCCTCTACCCATGGCTTGATATGGTTGATAAAATTGAAAAGAGTTTTCAGCTGCAAAAGTATTTCAATAAGAAAATCCAAGATGATCAGGTTGTTTGTAATTCACATAAGATACAATCTCAGTCTGAGTGTCTTCTTCTTCATGAGTGTAAATATA
This sequence comes from Alisma plantago-aquatica, assembly GCA_963693085.1. Classification (NCBI taxonomy): domain Eukaryota; kingdom Viridiplantae; phylum Streptophyta; class Magnoliopsida; order Alismatales; family Alismataceae; genus Alisma; species Alisma plantago-aquatica. The sequence goes on along the minus strand of OY856412.1, from coordinate 98,174,020 downwards.
GTGATATGTGCATGACCACCTTCTCAATATGTGACACACTTTAAAGTTTCCTCAGTAAAATATCTTGAATTGACTTCCTTCAGATTATGGATGTCGGTTGCCATCTTGTCATGTTGATTGTTAAGGTTTTCTAGTAACTTCGAATCTAGCAAACAACTAGCATATGACACATTTGTAGTAGAGATTCTATCATAGTCCCTTCCGTATTGAAGTGCGGCCATGTTTTTGATGATTTCCTTAGTAGTTTCAGCACCGTGTTTCATAAAGTTTCTACCAGCTGTAGTGCTTAGAGACATCCTTTCAGCTAAAGTAAGACTTTCATACAAAGTGGTGACGATGAAGACTTCATCATAACCATGATGTAAACAATCTCTGAGATACTCCTAATATCTCTCCCATGCATCATACAAACTCTCAGAAGGTTTCTCCTTGAAATCGGTAATCTTATGCTTGCACCTGACGATTTTCTCAACAGGGTAGAATTTGTTCATGAGTGCCTTAGATAGTTATCACCAAGACGTAATCCCTTTCTGAGAAAGGTACCAATATAAAGTCTTGTCCTTGAGAGAGAAATGAAAACCCTTCATATAGATGACTTATTGAGGGACTGTATTCATCTACAGAGTATCACAGAGATTTTTGAAGGCGTAATTATGATGGTAAGGGTTCTCTTCAATAGAGTTTCCTCCAAACATCTATTTTTGAATCATACTAAAGAAACCAGGTTTTAACTCAAAATTTGTTGCTGGTATGCGAGAAAGGACTATAGGTTCCCTATTTTCATTGATACAACCAATGACTAAGGAATGAAGTGAGGGCCTATTTTTAGGGACAACTCCAAGAGGTGGCGGTTGTACTGCCATTGGGTCGATGAGGAGAATATCTACATATGGGAATCCAACAAGGAACTCCAACGTTAAAGAGAAATGATGTATAGCTACCTATAAGAAAAATATTGAATGGATCAGAGTCAAAGACTGGAAACGTAAAAAATGCTTTAGCAAATAGATAGTTTGAAATAAATGCTAATAATTTTTTTGCAAAATTTAGAAGCAATGACTAGTGCTAACTACTAAGTAGACCACAAGTTCTTAAAGATCATTTGTCGCCTTCTCCTTGACAACAGTGCTAAAAGTTGACCGTTCTTTTTCATGGGTTAAAAGTGTAAACATGATTATCCAGTCAAAGATATCATACTTTAAATTTATACCCAACTAGAAGAGACATACGTAACTAAATATAGAGTCTTTGTAGTAGTGTGGGGTGGAACTGAGGTATAAGGGGAATAATAGACTAAAAACATGAGATCTTATCTTAGTCTAGTTTAACCAATCGAGTGAATTTGATGGTTCTTTGGCTAAGGAATGAGTTAATCTAATTGAGCTAGTAAAGTCTAAGTTTAAGAAAGCTAAAGGAAAGAAATCAAGATGAATTGGGATACAATGATAAAAGGGACTTGAATTGGGTTTCACCAATCAAACCAACCACAACTATGTAACTCTCACTCCTAAATTATATAAATTATATATGTTCTTTACTTGTTTTGCAAATAGTCATACTAGATATTTGTTCCTTCCTTCTCTCAAGATCTGGATAGGTTTCTATCTAAAGGGGTTCTGTAACATACTGAATCTCAGGGTGTTCCCTACAATTTACCCATTCTTGAGCTTTTCTTTGCCTTTTAGTCCATTTGGACCTTTTCTATAAATTTCACATCCTTTTGGATCATTTTTGGACTCCTTGTGCAATTTGAGCACAAATTGATGTTGAAATCACTATTTACCCTCATTGATGTAAATTGAGGGGTGTTTGCACAAATAACCCACATTAGGTGATAAGTTAGGGTTAATGTTGTAATTTGGTCTTTTATGGGATAATATAGTAGATTATATTTATTTGGAGCTTTTTGGATAAATATATTATTAATAATATGTATTTGAGTTCATATATGTGTATATTAACCTTTATTGTTTCTCTCTCCTCGAAATATGATTTTAATTCATAATAATATGTTATTTTGTTGAGTAATGAGTATTTGTACTCTAATGTGTTTTATATGTCGAATTTACTCACATGTTTCTCATTAAGTAGCCTTTTCATATAATTCCTTGATTTTAATGTATTTTTATACTCCTTTATGAGCCATATATTTATTAATGGCCATATTATGCATTAAACGAGAATCTAATTATTTAGCATTGTAGTTTTCGTCATTATAAGCCTATGGTTCAAATTTGGTGTTGTTTGGAGTTGATTTGACCCCTCTAATGGATTTTATTAGCTTTTAATATAGTGTAGTGCATTAATCGATTCATTTATATCGATTGGCGACGCTATGGTTCGGTTATTTATTAGCTGTCACACGTTACAGCTTGTATTTCGGTCACACACACGTGATCGCAGCCATCCATCTTAGATCCAATGCTTGTGGAGTCGTCTCCTTCCTCTAACCCTCTCACGGCTCAGCGCCGTTTTGCAAGCAGTAGATTCCCAATCGTCTTTCTCCCTCTTTCTCCCACCGTTTTGTGTAATTCCTTCACCGTTAGCTCCACCTCACGCCGCCGGTTTGAACGAACCTTAACTCATCGCCTACCTCGACGTTTTGGCAAAACGCCCAATCGAGGTCCCCTCCTCTTCCCCCGTCGTGAGTTCGTAGAAGGTGCTAGACACCTCCTCACGCCTATATAAGGCTATGGGAATGACTGTCGGGCCGCCGCCTTTCTTCCTCCTCCTCTAATTCCTTCACACCCTGCCCCGACGGCCCTGACCTACTCGAAGTACCCCGCCGGCAATGGCGAGCCGGTGCCACCTGCCCTGACCACCTTGGGTCAATTACCTTTAGGGTAAGCATCCTTGGCCCTCGTTCTTTCATTCCGCTTGATCGCTTTGGCTCGCGACGCCCCCATGTACCGAGTCCTATAGACCGGTGTTCACCTGCTCGGCGGCGCCTTGTGTTTCTCCATCTCGGTGCTCCTCCGCCCGCGGCGAGGCGTGGTTTCGAGTCCTCGTGCCTCCGCGATTGTTTTTACGGCCTTAGCCGGTGGATTCTCCGTTGTAATCTCCGGGTTTCACTCGCCCTTTGCTTCCCCTGTTACCGGCCAGGTTGGGCCTCGTTTCTCTGCTCCGGAGCACGCGAGTGCGTGGGCAGATGATCTTTGTGTTCGGGAGGAACTAGGGAACTAGATCCCAGTTTCCTTTTTCGGTTGCGCTCCTTGGAAGGCGAGATGCGCCATGGAGCCAAGCTCCAGGCTGCGCTGCTCACGCCATGGCCGAGCTAAGAAGCCAGGCCAGTAAATGACCAAGGCACCCTTGCTCCTGCCATTGGGTGATTTATCGGGTATGGGCATTATCGTAATTTCGCCCCTGGTTATCTCTCGCCAACGCAAACAACCAGATTGTGCAAATGACTAGAGTGCCCCTGTGACTGTGATAGATGTATTTATTCCGCAAGGGTATTTTAGTCATTTCCTCTATTATTTACAACGGATTTACATTTTGATTTAAATACCTATCACACTATAGTTTTCCTGATTTCTGATTGGCTGAGATCATTAATTCATAATAAATGAATCCTTGCTCAGAAAAATATGAATAAATAGTCGATGGAAAGGATTTTTAATGTAGAATTTGTTTTTGTGGTTTTTGAGACCTGATTCTCAAGGATTTTCCGAAGTTTACTTTGAATGGCATTTTTAGTATGTAAATGTTTTAAAATACATAATTAATTCATTTTAACTCTGTTTTGTAAAATAAGATATGTTTTCTTAATCAGGAGATTATGAGTAATCGTTTGGACTTGGTTTTGAACTCTAAATCGTAGTTTTGTAAAATTAGGGTTTTTCCTATGCTTATGTCTTTATATATATTAATACATGTGTTATGTTTATAACTAGGATATTATGTGGATGGATTTTGGATACTATCTGTTTGGTGGATATGATGGTAATGTATTATATCTAAGGTATGTGAGCCCTATTTTGTATGTGCACCCTATTTTGTATCCGACCCCTATGTATGTGAACAACTATGATGAATGTGTGGAATATATAATGTGCAAACTACCTAACTTTCAGTTGGGCTTTTACCCAACCCCACTCATTATTGTGCTAGCCTCATTTCCCTCTAATTGCATTTATTGGCTCCTAACTTATTTTATGCTTCTAATACCGTTGTTGTCTCATCTTTTGATATACTTGCTCTTGTTTCACTTTGACATATCCGATTCTCTTGGAATATTATTTACAGGTGGAATTGGGTCCAATGACCCCAATGTTATTGTGCTTGTCTTATGACACAAATGTCTAATGAATGATATATTTTGCCACTATTTTATGCATGGTAGATAATTTGACTAGCTAGCTATCGTAGACGCTTATGCGTAACCATTAGGGTGTGCTTTTCTACCCGGGGTGTGCTTTTCTACCCTTATATATACAGAGGCGTGCTTTTCTACCTATGGGTGTGCTTTTCTACCCAAAATATATATTTAGGTCAATGACTCAGTTGTGTCTTGACCCTACTATAGTTAATTTAGTCCAATATATCTACATGCAAATATTTGTTGCAGTGTGATGATTAATGGTGGCAAGATCTGTTATTTATTGGAATATTCATATATTAGCCTCATTCCTTTTGAAATCTCTTATTGTGGAGAATCCTTTATATTGCAAAGCTTTTTATTATTATTTGTCCTATCCCTTTTTATTAACACATACCTTTTATCTTTCTCTTACTGGATGACCCCAACCATCCAGGTTAGGATCAGAGTGCGCATGGAAGCTTGGTGAACCCAAGGCTAAGGATAGGATAAGAAGATGAAGAACATATAGTATATGATCATAGTTGCTTTTATGTTATATAGTTGTTTTGTTTGGAGACAATGTTGCATTAGTCTAAGTCTTCCTCTACCTAGATCCTTGTAGTTGCTTGTATAAAGTTGTACTCCCATTTGGGAAATTTGTAACGTACTCTTTATACATTTTTGAATAATGTCAAGATTTAATTCTTCCGCTGCCATACTTTTGGTGTTTTTGTTTATCATGTTTATTAGTAGAGACTTTGGGTCTTTACAGCATGGTATCAGAGCATCAAGGTAGTCAGATTCTTGACTAGTTCAAAATTGTCTCCTAGATAGAACCCTTATCTTATATAGTTTTCCTTTAGTTAGTTTTTCACCTTAGAGTTGACCTATAAAGAATGTTTGATTTAGGATCATAATAATTTCTTATTAGAAATAAAATGTGTCAACTTTTTGGTGAATTGTCTAATTGAGTAACTATTAGAGCAAGAAGTTGAAGTGATGGTGTCTAGAAAGGGTCAGAGCTTAGGGGCTGGCAATATTTTCCTCCGCCCCACTAGCTTGGTCACGAGGACTCCTGAGCTCATATGACCTGGCCTGGCCTGATCTGAAACGGACAGCTCGAAATAGTCTACCTTTAGACATTACCTTATTTTTGAATAACCTTTATAACCCTTATATGATGATTTGATTTCTTTTCTCGAACAAAAATCATCTAGTAATCCCTAAGTATCTTGTATGAGCCTTAGATTTCCATGCTTAGGGTTTAGTGTACCCTATGCTATACCTTGAGTTGGAAGATAGATTTTAGTAAGACTTTTATATGTTGGGCTTTATACCCTTAAAATAGTTTGACTTAGTCACCCTTTGAGTGGAAAGGTAGTGTTAGTACCTTGATAGATTTTGGAGTTGTTGATTTCGAGGACGAAATCCTCTTTAAGGGGTTGGAGTCCCTCAATGCCTTGAAATCAAGTAACCATAACTCCTTAGATATGGGAATAGAGAGCTTATGTGTTTAGAGTTTAATAAACCTAATATGTTTGTAATTCATCTTGCTTGTTTATGAACAAATGGATAAGTCATGTAATTCTTATGCTTGAACTTTAATATATTCTTGAGGCACATAATCATTAATTATTCATATGTGGATATGCATAGTTTTGATTAAGTCCCCCTAATGGTAAAATGTGTATGGATAATACACCCTAAGTATGCTTTAACATGTAATGGTCATGTTGACCTAAACCCTAAGATGTAATCATCTAGCCTTGACAACATATGAACATATATACCCTTCATGCCTTTCATGATACTCTAGTGACATTAGGTGTCATCACATGATATACCTTAATGCATGTAAATGGATTCTAATCACTTAATCATAGTTGTGACCTAATTAGCAACACATGTTAGGCATAGCACCTTGTTGATTAAAATACATCTTATTGATCATCTTACTGGTTTATGGATAAAATCATTAATAGGATAATGAGTAATTAGATTCATATAATGTGAGGTTAATTCATAGTAATTAGTGTTGTGAGAGAAAATGATTAGTGATGACATGGATATGAGTATGTTAGATGTTGTGCCAATATGTTCCTTAGATATAATCCATATACCCTTTGACCTGTTATTAGGGTAATAATTTGTTGGATAAAATTATATGGCATAATCCCACATGATGTAGTTATTGGGTAATAATGTTGAGTTATTTAGGTTTTTAACCTAATGCTTTAATATATGTTGTAATGGCCTTGTAAACCCTAATTGTGCTTAAAACCCTTAATGAGGGAGATACCCATGATATAATATTGAGATAAAATTGTTTTGGATAAAATGTGGCACAAGTGTTAGTATAATTGATATGCTGCCTTTTCATGATAGAGTTTATGCAACAAGATGTTAGTTTGAGTTTGATAAATGGATATAGGTTTTGTGGAAACCTTAGTAACACCTCACCTATGTAGATTTATGTGGTACCCTAGATTAAGGGTTATAACCTAGTTGTTTATGGTTGGGATGTTACACACTCACCCTCTCTTTTCTCTTGTTGTGATTTCGGGGACGAAATCCTCTTTAAGGGGTGGTGTGCTGTAACATACTGAATCTCAGGGTGTTCCCTACAATTTACCCATTCTTGAGCTTTTCTTTGCCTTTTAGTCCATTTGGACCTTTTCTATAAATTTCACATCCTTTTGGATCATTTTTGGACTCCTTGTGCAATTTGAGCACAAATTGATGTTGAAATCACTATTTACCCTCATTGATGTAAATTGAGGGGTGTTTGCACAAATAACCCACATTAGGTGATAAGTTAGGGTTAATGTTGTAATTTGGTCTTTTATGGGATAATATAGTAGATTATATTTATTTGGAGCTTTTTGGATAAATATATTATTAATAATATGTATTTGAGTTCATATATGTGTATATTAACCTTTATTGTTTCTCTCTCCTCAAAATATGATTTTAATTCATAATAATATGTTATTTTGTTGAGTAATGAGTATTTGTACTCTAATGTGTTTTATATGTCGAATTTACTCACATGTTTCTCATTAAGTAGCCTTTTCATATAATTCCTTGATTTTAATGTATTTTTATACTCCTTTATGAGCCATATATTTATTAATGGCCATATTATGCATTAAACGAGAATCTAATTATTTAGCATTGTAGTTTTCGTCATTATAAGCCTATGGTTCAAATTTGGTGTTGTTTGGAGTTGATTTGACCCCTCTAATGGATTTTATTAGCTTTTAATATAGTATAGTGCATTAATCGATTCATTTATATCGATTGGCGACGCTATGGTTTGGTTATTTATTAGCTGTCACACGTTACATCTTGTATTTCGGTCACACACACGTGATCACAGCCGTCCATCTTAGATCCAATGCTTGTGGAGTCGTCTCCTTCCTCTAACCCTCTCACGGCTCAGCGCCGTTTTGCAAGCAGTAGATTCCCAATCGTCTTTCTCCCTCTTTCTCCCACCGTTTTGTGTAATTCCTTCACCGTTAGCTCCACCTCACGCCGCCGGTTTGAACGAACCTTAACTCATCGCCTACCTCGACGTTTTGGCAAAACGCCCAATCGAGGTCCCCTCCTCTTCCCCCGTCGTGAGTTCGTAGAAGGTGCTAGACACCTCCTCACGCCTATATAAGGCTATGGGAATGACTGTCGGGCCGCCGCCTTTCTTCCTCCTCCTCTAATTCCTTCACACCCTGCCCCGACGGCCCTGACCTACTCGAAGTACCCCGCCGGCAATGGCGAGCCGGTGCCACCTGCCCTGACCACCTTGGGTCAATTACCTTTAGGGTAAGCATCCTTGGCCCTCGTTCTTTCATTCCGCTTGATCGCTTTGGCTCGCGACGCCCCCATGTGCCGAGTCCTATAGACCGGTGTTCACCTGCTCGGCGGCGCCTTGTGTTTCTCCATCTCGGTGCTCCTCCGCCCGCGGCGAGGCGTGGTTTCGAGTCCTCGTGCCTCCGCGATTGTTTTTATGGCCTTAGCCGGTGGATTCTCCGTTGTAATCTCCGGGTTTCACTCGCCCTTTGCTTCCCCTGTTACCGGCCAGGTTGGGCCTCGTTTCTCTGCTCCGGAGCACGCGAGTGCGTGGGCAGATGATCTTTGTGTTCGGGAGGAACTAGGGAACTAGATCCCAGTTTCCTTTTTCGGTTGCGCTCCCTGGAAGGCGAGATGCGCCATGGAGCCAAGCTCCAGGCTGCGCTGCTCGCGCCATGGCCGAGCTAAGAAGCCAGGCCAGTAAATGACCAAGGCACCCTTGCTCCTGCCATTGGGTGATTTATCGGGTATGGGCATTATCGTAATTTCGCCCCTGGTTATCTCTCGCCAACGCAAACAACCAGATTGTGCAAATGACTAGAGTGCCCCTGTGACTGTGATAGATGTATTTATTCCGCAAGGGTATTTTAGTCATTTCCTCTATTATTTACAACGGATTTACATTTTGATTTAAATACCTATCACACTATAGTTTTCCTGATTTCTGATTGGCTGAGATCATTAATTCATAATAAATGAATCCTTGCTCAGAAAAATATGAATAAATAGTCGATGGAAAGGATTTTTAATGTAGAATTTGTTTTTGTGGTTTTTGAGACCTGATTCTCAAGGATTTTCCGAAGTTTACTTTGAATGGCATTTTTAGTATGTAAATGTTTTAAAATACATAATTAATTCATTTTAACTCTGTTTTGTAAAATAAGATATGTTTTCTTAATCAGGAGATTATGAGTAATCGTTTGGACTTGGTTTTGAACTCTAAATCGTAGTTTTGTAAAATTAGGGTTTTTCCTATGCTTATGTCTTTATATATATTAATACATGTGTTATGTTTATAACTAGGATATTATGTGGATGGATTTTGGATACTATCTGTTTGGTGGATATGATGGTAATGTATTATATCTAAGGTATGTGAGCCCTATTTTGTATGTGCACCCTATTTTGTATCCGACCCCTATGTATGTGAACAACTATGATGAATGTGTGGAATATATAATGTGCAAACTACCTAACTTTCAGTTGGGCTTTTACCCAACCCCACTCATTATTGTGCTAGCCTCATTTCCCTCTAATTGCATTTATTGGCTCCTAACTTATTTTATGCTTCTAATACCGTTGTTGTCTCATCTTTTGATATACTTTCTCTTGTTTCACTTTGACATATCCGATTCTCTTGGAATATTATTTACAGGTGGAATTGGGTCCAATGACCCCAATGTTATTGTGCTTGTCTTATGACACAAATGTCTAATGAATGATATATTTTGCCACTATTTTATGCATGGTAGATAATTTGACTAGCTAGCTATCGTAGACGCTTATGCGTAACCATTAGGGTGTGCTTTTCTACCCGGGGTGTGCTTTTCTACCCTTATATATACAGAGGCGTGCTTTTCTGCCTATGGGTGTGCTTTTCTACCCAAAATATATATTTAGGTCAATGACTCAGTGGTGTCTTGACCCTACTATAGTTAATTTAGTCCAATATATCTACATGCAAATATTTGTTGCAGTGTGATGATTAATGGTGGCAAGATCTGTTATTTATTGGAATATTCATATATTAGCCTCATTCCTTTTGAAATCTCTTATTGTGGAGAATCCTTTATATTGCAAAGCTTTTTATTCTTATTTGTCCTATCCCTTTTTATTAACACATACCTTTTATCTTTCTCTTGCTGGATGACCCCAACCATCCAGGTTAGGATCAGAGTGCGCATGGAAGCTTGGTGAACCCAAGGCTAAGGATAGGATAAGAAGATGAAGAACATATAGTATATGATCATAGTTGCTTTTATGTTATATAGTTGTTTTGTTTGGAGACAATGTTGCATTAGTCTAAGTCTTCCTCTACCTAGATCCTTGTAGTTGCTTGTATAAAGTTGTACTCCCATTTGGGAAATTTGTAACGTACTCTTTATACATTTTTGAATAATGTCAAGATTTAATTCTTCCGCTGCCATACTTTTGGTGTTTTTGTTTATCATGTTTATTAGTAGAGACTTTGGGTCTTTACAGGTTCTCTCTCTAGTAGTAATAACAAATAGATAAAATAAAAAATCATATGACTATTGTTATAGAAACTCCTCACTCTCGTGACTCATTACTATCCTATACTCCATATCTTGTTGAAATCATTCTCTCTAACAATATTCATATCAAGCATCTCAATAAGGTAGCTAATCAATGAGTGACACAATAACACAAGAGTATAAGAACAAAACTTTTAAGAACATATGCTATAAAATAGAAGAATAAACAGTTAGATGGTTGGGAGGCCCTGGAGGGTACTCCCAGCCCAAGTTATGGAGTTTAGCCACACATGGAAAAAGAAACAAATAGATTACAGCTTGAATAAGTCATGATAAGGAAATAAGATAAAATGGTTGATACAAAGGTAGATCGAGTGATTCATCTACTAGCCTTTTAGCTGATAGGGTAAGTGGTTGACAACAAGATCGATAACTCTCCTCCTCCGTTCGATCTTGGTTGAGAGCAATCATGTCCATTGATTCGTTGATGGTGATGGATTGAGCCACCAAGGAAAGAGGTCGACAACTAGGTCGATAGAACTAGGTTGGTCAATAGCTCTTGTCCTTGGGCTCTAGAACTTGGAGGCAGCCTTTCGGCTTACTGACTCCAGGAAATCCAAGATTGTCTAAAGTTACACTTTGGCGGTCTATTTATAGTCTTTGACTTGTGGACTGTTGATCTTGATTTGTGCATGTGGCATTGACACCTCCACTTCTTCTATCGATGTGTTGGTCGATGAAGCATTTCTTTGACAAGTATATGTCGATCGACAACAATGTTGATTTTTTGGAGATGTTGTCAGGATGATTCCTCGACATGAGCCCTTTAGTATTTTAATGACGTCGAACAAAGTGTCAACATGGCCAATCGATGACAGGTTCCTTTATGGTTTCATCGTGGATCTACTCCTCGACAAGATTTTTCAAGGGACTTATTCGACAACTTGGTACCGACAGGAATCTGTTAGTGTCATCATTGGTGAGGTAATATGTCGACGTGTCTTAGATAGGTTTGATAAACACCCTTCAACATATTAGTGCTTGATTTGCTCGATAGACATCACTCGACAGGTATCTGTCAAGGTTCTTCTACTCGACAATGTGGTTCTTGATACATCTCTTGAGTATAACTTGATAGTCTTTTGTTGATTCTTTGGATGAAGGATCGCCTGTCAACTCTTCTGTTCAGTTGGCCAATTGGAGTTTGTCGAGAAATTTCTTATACTTCATCATTTTTACAAAATTTGTACCAAAATTCTTCAAATATCAACAAAAACTTAAATTAGAACCTACAATTGGTAAATTGAAGGTAAAATGAGTAAAACTAAACATCTAAGCATTAATTTTAAGGATTTTTATTATGAAAAAGGCTATGAAAAGTGTGTCAACACTAATGTTATCACTAGCCTTGTCCCAACGGTTAACTAGGGCAGTGATCAAATTGGGATCTAGGTGGATAGGTTGTAGCTTATGCACAAGCCCAAAACTGGCTGAAGTAACATTATGAAAAACACCCTCATTAGTAACAACCCAACCCAACAATATGAAGTGGTGCTGGGAGAGTCAGAATGGCACTTCTCTAGGAGACATATCTATGAAAATTTCAAACATTACATTTACTTAAAAATTCAACAATAACTAAAACATTAGATTAATGGAAAAGTTTAAACATTACATGATTTGGATAAACTGAAGAAAATGAACACTACATGACTTCACTAACTGAAAAAATAAACATTACATGACTTCACTAAATTGAAATAAGAAACATTACATGACTTGACTAAACTTAAATAAGAAATATTACATGACTTCACTAAACTGAAATAAGAAATATTACATGACCTGACTAAATTGAAATAAGAAATGTTACATGACTTAACCAAACTGAAATAAGAAACATTAGATGACTTCACATACTGAAATAAGAAACATTACATGACTTGACTAAACTGTAATTCAAACACTACATTACTTGAATAATATTGAAATTCAAACATTACATGACTTGACATCACATTACATTAGGACGAGTATGTCTGTTATGACCCCTTTTTCCACACTTATGACAATGATATGTATATTGATTTGGATCAAGATCCATAGTTGAATGCATTCTTTTTTTTCTTTGGTCTTCTAGCGTGTCTTAATTTCCTTGGGAGGTGATATGGGATAAATTATTTTGCTTTCATCAAATGAAGGACAATATCTCTTGACAAGAATACCATGCAATTCAATTTTGTATGCGTTCAAATAAGAAGCATTTGTTGATTTCCATCAAATTTAGGTACCTCTCCCCGTGTTCGGGCTCTGGCGATAGTGGGGTTCCCCTAGGGCTCATGAGCTTTTCTCTATCTGGGGGGGGGGCGACGACCGGTGTGCCCTGCCTATCTCCCCCTGGGCTTCTTCTCCCTTCTGATGTCGTCTAGTGAAGCTTCGTGTGGTATGGGCCTCCGATCTGGGTGGGGCAGCTACTGGGCAGCGTCTCACCTTTGCCGGGAGCCTCATCTGCTCCTGCCACCGTCTGCTTGCAGCGATGGCCTTAGGGATGAGACATACAACCTCGTCTTTGATGCTGTGTGGTGCCAAGGCTCCCTCCGGTGGCTATCCTACCCAGTTCTCGTACTTCTATGCCACCTCTGGAAGATCTGGCCAGACTGAAAGTTCTCGCCTCTTTCCCTTCCTATTTCCTTATCGGCTTGTCTTTTTTCTTTATGGTTCTCATTGGTCTCTTTTGGTGTGTGGTTTCTCGACACTTCAAATGCCATTTTTCTCGCCAGGTTTCTATGGCAGTTCTCTCTCCTCCATTCAGGGAGGTGGACAGGGTGTGGGGTTCCCCTGGATCTTTGGCCAACGACTGGGCTTCTCCTCGTCACCTCATTTTGTGTCTAGATTGGTGGAGCATGCTCAATCGTCGGGCTATGACTTTAGGAAGGCCTATGGCTGATACTAATGGAGATGATTTTCTAGTTTATGTACAGGCAACTAGGTTTCTACCATTCAGACTGATGATCTAGATTGAGGAGGGATTCTATCGACGACCTTCTTATTATGCATACACCAACCAGGAATCTAAGCTGAAGCTGTAAGGCCCTTGAACTTACTTAATGAGTTGAATGAGATTAATTACCATAATTGAATGCTTAGAACCCTAATATAACCTTTTGATATGTTTTTAAATCATAAGACAAGCTTAAGTTTCAAATTTGGTCTAATTTGGACACTGTTTGAGCAAGTTATGCAATTTTCTGTACATTTCGGATTTTTCTACAATTTACCCAATTGAGGGGTTTTCTTTGCAATTTGTCACATACATTATGTTACTTAGTTGTTATATTATAATTCTTGAGATTTTTGAGCCATGGGGATCCTAGTTGATCCATGGTTTGAAGGTGTTTTCATCAAGGGTATTTTAGGGTTTTTCCCTTCATGGATGAGCTACCTTTAGTAGCTATCAACTAAGGAATTATGTGATTGGCTGGGAATTTCAACAAAGGAAAACTAAACAGGTCTAGAGGGATGGTGTTATAGCTTCTTGTGTGTGTGCTTATGTATTCTTAATAATTTAAAGCCATGGACACTTGGATATATACTAGAATTTTAACTTTTTCTTTTTCTTAATATTAAAGTGTCATATACTTATCCCCAAGCACCAAAACGACCCACTTTCTCTCCACCACCTATATACTCCCAGCTTCGTTCTCCCTCTGTTCAGCTGCAAATTTTGCTGCCCAAGGAAGAAGAAAGTGGGGATCTTCTTGGAAAAAAATTCTAGGGTTGCAATTGATTCCCTTTTTGGGTCTATAAAGCTTCTTCCTAGTGATCTTGACCTAAAAGTGTAAGTTTTACCTTCTTTCCTCCGTATATTTCTTTGTTATCCTTTCTCCTAGCTTTCTCCAGGTCGGAACCTTGGTGTTCCATGGTAGAAATTGCTCTAAAGCCCTAAAACCCTACCTTTCTTGCTCCTTATGCTTAGGGTTTGCTCATTTGATGAAGAGTGGTGCTAGATGGACGAATTCATAGATTATTCTTGGATTTTCTACCCTACCTGCTCGAAATTTCTTCTTTGTGTGGTTCCATCTTCTCATTAGAGGCAAGTTTTATAACTTGCTCCACGTTTATTGCTTACCATAAGCTTTCTAGATCATATTCTTGCTTGAAAATGATGATCCAATAACTAAAAAGCTATGCTTGACTTGGATTTCAATTTTTATAATGTTCCCTATTCTATTTTCAATTATATATGAACATGTGATCATGTATATGTTATTCCTAAGGTATGAAATGACTTGGATCAGGTTGTTTTGATAACCTATGGTGCTAAGCACCTATCAAACTATGGTCAATTTCAGGGTTTAAAGCTGATTTCTTCTATAAATCATGACCTGATTATGGTACCATTGCAATAACCCTATGGTGTTGTATTCATAACAACTGATGTTCGTGATCAAGGGTTTCAAATTATGGTGACAACCTATGGTCACCCCCTTAGGTCAGGTTTGGGATCAATTAGAAGTTTAATGATCAACCATTAAGTACCCTACTGATGTTATCAATCAATGTTGACATTAGCTTAATATTTGATGTTGATTAATGAATATAGTGTTGATCTAACAACCTATGATGATTTAATGATCACTAAGGATGGTGGATCGGGCCTCTAAAACCTATGGTGAGTTAAGAATTATATTTGTAGCATCAATTAAGCCTTAGACCAATGGCTTCTTGGGTCACTTGTTGCAATGTCATACCTATATTGTAATTGATGGTTTTAATATATGAACTTGACCCAATGGTCAAGATCTAATGTTTATTCCTCCATTAAGGTGGGAATGATGGATAATGTAATATGTCAGTCCTACTAATGTTATTTAGATAGTTTCCTTTATAGGATCAACTTAAGGGCTTACTTGTTGACAATGGATGGCTTGTTTTAAATGAACAGTCGATTGTGGGTTTTACCCTACTCTGAATGGAACTTTTTATGTTGTTTATCAAGGTATGTCTAGGGTTAGATGGTGACTCTTTCTAGATCACAAATCAAGGACTTTGTAGGTGGTTTATCCAAGGTGTTTACTTATGTAAACAACCAATAGTCTTACCTTTTAAGCATCCAATGGTTCTGGGTGACATTGTGGTATGGTGATATGGGTTGAATGATGATGGAACAAATGGAGGGTTACCCTTAATAAGTTAGTCTTACCTATTCACTCATATGAATAGAAGGGATGATAACCATATTGTTTTGATATGTAACCCTAATTAGGTATAGCTTGTTATACCTAGCTTTAATATAACTAAATGATGGTAATTGGGTATGAATAGTCCTTGAATGATTAATACAATCATGGAATACTCTATTATTGTTGAAACCTTAGTATGCTATAACCTGATGGTTACACCTTGATTTATGCGTGGGTTCATACTTGAGAATAGTATGGAATGTGATGGTGATGCTTCACTTTATGCATCCATGATCCAATGGGGATGTTGTGAGTTAGGGTTTGGGGTATAAGTGTTGATTAGTAGCATTGATATAATTTATCATGTTGAACCTAACTCTAATGCAATTAGATAAAGATGAGTATTCATGTTTAACACTCTTATATGATGGAATGATGGTGGAATAACCTCCTTAACATGATCATAACTTTAATGTGTTAATTGGTGGTTATCATAGCCACATGGTTGATACTTTCATATGCTAAACATGTGCATTATGAATATGATGAGTGTTAATCATATCTATATTCCTTACATGTTGATGTAATAAGGGAATGTTCTTATTGTTTTTTTTAGATAACGTGGGAACCACCCCCGAGGAAGCGCCACAATCGTGACCCCCCTGGCAGTGTAAACCTCCGGTCCCCCCTCGACTACCTGCACACCGGAGGGAACATTTAAATCATACAGTGGGCCGGCCTGCACGACAGGATAATTTGTTTCTGAGGAGCACAACCTGGGTTCTTAATGTTCTTAATGTTAATATAACCCTTCTATGATTGTTTATGAATACCACCTAGCTCATAAATGCAATATTATGCTGATCTGGTGTATTACATATAATTGATGTTGTTGAGCCTTGTTATAAGGCATGCAAAGATAATGATGATCTTGTAGGGAATAATATGATGGTCTTAATGACCTTTGGGCATTGCTGAGCCCTGAATGAGGTGTAATCCTCTTATGTTGATAAGGGTTGATACCCTATGATATTGTGAAAAGGATTTTATATTTTGTGATAGTATGATGGTTTTAATGACCTTTGGGCATGGTTGAGCCCTGAATGAGGAGTAATCCTCTTATGTTGATAAGGGTTGATACCCTATTATATTGTGAAAAAGATTATTATCTTGTGATAGCATAATGACTGGTGTAGTTTCATGAATGGCAAGTGTATAGTACCATGTGATGATGAGATGAGAAATTATGTTTCACACACTTTATATCTGTTCAAAGTTTTGATATTTATATGCTTTCTAGAAGTGAATTAGGGTTTGTATGTCCACTTGTTTGATGCAGCCTTAATTCACCCAATTGGCATAACTAATCAAGTGTAACTCTAATCATGTAGTGCCCTGTGCCGTAGAGCCATCTTCAGTGTCAGAACTTACTGGATGGTGAAACGAGTATTCCTAAGGGAAACTCGGAGCGCATACTGTTGAGTATGTGGTGGTGGCAGGTTGAGGATATATCCTTTTCATCCACAATGCAGATTGTGGAGGTTGGCTATGGTCATGCCTCATACATCTGATGTGATTGAGAATGACTGTGGTCATGTCTCGGTGATTATAACATGATGTGATTAGAGGACAACTATGGTTGTACCTCAGTGATTGGGTTTGAATACCCTGGTTTCTAGTGCCGTGACCTGTACCAAGGTCGGACTAGTGGTTTTCAGCTTGACTATATGTCACTGTGGTGGCAACTTTGACTGATATGTCACTGCCTTTTTACTCGTACTGATCGAGGGGAAGAGATCTTAGGATACCGACACTCCTAGATCTTGTACGGAACTGAATAGCCCTTCGCAGGGGTTAGTTGGACTTTGAATGGTACGATTCAAATTCCCCAGGGCATAATAAAAGTTGTAATACAACCGTGTAGCATATCTGTTTAGGGTTATACACGACGTTTCACATTGGATGATAACCCTTGTTTGTTCTCTTTACATAAAGATGATTCTCAGTGCAATTAAGAGATAGTAGATATACTTATGTTGTGGATATGCTTAAGATTGTAGATGCATACATACAATAGCCATGCTTATGTTGATAACTATACTGCTATGGCTGATTATAATCATGATACTAGATATCTCATGTTATTAGTTATGTTTAGCATGCTAACCATGCCTTGTAACTAGAGATGCATATACTACTGATCATGCTTATCCAGATAGTTGTGCTTATGTTGTTAGCTCTTTTTATGATGTTGATATGTTCAACCTATTATACATGCTAATGTTGTTATCTATGCCTATTTGGCTAAACTTATTCATTATGATAGAGATTCTATGTTACTAGAATTTCTCATGATGCTAGATATGCATATGCTATTGAATTACTTATATTGTCAACAAGATAAAGGATAATAGTCTGGCTAATGATGATAGTTATTATCTGCTCCTTTATGTATTTTGTTAAACATTAGCGCTACTGATCTTATTTGTTATATCTGATTAAACTGCTTAACTATTTAATTACTTAAAAATGTTGTAATCAATACATGTTGTTGATGGTTATAACTCTTGCTGGGACTGGGTCTCACCCTTGTGGTTCGCCACATTTTTTTAGGTAATTGAAAGTGATGAAAACAAACATGTGGCAGCAAAGAGGAGCTACAATAATGAATCTTTGAGAAAGTTGATTAGATGTCTAGTGTGTCCTAGAGTCGTCCCTGTACTCTCAGGTCTGGGCAGGAAAAGTTTATATATGGTGTTTCAAATGAATCAAACTTTTGTTAGCATATTGATGCTTGTTTGTGTGGCATATACAAATATTGTTCTCATGTGTATATATGTTGTGGCTAAGGCAATAGACCAATTTGTATCAAATTCTTAGCATAGTATTGATATAAGAGATGTTGGTCTCTCATGCAAATGTTTTTGAGTGAGTATTGACATTGAAATCAGTTTTAATTTACCCATATTTTTGGGTATGTGATTAATTAGTGATTGATTGTGTTTTATGTTTTGAGTAATCTCATTTAGCATGAGGGGTCGCGACAGAAGCAGTTAATAAATTTCCAATCTCATCATTATAACATGGTTATTCCTTTATTCCTAATCTGGTGTAATAGCAGATCTATATGTAGATGTTGTATGACCTTTATGATATAATCCAATCTGTTGTTTCAAAAAAAAAGCATTTGTCAAATATGGGCTCACAAGTCCGTCACAGTCATAATTGATGGTTTTTGCAACTACCCAAACATGACAACATAGTATATGCCATTGTTGTGGAAAACCACAACTGCCTTCACTGGCACCATTTGATCACACTTTGACTTGAAATGTATATCCTTCCATGTCATCAACAAGTCATTCATCGCTATTCATGCAGAGTATTACTCTTAGTCTAGTTGCATCACGATCTAACCTAAAAGGTGAATTATGAATCTTCCTGGGCTATTTCTTTTCTTTATTTGCATGTTCATATGATTCATTACGCCTACCCAACCACACTGTAATCGAGCGACAATATGTGGCAACAATTAGTGCTTATATTGGTAAACCTATAGAACTTTTTAAGACTCCATTCATTGCTTCAACATGATTGCTAGTCAATGACCCATACCTTTAACCTCTATCATATGTGAGATACCAAAATACCAGATTTTGTATTATCAAACAATTCTTAGAAGTTGGTTCTATGGTTTGTATATCAGCCATTAGACAATCATATTTAAGTATATCATTTGTTGAGTCCACCTTCCACATAAGTTCCTTTAACTCTTGGTACTTGAATTTTAATGGACGTTCTCACAAAGATGTCGAAGACAATAACAATGTTGAGCCCAACCAAATTGTGTCTCAAGTGATGGAAAAATTCCACTCATTCGATCAGAAATAATATAAAGATTTATGCGCATCGAACTGCTAGAATACAAGTTTGTAGAGAACCAAAGAACTACTCCCATGAGTCATTGTTTTCTGCCTCAACAATAGCAAAAGTGAGGGGAAATATACCATTATCAACATCTATGCCACATGCAATAGGAAGCGTGCCATAACCTTTTCTGCTAAGAAATATGCCATCAATAGTAATACCAGGCCTACAATATACCCAACCTTTCACAACTAATCTGAATGCCCAAAACACCGACTTGAATCTACGAGTGCCTTGAGTTTGTAGGGTATAATCATCTACAAGGTGGGTATATATAGTTCTTTGAATATATTGTGAAAGAGATATCATGAATGACAACAGATCATCATATGATGATTCCCAATCTCCAAATATTTTACAGACAACCTTCCTCCTCACTAGAAATGCCTTCTTGTATGAGATGTGAAGGTTTATTTCAGCATTCACATTGTCACAAATTTCTCATGTGGACATATCCAATTGTCACACTAGGATTGACATTATCATACGAGCAATATAAGATGATGGGAATTGGTGATGGTCTTGATTCAGAACAGTTAGTTGACAATTGTAGTTTGTACTATAAAGTTTTATCTTCCACATGCCACCTACTCTTTTTGGACTGGCAAGAAGACAAACTCCAAGGATATTGTTGGTCATGGATACAAACAAGTTTGATAAACATATTATTTTAGCATTGTGTGTGATATTGAATATTGTTTTGTACCGACCATTTTTGAATCATCTCAATCATAATAGCTTTAAATGAAAATAAAGCACCCTCACAAATTTTGGTGTTGGAAGGATTGCAATTGAGACAAACTTCTTGATTAAAATTTTCCACCCATTCATCTTCTTGAAAAGCTTCATAGTTATTATCAATGTGATCATGTTGTAACCATTCCCTATCAAATATCTCTAGAATGAAAATCAGCTGCCATAGAGTCATGGATTGGATGTTGATACCCAGTTTTAGTTGACGAGTTGCCTTCCGGTTCACTATTGTCTTCACTTTCTTGTTCACTATTTTCTCCCCCCGACCTCAAGACCACTATTTTCATTCTCAATAATAGGTTTTGAGGAAATTCGTGTGGTTGTTTCCATTCATCAGTTACATTCTTGTTGCTTGTTTCCAAATTGAATCAACATACATGTAACTATAATTAGAATGTTGGTCGGTTGATATATTTTCAAAAAAGACATCAATATAGGTATCAGATGAAAGTGAGAACAAATTTCTAAATGTATTGTCATTGTCAACTTGTATGAGCATATTATGTTGTTTCTGTAATGCCTAGGCCCACTGTCCAATGCTCTAGTAGAGTTTCAAGAATGACAACTGGCCCCACAGATCACCACTAGCCTTAATTGCGTGTTTTGTCCTCACTCATGCACAAGCTGAGGTCAACTTCCTGACTGTCACCCATCCTAGTACTACTCCAAGCTGAGCACGCTTAACTATGAAGTTTTTTAGTGATGGGATCCCAGAAAAGGAGGTGCACCTTGGTGATATGGGTTGTCCAATCATTCCTTTTAAGATCATGTTGTCTGAGGCCTGAAATCTTGACACGTTACAATCTCCCCCACTTAGAATCTTGACGTCCTCATCAAGGCTCAACTATATGGCCTCATAATATTTCCCCATTTCAGTGCAGACCCAACATGGCCCATGGACACCCAACTCCCAATCACAGAATTCCAACACAAGGGTGGCTACATCACCATCAATAGCACTTTCTTACATGCCTAGACCGTACAAATCAAGACTGGCATGCCACATGCCCATGTGGGCCCCACCTATTGGAGGGGTTATAGCTCCAATACCATTTGTAACGCCTAGGCCCACTACCCAATTCTCTAGTAGAGTTTTAGGAATGACGACTAGCCCCACATATCACCAATATCCTTAACTGCGCACTTTGTCCTTACTCATGCGGAAGTCGGGGTCAACTTCCAAACTGGTCACCCATCCTAGTACTACTCCAAGCTGAGCACACTTAACTATGAAGTTCTTTAGTGATGGGCTATGAGAAAAGGAGGTGCACCTTAGTGATATGGGTAGTCCAATCATTTCTTTTAAGATCATGTTATCCGAGGCCTGAAATCCTGGGACATTATAATCTCCCCCACTTGGATTCTTGACGTCTTCATCAAGGCTCAACTATATGGCCTCATAATATTTTCCCATTTCAGTGCAAACCCAACATGGCTCATGGACGCCCAGCTCCTGATCGCGAAATACCAATGCAAGGGTGGCTACATCACCATCAATAGCCATTTCCTACATGCCTGGACCGTACGACTCAAGGCTGGCATGCCACATGCCCATGTGGGTCCCATGGCTCTAATACCATTTGAAACGCCTGGGCCCACTGCCCAATGCTCTAGTAGAGTTTCAGGAATGACGACTGGCCCCACAGATCACCACTAGCCTTAACTACGTGCTTTGTCTTCACTCATGCGCAAGCCGAGGTCAACTTCTCGACTGGTCAGCCATCCTGGTATTACTCTAGGCTGAGCATGCTTAACTATGAAGTTCTTTAGTGATGGGCTCTCTGAAAAGGAGGTGCACCTTAGTGATATGGGTAGTTCTATCATTCCTTTTAAGATCATGTTATCCGAGGCATGAAATCTTGGGACATTACAGTTTCTCTATGGAAAAGATAGGATACATTGATAGAGAAGTGGTTGGGGTTATGTCAAGTGTTGTATGGATATATGACTTGAATTCAGTCAGGAAATTTATAATTATAATATTTATGCATCCAACAAATCGACTAGAACAAGACCCATCAGAGAGAAATTGACCATCAATATCGAAGCTTGACAATTTATGAACGTGAACTAGATGTCATGTTCCTATCATTGTAAAAAACTTAATTGAAGAAAACTTATTTATATAAATTTATATAAATGTTGACAACCTTTACTTAATAAATGATAATTTAGATTTTAGAACAGTAATGTCATTTTTCTATAGTTTAAAATTAAACATTCCAGGAATAAAATTATTTTATTTTTAATATTGAATGGTAAATTTAAGCTTGAAATAATGAATAACTTAATGTAGTAGGAAAAATACATCAAGCAGTAAGACCTCCCTTATGAATCAGAATGTCAGAAAAAGAAGATAAGAAGATCGTTGTTCAGAGAAAGAAGATGAGAAGATCGTCGCTAAGAAAGAAGAGAAGTAGATTCTCAACCACAGAATAGAAGAATAGTCGTCCCAAAATCATTAAGAAACTCCACCGGACACAGTTGTCTAGACACCACAACTCTCCAGAACAGTTGAGAATGCTAGGAAGTGAAGCAGAAGAGAGTGATTTGTGGGGCTGGTTTTGGCTGCCATTTATAGGATAGCAATACGTCTCCATTGGGGACGCATCGCCCCCACGTGGCACCGACTGCATCGCCGAATGACTATCTAGCCGTTGGGGACAACAATGAGGAGTTATGTGACAACAATATGTCCTTGATGGAGACACATTGTCGGTCAAAGGACGTCAATGCGAGCGTATTAAGACAATGCGTCTGAGCTGTCGACGTATTGGCTTCACCGAGGCAATACGTCCTGAACATGCACGTGTTGCTTTACGTTGGGGTCAGTGCGTCGGGGACCAAGATGTTTTTCTCTCATAGAGCAATACGTCTTAGCTCCGGACGTATTGCCCCATAATAGGCAATGTGTCAGTGTCCAAGTCGGAGACATATTCCTCTCACAGATAGCAATGCATCACCTTGGGGATGTATTATCCTCGGAAAAAGCGATACATCTCCAATGGGGACATATTGATCTTGAAACATGCCATTTCAGGAATTAAATTATGGAGCATGCCATTTTGATAATTAAAATAATTAAACATGCCATTCATGTTTTTTGGCCTTCTAACAATTAACAAACTCGGTCCGGTACTTCTTGTAACGTGTCTCATTCAACGTCGAACTCCTCTTCATGCCCATTTCTATCTGGTATGTATCCTCCGTATTCTCTTTTTCACATGTTCACATCTATGGAAAACAATCATTAATATTTTGCATGGCTTGTGCAATCCCTTCTCACCATGTAGGGAACTGAATGCCAAAGAAGCACCAGCTGACCATGCTCAACAAATAAACCTTTCGACAACAGCTCTGATACGTAAATCCTTTCGGTTCTTCGGGATGAGATCATGTATGGGCAGCAGTAGCATGGCAGTCCCAAGCGACCAACGAGAAGTACTACCTGGACTACCTCGGCAATAACAACGACTCTATGGGTGGTATGCGGTGCGGTTCATGACGAATTATGTTGGGAGGTCAAGTACGCCGGCGTGCAGGCCATGGCTCTGTTGGGCCGCTGGCAGAAGCCTCACCGCCGTCCCGGAAGGTATGAGCGCCAGGCTGACCAATTTGACCCGCAACGTGAACGCGACACGGGCGACGTGCAGTTCCGGCAGACAGAAATGGAAGAACGAGAAATTGGCGACTGAGCGTTCCATTCCTGGCTTCCTGCTCACCGTCTACGTTTATGAGAGTGACCTCCGTGGGACGGCGGGCTTGCGATGCCCATACAAACGTGGCACCGACGGAGCTGCTGTGATTTCACAACGTCGCATCTGGAGTACTGTATCCTTGTTCTCCGAGGTGCTCGTCGGAGGGACGGGACTGACCTTATGATGACATGGCCGATGAGCAGGATAGAACAAAATGAGCTGGAGGCATATATACCCTGTTGACTCCCCGGCCGAACGTTGCCTTACCCGCCGACGAGATTGCAAAAAAGAATACGAGTAGCTTTTGTTTCACACGTAGGCAACGTGGTTCAGATTCCCACGGTCATAATGTTTGGATGTCATCCGCATCACATTCCACCATGGACACGTTTGCTTTCTCGGATTTGCAGAAATGCAGGACTTAGGGTACGTTTGTTTTACCGGATTAAGCAGGATTACGATGAATACTGCATTTACGAAATGCAGAACAATCAACTTCTGGTTTTCGAGAAGTGCGGCAAACTCAAATTTTAAGTTTGGTGAGCTGGAGAAGTGTGGTACGTGATGTTCTGTTCTCTGTGACCGTGAGGCTGAAGTGTCGGCGCCGAGCGTGAGGTTGAAGTGTGGGCGCCGAGCGGAGAGAAGAGACCCGTCTCGAATGGCAGCCAATACTCACCGCAACTCTGGTAGTTGAGTATTGATGGTGCCTCTGCCATGAACAGAGCTGTAGATCCCGCTGATAGGCTGTCGTTGGCCTGATCTGCCCATGAACAGACTGCTCTAGATCCCCTGACTGTTGACGGTGGAGAGGTTGTTGGCGATGTCCTGAATGGCGTTGTGTAGAAGCACAATGATGGGATTGTCTGTGAGATGTTTTGTGGGACAAGGCCTTTCCAGGTACAAGGCGTCTTTTGATTTGGCGTCGGATGCCAGCATGAGGTAGATCTGAGGGTGGCGCAGATCGCCGACAGTATTGGTTGCCCACGACATGGTTGCTTGGAACTATGGCCGCGGAAAGCCTCTCAGATCACAGTCGCAAGCCGGAGCTGGATGGCGGCGTACGGCAGTTTTGAGATGGAAAAGCGAATGCGGCACTTTATGTATAAACCAGATATCCAGGATTTTCTGTTTTTTCCCAATCCTTCAAACCAAACTTAAACTTTTCTTAGCTGGAGTCACAATTACAATCCAATACGTCGTAATCCAAGTAAACAAACATGCCCATGATCCTCGTACAAGGAGTTTTCTGTTTTAACGATCCATGTATTACCAAATTTTAAGTTTGGTTGATCTGGAGCAGCCGTGGCTGACGTCGCACACATGAGAGTGATTTGCACTTCGCTGCAGCATGAGAGAGCGTAAAGCATGCTGGATTTCGGCGCACAGCCGATTTGAAGAGGATGCCCACATCAGCAGGTCGCGCTTGTCCGAAAATGCGGGATGGCTTTTACTTTTTTACTCCATCAAATCTAAAATTTACTTTGATGGATCATAAAGTATAATCCAACCCGGCCATATGAAATGGATCTACCACAAAACGATTCGAATGGGAGTGGTTTGGTTCGGGGTGATGGTTGTTAGGTTTATTTTGCCATCCTCAAATAACACGAGCCTCATATCCTCAGTCTACATTGGTTCTGCACTGTATCTTCGTTGTTCATCAGTGTAATTAGTTTTCATGACGTGTTATAATGCTAGAAGTTATCCATTGTGATACCCACTACTATCCTTCTGACCGTACGTCTCAGTCCACCTCCAATCCCATCTACATCCGTTTTCCTCATACTTTTTCCTTCCAGCCTTTTCTCTTCTAAACCACTACTACACGGCTTTGTTCATGCTCACACTGTATGGTGATTACTTCCAGGAGGCTGGGAGGAGTGCCAGGTGTGTGCAGGTGCGGCGGGACCGGTGGAGCTGGTTGGACTGGCGAAGACGTAGCTGGGTTATATATGCTTGGGGATAACCCGAGGGAAACAAGCTATATGATAGATATATGAGACAAATACAGATTTGTCCCACAACTTCGACAACAGTGATAACAAGATTTTCTTATGGCAATTGAATATTCCAGCTAGAATCTCCAGGCAATAAATCATAAAATTTGGTCAAGAAAAATACTGAGAACCAATTACCAGGAATTTCTTCTCATTTAACATGAGTATCTGTATACATCTAAATTGGAACACTTATTCCTGTATCAAATTCTAAACTATGCTGCCATTCCTACTTAACAATATTGATCCGACGTCTACACTGACCTCACAACATCTCATTGGAAAAGTCAAATATTGTCAATACCAATTCTCTAAAAGATTTCTATCACAAGACATTAACAATGATGCTTACTATTCAATTATCTAATTTTATTTTCTGTATCAAATTCTAAACTATGTTGTCGTTCCTACTTAACAATATTGATCCGAAGTCTACACTGACCTCACAACATCTCATTGGAGATGTTGGAAAAGTCAAATGTTGTCAAAATTTACCAATTCTCTAAAAGATTTCTATCATAAGACATTAACAATGATGCTTACTATTCAATTATCAAATTTTATTTTCTGTATCAAATTCTAAACTATGTTGCCGTTCCTACATAACAATATTGATCCGACGTCTACACTGACCTCACAACATCTCATCGGAAAAGTCAAATGTCGTCAAAATTTACCCATTCTCTAAAATACTTCGATCATAAGACATTAACAATGATTTTTACTATTCAATTATCTAATTTTATTTTCTGTATCAAATTCTAAATTATGTTGCCATTCCTACTTAACAATATTTATCCGACGTCTACACTGACCTCACAACATCTCATTGGAAAAGTCAAATGTTCTCAAAATTTACCAATTCTCTAAAAGATTTCTATCATAAGACATTAACAATGATGCTTACTATTCAATTATCTAATTTTATTTTCTGTATCAAATTCTAAACTATGTTGACATTCCTACTTAACTATATTGATCCGACGTCTACACTGACCTCACAACATCTCATTGGAAAAGTCAAATGCTGTCAAAATTTACTAATTCTCTAAAAGATTTCTATCCTAAGACATTAACAATGATGCTTACTATTCAATTATCTAGTTTTATTATCACTTGATAAACCAGAATAAATCAAAATTTATTTTCATATCATTTTATTAAAGAAAATTTATACAAATTTATCTTGTGTAAATTCTCACTGCATGTGCATGTGAGTGATTACTACTATACATATATATGTACACATATGCATAAATACATATATATGAAAATGTATACATAAATATGTTTTTAGGTTTCTTTGCATGAATGCTCATAGTACATGCAGATGTGTGGGGTTGGGTGGTAGGGTTGCCTTCACTAGGTGTTCGAGTGACATGCATGAAATTTTATTCAAGATGGCCAATCCGGCCACACTCCCATACATATGGATGGAATGTTTTCATATTTCAAATGGAAGTGTTCTGTATTGATGAGAACTCCAGGGAGGAGCAGTTTGGTTCTGTCGACCTCAACAAAAATTCTAGCAAACCTTCCTTGGTATTCTTTCACTATGGTTAAATCAATTTTAATCAACTTCCTGATAGTGTTGCCAATTCCTTCAAGAAGGATGATTTGAAAGAGGTGAAGAGGTATGTTCGAGAACCTTGCCAAACAACAAGTTTTCTTGGTAAGTCTCTGGATGGTCTAAACTTAGGGAATCAGGACTGCACTGTAAGGTAGTTTCCAAAGACTATCCAAGGATCCTCGACATGACCCTAATGTAATCATCGTTGCTAGTTAATAGAACAACATAATAACTGTATTCAAGATCAATGATCTTATATGGGTTCTATGGTTGCAACAAGACTGATTTAATTCTCTAAAGCTTTATAGTCTAGGTTAGTACCTATGGATTTGACTATAACAGTGAATCACTAAGGGCTCATCAGAGGCACCAATTATGCAAGGTTCACTATAAAGGATGGGAATTCACCACTCACATCAACCATGATGTCCTCCGTCTTCAGAGCAAACGTCCACAGAGAAACCACACTCTGAACATGCAACTAAGGATAAAGGGAAGAAAAATAAGTCCACACACTCATCGATGACGAAGGATTTGAACTAGTTCTTAGTAGAAATCAGAAAAAGAAAAAGAAAGCACAGGAGAGTTCTTGTTAGACCACCAACAGGGTCCCGATGAACACCATTTGCACTCAGTCAATGGGAGTTAGGGACAACACAGTTACTCTTATTGAAGACAAGACTTATAAAGGCCGTCACCAGTATTTGATAATGGAAAATCCATTTATCTCCCTGAAGGATATTACTACCTTCAACACTGGGAACTTTGTCCAGTGTGGCGTCTAATTGTGGAATAGACATATTGTTTACCAACCCTTTCATCTAAGCCCAAATTAGATTTGCAAGAATGGAAAGAGAATTAATAACTATCTAAGTAATGAAGGTGAAGACATTGGGAATATAGACAAGAAAGATCTCAAATTTAATGAGTATGGAGTAGGGGTAATGGATGTTGAATAGGATTTGAGACACATAGATGACAACAATGTCATCAGTGCATCATGATCATTTTGCCAAATTCTTTTATCAATGAATCTCATCTGTTGGAATATTCATGGAGCTGGCACTCATGATAAGATTAATTATCTAAAATTTCTTAAGGCTTCTAATAAGCTATGTATCCTGGAAATCCTTGAACCCAGGTGTAGTGGAAGCATTTCTCAGGAAATAATCAAGCAACTCGGTTTCTCCTCTTCACTTCACGTGGAAGAAATCAAATTTTTTGGAGGAATCTAGTTGCTATGGGAGAATCGACATTTCACAA
This sequence comes from Alisma plantago-aquatica, assembly GCA_963693085.1. NCBI lineage: Eukaryota > Viridiplantae > Streptophyta > Magnoliopsida > Alismatales > Alismataceae > Alisma > Alisma plantago-aquatica. Next base: position 98,145,267 of record OY856412.1, on the reverse strand, counting down.
TCGAAGTCATAATAAATTATAGAAAAGTCATTCACTGTAAAGTTAATCATGGATGGTACTTAACCGTGGTTTATTCCAGTCCATCTCCAATTAAAAGAAATTTTCTATGGGAACATTTTCAAGCACTGGACAACAGTTTTGATGGTCTCTAGGGGATTTCAATATAATGCTTAGCACAACTGGGAAGTGTGGAGGACATACCTTCTATCATAGCTCATGTGCCAAGTTAAAAAATTTGTTGCTTGCCACAAGCCTTGCTGACTTACAGGTATACGGGAAGTTCTTCACCTGTAGGAGGTTTGCACTGCATGAGCACCTTGATAGCATAGTCACTAATGATAAGTGGTTGGATGAGAACAATAATTCTAGTGTTTCCATCCTATCACAATTGTAGTTTAATTTCATCTATTGTACATGCACAATTGTAGAGGCAAGAATTAAATTTAGTCAAGATCAAAAGAGAATGAGGACATCAGACTTTGATCGACTAATATCAAGTGGTTCTAGAGGACCCATAAATATTTATTCAACCATATCCATGTGAAGATGTATCATAAGACCACAATGACCACCAATTTAAATATGATTCCATTTCATTCAATTCAACAAATTAGGGCTACCTCATGAAATAAGTTGAACAAGATTCAATCTAGAATCCAACAAGAACAGACTCAAATTTAGAAGGTCACAAGATCTATTTTAGTAATCTAGTTCCAACTAAGCCAATCAAACTTGTAAGATGAATTTCACTAAACCTCATGGAGGTTCAAGAGAGAAAATCAAAAGAGTAATTGCTTAATATGAGTAATAAGGGATGAATATACCTCAGGTCAATTCTAGATATACCCATGGTCAAACCCTAATTCCACATTAGGGTCATAGGACACCTATTAAACATATATATATAATTGGGGTTAAGTTTATATTAATTACGTAAACCCTAAAATTGTCTTTTTATGTTGACAAATTTGGTATCAAATTGACACTATCATGTAGATTATATTTTCATGATTCTGTAAAATATTTTAGTTCATTTTTCTAACTTATTAGTTATTAGATAATAATTTTAGAAATTCTAGACAATTAGAAAATTTTCAAAAGTAACTAACCTGAAATCTAAAAAACTTACACATAAGCAACTTCTTGTTGAGATGGCCCTCAATTAGTCTTACACATGACATGGTACTTGCACAGTTAGGTGCGACAAATCAGACGGATGATCGTGAAAAAGACCAATCTACCCATCATCCTGGTTATGAAAACAAAGCAGAGTCTAGGCCAAAACTGGAAACCCGCATACAACTTTCTTGACTAGTTTGAAATAAAATGAGATGCTCACTAGGACTCTAATCTTTAATCGAAATGGAGTGATCATGATTGATTAGGAAAAGCTGAATCTCCCAGAGAAAAAAGTCATTTGAAATTGAAGCTAAAATACTCAAAGGTCAAGATCAAGGGTCCCTGGGAGTTTCCACTGCAAGTCATGGCCACAACAAAAAAGTGAGAGAATTAATAAAGAATAGGAAATGAAAGTCAAAAGATGAACTCCACGATTCAAGGAGAAATGGTTGAAGCAAAGACTAGAGTCACACATGTTGAGGTCTAGGGGATCCAATACATTGAGTGCTTAGCAAAGATCAAGCTGATTCTTTACACAAGTAATAATGGAAGAAGGTTTGGGAATTCACAAATTACCTAGAATTTACAATAGTTGTAGAGTAAAATAGTATTGAGGATTCACCCTGGACATAAATCTGACCTTTTTTCCCTTCAAGCATTACAAAAACTCATCATAGATTTCTCATCAAAGTCCGTCAACAAAATAGATATAGTCCAACATAGGAGGCAAAGAACAAGGCTAAAAGAATACTTGGAACATGGTACTCCAAGGCAGAGTGGAGATAAATGAATTGATTTATAGGAGTTTAGAATCTTGGGGATAAGAGGGGATAAGTCGAAGAAGGAAACATGGGAGAAAATCCTTTCTACAATAAAATAAGGATATAGGGGTTACAAATTCTAGGGAAATATAGAGTTATTGGATTTGGGAAGGTGTATGAAAGGTGAGGATATGACAATGGAGGAAAAGGAGGAAAGGATAGGTAGAGATGAATATGGGAATATCGTTCTACAGAGCATCAAGAATCCAAGAAGCTAAACCAAGCTAACTGATGGTTGGGTCACCACCTGACAAGGTACATCTTGAGAGAAAAATAGAAATAGTAAAATCATTTAGAAAATTGAGATAAAAGTGATAGTGAACATGTTACCAACTATAGGAATCAATCATATTAATTGCAATTTTTACCAGATTAGATCTTTAACTCAATACTTCTTTATGAGTCTATTTGAGGGATCATTTAATGTTCAGAAGATTTGAAGTTTACATCTAAATTAAATAAGGCATGTAGATCCTACATTTCAAATTATCTTCCTCTTTTGAATTTATCCAATATTTTTTTTATATTTTAGAGAAAAATTTATTTTTTCTTCCCTAGACAAATTTAAGACATCTAGGATTATCTATTTAATCTTGCACTTGGGACCTAAGATTATTGGGACTCGAAGAGACTGACGTTGAAATTAGATTTTACTTTTGAAACTTCCTTTTATGAGATCTAATACGATTAAGATTTAGGCTCATTATCTTTATGATTATTGTTGTATTATATAATTATCATTAAATTTCATTACTTAGAGTAATATTAAATGCACATTTCTATCAATAGAGTTATATGATGTTATCATGCATGATTTAGGTCATCTTACCCAATTACTCATTCGATTTATTAATATCAACATTAAATTATATAATAGCACAATTTTTCCTATCTATTTAAATGAAGACTCTAATTATTATTCTTATTCTTATATTAAGCACACTAACATCTAATAATCTTATTTTTAGTCATTATATATTCATTAGTGAACAAAGAAGAATATATGACATATTAAAAGATATTATTTACATATGAAGTAGCATTTAGTTTATTATGATTAATTTTATGCTTACTAACAAATCCTACATTATTACGACACGTACTGATGCTAATGCATCATATGAGGTGCCACATATGGAAACTTATGTTAGACAAATACATACTAGGGTTTAGTTTCCATATGTTCATTACATCATCATATACGGTAGTATAAATCCAGGGTCAGATTATAATTTTACGTAACCTTATCTAGGGTTTATACTTGAGTTACTCATTACATATACAAATATTGTTCCTTAGGGCATAAATTAGTGTATTATGATTTATGTAAATCCTAGCTTGGCCAAAACTTAATCTCTAAGCATAAAAGAACCACATCCAAGGGATTAGGGTTTCTTAAGTCAATATGATAGGTTTCGGTACATTACACAATATAAATATTTTTTAACAATTTCCCTCTTTTCTATGAACAAGTTTGTGAATTACTTTTTGCACTATCAAGTTTATGCTATGAATTAATACCTATGTGACTATGCCTGAGTGCAACTAAGTTATGGATGACATGATTTTGCCTATATTATCTCATGTGTACTTTGGGTTGTTACAATAATCAAATTTTGTACTAACTGACATATATAATACCATATTGAATGTTATATTTATATTGAATTTTATTCAACTTATCTTCAACTTTATATACACATATGTAAATATCCCCATATTTTTTATTGTTAGTAGATAGTTATACATTATAAGTCATAATAATACACATTTGCATACACATTTTCCTCCTGATCATATATTATTTAGTGTGTTAATTAATAGTTAACGTATATATGAGTAAATGTATTATAATATCCAATAAACTAACACATGATTACATACCTCTCAATAGGTTATCATATTTCTTTCCAATATATAATCATATTATCCTGTTTGTCTCATGTCTAAAATAAATATTTTAGGGCTTTAGGTCAAATCAATAGTATGATGCAATAGTTAAGATGATAAATGCATATATTGAGGTAAAATGCTTACATACCTAACTTCTATACTTAATAATATATCAATTTGATACTATTTGTTACGACCAATAAACTATTTCGTGATAATTTGTATTCATTAAAAAATACTTACAATGACTATCTTATTTTATTTGAAATTAGTATGTTAGTCCATTGTAATATACAATAACATTTAAAATGACACATTGAATGGATAGCTTGGTTGGAAAGATCAGTAGTTATGAAGTACATGAATTTTCTCTAAACAAGCTTGTATATTTTAGTTCTTTTATCTGAATAATTTGATAGATGCACATGTTATCTTTTCTCTAAACTTTTTATCTTTATTTTTGATCCAATCTGGGATCTAGCTTTAATGGTTTTTAGACCTGGCATGCCCTCTCCCTCTTCCTCACTTTTTTTTACACAACCTAGATGCACCTGGGATGGAGCATGCACAACTCCTCCAGTGACAAATAAACACCCCTTCTTTCTCATCTCTATCTATTCGTTAAAATTGCTTTAGTGTCTAATTCACTTCTTTCCCCTCATGAATACCCTGTCATTCTTTCGAGGAGGTGTCTCAAATCTTGACCCTATGACTGGAACCTTCTTGTTTGCAATAGGAATTGGGATTGAGACTTTTATTAAGTTTGAGATAAAACCTCATGAAGCTAATGCAAGACCTCAGTCCATCTCCTTTTCTAAAAAAAAGTTAAAGATTGATGAAAATTTTCTCACATCAAAGTCCTAATGTACAGGGATTTGTGTATCTCCTTCAACATGACAAGGTGGAAAAGTTCCTTTTTTAGTTAGTGAACTGACCAACAACCTCCCTGAACTGCTGGTTCAATTTAGACTTGGATGTGCTTCAGAAGAAGAATCATATAAGTCAGACTTTCCTAGTATTTGTCTTCTTCATCTTCCCCACTTCTTATTCTAATCCTGAATTATTCTTAAATTTTTTAGCATACCTCAATCTCCCATCCCTTGGCCTATTTTACATCTATGAAAACCTATTTTTTTCAGCAACCATAGTAAAATCTTCAATATATTCCTAATATGGTGAATGCGACAATATTCATTTAATTAGACAAGACCCCATATTGAAGGGTCTGGTAAATTAAAAATTGAAACTTACCTTCACTACACATAAATTAGTATAGTTTTTGCTTGTTAATCTTAAATTGATATCTTCATTGGTATAACTAATTGAAAATCTTTTCTATACGAAGTTTAGGATTTCTCGACATATTATGTATATTAATTTGATTCTATTCAGAATTGACTTATGGTTAAATTTTAACTACTCATTTGATCATTTAAAGTTTATGCTATTAGTTTAATTGAAGTTTAAACCTTTCAATTATATTTTTACTCCTATTTGAAAAAATTGGAATTCCCTTCAGGCCTGTTTTGGGTACTATACTTCAACAATTTCTTAGTTACATGAAGTAGTTTCAACTTGGATTTAGTTGAATATGTTTTACATTTTGTTTTTTAAATTTTAATTTAAACATATGATAACCTCTCAATAAGAAGATACACTCAACAAACACCAAAAATTGCAATATAATTTTTGTGGTTATATGTATAGCTTGTGATAATGTCTAATGGTGGTTTCGATTGGAAAATGTTGGATATAATTACTAACAATATATTTGTATGGATTGAAAAATGCATTTTACATAAAAAACATCTTATATATTGCTAAAAATCCACGGTAATGTTCATTTGGCAAGTTTGCAATAAATTTTTAATTTAACTAATAAAAATTTAAAAAATTACTTCATAGAAGAGAGAGCAATTTTTTCGATCATTTTTGTATGGCAAAGCCTATAGATCTAAAAATATATTATAAGATATAGATGAAGTGAGCATAAGGTACATATTTCTTACATGTTGAAGGCATTATAGAAGATGTGACAATAATTACTCCAAAAGTATCAAAAGCAAAAGAAAAAAAAATGATGTAATTTTCATACAAGCTACTCAGTTCTTATCTACCTTTTGTGTGGAAACATCACAAGCTACATGGAATTCTTTAAAGTTACTTGAAATAATTCCTTGGAAGAAAATTTTGTGAGGTCAACACATGTATGGTTTTCATCTGTCCAATCAAATAACGAGAAGTTAGTAGGATGTTGGGAGCACAAACCATCATGTTGTGGTCCAAGGACTGCCACATGAGATTCTCAGAGGACCTTTAATCCTGCTTGAAAGACAATGTGAAAATGACCATCCTGAAATACCTCATGTCAAAACTTATAGTTGGGTATTGTATGATAGTTCACAACATGATCACCAAAGGTATATGCGATGTTGCAAAGATGGAATCATTCATCACCTAGGTATAAGGGAATTGTGAGATGATATCGAAGGAAACTTGATACTTAAAAGGTAACCTGGACAAACCATGACCATCAATGAAGACAAATGAGGATATTTGGTTGTTACCCAGAGAGGTCACTTGTAGAAAATTGTTGGATGAAAGTTTTGTACTAAGTGTCTGCCAAAATAGATTGCACCTTTGGGGCAGTAGAAGGCATACTTTATAATGGGACCCACAAAAGTATGGAAAGACAATACAAATTGTAGTGGGTGCAAAATAAGAGAAGGATCCTATAGGAACACATCCAACCTCTCACAAGATATGGTCTTGGAGTTCTTAAGTGTGGAAACAAGAGGAAACATATGTGAAGTTGCTAACATCATGGAATGACTTGATGCCCAAATCTTCAAGTTGAATACATAGTGAGGTCAAGCACCATTGTAGATCACCAAATCCTGGTCCATCACTACCATAACGTGTGTCAGACATCAATGAAGCCCAAAATCAAAATCATCCAATGTAAATTTGATAGAAGTTGGAGGTGTCATTTGAAGGGAAAACCACGACTTCAACATTCCAACAAATAATAAAAGAAGAAGAACCTCACTTGTAGATCCTATAGAAATGCTAAGTATTTGCCACACATTCTGTAAAAAAGATACATGACAGAACAGGGTCTGTGGAAACATGACCTCCTAAAATCTTCACTCCATGCATATAATGAGACATTGAGTACAGAAGATACCAAATCAAGTGTCTCTCATTGGGTCATCTAATATCCAAACCATTTATTGTCCTAAAATTGATATGAAGACCAAATTTTAGTTCTCGTTCTTGGATAATTGATAGTACCTTAGATACTTAAGAAGTGCAACCAATAAGGGTTCCACCATTAGGATGGAATGTAAGAACATATATGTCACTTTCATTCTTCCATTGATAAATAAGAGGACGAAGAGAAAACAACAAGTAGTGACCCCAACGAAACACCTTGTTGAACAACATATATGGAGAGAAGAGGCTCATTCAAATCCATATTGAAAGGAGTTGGGGAGCCATAACATAATTCAACACTATGTAACCGTTGGGAAATGAAGATGGACCTCCTAATATATGATGGATATGTTATAGCATATTAAAACTTGTCTCCTAAATCCTCAAACCCTAAATCTATGAATTATGTACCAAGGGGTATAGTTCTTAGGATAACCCCCAATCATGGTATAGAATATATCATAACCATAAAGCAAAATGGATTTAGCTTGATGAAGTTCTTCAAAATCATTTATATGATAGTTTTTTTACACCCTTGACCATAACATGATTTAGATAACTTCTATATAGTATTTAGATGGATGATATTAATGAATAAGTAATAGTTGTAGCTTTTTACACCCTTGACCATAACATGATTTAGATAACTTATATATAGTATTTAGATGGCTGATATTAATGAATAAGTACTAGTTGCACTTTTGCATACTAAATACTAACTCTTATACTAATGTAAACAACTCATACACTACTTTTAGAAACATATTATAGTAACTAAAGCTGAACAACGTCTAAAAAAAGTTCTTTAGTGACATCATATTAGAAGTAAGGAACAAGGACATTACAATGATGCAAATAGAGTTGGGTGAAGCACTATAGCTTGGATTCCTGGTCGTCACACAAATTCCTGGTTGTCCAGCACAAAGATATTGATCATCATTCAAGATGAAAGATCCCCATCAAATCATACATAAATAGAACCTCAATAATGTAGTTTATGCCAAGTAACTTTTCTAAAGTATAACATTATTTTTGAAAATGTTTCTCCGGTCTACTTGGAGAAAGTAGTAACAAGGGGTAAACCTTAGTTGTGGATCTGGGGAAACCCAGATTCTAACCACCTCCACAACCATAGGAGAGACCATTGTAAGGATGGGAGATAAACCACCACATGGTGGGTAACCAAGGAAATAAGCTACCAATGAAGAACAAAGCAAAAGAAAAAACAAACATCACTAGCATAAAGAAAGAATGAAAGAAAGAAGAGAAAGGGGATAAAAGCCAACATGCTACATGAGGGTCAAACAAAAAGAGAATGGAAGTAGATCTCTTGAAGAGCCCATATATGGATTCCAAAGGAAAGGCTTGGTATGTGAAGATTTGAAACCCTCATTGATCATTTACCTAGAACCACAAGGACAATAAGATCATAGATCAAGGATGGACATTGTGACCTCAAGAAGAGACCTTAGAGATCAACTACCCACACCCCTGATGCTTAATTTAAATATATGATGAGTGAGTAAGGGCCTAGGGGGGAGAGAGGTCGCACTCACCAGTGACTAAAAACCTCTATCCCAAGCCAACTGATGAGTAGGATATGAACTAATGTTTAGCACTAATGTGGCTGGATAGAAAGAGAGTGGCCTTGGACAACTCATAAAATTAAAATGAACTCATAATGTATTGCTTAGAAATCCTTGTAACAATATATAGCAAGTTAACAGTACATGCATATGAATATGTCTCCAACCCTCAATAAGATGACTAATTCACATGTTATGTTTAAGAGTGTTAGAAACAAGTTTAATTATATCCATATCCATAATTAATTATGGAAGACATCCTAATGGGCTCAAAAAGGATATATAGCATAACACGTAATTGGTCTATTTTTTAATGAGAAAGATAATATCACTAAATTTCTTTAAGACGAAAGCTTAAATTGAACAATGGGTATGGTTGCATATAAGATTTAGGGAAAGAAGGTCTTGTAAAGAAATTTCTAAAACAATCCAATGTGAAGACATTATTCATACAAATTTAAGTGCTAGATAAATATGGAAATAACCTCTTCTAACCCTAAGATAAAGGATAAATTATTTAATGATGTCAAAAGTGGAAAGTAATTTGATTGGAATCAACATGTATTGTTTGGCTCGTGGACCAACTTTCACATTAAATGGATAATCCTAGATGCCTTAGATTCATTAAGGAAAGAAAATACAAGTTAAACTCTAAACATATTAAATAGATTATTAGATGAGCCCATATCAAAAACTGATGTGAAATTTGGATTCTACATGCTAAGACTAAATTATCTATGAAATTTCATTTAATTGAATTTATTTGATCTCTAAAATAAATTTGGAATGAAAATAGATGTTTAAATACTTAATATTGAAAGTATTTTATTGTTAACAATCTTTGCACTAAAGTTTTGTGCGTATCACGTGTGACGTGATACTTTGGCCCTCCTCATTTTAGGCAGAATTAATCTTGATCGTTATTTGATATCAGAAGGCTAAGAATATGTCACCTACCTTGATAGGAGACTATACCCTGATAATTCCCTCGTTGTATCTCTTTTTTTTCTTAGTTTTTCTCTCAAAAACTTATATACCATCTTTCCTTGTTTTTACATAAATTCTTCTCAGGTGGTTTCTTTTTTTTATTCTACATCAAGTAAACCCCAGATCTAGGTTCTTGTTCCCCTACAAATCATTATCAAGCCCTCTTGCCTCCCCTTTTCCCTTGGCCTTGTCTCTGCAAGAGATATCCTTAATGTCATACCTAAGATACACCAAACGACACCAAAATAATTCCTCTTCCTCCTATAATATGAGGGAACCTACTTTTCCCCCATATTCCATCGTGACACCCTCTCTGGGCTTCACCTCCTGTAGTGGATAGGACAGAGTTCCATTATGCACTTCTAGTCATCACACCTTGCACAAGTATCCTAGAATATCTCCTTTAACATTGGAGAAACTTATTAGTTTCTTAATTTAGTACATAGTTAGGTTACCCTATTTTCCCACTTTTCACCATGTCGCGACCCATAGATCAACTATCGAGCTTTGGCACCTAGTTTCTTGACATCGTGATGTCGTTATCTTTGTTGGACCTTCAAGGTTTGGTTGTGTGAAGTTTTAGGTAGTGCTTTTCTCCCTTTCCAATTTTTCGTGCGTACAAGCTCCTTCCTTTATGGCGGAGGGGGAACCTTTATAGATTTAGACAGTCATAGGGTCAAACATGAAGGATGTCAAGACCATTATAATAACCAGAAGTCGATTCTAGGAATGAATGCTTGAGCTTTGGCTAGAAGCCAAACTTTAGTATCCTACCATGGTTCTATACTCTTACTGGATTTCCTGCCAAATGTACACACTAATGTCTGAACATAGTTTCAAGCTCCTTGACCCATTTACCATTTACAAGATGTTCTTATTTTCATGCTATGTATGGTCACATCGGTCTTTGCACAGATGATTCCTTGTTTGATCTTGTGATCATTTACTTGTCTTTGTATTGATATGCCCTGTCACACCATATAATATTACAATCATATGTGTTGTATATTGGTAATTATTTGATGGATTTAATTTAAAATTAAAAAATATAATAAATATCTAAAAATCATAACTTATTACTAATTCATAAAAAATCTAAAAAATTACATTTCGGAATTGTGGGATTTTTTACCTTCCAATTATATCTGTAGTTTTTGCTAAGTATAATATTATAAATATGTGATTTAAAAAAATAATTATGTGATTTTAAGGTTTTTTCTATTTGGTAGGAATATATAATAATTTTTGAGTTAGAAAAGATATGTCAAATTTACTATGGGCATAGAGAAAACAATCTACAAGATAGTGTAGTTTTGATAACATAACTAATTAATGATAAAAAAAATTATTTGTACTCTTGTAATAATGACATTGTAAGACCCCTAACCTATATTAGTTCTTTATTATTCTTGATTTGCTTAATAGAATGCTTAAACCTTAATCTAATCATATGACGAGATTCAATAACATGTCACACTCTTATGTTTTTAGTTTGGTCATGTTTGGTTGATGTTTGAGCTAGTTATGATTGTTTTGGACCAAGTTGCAATTTACCCATGTTAAGGGGTTATATACCAATTTGTCACATGTTGGATGCGCATCACATTTTTTAGCATCATCAGAGAGAGTATGATGTTGGTTGACTCCTTGTTATGCCTTGGTTTGTTGAGGAGAGAAGTGGTGACACCTTGGATGTTGTTTCTAGGGTTTGCTTGAATGCTCTATGTTAGTGTTGACCTTGTGTTGACCACTGATGATCTTGGTCTTTCAGTGACCATCCTTAATGCTTCTTTATGTGTTCTCTATGGTCAAATGTGGTTGGAGTGTATGCGATTTCTCTTCAGTTGAAGAGGGTTGGAAATCACTTTTGGGTCGAAGATGACCTAGGGTTTTGGTTGGTCGCTTGTGTGTCTTTGACCGCTGAGCTTTGTACCCTTACTTTTTCCCTTCGACCAATGGTCATCTAGGAACAAGTGAGTTCACTTGTTCTTCTTGTTTTTCATGACCTATCTTTCATGCATGGTTTTAGTGGTTGTGTGGTTGTTCATTGATGGATAAGTGGCACCTATGTGCATGACACCTAACCCCTTCCACCTCTCTCTACAATTGAGTATATGTACCCTATTGATGCAGTCCTATTTTAGGACTCCATATTGTGCCATTTTGTACTTTATTCACATCAAAACATAGTAGAATGCAAGTTAAATTCCACAATATGAATGTTATTGTCAAATGCACTTATGGACATTCTTTGCATTCTTTTCAGGTACTTGGACCACGGTTTGGATGGATGAGAGAGAAGGAAGGAGTTTTAGGGTTCCTCCACTCATTGAGGGGGTCCAAAGAAGGCACCAAATCTCCCTCAACCTACCCCTTATTGCCAAGGTTTGACATCAAGCAAAGAAGTCCATTGATCATGAATATTGAAGTTAATTTTACTACTGAATACCCCAACATGTCCATGGTGCCAAGGAACGGTGGTGCTGGCTAATGCACAAGTTACAGAGAAATCCCCAATTGTTACAAGCTACAACAACATTTCCACCATGGTCGTGCTACCCAGCACGGCCATTCCATGAAGCCCCCAAAACGGTCATGCTACCCAGCACGGCTGTACTAAATGAAGACAGAATGGGCATGCTAAAGGGAACGACCTCCCCTCCAACTCCACCACCACGACCGTTCTACCTAGCCTCCACCACAGTTGTGCTTCCTAGCACGACCGTGTTACCAACCTCCATTTTACCACTTCAACCTGTTATTTTTCCACTTTCTTGGAACGACTGTTCCACACCACCACGGTCGTTCCCACCTCTACCCACCACGGCTGTGTTGCCCAGCATGGTCGTGCTACCACCTAAACCCGACCATTTTCTGCAATGTTTTTCCAACAATGCCCCTACTTACCCTAGTGCTTTCACCACCATCTATATATACATGGGTGGCGGCCACAACACTAGGTTATCTCCCATTATTCTTCTCCACCAACTCTTGAGCGTTCAATTGCAATCCCTTTGCATTTATGCTCTCTACCCACCGTTTCCACCATAGAAACCTAGTTTCCTAGGATTTCTACCATAACCCCCTCCATTTCCATGCCCATCATCCACCTTGGAGGAAGGATGTCACCCTACAATAGCTAGGAGGTAAAGAAGGAAGATCTACTTTGAGCTCAATGAAGTCATATTCCCTTCTTCCGCTTTCTTTTGCCTTTTCTTTGATTATGTCTAGCTAAGCTCTTAATGGTGGGTTTTTTGGGGTTAAAATGTGACTTTAATACCATGTTGGGGGAAAATAACTTGTAATGAACATAATTTCTTTCTATGATGATCGCCTTTTCTTCTGTCTCATTTCCCATTATCTTGCATGTGATTTTTGCTTTTAAACATAAATTGCTTGCTTTGTGATGCTTGATGACACTTAGCTTCTAGGAGGAATTGGAATGTATGGAGCAATATTAGGAATGGATCTTAGGTCCAATTAGTGGATCCCTAGATAGCCCCCTTTGTTCCTACATACATATCCCTCCTTCTACAAGTGAGTGTGAGATCTAATAGCTAGTGTAAGTGTGATTAGTGCAATTTCCTAGACTTTTCTAAAGGCTAGATGGCTAGTAGCATGAGGTGAAAAACCCTCATCTCTACTCCCATTCCTACCCTTGGCTCTCAATTTCCCTAATACGACTTACCCTAGAAACCTAGACTTCACAAGTCCTACTAGAATTACACCTAACCCTAGTTATCCAACTAGTAGTATATGGTACATTCTAATAGCACTTGCCTTGTTGTTTGGTTTGGTAATCTAGATTTAATTGTGATAATTTCATGCCATGTTGACACCCCCAACTAATTTCAGATCACATTCCCCAACGACCCACCTACCCAATCCATTGCTTTAAACCCACCTTAGCCTCCTTGCTTGTTAATGCTAGTTTAGCTTAATTTCCATTGTTTCTTCTAGATAATTGCTTAGTCTTGCTAGCTAGGGTTAATCTAGATTCTTTCTTGCTCTAGTGTTTAACTTAGTTCTTAGTTACTAATTGCCTTACTAGAGTAGTGTAGATCACCTTTCTCTTGTTTATTCAAGTACTCAATCTAGTTACTTAGACCTAACTTGCCTAGGTTAATCTAGTTTTTGGTAATATAGTTTTCATATTGTCTTTACATGTTTGCTTGCTTAGTGTAATCAAACCAAAACCCCTTTTAAACACTTCAACCCTAATCTCCAATTTAGGACGTAGAAAACACTAACTTAGCTCTAGTGTCCCCTCTATCCCTGAGGATCGATCCCTATATTTGCCTCTTATCTTTACTACAATAGTACCCCATGCGCTTGTGAGTGACCAATTTAGCATTGTGACTGAGTCTTTTTAGGGTTTTTATAAATTTCGAAAGATCCCAAGTGTGTTTGAGTTACATGAGGCACATCTAATCAAACTTAATTGGTTAGTATGTGCACCTCTAGCATGTCGCACCAAGCTTTCTGGCACTATTTTCGGGGATAGAGGGGTTCAGCCTAGTTAGTTAGCGTAGCTTAGCCTTTCCTATTGCCCTCATCATTGCTATTCTTTATTCTTTGTTCACTTTTGCATATTGTCATTCTAACTTGGTTTCTTGTTGCTTGTTTGTGTATTGTGCAGGTGAAAGTTGTGCATGCGCCATACACATTCTACTTGTACTGACTTAGTGTTGTACAACCTTGAGATAGGTAGGAGGAGACTCTAAACTCACCGCAAGCAACATCAAGCAGCCAACATGGAAGAAAACAAACCTCATGGAAATGCTCAACCATAGACCAAGTTCCCCCTCCATGAGTATTTCACCCTAGGGAACTACAATTCCCCCATTGCCACCCTTGTTGACCAAATGTCAGGTCAACAATTCTCCATTCCACCCACACTTGTTGGACTCCTCGCTACCTACTATGGGATGGAGAATGAAAATCCCTACCATCATATTGACGCCTTCCTTGAGACTTGTTCCACCTTTTGTACCCCCTGCTGCCACCAATGACTCCATCCAGAGGACTCTCTACCATTTCTCTCTAAAGGAAAAGGCCAAAGAATGTACATTTCAAAGTCAGAGCTGGTGACTTGGAATGCAGTCAAAAATGAGTTTCTCAAAAAGTTCTTTCCAATTGCCAAGCTGACTCAAATGCGAAGATGTATCACCACCTTTGCCCAGAAGTAAAGTGAACCTTTCCATGAGGCGTGGGAAAGATTCCTGAAGCTCCTACGCGACTGTCCTCATCATGGGGTACCCTTGTGGTAGCTGGTCCAAGCTTTCTACACCGGCCTTGAAGAGTTAAGCCAGAACAATGTTGACACGTCATGTGGAGGCACATTCATGGTGAAGCCACCTGAGGAGTCATGGCCATTGTTTGAACACCTTGCTGAAAAATTCTCGCCATCCAGTTTCTACTAAAGGGGAATAGTGTGGCTAGAACTACACCCCTCCACCTCCTCCTGTAGATCCATCCTAGACCACTGCCAACCCTGACATGATGAAGATGATGGCAGACATGATGAATATGATGAAGAGCCAAGCTCGTGGTTCTTCTAGTCAATCCACCATGGCGGTTGAAGCTGAAGAATGGGAAGTTCATGCTTTGCACTCTTTTGGCAACTGGAACAACCAAGGTCTTATGTCCAACACTTTCACTCTCGTGTGGAGACACCATCCTAACTTTTCATGGAAATAAAAAAATGAAGATCGTCAAGGACAAGGGAAGCCAAGGCCAAGGTATAGCTCAAACTTTGAAGATGAAGTGCTTGGAAGATTGAGAAGTTTGGATGAGGTAAAGAAAGATGTGTCCTCTCTTAGGCAATCCATTAACCGTCTTGAGCAAAGATTGGACCAAATATCACTTTCACTTGCTAGGAGGGAGGAAGGAAGACTCCCATCCCAACCAATGCCAAATATGAACAATGACTGCACTTTCATGGGAAATGCTCAAGGTTCATATGCTCCACCTTCATATCAAGCACCACAAAACCCCTATTATCTACCACCCCTCAAGCTCCTCTACAACTATCAATGTACTCCACCTACACCTCACTCATACCAATAGCCCCCTCCACAATATCACTCCCATCCACAACAACCACAACTACAAAAACAACCCCAGCCACATCTCATCCTTCAAAACCACAACTCACCCCAACAAAGACCACCACCACCTCAATAACAACATCCAAATCCATAAGCTTCATCCTCCTCTACCGATGAGCAAGTGAAGACGATGATGGTTTTGAGGAGTGGCTAAACTTTGAAGCAGCCCCATGATACTGTTGTTGATAGTGTAGCTAGTGAGGATAGAGGTGATACCGTGATCATACATGTTGATATTGAGATCCAACTTGATGATACTATGAAAGGAACTAGAGTTGTTATCGTGACACCGAGTAGTGACACCATGATTCCTGTGATTCCAGGTGATGATTCTGTGGATCCGGGTCATTTGGGAGCCCAAATTCCCCCGTGTCCTGATGCACTTAAGGAGCCTTCTATTGAGAGAAGAAAGAAGAAACATACTAAAGATATCATGTAAACTTTTAAAAAAGTGAAGATTTAAATTCCTTTGCTTGATGCGGTCAAACAAATCCCTTCCTATGCCATGTTTCTGAAAGATTTGTCCACTTTTAAAAGAAAAACAATGGGGAGAACACCCAAGAAAGTCAAGCTCACCGAGCAAGTGAGCTCAATTCTACAGCACACCATGCCAAGAAAGAGGAAAGACTCCAGTTCTCCTATCATTTCATGTTACATCGGAGCACACTGCGTAGACCAAGACCTTCTAGACTTAGGTTCTAGCATGAACTTCATGCCATATGATGTGTTTGTCGAGCTCCAAATGGGACAATTAGGTCCAGCTCATTACACTTTGCAGTTAGTCGACCGATCAATCAAGACGCCTAGAGGGCATGTTGATGATGTGCTAGTTAGACTTGATGATGAGACTTCTACATTCTTCCTCACTGACATTATTGTGCTAGATATCAAAAAGGACACAAGAAGAGTACTTATAATCTTGGGGAGGCCCTTATTAGCTACAGTTGACTTCGTGATACATGTGATAACCAAGACCATGTATGTAACATTCATGCACATGATGATCCGGTTGAACATCTTCAAGTCTTCAGCTACATCTGAGGTGATAGGCACCACAGAAGAAGATAATGCCTTGATGAGATTGTGGAGAAGTGCCTACCTATGTGGATTTAGACTACCACTCAAGGTAGAGGTTTAGATCCCATTGTTGAGTTCCCCAATGATGATGATGAAGAGGATGAAGTGAACGAGCTAGCCTTGGTGGCTGCAAGAGAGGACCTCCCATCAACTTTTGAGCTGTTGAAGAACGCTCTTGAAGAACCTCCAACTCTTGAGCTCAAGTCACACCCCAAAGGATTGAAGTATGCTTTTCTAGGCTCCAATGACACCCTCCCGGTGATCATTTCTTCCATTCTCTCTCCGAAACAAGAAGAAGCACTGATGAAAGTCCTAAAGAAGAACATTCATGCCATTGGATGGTCCATTGTTGATTTGAAGGGTATTGATCCCTCCACTTGTGTGCGTAGGATCTATTTGGAGGATGATGCAAGGTCAACCTACCAAATGCAAAGGCGGTTGAACCCAAATTTGAAGGAAGTTGTGACCCAAGAGGTCGTGAAATTGTTAGATGCTGGGATTATTTATCCAATCTGTGATAGCACATGGGTGAGTCCCATCCATGTTATACCAAAGATGGGTGGGAGCACAGTAGTAGAGAATGCTAATGATGAGATGATGCTAGTTAGAGAAGAATCCAAATGGAGAATGTGTAGACTACAAAATTCTCATTGAGAAGACTAAGAAGGACCATTATCCTCTTCCATTTCACTTGCTCGAGTGGTACTTTTGCATACCGAAGAATGCCATTTGGGTTGTGTAATGCCCCTTCCACTTTCTAGAGATGCGTGACCTCAATTTTTGCTGACATACTTGATTCGACACTTGAAGTGTTTATGGATGATTTCTCAGTTTTTGGTAAAACCTTTGACGAGTCTTTGCTCCATTTGGATGCCATTATTGAGAGATGCATCAAGGTTCACCACATCCTATCTTGGGAAAAGTTCCATTTCATGTTGGCCAAAGTCATTGTTCTAGGCCACTGAGTTTTAAAAGATGGTATTGAGGTTGATAATGCCAAGGTGGGCCTCATTTCTACTCTCACCATTCCTTCCATAGTAAGACATGTCCGGTCTTTCTTGGGACATGCATGCTTCTATCTCCATTTCATCAAGGATTTTAGTAAAATCTCAAGACCTCTATGTCATTTGTTGGAAAAAGATGTTGAATTTCACTTTGGTGACAAGTGTGTTGAAGCCTTTTGATGATAAGTGTGTTGAAGCCTTCAACCACTTGAAAGAAAAGCTCATTCTACTCCTATAATGCAACCCTTAGACTTCTCTTTCCATTTGAGATCATGATTGATGCATCTGATATGGTACTGGGGGTTGTGCTGGGCCAAAGAGTTGGCCAAATTTCACATGCCATCTATTATGCTAGCAAGACTCTAGACAAAGCACAAAGGAACTACACGACTATAGAAAAAGAGTTGCTTGGGGTTATCTTTTCTCTTGACAAGTTTCAATCATATCTTTTTCAAAACAAGGTAGTGATATACACGGACCATGCCGCATTGAAGAATCTCATGGCGAAGAAAGACTCAAAGCCAAGGTTGATCTGTTGGATCTTGTTGCTTTAAGTGTTTGATATTGAGATTGTGGACAAGAAGAGAGTGGAAAATTTTTCCACCAACCATCTCTCCCAAATTGAAGCACCCTTTAATGATACAAATAGAATCAAAGAAACAATGTCACATGAGCAACTCTTCCTACTCTCATCCACTCAAAGGCCATGGTATAAACACATAGCTAACTTCTTAGCTAGTGGAAGGATACTAAGCACATGGATAAGCGAGGAAAGCAAAAGGTTGTTTTCTATGGTCAAAAATTATGTTTGGGATGGTCCTCGTCTTTTCAAATATTTCCCCTACCAACTGATTAGGAGATTTATTCCCAAGATGGAGCAGTAAGAAATTCTATATATGTGTCATTCCGAGGTATGTGGTGGCCATTTTGGTGGAAAAAGCATGGATGCCAAGGTTCTCCAAAGTGGATTCTATTGGCCCTCCTTGTTTAAAGACTCTGATGAATTTTGCAAGTGTTGTTTGAAGTGCCAAAAGATAGGCACTATCTCAAAGAGAGACGTGATGCCTCTATCACACATTCTTGTGGTGGAGTTGTTTGATGTTTGGGGGATTGACTTCATGGGTCCTTTTCCTCCCTCTTTTGGATATGTCTACATTTTAGTTGATATGGATTACGTGTCAAAGTGGATTGAGGCTGTTGTAAATAGAAGAAATGATCAAAAAGTGGTGTGTGACTTCATGAAATTAAATATCTTTAGCCGGTTTGGCATTCCAAGAGCAATGATTAGTGATGGGGGAAGTCACTACATCCATCGCACTTTTGAAGGATTGCTTAAGAAACCTAGAGTGAATCATCGTGTGGCTACTCCTTACCACCCCCAAACAAGTGGTCAAGTTGAGTTAGCCAATCGGGAGATAAAGCTCATTCTAGAAAAGATGGTAGACCAGACCACAAGGGTTGGTCGCTACGTCTTAATGAGGTGTTATGGGCTTATAGGACTGCATACAAAGCCCCAATTGGCACCACACCATTCAAGCTTATTTTTGGCAAAATCTGCCATTTATCCATTGAGATGCAACATAAGGCATTGTGGGCTTTGAGGGCCATGGACTTTTATGGAAAGAATGCTGGGATGAAGAGAAAGTTTCAGCTGAATGAATTAGAGGAGATGTGACATGAAGCTTATGAAATTCCAAGTGCTACAAATAGAGAACAAAGTTTCTACATGATAAGATGATAAAAAAGAAAGATTTTGAGCCCGAAAAATGGGTATGGCTGTATAACTCAAGGATGATGTTCTTTCCCCAAAAACTCCAGTCTAGATGGGAAGGGCCTTATCTAATAAAAAAGGTGTATTCATCCAGAGCTGTGTTGATTTATGAGAAAGGAGCTATAGAATTTACGGTGAATGGTCAAAGGTTGAAATCAATTGTGGAAGTAGGTTCAGACAAAGCCAATCAAAGCTTTGATATTGTGATGCTAGTGGAGGAACATCAGATTGATGAGGAGATGTGCTTGAATGACTACTACAGAAATGGCTTATGAAGTCACTTTCCAGTCGTCAGTTATTAACGACAAACCGATGCCTAAAACATACAGCGTCGGTTTAAAACAAAAACCGACATATATCGGAGAGGAGTGGCCAGACACGAGTATCGCTTTCTATTTAGCGTCGGTTCTAGAATAAACAACCGACGCCTAAAGTAGCCCGCAAAATCCAATTTTTTCGAGCAAAAAAAATTGCGCCAAAGTATCAGATACAATGTCGATGTTTTACCTAATAACCGACATTGAATGAAGATAAAATTTGCGCCAAAAGTTACAATATGGGCATCGGTTTTCTTAGAATAACCGACGCTGATAAGGTGCGTGCTCCGTCCCCGCCAAAAAAATTAGGGTAAAGGAATGTCCAATTAACGTCGGTTGTCTTTTGATAACCGACGCCTAATAGTAAAGGTGTCGGTTGGTATGGATAACCGACGCCGTTTAGTAACTTAATAGCCCCCACGCACAGCGAACTCTTTTCCCTTTCTCTTCTATTTCACTGAGATCGTGCGATTTTGCTCCGACGATTCCCGACCCTGTTGCGTCGCCGCCACCTGCTACTGCATCGCCTGCCTCCACGCCGCCACCTACTGCTGCTGCAGCTGCTCGCCACCACCTCTGCCTACCTCTCCTTCTCTACTCACCGCCGGTGCCGCCGCCTGCTGCTTCGTCACCTGCCTCTGTGCCGCCGCCTACTGCTGCTGCTCACCACTAGTGCCCTCTCCTTCTCTGCTTGACACCGACACCTCTCCTTCTCTGCTCGCCTACTTCCGTGCCGTCTCCTGCCATTGGTGTGCTCACTGCCTCCGCCGTCTCCACGCTGCTACCAACATCCAACAGTAGGCCCTCCTTTCTTCATCACTGGTTCTCCTGCTCTTCTTCTTTCTTCTCCCTCTCCTTACCAACAGCAACCACGGCCGTGTGGGCTGGCACGGCCGTGGCTGTGTTGGCCGACCACATGGCCGTGCTACCCAGGCTGCTGTTGGGCATTTTTTTATTTTTTTTAAGTTATTTACTTATTGGTAACTTGATAAATAACTCATATACACTGATCTATGGCAATGCCTTAGTTGATCACTCTTTATATTAGAGATGCAAGCCTGTACATTAAGTAATTTTTGAAAGTAAAATAATTATTGACTATAATATATTGAACTTATATACAATACATGTTCTATGATAAGCCTTAGTAATCGGGTACTGCTGTATATCCAAGTAAATTACATGTAACTAATCATGACATAGATTTTAGAATGCATACTTTGGTTAAATGTACTGCTGTAATTTTTGATCAAGTGATGATATGTAAATGTAGTAATAAGTTAGTAAGGTATCAATGATAAGTCTGCTGTAATGTGATACAAAATAGTTATTTTATCATGCATATCTTAATACTTTTTTGTTTTATAGTTGTATAGGGTGTTTTATGTGTGACAAGTCTATTGTTTAATAGTTTAGCTATAATCATTGTTTTATAGTTGTGTTATAAAGTATTTGGGTGTTTAGTATGGTTATTTAGGGTGTTCAGATATGTATAAATGTTCCAAAAAGTATAGTATATATATGCATACAGGTGCATGTTTTATAAAATTGTATAGAAAATCAAAACCCGTTCTTGGTGAGAATCCTAATCACCCTTCTTGCTTAATGATGAACTGTAATGCACACATGTGACATGCTTTGAATGTAAATGATGAACTTTTCCCTAAATTTCCAATCATGCTTTTAAAGACATCAATAATCACCCTAACTTGAAGAACTAGGATTTTAGGTATAAGAATGACAACACATTATTTGTTGGCCTAGAAACTCGTCCAAGATTTACTCATTAGGAGTAAATCTTGGATAGTCCCCGGTTTGGGACTGTTCTTGAACACCTATTCTCACTTAGGATGTAAGTGTATAATGTGTATTGGGTTTTCAAGAAAATTTCGGCAACATTTCCCCATTTGTTCTCTAAGTACATATGTACTTGGAGAATAGTGGGGAAATGCAGCCGAAATTTTCTTGAAATCCCAATACACATTATACACTTACTAGTGAGATTAGATGTTCAAGAATGGGATAGGTGGTACACATTTATTATATATAATAATGACATCACA
Organism: Alisma plantago-aquatica; assembly: GCA_963693085.1. Lineage (NCBI taxonomy): Eukaryota > Viridiplantae > Streptophyta > Magnoliopsida > Alismatales > Alismataceae > Alisma > Alisma plantago-aquatica. Next base: position 98,123,303 of record OY856412.1, on the reverse strand, counting down.
TGTATTTGTTAACCCTAGACCCTAATCGTGTTGTAATATATACTTATTTTATCTTTGATCATAGAATGGATAGATCATGGATGTCCATTCGCAATCGCTGCACCCCAGAGTTTATTTCTGGTCTTGACCAGTTTATTAGATTTGCCGAGGAACATAGGAAACAACCTGGAGATAGGTTCTACTGTCCATGTAGGCATTGCGGTAACAACTTGAAAGTCAACACTGGTGACGAAATCAAAAGTCATGTCATGTGCAACGGGATTATACAAGGCTATACAGAATGGCACTGGCATGGAGAGATTTCAAACCCGAAACCAGTGGATGTCGATAGCAGTGCTTGTGTGGAAGAAGAAATTGCCTACGATGACGTAGATGTGAATGAACCAGTTCCAGTAGACATCATTGATGCGATGCTGAATAGCTGTGGGGTAGAGCACACCAATCCATCTCCCATTTTTAGAAACATTGTGCATGACGCTAAGATGCCGTTATACACAGGTTGTACTAAGTTTACGAAGCTTAGTGATGTGTTGAAATTGTATAAGCTGAAAGCTAAGAATAGATGGAGCGACAAAAGCTTCACGTCATTGTTGTCTTTGATGAAAGAAATGTTTCCTGAAGGAAACGAGCTGCCAATCTCAACATACCAGGTAAAGAAATTGTTTTGCCCAATGGGAATGGATGCCAAGAAGATACACGCATGCCCGAATGATTGTGTATTATTTCAAAAGGACTATGCGGATTTGAAAGATTATCCAAAATGTGGTGCGTCACGGTATAAATTGACGACTTCGGGGGAGTCCAAAACTGGTTCTCCTGCCAAGGTGATGTGGTATCTACCTATAATATTACAGTTTCAATGCTTGTTTTCCAATCCGATAGATGCGAAGAATTTGAGGTGGCATGCAGATGTTAAGAAAAATAATGATGGGATCCTACGACATGCGTCTGATTCCCCACAGTGGAAGAAGATTGATCTATTGTACCCTGAATTTGGTGAAGAAGTCAGGAATCTAAGACTTGGGCTTTGTACAGACGGGATGAATCCGTACGGGACATTGAGCAGCCAACATAGCACTTGGCCAGTCATGCTTGTTATATACAATCTTCCTCCCTGGCTGTGTATGGAAAATAAGTATGTAATGCTGTCGTTGTTGATATCGGGCCCTAAACAACCTGGAAATGACATCGATGTTTATCTTGAACCTCTGATTGATGACTTAAACAAACTCTGGGGTGAAGGTGTGATGACCTATGACGCTTCACGAAGAGAGACATTTTCGTTTGCATGCTATGTTGTTTTTCACTATTAATGACTTTCTAGCATATGGGAATTTGTCTGGATATAGTGTCAAAGGATCTAAAGTGTGTCCTATATGTGAAGAGAACACTGATTCAACAAGACTAAAACATGGCGGTAAGAATGTATATCTCGATCATCGAAGGTTTCTTCCAAAATTCCATCCGTATCATAGGAAGCGCAAAGCATTCAATGGATTGAATGAGGAACGGAGTGCACCTAAACCTATACCAGGGGAGGTTGTTTATGAAAGAGTAAAAGACTTTGTCAATGAATTTGGTAAGAGATCACAATGTACTATGGCCACACGGAGTGACAAATCTTTATTCAAGAAGAAGTCAATATTTTGGGATCTTCCTTATTGGAGTTCTTTGACAGTCAGGCATTGTATCGATGTCATGCACATTGAGAAAAATGTTTGTGATAGTGTCATTGGTACTTTGTTGAATATACCGGGTAAGACTAAAGATGGGATAAAATCCAGACTGGACCTACGTGAAATGGGAATAAGGTCAGAATTAACATAATTTCGTGAAATGGGAAATCGGAGAACATACTTACCTCCCGCTTGTTACACATTGTCTAGAAAGGAGAAGAAAGCTTTTTGTGAATGTTTGGTAAATGTTAAGGTGCCACAAGGTTACTCATCCAACATCCATAGATTGGTATCAATGAAAGATCTGAAGTTGATAGGTCTTAAATCTCATGATTGTCACACTCTAATGCAACAAATATTGCCTGTGGCAATTAGATCTATATTTCCGAAGCATGTAAGGTTTGCAATCACCAGACTTTGTTTCTTTTTCAACAGTCTGTGCAGCAAAGTTATTGACCCTGATACTCTCGATAAATTGCAAAGAGAAGTGGTTGTTACCCTATGTCATCTTGAGATGTATTTTCCTCCGTCGTTCTTTGATATCATGGTACATCTTGTTGTCCACTTGACTAGGGATGTGAAAATGTTGGGACCAGTTTTCTTGCATTGGATGTATCCCTTTGAACGATACATGAGTGTTTTTAAAATTGATGTTCGAAACCGTTATCAGCCTGAAGGGAGTATTATCGAGGGTTATGTGGTGAGAGAGGTTATGGATTTTCGCAATGACTTTCTCAGTGGTAATGACACTCCTGATAATGACAAGAATATTGACGAGCAATTTGGCAAAGGAATTTTGGGATCACGTGTGAAAGTAATCAGCCGTGAGCAGTTGGAACAAGGTCACTTGTATATTTTACACAACATGGACGAAGTGAACGTTTATATCGAGGAACATACCGATTTCATCAAGAGACAATATCCTCAAGCCAATACAATGTGGCTTGCTAGAGAGCATAACAAGACATTCATTAAGTGGTTTGAAAATAAAGTCTTACATCAACTATCTCAAACACTAGATGATATTACTGAAACTATCAAATGCCTCGCCTTTAAACCAAAATTGACTGTTATGTCTTATGAAGGGTATGACATTAATGGATTCACATATTACACTAAGCGCCAAGATGATAAGAGTGTCGTCCAAATTAGTGGGGTCACCCTTCAAGCATCGACTATGTTTTTTGCAAGTGCAAAGGATAAGAGTCCACATGAAGCTAAAATGTCATATTACAGTGTCATTGAAGACATATGGGAGTTTGACTACATAGATTTCAGAATTCTGCTCTTCAAATGTAATTGGGTTGATAACACCAAAGGAGTTATAGTGGATGAATTGGGTTTCACTTTAGTGAACTTTGAAAATATTGGCGAGAAGGATGAACCATTCATATTGGCATCACATGCGAAACAAGTATTTTATATCGATGATCCTACAAATGATAAATGGTCGGTTGTTCTTCATGGTAAAAGACAGTTCATTGAAGATCCTATAGATGAAGAACAATACTATGATAAGTATGATGACTCCAGTCCATTCTCAGTTGGGTTGCCAACACCAGCAAATATTGAAGCTAATGATGACTTGTATGTGCGCGAAGATCACAATGAAGGATTGTTAATTGATAAAAAATCACAATATTAGAGGCATGTTTATACAATGTTTTTTTATATGTTTTATTTTTCTGAATGTGAACTTTACAATGTGAATTTTACAATGTGAATTACTTTATAATGTGAACTTTACAATGTGAATGTGAACTTTACAATGTGAATTTTACAATGTGAATTACTTTATAATGTGAACTTTACAATGTGAATTACTTTACAATGTGAATGTGAACTTTACAATGTGAGCTTTACAATTTGAATTACTTTACAATGTAAACTTTACAATGTGAATGTGAATTTTCAGATGGCTGAGCATATTCCTGATGACCATGCTGATGATTACCGTGAGGGTGAGGACATCAATGCGCCGCCTCACAATGTATGTTTTAAAAATATATCATATATTTATATGTATATGTCCATTTATAGTTATATCTTGTAAATGTATTTATTTTGTCAAATTTTAGGTTGATGATGCACATGTACCATCTGAAGCACTTGAGGCACTTGATCAGCAACACCAAAAAGTTGACAGGAGAAGGGGCATCACTATGATGAAGAAGTTAATAGCGCAAAAGGGTAATGGACCCAAACTTGTTGTGGATTTTGATAATGCAGGAAATGCATCTGGTGTGAATCGCAATTCATTTGTTTCATATCTTGGGTATGTTACTCACAGCCATTGCAGTTGTATGACAGATTCTTGGCATAAAGTTTCTAAGGAGAAGAAAGACGTAATATGGAGGGATTTATGCGTGAGTTATTATTAATTTGCAATTATATTTTGTAGATTACTAATTTTTTGGATACTAGTTAATAGCAATTCTAATTTGCAGAGTATATTTGAATTGGATGAAAAGCTGCATCGTAAATGCGTGATGCAACACTGTGGGAGAGTCCTAAGGAACTATAGGACAAATATCACCCGAGAATACATAAAAGAAGCTGACAAGAGGAAGAAGACAGCCACTGAACAGTGGAACTTCCTGGACAAAGAAGAATGGGACACATTTGTTGCTTCAAGACAAACAGATGAATTCAAGGTATTAGGCGTCAGTCCCAATCTCATTAATATATGTTGTATTCACCTATTCAAGATTAACATTTACTATTACTAACCAAATCATTAATGTGCATACTAACTAGGCCCTCAGTGAGGCACAAAGATCAAGGCGTGCACTGAATGTGCATGACCACACAATGGGTCCAAGGGGGTATGCAGGCATTCACCAAAGACTACAGTCTGAGGCTACTGCTCAGTCTGCTGCTACTCAGGAGTCCTCCACTGTAGGTAGCACACCTCTGCCTCGCCATGATATCTGGATAGCTGGGAGGCAAACTAAGAAGGGAGAAATAAGCAAGTCTGCAACTGCTGAGGTGGCTGCAAAAATGGTAAAATACAACTCTTACAGCAATCGTTCAAATATTGATTATTTGTGGTGTTTACTTAATTACAAATTTTTGTTTTGGAGATTAGCAGGAGCTGCACGAGCCGAGGAAACAAGGCAAGTTCATCCCTGAGGGCACAAGGGATGAATTGACAGTTGCTCTGGGTAACCCAGAGCATCCTGGACGTGTTAGGGCTGCAGGCGCTGGTGTGGGAATCAAATCTTTTTTTGGGCCATCCTAGCGCAAACATGTCCCAAAAGTGGGACTTTCACAAGAAGAGGTAACATATTCTTTCTTTATAATGTTACTATAAAAAGAGAATTGAATAATCAGAAGCTAACGTTTCTTTTATCCATGTATAGGTAGATAAGCTAGTTGATAGGAAACTAGAAGAAGCACTGAAAAAGTGGCAGGCATCTCAGACCGCCATTCAGCAGACAGTACCTATCATAGCATCCCACTCTACTCCTACTGCAGAGGTTGGGAGTAATCTTATAGACCCACCACCTAGCACATCCACTATAAGTAATTTTATGACATAGTAACTAGTTTTTTAATTCAAGATGATATGTTTTCAAGATGATATGTATATATGTATATAACATTCTTTACACAAAAATTTGTAGGGGTTGAAGTCATGTCGTCTAAAAGTTTATGAATATGTCGTTGCAGAGGCGTCAACTTACCCATCCCTACCAGGAGAAATGTTTCACGGGTCTCCATTACCAGCTGGTTGGATTCATGTGAGCCCGGTACATATATTCCCCAAGTGGATGGATCTTCCATTGCCATATGCCCACCCAAATTGTGAAACACTTGGTGAGGCACTAGGCGGAGTGATATTGTGGCTAAAAGAGGATGTCATCTTTACTGAAATTGTATGGTAAATTTACATTACGTTAAATTGTTAGTGTGTGTATATGATGTCAGTTGATCTGAAATTATTATATATATATACAGGTTAAAAAGAAGACACCCACAACATCTAGGCCTCCACTTCCACCTCCTGCATTACCCAGTTGGGTTCAACAGGACCTAACTGTCACGTTAGGTCCTAACTGTAGGGGTATGGCAATATGGTTAGGCGAACATGATATAAACTGCCCTATAACTGTTTCTATAGATTCAGATGTTGCAGGTCAATCATACGAAAGCAAACTATTTATACAAGATATTTTGGAGTTGTTTCGATATGATTGGCTAAATACAACTGTGATAGAGCTATGGATAAGGTGAGATCTTCTTTATACATCCATATACCTTGTGTAGGATCTGGTGATATGGTTTCTTATTTATTAATGCATGCGTAATTAATACATATTTTGCAGCTACTTAGACAAGATATGTGCAGATTTTGCATTCGAACATGTAGGATTTTTTATTCCATCTTTGATTAGTCTAGTAGCTAAAGACCCTCCGTCAGTTCAACAATACTGCTGTGAGGCTGTTTCAATTTTTGCTCAAAAAAAGAAGACGATGATAATGGCTCCATTCAATGTAGAGTAAGTTTACTTTGCTTAATATAATTTGGACTTAAGAAAATTACATTTTTATTGTGGATTTTGAGTTATTAATTTTTAACTTTTTTACCTCTAGTGGTATGCATTGGGAGTTACTGGTTATTGTCCCCGAGATGTTCACTGTCTATTATCTAGATCCTAAGGGGAGTAAATTGAATACAAAATATGGACACATAATGAAAATGGCATTATTCCAGTGAGAAATATTTCATTTTCATATCCGTTAACATATGTTATTACATTACTATTTAATTATGCAATGTACTGTGTTACATTAACATGTAGGGGTTTTGATGAGTTCAAAAAGGCTGGAGGAAAGGTCCCCAAGAAAAAGAACCAGCCAATAATTTAGAAGAACGTGAAAGTAAGTTCCCGACTGCAATATATGTATATATTATTTATGTGAACAATGCTTAATTAGTTGTATTTTTTAATATTTTGTATGTTTGAATTTATAGTGTGCCACACAAGACAACGGATGGGCATGTGGATACTACGTGATGCGATTTATGCACATGATTATCAAATATGCCGCAATGGACATTGATTGTATTGCTGAGGTATTATAGAGTCTCATTAGATAATATGAAATATATCAATCTTATTTATAGCTCATTAATTATATATATACATTATTCTCTTTACAGGTGTTTACAACTGACCACACTATAGGAAATGCCTTACCAGATGTACATGCTCCCTATACAAGTAGTGGGGGATTTAAGAGGAGAATTAAATGAAGTAAGAGAAGAATGGGCAACAGTCATACAAGTAGTGGGGGATTTAAGATATAATTGGGATGTTGATAGCGAATAATGACTAAAGAATGATATTTTGTAAATGAATTTCTGAATTATAATATATGTGTGAATGTTTCTACATGTCTGGATGTTTCTACATGTGTCTGAGTGAAAATGAATGAAACTGTTGGTTGCTATATGAATGTTTCTATATGTGAATGTGAAAATGAATGAAACTACAGATTGCTAGCTACATGAATATTTCTAAATGTGTGAAAATCAAATGGAACTGCAGGTTGCATTGCTAAATGTGTGAATATCTTTGTTGTTTTTTGCAGGTTTGTGGCCTATTGTTGGCTAATATCAATGGATGTCGTAAAACCTGCAGTTCATAACTGAAATGCAGGTTTCTCATCCTGCGACCAGCCATACAGCAGGTCTGCAGACCTACAGCAAAAAAAAAACAAAAAATAGGCGTCGGTTATTTGTATAAAACTGACGCCAAATAGTTACAATATCGGTTTGTAATAGAAACCGACGTCTATTTCCTTAACACCACGGCCGTGCTGGCCAGCACAGCTGTGGCAGCGGACCAGACACCACGGCCGTGCTGTCCAGCACGGCCGTGTTGGGATATATGGCATCGGTTATTAGGTAATAACCGACGCCTATAGTGCCCAAGTTGGCGCCCTTCTGTGGCGCGAAGGTATATGGCGTCAGTTTCTTAGGTAATAACCGACGCCTATAGTGCCCTGTTGGCACGTTTTCATTGGCGTGCGAAGGGTTTTGGTGTCGGTTTTTGAACCGACGCATAACGGCTGGACTTTTAGCGTCGCCCACATAGGTGTCGCTTAGAAACCGACACTAAAGGCCTTAAATAACTGACACTAAAGGTCGGTTATGTACTAGTGGAACATGAGAGGGACATTTACTTCAAAGATGCTATGGGAATCTCACGAGGATGAATGAAGTCAATAATCAATAAGAGTGGATGAAGGCATAAAATTTAGTGCTAGTGGGAGGCAACCCACATAGGTTTGGGAACTTTTTCACCCAACCTTCTCTTTTTGATACTTTTACTTTGTTTTCACATGATTCCAATAATACACATACGCACACTTGTGGTTGGTAGTTTTGTTTTAGTTTTGATGATTTTTCAGGTGAAATAGGTGAATGTTGAGAGATGATGCACATTTTAGTGCAATATGATTGATATAACATTAAGTGGGTCGATTAAAGTGATTGGAGAATGATTGATAGAATGATTTGATGATTTTCAAAGATTTTTTTAACTTGGAGGACCCAGCAGAGCCATGCTGCCATGGAACCGTCGTGTTGTCTTTGTGCATTTTAACATGGAATTTTTGAGTTTTGGGCATGGGCAGCATGACCGTGCTGGCACCCCGTTAGAACAGATGTGCTGGCCCGGGCCTAGTACTTAAGTTGCTTGATTTTGCCCGACCCAGCATGACCCAAAGTTTATTTTTGTGACAGAGCACGGTCGTTTCGCGTGGAGTGGTGACTAGGGAGAGCCTCCTTCACCCCCAAATAACCTCCTCTTTCTACCAAACTTCAGATTTGAGTTCCCCTTTGTCACACCCTGATCCCACAATTACCACTAATCATGAGATTAGGGCATGACAGGAGGATTCAACGTAATACAAATACACCCTTAACTTTTTTCTTTTATTAATCACTAAAATTTTATCTAAAGGAGAATCTCATAATTTGGAAAATACTAAAATCTTACTTAAACTTGCGGAAGTAAACTTATTGTTTCTAAATCTTGAATGATACCTCAGAGTTTAAACAACATATTACATCTTACTTGTGGAATATAAAGTGCAATAGTTAATTTAAAACTAAACTACATATTACATTTCATTCTCTCTCTCTACCATACCACATGACCAAGGACTAAGGGGAAAGGATTAAGACACGTCTAACTAACTACGAATGACCTTCTAAGAACTTGGGTGATAGGATCCTTTAGCTTCCTCATGTCGACGCTGACCTAAAAAATGTTTCAGTAGTTTGGTGAGATATTGGCTCAGTGAATAGAATTTCACCCAACTATCGTAGATAACTCATTTTATGATTATTAATTGAAATAAAATACAAGATAATACTATTATGGGAAAATCTAATAAATATAATTTAAATGAAAAAATGTCAACATTTCATTAAGAAAACAACTACTGCAAGGCTCTAGATATGATTAAATAATAGAGAATACTAAAATTTGATTTAAATGACAATTGTTGTGAAACTAACTCAAATCTTTCTTAACTCTTTAACTTATAAAACTCTGTGAACCTATATGAACATATTTTATCTTATGCCCTAATCATATGTAGTGTACTCTACATATGAAGACTCGTAGTGAACTACGATCCCACCATACAAGACTTAGCCGACACCCTGAGATAGCTAAGTCTGACTGATGTCTTGGTCTGCAATAGGAAAATTGGTTCTCTGGCCTTGACACTCCTATTGTGCCATAAACTAGACTCCTCCTCTAGGCTGAGTACACAGGCAGAGGGTCTGAGATGCTCTGTGGGCCTCATCTTGGTACGCTCTATGGGTACCTCTGGGTTACCACTGGGACTTTTGGTTCATGTTGCGTAACCTATCTTCTCTTAGGATACTTCCTCAAGGGCTTCATCTTCCTGCATGCTCTGTGGGTGCGTTATGACCCCCGTATACTGGACACACTTCCAGGGTAGGTCATTTCATCCCTAAGGCACAGACCTCACATAGGGATTCTATGTGTCAGGGCCCTTAATCTATTATTTTATTATTCTAGAAAATCTCTTTCTACAGTGCATCTCTCTCTTACTTGTTCTTGGCTTTGGTATCTCTATGGTACCGTGTCTATTTACTTGAACTTTACAACATGACATGAATATCATTCTAAATTTGACAGAGCAGTATATTCAAGCATTGCAAATGCTGAGAGATTTGACATATTAAGCATGCAGGCAGATTTTAATTTCTTAAATAAACTTAATACATGTCCACTTGTAATTTACTGAGAAATCAACATTACTATGCATGCAAGAAGACTAAAATTCTTAAATAAATAGATTTCATGTCAACTTGGCACATATAAACTGAAATCATACAATTGAACATCGTAACACACTAACAAGAGTTAATTACTCGATATATGAGTAATCGTCAGTAGCACTTGTGAATTATTTATAATTCCTCAAAAATCATGCACATCAACCCAAGATCAGGGTTGTGCATCACATAACTCAATTAAGAGTTAAATTACTTATTATGGCACGAGTTATTAATATTAATTGAGAATTTCAAATAATTTCCTTGGAAAATGTGTCAATTTGTATAGTTATTAAACTACACACATTAAGTATATATAGTAGGGAGTGTGCAACTAGGTTTTCTTGAATGTTTTCATGTCATCATCATTTCTTTGTAATTGTGTATCAATTGAATTACTAAAATCATGCAGCCTGGGTTTATACTGAAACTGTCCAGTTACTGGTCGTGTGCTACTGTTTTCAACCATTAACTGAGCAACTTAGGTTTTAATCAACCATATAATTCCACTAACCAAAACCATACACATCAATTAATAAACCAAATCATGCAAAATGTGATGAATCGAATAGTGCAATAAAAGTCAGGCGATGTTGTCCCCGCCTGACACCTGGGTAAGCGTTGTTACCCGCGAATAACACAGATCGAACTAAAATCGTATGTTTCATGGAGTTAAATCGTGCTTTGGGAAGTGATATTCTACTCACAGTGGTTCGGGATGTCCGAATTCGTCTGGAAACACATCCAGAGCCTATTTCCGAGCATTCATTGGGTCGTCTTCTACCTCTGAATAGCCTCAGATTTGAACATGTTGCACACAACAGCCATTTGTCGTGAACATGTCAAGAAGAGACTCAATTAGGTGCTGATTGAGGGCTATTGGCAGCGGATTCAAGCATAGACCTACAAATAGGAGTCAAGGTGGCCTTTATCATGGTGCTTTGCTGCGCCAAGATGGCCCCTGGCCATCGTTGCAGCTGCTGCTGCTCTAACAAGATGGGGCGCCACCCCTGCTAAATCAAGGTGCAGGTGGCGCATGTGAGGCGGGGTGTTGCGGTTTCCTGCCTTCGGATCTTGGTCAGAGTCGAGGGAAGCATTTGGTGCTATTGGCCATGCCCAACTAGTCCTGGTCGGTGCTACTGCAGCTGCATCTGCTGCTTCTAGCTGCTAGTGCTGCTCTACAGGTCGGGCGCTGCTAGGGCAGGGTAGAGGAAGAAGAAGGGCGGAGGAAGGAGAAGAAGGAGAGGGTGGCGCTGCTGGTTGGAGGCTAAGGCCAAGAAATCGCTTTTCGTTCACCCCCCTGTTGTTGTTCTATCAGGCGCCACTTCTGTCAGTTCTGGAAAATGATCGGATGGAGAAGAAAGGATAAGGGAGAAAGGGAAAAAGGAAATAAAAGCCAATAAATGAAGAAATTGCATCTTAAACCCAAGGTTCTAGAAAATGTTGTAACTCTCGCCTCGAGTGTCCGATTGAAGTGATTTCTTTTGCAACTTTTCAAGCACGAGATCCTCTACAACCTCAAGCATGTTAACTAGACTATAACACTAGAGAAAAACAATAATTTCATCTTTGAGTAATTAACTTAACTTAATCAACTTAATGATGCACTAAGCGTTGTGCTTACTTAACTTAATCATCTTAATGATGTTGTGATCATTGAACTTACTAGTTAATTTTAGAGTGGGTCATAACAATCTCCCTCCCTTATAAGAATTTCATCCCGAAATTCCTAAAAGAGAAAAGGAAACTAGTTACACATCTCTGACTCAAGCTCCCACGTGGCTTCCTCTAAGTTGTGGTTCCTCCATGAAACCTTCACTAACGGTATCTCACGATTCTTGAGTTTCTTGATCCTCTGATCAACTATCTGAATAGGTCCTTCAACATAGGACACATTTGTTCTGAGCTGTCTAAGTTCTGGGTCCACTATCTTCTTTGTACCAGGGTAACACTTCTTCAACATCGATACATGAAACACATCATGTAGATTAGCCAACTCAAATGGAAGATCCAACCTGTAGGCTACAAGTCCAATCCTCTCAATGACAGGATATGGGCCTTTAAACCTAGGAGTCAGTTTGCCTCTCTTGCCAAACCTCAACACTCCTTTCCATGGTGAAACTTTTAGATATACTTCATCACCAACCTCAAACTCAAGAGGTCTATGTCTCTTCTTAGCATAACTCTTCTACCTATCCTATGCAACTTTCAACTATTCTTTGATCATTGTAATCTTTTATGTAGTCAAATCCACTATCTCTGGTTCAAGAATCTCTTTTTCACCCACCTCGTACCAACATACGGGTGATCTACACTTTCTACCATACATAGCTTCATACGGGGCCATACCATGACTAGAATGGTGACTATTGTTGTATGGAAACTCTATAAGGCTCAAGTGTTCTTCCCAACTTCCAGTGAAATGCAAGACACATGCTCTCAGCATGTCCTCAAAATTTTGAATGGTCCTCTCTGACTGACCATCTGTCTGTGGGTGAAAAGATGTACTAAACCTCAACTTTGTGCCCAAAGCACGATGCAACTAATTCCAAAACTTGGATGTGAACTTAGGATCTCTATCTGATATAATTGAAATTGGGATACCATGTAGTCTGACTATCTCATCCACGTATATCTTAGCCAACTTCGGGACATCAAAGGTTGACTTAACAGGAAGAAAGTGAGCAGACTTAGTCAGTCTATCCACAATCACCCATATCGATTCACAACCTCTAGGTGTCCTGGGCAACCCTACCACAAAATCCATTGTGATATGTTCCCACTTCCATTTTGGTATAGGAAGAGATTGCAAGGTACCTGTAGGTTTCTAATGCTCAACTTTAACCTGCTGGCACACACTACATCTAGCCACATACTCAACTACATCCTTCTTCATACCTGACCACCAATACAACTCCTTGAGATTCCTATACATCTTAGTGTTACCTGGATGCATAGCATACATCGATGCATGTACTTCCTCAAGAATATGTTCTTTCAAATCACTGTCTCTAGGTACACACAACCTGTCATGTTGATACAACAAACCACTATCTGAAAACATGAACTTTGGTCTTTTTCCCTTTGTCATGTCCTGCATGATCTACCGTAACTCACTGTCACTCTGCTAAAGTTCCTTGATCTGATCATAAAAGGTAGGCTTGACTTGCATCTGTGCAATCAAACCACTATGCTCTGTCACCTCTAAGTCTAAGTTCAACTTCTGTATTTCTACTAGTAGGACTCTCTTGAAACATGCCATAGAGAATACATTAGTTGTTGAACTTGACTTCCTGTTGAGGGCATCTGCTACCACATTCTCCTTACCAGGATGATAATCTATTGTCACATCATAATCCTTGATCAATTCTAACCATCTCTTCTGTCTAAGATTCAGATCCTTCTGGGTGAAAATATATTTCAAACTCTTATGATTCGTAAACACCTGACATGCCTCACCTTAAAGATAGTGACGCCATGTCTTAAGAGCATGAACTATTGCAGCTAAATCCAGATCACGTGTCAGGTAATTCTACTCATTCTTCTTAAGTTGTCTAGATCCATAAGCTACTACCTTGCCTTCCTGCATCAACACAAAGCCTAAACCTCTCCTTGAAGCATCACAAAACACTGTGTAACCTTTATCTGCCTCGGGCAGGATCAACACTGGTGTTGTAGTCAACCTCTTCTTTAAGATCTGAAAACTCTTCTCATAGTTGTCTGACTAGACAAACGGTGCATTCTTTCTCGTTAAGCATGTCATAGGTGATGCTACAACACTGAAGTTCTGGATGAACCTCCTATAGTAACCTGCCAATCTTAAGAAGCTTCTGATCTCAGTAGGAGTCTTAGGCTGCTCCCACTGTAGAACAGACTCAACTTTCTTAGGGTCAACACTTACTCCATCTCTTGAGATGACATGTCTAAGAAAAGACACCTCAGCTAACCAGAACTCACACTTACTGAGCTTAGCATATAACTGGTGTTGTCTCAACAATTGTAATGCTATCCTCAGATGCTGCTCATGCTGCTCATCATCTCTGGAATAGATCAAAATGTCATTTATGAAAACCACTATGAACTGATCCAAGAACGGCTTGAAAATTTGGTTCATCATATCCATGAAAGTTGCTGGGGCATTAGTCAGTCCAAACGACATGACCAAAAGCTCATAATGCCTGTATCTTGTTCTGAAAGCCGACTTAGGAATATGTGAAGCCTTTATCCTCAACTAATGATATCCAGATCTCAAGTCTATCTTAGAAAAGATCGTCGCTCCATGAAACTGATCAAATAGATCATCTATCCTTAGCAACGAGTATTTATTCTTGATGGTGATCTTATTCAACTGTCTGTAGTCTATACATAACCTCATAGTACCATCTTTCTTTTTTATAAACAAAATTGGAGCTCCCCATGGCAAAGAACTAGGTCGAATGAAACACTTATCCAGTAATTCCTATAATTGAATCTTGAGTTCCTTCAACTCTGCAGGTGCCATTCTATTGGATGGTAGCGCTATAGGTTGACTACCTGGCAACACCTAGATCTCAAAGTCTATTTCTCTTTCAGGAGGTAGACCTGGCAACTCATTTGGGAAAACATATGGGAACTCACAGACCACTGGCACATCCCATAGACTGACTGTGCTCTTCTCAGCTCCGGTATCTACTATATGTGCCAAGAATGCCTCACAACCTTTCTGCAACATCTTATCAGCTACAATGGCTGATATGATACGCGTAGGCAAAACTTTCCAGTCTCCAGTAAAGACACAAGAAAATTCACCCTGTTGAAAGATAGCCTCCTTCTTCAAACAGTCAAGCTGAACTCGATACGTCTCTAGGCAATCCATACCCAAGATAACTTGAAAAGAGTTAATATCTAGGGGTATAATATTAACCACAATGGTGTAACCACCAAAAGTCAACAAACATCCGGGACAAAACTCTGCCAACATTGTCGGTTCACCTAACAGAACCCTCAACAACAACTCAACCGGTAACTCCTGGGTTAATAGGTTAAACTCACAAGCTAAAGAATGTTGTATAAACGAGTGAGTAGTACCTGGATCTATGAAAAATATAACTGAAATGCTATTAAAGAGAAGCATTTCTCCTGTAATCACTCAGGAAGAAATAATACCTTCTTGTGGTGTCAAAGAGAAGAAGCATCCTGAAGCTCTTCCTCTCCCATGATGTCCTCGTAGTCCTTCCCTAGCATTGGGTGCTGCACCACCTCGGGAACCTGAAGCTATAGAGGAACCAGGTCCTCTAGCTGGAGCCTATCTCAAAACATTATGATATTGTGACTGAGAACCCTGTGATGCTGAGTACTATAATTGGGGACAATTCCTCTTGATATGTCCCATCTGTCCACATTGATGACATCCTTGAAACTCTATTCCCCAACACTATCCTGAGTGTGGTCTTCCACAGATATCACATGCTCACGTCTCTCACCTCGGTGGACTTGTCACTGACACTAAAGATCCTAAAGGCCCAGTTAGAGATGTCCATGTAGACTGTGTACTCCATCTTCCAGAGTTGGGTCTTCCTCCACTTGATGAAAAACTAGATCCTTATCTACCAAAATAGCCAAGTCCTCATCCTATCTTTGAAAAGAAACCACCAACCCCTCTGTATCCACCACTCCTTTGTCCCCTTCTAATAAAGTCTTCAGATCTTTTCTTACTCTCAGTCTTCTTATCAGCATTAACTGACTCTTCTACACGTCTCGCTGCTTCCTCAAATTCCCCAAAGTTTTCTCTATATCTTCGACCAATGGCTGAAATGGTGTGTCTAATCTCTGATCTTAATCCTTTTTGAAATCTTCTGCACTTTTCTACATCATTAGGAACAAGTTGCAGACAAAAATTCACCAACCTTGTGTAATGTGCCTCGTATTCACCAATTGTCATACTTCCTAGTCTGATATTCTACAGCTATCTTATCTTCTCACTCAGAAAAGTAGGTGGGTAGTACTTAAGATGGAATTCGTCAATGAAATCCTTCCAAATCAGCACAGTGTCCCTCCTTTTATCTTCCACTCCATGCCACCAGAGCTCTGCATCACCTTTAAACAAATAAACTGCGTGATTGATTTGTCTTTCCTATGACAACTCCATCAGATGGAACACTTTCTCTAACTATCTCAGCCATTCATCTTCCACTACAGGGTCCGTAGTTCCATTGAACTCAGTACCTCCAAGCTTCTTAACCAGCTCATAGGATCTCATCAGGTCCTTGCTACTCGAGGTAGAAGTTCGCCTCTCCATCTTATACTTTTCCCTAGTCTCAAGAAACATTCTATACATCCTTGATGCCTCATCCACATCATCTCCACCACCTGGACCCATCACCTGAGGATTAGGTCCAATGTGACTCTTAACTTGGTCCTCATGACCACGTCCTCTTCCTGCCATCTGCAATAGTATAACATAACACTTCCGGTTAGAAAATTGTATATAGAAGGAAAACACCTAAGTCCTAATCCTATTGGTCTTTTATCATCCCCTGACCTTGACTTAGAGTAACTACGCACTCAAACCAATTCTCTGATACCAAATTAACTGTCATGCCCTGATCCCACAATTACCACTAATCATGAGATTAGGGCATGACAGGAGGATTCAGCGTAATACAAATACACCCTTCACTTTTTTTTCTTAATCACTTAAAATTTATCTATAGGAGAATCTCATAATTTGGAAAATACTGAAATCTTACTTAAACTTGTGGAAGCAAACTTACTATTTCTAAATCTTGAATGATACCTCAGAGTTTAATCAACATATTACATCTTACTTGCAGAATATAAAGTGCAACAGTTAATTAAAAACTAAACTACATATTACATTTCATTCACTCTCTCTACCATACCACATGCCCAAGGACCAAGGGGAAAGGACTAATAGACCTCTAACTAACTACGAACTACCTTCTAAGAACTTGGGTGATAGGATCCTTCAGCTTCCTCATGCTGACGCTGACCTGAAAAATGTTTCAGTAGGTTGGTGAGCTACTGGCTCAGTGAATAGAATTTCACCCAACCATCGCAGATAACTCGTTTTATGATTATTAATTGAAATAAAATACAAGATAATACTATGTTGAGCAGATCTAAGAAATATAATTTAAACAACAGGAATGTCAACATTTCATTAAGAAAACAACTGCTGCAAGGCTGTAGATACGATTAAATAGCAGAGAATACTAATATTTTATTTAAATGACAACTACTGTGAAACTAACTCAAATCTTTCTTAACTCATTAACTTATAAAACTCAGTGAACCTATATGAACATACTTTATCTTATGCTCTGATCATATGCAGTGTACTCTACATATGAAGACTTGTAGCGAACTACGATCCCACCGTACAAGACTTAGCCGACACCCCGGGATAGCTAAGTCTGACTGCTTGACTGGTCTGCAATAGGAAAATTGGCTCTCTGGCTTCGGCACTCCTATGGTGCCGTAAACTGGACTCCTCCTCTAGGGTGAGTACACATGCAGAGGGTCTGAGATGCTCTATGGGCCTCATCTTGGTACACTCTGTGGGTACCTCTGGGTTATCACTGGGACTTCCAGTTCATGTTGGGTAACCTATCTTCTCTTAGGAGACTTCCTCAAGGGCTTTGTCTCCCCGCACGCTATGTGGGTGCGTTCCGACCCCCGTATACTGGATGCACCGCTAAGGTAGGTTGTTTCATCCCTAAGGCGCAGACCTCACATAGGGATTCTATGGTGCCAGGGCCCTTAATGTATTATTTTATTATTCTAGAAAAGCTCTTTCTACAGTGCATCTCTCTCTTACTTGTTCTTGGCTTTGGTATCTCTATGGTACCGTATCTATTTACTTGAACTTTACAACATGACATGAATATCATTCTAAATTTGACAGAGCAGTATATTCAAGCATTGCAAATGCTGAGAGATTTGACATATTAAGCATACAGGCAGATTTCAAGTTCTTAAATACACTAAATACATGTCCACTTGTAATTTACTGAGAAATCAACATTATTATGCATGCAGGCAGACTAAAATTCTTTAAAAAATAGAATTCATGTCAACTTGGCACATATATGCTGAAATCATACAATTGAACATTGTAATGCACTAATAAGAGTTAATTACTCGATATATGAGTAATCGTCAGTATCACTTGCGAATTATCTGTAAATCCTCGAAAATCATGCACATCAACCCAAGATCAGGGTTGTGCATCACATAACTCAATTAAGAGTTAAATTACTTATTATGGCACGAGTTATTAATATTAATTGAGAATTTCAAATAATTTCTTTGGAAAATGTGTCAATTTGTATAGTTATTAAACTACCTGCATTAAGTATAGTAGGGAGCATGCAACTAGGTTTTCTTGAACATTTTCATGTCATCGTCATTTCTTTGTAATCGCACATCGATTGAAAGGCCGTCTTGGCTGCTGTTGATACCGGCGAGAAGGCACTTGTGCCTCCCCAGCAGGTGACGGGTTTGGCTCCTGAAGAGGTGGTTGGCGTGGGATCCATAGCTGCTTTTGACAAAGGGGATATAGGGGAAGGACTTGACAAAGGGAAAGAAGACAACACGAGTTATCGGAAGGAAGGTAACGACATTGAGGATGTTATGGATGGTAACACCAACTAGTTCTCCGTTCTGGAGAACTTGGATCCAGACGATCTGTTCGATGAACTGTCTGGCACAGCAAGGAAAAAAGTAACTCTTCAGGCAACAGTTAATGCAAAAGGTAGAAGAATCTCACCAAGAGTGACTTCCCAGAAAAGGGGGGGTCACAACAGACACTAATATGTCAGTTCTCTCTTGGAATGTGAGAGGCGTGACTCGACCGAAAAGGCAAAGAAGGGTTAGGAAGGTGATAAGTGAGGCTGAGGCTTCGCTGGTTCTCATACTCGAAACTAGAATTTAAAGATAATATAAAGATAAGATGACGGGGCTCTTCCCGGCTGGCTGGGGGTATCATTCTAACCTCAAGCAGATTGAGGGTGGTAGAATGGTGATTGGTTGGAACAAAGAGCAATGGGATGTACAAGTAATAAATGCTACTGACCAGGTATTGGTGGCTAGCTACATTAATCAAGGAGGCTTTCATTGTGTCGTTACGGGGGTGTACGAGCACAATGAGGAAGGTAGACGTAGGGGCTGCTGGGAAACGATCAAGAGCTCGACTCAACAATAGGTACCTCATCTGGTGATTGGTGATTTTAATCATGTCAGAAAAGCGTCGGAAAAGTTCGGTGGTCTCCCAATCCCAGAATCGATCCTGGAAAGATTTAACGATGCCATTGATAGTGCCAACCTGATCGAACTAAACATGAGCGGAGGTATTGCTACTTGGCATAACAAGAGGTGCCCGGAGCATAGAATTTCTAGCCACCTTGATAGGGGACTGGTTAACTCGGCCTGGATTGTGATTTTCCCTGAAGCTAGAGTGTTTCTTGGGGGACACCCAAACAGCGACCATTCCTGGCTTAGAGTGTCGTTGCTGGAAAACAATTCGAAGAAGAAACCCTTTAGATATCTTAACTTCTGGGCTGAGTGGCCTAGTTTTGTGGAGAAGGTCAGCGAGGCGTGGGCTGAACCGGTGCGTGGGAATCCCATTTTTAGGTTTGTCGGGAAGCTGAAGAACACCAAAGTCGCCTTGAAGAAGTGGTCAGAAGCTTTCTATAACTTGGGGAACATGGTGAAAAAATCCAGGAAGGAGTATGAAGGGGCTGCGACACATCTTAGACAATGCCCTACGAATCCCAATTTAATGCTAGACGAAGACAACAAAGCAAAGAAACTCCTACAAATGGAAAAGGTAGAAGAATCTTATCATTGACAGCGTAGTAGACTGAGATGGATTAAGGATGGCGACAGGAACACTAAAGTTTACCACAATGCTACGAGGAAGAATCACATGAGAGATTGCATTCATGGGCTGATCATGGAGGATGGTAGCCAAATTAGAGGACCCAGAGAAGTGGGTGATGAAGTTGTTCGCTACTTTAAAAATTTGTACACAACAATCACCAAGGACAGTAGTGGGTTCTACCGCCTGCAAGAGTTGATGAAGACATGAACAAAAGTCTTTGTGGCCCAGTTACTGAATAGGAAGTTAGAGAGGCGGTCTTCTCCATAGGGGCTTCCAAAGCTCCGGGTCCGGATGGCTTTAATGCCAATTTCTTTCAGAAATGTTGGGAGATCATTAAAGATGACCTTTGCTGCGCCGTTCGTTGGTTCATGGTGGGTGGAACCATGGTCAAACAAGTGAACCACACGTTTATTAAGCTGATCCCAAAAAAGAATGTGCCTTCCTCCATGGCAGACTACAGGCCTATTGCCTGCTATTCGGTGTTTTACAAGGTCTTTGCGAAGCTTCTAGCTGCCCGTTTGAAGAAAATTTTGTCGAGCATCATTTCCCCCAATCAGTTGGCCTTCGTTCAGGGGAGATCGATCAGTGATGGTGCCCTTCTAGCAGCGGAATTCCTCAATTCATTCAACCAGATGAATGTTTCTAAGAAAGCTTGCTTTAAGGTGGACATTATGAAAGCCTATGACCATGTTGAATGGGCTGCTCTTCGGGATATTTTGAGGAGTTTAGGCTTTGCTAGAAGATGGATGAATCTCATTTCACAATGTGTGGAATCTACCTCCTTCTCTATTTTGGTGAATGGTGTGCCGCATGGGCTGTTCATAGCGGCCAATGGTCTAATACAGGGGGACCCCCTTTCCCCGCTGCTCTTTGCCATAGTCATGGAGGCCCTTACACATGGCATCAATCGGGCGGAAGATGATGGGTTGATGAAGACGTTCCGGGTGAGGAATACCCATGTTACATCGCATCTGGTTTTCGCTGACGATGTTATGGTGTTCTCCGTGGGGCACTGCAAGTACCTCAAGCACACTAGAATCATTCTAGAATGGTTCGGCAAGCTTACTGGGCTCTATATTAGCCATATAAAGTCCAAGGTCTTTCTCTCACAGTCTTGTGATTCTCGGCATGGACGGCTTCGTGCTGCAGTTGGTCTGGCCCGAGGCAGATTCCCTACTAAATATCTGGGGATTCTGATCTCGGAGGGACGGGGCAGAGGAAGGGAGTATGAGGTCCTGATAGATGACCTGAGGAGCACCATCGACAGATGGACGGGGCTGAACATCTCAATTGCTAGGCGGATGGTCCTTTGTAACAAAATTCTCATGGGGAAGTTTGGTTTTTGGACTAGATATGCGGAGCTGCCAAATTTCATCGTTGATAAAGCATGCAACTTGTTTGGTGGGTTCTTGGGGGGGTGTAAATCCCATGGTGTCACTTGGGGTACTATCACTAGGGAGAAGGCCCAAGGTGGTTTGGGTGTCTTCGATCCCTGGGCGGTGGCTGTGAGAAGTACTATGAAGCGCGTCTTCACGTTCCTCATGGACCAGGGTTCTCCTTGGTCTTCTTGGATGCGGTGGAGATATGGGGCCTCCCTTGATGTGGGGGTGGTGCATGGTGGCTCCTTGGTGTGGAGGAGGATGGCGCAGTAGTGGGGTCAGATGAGGGCTGCTTTTTCTGGAGGGGATCAGGGAGTTTGGGTCTGTTTCGAGGAGAAGCCGTGGCTCTTGAAACAATGTGGGCCGCCTGTTCCTTGGTGCGAGGTTGTTTGGGGCAAGTGGTAAACTCCTAAATGGAGTCGCTGTCTGTATAGAGCCCTTCTTGGGAGGCTGCCTACTGCCGACAGGCTTATGGGGTGGGGGATCAGTTTTAATGGTAGGTTCTCGTTGTGCGGGGCTCATGAGGAGTCACACGAGCATCTCTTCTTTACTTGTGAGTTCTCCGACTATATGGTTACTAGATGGGCGCTGAAGAACGGATGGGGCTGCTCTGCACCCCTCAGCATTGCAGGCTGCCTTCAATGGATCTGTTGGAAATCTGAGGGGAACAAATGCATGATGGCCTGCGGAGGTTTAGGCCTTACTGCGATCACTTATCTCATTTGGCAGGAAAGAAATACAAGAGTTCATGGTGGCCTCGACAGGGACAAATTCTGTATTTTTGATATTTTGGTTGACAACCTTAATCTTCTGTGCAAGATCAATCCCAACATCTGTAAAGGTTTAGACCCGGCTGTCATAAGCCATTGGGGTTTTTGTAGCTAACACACCCCTGTATAGTATAGGTTTTCCCAATACGGTTTTTGGTGAGCAATATATTACCTTATCAAAAATAAAAATGAATTACTAAAATCATGCAGCCGGGGTTTATACCCAAACTATCCAGTTACTGGTCGTGTGCTACTATTTTCAACCTTTAACTGAGCAACTTAGGTTTTAATCAACCATATAATTCTATTGACCAAATCCATACACAACAATTAATAACGTATATCATGCAAAACGTGATGAATCGAATAGTGCAATAAAAGTCAGGCAACGATGTCACTGCCAGACACTGGGTAAGCATTGTTATCTGCAAATAATGCAGATCGAACCAAAATCATCCATTTCATGGAGTTAAATCGTGCTTTGGGAAGTGAGATTCTACTCACAGCGGTTCAGGATGTCTGAATTCCTATGGAAACACATCCAGAGCCTATTTCCGGGCATTGTTTGGGTCGTCTTCTACCTCTGAATAGCCCCAAATTTGAACCTACTACACACAATAGCCATTTCTCATGAACAGGTCGAAGAAGAGACTCGGTTAGGTGCTGATTGAGGTCTATTGGGTGCGGATTCAAGCATAGACCTCCAAATTGGAGTCGAGGCGGCCGTTATCGTGGTGCTTTGCTGCACCAAAATGGCCCCTGGCCATTGTTGCACCTGCTGCTGCTCTAGCAAGATGGGGCGCCGCCCCTGCTAAATCAAGGTGCAGGTGGCGCAATGGAGGCGGGGTGGGTGTTGTAGTTTCCTGCCTTGGGATCTTGGTCGGAGTCAAGGGTAGCATTTGGTGCTGCTGGCCGCGCCTAGCTAGTCCTGGTCGGCACCACTATAGCTGCAGCTGCAGCTGCTACTTCTGGATGCCGATGCTACTCTGTCGGTCAGGCGTTGCTAGGGAAAGGTAGAGGAAGAATAAGGGCGGAGGAAGGATATGAAGGAGAGGGTGGCGCTGCTGGTCGGAGCCTAAGGCCAAGAAATTGCCCATCGTTCACCCCCATGCTGGTGCTCTATCATGCATGGCTTCTATCAGTTCGGGAAAATGATTGGGTGGAGAAGAAAGGATAAGGGAGAAAGGGGAAAAAGGAAATAAAAGCCAAGAAATGGAGAAATTGCATCTTAAACCCAAGGTTCTAGAAAATGATGTAACTCTCGCCTTGAGTGTCCGATTGAGGTGATTTCTTTTGCAACTTTTCAAGCATGAGATTCTCTCCAACCTAACGGCAAGAAATCATGTTAATTAGACTATAACACTAGAGAAAAGTACTAATTGCATCTGTGAGTACTTAACTTAACTTAATGATGCAATAAGCGTTGTTCTTACTTAACTTAATCATCTTAATGATGTTGTGATCATTGAACTTACTAGCTAATTTTGGAGTGGGTCATAACACCCTTGGTCCCCTATCACTTTCCCTAACCTCAAGCTCCATTTTCCACCCTCCATTACCATCTATTTCTCCATCTCCAAGGAGAATCTGCCCCTACAGCCCAGAAGCATGTTTGGTGTTGTTCTTGCTCATTTTTCACCAAAGATCCTTACAAAGAAGAAGAGCATGGGCAAGTCAATCAGTAAGGGGGTAGAGAAGTCAATGGACATCCTCACCAGAGGCAAAAGATGCACCAAACGGGCCACCAATTTGTCACAACAGTCCCACAGTGCATCACTGCCGTCAAATTCAATTTTGCAATCATTCCGACGATCAACATCGACGAGTGTGTATCACCACCACTCCTCCTCCAGCTGCCATATGTCAGATCCTAGCTATAGCAACCCCAACAAAGAAGAGGAGGAAGAAGAAGAGTTGGGGAATATTTTCAGTTCAGTGGATGTCGATGCACTAACCCAAGAGAGGAGGCATTCACAGCGGATTAGAATTTGAAGAGGGTACAGTAGGTATTGCTCTAAATTTAGAAGCCAATGATGCATCATCTTCATGACCTACACGCCTGACTCCAGCTAGACGCTCCATGTCATCGGCACAACCACGCACCACTCACCGGCCCATTAGGCATCGATTGGTGATTGAGGAAGAGGTCGAAGATGCACCAGTCTAGATGGTGCCCTTGAACTTGGACACAAGTTTAGGGTCATACACATATGAGGTGGAGGAGGTAGATGACACAAAGGGTGAGGAGATGGAAAATGAGCTAGTGGACTTTTTGTCCAAACTCGAGGAGGATAGGATGAAGTGGTTTGGGAAGCAACCCGAGGAGAGAGCTTATGGGAGAAGCACAACAAGGAAAGTGATCTCAAGACCCCTCCACCCCGAGTACTTGACAAGGAGGGTGATGCCCACTAGAAATGCATGTATGGCTACCATGCAAGCTCTAGCGATCAACTATGTGTATCAGGACAGAATGAAATGATGTAGGCTCTATAAGATCTTGAATGAGGTTGAAGAAACCTACTTGGAGTTGACTTATGACTTCTTTGCAACTTTGGAAAAAGTATAGTATCAAGGTGAAGATGCCATCAGGTTCAAGCTGAATAGCTCAACACATGTGCTCAAAGTTTCCCAATTAATTTTATCTTTGCCCCCACTATAGAAATGGAAAAGAATTTCAATGAGGGGAGTCTTGACAAGAATGGAAAATTCACTAATCCAAGAAGTGGAAGGCTATTATTGGTCAAGCAACTTTTTATACCGGAAAATCCAAGACCAGCAAGATTTACAATCCCTTCATGAGATACCTACAGAAGGTCCTAGAAAACAACTTGTTTGTCTGTTATGACAATCAAGGTTGTTGTTAACAAAAAGATTTGTATATGATGGCCACAATATCAAGTAAGGAATTTGTAAACATTGGAGCCATGGTGATTGACCATTGGAAGACAATCCCCTCTAAGAGTAAAAATTCATTCATCATAGGGGGAATTATCACCACAATGGCAAAGGTAGTGGGCTTAAATCTAGATGGGTTTACCAAGGTAGAAGGAAGCAAATATGTTGATCTAAACTATCTTGCTAGATCCCAAATGATCTCCCTCAGAGATAGAAAAATATTTTATGTTCTAAACCCTGGGTACCCTAGAATCACCTTGGAGCTGCCCTACCACACCACCCCCTACTCATGGATGTGGGCCCCCTAGAGAACTTTTCTAAGGTGATAGCATAGGATGAGGAGGATCATCCAAGAGAGGGGTTCAGAACACCAAATGTGGACTTACCTGAAGAGTGAGGAGAGTTGAATGTGCATGATCAAAAACACATTCTTGAGCAGTCACGATGCACATGACTGAGGATTGAGGATTTTGATGTGCAACCACCTCCAACAAATGCATATGACATATCAACAATTCATGCATAGTTGGAGGCAATTCAGTAGACACAACAGTGCATGTGGTAAGATCAGTAGTAGATACATCATCAGATCAATCACATGTACCAGTACTAGCATGCACAGGTACAGAGGAACCCCCAATGGGGGGAGGATTTCTAGGGAGGACTGTCTGGCTACCAGGAGACATACCCACCTCCATAGGCAGATTAGTGGCACCACCATTACCAACATCCACCTCCGCATTCAGGCTCACCACAAGACCCCCACACTTCCAGAGAAGTGATGTCTACCCTATCATTCCTAAGCTTTAGTTTCATGTTGAGGACGTCATGATTCAAAATCTTGGGGTGGTAGGCCGGTATGCCCTCTTAAAGAAGGATTGTTCCCTCCGTATGTGTGTCGACTATCATATGTTGAATCAGATGACAATAAAGAACATGCACCCATTGTCATGAATTGATGACTTGTTCGACCAGCTAACGACAACCAATGTATTCTTAAAGATAGATTAGCTTTGTGAATATCATCAACTGAAGATCAAACCCTTAGATATATAGAAGATTACCTTCCTCACCATATATAGACATTTCGAGTTCCTTGTCATGTCATTTGGCCTCACCAATGCCCCTACAATTTTCATGCACCCCATGAGTCACATCTTTAATTAGTATTTGGACTCTTTCATTATTTTCTTCATAGATGATATTCTGACCTATTCTGATAATGGCCAACTACACGAGGAACATCTTTGCATCAGTCTCAAAACAATTTTGTAGCATCAATTGTATGGGAAGTTGTCTAAATGTAAATTCTAGATTCGCAAGGTTATGTTCCTTGGACACATAATTTCTAATGATCATATTTCTATTGATCTGGCATAGGTCAAATCCATGATGAATTGGGCTACCCCTACTACTACTTCTGATATCCAAAGATTCTTGGGATTGGTATGATACTATAGGCATTTCATATATGAATTCTCTATTACAGCAAAGCCTCTGACTACACTCACACGATAAAAGGTAAAGTTTGTCTAGAGTGTGAAGTGTGAGCAGAGTTTCCAAACCTTGAAGAGGAGTCTCACTTCAGCACTTGTGGTTGTACTTCCTTCAAGAAATCATGGCTTTGTCATTTTTAGTGACACTTTGAAGTTAGGATTTGGTTGTATGTTGCAACAGAAGGACATAGTTATAGATTATGCATAGAGACAACTCAAATCACATGAGGAAAACTATCCCATTCATGATTAAGAGTTGGAAACTATTGTGTATGCTTTGAATATCTAGAGGCATTATCTGTATGGTACATAGTTTGAGATCTTTTGTGATCATAAGAGCCTCAAGTATATTCTGGGTCTGAAAGATTTAACATGAGACAACAACGATGGATCAAGTTCTTGAAATACTACAACATAATTATCTCTTATCACCTTGTCAAGGCCAATGTGGTAGTTGATGCCTTGAGTAGGAAGAAGGAAGTAGTCATTGGAAGATCAATAATTGATGCATGGAAGATGATGCAGAACATGACAGAGTGGAGACAACAACTTAAAGAGGTAGAGTTAAAGATGGCACATCTTACGACTCAACCTGACTGGACTTCTAAAATCCTACGAGCTCAACAATGTAGTCCTGATCATCCTCACATGTTGGGATGACTGTAAAAAAATGATGCTAACATGTCTAAGGGCATGGAAGGTGAGATCTTAATGAAGGACAAGTTATGTCTACCTACATCTAAGTTACAATAGAAAATTTTGTCAGAAGCACACATGAAAAAGTATACTATACATCCTAGTTCTACAAATATGTATTAGGACCTAAAGAGAGCCTTTAGGTGGGACGACATGAAGAGAGACATAGCAGAGTTTGTGTCTAAATGCCTCACTTGTCAGCATGTGAAAGTTGAGTATCAAAGAAGTGGAGGTTTGTTGCAACCACTAGAGAATCCTGAATGAAAATAGGACAAAATAACCATGTACTTTGCAACAGGTTTGCCAAAGTCCCGGAAAGGATTTTATGTTGTGTGGGTATTTGCAGATCATTTGACAAAGAGTGGTCATTTCTTGCCTTTCAAAACTACTGCTACAATTTCAGACCTGGCTGAGGTTTGCATGTAGGTGATTTTACGGCTTCACAAGGTGCCTACCACCATAGTTTCTGACAGAGATCCAAATTTTAACTTTGAAGCTGTGGAATTAAGTACCAGAAGAGTTGGGTATCAACTTCATTTTAGTACTGCCTATCATCCTCAGATTGATGGTCAGACTAAGAGTACTATTCAGATCCTTGTAGACATGCTCAGAGCTTGCATATTGGACTGGGGTGGTTCATGGGTGAAGTATCTTCCACTTGCTGAATACGCCTATTAAAATAGTTTTCATGCAAGTATAGGCATGTAACCTTATGAGGACCTCTATGGGAGTCCATGAAAGTCACCTTTTCTCTAACATGAGTCTGGTAGGAGAAGGTTGATAAGGAGTGAAGAGCTACAACTTTATACTTATGAGGTAGCACTCATCACTGAGAGAATGAAGGTAGCTTAGGATACAAAAAACGTATGTCGATGCACACACCTCTGATAGAGAGTTCCTTATAGGGGATCATGTGTTCTTAAAATTCAAGCCCATAAAGTCTATTGGCAGATCCAAAGTGAAAGGCAAACTCAGTCCTAGATATGTTGGTCCTTTTGAGATTCTTCATAGAGTAGGCGAGAGTTCCTACATGATATATTTTCCACCTTCTTATGAGCAAATCCATATTGTCTTCCATGCATTAGCATTGAGGAAGTATGTTCAGGTTTATTCCCATATTCTCTCCCATGAATCTATTGACATCAGGAATGATCTTCCTTATGAAGAGATTTTGTTGAGCATCCTTGATACCCACACAAAGCGGTTAAAGAGAAAGACATTATTCTAGTTAAAGTTCTATGGATAAATCTCAATCTAGAGGAAGCCACTTGAGAACTTAAAGATGAGATGTTAAAGAAATATATACATCTCTATAACTCATGAAATTTTGAGGATGAAATTTTATTAGGGGGAGATGATTGTTACATCCTCATATTTCAGGTATTAATTTGCAATTTCCCTAATACCACATACTTTATGGTCACATCTTATAACAATGGTCATTTTAAACAATGTTGGTTATTACTCAACACTGTAATTTTTTTTTTGGTCGGCAAAAAAACATGTTACTAGATAACCAAAACTTTGGGTACATGTGTGCCCCTTGGGGAAACTAAATGATCCTTATTTATCCCCACACAGGGGGACAAAAGGATCAAACCAGGAAATAAAACTCCATACTGGAAAAAACTAGGAGAAGGGGGATCTAACAAAGAAGCAGAATCAGAAGAAGAGAAGAAGGATCACACATGACCAATAATAACACCCACAAATACACCTGTGAGGGCCTGCAATCAACTGCCAATCTGAGACACAGAGTCATCACCTGATCCTCCTCCAAGCACAAGACCAGCAGGGAAAAAACTAGGATAAACCATATGAAGAAGTAAAAGTCGGCCACTCTTTAGCTTCTTCCCGAAGGTCAGAACGTCTGCCACATGTTCTCTCCTTCATCCATTCAATGACTTCTCCTTGAAGCAGTTAACCATCTGCACCTGGTCCATTGCCTCACTGAAGAACGAAACCAAACAAGTCTATAGTTCGAGCTCAACAGGGGACACCATCAGCGAGCATCCAAAGACTTTTACAGCTGCAAACATGCAAACTTGGAGCCTCTAGCATTCAATTCACCCACAAAAGGAGGACATGATCGACTGAACACCTGCATACATCTACAAACCTAGCTTCTAATAGCCACATTGAGCAGGGGAATAACCAGCAAGAGTTTCTTGATCATCGGTAGCTACTATTTATACAGGAGCAAACCAGCAAACACCATGAAGGCGTTCTTCCACACAGCAACCCACAAACATCAAGTGGTCAAAAGCCAATGCCGGGGAAGACTGAGACTTGCTCACTGATGTCGGGATGCCGCCAGACTGTCGGACGCATCCACAAGGTCACCGAGCAACTAGTAGAACCACAAATGATGGCAAGGCTGCTACACAACAACATAACAGCAAAAACTTGAAGGCTTCCAAACCCACAGCAGTAACACGATCTTTAGGTGGCCAAAGGCCAAAGACGAATTGTGGATACCGGAGCAGCAGGGACCTGCCGCCCCCCTTGACCCACTCACGCAGCACTGAGTGGCCATGGGCCATCCGCCAGATCGATAGGGGAGGAAGGAGATCGAGCTGCCCTAAACCTTGTGGTGGAGTCGTAGAAGCAGAGCATCTGGTGGGGGAGTAGCAATCGCTCAACAGTCGAGGAAGGCCACCCCACCAAGCGATTGAAGCCTCCCGCCTCCAAACGGAGCCATAGCAAGGTCCAGTCGAGGCTGAAGAGGCTTCCTCATCCATTGGATAGCAGGTGCGAGTGAGGAAGGTAGCACGGAGACCCCCTAGCATTACCAGCGGAGGAGCAACAACACAAAGGTCAAGATCCGGATAGGGACCGGTTCCAATCCATTCATCACACTTGAATGGAATGGATTCGACAAGGCCGATACTCTGATCCACCAGTCTGGGTTGAACCCTGCGGCGCATCACATCTGCTATGGCCTAGGGAAGACGAGGAAACTGATCGACTAGGCGTCGGCTCCAATAAACCCTCTAGAGAAGACACTGCATATCTCATAACCTAGCCTTCCGTGGTTGGGGCCAGGGGGAGGGAGGCTTCGAGGAGAACGCCCCCTCCCCCCAGCGTCAGCCACCGGGGAGAAACTAGAGAGAGGTCAGAGTGCAATCCCTAGAGAGAGAGCGCCCTACACAGAGAGAGGTCAATGGTCAACACATCAAAGACAACCTGTTAATAAATAGAAAACCAAATCAAAGACAACGTGTTAATAAAGGGAAAACCAAAATTTTGATATCTAATTGCTTTTGTATATTTAGTTATGCAATATGCATCCTTTCTTTCACACTAAATTATATTTTTTATTCCCTAAACATGAAACTAATCCCAGTAAAATATTCTAGATTGTATTATCATTGTCTGTTCCAAATTTGGGGCCCAATAGATTCTATTAGATAGGGTAAATCAATTGGGAAAGATAAACATTTAAAAATGAATAGGAATTGGCTATTTCAAATTTCCTAATTTAGCATCTTTTCCTGGCCATTCAATTAGGGGCGTGAGGAACATGATAAAACTCAGTCGCCCGATGGTCGTCTCCTACCTCCGCCCATTTAGGAAATAATTGTTAATTTCTCTGATCGTGAGAATCTCACCGACCAATCGATTTTTTTGGGAAACTTTCTTTTCCATTATCTTCTGGAGATGAATCCACGCCACTAGACCCCTCACATGAACCTTAGAAACACATATAGAAGAAACACCCGATTCCACAGCCTCACCTTCTCACTTCTGATATATTGACCATCACCTAGCCTCACTCTCAGCTCTCTAAGCATCTCCCAAGCTTCACCACACTCTACCAAACCCTCCTCCACTGCCAATTTCTTGGAAATCACCCCCGAGGCCCTCCCACACATCACCTTCAATCTCCATCCCACACACAATCATTCTCCATCCATGGATCAACTTTGCTCAATCCCCTCCACCCTCACCATCTACCAGAACCCACGAGGCTAGGGCAAGTATTTTTTTCAACCGTGGATCAATGAGAAATCATGTTGATGATGCCACCATAGTGTTGCTGAGGCGTGAGTGGGAAGGAGTGTTGTGGTGGCCGTTCAACATCGAAAAGGTGTCAAAACTCTCTATATCACTTTTGAGAAGCATTTAGCACCTTCAATTCAATCGGAGGGGAGGTACGATCCTTATCTCCTATTCGAGCTTCTTGTAGTTTTCCATGGATTTCACATTTTCGATCATCGTCGTGACCTTTGTCTTCGAATGTTGGCTTTGTCATGACATTAGTGAGTCATTTGACTCCTTAATTTTCTGAGCAACTCAACCTAGTCACATTTTCCTATCATGGTTGTGGGCCCAACGATCTCCCTGGGCTGCTATGTGCACCTCACGCGATGGGCCAGGACTCGTTCGGTTTGGTCGGATCTCAAGAGTGATCTATGGCCTTACTGTGGTTGATTATGCACCAAAAACCAGACACAATGCATTCAAAACACCCAGTCACAGCTTGTGTCCGCAAGGAACAATCGACCAGGTGTTTTGACACCTCTGACCCCATGTCATGCTATGGTTAGATAATGCCCCAGTGGCATATATGTACTTAACTAAAAGTTTATTTGGGTTTTTTTTCTTATACTAATTTTTTTTTGCTATTTCTACTGGCCAGTAGGCATTTAATATTGTATTTATACTATGAATAAGAAAATATGAAAATTAAACCATAGACTCCTTAAAATGTAATATATGTGATGGAACCCTTGTTTCTCCTATTTGCTATCTGATAATCAAATTATTAAGTATAAACTCATTGTTTTCATACTTATAAATATAATTAAATGGTTAATTCTACTAAAAATGTATCTTGGTATTTTTTATATTCCATCCCTATCCATTAATCATCTCTGTGATCCTAATTATAATTCTTATCTTAAACCTATAAGTGGTTGTAAAATATTAGAACATGAATATTACATTTATAGCCCTAATCCTATGGAAATTATATACTACTTATATTATTGATACTTACAGACTTATGTATGGATCAGTAGTATATGAATGAAATCTTTTCATTAGAGATCGAATCTAAGAATCTAAATATTATTATGGTTATCAAAATAACATCTAAACAGACATATTGGTAAACTAACTTGGTACACCCTAATAATCCACACCCCTAAATGCAAGTAATGGAAGTTAAGGGAACTTATGACCCTAAAGATATTGACCAAAAAAGAAGGATATCAAATCTGATATGGCCTTTGGGTTTTTTAGGGGAAAATTAGACTCAATATTCTGAGTAGTAGAATGGATAAGATTTTTGCTTACTACAGGTAAGTGGGCTATGCCCTATGAATTCTTGTTCAGTTATCACCTCTAGACAATTACTCTATAGTCAGGAGCTCTATTATGATCTCTTAATGTTGTAGTGGGCTACATATGTGATATGTGCAATTTTATGCCATGTAGTGTTACAAGTAACTTGGTACATGCCTTGAGTATTAGAAGCAAAGTTTAGTTAAACAAGATATTAATTCATAATAGAATGATTTCAATGTTTCAGTGAGTAAGACAAACATTTTCAGATATTCAAATTAGATTCAAATTTATACTCATACTTAGTACATATTCAACATTTAACATTACTTTGAGTATAAGGTTAGATCATATTCAAAATTTAGTAAATTTTAGATTCATGGTAATTAATTCAGAAACTCCATATAATGTATTATATAATTATTCCTCACTCAGTAGTTCCGAGACAATTCAGAGGCATCAATTGCCAATTTAGATAAGTGTTTACTCCAATTCATAGGTACTCCGGTACCAAGAAATACCTCAGTATCATTCAGATGTACCTTGGTATAAATTCTGGGCATAGATACACCAATTCAGGATAACTTATTGTATAATGGTGGCCACAAATCAAATGAAATTTGTAACTAAAAGACATAAGTTCATTTTCTATAGTATCTCTTCCATTTATTCAAATACCTTATTATCTACTTTAGAATCCGTTAACATTTAATCTAACCCCTAGATTTCTCTCTTTTGTGCATGGCATGGGACGCGACGTTCACATGTACTGAGTAGCTGAACTAGAAGTAGCTTGAGGACCTACAGTGTTAGAGGATATCCATCTCTGGTGGGACATTACCCTAGACAATCCTTCTAGCTTGGAGTATTCTTTTAGTTGTTTATTTTCTATTTTCATGTTGGGACTGTTACTCCCAAGCTCTCAGACTTTCTATGTCAGAACTTTGTTCATGGATTAAGTTGTTTGGATTATCGAAATACTTTTGTATGCCATATATGTGATATTTGCCCATGTTTTAGTTGCATATGTGAGTTGATGCTTCTGCATATATAATTTGTAGTTTAATAAATGGGCAAGCACTACAATAATAGTATGAGCATTCGGGTTTTTGGGTCTATGTATACCTTGGCACAGGCCTAGCCCATAAAAATCTATGGTCTGGCCCATAAAAATCTATGTCAATGTTATTGGTCTATGTCTATGTCTACCTTGGCACAGGCCTGGCCCCACTTATAAATTATACATGTATTTACAAATGACCAATCAATTATTTATCTTACATGAACATTCGTTTCCTGATTGATCATTTATAATCTGATTATTTAATGTCATTTTTTCTCTTTTACTATTACAAATGCATTTTCCCATTTTGAATTTATGGTATTTTTCTTAACTTTTCTCCTCTTTTTTTAAGTTTGTTTACTTTTCTTTATCTTCAATTTCCATTTCCATTTTTGACCTCCCAACAATTGTTCCAAGAACCACGTTCTTTTCTTTTCTCTCCTTTCTTTCTAGTTCTCTTTATCTTCGATTTCCATTTTGACATCTCTTGAACATACTATTGAAATTTGCCTATGTTTCACTGACCTTTGCGGACACTTATTAGAATAAAAATTAAATCTGTGTTCAGTCCAAAAAAAATCTGAAAAAGATCATGTATTATATTTTTTGTTAATTTATCTTATCTTTATTTATCAACAATTTTTATTTCATCTGATACAACCGCATTTTTTACGATTTCAGCACTGTCAACGGTCATTACTGTTCCTAATTTTATGCATCTTTCTCCGTCCCCAACAACTTCCTTATTCTCCACGACTTCCTGTGTCATATACCAATGATCCAATTGTTTCCTCACAAACGCCTAATCGCCTTCTTCTATTACGCAATAGTTTCCGCCTCCTACGATAACAATTTAAATTGCACTTCTCACCACTGTACACCGCTATTGATACATAAATAGAAAATTATTTTTTTCTGTGACCTAGATAACCCACCCCAGATGAGTCTAACATGGTAAACATTTGAAGCATGAGAAGATTTGGTCTGGTCAAACATCTCTCACGATCAATGAACGTGGATTGCAGTTTGCAAAGTGTCTTTAGTAAAGTTCAAACCCGGATCCCTTTAGCTCTTACCATCCAGACTACTCTGACCGAACATTATATAGAAAATTTCTGTAGAAATGAATGATTTGTTTGTGGAGACATAAATGAAATCAAACTTTTTAAGGTAACATATCACCTGATAGACATACTAAAGTGTGCAACATACCACGTCAAAAGGAATTACAATGAATAAATATGAATTATTTATGTTAATTAGTGGTGTTAACATAAAAAGTATAAAATCAATTACTATTTCTTCTCATGATAATTTTATAACTATTAATCTTGAACATATTTAATACAAAAGTCAAATTTTATATGAATTTTAAAAATATTAAAGTACACGTCCATGACATGTGTGTGTTGTCTAGTGTAGCATATATGGGTAATATCTGATATTGTGTACCTAGAGCTATACTTATATAACATTCACAGACAACTGGACAAGGTATCACTGAAAACTATATATGTTTCCATGTTCAAGGAAAAGGTTAGTAAATTGGCTAGTTACCGGATGGCTTCTCCAATGAAGGGACCCGGGATTAATCCCTCATTGTACACTTCATAATGAAAAATGATCTTGTCAGCAGGTCAACACATTTTGTGAATTTAGTAACCCCCCTTAATGTACAAGCAGTTGAGGGGAGGGGAGTGTTTTACACTACTAAGGGGTCACAAACTGGCACTTGATCAGTGTTGGTTCCAACATAATCTAATAATCAAATATTTTACTTTAAGTTTATAGTTATTAATAAATAAATAAAATTATAGAAAGAAAAAGGTTCAAATGGTACAAAGAGAAAAATATGACAAAAATACATAGTAAGTTTCGAATATGTTTTACAATATAGTATTCTTTCACATGTATACATACATATATATAGTTTAATTTAGTATTTTCAAAATACCACTAGTTACATAATAAATACAATATATTGGTAAATTTTGATTTAAAATATAAAAATGATTTAATAATGACATGAGAGATTTTTTGAAACTAGTGTTAATATATGAAATGACTATGTAATTATATTGAATTATTTGCTTATTAACCATTATGTATTTGAGATTTATGATGGAAGTCTAGCTAATGATTTTATTTAGTGGAATTATTTGATGATAATTGCTGACACCGAACTTCTTCTCACTCAGTAAAAATTCATACTTAGTGTTAAGTCTTTGTCTAATTATGAAGTTTGTTCCATATTCTCTCATATTTATCCATTTTCAGCACTGCCATATCTTTCTCCTACTTCAATTTATTCATTATTATCCACTGTTACCCATTTGTTTCGATTGATTTGTCGTAACTAGTCCAGAAAACATACGAGCTGGAGTTCTTTGAGTAGTATCTCATGATTAGTTTAAAGTAAGTGTTAGAAATTGATTTCTGTGACTTCTGGTGAGTTACATGACTTACATACAAAATATAGTTCCTGAGTTCTTCTTAAAAAGAGGAGAACACTAGTTCCGAACAACTAATAATATTTCTTATACAATTATAATCTTCATTCGTTGTAAGCGACACAAGTATAATATTAATGACTAGAAATATTAGTGATATGAATATAGTTCATTGCTAAAACTATAATATGACAAAATATCGTACACTATAATCACAATATGAAAACTATTTTACACTATAACCACCATTATCATCAGTACGGTCTACAAAATAAAAAATATAAACATCATGAAAAAGAAACACACCGCACCATGTGAAATAATGTGATTTACGTAATATATTTTTATTCTTCATGTTTAAACAATATGATGTGAAAAATGATAATTAAGTGTAACAATTCACGAATAATATAATAAAATTTCCCTAAATAAATAATGTAAAAATTAATATTCTACATTACGTTAAACAATGAAACTCCAAAACTTATATTAACAAGAACATAAAATATGGATATTATTACAATACTTTGTATACACAAAGTAAAATAAAAATATTGTGATGTGAATTTAATCATAATATTTTTATTAAGATTATAATTGTACCATAATAAAATATTTTTAAAGGA
The DNA here is from genome assembly GCA_963693085.1 of Alisma plantago-aquatica. Classification (NCBI taxonomy): domain Eukaryota; kingdom Viridiplantae; phylum Streptophyta; class Magnoliopsida; order Alismatales; family Alismataceae; genus Alisma; species Alisma plantago-aquatica. The sequence continues at coordinate 98,086,754 of OY856412.1, read as the reverse complement.
TCAACATTTGCACCATAACCACTTGTTATGGTTATTATGATTTAAGAATATTATGATTTTTTACAGATATGATTTTTTTATTTCATTTCCATCCTCACTTATATATATTATACAATAAAAATTAACAATGTTTTTAACAATTTCCATATTTACACTTACAACAAACAAATTACGTGAAAATGAGTGGAACTTAAGTTACAAAAACTGAACTAGATTTCCCAGAAAACAAGTTCCACAGAACTCATGACTTACAACAAACCAATAGGAGATTAAATTCGAAGTTAAGTTAGCCATCAATTCTACTTTTTTCATAAGCCTTTTCTATGAATTGTTGAGTTATATCATGCTAAAGAGAATATTAATTTTCCTCATATATATTCAATTACTCTTTTTTCACACAAAAAATCATACTTATTTGATATTGACCAAGGATAATATGGAATTCTCCTTCCTCTGTTATTTTATCCATTTTTACTCAAGAACCTTTGCATCTAGCCAATTTTCTTTAAAATGATCTTGAATTATCTAGGAGATCGGAAGACATGTTCCATCCTTTCCGAATCACCGAGAGGATCAAAGCAGTCTGTCGATGACACATGCTAGATTGCTTCGATCCATGCAACAAACATATGTGGCACATCACTATGATGTGGTGATTCTTCTGGAAGATGATTTAGAGGATCTTGAACCTTAGTTCTATCCTATAAATACTCCTCCTCTATTTCACCATATTTTGGGCCCCTTTCGTCTTTTTCCAAAATATAGAGGCAACTACCCTCGTGTTTACTTTATTTTCATTATTAATGATCAGAAGATCCTTCGTCTAACAACACCTTCCTCTAAACAGTAGTAGGTTGAACAAACGGTAATCATGTTTCTAACTACCAATTTTAATTGATGATTTTGACTACCTATAATTGTTGATTTCGGCTTAACTTCTCATGTGATCTGTTTGTCTTTTTACATTTATCTGAACATAAGAAATAACATATATTTTTCCTAATCTATATCTTTTTATCATCCTCTAATCTTCCTATGCATCGATACTAACCTCCATGAAGGATCTTTGTTGTGGGAGATCATGAGGCATTTAGGATCCCAACTTCCCTAATGATTAGGACCTATAGGACTACGATGGGAAAGACACAAACATCTCCTCCTCGAGAGGCCCGTAAAAAATGTGCTTCTTTTATCTTTTTATTTTTTATTTTTTTATCAAACTAAAACCACCATTTTTTAATACTTCAAAACAATTCAATATCATTTTATTGAGTGTGATGTGACTGTTAACCCTTCTCAACTCATAATTAGATTGTTGGATCATATTTTCTAGTTATTCTTTAGCCATCTGACTCATATGCAACATCTACATTCCATATTGGAATTTATAATGTTTTAATTTTTTCCTTAAATAGAATAGATGATATCTAAAAAAGATAACTTTTCTAATATGAGGATGAAATCAACCTTGGAATGTAAGTATGAAAAAAAACTAAAAGAAGGAAAGGCAATGCTCAAATCATAGTCTGATAACCTATTGGTGACACAATAATAATTGGTGTAGAAGTAATGTATATTTTTGGATGAGAAGTGAATTACAGTTCGGACGAGAGTCTCTTGGATAAATTGGATTATCATGGTACCATCTAGAATAGACTGAATTATGCTATGTGTCTTCTCCAACTCTATCGACATGAGGTCCATGTTTCTAAGATCATTGGTGACAATGAAGTTAGTGACACCTCCTGATGACACATGCTCAGCTTATCCCATCATTATGAAGATAATGGGAGTGAGATTGTCATTTTAGAATGTAAGGTGAATTATCCATAATCATCATGTTATCGTCTGCAACAGATTGGATAATGTTAAGTGCCTTCTCCAACTCTATCAATGTGAGGTCCATGAATCCAAGATCATTGGTGATGATGGAGTTAGTGATACCTTGGGACAACCCCATAACAAATTATTCCACCATGAAGATGATAATGGGAGAGTGACCGTGGTTTTAGCATGTAAGGTCAATCATCCAGAATAGTTAATAAAGATTCCATTTAGTTTAACATTCATTAAAGGATTTTGACAAAAAATAATGATAGTTCTCCTGAAGGATGTACATAGTCAAGATTTAAAAAACCACCTAATTGTTGGAATCATATTTTCTTAAACTAGAATGACTAATTAAAACTTAAGCCACTTAGTGGGCACATGAATTTGTAACATAATGACATAAACTCCACCAAGAAACTAATGACTGAATAGTTACCTCAATAGTTTAGTTCTCATATTTTCTGTAATTATATTACCACTTGGTCATTTAGTATTTCTTTCTTAATTTTATAATTTACAACAATATTGGAACTTATCTCAAATTCTCACCAATGCATAAAATAAAGAACATGATTCATGTTGCATGTTAGGCACGTCTTAAGGTTTTTTGGACTACCGATTGTGTTTTAATGTTGAAATGGAGCTCTCTTACAGAATGGAAGGTGTTTTTGTTGCATATCCTCATTGTAACATATAATCAATATATATAGGCTTTGTTCAAGTGTTTCTCATATTATTTTGTAGTTGCAGGTAATGAAACATTCCATGAAGAAACATCCAAGAAACTAATAATGAGGAAAATCTAGAAACTTAACATAGTTCCATGCCTATAGTAAAACCCACACACCTTTGGTGACCTTTAGGATCCAATAAAATTACATATCAAATAAGCTCAACACATATGTGCTAAGACCTTATTTTAAAAAATTGCAAAATGTAGAGTTTGGATGCAACATTACAGTTCTTGGGTTTTGTCAAATCCTAACTCAATCAAGGATTTAGGTTATGGCTTCTAGGGTTTACCTTACTACAATGTGCAACCTCGAAGCTAGGACATGAAAAGGTTTAAAAATCATCTAAGACCCAAGTTCATGATTTCTATCATCAACTTAGTTGAAAATCCCAATAAGCGTAAAATCAGCCCTATACATAGGTCAAGTCTCATATATTTTTGGTAACCAATTAAACAGTAATTTGTCAAAAAGAAATTATTAAATAGTTAGATTTACACAAATATTTTTTAAATGATTACTACATAGGTCATGAAACTATGAATTTTGAGATGCACACATTTTTTTTCTTGTATAGGTGTATATCTTTAGGAAATTTATTATTTTCTAAAATTATTAAATAATTGCATGGTTTCATCCAATGATAGGTTGTCACGCTTTATAACCTTTTAGCTAATCATGTGTGTGATGATGTGTAGAAATTGAGTCTAATTATGTCTATGTCCATGCATTTCAAATCAGGTTTATCAAGCTTAGTCAGTCATTTTAGTTATTTAGCCACATGGATTCTTCCCCTTGCCAGATACAACTAGGGATTTTTCCTGGATTTGAGCTACCTTGGGTGTTGATGACATTGTTGGATTTATCATGCTCTCATAAACAAAGAAAGAACATCAGGGCCTTGCGAAGTGGCTAGATCCTTCACAATTATTTGTTAGAAGGGGTATAGGAAGATGAGGCTTTCTAGAGTTGCTATTCGATTTGAAATCAAGTATGTTCGAGAAGTACGTGAAGATGTGTTCTGCTTTAGATATGGTTATTCATCTTACGGACACCTTGGACCATGTCCTAAGTATAGGCCATGGAGACCATTTATATGCACATTGTCATTCAATACTCTAAGCATTAGTACCATGTATCTATAGCCATCATGTCTATGGAGACACACTTTAATAATTACTCTTTATTTGACACTCTTAATATCCACACATAAAACATCGTTGTAATAGACCTCCATTACACAACGTAAACTAAACCATTGTAATATACTATAATTACACAACATGATATGACTTGTTGTAATAGCTATATATTTTAAAAGACCATAGTTAAACAACACATCATATTCACATAATTCTCTAAATTTTTCAATTATTCGCGTATAATATATATGTGTGTGTATCCATTATAATATTTGCGTATAATATTCGCGTATATATATATATATATATATATATATTAATTCTATAGTTTTAAACATCACTATATAATTTTGATATTGTATCCATTAATTTTAAATACTTCTATCTGCATATATATTTCATTAATACATAATATTTATAAATGCAGATAGAAGTATTTAAAATTAATGGATACAATATTAAAATTATATAGTGATGTTTAAAACTATAGAAATAAAACATATACATATATATATATTAATTCTATAGTTTTAAACATCACTATATAATTTTGATATTGTATCCATTAATTTTAAATACTTCTATCTGCATTTATATTTCATTAATACATAATATTTATAAATGCAGATTGAAGTATTTAAATTTAATGGATACAATATTAAAATTATATAGTGATGTTTAAAACTATAGAAATCAAACATATACATATACACATATATATATATAGTTTTAAACATCACTATATAATTTTGATATTATATCCATTAATTTTAAATACTTCTATCTACATTTATATTTCATTAATACATAATATTTATAAATGCAGATAGAAGTATTTAAAATTAATGGATACAATATTAAAATTATATAGTGATGTTTAAAACTATAGAAATAAAACATATATATATATATTAATTCTATAGTTTTAAACATCACTATATAATTTTGATATTGTATCCATTAATTTTAAATACTTCTATCTGCATTTATATTTCATTAATACATAATATTTATAAATGCAGATAGAAGTATTTAAAATTAATCGATACAATATTAAAATTATATAGTGATGTTTAAAACAATTGAAATAAAACATATACATACATATATATATATATATATATATATATATTAATTCTATAGTTTTAAACATCACTATATATTTTGATATTATATCCATTAATTTTAAATACTTCTATCTGCATTTATATTTTATTAATACATAATATTTATAAATGCATATAGAAGTATTTAAAATTAATGGATACAATATTAAAATTATATAGTGAAATTTAAAACTATAGAAATAAAAGATATATATATATATATATATATATATATTAATTCTATAGTTGTCAACATCACTATATAATTTTGATATTGTATCCATTAATTTTAAATACTTCTATCTGCATTTATATTTCATTAATACATAATATTTATAAATGCAGATAGAAGTATTTAAAATTAATGAATACAATATTAAAATTATATAGTGACGTTAAAACTATAGAAATAAAACATATACATACATATATATATATATATATTAATTTTATAGTTTTAAACATCACTATATAATTTTGATATTGTATCCATTAATTTTAAATACTTCTATATGCATTTATTTTTCATTAATACATAATATTTATAATTGCAGATTGAAGTATTTAAAATTAATGGATACAATATTAAAATTATATAGCGATGTTTAAAACTATAGAAATAAAACATATACATGTATATATATATATATATATATATATATATATATTAATTCTATAGTTTTAAACATCACTATATAATTTTGATATCGCATCCATTAATTTTAAATACTTCGATCTGCATTTATAAATATTATGTATTAATGAAATATAAATGCAGATAGAAGTATTTAAAATTAATGGATACAATATCAAAATTATATAGTGATGTTTAAAACTATAGAATTAATATATATATATGTATATATTTTATTTCTATGGTTTTAAACATCACTATATAATTTTAATATTGTATCCATTAATTTTAAATACTTCTATCTGCATTTATAAATATTATGTATTAAGGAAATATAAATACAGATAGAAGTATTTAAAATTAATGGATATAATATCAAAATTATATAGTGATGTTTAAAACTATAGAATATATATATATATATATATATATATATATATATATATATATATATATATATATATATATATATATATATATATATATATATATATATATATATACACACACACACACGCACACACACATATGTGTGTGTATTTTATGTGCACCAGCGTGTCTTATATACTACCATATTAGTTTTTATTTTATTATTTTTATTGCTATATTAGTTTTCTTTTTTTCTAAGTTTACAATTAAATGCATGTATATATTTTCTTTATTTTTATAATTTTAAACTTATTATATAATTTTAGTACTATATTCATTAATTTTAAATACTTTTATGTACATTTATATATATTATGTATTAATAAATATAATATTCTATTAATATTTTTATTATCTTCAGTTATTACTTCAGATATATGGCTAATTTCATATAAGTTAATGTAGATTATATTTATTTAGCAATTTAACATATATATGTATATATATCATAATAAAAAAATATACATGGTATCATAAAAAAAAATTTAAAAAGAAAAACATCGGCCCGCCCAATGGGTAGCTGGGGGCGCGGCGCCACGTGGCAGTCCCATGATGAAGACGCCAGTCAAACCGGCATTTTCATCGTGGGACTGCCACGTGGCGCCACGCCCCCAGCTACCCGTTGGGCGGGGCTGAATTTGCTTTTTTTTGAGCCAATAGGGGTGAAGACGCCATTCTGTTCGGCGTCTTCGACCCTTTCTCTCTCCCAAGCTCGTCTATTCGAGTAAATTTGTTCCAAACTCGTTCATTTTGGTCATTATTTACTGCTAACCCGTCTATTTTGATTTTTCCCTCTAAGTGTCACGGAAAAAATCCCCGCGCTTCCTATTTTCCTTCAGCGTGCCATTTTCTCCCAAAAATGTCCGAGGAGAAGCAGACGATGAGAGACCGACCGCAGAGCTCCCCCCCCCCCCCCCCCCCCCCCCCCCCCCCCCCCGCGTCCGAGGAGCGCCGCAGACGACTCGCAGAGCTCACTGCCGCTAGACACTTGCGGCAACTTCCCCCGTAAGATAGACGAAGCCGACGTTCCCAGGGGCGCTCACCGCTAGACAACCGGAAAGCGTCACTGCCGTCTGCGTTTCGCACCCACCTCTACTTTGAGCTCCCTTCAATCCAAGGTAACCTCTACTTACACGGAAAGGACTCATAGCCCTGACGAAAATCGCCAATCTCTTGGGAAATAGATTGTGTTAGATAACTAAATGAATTGTGAATCTATTCCAAGCCACTTCGTCTTCTCCTAAAGGAACATGTAGATACCCAATTTGGTCCAAGTCGGACTGATTTTGGCATAACATGGCGTAATCAGACACAACTTCCCCTAATTTGGACTACATTGACGTAAATGAGCCCTAGTTTGGCTAAATCAAACCTAATTCACAAATTTAGACATGTTCTCCTCATAGCAGACATATTTCCCCCTAAATCGGACCTAATATGTCCAAATTAGATCTGATTTGGCATAAATAAGATCTATTTCTTCCCTAAAACAACTAAACTTGATGTCCTTTGACCAAATTCAGACCTAATCCATGCTAATTTGGTCTTTAAGTGTTTAAATTTGAGCCTAAACGGCCTTGGGCATCCACTTTAGTTATCCGAAAGCCTAGGCACCCAACTTAAGGCGGCTCACCTAAAGCCTAGGGGGACTAGGCAGAGCCTAGGCGGGAGCCTAGATAACTATGATCTAAACATATATTGTTCCGAAGACTAAGTCGATATCGAATATTCTAATAAACCTATCATTAATACATGTATTGTTCCAAAGATTCCATGAACATTCTAAAACCTGCCATTACTTATTAGAAACAGTAACGTACTGTTCCTACTGTTAGTTCCACATTCATGAGACTATATTCGTAACTTATTGTTAGTTTTAAATTTTATTATACAAATCTGATTGTTAATTTTCGTTTGTGCTTACTGATGATAATTATGTATTTATTTTATCTAAACTATTTGGCTCTCAAGTCAATGTATTGATATATATTTAATGTTATATCAATAAGAAATACTGTATCCACAGCTATATAAGTATCATGTATTTTCAAAAATTGCTGCATCACAACACAAGTATGTATCTATATTTGTATCAATGTTTGTATATGCAACCGTATTTGTCTCTGTGCTTCATAGATATTGTTGGTCTACTCAAATATTATATGTGTAAGCGTGTATACCTTATGGTGTGCATATATATGCACACTTATTGATACACAGATACAGAAACCTACATTTGAATACATAAAAATGTATGCTCTCACAAATATAGATCATGTTTATGATAAAGGTGAACATATCTATGACAAAGTAATGAAGCCCCTTATATATATTTTTTATTTTTAAAGACATTTTTTTTTAAATGGCAATTCATTCATCCCGTCACCTGGGTTTGAACTCATGACCTCTTGGTCTTACATCATCACTTTTACCACTGGGGTGCCAGTTCATTGGCGAAGCCCCTTATATTAAATTAACAAAAATGATAAGATAAAATTAATAAGTTTAAAATATATGCTTTATTGCAATATTCCATACCAACACCAATTAACATTGTACAATTTTTGGGACGACGATGCACATAGTCAGGAAATAAAGCATATGACAAACTGATACTTAGCAACCACAACATATACACATTGATAATTGCCAAAAAAAAATTGATTGTGGCAATCTTCATGTTAAAATCATTATGATGATGCAAAACATATATAAGCCTATTACCTTTGGATGCTCAAGAGAAAGCCAGATGGGAGAGTCTGAGATCTCAGTCGCTGTATCTAAAGACTCTAAACTACTACCTAGGATCAAGCATAGTGCCTTGAACATGGCATCCTCCTCCATAGAATACTTTGTTTTCTATGGAAGCTAGAGGCGATTTTGTGATTTTAGGATATTCTATCAGCTGGATCATCCTGTTTAATTTTATCTGTGGGCAGTTAGGTCAAGAGGTTGTTTATTCTTCCCACCCTCCATGTACGGGCCTTTATGCCTAAAGACACGTTTACATATGAGAAAGCAAAAACAACATTGGCAGTAATACTACCATTACAGGCTTGCTTAAGAACAACACAGTCGCAGAGGCTAGTTGGGGTTTGTGCATGCAATGTTTCTCTTCCATATTATTTTTCAACTGCCACTTGGCTAGTCCATCTGCAAGGGTTTTGGAGGATCTACTAATGTGCGTCACCTCAATCTTCCAATCCTTGTTCAGCATAACATCAATTCTTTCTTTCTAGTGTGCATATGCAGGAAGCCAGATGCTCAGCTCCATGCTAAAAAAAGCAAGCGATACATTTCCTTCACTCAAAGACAACGAATACCTCTTTGGCCCTCCTACAAACCTACGAGCATGTAGAGTGCTCTCTTCTTCCTCATTGCACCTTGCTCAGATGTTGGTGTCTGTCATCCTCCTCGCTATCCTTCTCTTATTTATTATGATTGCCTCGTTGCTAGGAGCCATATAAATCACCTTTTGTTTCCCAGGCATCTTCACATGCCATATATGTTTCCAACTACCAGTATGAGTTCTCATGAGCAGTACCAGAATTCCATTCACATCACTTGGAGGCCGCTTGATGTTTTCAAATATGCCCTCCAGAATTTTATAGGAGGCCTCTTGATGTTTTATACATGGTGCTTGCTTTAAATCTATAGGAAATGGTCAGTATGGTGGACCAGCTTGGAGAAAGATCCATGTACAACTGACTTTTCCCTTTTAGCTCACAAGGGCATTTACAATTAAAGAAGATGTGGTACAGATTTTATTCATCCTTTTGACACAAATAACAATAGAAAGGCATCTGAAATCAGTGATAAATCAGACGCCATTTCATTAGCTAGCAGAATGGCATCTGTGATAAGTTTTTCTTTGACCAAGGTGGTCTGGTTTGCACTAGTGAGGGTGTAAGAATAGATTGAAGTTTGTTTTCCATACCTTGTACATAAATATATATACAAAGTTTCACAAGGATGTGGTCCTCCCAATCTTTTATCAATGTTGCATCTTCAATGTTTGGAATCAAGGTGACGAAGGTCTTCTTCTCCTTAAGCATTTTACCTATGATGAAAAACTCTGAATAACTCTTAAGGCCTAGTTTGGGAGGGAAAGTTTAAAATACGCACTACTACAGAAACATCATTCAATGTCGCTTTTCTGGGCGTCTGTTCATTAGGAAAACCGACGCCTATACTATCAAACGTCGGTTATTTATGCAAACCGACGTCTATATTCGAAGACCAGCCAGACACGGGTACCGATTTGTATTCAGCGTCAGTTGTTTATAACGAACCGATGCCTAAAGTCGGCCGCGAAATCCAATTTTCGAGCAAAAAGAAAAAGTGTCACATACATCGTCAGTTAGTTAGATAGAAACCGACGCCTATGGGTAATGAAAATTGCGTGAAAAGTGTCACTTTCAGCGTCGGTTATCTGTTGATAACTGACGCTGAAAGTGGTTCCCGCCAAATAATTTTGTGTAAATATTGTCCAATTGGATGTCGGTTGTTTCCAACAACCGACGCTGACGATGTTTAGGCATCGGTTATTCAAACAACCGACGCTATTTGTGAACTTAATATCCCACGATCACCCGACTCTTCCCCTTTCTTCTGTTTCATCGCGAGCCGATTTCCCCCTTTCTTCTCTGCTGTCGCCCGACCACACCGCCGATTTGTGCGCCGCCGCAACCACTCCGCTGCAACCACTCCGTCGCAACCACTGCCGCAACCACCGCCGCAACCAGCGCTGCCGCCACGCCACCGCAACCACCGCCTTCTCCAGCCTCCACGACAGCCGCCGCCGCGCCGCCGCCGTCGTTGCTAGCTGCTCCTCCACCGCCGTCGCGCCTCCGTAACAACTTCTCCAGCCTCCACTGCTGTCGTTGCTAGCTGCTCCTCCACCGCCGTCGCTGCTAGCTACTCCTCCAGCCAGAGCCACCAGAGCCTCTTCCTTCTTCCCTCTGACAAGGTTGGTCCTTCTCTACTTTTTTTGCATCGATTAAATTGTTGTGATAAAAATGCATGTAATGTATTTGATTAGAGTTGGAATTATGTATAAATTCTAATATGTTTTTGTCCCAAATCTAATTATGTTATAATGATTGTATGAACTTGCATATATGTAACTATGTATTTTATTGGAATTGAAAATTATTTGTAAAGAATGACAACACATACATGTATTTTTTGGCCTAGAAACCCGTCCAAGATTGACTCATTACGAGTAAATCTTGGATAGTCCCCGGTTTGGGACTGTTCTTGAACACCTAATCTCACTTAGGATGTAAGTGTATAATGTGTATTGGGTTTTCGAGAAAATTTCGGTAGCATTTCCCCGTTTGTTCTCTAAGTACATATGCACTTAGAGAACAGCGGGGAAATACTGCCGAAATTTTCTTGAAAACCCAATACGCATTATACACTTACTAGTGAGATTAGGTGTTCAAGGATGGGATAGGTGGTACACATTTATTATATATAAGAATGACATCAAATGTGTTTTTTGGCCTAGAAACCCGTCCAAGATTGACTCATTAGGAGTAAATCTTGGATAGTCCCTGGTTTGGGACTGTTCTTGAACACCTAATCTCACTTAGGATGTAAGTGTATAATGTGTATTGGGTTTTCGAGAAAATTTCGGTAGCATTTCCCAGTTTGTTCTCTAAGTACATATGTACTTATAGAACAGTGGGGAAATGCTGCTGAAATTTTCTTGAAAACCCAATACACATTATACACTTACTAGTGAGATTAGGTGTTCAAGGATGGGATAGGTAGTACACATTTATTATATGTAAGAATGACATAAAATGTGTTTGTTGGCCTAGAAACCCGTCCAAGATTGACTCATTAGGAGTAAATCTTGGATAGTCCCTGGTTTGGGACTGTTCTTGAACACCTAATCTCACTTAGGATGTAAGTGTATAATGTGTATTGGGTTTTCGAGAAAATTTCAGTAGCATTTCCCCATTTGTTCTCTAAGCACATATGTACTTAGAGAACAATGGGAAAATGCTGTCGAAATTTTCTCAAAAACTCAATACACATTATACACTTACTAGTGAGATTAGGTGTTCAAGGATGGGATAGGTGGTACACATTTATTATATATAAGAATGACATCAAATGTGTTTGTTGGCCTAGAAACCTGTCCAAGATTGACTCATTAGGAGTAAATCTTGGATAGTCCCCGGTTTGGGACTGTTCTTGAACACCTAATCTCACTTAGGATAGGTGGTACACATTTATTATATATAAGAATGACATCACATTATACACTTAGGATGCTAGTGTATACCCTAATCTTTTCCTAATATATACTTGTTTCCTAATATATACTTGTTTTCTCTTTGATCATAGAATGGATAGATCATGGATGTCCATTCGTAATCGTTGCACCCCAGAGTTTATATCTGGTCTTGATCAGTTTATTAGATTTTCCGAGGAACATAGGAAAAAACCTACAGATAGGTTCTACTGTCCATGTAGGCATTGCGGTAACAACTTGAAAGTCAACACTGATGAGGAAATCAAAAGTCATGTCATGTGCAATGGGATTGTACAAGGCTATACAGAATAACACTGGCATGGAGAGATTTCAAAATCGAAACCAATAGATGTCGATAGTAGTGCTTGGGTGGAAGAAGAAATTTCCTCTGATGACGTAAATGTGAACGAACCAGTTCCAGCAGACATCGTTATAGGGTAGCTGGATAGTTGTAGGGTAGAGCACACCGATCCACCTCCTATCTTTAGAAACATTGTGCATGATGCTGAGATACCGTTATACACAGGCTGTGCTAAGTTTACAAAGCTTAGCGTTTTGTTGAGATTGTATAAGTTGAAAGCTAACAATAGATGGAGCGACAAAAGCTTCACTTCATTGTTGACTTTGTTGAAAGAAATGCTTCCTGAAGGAAACGAGCTGCCAATCTCAACATACCAGGTAAAGAAAATGTTGTACCCAATGGGAATGGAGGCCAAGAAGATACACGCATGCCCGAATGATTGTGTATTATTTCAAAAGGACTATGTAGATTTGAAAGATTGTCCAAAATGTGGTGCGTCACGGTATAAATTGACGACTTCGGGGGAGTCCAAAACTGGTTCTCCTGCCAAGGTGTTATGGTATCTACCTATAATATCACGGTTTCAACGCTTGTTTGCAAATCCGAAAAATGTGAAGAATTTGAGGTGGCATGCAGATGTTAAGAAAAATAATGATGGGATCCTACGACATGCGTCTGATTCCTGACAGTGGAAGAAGATTGATCTATTGTACCCCAAATTTGGTGAAGAAGATAGGAATCTAAGACTTGGGATTTGTACATATGGGATGAATCCGTACAGGACATTGAGCAGCCAACATAACACTTGGCCAGTCATGCTTGTTATATACAATCTTCCTCCCTGGATGTGTATGAAAAATAAGTACGTTATGTTGTCGTTGTTGATATCGGGCCCTAAACAACCCGGAAATGATATCGATGTTTATCTTGAACCTTTGATTGATGACTTAAAGAAACTTTGGGCTGAAGGTGTGATGACCTATGATGCTTCAGCAAGAGAAACATTTCGTTTGCACGCTATGTTGTTTTGCACTATTAATGACTTTCCAGCATATGGGAATTTGTCTGGATATAGTGTCAAAGGAGCTAAAGCGTGTCCTATATGTGAAGAAAACACTGATTCAATAAGACTAAAACATGGCGGCAAGACTGGATATCTTGGCCATCGAAGGTTTGTTTCAAAATTCCATCCGTATCGTAGGAAGCGCAAAGCATTCAATGGATGGAATGATGAACGGAGTGCACCTAAACCTATACCAGGGGATGTTGTTTATGAAAGAGTAAAAGACATTGTCAATGAATTTGGTAAGAAATCACAATGTAGTATGGCCACACGGAGTGACAATTCTTCATTCAAGAAGAAGTCAATATTTTGGGATCTTCCTTATTAGAGTTCTTTGACAGTCAGGCATTGTATCGATGTAATGCACGTTGAGAAAAATGTTTGTCATAGCATCATTGGTACTATGTTAAATATACCAGGTAAGACTAAAGATGGGATAAAATCCAGACTGGACCTACGTGAAATGGGAATAAGGTCAGAATTAACAGAATTACATAAAATGGGTAATAAAAGAACATACTTACCTCCCGCTTGTTACACGTTGTCTAGAAAGGAGAAGAAAACTTTTTGTGAATGCTTGGTAAATGTTAAGGTGCCACATGGTTACTCATCCAACATCCGTAGATTGGTATCAATGAAAGATCTGAAGTTGATAGGTCTTAAATCTCATGATTGTCACACTCTAATGCAACAAATATTGCCCGTGGCAATTTGATCTATATTGCCGAAGCATGTAAGGTTTGCAATTACTAGACTTTGTTTCTTTTTCAACAGTCTATGCAGCAAAGTTATTGACCCTGATACTCTCGATAATTTGCAAAGAGAAGTGGTTGTTACCCTATGTCAGCTTGAGATGTATTTCCCTCCTTCGTTCTTTGATATCATGGTACATCTTGTTGTCTACTTGACTAGGGAAGTGAAAATGTTGGGACCAGTTTTCTTGCATTGGATGTATCCCTTTGAACGATACATGAGCGTTTTTAAAGGTGATGTTCGAAACCGTCATCGGCCTGAAGGGAGTATTATTGAAGGTTATGTGGCGAGAGAGGTTATGGATTTTTGCAATGACTTTCTCAGTGATAATGACACTCCTGATAATGACAAGAATATTGAGGAGGGCAAAGGAATTTTGGGATCACGGGTGAAAGTAATCAGTCGTGAGCAGTTGGAACAAGCTCACTTGTATATTTTACACAATATGGACAAAGTGAGTGTTTATATCGAGGAACATACCAATTTCATAAAGAGACAACATCCTCGAGCAAGTTCAATGTGGCTTGCTAGAGAGCATAATAAGACTTTTACTAAGTGTTTTGAAGATAAAGTCTTACATCAACTATCTCAAACACCAAATGATATTACAGAAACTATCAAATGCCTCGCCTTTAAACCAAAAACGAATGTTATGACTTATGAAGGGTTTGACATTAATGGATTCACATATTACACAAAGCGCCAAGATGATAAGAGTGTCGTCCAAAATAGTGGGGTCACTCTTCAAGCGTCGACTATGTACTTTGCAAGTGCAAAGGATAAGAGTCCACGTGAAGCTAAAATGTCATATTACGGTGTCATTGAAGACATTTGGGAGTTTGACCACATAGATTTCAAAATTCCGCTCTTTAAATGTAATTGGGTTGATAACACCAAAGGAGTTATAGTGGATGAATTGGGTTTCACTTTGGTGAACTTTGAAAAGATTGGCGAGAAGGGTGAACCATTCATATTGGCATCACAGGCGAAACAAATATTCTATATCGATGATCCTACAAATGATAAATGGTCGGTTGTTCTTCATGGTAAAAGACAGTTCATTGAAGATCCTATAGATGAAGAAGAGTACTATGATAAGTATGATGACTCCAGTCCATTCTCAGTTGGGTTGCCAACTCCACAAAATATTGAAGCTAATGATGACTTATATGTGCGCGGAGATCACAATGAAGGATTGTTAATTGATAAAAGATCACAATTTTAGAGACATGTATGTTTATACAAATGCTAAATGTTTGCCTTTTTCTAGTTAATACAAATGCTAAATGTTTGCCTTTTCTAGTTAATACAAATGCTAAATGTTTGCCTTTTTAATGACATTTTCAGATGGCTGACCATGATGAGCATGATGTCCATGATGAGCATGAAGTCCATGATGAGCATGCTGTCCATGACGAGCATGGTGAGGATACCAATGTAAGTTCTAAAAACATATCTTGTATTTCTATAAAATTCATTATCTTCTAGTTATGTCATATATCCTATATTTCTATATTGGGATAATTCAGTGTGTTTATTTTTGTCAAATTTTAGGTTGATGATGCACATGTATCCACTGAAGCACTGGAGCAACTTGATGCGCAACACCAAATGCTTAACAAGAAAAGGGGCATCACTCTGTTGAAGAAGTTAATACCGCTAAGTGGCAGTGGATCCAAATTGGTTGTGGAGTTTGATAATGGAGGAAATGCAATTGGAGTGAACCGCAATAATTTTGTAAACTATCTTGGGTGTACCACTCGGAGCCATTGTGGTGTTAAGTATGATAATTGGCATAAAGTTCCTCAGGGGAAATAGACTTGATATGGAAGGATTTATGCGTGAGTTATTATTATTTTCAATTCTATTTTGTAGATTACAAATTCTATTATTTGCAATTCTATTTTGGATACTAGTTAATAACATTTCTATTTTACAGAATCTGTTTGCATTGGATGAGAAGTTGCATCGTAAAAGTGTGATGCAACGCGCTGGAAAGATGCTTAGGAATTATAGGACAAATCTGAACAGAGAATACATAAAAGAGGGTGATAAGAAGAAGAAGTCAGCCCTTGAACAATGGAACTTCTTGGACAAAGAAGATTGGGACAATTTTGTTGCTTCAAGAAAATCTGAAGAATTCAAGGTATTAGGCGTCACTCCTAATTTAATTAATATACATTGTATTCAGCTATTCAAGATTAACATTTAGTGTTACTAACCAAATCATTAATGTGCATACTAACTAGGCCCTCAGTGACGCACAAAAAGCAAGGCGTGCACTGAATGTGCATGACCACACTATGGGTCCAAAAGGCTATGCAAGCGTTCGCCAAAGACTACAGGCAGAGTCTGCGGCTACTCAGGAGTCTGCTCCTACTCAGGAGTCTGCCACACCCATGCCTCGCCATGATATCTAGATAGATGAGAGGCAAAACAAGAAGGGTGAAATAAAAAAGCCCGTAACTGCTGAGGCGGCTGCGAAAATGGTAAAATACAACTCTTAGAGCAATCGTTTGAATATTGATTATTTGTGGTGTTAACTTACCAATTTCTGTTGATGGTGATTAGCGAGAGCTGCACGAGCAGAGGAAATAAGGCACGTTCATCCCTCAGGGCACAAGGGATGAATTGAAAATTGCTCTCGGTAACCCAGAGCATCCTGGATGTATTAGGGGTGCAGGCGCTGGTGTGGTCCTCAAAGCATTCTTTGGGCCATCCCAGCGCAAACCCAGAGTGGGACTTTCTCAAGAAGAGGTAACCTATTCTTTTTTTAGAATGTTACTGCAAAAGGAAATTCAATAATAAGAAGCTAATGTTTCTTTTATCCATGTATAGGAGAATAAGAGAGTTGAGGATATAGTTGCTAAGAAGGTCAACGATGTAGTTGCTGAGAAGGTCAAGGAAGAATTGTTGCGGTGGCAGGCATCTCAGGCTTCCAATCAGCCTATGGCGACCCACTCTTCTCCTGATGTACAGACTGCGAGTAATCCTGGAGACCCATCGCCTAACACGTCTGCTGTAAGTATTGTTTATGACATTGTACCTAGTCTTTTCAAGATGATATGTTTTCAAGATGATATGTATATATGTATAACATTCTTTACGTAAATTTGTAGGCATTGAAGTCATGCCGCTTAAGAATGCAAGACTATGTTGTTGCAGAGGCGCAGGCTTACCCGTCCCTTCCTGGGGAAAAGTTTCACGGGATTCCAATGCCACAGGGCTACATTCGTGTGGGCCCATTACGTGTGTTACCCGATTAGAGGGAAGCTACATTTCCATATCCCCACCCGAATATTGATACACTTGCTGAGGCAGAAGGTGAGATCATATTGTGGCCCAAAGCAGATGTCGTCTACACTACTAAAAATGTAAGATAAATTTACATTGATTTAGACTGTTAATGTGTATATATGAGGTCAACTGATCTGAAATTATATATACAGGTTAAAAAGAAGACACCAGGAGCACCTAGGCCTCCACCTCCACTTCCTGCATTACCAAGTTGGGTTCCAACTGACCTAACATACCCGTTAGGTTCTGCTTGTAGGGGAATGGCATGTTGGCTACGGGCACATAATATACATTGCCCTATAATTGTTTCTTTAGATGCAGATTATGCAGGTCAATCATACGATAGCTCTTTATTTATACAAGATATTATTGAGCTGTTTATGTATGCTTGGCTGAATACATCAATGATAGAGACATGGATAAGGTGAGATCTTGTTTATACATCCATATACCTTGTGTAAGATCCGGTGATCTGGTTTCTTATATATTAATGCATACGTAATACATGTTTTGCAGCTACTTAGTCGAAGATCAATGCAAACAATTTGCATTTGATCATGTGGGATTTTTTATTCCATCATTGATTAGTATGGTAGCTAAAGACCCTGATAGTGTTCAACAATACTGTATAGATGCTTTTACAATTTTTGGTCAGAAAAAGAAGACGATAATAATAGCTCCATTCAATGTCAAGTAAGTTTACTTTATTTATAATTTGGACTTAAGAAAATTCCATTTTTATTGTGCATTTTGAGTTATTAATTGTTAACTTTTTACCTCTAGCGGTAGAGATTGGGAGTTACTAGTTATTGTCCTCGGGACGTTCACTGTTTATTATCTAGATCCCACGGGAAGTACATTAAACACTAAAATTGGACACGTAATGAGAATGCCATTATTCTGGTGAGAAATATTTCATTTTGTATCTATTAACATCTGTTATTACATTACTATTTACTTATGCAATTTAATGTGTTATATTAACATGTAGGGGTTTAGATGCATTCAAAAAGGCTGGAGGAACGGTCCCAAGGAAAAAGAACCAGCCAATAAATTGGCAGAATGTACAAGTAAGTTCCCGACTCCAATGTATATATTATTGATGTGAATTGTGCTTAGTTGTATTATTTTGTATGTTTCAATTTATAGTGCACTACACAAGACAATGGCTAGGCATGCACATACTATGTGATGCGATTTATGCAGATGATTATCAAACATGCCGCATTGGACATCGATACCATACATGAGGTATTATATATAGTCTCATTAGTTAGTATGAAATATATCAATCTTATTTTTATATTATTACTTATATATATATACATCATTCTCTTTGCAGGTGTTTAAAACTGACCACACTATAGGTAAACGCTTAAAAAATATACATGCTCCAAATACGATGGAAGCATTAAATGAAATAAGAGAAGAATGGGAAAAAGCCATACAAGCAGTGGCAATTGTAAGATATAATTGGGATGTTGATAGCGATAATGAATGATACTTTGTAAATGAATATTTCTGAATGTTAATACATGTATTTGTATGTTTCTATATGTGTGAATGTGAGAATTGAATTGATGTCTGAATGTATCTACCTATGTGTGAATGTGTGAAAAGAATATTTGTTAATTTTGCAGGTTTGTGGCCTGTTTGTAGGCTGATATCAATGGATGTCGTAAACCTGCAGTTCAGAAAACTGAACTGCAGGTTCTCATCCTGCTGACCAGCCACAGTAGACCTGCAAACTGATATGAAAAAAAAAAATAGATATAGGCGTCGATTATTTACAGAAAACCGTCAGCAAAGACATACAACGTCGATTTTTTTTAACAAAACCGACGCCTAATGTTGCCACGGCCGTACTGGAAATGGCGTCGGTTGTTTAGTTGATCATCAATGCCAAACGGGTTCGCACCACAGAAAATGGCGTCATCTAGGACACTTTCTGCGTCGGTTACCAATTAAACACCGACGCTATATGCCATATAGGCGTCGGTCTGTTAGTAGATAACCGACGCAGAATGTGTCCTAGATGACACCGTTTTCTGTGGCGTGAACCCTTTTTGCGTCGGTTTTCTATAAACAACCGACGCCTGTACGTTAAATAGGCGTCGGTTAAAAAACTGACGCCGAAGTGTTCGACCTTTAGCGACGCCCACATAGGCGTCTCTCGGAAACCGATGCCAAAGGGGGTTAAACAACCGATGCTAAAAGGAATTTTTGTAGTAGTGACGACAGTCTTATACAGATGGTGCTGCATTATATCGACTAAGTAGTAATTACAAATGCTATATTCTTCAGATTTAATAATTAAAAATGGTACATTGAAAACTTGGAAAAATTGATGGACTTTTAGATTGCTGTTTTTCCGTCTCACAGAACGTGCAAGAGCTCTTCGACTCTGCAGCAAGAGCTGCATAACCGATGGGTGCGGTATTTCACAGCATACTATTTAGGTATTAACTACTGGTATTCTAGATGGTGGAACACAAACGGCTCCTAAACACATTTGTTCCAAGCCGGTCTGATTCTTTTTTCATTTAGCGCTTGTGGTCTAGGGGCCTTCTCAGGGATAGATCTCTTGACAATAGTGTTCATTTCATCCCTTGTGACCACTATGCATAGGACAGTTCTTTGTGCACTATGAAAAACTGAAATATAAACCATCCCAGAGTGGGAATTTGAAATATCCAAATGTGCTGCTATACACCATTAGAATACCTGCTTCCTGCATGGAGTCATCCCCCACATTCTTTGATAATTTTAAATAGGACCACAGTAGTTTATCCACAATGTTAGTTACAGAGTTCCTCATAGGAATGACATCTAAAGTGGCAATTAGAGTAACACAACATGATTCATCAGAACTGCTACAACAAATAGACATATTAGGCATTTATTAAGATAGATTATGTTAGTTAGAAAATAAGAGGCAAACCTGTTATCTGATAAAGTCTCCAGATAAACTGACAGGAACTTTTCAATGTTAAAGTCTTGTGACAAACCAGCAAGAACTCCAGCAAGATCCCTTGCACAAAACAAAATAGAGCAAAAAAAATGCGAAACTAAATTGAAGGAATTTACAATAACAACCTATTACCAGTCAGAAAAATAGGAGCCTATTATGCCTCTTCATTGGCAAAAAAGACGGGTGTACCTTATTTCTGCCAAAACTTTTAAGGACTTCTCTGGAAATACTTGAAAAGAGTGAGACTGCATAAAAGAACAAAAATCCGAATGAAGCATATACTGGAATATGTATAATAGAAGGATTTTAAGAGAAATGCCAAAAAATGGAGGAGAAGAAGAAAGATGCCATTTAACAAGGTAATGGTGGCAGACCTCGTACTAAATTTAGTTTTACCATTTCATTCTAGACATTTTGGATACTTTCACACTCATAAAGAACAAGCTTTAGAAGATATTAGGTTGTAACAGTATGTATCGTTCTATCAGGTATGCACATCTGTGTAATTAAATATATTTATTTTGTGTCTATCACTTTATATATATTTATGGATTTTCAAGATACTTAAAAACCCAAGATCATAACGACAATGAGCATGCAAAAAGAAGGCAAGACTACAGTTCTTAAGGAAATTGCTATGAAATACCCAGCATGGGGCTGACATAATAACTACATATACATGATATCAACCTCATAATACAAACACTAGAATGAATAATATAGAAATAGATATTAAACTGGCGGCCTTGTTTGCAACTATGCCTTCCATACAAGAACTATCCACATATTTGTACTCACCCCTTTTATCGTTGTGCAATAATGGATCGAAAGTGGATGTCTTCAAATCGCTTATCTGAAGAGTATGAAAAAGGAGTGGATGAATTTGTAAGGTGTGCAATTGAACATGCAGGAAATGATACTAGACTTCTTTGTCCTTGCACAAAGTGTGATTTCGGTAAGAAGATTAACAAAGACGCATTGCGTCATCACTTATTTCGAGACGGCATTGATACGACTTACACACGATGGATACATCATGGCGAGAGGGAAGATTTTCATATTGTAGATCAGAGTGAACAATTTGAGGGAGGCGAAGGAGACACATTGCAGGACATGGCTTACAATGTAGAAGAAAAGATACGAGACTGTCCTAAAATGTTTGAAAGGTTAATGACTGATCTAAAACACCATTATACAATGGCTGTGTCAAGTTTACCAAATTATCTGTTGTTTTAAAGTTATATCACCTGAAGGCGAGCAATGGTTGGTCTGATAAAAGTTTTACGACCTTGCTACAGCTCTTGAAAGATATGCTTCCCGAGGATAATGTGCTTCCTCGTCGCACTTACGAGGCAAAGAAAGTGCTTTCATCCATGGGCCTTGATTATGAAAAGATACATGCATGCTCCAATGATTGCATTTTGTATCGAAATGATCATGCTTTGAAGGACAGTTGTCCAGTCTGTGGAGAACTACGATACAAGAAGGATGGAAGCCCTAGTAAGGTGTTGTGGTATTTACCAATAATACCGAGATTTAGGCGCTTGTTCAATAATTCTGATGATGCGAAGAAGTTGGTTTGGCATGCTGAGGATAGAAAAAGAGATGGTTTTCTTAGACACCCTGCAGATTCTCCGTAATGGATGACAATCGATAATATATTTCCAGAATTTGGTGGTAATCCTAGAAACTTAAGACTGGCACTTTCTGCAGATGGAATGAATCCCCATAATTCCGGAAGTCATAGTACATGGCCTATAATTTTGGTTATATATAATCTTGATCCAGATGTATGCATGAAACACAAGTATATGCTTTTGACTTTGCTGATTTCAGGACCAAAGCAGCCTGGAAACGATATTGACATTTACTTGGCTCCACTTGTTGAAGATTTAAAGATTATGTGGGACAAGGGTGTTGAGTTGTATGATGCATATCGCAAAGACAATTTTAATATGAAAGCGATGCTATTGTGTACGATTAATGATTACCCGGCATATGGAAATCTATCTGGGTACAGTATCAAAGGACATCTTGGTTGCCCTATCTGTGAAGACAAGACCTCTTTCTGCCAACTGAAACATGGTAAGAAAATTGTTTATCTCGGCCATCGCAGGTTCTTTCCTAAGGATCATCATTATTGTAGAGTGAAGAAAGGTTTTAACAGAAAAGTAGAACTACGAAGAGCTCCACGACCATTAACCGGACAAGAAATCTTCACTAAGGTGAAACAATTGAAAGTAAAATTTGGAAAAAAGAATAAATATCCAATTCTCAAAGGTCTCTACAAGAAGAGGTCTATATTCTTTGATCTTCCTTATTGGAAGTCTTTATATGTGAGGCATTGTTTAGATGTGATGCACATAGAGAAGAACATATGTGATAGTCTGATTGGAACATCACTTTATATCCCATGGAAGACAAAAGATGGCCTCAAGGCAAGATTGGACATGGTTGACATGGGTATTCGAGATGGATTGGCTCCACAAATGAGGGGAAGTCGGACCTACTTGCCCCCAGCATGTTACACACTTTCAAAGTCTGAGAAAGCTGTATTTTGCAGGTTCCTAAAAGGAGTTAAGGTTCCAGAGGGATATTCTTCAAACATGAGTAGATTTGTGGATATGAAAGATTTGAAACTGTTGGGCTTGAAATCACATGATTGCCACATCTTAATGCAACTGTTTTTGCCGTTGGCTATCCGTTCCATTTTGCCTAAGCAGGTTAGAAATGCAATCACTAAACTTTGTATGTTCTTCAATGCTTTATGCTCAAAAGTCATTGACCCTGAGACGTTGGACTCATTGCAAAATCATATCATCATCACTTTGTGTCAGCTTGAGATGTACTTCTCTCCTTCATTCTTTGATGTAATGGTTCATTTGACTGTGCACTTGGTTAGAGAGGTCAAACTATGTGGTCCGGTATTTTTACGTTGGATGTATCCGTTCGAGCGATATATGAAGCTATTAAAGGGGTATGTGAAGAATAGATATCGACCCGAGGGTTGTATGGTGGAAAGCTACATAGTAGAAGAGGCTATTGAATTTTGTGTCCAACATTTATCCAATGTTGAAGCCATTGGTCTTCCTAAATCATGGCATGTCAGAAAAATTGATGGACAAGGTAGTACAGGATGCAAGTTTGTATGACTTTCAGCTGATGAATTACACACAACGCATGTGTATGTCCTTCGTAATACAGCCGAGGTTGAACCATATGTTAAAGAACACATTGATTTTTTACAAACTCGTTACCGATCTAAGAATGAGAAGGATATAATGAACTTACACATCTGTTGTTTCACCGAATGGTTAAAGAATCATATTAGTGAACAGATTGAGCATTCACCAAATTCTGTTTCAAAGACCTTGAAATGGTTATCTGTGGGGCCTAAATCAACCGTGTTGTCATTTGCTAGTTATTTTATAAATGGATACACTTTCTATACAAAATGTCAAGATGACAAAAGCACGATGCAAAATAGTGGGGTGTCTTTGGTATCCAAATCTTTGCACATTGCTAGTGCTAAAGACAAAAATCCAGTCTGGTGTGACATGTCCTATTATGGTGTGATCCAAGATATATATGAGTTGGACTGCAACACATTTTGGATTCCTATTTTTCGTTGCAAGTGGGTTGAAAATGATAAGGGTGTGAGAACAGAAGATGGATTGATCTTAGTGAACCTAGATAGGGAGGGATGTAAACACGATCCATTTATAATGGAATTACAGGAAAAACAAGTTTTCTATGTGATAGACACAGCTAACAAGGGTTGGTTTGTAGTCTTATCTCATAGAAGAAGGCCCCATGAAGGAGATGATGATGACGATGACATCGTTTTAGAAGAAGAAACTTATTTGTCTTCAATCATTCCATCTATGTCTGTAAATGATGATCTTGTTGTTGAAGAAGAAGAGATATGTGCTCGAGAAGATCATAATGACAGGACATTTGTTGATGATGTCAGTGTGCATAAAAATAAAAAACAGCATACGCATAAGTGATAGTAAGTATTAGCATTTTCTTGATGTGCACTGATATCTTTCTGTAATGAATGTAAATATGTCTTAAATTTTGTAAGATTTTATTATGTTGTGTTATATGTAGTTTGCTAAATTTTTTTTGTACCAAATTTTGTTGTAGATGTTTTCCAACAAAGATGACTCAATGACCACAACGATTAGTAGGGGCCATACCACAATGCCTAAAGATTCGAGAAAGAGACGTAAAGGACAAAAAATTCAATTGAAATGGAATTCATAAGGACAACCAATTGGGAAAACCCGAAACATTTTCAGCAGCTATATTGGAGTCGCATCCCGAGAGAGAGTTCCAATCAACATCGATACTTGGAGTGATGTGGGAGAAGGTCTCAAGGACCTTATTTGGGAAGAGATTGAGGTGAGTATGTAGACATTTATATTTTTTGTATGAAAATTTTATATTATATTTTATGTGTATGTGATTTTGTTATTTGTAGGGTGTTTTTTTGATTGGATCTGTCAGAAAGCAGTGGGTATTACAAAGAGCCAATGATAGATGGAGGGAATTCAAATCTCGGTTATCAAGAAAATTCATGAGGGACGAAGATGGAAACATATGCAAACACCCACCCAAAGAATATGATTTTATATCTGCAGATCAATGGGAGGATTTTGTCATGAGTTGATTGATCGAAGAATTTAAGGTGATAATATAAACTAGTGTAATTTTGTTGTTTTGCTTGTAAGACATTTAAATATATTTTCATATTTATTGTTCATAAAAATAACCAGAGAAGAAGTAAGGCTGGAAGAGAATTATCGTCAAAGAATGAGTATCGGACTAGAATTTCTCGTAAGGGATATGTTGGCCTAGAGCAAGAAATTGTAAGATTTGATTCATTTTAAAGCAATTTGTGAAATTTCATATAGAGGTATAAAAGTATTGTGGTTTTATCATATTATAAACAGATCAGTGAGAATAGTTTAGATCCAGTTATTTCAAAGATTTCTAGAGTAGAATTATGGAAAAGATCTAGAATGGACAAAACCGGTGTTGTTACTAGTGACAAGGTCAAGGAAGTGGTGCACAAGATTGTAAGTTTAATTTTTTGTCTCATTGATTTTTCATCACAATATATAGTTTTTATTATTTTTACATATGTATGTTTTATATTTTGCAAGGATGCTCTATCTCAGGAAGTTTCTGAGGGACTCATTACTGAGAAGGGATGTAATGATGTGTTAACAATGGCATTGGGAAAAAAAGATCACCCAGGACATGCGAGAGCAACCGGACCAGGAATAACAATTACAAAATATTGTCAAAGTGTGTCTCGAACAGATGATCAACCATCCCATATGATGTTACAAATGCAACAGACCATTAAAGCTTTGGCCATGAAGATTAAGTATCTTGAAGAGAAGAATACGGCCAAGGATCTCGACAATGTTGGGGATACAGACCAATACCCTACTTCCAAATCTAATTGTCCACTTGCACAATTCTCACATCTACCTGAGGTAATCAACAAGTCTGTTATGTAGTAAATGTTAGAGACAGTCATTTCTCATGTTGACAATATCTATATTTGATTTTTGTAGGGCTATCACAAGTGTATTTTGATGTTGGATAATCCATTACATTCAGTAGCTGATGGAAGGGTGTATATATCTCATACAAATGAGCCAATTATCCTTCACAATGTGGCATTGGATCCAAAACACAAAAAAGTGATAATTGATACCCCGTTGATGCCTGAAGAAAGTGTGCTAATACCTTTAGATATGGATGAAGTTTATCAAGTTTTTCAATGCATAGGAACCTACCTTCCTTGGCCTGCAGAATTGATCAAAATAAATATGATGGTATATGCGATAAATTGACAGTGTTTTTATTAATTTATTGAAATGAATCATGTATATTAATAAACTATATTTTTTATTTTTATAATCATATGCAAGGAATCCCAAGACTCATTGTCTCAAAGAAAAGTGAGGGAATCAGTAAGCACACAAATAGGAAATTCAAAAACTAGAAAAAATTGTGATGAAGTCTCAAGTCCCGTCAAGCAAACATGCAAAAAGCCTCCAACAAAGCTGAAACTGTTGATGGTGTATGTGGAAAATGATGAGAATCGTAACATCTCTCTTTAGATGTCTGAAGATGTAGTAGGTTACACACATGAGCTAATTATCACACCGGAATTGGTTAAAATATGCCATGATAAAGACCAACTAGAAGCCTCGCACATATCAGTGTACATAAAGTAAGTTTCTATACGAGTAATATGTGTTTCTATACAAGTTTCTATACAAGTACAAAGACTAATTATGTGTTTCTATACAAGTACAAAGACTAATTATGTGTTTCTATACAAGTACAAAGACTAAATATGTGTTTTTTTGTAGGCATTTGTTCAACAAAGTGACCTCGGGAAATATATTTAATATATTTGGATTTATATGTCCAGATTTTATAGATCCGATATACAATGATAAAGTGGAGACTCAGGCGCAGTACATAGCAGATCAGTTCATTAGAGGGAAGAAACCAAGATTAGAATTGTTCTTTATACCTTATAATGTGGGGTATGCATACATTTTGTCGATTGTCTGTTATTTGTTTACTTTAAATGTTGCTTAAAAATACATTAATCTTAAAATGTAATACTCATGTATGCGTAGGAAACATTGGATACTTTGCATCTTCGACCCTATGTGGGGTAAGTGCCACTATCTTGATCCGTTATGAGGAAAATTACGTGGGAACGTGGAAAAACTCATGGAGTTGTAAGTACTTCATAAAACAATTTCAATTACATAATACATGTATTGAAAGTTCCATATATAGTTACTAATGCATAGCATTTTTGATATGAATTTGAATAGGACTCATAAAGTTTATCAAAAGAGAGATGTCCAATATAGGAAGAATTTGAAATGGGAAATTATCAAGGTAATTTACCATTTTGATCCAGAAAGATACTGCTTTCTGATTCACCAATAGAAGTGTTGTTCTAGTTTCTTCAGATTCTGCTACTTGATTTGATATGGTGTTATTTTTACAAATGCTCTTATTTTTACATATATCGATTAGATCTTCTTCGGGTCAATATCATCAAGGGCATGCAAGGGCAATTGTTAATTGTTGTATGTGATATTCCTAAATGTTTCTTCCTTCCATGTGTGCATGCAATTTATATCCTTTCCATTCATTAAAAAAATATAGTATAAGAACTAAAATCATGGGGTGACTACCAAGGAAGGATAGAAACCACAACAAAAATAACCTATTTGATGTGCATGCAATTTATATCCTTTTCCATTCATTAAAAAAATATAGTATCAACCTATACAGTGTGCATCAAATCTATATTTTTCCATGTATTAAAAAAATAGAGTAATTGTCAACAAATAACTCATCAGGAATCAAAATTTCACAACAGGAAACTGAACATAAGCTTCAAAGGCAGAGAGATAAAAACACATCAACAACATAGTACAACCAAGGCACAAGAAAAGAAACCAGATGACCAGGAAGAAAGAATGCCAAGAATATCACTCACTAAATAAGTTAGGATCAAAGACACACCTCTTACTGGGATATGAAATGTGAAATTTGGAAAAGAGTTCTTGTAAAGTTAGTAGAAAATTCTGCAAATTTTTTCTAATAGAAGTAAAGATACCTCTCGCTAGCATTTTTCCCATTTCACATCTGAAATAAAAGCATAAAACTAGAAAACATAAAATTAGTTCTCTATGATAATTGAATTCACTGTCAGATTTTCCTTGGAGAGTTAGACCTGCCTTGCTTAGATACAAATTTACTGTACCATATGGATTGTTTGATAGGACATTTAATCTATTTTCTTGTATACAATACAACCTTGTTGTAGTATACATGGAGGATCTTTCAAAACATAAGAGGGTTAGGACATCCTAGAGTATAGGTTCACAAGGGAGCTTAAACAAATTAGGTTCCATTCAACATACAAATGCTCCAACAGAGATGAACAACACTAAAACTTTGTTGTTGTAGGTATAGGTTGTTTTGTTGGTACCCCTATCAATCCATACTTCATAATGACAAGATAAAGAGCCTTTATAAAATATCAAACTATACTTCACCATATAGACCCCCATTGATCTCAGGATGAATAATCAAGGAGCCATAATTGTCAGTATAAGACTCTCACATTATCAACTTATGCTAGAAATGTAAAGTTCAGAAAACAATATGTATAATCAGTCTTAGTGCATTACAAGAGGAAAGAACTAGCTCATTCACCCAGGGAAAGAAAACCATATAACATGGAGCATCCCTATGACACTATAGATGGGAAAGATAGAGATGTTTCTCAGGAATTAGGTTCTGCTTAACAAGTTAAGATAACCACAAATCTAAGAACTTGAATTTCCTACAAGATCACTAATTAGTTTACTTGGAATCACAAAGTTGCATGTCTAAGATAACATGTATCTGTAGCATTAACTGAGAGTCCATGCTTGGAGATGAGCATGACA
Organism: Alisma plantago-aquatica; assembly: GCA_963693085.1. Lineage (NCBI taxonomy): Eukaryota > Viridiplantae > Streptophyta > Magnoliopsida > Alismatales > Alismataceae > Alisma > Alisma plantago-aquatica. The sequence continues at coordinate 98,057,716 of OY856412.1, read as the reverse complement.
GAAATACACTTGGTTCAGTGAAGTTTCAAATGACTAGAATAGAGTGGTCAAGCAATATATACCTTAGTAACAGTTCCAGTAAATAAAACTGTCTATATGATGTGTTGCAGACTTTTTCTGTAGATAATCTGAGTTTCTTATAGAACTCTTGCTCAATGTCTACCAAGGATTCTCTCAAATTTAACTGCTAAATGTATAATATATGCAATGAGCACTCCTAGTGGTCAAGTAAATGCATAGATCTTTTTCAAATCATTTCCCTAGATCTTTTCCTTATCAACCGGACAGTCCAACATTAGCATTCATAACACCTAAATCAGTTATGGATTCAAGATCAACAATCATTAACATTTGGTCATGTACCCTATCCTAGGTTTCCTTACTCTCCACCAAGATGACAACTTAGAGACAAAACCTAACAAGTCTAAACCACGGCCACATCTTTAATCAATCTAGACCTATGAATTTTCTGGATACCTCACGAAATAATAAAATGGAACATAAACACTTTAACTAGATATTCAATGCCTAACACTACCAGACATCACCTCTCATTCAGAATTCTAGATGAGAACCCCAAAAGAAACCAACCCTCATACATTGCGAGATTTATACCCCTGCAATATCTAGTAGAGAAAGGATATCACATGAATATCAGGCAGAGATCCAAACAAATAAAAAAATGAATAAAATGATTCTACCAACATCAATGAACTATTATTAATCTGAGTATAAAGACTAATGGGGATCATAACTCACAGATCATATCACGAAGCTTAGATTTAGTGGGATCTAATGATAATTTCCAGCTTCTTTGGGGTTATGTAGTTGTATTCGTCCTTGTTAGAAAATGGGTACTGCCACATGCTTTCTTCCAGCAACAAGATGACCATGCAGATTGTCCTAGGTAGATCCAAAGGACTTGTAATGGTGGTTAGTGGGGTACATAGTCCCCTGAGGGATGAGTAGCACCCAGGTGTATCCATAATACCCCCTACATATCCTCCTCTGGGGTTAGAAGGGTGAACTTGTGTGTATAAATGGAAGTTCTTATGTGGTAAATGAGCAAACAAAACACGTCAGAAAATGGGTAGGACTGCTACCATTCCAACTTGAACCCAATTATATATATAGTATCATGAAAAGAGACATAGATTTTAGTTAGTTGAATTTAGTTAGGGGAATTATCCATCACCTCCTTTTCCGAGTCCGTTAATTTCTGCAAGCAGCCAGAAATTTCTGCAAACCCACCTATATCATCTGTTGTTCTACCAGAAAGGGCAAAACTATCAAGTGCTGACTTTCTGATTCCGTGTTCTGGTACGACGGATCCTTTTGGACAGCGGAGGCAGTTCAGCTTTTCATGAATCTCTGATCTATATGTTGACAAAAAGTTGTTATAAATAAACCTAACAGTATAGCTTCCACTTTCATAAATTATAGACAATGTAATTGTCTATCGAGTCCTCAAACCATACCAAGAGAAAAAATTGGTATTTTCAGAATTATATTACCTAACATTTTCACTTAGAGTGAAAAGGTCACGAAACTCTTCTGTTGAAAGAGAGTTTCCCTGTAACATAATTTGATTTAGGTCCCACATAACTCGAATGAATAAAATGGGTTATCACCACTACCTGCAGCAGTTGTAATTCTGCATTCTCCTGCTGAATAACCTTCTAGAGGCCCTCTTTTGACATCTGACGCTGGTACTCCTGTAACAAGTATTAAAAGATTCTTCAAGAAAAACAGTTAAAAGGAATACAAACACTAGAGGCACAAAGGGAAAGTAATACAAGTCATTAAGAAACCTTTTCTTCAGTGGTTTTGGTGCTCAGAAACCTATATACATATACCCTTTTCTTTTGACCATCCCTCCAAACTCTAGCTGCAGCCTGAAATATAGTGTTGATTTGTTTTCAAATGTGAGTTGATCTCTTCTATGATTGTGCAATAAAACAAGTATAATGCATACCTGTTTGTCATTAGCAGGATTCCAATCAGGATCAAACAGAACCAAGCGATTTCCGCCTATCAAATTGAGTCCGTAGCCACCAGCCTTGCTGCTTAGCAGAAAAACAAACTCATCCTACAGAATATATACAAGTCAGAAAATTTTTTAAACGGACATTTCATAATGTGCTACAAAGAGGGTACACACTCTTGAAAAGTCATTGAAACGATTGACAAGCTTTTGTCTTTTTCCAATAGAAGTGGTTCCATCACCGTCATATGTACACTGCTTCCCCTTTCATCTTTTGATAGTCACGCACATATGTAGTGATCATCTACCTGGTGGGGGAGTTTAACCACAATTAATTTATTAGTCGATCGACAACTTTTCAATACAATCCCATTGGAGCAACCTATCACATCCAAACGTGAGATAGGATTTTTAGTATCCCCTCTGTCACCTATACTTGTTTATACTTCCCTCTCTTCATCCGGTTCATGTCCTTTCTTGCAAACCAAACATGTCATTAGGGTCTATCTACTTGTGAGTTATTCCTATCTCTGCGTATTGAAGATTACTTCTAACTGCCTGTGGTTGCCTACTTGCCTATGATTGCTTGTGATAGACTGCTTGCTCTGACTACATACCTGAACTCTAGCATTTGCCTGCTCTTGAATGATTTCTTCAATTATTGCTTCTACAACTGAAGTTCAATAATGTCTATAAATCAGACTGCCAAAATTTTCCTATCTATTCTCGACTTATCTCATTGATCACTCTCTGGTAAAAAGATGTGGTTTATGGAAGTAATATATAAACTTGCAGTTCATCGGAATAGGATCTATAGTTTCTCTTGTGGATATTTAACAATATGGTGCCATGTATTAGCACCACATGGTTTATCTATTTATGCCCAAGGATTTTTTAAGTCTTAAGGAAACTTCCGTTGTCAAAAGGAGAACCCATCTTGGATGTTTTCTATCTATAAGGGTTTGAACACAATGCACATAAGAATTTCTCTGGAAAATTGCTTTTTCTTGTTCAAATTGTTATATATACATGTATGGTATATGTTAATATATTTAGTATTCTATTATTACTTTGTGTTTTTATTATCTTTTCTTTTATCTAATACTGGTGAGTTTTGTATTCGCTGTCCTCTGCTATTCTATATAAGGAGAGGACATGTACTAGTTTTAATCATCCCATGATAAACCTTTTCTAGTCGCTGTTGGAATTGTTGTAAGCTTGACTTCTTCATGGGTTTGAATCTTTGCAAATGTTCCAGGAATAGCATTTTTGATTCTTTTTGCACAAAGATTTGAATAATTTTGATTTTGTTTACCTAACAAGTTCTCACAATTATTTGGATAACAAATTAATATTTATTTTGTATAGTGTCCAAAGCAGCCGAACAATACAGATTGCAGGTATTATGTGTTGAAGTATGTGAAAGACATCTTTGATGCGAGAAATAGAAACATTCCTGAATGTGTAAGCTACTTAACATTATATTCTTTTCGTTTGCTCAAATTTCTAAATAAATTGAAAAAATCACAATATGTTGATATATTTGTCATATGATTGCAGTATTATTCGAAGTATGTTGGTCGTTGCTTCAACCAAGAGGAAATCGATGAGGTCCGAAATGAGTGGGCGACATGTGTTCTTGAGCACACATAAGATTATGTGACATGTGGGGGAGACAGTTGTTCTTTACCATAGATCAATGTGTGAAACTTTTTAAGTTAGTTTTCAGTTCGATTCTAGAGTGGATACTCAATACTTTGTATTATTGAATCGTTGTATGGATGATTTAATATTAATTAAATTTAGTACGAGTTTCTTTCAAGGTTTGATGGAAATTTTGTTCAACTATGTGTTTGTTTGTGAAATGAAAAAGTATAATGTCATATTTATTATAATTTATTAATAATATGGTTAATTTGATCAATACAATTGGTGTGATATATGACCTTTCAAACACTAATCAAAGACAACAGTTAATAATATGTTGTAAAATGTATGATTCTACAACAAACAACACATGTTGTGTATCCACACCTATTACAACAGGTTTGTCAGGAAAAAATACACCTACTACAACATGTGTTTCTAGTGAACTACAACATGCATAACCTATTGTATAAATTGTGTATATTACAACAGACACACACCATGTTGTCTAAACAATCTTACTACAACGGTTAAATGTATGGAAAGACAACATACTCCAACTGTTGTATAAACATGTATATTACAACAGGTGCACTACATGTTGTAATAGACCTACCTATTACAACGGGTGTGTTTAGTGAAAGACAACATGCTTCGAATGTTGTATAATATATATTACAACGGGTGAACCACATTTTGTAAAAAATACCCCTATTACAATGGGTGTGTTTCGCGAAAGACACCGTCGTTCAACTGTTGTATAATATATATTACAACAGGTGCGCCACATGTTGTGTAAAATACCCATATTACAACATGCGATCACATGTTGTGTAAAGCACCCCCCCATAAGACCACGCGATCTAATACAACAGTTAACACCTGTTGTAAATTGAGAAAAGGAACTGTTGTAAAAAGCATTTTCTTTAGTAGTGTGAGTTCAGACTAGTGAACTAAGAAAGAACTAGCCCGCATCAACCAAAGGAGTTGTGCCAGCCCTAGTGGCCATGTGGCGGGTCTTGAGTGGTTGAAAAGGTAATTATCTGGAAAAATAGTCAAATTTTGCATAATTCATAATAATTGGCTTGATTATCAAAAAAATAAAGTAAGGTACCAAAATTCTCAAAAAAATGAGTAGAAGACAATGAAATAATTATATAAGGATTTTGATGCACTAATCTTAGTGATATCATGTAAGTTATGAAATGTTTATTTTATTGATAATAAATATCAAACAATTGTCTAAAATTATGATAATATGTCAATAAATCTAAATTCATGTTTAGAATCCATTTAAGGTTAGTAATTATGATGTTGATGCACGAAATCATGTAATTTGCTCCATATGCCTAATTAGGGCTAATAACCCTAATTAATATGCAATAATTACAAAGATGCTCAAGAAATCTTGAAAATTGTAGAGTAAGCTCATATCAGTATATCGAACCTTATATCGAACTCAGAGATCATGAAGATACAAATAATTCATGATAATATGGTGATGACTCATAATATATGGTTTTGTAAACTTGATTGGAGTAATGTATGTAACCTAGGGTTAATTTGTGCACATAAGTATATGCAACCAAATAATCAGATAATATATCTTAATCTGAAATATAAGATTAGTACCATAATTCCAAGAAGATAAGACAAGTAACAATGATGAGAACCTGATGGTGATATGTGATCTTAACATAACCAGGGGCTTGACCAAGATATAGTCGACATGAGGATATATCTGATATCGGGAATGTGATTAGGATTGTCTTTCTTGATCAAGGTACGTCATTACCTCTTTCTTGGCTTATTATATAATATACTTGTGTTATATGTATAGTAAAATACTTGGTATATGATATTGGAAGAAATGATTCTTCTTGTATGATAAGTTGCTTGATTTACCATACTTATTGATATGAACACATAAAATATAATATATTTGTTCCATTATATGAAAGCAGTATATCTCTTTGGTAAGCATAGTGCTAGTGAGTGATCTATCTCTTTGGTAATCAGATCACATGCACAATGATCTATCTCTTTGGTAAGCAGATCATAAGGCTTGGATGCATCTATCCCTTTGGTAGGCAGATGCACAAGCATATAATGGAAAACGTGCCTAAAATATGTGTTCTCTTTTGTTAATAAATACCTTAGTGAAAGTATACACTTTTTCTTATATTTGTTTAATGCTATCAAGTACTATTTTTATCTTATTTCCAAGCTTAGTAATGAGAGGTATACAAAAAGACACATAGGCGTACTTAGTACAATATTCTTGAATATTGTGATGACGTGTACCACATGTAATCTTTTGTTTAGGTGGTGGATATATCTTGAAGACAAGGATAGTTGAAAGTTGTGTGGCGAGCTGATGTACAAGTGGACTTTTATCTTAAGATCATGTAGTTTAGTGGTAGCACATGTACACGTATAAGTTTGTTGTTCAATGTGTAATATCAAATGTTGTAAAAATTCATTATGTAATTATATGTTGAATGGTGAACATGTGTTGTATGGTTTTATTATTATTCATGTGCATGTGCTACTGTTATTTCCTTCGGACTTCGTCTAATTTTCTTCTTCTTAGTCTAGTGTGTGGTGTTTAAATTGGGATTTTTGCTAAGGTGAGGTTTCAATTCGGATGTCACACATCAGATTAAGTTTTAGAAAATCTGGGGACGTCATAGGTGGTATTAGAGCATGAACAATAGCAAAGCCTAACATTTGCTTAATATGTAACTAGAAACTAAAGAACCTTGAACTTTAAAAATCTTTAGGCTTAGAATAGTCATCTTTTAGAGACTAAATCTCACCTAGCCTCTAGGTTAGCACCTAGATTTCTAAGAACTAGGTTTAGACTGGTGCTTGTTGTATAGCAAGTCCTTAGATGTCGTCCTTTCCTTATAGTGCAACGGTATGGGACGTTGCATTACTTGAAAATGACGTACATCAAGGGAAGAGAAACCCTAGACATATGGTGCTTGTTGTCTAGAGTAGCTACACTAGTCTACACCATGTTCTCACCCTTTTCACTAGTTTTCATGACACTGTACTCTCTACTATGTGTGGGACACTGATTTTCTAGATTTGGTTTTTAATTCCAACCAGATCAAACCTTGATAGTTTTCTCTGACGCACGTTTTATCAGAGAAAAACTATATAATATTTTATGATATATGTGAATATTAAAAAAATGTATCCCCACACATTTACAAGTAGGAGGTGGTCATGCAACATAAGTGAAAGTGAATGACATCAGTCTAGAAGAGAGAGTAGTTCTAGAATAGATGTCTAGATCCTTGTTGGAATATGTGATAGATGGAATAGATGTAATAAGATTAGATGATGATCTTAGATGTATATAGATGATATAAGATGGTTTATGATGATATATGTTTGTCTTTGAGGACTTAAGTTCAGTTTTGAGGATGCAAGATGACTCTTGATGATGCAAGTAACTAGGATTTTATGAGATAATATATGTTAAATTAAGACGAGAACATGAATCATCATGAGCCTTGATGGAGCTTCCACTTACATGGAATTGCGTGCACCACTAAAAATCCTAAAGATGGTAAATCCTTAGGTTTATCCTTGCTTATACTAGATAGAGAACTCCACCCATGTATGATAAGATACGTTGAAGTCTTATCGTAGTATAGTTAAGGGTCGAATCCATGGGACAACGGTCTTGTTGGGAGCAACAAGATAGAAAACGTTGGAATTTTACTTCATCACTCAAAAGTTGATATTTAGATCAAGAGGTTGATTTGGTTGTTTTTAGAATAAGAGAAAGTAAAATAAAGGCAAGAAAGTAAACTTAGGTTGTTAACAATGATAAGAAGTCACTAGGATGTGATCGGTTTTCACCACCACTACACATGGATCAAGACATGCAACATAAAAGCATAACCTGCAATAAGAGTTAGATCAGTTAGTATCTTTGTAGACTTACCTTCCTTTCAGAGAAATAACTACGAGAAGTGTGGGAATGTTGCAAAGTCAGCCATCCCCGAACGAATGGTCAACTACTTTGCATCATTCCCTTCGCAAAGTGTGTTCCTCGACTCATCAAGGTTGTACTTTCATACGTCAACTGATTCCATTTCATAGTATGAAAGTACAACGATGGGAGTGAGTTTACTCCACTTCTTGAAAGACACTCCTAGATACCGAAATAGATGCATGGTGGATACATGCACCAAGAACCAACATTCAAATGAGTTTCGAATCTAATAGTACAAACGTAGACAATTCATACTAAAAGATAAAAGGTAACACAAGTTGGTGATCAAGCAACAAGTATTCATTAAACATTTGATGTTGAACTGAAAGGATATAAACTCTATATTACAAACTATGGATTACATTTACATGATATGAAAACATGGGTAGCGGGGCTACTCCCCGCACCCTAGTGAGAGAGACTACTCGCTCATAACTAGGACAAAGGAGGCAAGAAGAGAGAGAGAGAGTGTCATCCCCACAAAGGAGAGAGGAAGGTCAACCCCTTAGAGAGAGGGAGAAACGATCCACCAGCTTCACAGGTTGCTTGATGACGAGATCCCCTCTTCCCACCTTCTTTGGCAGAGCGAGAGAAAGCAGCTTTGAGATGGAGTGTGGGTCTCAGACCGACAGCCCCTGGGTGGAGGATGGAAGTTGGATTTGCTCTAGAGTGATTAAGGCAGCCTTTGGACGTCTCCAAAACTTCCCCCCGGAGGAGAACCCTTGGGGTCTTATTTATAGGCCTTAAGTGAAGTCCAAACTGTTTGGAGACCGTTTGGACCTCAAGACCGTTTGGACCTCAAGACCATTTGGGTCTCATGCGGTCTCGGGACCGGTTGGCTTTATGCGATTTTGAGACCGTTTGACACCATGCGGTCTCAGGACCGGTTGGCTTCATGCGGTCTTGAGACCGTATGACTCCATGTGGTCTCGGGACCGGTTGGCTTCATGCGGTCTCGGGACCGGTTGGCTTCATGCGGTCTCGGGACCGGTTGGCTTCATGCGGTCTCGGGACCGGTTGACTCCATGCGGTCTCGGGACCGGTTGCCTTCATGCGGTCTTGAGACCGCATGACTCCATGCGGTCTCGGGACCAGTTGGCTTCATGCGGTCTTGAAACCGTATGACTCCATGCGGTCTCGGGACCGGTTGGCTTCATGCGGTCTTGAGACCGTATGACTCCATGCAGTCTCGGGACCGGTTGACTCCATGCGGTCTCGAGACCGATTGGCTTCATGCGGTCTTCGGACCGTTTGACTCGATACAGCCTCAGACCGATTGGCTTCATGCAGTCTTGGGACCGTTTGAGTCCATGCGGTCTTGAGGCTGATTTAGTCTTTTATGGTTTTTTTTGTCTTTTAATTTAAGAAAGAGTGTGGAAAACTAAAGGAAAGACTAAGAAAATCATCCAAAATTGGAGGTTATCATCCCCCCTAACTTAGAGTCTAGCTTGTCCTCAAGTTAGATAAAGCTGAGGCATGTAATGGCGAGGCAATTTTATTAAATTAGGATTTCCATACCCTTGCTTCAATTCTCAACCTGAGTTCTCCTAAGGTCATATCATGTCTTATTGCTTGCCTTGACTCTTTCAAGTTTCGAGAGTTGCTCGGGTCTCAGGTTCCTTTCGTGTCTCGTAGCTCGCATCGGGACCACCTTTATTTTGTGCATGTTGTTGACTCTAATCAGCTTTATACCTCTCTGAAGGACCTACTGGAAGCTAGAGAGGGCATGAGGGTTGGATAAAGGCTTGAAGTGTAACTCCTTAAACCTTTAAGTGGGGGAGGGGTTGTCTATGCTTTTAGGATCTCACTACCGGGCACGACACATCTGCCTTTGTTGGGGCAGCTGAATGTACCGGCCGGGTGAGTCCTTTATAAGCCTTTCATATATTTAGATACCTTAGGGTTTCACTACCGGGCACGACACATCTGCCGTTGTGAGGGCAGCAGAATGTGCCGACCGGGTGAGACTTTCATCGGTTCTTTATATAGATCCTTATTTATGGCACAACTCTCATAATTGTATTCGACTCTCTGGTATTTATTCGAAGACTCGCAGGCTTGGGTTTTGGGGTTTTGTTTGGGAAATTATTTTGGGAGGCCAAGCCTCTTTTATTTTGAAGTGAGGAAAGTTGTTCTTATAGTTTTTCAACATGCACTTATTATTTTTTTTGTGGTCCACTTGCGAAACTTCTTGATTTGGAAGTTGCCTGATGCCCCTATCAGCCTTGAGAGCCAAGATTATTTCTGCCTTGATACTGACCTGTGGAGAGTCAGATATAGAAGTGAAACAAGAGCACGAAAATAGATAGTGGGGAGACATTATTAAGTCTCCATTATATGTCTAAGTGCTATTTACTTTAGAGGACTAACATGATTCTAAAGTTAGCTGAGGGTGACTTTATTCCAAAAGAGATGAATTTAAAAAGAATGTGTAAAGGAAAATATTGAAATATGTACAGAAGAGAAAATAAAGGTTTAGAAATGATACCTCGCCCTTGTCTAATGTACCCCCCCAACTTATCACTCACTCTGTCCTCAGAGTGTCAAAGTGATAGGTTGATAGGCACGATGACAAGGGCTGCAGGTTAAGTGAAATCTGAATTTGCCCCTGGTGAGTGAAGTAGATTAGCTGCGAACTGTCCGCGTAGAGCGTGGTAATCCATGTCAGTCATATCTTCCACTGGTCTTTGAAGGACGATGATGGTATACATCCAATAGAGGACGTGGAAGCCACAGCCATTTGATTCTCGGATTTGCTGGGGACATTTGTGGCAGAAGGAAGGGCGATGAAAATGTTCTTTGTCGTAGGCCCTTGTATGCTGACTTAGAAAGGCGATTAATTTGTAGGCGCATTCCTTCGCCACTACCTCTGTTGGCATCCTTGGTGTCATGACATAGTTCTTCTACCGTGGATTGTACTGGCTGTCAGAATTGTTATAGATTGTAGTTGTTCTGTCTGGTAGGTTTGTTGCCAGGAGCATCCAGTGCTCATGATAAAGGAAGGGTAGCATGATGAACTTCGGCGTTGTGTTCTGTAGAAAGGAGATCAATGCTTCAGTTGTTCCGAAGTTCTTGAGCTTTAAAAGATCATCCTTCATGTATGGGGACGCCATGTATGTTGTGGGGTTATTTTGGCCGAGCAGAAACTGATAAGAGGCCATTAAGCTTACAGAGAGGGATCCTTTAATCTGTAAAGTCTCTCGAAGCATGTCTGCCATTACTAGAATGTCCCTACACATGAATACGAGCACATCCTTCTCGGCTGAAAGCTGTGATATAATGAGACGTAGGTCGATGTTAGAGAGACCTTTGCAAGCACTGTGATTAAAGTTTGGAAAGGTTGGTTCTATGGCAGACGAAGGATCGATGTCTCTTTTACTTTGCTCGGTAGCTAAGGCCGGCTCCTTGGATTTCTCCAACTCTTTCAGAGTTTGGAGGAAAGGTCGCCTCTGCGGGCGTTGGACAGCTGAAAAAGGTAACGAGGGACGTCATCTGGTGCCATTATCAGGTCCTTGAAGAACCTTCTATCACAAATGAGCTCCATGGCGTAACGTCCTCGCAAGGAGTGAAAATCTTCAGCAACGAGGTCAGTAAATGGGATTTCTTGGTTCAACGCTTGGATGTGACGTATGGTGCAGAAAGCGTAGTCCCCAGATCCCTCGACAGCTTGAACTTGAGGGTTTATTATTTGGAACCAGGGCTGGCTCCAGTCCTGGCAGAGAGATGGGCGTGCAGCCCAAATCAACTTAAGCAGCCGGAAGGGTATACATCTCGCTTCACCTGCTGCTTCACCAACAAAGTTTATTGTTCCGGCGGATAGCTCAGCGCCGCAAAAATTATAGACCTTGGCATCCCGAGCCTCGGTGTCCACGATCATAAAAAGCCAGTGGTCTGAAACTTGGAAAGGCACGGTAAGATAACGTTCCCGTCGTGCTAAACCAGCACGCAGCTGCTCGATTGACTTTGCTCTTATGTCTTTGTATAAAAGGCTGATAGACAGAGCAGGTGAGGCATTGAAAACTGGCTGCTGCCTCTTAGAACTTCTATACACCTCTATACAGTTGGCGAGGAGGACACAGAAGATTGCTAAAGGCATCGTGGACCGAGGTCGCAGGATGTTGCGGAAATCTTCTCGTGTCATCTTGCACTTAGTTTTGGTGTTGTGGTAGATGATGTCTTCCCCTACCTTTGCATCGTCCACAATAGTGTTCAGTATAAAAATGTCCTAAGCATCTAATGTGGAGATGGCTGCCATATCTAGGTCAAGCATTTTGTGCGGTAGGGGTGGTGGCGGGGGAAGCTCCTGTGGAGGGGGGGGGAAAGAAGGTTGTTCTAGGACTTCTGCATAGCATTGTAGATCATCATCCGAATCATAGGCAGAATCGAGTTCTTCATCTGTATCTAAACTCACTCGTTCTGCCTCGTCCTGTTCATGGGGGAAGGGCACATATGTGTCAGGTGCGGAGAAAGGTGGAGCGGTTGTTGTGGATGGGCTTGCGCTGGTTCCTAATATACATTGGTGGAACTCAGCGAAAATTGCGTCTTTATCAGACTCCCCGATGGACCCTAGGGCAGAATAATCAAGGAATTGGTCCCCATATGACATGTTTACATTATCATTGTGGGGGGGGGCTTGGGGTGATGTCCACTGTCTTGTTGACCTTTGTCGGAACCTTTCTGAGAGGGTTTTGCAGCTTGGCTTGGGTCCTCCCCATCGTCAGATTTATCACCTGAGGAGGTGGTATCATTGTTTGAATCAGAAGATGAGTCGAAGTCCTCTTCTTCATCACTATCGTCATCTTTGTCAGCCACTGCCTTATCTGCTGGCTTTTTGCTTGCGATCTTTTTGCACCACTGGTGGGTGGCTTGTAACTCATCGAAAGCTACTTGCACATGCTCGTGTGTTTCGAGCAGTGCGTCGTAGGTTTCTTTGAGGTCGGTATATCGGCCCTCGGTGGAGAGGAGACGTGTTGTAAGATCGGTTACTTGAGCACGTAGTTGCTGGATTTCATTATTAGTTGACTCCTCTTGGCTATTATGTATTTGTGTGAGGGTGCTGCTGATGGTGTCCAAGCGCGTGCTCAGAACTGCTTGTTGTTGCTGGAGCTCACAGAGAGTCTCGGGCATAGGTTGAGTCTATGTAGAGATCTCATCAACTTGCTTTGCCGTCACTTCTTGCTGGCATTTTGCTCCAAGGACCAGCTTTGGCAAGTTGCTGTAGTGGTTGTTGATGTGCTCAACTTGCTTAGCCACCTCATCTTGTCGTTGCTGAAAACCTTGGAGGATGTTGGGCAAGGCTCGATTTTGTTCGTTGATCGTGGCCACCTGTCTAGATAAACCCTGCGCACAAGAAAAAATAGAATGTAAAATGTTAGAAGGATCGTTGAGGAGGTTTCGGACAGTGTCGAATTGACGTCTGAATTCCTCACCGATGTTGGAAAAGGGGACCCCAGAAGCGGAAGGGTGGGATGACTGGGGTCTGCGTGGGACGGTGGTAGTGTCTTGCGGAAGAGACACTAATGGTGCCCCGAACTGCGTGGTGACTATGGATGGGGTCACCGGTGGTGTCAGGGTGGTGGTGGATGTGGAAGGTGGTGGTATCTCAGGTGAAAGTGGTGGAAGTGATAGCGATGGGGTAGAGAATGTGGAGGTAGATGGGAAAGTGGTAAAGTCGGGCATAGGGGTGGAGAAGGGAGAGCCCCATGGAAAAAGGGGTGAAGAAGAGGATGTGAGTGGTTGCGTGGATGTGGTGAAGAAAGGAAGAGTGGTGGATGTTGGAAAGGTGGAGGGTGGAGTGGTGGTGGCGGTTAGCTGATCATGTAGACTCTTAATGAAAGAGTCAATTGATGAGGTGGTGATGTGTTCTTCTTGGAGGGGGTCGGCCTCTGGATGTGGCCTTGATGTCGGTGTCCCCGATAGCTGTTGTGCCTACAACTGCCTTCGGGAAGGTCATTTTGCAGGTATTTTTGATGGTCGAGCTGCCGGGGTTGTGATACTTAGCTCTGTCTGTCCCACTTTTGCTTTCTTTTTTGTTGCTTTAACCGAAGCTAAGAGGTGTGTAAGATCCTCGTCAGAGAAGAGGAGCTTTTCTGTGTCATAACTTGTGAGCTCTGGAAGCGGGAGGAGAGTTCTGGATGACTTGACTGTAGGGCAGAAGACGTAATATAGTTTCTCATCTTTTCCTTAATAACAAAGGAGTTCTTCAAGGTTTGTTCATTCGTAAGGATGTCTCCCTTTATTTGCGTGCAGCGCGATAGGGGTCTGTCCATCTTGAGGTATTTTATGATGGATGTGACATGGCCCCCCATGCAAATTTCCTTTCCTATGGCGTAGTTGGAGAACTTTTGTATCAAATGCCGGTTGATGTTGACCGGCTTTCCATGCAGGATTGACCATAGGATTAAGAGGTCGGCAGAAATAACGTTTCCTCCCTCTGATCTGGGGAACAACACACTGGTAATGATTTTGTGAAGCGTGCGCACGAACCCTGAGTGAATATTAGAGGCTTTACATGTCTTTGGCTCGTAGCTTGGGAGCCCTGTTAGTGACTTCCAGAAGGTGTGTTTATTAAACAGGTAGATCTTCGTTCCTGCAGATCTGGCTTTTTTTAGCTGCTCTGGATTGTCGATGAAGATTTCGTTTAGAAGATTTTCTGTTATCACAATGTCATTCCCAAAGAGCTTGTTTACCAGCCGGCGATCACCACCATCCCTTGCTCTGTGTGCAATTTCCACCATTTCTTTAGTAAGATGGGTAAAGAACTCTGTGGTGGGCTCGATATAAGAGATTTCGGGGATGAAACAGAGTCTGGATAAGTTGGCAGTGTCAAGCATTGTGAGGACTCTGTCATAGATTCCCATCTTCAGTAGTATGCTTGAGCAGACGTACTTTGTAGGTTTTAGGATTTTGTCGATGGATGGGATGATGTGGATGTAGAGGTTTTCTGGTGGGGGCACGGTGGTGGTGAGAATTGAGAAGGTGGGGGTGGTAGCAGGGATGGTGGTGGTAGGTGTTGCAAGGGGTTGGTCCCTAGAAGAGGCAGGCCAGACTTGCTTTCTGGCTCGGTTCTTGGATGGTTGTCCGGTTGCAGTTTCTTGGGCCTTGTGTTTCCCCTTTTGTTCTTCGGTTGGGGATTCCTCCTCGGAGTTTGGCTTGTATTCTGAGCCTTCATCATCATCAGAAGAAATTTGAATTTTTCTTCAGGTGCCTCAGCTAGGCAGTTGTTGAGGCGAGCAAGGTCGCACAAGACCTGCATCATTTTGACATTTGGCGGGGCCTTTCCAGTCCTGTTGTAGTCATCAACAATCTGCTAGAGTTTGGATTGATCTGCCCTCAGTTGCTCATTGGTCCATATTTGAGCATTTTTAGATCTGGTGGCCTCCTTTGCTGGTGATGCCATATCTGCAAAATGGGAGATCATGAGTTAGAACAACATTTTTTTTCTTTGTATTTATGTTGTTATATATATATATATATATATATATATATATTTGAGAAAGCCAAACAGTTTGAAGAGCATTTGGTTCCAAACGGTTTCAGGACCGTTTGGTTCCAAACGGTTTGAAGACCGTTTGGTCCCAAACGGTTTGAAGACCGTTTGGTCCCAAACGGTTTGAAGACCGTTTGGTTCCAAACGGTTTTAGGACCGTTTGGTTCCAAACGGTTTAAAGGTCGTTTGGTTCCAAACAGTTTCAGGACCGTTTGGTTCCAAACGGTTTCAAGACCGTTTGGAGGGCGAAACTTCAGGTAACAGCCGACGAAGGGAAAGCAGAGGCGCCGGCGATGAAGACGAAGGCGGCGATGGAAGGAGCCGACGGCGATAAAGACGAAAAGAGGATTGCGGCGGAGCCGGCGGCAATGAAGACGAAGGCGGCGAAGGAGAAGGCGGAGCAGATGGCGATAAAGGCGGAGCCGACGGTCGATAAAAGGCAACGGTAAAGAGGGTCATGGCGGAAACAGCGGCGATGAAGAGTGCTACGTTGGTACCGTAGACGATGATGGAGGTGAAGACGGTTGCGGAAACGAAAAGGTCGGACATTGCCGCGGTGGCACATGCAGGCGTTGCGATGGTGGCTGAGCTACCTTGCAGCTGAAGGTGGAGATGACGATCGTGAAGAGGAGAGCGGAGGCGAGGCCGCTGTGAAGGAGCATGGAGCAGGGTCGATGGAGGTGAGTTGCGTGGGAGCAGGGAAGACAGAGGCAATGGAACAGCTCTAGCGCAAAGGTCAGAGAAAACTCGAGAGTCGAAGAGAGAAAAACGAGGGGGAGGGTTTATATTTATAGGAACTGGAGGGTTGGCCTGACAAAAACCTTAGGTCAAATGGTTTAGCGATCGTTTGGCTCCAAACGGTTTCGAGACCGGTTGGCTCCAAACGGTTTGAAGACCGTTTGGCCCCAAACGGTTCAGGACCGTTTGGCTCCAAACGGTTTCAAGACCGTTTGGCTCCAAACGGTTTCAGGACCGTTTGGCTCCAAACGGTTTCAGGACCGTTTGGCTCCAAACGGATTGAAGACCGTTGGGTCCCAAGCAATTTTAGGACTGTTTGGTAGGGTTAAGGTCGAACGGATTTTTATATTTTTATGTTTGTTTTAGTTATATGAATTTTTTTTGTGTATTTTCATTTTGTTGTTTTTATGTTTGTTTTGGTTATATGAAATTTTTGTTTTTCTTTTTATATTTTCATAAGAAAATCCTAAGGTAATTAAAAGAGCGGGAAATAAAGAAAGAAGCTGAAATCTTGGGTTGCCTCCCAAGTAGCGCCTGGGTTTTACGTCGCTGGCTCGACGAAGCTGTAACGTTCTTATGCTGACGGCATGGCGTCTTTGAATTCAATGGTTTGACTTGGCATTTTGTCTATCGGAGTGTAGTATTTTTTCAAACGGTGACCATTGACCGTCCTTTCTCCTCCATTGTTGTCGACAATTATGACAGCTCCAGTTGGATAAATATGCTTTATGGTGAAGGTCCCAGACCATTTTGTTCGAAGTTTTCCAGGAAACAACTTGAGCTTGGAGTGGAAAAGGAGTACATTGTCACCGACGGTGATGTCTTTCCTCTTAACATGACCATCGTGCCACATTTTGGTCTGCTCCTTATAGATTCTGGCACTCTGATAGGCAGTCATACGGAGCTCTTCTAACTCCTGTAACTGGAGTTGTCTATTCTCTCCTGCACTTTTAAGATCGAAATTTAGTTGTTTGATGGCCCACCAGGCTTTGTGTTCCAGCTCTACTGGAAGATGACATGACTTCCCATACACCAAACGGAACAGGGTTGTCCTGATTGGTGTTTTATAGGTTGTTCGGTATGCCCAAAGGGCATCGGGAAGTTTGGTGGACCAGTCAGTGCGGTTTTGATTAACTATTTTTTCTAGGATTGCCTTTAATTGTCTATTTGATACCTCAACCTGACCATTGGTCTGTGGGTGATAAGGCGTTGCTACTTTGTGGTTGACTCCGTAGTTTTTCAACATGGCTTCAAAACTTCGTTCTAGGAAATGGGTCCCGCCATCTGATATGACAGTTCGGGGGACTCCAAATCTTGGGAAAATGATATCTTTGAACAATTTGATAACATGTTTGGAATCGCTGGACACAGTGGGTATAGCTTCGACCCACTTTGAGACATAGTCCACCGCAACCAAGATGTAAGAGAAGCCATAGGAGGAAGGGAGAGGTCCCATGTAGTCTACCCCCACACGTCTAAAAGCTTAATTTCTTGCCACATTGTGAGGGGCATTTCGTCCCTTTTGGATATGTTGCCAGAAAATTGACATTTATTGCAAGATTTCACTAAATCATAGGAGTCCTTTGCTATAGTTGGCCAGAAAAAACCTGACTGCAGAACTTTTATAGCAGTTTTCTTTGCGCTCATGTGCCCCCCTGTAGGTCCTGAATGGCAATGCTCTAGGACAGGGGTAATCTCTTCTTCCGGCAAGCAACGACAGAAAATTCTGTCAGCACATAGGTGAAACAGGTAGGGTTCATCCCAATAATATTGCTTTATATCATGGAGAAATTTCCTTTTATCATGGTAGGAGGCGGAGGGGTGAATGATCCCTATAGCAAGATAATTGACAATATCCGCATACCAAGGGAATCCAGAATAACCTTCATAAGCTGGTCGTCTGGAAGAGAATCCCAGATAGGGATTTTATCTTCATCTTCAACTTCGATACGGCTGAGATGATCAGCTACAATGTTCTCCACTCCACTTTTATCTTTAATTTCCAAGTCGAATTCCTGAAGCATCAATACCCAGCGGATAAGCCTGGGTTTGGCATCTTGTTTCTAAATCATGTATCGTATGGCGGAGTGGTCGGTGTAAACGATGACCTTA
This sequence comes from Alisma plantago-aquatica, assembly GCA_963693085.1. Classification (NCBI taxonomy): domain Eukaryota; kingdom Viridiplantae; phylum Streptophyta; class Magnoliopsida; order Alismatales; family Alismataceae; genus Alisma; species Alisma plantago-aquatica. The sequence continues at coordinate 98,039,734 of OY856412.1, read as the reverse complement.
GATCCAATCAAATAGGAGAGGAATTTTTCAAACACGTAGATGACAGCCAGAAACTCCTTCTCTGTGGTAGTGTAGTTTTTCTGTGCTTCATCTAGCGTTTTGGATGCATAGTAGATGACGTAGGGTTTCTTATCAATATGTTGTCCTAAAACAGCCCCTATAGCGTAATCGCTTGCGTCACACATGATTTCAAATGGCTACGACCAATCTGGGGCTCTCAGAATAGGTGCAGAAATTAAAGCATTTTTTAGGATGGAGAAACTTTGCATGCATTCTTGGTTAAAGATGAACTCAGTATCTTTAGTCAGGAGTTGGGTCATAGGCTTTGCTATCTTTGAAAAATCTTTGATGAATCTTCTGTAGAATCCTGCATGACCTAAGAAAGCCCTTACTCCCTTTATATCTTTTGGTGGCGATAGCTTTGAGATGACATCAATTTTTGCTTTATCAACCTCGATTCCTCTGTCGCTCACCCTGTGCCCTAGGACGACACCTTCAGTAACCATGAAATGGCATTTCTCCCAATTCAGGATAAGGTTTGTTTCCTCACAACGTTGTAGAACTTGTCCAAGGTTGATTAAACAGTTATCGAAGGAATCTCCGTAAACTGAGAAATCATCCATAAACACTTCCATGATGGATTCAGTTAATCCGGCGAAGATGGCGGACATACACCGTTGGAACATAGCGGGTGCGTTACACAACCCGAACGTCATTCTTCTAAAGGCATACGTCCCAAAAGGGCAGGTGAAGGTAGTTTTTTCCTGGTCTTCCGGGTGTATAGGTATTTGGTAGAACCTGGAATAACCATCAAGATAGCAGAAATATTTCTGATGAGCTAAACGCTCTAGGACTTCATCGAGAAAGGGTAGAGGGTAGTGATCTTTCCTCCTGGCTTTGTTCAGCTTCCTATAATTGATACACATCCTCCGTCCTGTTACCGTCCTAGTGGGTACTAACTCATTTTTGTCGTTAAGCACGACAGTAGTGCCTCCCTTTTTAGGATCAACCTGGACAGGGCTGACCCATTGGGAGTCAGAGATAGGGTAGATTATACCAGCTTTAAGTAATTTGAGGACCTCCATGCGAACCACCTCTTTGAGATTAGGGTGCAGTTTCCTCTGATGTTCGCGGGATGGCTTGAATTCTTCAACCATTGGAAGTTTGTGCATGCATAGGGTAGGATTTATGCCTGTCAGGTCAGTTATCTTATATCCAATGACCTTTCTGTGTTTCTTCAGTTCTTCCAGAAGCCTTTCTTCCTGGTCTTCCGTTAGGTTGGAGCTGATGATAACTGGGCTTAATTTTTCTTCATCCAAGAAAACATGTTTAAGCCCCATGGGTAAAGTTTTCATTTCAGGGGCCTTGGGTGGCTCAGTTACTTCTATAATGGTGACAGCTTTGAGTTCTTCAAAAGTGGTTGTCGGTGCTTCTTCGGCCTTGTCCAAGTGTTGCAGACACTATTGAACCAGTTCGTTCACAGAGAATTTGACATCCAGATTGGTTAAAACATTCTCTAGTTCGTCAGCTGGCTTGAATATTTCTAATTGAGATAATTGATGTACTGCTTCAAGAAGAAAAACCTCCTCTTGGATGCTAGGGCCTTTCATGCTATTAAGAACTCAGAATTGAATTGCTTCTTTTCCGAGTCACAGGATGATGGTACCAGCTTCAACGCTGATAAGCGCCCTGGCAGTAGCGAGGAAAGGTCTGCCAAAAATTATTGGGTATCACATATCTTCTTTGATATCAAAGATAACAAAGTCGCACGGGATATAGGCATCCTTGCCTATCCTAACTGGAATATCTTCAATGATCCCCAGAGGTGCGGTGATGGTAGAGTCAGCTAGTTGAATTGTCATTGCTGTAGGCAGCAATTTGGTAAAACCTAATCGTTTGCACATAGAATAGGGCATATTGGATATACTGGCCCCTAGGTCAGCTAGTCCCTTTTTGGTAGATGCATTCCCAATGCAACATTGAATTCCGAAGGAACCTGGGTCCTTCTTCTTCTTGGGCATTTTATTGAGGATGATGTCAGAGGTTGTTTGGGCAAGCTTGACAGTTTCTTGTTCCTCAGTGATGTACTTTCTGGATAACAGAGTTTTGAGGTATTTTGCCCAAGCTGGCACCTCAGAGAGAGCATCAAGGAGTGGGATATCGATGTAAAGTTTCTTCATTGCTTCCTTGAATTTTTGGAACTTGGTATCCATTTTCGTTTCTCATAGTCTTCCCGTATATGGGATCCTTGGTTTATACTGCTGGATTTTCGGCTCTGTAGATACTTGTTCTTTTCCTTTGCCCTTTGTATTCTCTGTGGACTTCTCTGTTCCTTGCTGCGGGTTCTCATTCGTCATAAAAGCAGGTGTATCATCATTATCAAGAGTGATCCTTGTGGTTTCATGAAGAGTGCGTCCAGATCTTGTGGTAACAACATTCAACTGTTCAGGCCTATTCTGTCCATGCCTAGGGTTCGATTCGGGCTGTCCTACAAATGTACCTGCTGGAGGCTTTAGTTGTGCAGCAATTTGGGCGAGTTGAGCTTCTATTGCCTTCTGCTGAGCCTGTTGATTAGCAAGCATAGTTTGCTGGGATTGCAACATCTGCCTTATCAAAGATATTTCATCTTCCGGCTGAGAGGGGGTGTTTTTTTGAGGAATTTGGTGTTGTCCTTGTTGAGGTTGTTGCGTAGGCAATGCTAGCTGAGGTTGCTGCAACTGAGTATGCAGCTGTGGGTGGAGCGGAGGATGAGTATACTGATAGTAAGTAGATGGGTTCCTGGGGTAGTTGGCTCTCGGGAAGTTGTTCCTGGAGTTCCCTTGGTTTTGATTAAAATTGTTTGGGAATCCAGGTAGTAACCTACTAGAGGATCCTCCCTGCGTCTGGTGCTGTGGATTTACGGTCCCTGCAGGGTTCACATATTGAAATCCTGGATGGTTCCTTGGTTGATTAGGATTATAATAAACTTGTCCAAGAATGGAATGAATAGAATTTACTTGTTCTGGCAGTTGTTCTTCAGATTGGTCAGTGATAGGTTCATACTGTTGTGGTGGTGGATGCAGATCCATCATCACATTATAAAGCATACCACATGAGAGGGTTGGATGGTCAGATGCATGACAGGCTTCACATGTTCCTGTGGCAGCCTTGACTTGTTGAACCAGAGGATTTTTCTTCTTGTCAAACTCTCCAAGAGAAGTCTCGAGAGCTTGTTGCTTATGAGCTATGGTTTTCAAGGCTTCAGTAATAGCCTTCATCTCTATTGCTTCTTCGACTTTATAGACCTTGAGGACACCTTTGCCAGCTGATCGTCCCCAATTGGACTGATTCTCAGCTCTGAGTGTAACTATTTTCCAGGCATCCTCATAATTCTTTCTCATAAAGTTTCCTCCAGATGAGGAATCCAAAATTTGTTTGATATCATCACTCACTCCCCGATAGAAGGTTTCTATCAATTGGTTTTGGGAGATGCCGTGATGAGGGCACTTTCGCAGAAGCTCTTTGAACCTTTCCCATGCTTCAACAAGGGATTCTCCGGGAAGTTGACAGAAGTGATTAATCTGCCCCCTGATCTCGTAAGTCAGTGAAGGGGGAAGAACTTCTCCAAGAACTTTTCTTCTAGGGGGGCCCAAGTGGTGATTATTGGCTCCCTGTCAAGTGAGTTATACCAGCTCAGAGCCCTCCCAGATAGAGTGAAGTGAAACAGATGAAGCATTATAGCATCGAAGGCAACTCCGGCTTGCGGGACCAGTCGGCACAGTGCCTTAAACCTCTTCAGATCATCCATGCAGTCATCCCCAGAACCTCCAGAGAATGAGATGCCCTGCATGAATCTGAATCCACTGGGTCCGGATCTCAAAGTTAGGAATGTTGATGATCAGCGGTCGTAATTGATGGTTGTCTTCGTAGTTCTTTGGGACATCATAATCCCTCAACTGCTTGTTCCTTAGCTCCAACTGATCAGCTTGGGTTGCTGCCTTATTTTCAGCTCTGATGCGGGCCTGTTCTTCCGCACGAATCTCCACTTGAATCTGAGCACGAGTATCAACGATGAGTTGTGCTCTTTGGGTGGCGATGGCGGCATTGACTCTCTCCATCACCAATGCAGCCTGGCGTTGATCTTCAGCCATATGCCTGGCTCTTTGGCGATTGAGTCTGATGCGGCGGTGGAAGTTCCTCTCTACCTCAGAGTCGTACTCTGGATCAAGGGAGAATCTAAGGTTATGCGCTGGTTGCATACACGTTTTCTACCTGAGTAGAGAGAAGAAAACACCTTTTGGATGATGGAGGAGATATAATGAATTCAAGAAGATATGGATTAATGATTAAAAGAAAGTGTAAAACCCTAACCAACTAGCAAGACACCAAATGAAATTAAAATGTTCCGTTGTCCCCGGAAACGGTGCCAATTTTTGATGGAGCTTTCACTTACGTGGAATTGCGTGCACCACTAAAAATCCTAAAGATGGTAAATCCTTAGGTTTAGCCTTGCTTATACTAGATAGAGAACTCCACCCACGTATGCTAAGATCCGTTGAAGTCTTATCGTAGTATAGTTAAGGGTCGAATCCACGGGACAACGGTCTTGTTGGGAGAAACAAGATAGAAAACATTGGAATTTCACTTAATCACTCAAAAGTTGATATTTAGATCAAGAGGTTGATTTGGTTGTTTTCAGACAAGAGCAAGTAAAATAAATGCAAGAAAGTAAACTTTGGTTGTTAACAATGATAAGAAGTCACTAGGATGTGATCGGTTTTCACCACCACTACACATGGATCAAAACATGCAACATAAAAGCATAACCTGCAATAAGAGTTAGATCAGTTAGTATCTTTGTAGACTTAGCTTCCTTTCGGAGAACTAACTACGAGAAGTGTGGGAATGTTGCAAAGTCAGCCATCCCCGAACGAATGGTCAACTACCTTGCATCATTCCCTTCGCAAAGTGTGTTCCTCGACTCATCAAGGTTGTACTTTCATATGTCAACTGATTCCATTTCATAGTATGAAAGTACAATGATGGGAGTGAGTTTACTCTACTTCTTGAAAGACACTCCTAGATATCGAAACAGATGCATGGTGGATACATGCACCAAGAACCAACATTCAAATGAGTTTTGAATTTAATAGTACAAACGTAGACAATTCATACTAAAAGATAAAAGGTAACACAAGTTGGTGATCAAGCAACAAGTATTCATTAAATGTTTGATGTTGAACTGAAAGGATATAAACTCTATATTACAAACTATGGATTACATTTACATGATATGAAAACATGGGTAGCGGGGCTACTCCCCGCACCCTAGTAAGAGAGACTACTCGCTCATAACTAGGAGAAAGAAGGAGGCAAGAAGAGAGAGAGAGCGTCATCCCCACAAAGGAGAGAGGAAGGTCAACCCCTTGGAGAGAGGGAGAAACGATCTACCAGCTTCACAGGTTGCTTGATGATGAGATCCCCTCTTCCCACCTTCTTTGGCGGAGAGAGAGAAAGCAGCTTTGAGATGGAGTGTGGGTCTCAGACCGGCAGCCCCTGGGTGGAGGATGGAAGTTGGATTTGCTCTGGAGTGATTAAGGCAGCCTTTGGACGTCTCCAAAACTTCCCCCTGGCGGAGAACCCTTGGGGTCTTATTTATAGGCCTTAAGTGAAGTCCAAACGGTTTGGAGACCGTTTGGACCTCAAGACCGTTTGGGTCTCATGCGGTCTCGGGACTGGTTGTCTTTATGCGGTTTTGAGACCGTTTGACTCCATGCGGTCTTGGGACCGGTTGGCTTCATGCGGTCTTGAGACCGTATGACTCCATGCGGTCTCGGGACCGGTTGGCTTCATGCGGTCACGGGACCGGTTGGCTTCATGCGGTCTCGGGACCGGTTGACTCCATGCGGTCTCGGGACCGGTTGGCTTCATGCGGTCTTGAGACCGTATGACTCCATGCGGTCTCGGGACCAGTTGGCTTCATGCGGTCTTGAGACCGGTTGACTCCATGCGGTCTCGGGACCGATTGGCTTCATGCGGTCTTGGGACCGTTTGACTCCATGCGGCCTCGGGACCGATTGGCTTCATGCGGTCTTGGGACCGTTTGAGTCCATGCGGTCTTGAGGCTGATTTAGTCTTTTATGTTTTTTTGTCTTTTTCTACAAATATAAAGGGGAAAAGTTAGTCTAAAGATGTATTTACAATAAAAGGGAATATTTAGGGATTATGGCTGAATTTAATTTAAGAAAGAGTGTGGAAAACTAAAGGAAAGACTAAGCAAATCATCCAAAATTGGAGGTTATCAAGCCTCAAACTCTTTTACAAAGGAGGATCTCTAGTTTAGGACCAGCTTTAGGGTTAACTCTAGAGAGAGTGAGATCCATTGGGAGAAGGTCAGAGTGTCTAAAATCTAAGATATGAGAACTATGAGAAATATGTGATATGATATGTCCTAAACTAGACTACTCTTGAGTGATTAAGTTGAGTTGCTTTATGCATGATTCCTATAGTTTTGTTGAACCCTAGATGTCCTTGGGAAGACCAAACCCTAGAGTCAGAGAGAGGCTGGTTATATGTGAATATGTGAATATGAATATGAGAACCCACCATCTAGGCGAGGGAGAGAGAGTCCCAAGACCTTGAAGGAGGTAACTATGTGTTAGTTTTTGTGAAGCCTCAAGCTCGGGTTGGTGGTTCCTTGTATGAATCTAGTAGTTGTTTATAAGAGAGAGAGAGAGAGTTGGGAAATAGTGTCTCAAAGGTAAAGACCTATGAAGAGAATGTCATAACATGTTTTGGTTTGTTCTTATGTGGCTAGAGCTTGTAAGACTATCACTAGTGGCAATGAGGTAATCCGAGAACCCTAGACCAAGAGGGAAGATAAAGTATATGCATATGATATACTCATAGAGTTGTGTGAGCTCAAATACATTGGGCACAGAGTTACCCTCATGATATGGGTTAGGAGAACCTCAATTGGGCTGGATAAAGTTTTAATATATGTTTGAGGAGCCACTCATATAAGTTTTTTTAGCACCACCATGATATAATACATGAAAGGATGTGATCTAATCTCAAGACGTGATATATAAACATGACATGAAGGAAACTTATAGATGGTTTAATAGATATCAATGCATAAATGGTTAACCATGGACATGAATAATGATAATAATATGAATAGTTGGCTAATGTCATGATGAATCTCTACTAGACTTACAACCTAATATGAAAAAGTACAATGAGATATCATTAATGATACATGTTACATGAATCGTAATGACATAATATGGTTGGTGAGTCTAGTGATGAATTCACTAACAAACTTGTAACTTAAAATAAAAGTGAAATGAGATCATCTTAGTGATATATGACAAACAATGCTAATGTTAGTGCTTAATTAATATGTTGAGTATAGTATGAAAATTTTGCACCACATAATGATGATGGCACCTTGTTATGATCTAATAACTCTTCCCAAAATGAGGACATAATGTTAGAACCTAATGTTTGGATAAAGTGAGGATGAAAACTTCTACAATGTGAAAAATGCCATGTATAATGTATTGTTTGAATCTTATTATTGGGTGAAATTAATATAAAAATCCTAATTGGGAATATGACATGACCAAAGCATCTAAATCATGTTATGGTGGGTGGTTCACCCTAGATGTTTAAAATCTCTTATAAGTGCTTTGGATATATGGTTCTAGGTATCCTGTGGATATGTTGCACATAGAGTGGTGTACTACATACGGATGAAGACCTTTTGGTTTTTTACTGGAAGTAAGAGGATGGCTTAAGTTTGAGGACACAATTTTCTTTTAAGATGTATACGATGTGATAGATTGGATTTTGGCTTAATTTTGAGGATGAAATTTCTTTTAAGGTATGTAGGATGTGAAAGAGTGAACTTTTAGAGTATTTGGGGACCTAATAAGATTAATGGATCCATACGTTCGAGTTGTACTTAGAGTTTCGATTGTTTTGGTTATGTTTGAATGGTTCTAGAAGAATATATGATGATTCAAACATAAGTAAATAATGTGTTTCTTTTTTTTGAAACGATCAATCGAGACCAATGTTTTATATATTTAGATGCCTTTAAGTCGAAGAGTTGAGGTGTCACTGTTAGGTTTTAGGGGAGACAAAGAAGGCAGTAGAAGCAAAAAAATTTCTTTTCCCTAAACCCAGTATAAAGGAAACACGTCAACGTCTATACAATAGGAAGGATGGTTTGTAGAGATATACCTTGTCACGAGGCTTGGTCGGTGACATTACCTCGTGGCTTGTGTGGTCTTCACCTCCAGTATTGGACTGTGTTTGTGCAGCTCCTGGTCTCACCGGGACTGTCGGTATTGACAACTGTCCTCCGAGTGGAAGAAGTCTCCTACCTTTGTAGTAGTCCACACAGACCACCTGGAACTCCGATCGCCTTGTTGCATAAGGCACCGGAAGGAGTCATACCCTCCAGTCAGCGTACTAGTCATCGACACACTCTCTTGCAACCAGTTGCCTTTCTGCAGTTGTCTTTCCCTTGTTGTGCCTCCCTAATCGGGTAGCACTTGCTCGGGCCACCTGGTTACCACAACCAGAGAGAACTACAACTTTGTAGAGCAACTGGTGTTCTAAGTTGTTGTACTTGAGAAGCCCCCAATACCCCTATATATAGGAGGGTCATGGGACATGGTTCTCTACCCCGGGCAATGCAGGATTAAAGCAGGAGTAGAAGGGTTTGAGATTTTCCACAAAACAACCAACTACACAGGCTGAACCAATCATTTCAAGCATGAAACGGTCGGTTGGGGACCTGAGCCGATCGGCTCACACCTGAACCGATCGGTTGGGGCACCTGAGCCAATCGGTTCACTTCTGAGCCAGTTGATTCACTGCCCTGGTCAGTTCCCGATTGACTTTTCCTCTTTTGTTTCGAATTGATCCAAATACCAATCCTTGTTCCAATCAAATTGGACAAGTGAAACGAAGAGAAATTTCTTGCCAACCTGACTTTCCCAATTCACTTGGTTGGACCAGTTGAGCCGATCGGTTCAACCCTTGAACTGGTCGGTTCAGCCTGTCCTGAGCCGATTGACTCACTAACTGAGTCAATCAGTTCACCAAGCTGAGTCGGTCGGTTCATCATATGAACCGATCAGTTGGGAGTGCAGACTGTGCAAAATCAGTCAATTGCTGTTTCAATCAATCTGATACTCTAATCAATCAGTCCAACACCTTGAACACTATGACATTGAGATATCAGTTGATTGAGTGTTTAATTGAACTACTAAACTCCTTTAGTAATCAATCTAAACATAATTTGTGGATAAACTCCTCTTCCAAGTTAAATCCTATGTGTGTGACCCTGCATGCCCATTTCACGTTGGTAGTGAAAGTCCATAACACTTATGACTTCACAAGGAAAGAGTGGTGCCTAGTCACACATCAGTGCTACCCAAGTGAAAAGGAAAGTTGGAGAACAACTTTCAATCCTACAATCCGTGAATGGTGTTATAGTGAATGTATAATTCCTTTGTCTTTGATATCCCTAATGAACTCAAGGTATGGAACAGTCATCCTATCAATGTTCATTCACTTTCTTGATCTCAGAGTAGTTTGGAGGAGATATGTATGACATCAATATCACATATTAATTCACACATGCGTGCGCACGCCTATCGCAATCCTACTCATCAAGTGGCCATGGATATCAAACTCCCTCAAGAGGGAGAAATCCCATATCTATCACTCACCCCTCAAAAGCCCCATGTGTCAAAGCCACCCAATCATCACCTTTATAACAACCCATGTTTCAGGACTGCGTTTGATGATGTCAAAGTGTACCCAATGACATGTGTTGAGTGTAGTGATTTCATGTCAAAGAATCACACTCACCACCATCACTATGAGAACTGACTGTGACTACCATGTCATGGTTCCATGTGTCAAACTCACGGTGGGTCTGTCTGATACACTTGTTCTTTAACAAGTACCTATGTGTTTGGTTTGATATCTCCATATCATGACTAACGAGATTTTGTCATCAACCAACACCACAATCTAATCTTGTGTGTCATTGTTATCTATCTACCTTCCACAATGACATCCAACTAGGGGCATAATAAGAATGTACAAACTCTTAGCATCCGTATGATCTCATCGTTCAGGTCCTTCACCTGAAGGCATAGGTCATTGAGTAATGTCATTCTCTAGACATTCAATATGTTCTATCATTATCTCATATGACTGAACCAGAAAGAATTGGAAGCTTTCCTTTTGATGTTTATCAAATCAACCTTAATGTATCCCACCAATCATCCCATGATTGGCTCTTAGGGCATACATACCAACAGACTCGCACTTGCACTATGAGCCAATCACCCTTAAATCATATTCATAGTGATCTTCAAACATGTCCCACATGTTTACTATGATCTAGTGCTTACGTAATGAGTTATGGCAACACCTTGCTAGAGTTGGTATTAACTGCATGTCTTCTCATCTCTTTGTTGTACTTCACACGTATGATATGGAGTTGCCGTAATATGCGATCTAGTATTCCTTGGCTACCCTTTAGCGACATTGCATGACCAAGCACTCCTTATTTGTCATCAATGACCGGAATATCTATAAGTTCATCTCATGAACTTCCAGATCCATATAATATCCACTAATGTTCTCTAACATACAGATACTTGGCTTTTCCTTTTTAAACGGCTTTATTGGAACATTTCCATTTATCAACAAACATTCACTTTTATATATCTCATATATATTTTGCGATTAATTTTCTGTCCTTTTCGAAAGTTCGCATCAGTGTAACTCTTTACATTGAATCCTTCCTTATTTCCATAGAACTAGTACTTCTCAAGTACTTATCAAATTCTTATGGTTTTCCGGTAACCCTTACTGGATCTTGACAGACATCCACTCGTCATGTCCCACATACGAGTTATCAGGATGAGCACATCATATTATCATGTCCTACATACAAGATGATGAATGCATTTTGTTCTTGCTATGTCCATACATGCAAGATAATGGGATTATTACATACATGATAGATCCTTATCTATTCTCAGTGTTTCCATTCTTCATAAGAATTGGACACTTGGCCTTGGGATACTAACTCCATGTAACATGGATAAGTTTTCTCCCACTGAATATGTGCACATTGAACCCTTCAGTATAGATTGCCAATGTATGCTCTCTATTTTCAAGTGAAGAGGTTTTTGAGAACTATCTCTATAGATCTCTATTCCTATTACATAGGAAGCATCTCTATCTTCCCTAAAGATAATTTCCACAAAGAATTCCATATCTTAGAACATATCATTCCTCATCAACATGTGGAATGCAAATACACTCCCACTAAATCACAGATCTCTTCTTTATCTTTGCCATATCAGTCAAACCCTTTGACTATATCATCAAAGTAAAGATCCAGCTCTGAGTTTCTTGTACTTAATCAATCACATTGATTAGTCCATTATAACTTATAGACTTCATTTCCATTTTCTCATGACACACTTAAACAATACCCTGGAGAGATCATATCTCTCTTACCGTGTGTGATCTTCATACATGTTCTTGAGATGCTGAATCATCTCAATGACACCCATGTTCTCATGTTGTCTCTGCAACTCGTGGTTCATGGAGCAAAACATCAAGCACTTTGCATCAATGGCATCTTAAGAATGCTTCTTATACGAAACCCTTTCTACCTTTGGTGCGGTAGGAGCAGGTTCCTCTGGAGCTGGAGTATCCAGGACATAGAGCTTTCGCTCTTGAGTGAGAAAAATTCTCAATGTCCTAAACCAGTCGTGGAAGTTAGTCCCATTCAACTTGTCCTTTTCAAGGACCGATTACAATGAAAAGTGATTGTTGCTTGTTGTCATTTGTTCTACAAAAGGAAATATATGCAATTTAGTCCAAAATTCAATTTTGACTTATTTGATTGATTTGAAAGGTTGACGATATAATTAGGACTTTAATTAATTATCGCTCCCACTATTTTTGTTCAAATTGATAGCCCTCACCATCAATTTGGAAGATTGCAACGTACAATCTTCTAGTGGGTCAAGATCCTGAAATCCTCTGAGTCATGGACCAGCTACGACTGTCACCCACAACTTAGATCTTCCAGGTAGGCAACTTTTTCCAATTACATCATATGCAACTCCTTGCCATGATCACCTCCATGCCTTAAGGTGCTAGATCCTATCTAGGTCACCTTGTTAAGTCTGACCCAAAGCCAACACAATGAATATGCACCCTGCTAGGGCAGACCCACATATCCATCCTTCATGCTTCCACGAGATAGATGGTGCACCACGCTAGGGCATGCCCACACTTAGCTGATCAAGCTTTTCATGTGTGTCACATTTGGAAGGCATCTAAAACTTTAATATTTAATGAGGGATTTGGTTTTATAGGTACATATGCATATCCAATCACCACAATACATAGTACGTATCATATACATGCTATATCCCACAGAAAACATGTGAAATGATAAAAGCGATAATTATGGCCATCCTAATGTGATTCCTCGAGCCAAGAGGAATCACGGTCATCTAGGTCTACATCACATGAAAAATGTACAAGATAAATTGCTATAGCCATCCGAGTTGATCAACTCATCACATGAATGACCTGCTTGTTTTGGTCGGTCGTCTGGGTGCCACCAGCTGATCGGTTGGCTCCTCCAACTGATCGGTTCACCTGGTCTTCATGCATCTCCTCATAGCCACCACCCGCTCACCTCGCTCCTCGAACCAGTCATCTGGAACACCAACCGATTAGTTCTCGCCTTGAACCGATCGTCTCAGTTGCGGCAGGTTGTCCGCCGTTCTTCGACATAATAGGAAATAAAAGTTCTATCCTATTTACATTTGAATTGGGAAACCCCGAGTTACATTCGGGAGGAGCAAAGGTAGGAAAGAAATCTCGAGTTATCTTGAGTTACATCAGGAATAAGGAGGTAGGGAATCAGTGTGCAGACTAAGATGCAAGCAACCACATACAACCAAGCACACATACATAGGGTTTATTGGCCATAATCACATTATACATCCACCACAAAACTTGTTTAAGGGCAACGTGTATCGAGTGCTTTCATATTACATATCATATATATATATTGGGATTTGTGGATTTAGGATTGGACATGTATAAAGCCAATTTTATTCACATCGTATGCAATAAATAAAGGCGATAAATCAAAATCAATCACATCGATAATCCTAAAGTATAGAGCAGTTGACATGGCTCTGATACCATGGTTGGGTTTTAGGGGAGACAGAGAAGATAGCAGAAACAAAAAAAAAATTTCTCCCCAAACCCAGTATAAAGGAAACGCATCAACGTCTATACAATAGGAATGATGGTTTGTAGAGATACACCTTGTCATGAGGCTTGCTCGGTGACGTTACCTCACGGCTATCGCGGTCTTCACCTCCAGTCTTAGACGGTGTCTGTGCAGCTCCTGGTGTCACTGGGACTGTCGGGATTGACAACTGTCCTCTGAGCGGCAGAAGTCTCCCGCCTTTATAGTAGTCCACATGGACCACCTGGAACTCTGATCGCCTTGTTGCATAAGGCACTGGAAGGAGTCGTACCGTCTTGTCGGCGTACTAGTCACTAACACACTCTCCTGCAACCAGTTTCCTTTCTGCAGTTGTCTTTCCCTTGTTGTGCCTCCCTAATTGGGTAGCACTTGCTCGGGCTCTCCTGGTTACCACAACCAAAGAGAACAACAACTTTGCAGAGCAACTGGTGTTCTGAGTTTTTGTACTTGAGAAGCCCCCATATCCCTATATATATAGGAGGGTCATGGGTCAAGGTTCTCTACCCCGGGAAATGCGGGATTAAAGCAGGAGTAGAAGGGTTTGAGATTTTCCACAAAACAACCAACTACGCAGGCTGAACCGATCATTTCAAGCATGAAACAGTCAGTTGGGGACCTGAGCCGATCAACTCACACCTAAACTGATCGATTGGGGCACCTGAGCCGATCGGTTCACTTCTGAGCTGGTCAGTTCACTGCCCTGGTCAGTTCCCGATTGACTTTTCCTCTCTTGTTTCGAATTGATCCAAACACCAATCCTTGTTCCAATCAAATTGGACAAGTGAAATGAAGAGAAATTTCTTGCCAACCTGACTTTCCCAATTCACTCGGTTGGACCAGTTGAGCCGATCGCTCCAACCCTTGAACCGATCGGTTCATCCTGTCTTGAGACGATCGACTCACCCACTGATTCGATCGGTTCACCAAGCTAAGACGATCCGTTCATCATATGAGCCGATCAATTGGGAGTGCAGACTGTGCAAAATCAGTCAATTGCACTTTCAATCAATCTGATACTCTAATCAATCGGTGCAACACCTTGAACACTATGACAATGAGCTATCAATTGATTGAGTGTTTAATTGAACTACTAAACTCCTTTAGTAATCAATCTAAACATCATTTGTGGATAAACTTCTCTTCCAGGTTAAATCATATGTGTGTGACCCTGTAGGCCCATTTCACGTTGGCAGTGAAAGTCCATAACACTTATGAATTAACAAGCAAAGAGAAGTGCCTAGTCGCACATCAGTGCTACCCAAGTGAAAAGGAAAGTTGGAGAACAACTTTCAATCCTACAATCTATGAATGGTGTTATAGTGAATGTATAATTCCTTTGTCTCTAATATCCCGAATGAACTCAAGGCATGGAACAATCATCCTATCAACGTTCATTCACTTTCTTGTTCTCATAGTAGATTGGAGGATATGTGTATGAGATCAATATCACATACTGATTCACACATGCATGTGCATGCCTATCTCAATCCTACACATCAAGTGGCCATGGATATCAAACTCCCTTAGGAGGGAAAAATCCCATATCTATCACTCACCCCTCAAAAGCCCCATGTGTCAAAGCCACCCAATCATGACCTTTATAACAACCCATGTTTCAGGACTGTGTTTGATGATGTCAAAGTGTACCCAATGACATGTATTGAGTGTAGTGATTTCAGGTCAAAGAATCACACTCACCACCATCATTGTGAGAACTGACTGTGACTACCATGTCATGGTTCCATGTGTCAAACTCACAGTGGGTCTGTCCGGTACACTTGTTCTTTAACAAGTACCTAGGTGTTTGGTTTGATATCTCCATAACATGACTAACAAGATTCTATCATCAACCAACACCACAATCTAGTCTTGTGTGTCATTGTTATCTATCTACCTTACATAATGACATCTGACTAGGGACATAATAAGAATGTACAAACTCTTAGCATCCGTATGATCTCATCATTCAGGTCCTTAACCTGAAGGCATACATCATTGAGTACTGTCATTCTCTAGACATTCAATCTGTCCTATCATTATCTCATATGACTGAACCAGAAAGAATTGGAATCTTGCCTTTTCATGTTTATCAAATCAATCTAAATGTATCCCACCAATCATCCCATGATTGGCTCTCAGGGCATACATACCAACAGTCACCCCCACTTCCAGACCCTTTAGGCTACAGATGAGTAACATGGATTCATTCTAGCCCTACGATCTCCTGATCTAAAAGCACATAGATCATCCTCAATCTCTATTCAATCAGAATGTGGGATGAGAGTTTAGCTCGTACGAGAGCCAGCCACCACGAACATTGGTCATGGGCCGAGAGCAGTTACTGAACTAGCCAATAGACATGTGTCAATGATATCCACTACTCTGGTAGTTTGGGTGGTAATCATGGCTGCTAAAATCCCGCATTCTAGAGCACAATCTTGTGGATGCTGAATCCTAAAGGTACCACGTCTGGAGGAGTCTCAATCACCTTCAGAGGGTGCATATGAGTTCAGTTGGCTTCCTAAAAGTTTCAAAAGTGCCATCTTGGAGTTTTGAGGTAGAGGAACCTTTCACTCCTTGTGTTCCACCACAACAACGTAGCTAGTGGTTGGTACTTCTTGAGCTCATCATGGGTTGTTTGAGTGCAGAGTTGAGAGGTCGGCAGCTTGAAGGGGGTTGATGTCGAATCTCTTGGCAGTGTTTTATTAGGAGGAGGTGGAGGGGCAATCAAAAGTGGATGACGAGTAGCTGACAATGACAGATATACACCACGAGGTTGAGGAGGATATTTTGGTTAACGATCACTAGCCGATGAATACGACTGTGGAGGTGACTGTGTCGCATGAGAGAGAGAGACCTACAAAAATGGAGAAGGAGCTCTGTGACCGAGCCCAAGATCCGAGAAGCAGCGTGAAGAAGTGGCAAAGAGAAAGGGAATAGGGAGGCATAAAGTGGATGGGTTTGCACTAGAGGAAATAGTAGATGATCTATTGTCGAGACCTACTACACGACGGTGGTCTTCTCAAGATCACGAGGAAGAGATTCGGGCATAAGGGAGAGTGGCTGTGAGAGGCTGGAAGGTTTTGGCGCAATGGAGGGCGATGTCACTAGGGATCGAGGAGGAGGATAGCAATGCCTATTCCTCACTGGAGCTCTGGTCACACAATGGAGGTCGAGTCACATAGGATCAAAGACACGCTCTTTGCGAGTGTTGTCATGTGAGAACACAATCGTGAGACACAGAGAGCCCCAAACCGGCTTTTCCCCAGACCAGACCGGGTTCAGACTAGTGAACCGAGATAGAATCAGCCTGCAGTAAGCAAAGGAGTTGTGCCAGCCCGAGTGGCCACGTGGCGGGTCCTGAGTGGCTGAAAAGGGTAATTATCTTGAAAAAACTCAAATCTTGCATAATTCATAATAATTAGCTCGATTAAAAAAAATACAAGTAAGGTGCCAAAATTCTCAAAAAAATGAGTACAACACAATGAAATAATAATATCAGGCTTTTGATGCACTAATCTTAGTGATATCATGTAAGTTATGAAATTTGTAATTCATGGATAATATATATCAAACGATGGTCTAAAATTATGATAATATGTCAATAAATTTAAATTCATGTTTAGAATCCATTTAAGGTTAGTAATTATGATGTTGATGCACAAAATCATGTAATTTGCTCCATATGCCTAATTATGGCTAATAACCCTAATTAATATGCAATAATAACAAAGATGCTCAAGAAATCCTAAAAATTGTAGAGTAAGCTCATATTAGTATATGGAACCTTATATCAAACTCGAAGATCATGATGATACACATCATTCATGATAATATGGTGATGACTCATAATATATGGTTTTGTAAACCTAATTGGAGTAATGCATGTAACTTAGGGTTAATTTGTGCACATAACTATAAGCAACCAAATAATCGGATAATATATCTTAATCTAAAATATAAGATCAGTAACCTAATTCTAAGAAGATAAGACAAGTAACAATGATGAAAACCTAATGGTGATATGTGATCGTATCATAACCAGGGGCTTGACCAAGATATAGTTGACATGAGGATATATCTGATATCAAGAATGTGATTAGGATTGTCTTTCTTGATCAAGGTACACCATTACATCTTTCTTGGCTTATTATACAATATTCTTGTGTTATATGTGTAGTAAAATACTTGGCATGTGATATTGGAAGAAATGATTGTTCTTGTATGATATGTTGCTTGATTTACCATACTTATTGATATGAACACATGAAACATAATATATTTATTCCATTATATGAAAGCACTATATCTCTTTGGTAGGCATAGTGCTAGTGAGTGATATATCTCTTTGGTAAGAAGATCACATGTACAATGATTTATCTCTTTGGTAAGCAGATCATATGTACAATGATCTATCTCTTTGGTAAGCAGATCATAAGGCATGGATGCATTTGTCCCTTTGGTAGGCAGATGCACGAGCATATAATGAAAAATGTGCCTAAAATATGTGTTCTCTTTTGTTAATGAGTATCTTTGTGAAAGTATAGACTTTTTATTATATTTTTTTAATTCTTCCAAGTACTAGTTTTATCTTATTTCCAAGCTTAGTAATGAGAGGTATACAAAAACACATGTAGGCATACTCAGTAGAATATTCTTGAATATTGTGTTGACGTGTACCACATGTAATCTTGTGTTTAGGTTGTGGATATATCTTGAAGACTAAGATAGTTGAGAGCTGTGTGGTGAGTTGATGTACAGGTGGACTTGTTGTCTTAAGATCATGTAGTTTAGTGGTAGTACTTGTATATGTATAAGTTTGTTCAATGTGTAATATCAAATGTTGTAACAATTCATTATGTAATTATATGTTGAATGGTGAACATGTGTTGTATGGTTTTATTATTATTCATGTGCATGTGCTACTATTGTTTCCTTCTCACTTCCTCTGATTTTCTTCTTCTTAGCCTAGTGTGTGATGTTTAAATTGGGATTCTCGCTGAGGTGATGTTTCAATTTGGAAGTAACACATCATATTAAGTTTTAGAAAATCCTGGAACGTCACATATTTATTTTTTTATATTTTAATTATAATTATCAAATTAACTATATATAAAAAAATTATAGAATACATAGGAGTTTTTCTCTCAAAAAAGAGACACACATCTCTTATATATGTGTCTTAAATAAATTATTGGTTAAATATAGTTGTAAATGTCATATTATGAGCATTTGGTATTTTGGGTCTAACTCTACCTTAACACATGCCCAACCCCTACAAATCTTTGTCTAAATTCATGGACTAGCTTACCAATATAAGTAATGTTTATGGTTTAATTCAGATTATGTGAGTCAGGACATGGGAAAAATCATTTTAGCCCAATCAAAAGCTCACCCTATGTATATAACACTCACAACTCTTCACATTTAATCACACATGCATATATATATATATATATATATGGTGTGTGTATCTATATACATATGTCTTTGTGTGTATATACAAATATACATACATACATATGCCGAAAAGGAGTGGATCAAGAGGTCAAGCACGGTGTTGCCTAATAAAGGGACCCGAGTTTGAATCCCAGTTGTCACCTTGGTTTATCACCCTCCCAGACGTTCGGCCTCCGTCACGGGTGTGGGATAGGGGGAGAGAATTCCTCTCTTTATCCCATACATACATACATACATACATACATACATACATACATACACAACGATTGGGAGTGGCTCAAGTGGTCAAGCATTGTGTCCTCTAACAAAGGGACACAATTTTGAATCCTAGTTGCCACCATCATTTACCACCCTCCCGGGCTTTCGACCTCCTCCACAGGTGTGGGAGAGGGGGAACATATGCCTCTCTTAATCCCACATACATACATACAACTGACGACGAGTGGCTCAAGTGGTCAAGCACGGTGTCCCCCAACAAAGGGACCTGAGTTTAAATCCCAATAGCCGCCTTGGTTTGCCACCTTCTCAGCGCATTCAGCCTCCACCATGGGTGTGGGAGAGGGGGAGAGAATGTCGTTGTTTATCCTATACATACATACATACATACATACATACATAATTTAGCCGACAAGGAGTGGCTCAAGTGGTCAAGCACGATGTCTCCTCATGAAGGGACCCAGGTTCGAATCCCAGTTGCCGCCTTGATTTACCACCCTCCCGGGAATTTGGCCTCTGCCACGGGTATGGGAGAGGGGGGAGAAATCTTTCTCCCTTAATCCCATAATTTAGCCGACAAGGAGTGGTTCAAGTGGTCAAGAACGGTGTCCCCTAACAAAGGGACCCGAGTTCGAATCCCAGTTGCCGCCTTGATTTACCACCCTCCCGGGCGTTCGGCCTCTACCACGGGCATGGGGGAGGGGGGAGAAATCTTTCTCTCTTAATC
The DNA here is from genome assembly GCA_963693085.1 of Alisma plantago-aquatica. Lineage (NCBI taxonomy): Eukaryota > Viridiplantae > Streptophyta > Magnoliopsida > Alismatales > Alismataceae > Alisma > Alisma plantago-aquatica. The sequence continues at coordinate 98,020,007 of OY856412.1, read as the reverse complement.
CCATACATAAATAATTTACAAAAAAATAATATTTAGTTGAGGTGTTACTTTGCACCTTAAGTTGTATAAATGGTGTAGGTTTAAATCTTGGTGTGTGTATATTTTATGCTGAAATGGAATTGCTCAAGTGGTCAAGCATGATGTCTCCTAACAAAAGGACTCAGGTTTGAATCCCAGTTTCCACCTTGATTTACAACCCTCTCGGGCGTTCAGACTCTGTCACAGGCATAGGACAGGGGGAGAGAATGCCTCTCTTAATCCCATACATACATAATTTACCAAATTCAGATACATACATACATTATATATATATATATATATATATATATATATATATATATATATATATATATATATATTTGGGCTCATCTTTAATACCCCCATGGGTAGCTACCCGCCGACCCTTCCAGTAACTTTTTTCAAAAAAAAATCACAATTGTAGAGGAGCATTTTATCTAGATCCCCAAAAAATTTCATCCAAAAATAATATCATTTGCCGCACCAAAATAAAAAAACACATCCATATATTTACTAACTGTATATTTTCTATGCAGTTACTTTTTTAATCATATTGTTACTTTTTTATCAATATAGTTACTCTTTTGATCTCAGAGTTACTTTTATGGCCAGAAGAGTTACTTTTTGGGCTCCCGGGTAGCGAAACTCCAAGCTACCCATGTGGGTATTAAAAAAAGGCATATATATATACTTGTTTAATATTATACTTTTGAATATAACTAGTTACTTGATACATATAATATTTAGTATTTTGAGATTTACAAATAAAAAATGAATTTAAAATGACCTGACATTTTTTAGATTTGTGTTAATAATATATATATATATATAGATATATATATATATATATTGTGTTTAATATTATACTGTTGAATATGACTAGTTACCTGATACATACAATATTTAATATTTTGAAATTTACAAATAAAAAATGAATTTAAAATGACCTGACATTTTTTTAGATTTGTGTTAATACATAAAATCAATATGTACTTTTATTTGTTGATTTCTTAATTAATTGGCATGTACCTGGGATCCATGTGGAAGTCTAGTTAATAAATTTATTTTAACAAAATTATGTTATGATAATAATAACTAAAATTGATATATTTAAATAATATACACTATAGATACAATAAAAGATGATTTACAATAATATCCTAAGCCTTAAATATACTATTTAACATACAACCTAATATACTATACTTAATCTAATGATAAAACTAACTTGAAGACATATGTATATTTATGTATTTTGATACATATGTATGTATTTCTTTACATTTTACTTATGTGTAATAAATACCGTTATGTATGAGTAATACTTTATCAAGATGGTTAAGTAGATTCTACATTTGTTATTAGTTATACAAAATTAATACATATAGTGTTATGATAATATATATCTAACAATTTGGGAACAAGTAAAATACCCACCTCTATGTACATTCCTTATTCCTCCCTTTTGCTTTCTTCCTTTTCATCAACATTCACTACTACAGAAAATGCTTTTTACAATGGGGAAAACACAACAATTATGTTGGTTGTGTTGTAGTTAGCATATCTTTTACAACAAGTTTATTTGTGTGTTGTGAATTATATATTTTACACAACACAAGTTATATACAATGGGCCAAACTTGTTGTAGTATATGTGATACTACAACAGGTGCTAAATTGTTGTAATAGACTATAATATCACAACATACTCAAACCCATTGTAAAAGATCATAGTTAAACAACATGCTCTAACCCGTTGTAATAGTCACATATGCTAACTTGTTGTAATAGATCATCATTACACAACATACTCTAAACCGTTGTAAAAGATCATAATTACACAACATGCTCTAACCTGTTGTAATAGTCATGTATGTTAACCCGTTGTAATAGACCATCATTATACAACATACTCTAACATGTTGCAAAAGATCATAATTACACAACATGCTCTACCCGTTGTAATAGTCACATATGTTAACCCATTGTAATAGACCATCATTACACAACATACTATAACCCATTTTAGTATACTATAATTACACAATAGGATTTCACCTATTGTAATAGTTACCCATTGTAATAGACCACAATCACACAATAGGTTTGCACGTCATTTGTTGTATATGTACAACAAAGAATATATGTGTTGCATAAAATGAAACTGGTTTAGTGGTTTGAGATGTGCCTTACTTTCAAGTGGTCTCAAGTTTGAAACCTTATGTCTAGATGTATTTTCCGTTTGTCTCAACATGTTATATACAACTCCCCTATTACAAAAGGTGTGTTCAATTAACTAGAACATGTATTAACTGTTGTATAAAATACATATATTACAACATGTGCAACACCTATTGTATAAAGAACCCCCCATAAGACCACATGATCTAATACAACAATTGACACCCGTTGTAAAATAGAAAAATGAACTTTTGTAAAAACCATTTTTTGTAGTAGTGATTATATTAGGTTCCTTTTTTTCTTGATTTAGGATATTGGGAATAGTTAGAATCTAATAATGTCATTATTCTATAAATATTCTTGGTATATGTAATATTAGGATAAACTAATCATAATACATTAAATATTTTTCATTGATATAAAAATTACACCAATTAATAGGACCAACCATAATTTTGTTTCCTGACAATGATCAATTTTAATCAATAAGGAAACATTTACTCAAACATTTGTTTTAGTGATAAATTAATTTCCAACAGTATGCCCTCCCCCAAGATCCATTCCATATTCACTTAACATGTAACATGTGACTTATCATTACATTTCAGTTCATCTTTCTAACGATAAAAGATGGGACAATAACATAAGAGACATATGTTCCCCCTCAACTCTTCCTCTCATTGATCCCCCCCCTTATCTTCTATTTCTTTCTCCATAATCTTCCTTAGAAGCTAAACCTAGCTGACCTTTTCCTCTCCTTTTTATAATTACATAACCCTAGCCTACCTCATTTTCCTCTGCTTTCTTTTGCACCTCCAATTCTTGAGTTTTCTTACTCATTATCTAAGCATTGTGGGTTGTGAGGCTCTATAGCAACTAAAACAAAATTGAGCAGAATCCTTTGCACTTGTTGCCTTTTAGTTGCCAATAGCTTGTGTGGAAAGCAAGCATGAATTCTCTTCCTTTTGCAATAAGACCTCTCCTAAGGTATGTGCACAACATATTCTCCTTATCTTGCCTTCTCCTTGAGAAACTATCTATATATGGTTGTTTCCTCGCCTGATGTCAAATACATTGGTTTTGTGATATTGTAATTCATCTCATGGGCTTTAGTTTTGTTGGTTTATTGTCCCATCACATTCACAATCTTCCTCCATTCCAATAATGGTTGAAGTGATTCTAGATTTTTGACCATCTCACTGTCTATTTATTGGTTTTGGTGAGTCCAAAATTTTGATAAAAGGATGTAGGGGATACAATCCCAGGTTAAAGAGAATTGATTTTTAGGCCTTCATCTTCCCCTCCACTCATTCATGCATGCTTTTCCCTATCCCCCCTCCCTAGTTGGTGTTCATGAAGTTTCCTCAATCACATCAAGTAGTGCTACATGTTCATAATAATTCTATTTTTGTTGTTACCATTGACCCATGTGAATCATTGATACTTGATTCTCCTAGGTTTTTTAATTATTAGTTTACTAGTTGATTTCTATTTTTAATCTCAACTATGTTGTCCTTGAATATTGTTCATCAGGTCCTTTTTGGATTTAGTTCACAGTTTTGCCCTAGTAGAATGGGAAGAACTTAATTTGACATTTTAAAACAAATACAATTTACTCTATCTATAGGATAAGAAGGTAAGAAAGAAAAAAAATTAGGCAATGTGGGATAAAAGAAAATCTAAAGACAAGACAAGTCTAAAACTCATAAAAAAACACACAACACAACATAACACATAAAAAAACACATAACACAACATAACACGTAAATTATATATACTAATACCCCCCTCAAGCTGGAGCATAGATGTCGAGCATGTCCATCTTGTCCAACATTGTATCAAATCAAGTCTTGGGAAGTATCTTAATAAAGTTGTCAACAACGTGATCATTTGTCTAGAGGTAAGGAGTACAAATGCTACCTAAGATAATAGATACGCGTACAAAATGGCAATCCACTAATATATGTTTGGTGTGCTACACATACAAAATGGAAATCCACTAATATATGTTTGGTGTGCTCATGAAACACTAGATTGTTGGCAATAAAAATGGAGGATTTACTGTCACAATACATGGATATAGGAGTAGAAATAGTGATATCACATTCCTTGATGAATCCTTAAAACAACATTAAAATATAAGCAGTATGAGACATAGTTATCTATTATGATTCAACACTAGACCGAGCCACCACAGTCAGTTTCCCACCACTCCATGTAACTAGATTTCCCCAACAAAGGTATAGTACCCAGAGGACGATTTCCTATCACATCTACTACCATCATAATCAAAATCAGAATATCTAGTGAGTTTACAATTCCCATGTCTTTCATATAGTAATCCTTTCTCTGAAGAAGTTATATGATATTTATGGATATGGCAGACAACATCCCAATTACATCGTCAAAGTTTATCCAGATACCTACATAAAAGTCTAACAACAACAATAATATCAGCTCTAGCCATAGTAAGATAATTAAGCCTAACAACCAATCTTCTGTATTGGTCATTAATAGATAGGGTGGTGAAGATTCATCATCCCAATTGATATTGGGATCCATAGGAGTATTACCAGGTTTAGTATGAAGCATTCTTTTTTTCATGAGTAGATCTATACCATATTTTCATTGTGACAAACATACATGAGAAGAAGATCTAGAAACTTCAATTCCCACAAAGTACCGGGGTTTACAAAGATTGTTAGTAATAACATGTTATTCTAGGTAAGTTTTGGTAGAAACAATACCTTCAAAATCACAACTAGACATAATTTTATTATCCAAATAAACAATAAGAATAACTAGACCAGAAGTAATCTTTTCAATAAAAATAGAATGATCCAAATATGAGTGTTGAAATTGAAATTTAAAAAGTATATAACTCAATTTATCAAACCATGGTTTTGGGCTTTGTTTTAGACCATCGACCACCTTCTTGAGTCTGTATACATTGGAGAAATCCCCTTGACTTACTAAACCAAGTAATTTATCCATGTAAACTTTCACATATAAGTCACCATATAGAAAGGTGTTTTAACATAAAGATGTAAAGGGTCCATCCTTATTCACAAAAAAAATGATATACACACTCTTAAAAACTTAAGTCTAGAAATAGGAAAAACAAATTCCAAGTAGTCAATGCCATAGGTTTGTGTGTAACTAGTTGCTACCAATCGTCCTTCACCCTCTCAACTGAACCATCTGGATGATATTTTACAATAAAATCCAACAACAACCAATAGTCATACAATTTTTTGGACTATCAATAAGATCCCACGTTTTGCAATCTCAAAGGGAAGTCATTTTAGTTTCCATAGCTTGACACCAGGTAGGACGCTGAAGAGCTTGTTTAGCATTGTATGGTACAGAAATAGAAGAAAGAGTAGCAGTAAAACATGCAAATCTAGTACCAAGATTAGTGAAGAGAGGAAAGGTTACTAATTAGATGTTGAGTGTAGGAATGAAGACCTTTACTTTGACTAATAGGAAGATGAGGGTAAGAGAATATTAGGGATGTGTTGTGATCTGGCAATGAGGGAGGAAATGGTTGTTGAGGAGCTAGAGAGGGAATTGTAACCTTGAGTCTTCCCGTGCACATCTCTTTAGTGCGATCATGTTCTACCACCTTAGGAAAATGAGTAGGATCCAACATATCACTTGATAAAGGAGAACCCTAGTTAGAGTCGTATGCCATATTTTCAAAAAGATAACAACTAAACTAATAAACCATTTTCTATTGACAAGATCATAACATGATATCCGTTCTGAGTTCATGAATATCCCAAAAAGACACACTTAGTAGAGCACGGGTCAAGTTTTGATATTCTAGTGAGGAGTTCCTTAACAAAAAAAGTGTTGCCAATTATGGTTGGTGGAATAGAAAATAAAGGTGCATCGAGATACAAAATCGAGAGAGGTACTTGATTATGAAACATAGAGGAAGGCATAATATTAATTAAGTAACACACAATAGAAACAAATTTAGGTCGTAAATGTTTAGAAAAATGATAGTGAAGAAGAATAGTGCGTACTATTTCAAGAAGATAGCGATTCTCACCAATTTTTGTTGTGGTATGTAACAACATGAAATTTGATGAATGGTACCCCAAGAGGTGCAAAAAAGATCCACAACTTTTGCACAAATTCCAAGGTATTATCAGTTTTCACAATTTTAACAATTGCTTTGAATTGGGTTTGTATCTCAGTGAAAAAGGTGGCTATAGTTTGCAAATCATTACTGCAATCCCAGAAGAGAAATATCATGTTGCTCTAGAATAGTTGTTAATATAATTCTTAAAATAGAAAAAGTCAGACAATCTCCTACCAAAACAGGGACCCCAGATATTAGCAGCAACAATATCAAAAATATTTTTAGAACCAATTTCTTTCTTTTTATGAAAAACAGCCCAAGTCTATATACCTAATTGACAATATTCACACAAAGTTAGTTTTAGATAAATATCAGGAATAACAATAGTTTTGTAGTAGAAGGATGTCCCAACTGATAGTTCCATTATAGACCAGTCATAGGAGAAGATACTAGATCTACATCAGATTTTAGTTTATCCAGGTGCACCAAACCAATCCTCTTCCTCGTACAAAGATCCTGAAACACACAACCCTCAAGATTAAATGTTAGTGAGAACTAAAGAATTTTAACAATTTCACTGACAGATAGCAGACTTGGAGTAAATCTTGGAACATATAAGAAATATTTTGAGGGTATATTTCTAGATAGAGATATAGTTCCAATTCCATTGATAACAAACCATGTCCCATCCACAACGGTCATAAGCAGGACACATATAGTATGAATAAGGCAGTGAAAAGATCATAATAGCCAGAAATGTGAGTAGATGCATCTGAGTTGATGATACATCTATTTTTACTATAAGTAGAAGGGGATGCAAGCAAAGTAGAATAACCTTCTTCAAGAGTAGGTGTTGGGTAGGATAGGCGAGCCTGGAGGAGTTTTTCAAACTTTGAAAGAATCCATTCAACCAGAGGTGGGTTTGAACTGGATGTAGCAGTAGTCTAATTTTCATAGGCAAAAGAAGAAACCTGATTTTCCCAAGCAGGCTCACCATGCATTTTCCAATAATGGTGTTCAGTGTGGTACATGCACTCATAGAAGTTGAAGAAGCACTTATCCCTAGTAAGTTTATGTTGGTCTCATCCAAGTCTAAGAGGAGGACCATGTCTAGGAGTACCAAAGGCACGACCACCGCGACCATGACCACAAACATGTCTTTGACCCAAGTCATAGGAGTCTAGAGAAAGAACTAGTGATCATAAGAAGTACAAATAGTGAAGACATGGAAGGGAGGCATTGAATGCACTTGAGAACATCCCTTAGTGTGTGTATGGGATCACTAGATAATTTCTTGTCAACAACACCTGAAAAAGATGAAGAGAGACTGGCTAGGAATTGAACTACATGAGGTTAATTTCGTTGCTTCTGAATCTATATGATGTTAGAAGAGAGGGGATGATATACTTTACCTTCATCCAAGAGTGATGAACATTGGTTGTAGTAGACTTTGACATATCCATTAGTTGAATACTCATTTTGGTATATTTTTGAAGATATCGAAGGACTTCTTGGGTTCTGCTGGTGATAATAGACATGGGAAAGTTGATCCCTCAATTATTTGGCATTTTGAAGGTGAAGGAGAGACGAACTGATATTTGATTCTACACATTCACCCTCGAAGTCATAATGGCACAATCATCTTTAGACCATTATGTGCAGGCTTTCTTGGCTTTTTCATCATCTATAGTAGAAGGAGGGATCAAAGCCTTAATAGAATTATGGGAATAACACCCTTGGGCTTAACATATACTTAAAATGATGTCGAACAAAGGTGGTAGTTTGATCCATCAAGTGTCATGGGTGTCACACACAAACAATGAGGATATATAGTTTCCATGGAAGATAGAGTGATGAGACACACAAAGAAGTAGATAAAGCAATAACATAATTAACAGACCTGAATCAATAGATTTCAGAAACCTATATAGTAGAAGTAGATAGAAACACCAGATCATGGTCAATAGATGGAAGAAGCTTGTATATGGGAAGTAGATAGAAGAAACATATCTAAATTAGTATATCTAAATAGATGCATAAGGGTTGTAGATAGAACAAGGAAAGACCTATGCCTACATGGTATGAGATTTACTTCACCATGTGGTGTAGGAAAAAAGGTGTATCTTTTAGGTCTTTCGACATGCTAATGTGGAATTATTGAAAGGATCAACGAGAGGATGGAGCTCGATGATGGTTGGAGGATAATGAGGGTCTAAAGGTCGATCAAGTGAAGGTAGAGGAGTGGTGGAGGTCAAGGAGGGATGGAGGTCGATGGGGTGCAGGTCGATGAGGGGTAGAGGTCCATGAGGGAAGGAGGTTGATGAGGGCATGGAAGTCAATGAGTGTGAAGGACGAGGAGTGCTAGAGGTAGAGGTCAATGGGGTGAGGTCTGTAGGCTTGGAGGTGGATGGGATGTTGATGGGTTTGCATGTCGATGTGTGGTGGAAGTTGAAGGGAGGTTGATGGAAGTGGAAGCGGTTGATGGGAGGTCAATGGGGGTATTGGAAGTTGAAAAGGTTGATGAGAGGTCGATGGTTGGAGAAGGTGTTGGTGGTGATGGAGGTTGATGAGTGGTGAAGGTGAAGGTGGTGAAGGTGAATGTTGATTAGATGGTGGAAGTGAAGGTCAAGATGGTGGAGGTGGAGACTGATGGGAGGGGGGTTAATGGGGTGACATAAGATTAAGGGGGACCTAACATGTATGATACCATATAGAATGAGAAATTCTTTATTTGACGTGTTTAAAGAAAATACAATACACTCTTTTTTACATGATAAGAGAGTAATAGAGAAACATAACTAGGCAATATGGGATAAAAGAAAAGCTATAAACAAGACAAGTCTAAATCCCATAACATAACACACAACACATAAGAAAACACACAAAACAACATAACACATAATTTATATAAACTAATACCCCCTTTCCACATAGTTCTTCGAGATGAATCAATAAGGGTAAGCACATCTTGATGCATTTGGAACTCAATTATAATGTGTATGTCTCATATTTATGAAAAGATCAGTAGGTATGTATGCTCCCTTATCTTGACGTGTAATGCAAAAGGGTAATATGTTTTTTTTGCAAGGATATTATTTACAATATAAAAATTCTAATTGAACTACAAAAATTAACAACTAAATACATTTTTATCAAAAAGAAATATTAATATATAGATTTTTGAGATTAGAAAAATGTGGTTCATTAAATGGGATTGTTTTCAATATCCAATTCTGAGTTTAGAGTATGGTCACTTTTAGGATTAATAAATTTAGTGGAATAAATGATAACTCAATGCACATCTTTTTATATTTATCCATTAAAAGGTATTGAATATGATATTAGGAGATGTGTTGTGTTATTAGGTATGACTCATTCCTGAAAATAATACCATAATTATATAGAATATGTTGAACATCCTTTTACATTTGGTTTATGACCCCACCTACTCCGACTTTTTGAAAAGTTGATTAATTATTTGACTATATCATTTTTTGCACTTACAATTATGTGTAGATGTTATATAGGCTATTTATCTAATGTGGTGATAACCACTAGGGTGTGTTGGTCTACCAAGGTGTGTTGTGCCCACCTATTTTATATATTAGGGAATGATGTTATACTCAGTGTGTGTTGTTCCACCCATTTACTCGTTAGGGAATGTTGTTCTGCCCTAGGTATGTTGTTCCAACCATCTAGTTGCTAGGGCATGTTGTTCCACTAAGGGTGTTCTTTAATCACCTACTTATAGCCAATGACCTAGTTGTGTTTACCCTACTTGATATAGTTTTAGTCAACAATAAACCTACATGAAAAGTTACAGTTGTTATTGATTGTGAAAATCAATTATTTGGCAAGGACTTAACATTTATGTACTGCTCATATAATATGCATGACTCATTCTCTTGGATTGGATTTTATGGATATACTTCCTCTTATGCTACATATAGGCTATGGAACTCTCTTTTAATGGTGAACATGCTTTGTAATTATGATCCTTATAATTTCCCAGATTTTATTTACATGCACATATTTAACATTTACTTACTGATACTCTTGTTCATATTTTTTTTCTGGGTGATATCACCCTCCACCTAGCACCTGAGCAATTCAAGGAACCGTAGCTTTAGGATCAATATTTTGTGAGTCATGACTTGAAAGGCCCCTTTCAAGAGTAGAGAAGAACATGACATTCCTAGGTGTCCCTATTCCTATGTTCTATCTAGTTTTAATAATTACACATAGACTTCCTTATGTCCACTTGGACCCATCATGTTAAACAAGTTGTTCTAATTATAATAGGTTAGTTTTCTTCCTTTGGAAATACTATTTCTTCTTTACAATCCATACTATTTTTGAGTAATGCTATGCACCCTCATTCTTATATCAACTGAGGATGTGTTTTAGTATTGTGATGGGTAGTTTCAAAATAGAAAGAGTGGTCACATCACTAGGACCCACTCCTTACAACATGGCATTAGATATTTGCTGGTTTCTTGCTAGATATATCATGATTAATTAATCTATTTTGTTTCTCATAGTTATCCCTTCCATTCTAGAATGATAATCTATTTGGAGATATGGGTTTTGGATCTACCTTGGGTGACTCTTCTGAGTTCTCAACCCCTCTGAACCCATGGTATGAAATGCCACTCTTAGGTCATCCTCTCCGTACATCTAAAGATAAAACAACTCTAACAAGTTTCTTTTGTGGAATAACCTATGACCACAGTGACCCCTAGTTCTTCACTTATACCCAATTTTACCCCTGAGAAGGAGTTAGCATTCCTCCGTCAACTTTCTACTAACACTATGAGGGTAAGTATCAAAATAACTTAAATTTGTAATAATCCAAAGAATTCTCCTGAACATATATCATTAAGATTCAACCACTTTACTTCAAGGGTGAATGGGTGTTATAAATGGTTGATGAAGTTGATGATTGGGACTTAGCTCTAGAGTACATTTGAACGTATCTCATGCCCTCCTGATGAGTAAATAATCATCTTAGTTCCAGTTTCCTCTTTAGCTGTATTTTGCACATAAATTCCTTGATTTACCTTTATATTTGCCTGTTTTTATTTTTCTTATTTTTATGTAAATATTTAGGGTTTTAATCAAATACATTTAATGATTGGATAAAGCTTCTTATCGTGTTCATCATCTTAGGCCATAGTGGTCCATCTTAGCCATCCCTCGGGGTTGGATCTACACTAATGTATGGTTGTCTTTGCCCAATGCCTTACACCCTTGATGAGAATAAACTATCCGATGATTGACAAGCAGTCTGACTATCAATCAAATGACAATCATACTAACACTAATGGTCTGTCGACCCAACACTTGACTGGAAAATGCACTGTGATGGACTAAATTTTTGGCTTGATTTTGAGGATGAAATTTCTCTTAAGGGTGTGTAGGATGTGATGGAGTGGACTTTTGTAATCTTTGAATGTCTAATGACGTAACTGAATTCATGCATGTAGAGTTTTTTTTAGAGTCCCAAGTGTTTTGTTAAAATTTGGATGTCAAATGATATTGACATCATGATTAAGATCCTTAAATTTATACCTTTCAGAAGTATTTAATTATATGGTCAATAGTTGAGTTTTGGCGCCAAAATTGAATGGATTGTACCTTGAGGTATCATAAAGATATGGTTAAAATTTTAGATCAATTAGATTATCCTAAAGAAAGTTATGTAGGTTTGAAAATGATGCAATAATGTGCTTCATTGATGATTTATAGACCTAAGTTGTGTCTTGAAACCAGTTTCATGCGCCCCTTTAGATTGGGCAGGCTACGTGGTCAGATCATGGCCATGCTTTTCCAATCCTATGTCCATGGCACTTGACTTAAGTGAATTATGAATCCAGGAAGGTGGAGGCTGCATCTCGACCGCATGCAAGTAACCAATGGTCAAGATTATGTCTTCTACCCTACACTTATGCTTTGATTGTGAGAAATGACCAGGCATGTCATTGTTCTCTTTGATTGTGGCTTGATAATGGAGATTGTGCGAGAGAAGTTGTAATATTCAAGGCTATCTATCCAATGACCCGTCATTCGAGTCTTTTGGTTATGCAGGCAGAGAAAACAAGCCATTGTTCCTCACTGCTTCTCCACCACAACGAGCAGGTTATGGATGGGAGTAGATAGTAGAGGTACAAGGTTGGAGGGAGTCTAAGCAGAGAAAAACTAAGGTCTAATCCATAGATAGAAAATCCATCTGTCCCAACAAAATTTCATGGTGGTTTTGTAGGATGTCGAGATCTAGTTTTCCAGAAGAAGAGAGGCGGAGTTGGAGGTGTTGATCAGGGATCAACACCTCAATCCAATATACTCTTCAGTTCTATGAAGTTCCAGCAAAACTCATTAGTGTGTAAGATGCACTCTCAACTATGGGGAAGCCTTTTTCCCCTTTCTAGCTCCTCTACAGTGATGAAGGATCTGGCGATGATGGTGACCCCGCGAAGAAGGAGGCCCAGAGGCAGTAAACCCTTCCGGTGGCACTGAGGGAGCATATATGAAGCTCCTAGTGGTATTCTCAGTCCATATGTTGGAGGAGAACTACACCTATTGCATGCTGAAGATCCAACCCTACGACGGTGATAGGAAATCAGGGTTACACGCAGCACCCAGGTAGAACGAACGCGTACAGAAAAGGAGTCTAGGTCTGCACTAACCAACTAGATGGTTCAGGCTAAGGACCAACACACTTTTAGTTCCAGACTAGATATGGAACAGATGGCTCAATGCAGAACCAAGTGTGTCTATGAGTTGGAGTAGCACCACCACATGGCAGATTGTGATTGGCTCGAAAAGGTAAAATCCCAGAATATGTTAATTCATATAAAATACATATGATGTCAGAAAATTACAAATAAGGTACCAAAATTCTCAAAAAAATTAGTAGAACAATATGTCACCCTTATATCATCCTTCTGATGCATAGAGATCAGTGTTATCATGTAAGATGTAAAATAGTCTTTTCATGTTAAATAAATATTAGAGGATGACCCAAAATCATAATAATGTTCCAATAACTCCTAAATGTGACTTATGATCCATCTTATGTCAGTAATAATAATGTTGATGCACGAAATCATGTAATTTGTGTTATATAGCTAAATAGGGTTGGTAACCCTAATTAATGTGTAATAATTACAAATACATCCAAGAAACCCTAGAAATTATAGAGTAAGCTCATATAAGTAATTGGAATATAATATATAACTTTGAGATCAATAATGTGCATATAAATCATGTTACATGTATGAGACCCTAAAATAGTGAGAAACCCTAATTGCAGTAATCCATCTCAAACCTAGGGTAATATGTGCACCAAATGACATGGAACCTAATATTCAAATGATGTACCATAATATGGAATATGAAATCAATAAGATAATTACATGATGACAATACAAGTAACAATTAGATTTCCTAACGAGATAAGTAAAACCCTAAAATGGACCTAACTAGGGTTATGACAGTGATGAGAACTCGATGATCATATATGATCGTGTCTTTACCAGGGTTGACCAAGGTTAGAGTTGAAATCATGGATGTAGTTAGATTATATCTTGATCAAGGTATGCCCTTACCTCTTACTTGGCTTTTTTTACAATATGCTTGTATTATAAGTGTAGTAAACTAGTTGGCATATGATATTATATTAAATAATTATTCTTGTATGATATATTGTTTGATTTTCCATACTTATGGCTACGAACAAATGAAACATAATATATTTGTTCCATTATATCCAAGAACTTCAACTCTTTGGTAGTCAAGTACTGGAAAATAAAGTACTTCAACTCTTTGGTAGTCAAGTACTAGTAAGTGATCCAACTCTTTGGTAGTCTGATCACATTATGAAATGATCCAACTCTTTGATAGTCTTTCATAAGGCCTTCAGTGCATCAACCTTCTGTGGTCAATGCATGGATGATATAATGGAAAATGGGCTTAAAATATGTATTCTCTTTTGTTAATAAACATTCTTGTTCAAGTATGCTTTTGTTATATTTCTTCTATTACTGCCAAGTATTAGTTTTATCTTATTTTCAAGTCTTAGTAATGAGAGGTATATAAAAAGACATGTAGGCGTACTCAGTACAGCATTCTTCAATATTGTGCTAATGTGTACCACATGTAATCCTTTGTTTAGTTTGTGGACATATGCTCTTGGAGACCAGGATAGTTGAGAGTCGTCTGACGAGCTAATGTACAGGTGGATCTATTGTCTTAAGATCATATTATGTATAAGTTTACCTTTCAATATGTAATATCAAATGTTGTAACAATTCATTTTTATAATCATATGTTGAATGGTGAACATATGTTGTATGGTTTTGTTTTTTGTCCATGTGCATGTGCTACTATTGTTTCCTTCTAAATTCCGCTGATTTTCTTCTTCGTAGCCTAGTGTGTTGTGTTTAAATTGGGATTCTTGTTGAGATGAGGGTTTCAATTTTGACGTCACACATTAGATTAAGTTTTAGAAAATCTAGGGACGTCACATGTGCCCAATGTGAATATGTGTGACTCAGTGCCGACGAGCCAATAAGACTATGGTCAATGAGTATTATGTCACTCTAGTAGTTTGTCAGTCGACAAGATTTTTTTAAATCCTCATCGATTGGCAGTTCTTAAGTGGTTGTCATTTGACGAGACTCCAACACATGGTAATCAACAAAATTATAGATCTATCCTGACAACTCTATAGATCTCGTCGACAATTGATCCACCTTCTACTCCATACCCTGCATCCTATAAATACCTAACCCCCTCTACCATTTGAGGGGATCACTGCTTCTCTATTACACTGCATAGCTACTTCACTCCAGCCACAATAATGGGACACTATCTCCATAGGCTTCCGCCGACGATAAAGGCTAGTATAGAAGGGTTGATCCACAGAGATGGCGATGAAGATGGTTGAGTTTCAAATTCAATTGCGAGAACAAGAATGTAAAACCAATTTTTAGAGTTTGCTAAAACTAAAATAAAATAAAATAAAGATGTTGAATTAAAGATCAACTAATAAAAAGAAAAAAATACCAAAGCTACGTGATTTCACCACCCTAGCCGAAGTGAAATGAGACTGAAGAAATTACAGAATAAGAAAGACAAAGGAAGGTATGTGAAACATTTTTAAATGAGTCACAAAAGATGAACTCCCCGTGAACCCATTGGTCCTGGCATTCACGAATCCTAGTTCAATCATCCTAATGGGGACTTTTTTGAGGTCTCATCCAAATTCCAACGATATCAGTTTGATTATTCTAAATTGTTGGTTCCACGATCGCATCCGCCAAGATTAACAAGCGATGAAAATGAGAGATTTACCTCGTTAAAATCGTCAAGATATAAATCAAACTATTTATCTAAAAAATAGTGTAAAACTTCATCACATGGCTAAAGGATTTCTCTCCTTGCCTCAGTAAGAAGACTACTCACTAGCCATAAGAGGGGAAGCAACAGGAAGAAGGAAAGAAGTCATAGACCGTAGGAAGAAGAATCTCCAAGAAGATCTAGGTGGTGCCAGTTAAATGGCTTGATCCCTTAATCCTCTATTCCAAGAGAAAGAACGAGAAGTAAAGAATGAGAATAACCAATATCCATAGATGAAGACCCAAATTTTTATTGCAAAAGTGAAAGATTACAACTATGAAAGAACATGTGAGTACAAATTTGACGACTACAAACTAAGACTCTATTACAAATAAGACTTGATTTACAACTAAGACTCGATGGTTTTTCTTGTGGAGTCCCCCCTCCTTTTATAGGGGAAGGAGGGGTGGAAATCCTAAAATGGGAGAAGAAGGAATGGAAGAGACGGTTGTCATTTGTCTTTATCAAAAGAAATCTCTTCCTCAATAAGTAATAAAGAAAATCATTGATTGCCTTCTTTTGACCCTTTAAATTCTGACTCTCTCTGTGTAGATTTCCGTTTCCAAAGTTTTTTGCAAATTTTGGCTGGTAAAAAAATTTAAAGTGCGCCCAAAAATATATTTTTTATGTAGGCCTTTGAGTTTCCTTTCCAATGTATATTTAAATATTAAATTTCGCCTTTGGTAATGATAGTTATGCCTATTTTTGTGCAAGGTATATATTTAAATCCGCCTCTACGGGAAAACGAATAGACACGTTCACTGGTTAGTTGGACTATCAAATAACTATCAAAATCATCAGTAAATATATTTTTCTTGTAAAAATTGAAATTATCTTTTCAAAACATATCTAAACTCCAAATTTGAAATTTGTATGTGGGAGTTATGTCTGTTTTGGTACTGTCTATATATGAATTTCAGGAACTGTGGGAATTGTGCAAAACATCTTCTAAGAGAGATTAATGATTGGAGTGATTAGGCCATTTTCCTACAAAAATCCAACCAAATATATTTAAAACTCCAAATAAAGAGAGAAAATGTAAACTAATAAAATTAATTATAAAACTAATAAAATAAATAATAAAACAATCCTAAAAAATATCTTAAAGATTAAAATAAAAAGGATAAATACACATTTATCAAATGACCTTTTTGTTGTCAGAGTTGAGAGAATAAAGAAAAATTGTCATAGAGGGGCCCAACCAAAGGCTGAATCTTCCATTGCAACATAGAGAGAGAAAGTCTTATACATGAAGCATGTGTTGCAGTTCAAGAGGAATTTGTGTAGCCCAAGCTATTTCGTAAGAGGCTAGCTGACAGAAGGAGCTTAGGGAATTCTCAATGCCTAAGGTTGTCGATGTCAATCACCTAGTGCAAACACCTTGTATCCATGCCCCAAACTTCAAAATTATGTTGCATTGGATCATACTCCTACAAGACAGTCCCTTCATGGGCAAACAGGGTGAGGATTGTAAAGAACGCATAATGAAGTTTGTGCACTTATGTGGTATGATAGAAAAATAGAGTTCTAATGATGCCATTAGACTCCTCCTTTTCAAGTTTTCCATTGTTGAAAAAGAAAGAAGTTGGTACATCTCTTTAAAATGTGACCCCATCACCACATGGGATCAACTTGAAAAAAAATTCTTGAGAAATTCTATCCTCCCTCATTACTTAAATAGCTAGAAGCCAGATTACTCAGTTCACACAAGTTCCTAGTTAGACACTAGCAGAAGCCTGGGAAAGATGCAATGAGCTTCTTTGCAAGTGTCTACACCATGGTATTTCTGATAATTAGCTTATCAAGTTCTTCTATAGATATGTGGATGATGATAAAAAAATTTCTGGATACCTCAAGAAACTTTATGCACCCAAGATATGATAGTGCATGGTAGGTAGTCACCCTTTGAGCTGAAAACCAAGTCAACTAGGGCATATCTGTAGGTAAGGGAATTATATTGATAGCTATGGCATAAGGTAGTTCTAAGCTAAAATTCACTTTAAAATCTCTATTGCTTCTGAGAATTAAGCAAAATAATCTTGAGTCATCTTTCAATGCTTACTAAGAAGAAAATCTTTGTCGTGATTACAACAAGTCAATGCGGTAACACAACTCTGTGAAGCATGTAAAGGCACAAACCACTCTACCTTAGGGTGTAATATTCTACATGATGTTGTGATTAGCAATGTTCTAGGACTAGGAGACAAAAGTCAGATGGAAGATCTAAATGCCATCCAAGACATTCAAAGTAAGAGTTATAACAATCCTAATCAGACCAAGGTGCATCCTTGTTTTCAATATGACAATCCTATGGGAGAAGAAAACTCTCAACATCTAATGCAAGACAGGATTCAACAACGAGGCCCCCAGGATTCCAGAACCTCCATCAACAAAACCACCAAAATCAAGGTAAGTATAGGAGTGACTTCTAGAATAGAAATTTCAATCTGTAAAATAATCCCATCCAGGTCCAACATCAATAGAAACAATAGGGACAACATACTAATAACTTGATGATAATCTATCAGCCATAAAGAAGATGTTGCATTTGCAACAGATGATGATTGAAAATCAACAAGATCATCAAAAAGTTATTTAATATCATCTGGATCAACTTTCATCTAACGTTTTCCCCCTATAAGAACTTTTATAGGAAGCCAGAAGACAAACCCAAGCACATAGATCAACTTAAAGCCTCGAGAACCCATTCTTGCTTTTTAAAAAAAAGAATAACTCCTATCACCATGAAAAAAAGGATAAGACTATGAGGATATTGCAGTTATCACTCAAAATGTGAAAACAACTTGGACAACAAATTTTACACCTACCTCACCACATCTTGACATTTCAGAATAAAAACCAACTTTTCTTTTCACAATCATTTCACTCATACCCGACTTGATGTTAGGTTCAAAAAATTTAAAGATGTCTTGAAGAAGTTTAATGACAATATCCCACTATTGGATTCAATGACTGGGATGCCCCATTGGTCTATATTCATTAAACTCTTGCTCAGTTGCAAATATACCACTGACGAATATGAAACAATAAAATTGGCAAGAACATCATCATTTATTATCCATAATATGATGCTTCAAAAGCATAAGGAACTAGGATCTTCTGGGATGTCATGCTCGATAAGTTATTCTACCTTCCCAAAAGGTCTAGTAGATCGTGGAGCTAGTATCCGCATCACACAACTCATGCAATAGACTCAGCCTTACCGACTTACTACCCACAAGAATGACCATCGAGGTTGTTGACTCCTCGACAACTATGCTAGTTGGTATCATAGAAGATATCACTATGAAGGTTGGGGAGTTATATGTACCATGTGATTTTGTAGTAATGGACATCAAGGAGAATCACCTCTACTCTCTCATTTTGGTAGGATATTCCTCACCATCACCAAAACCTTGAATGCCATTGAATCACGAACCTTAAATCTACCATTAGGAAATCAATCTTTTGATTTCCAGGCATTTGGAAGCCCAAAGGAACACATGAAGAAGAAGAAGTTTATTTTCTTGACTGTGTTGATCAATTAATTAAAATGCAGCAACATTTCCCTTCCTTAAAAACCCCATCAATATTGAATTCTAATGCACATTTAGAGGACGATCAAAATGCAAACAGAATAGAGAGTGCACCAGTCTACCCAGAGAAAAATTAAATACTATCAACTATTTATGAGACAAATCCCACATCTATCTCCACTCACACAATGCCTTCCTCAAATCTCCATGAACCACCCTATCTTGAGGCAATTGTCTACACACATGTGTGAGTATTCTAGAAGATACTAACCACCCACCTGCCAGCCTTTTGCAGAAAATTTCAATTTGTGAGGACCACCACATACCTTATAGTCCTTCAATTCCTGCATTGTTCAGTGTGTATCATATGGGATCAAGGAGTATGAATTCTATTAGGGCCATCCCCCGGAGACATGATCCATGTATAATAGTGACTAGTATAACTATGACAAAATGGTTATGCATCAACATTGAATTTCACTTCCCTGTCTCAACAACGTTACCCCATTAAAGATGTGATTCCGACTTCCTACAGTTTTTCATCATTTCATATCTAGTAGTGGAAACCAACCAAACACAACTCAAACTACCTTCCCACGAATCTAACATATGTAGCTCCATATGGAGAATAATACAAGTAGAAAGAATAAAATTATGGAAAAAATAATGGCTGAAAAGAAGCCACTGAGATAATCCATTATTCAAGTTTTGGCTCTAATTTGATCCCCTTCATGGTGATGGATTCAATGTGTCCAGCCAATAACATAAAACATAGGTACTTGTCGGGAGCCAACCCAATATTTACTTTATTTTCTACTTTCAAATATTAGACTAGATAATTTTTCATCCATTACATAATGCATTGGAAGATGCAATTCTAAATTATGACAATTTTCATTTTTAAAATTCCAGATGGAGGAAATATTCCTGATAGGTACACAACCACATCTGGCGGTCCAACCAATAAGATTTCCCCCTCCATCTTATATTTAATGTTTGATCGAGATGAGAAAATTTATATATTTGAGGTGGAGGGTGGGTGGAACATATATTACTTTCCACTTACACATATCTATTTTAGACTTACAATTTCATCATTTAAATTTCGATCAAATTTTTTAATTTGAAATAGAATTGCATATAAATTTGATCAAATTTTGATGATTTTCATACAATCAAAGCCATTATCTATCCATCTATTTTCTCTTTCAATGAAATTTTACATAAGTATACCCCTCTTATTCAAAGCAAAGCCTCAAGATAAAAAACTTCAAAAACTAACCAATGCCTAGAAATCAGACTATGAGGCTTATGAATCCTAACATCATGTCCATCAAGAAATGATGGCAAGTATATGTGAAATTGAGAGGGATCAAACACATCATGCTTCCTACGCACTAGTAGAATAATGACATAGAATGAATCACCACTGGACCATCATCAAATCAATATTTGAGCATAATTTGACAAGGAGAATGACCTACTGTGCTAAATTGTAAATCAAGTTGCATTATGATCCGAACTCTCTTCTACACTTATTATTCAATCTTGGTACCTCCTCATCCCATCAAAAAAGATTAAAAAAAACCACAAAAATAGTGTCAAACCCTAACATAGGGATGGCACACCTCTATCTATCTATCCGCTTCTTCCGTAACCCTAGCTATGTAATAGGGATGTATTAACAGAAGAAAAGAAAAGATGTAATTGTAAACCAAATAAAAATACAAGCTCGAGTCAAATAGAGGAGAGACTAGCATAAAAAAATGTAATCAATGCAATTGTAGGCATAAAATAAAAATCTCAAGTCATAGAGGAGAGATTTGTTACCTCATTACATAACCTTTTTTTATTCCCTTGTCCATCTATAGGTGCAATGAATGACTCAATTTTACCATTATTTTGAAATACAACAGTGTCAGATTAGAGGCACACTTTTTGTTCTATTGGTCTTTCTAAACTTTCACGAAGCTCTTAGACATGCCTGATGTTGTAAATAGTGGGGAGGAAGTGTTTTGTGAAAACAATGAGGAAGAATATTTTGTAGGATGTGTTCAATGATCTCATGAAGTGACATACCTAGCCATGCCTAGAAGCCAAGAAACTAATGTGATGTGAAGAGGAGGCAATCATAAAGGTTGAAAGTATTTGATTGACAACTATTTTAAATTTTATGTTACTTGAGGACGAGCAACATTTATGTTCAAGTTATTTTGATGAGTGCATAATAATCTTAGTTATAGTCACCTATTTATGTCTATTTTTCACTTAAATCCCTTAGTCTACCTTTAGATCTTCCTCTTTATTGTTCCTCTTAGTTTTAAGTAAATATTCAGGGTTCTGATCAAATCCTTGGGTATTAATGACATGATCATGCTTCATATCATGCACACCAACTTAGGCCAAAATTTTCCATCTTAGCCCCCCCAACCCAGGGTGGGTGTACACTGAATCAGAGTTGTCATCGACTGATTTCCAACACCCCGAATGATAACTCCACTCTACCTTGAACAATGAGCAGTCTGTCTCTTATTCAACAAACAAGCAAACTCACATTGGTTGTTTGTCGAGTCAAAGCTTGAGAAGCAGAAGTTCCTGATAAGATGGCTACATGACTCAACGCCCGAAGAGTCTGCAAGACCATTGATGGATGATCATTTTGTCCCTCTGATAGTTCATCAACTGATGAGATTTTTCCATCATGAAGAGAGAGTAGTCTTTTTCTTTGGTGTGTGGGGTCTAGTCCTGCTACCCATTCTTGCATGTCCATTTCTTAATGCTTCATGTCTTGTATATAACTCTTTCAATTCAATGTTATTCTTCTTATGTATGTTGTGTTGATTAATCACTTACTCTACATAATATATTATATTCCTTGGGTGTGAGACCTTCAATATTTAGGATTTAAATATCAATGAACTTGTTTAATTCCTAGATAAAAATTTCCAAAGGGATATCTCTGGAATTGTAAGTACATGACACTTGAGTAACAAGACATTGAGTTCATGGAGATATCTATGTGACTTTCCACATCTAATAAGTGGATCTTACTTTTTCACTAGTAAAATGGTTATATCTAGCCTAGACATGTTATGGATGTGCTTGTGCGTGAAACGATGGTGAAACCCAATATCACCTCAGTGACCTTCATCATTAATCTAAACTTAGTTTTAATCCCACACTTTTACTTTACTTGCAAATAGCTTAGCTCAATCCAAATCAACTCTTTGTTCTATATATTAGTCTTAGATAAACTAGATATAAGCTAGCAAGAATCATAAAAATGTTGCTTATTGGAACTTAATCCTTAACTATACAGTGATAAGAACCCTCCGCTGGTAGGTGGTACTATTGCACATTGTTAAAGTAAAAACTTAGGAATTTCAACCCTAGGTGAAATTGTTAGTGCAATAAAACCCATGTGATGCACGGGTTTTGAGTCACTTTTAAAAGCCTCTTTTATATTCATTTTGTGCATTTATTAGTCAATTAATTGATCATATTTGCATAAATCATTATTATTGGCTTGTATATTTTGTTTGCATCAAACTATGCTCATTTTATCATAATTACATTATTTGATGCATTCCCCGGCCTTATACACATTTTTATGAATTTTTCAGGTACTTCATGTATAGTGAAAAGTCAGTGCCACTGACCATCACAGTCGGTGCCACCGATATAACAGCAGTGGCCGGGCAATAAAAGATTAGAAGAGTCAGTGCCACTGAGATTGGCTCAGAGAGGCAGATCAAACTACACACATCAGCTCGGTGCCACCGACCATTAAGAGTCGGTGGTACCGACTTCACTACAGTAAGGTCCGCACTTGAGGCAGTCGATGCCACTGACTTTGTAGGAAATTAGCAATATGTTAGATCACCCAGATCCGACAGTCCATGTTATGTGGTACCGTAAGTTGACCTAAGACCTAAAAAAGGATGGCCAGAGAAGGGAGAGAGAGAAGCATGGATCCGAAGGATATCAACCAGGAGATTTAAGCACCTCTGACGGACAATTTTGCTGTCGGAAGACTACAGAATGTGCATTTCTTGGGGAGGATCATCTGGAACACCTTCTCTCTAGGGGTTACACAAATTTCCTTCATGTTTCCCACATTTTTCTTCTCTCTCTCCATGTATTCCCACGTGAAAACCATGTAGGGCTAAACCCCTCCTTTCCTTAGGACCCGGGAGTAGCCTGGGGAATCATGTATCGACTTTTTACATGATTTAATATAGATTTCTCTTTATTCCTGGATATATAATTGTGGAATTGCACGAGCTATCTATGCTTGATCACCATCGGTAGGGTAATAGATTGCTAATTGCTCCAGAAGGAGCATTAAAGGTTAGAAAACCACAATTTTTATACTTTCCTACGCGTTCCTTGGGAAAGGAAACATACGGTTAGTGGAAAGAAACCTAGAGTCTTCGATAATGCACCTAGACTAAGATATAAATCACTACAGGCGTGGAATCGGCTTAGATCTAGGTAGTGAATTGCACCGTGGAAGCAGGCAATTCTGATCACAAGCTTTCTATCCAGGGTAGGAGTAAAATTTATATTAGTTCGGTAGAAATAAGATATAACCAGACCACGTGGTGAAATCAGTAATCCTAAGGAATCCATCTCATTCGAATCAACCACTTTTAATTTTCTTTTAATTTCTTTTTATTTTTTTTTAAACTCAAATCCAACTTTATGTCTCCCTGAGTTCGACTCGGGCCTCACATAGGCCTATATTACTCGACACATGCACTTGCGTTCATATGCACGGTTTTAGCGTGTCAAGTTTTTGGCACCGTTGTAGGGGAGACGACAATGTTTCAACACTACGAGTGTTGCGGGCAGCCACTCTTGGCCACTTTTTAATTTGTGCAACTTTATTTTAATCATTGAAAAAAAATTATTGCATATACATACAACAAATTTTCTCTATTAAGTTCCATAATTAACTAATTTCAAATTTTAGGGTACTAGTGTATAGTAACAACACGGACCACGGACTACAGATAATCTACACTAGAGGTCCCGGTCACTGTTGAGGTTCCAATTCAACCAACTGCATCAGAAGGCATGACGCCCAGACAATAACCAATGGGGGACGGTAATCTAGGAGCTGACAGGACCATATGGGAGATGATTAAGGAATCTTCCTCAGCCGCACAGACATGGCCCATCAAGAAGCAGAATGTGAATGTAGCACAATACAAGATTTATCCAGGGCTCATCTCACTCATCAAGTCACAAGCATTTTATGGGCACACTCATGAAGGCCCAGTGGCACATATCAGCAATTTTGTGGAGTGCTGTGACATGGTAAAAGTGGATAGGTTTCCACAGATAGATATTTATCTGAAGTTGTTCCCATCATCATTGGCGGACAAGGAAAAAGAATGGCTATACAACCCACCATAGTAATCAATTGATACTTGGAATCAAATGATCGAGACATTCTTTGAAAGGTACTTTCCTCCAGAAAAGACAAATGAGCTAGTTAGAAACATTCACAATTTCAAGCAACAGGCAGCTGAATCCTATTCTGAAGCTTGGGAGCATTTTCAGAACATGCTCAGGAAAGTCCCTCACCATGGGATAGATCTGTAGAACCAAGTCAAGATTTTCTACTTTGGGCTCCACAAAAGTGAACGTGTCACCTTAGATAGTGCAGGGTTGGGGTTCTTTCTCAACAACTCACCTTCTATGTGTCAGGACATTTTGAAAAATATGGAAAAGAATCAGGCACGGGGTAATGAGAGAGACCATCCAGAGTAGATCAAAAGCATATGAGAGTCTAAAGTTATAACCTCCTTAAATGAGAAGGTAGACTTGATAGCAAAAAAGCTGCTAGAGAAGGATAATAATTTATTATATGAGGAAGGACAAGTGAAATACATGCAATAGAAAGGATGCATGAACAATGACTACTCATGGCGAAAGGATCCCAAGTTTTCTTGGAAAGATCCAAATAACGTCCTACAAGATCCTGATCAACAGAACCAACACAGGAATAATCAGCAGCAATGACCAGCTGCAGAGGAGAGCACAAATGAAATTCTCAACAGGATAGTGAAGCAGAATGAACAGTTGATAAACATCTTCCAACATGATCTCCAGAATCAAGGGGCCCAAATAAGGAGTTTTGAGACAACTTTGTCTCAACTAGAAGTAGATGTAGCGTCTTTGAAGAAGCCTACACAACAAGGTTTTCCAAGAAACACTGACACTCCAACAAGAAATGAACAGGTCAAGGCCATACTAATGAGAAGTGGGAAGAAGACGTTGATTCCAAGGACCATGGAGATTGAGGTGACCAAGCCTACTTACAGTGGTGACCCAGTGGTAAAGCCGACATAAGTAGAAGTGGAGGCAGGAAACATAGGGGAAGAGCAGAATCAAGAAGCTGAAGTGGAAAAGAGGGCTTCATATGTGCCACCACATCAGAGGACACAGATGGTATTGGTTCCATATCCTAACAGCTTGAAGGCAACAAAGATGGACCAACAATTCAAGAAATTTCTAGATAGCTTTAGGAAGCTTTCCGTGAATATACCGTTAATTGAGGCAATTGAACAAATACAATCATATGGTAAATTTCTGAAGGATATCATCAATAAGAAGAGGAAGATCCCAGATTCTGAGGTAGTTGTACTAAGATAGTAGGTCAGTTGCTTCATTTTAGGTACACTACCACCAAAGAGACAGGATCCCAGTTGCTTCAACATCACTTGTTACATTGGGAAGACAAAGCTTGGGGAGGCACTCTGTGATTCAGGGGTGAGTATCAATTTGATGCCCTTATCTACCTTCAAGAAGATAGGCCTTAAAATGTCTAGGAAGAGAAGCATGACAATCTAATTAGCAAATAACTCTATGGTGAAACTATATGGTATTTGCGAGGATGTACTTGTCAAAGTTGACCGTTTTGTTTTCCCTGTAGATTTCGTAGTGTTGAAGATGCAAGATGACCATGGCAACGAGCTTTTATTAGGAAGACCCTTCCAAGCAATAGTTGATATGATCTTGGAGATGGGTAGAGGTCGTTTTACTATGGGAATCAAGGATGATAGGTTTTAGATCACTATGCCAGATAACTCCAAGTCACCCAATGCTTAGGAGCAATGCAATATGATGAATCACATGTATGGCAATATCTCTTTCTTTTTGGGAAAACCATTTTTGGACATGGTGCATGTGATGACAAAGGTGGACAAGGGTACTCTAGCTGTGGACATCATGGAGAACACTAAGGTGGTCTTACTTGCCAAGACAGTAGGGTATCCAGATGACAAACATGAGGAATTGGGTTTATCTACTATGGATGATGAGGAAGAAGACTCTCTAGTACATATACAACCACAACTTCCTCTAGAGGCATGTATAATGAACCTTATAGATGATTTCTTACAAAGCCAGTCAATATAATAATGTGCAAGGTTACTGAAGGCTTTGTTGTGCTATTACACAAGGCACATTGAGGACTTGGGACCGCTGCCACCACCACCACTGGTTTCTTCGCTCCTGAGCCCACCTGAGTTGGAGCTCAAGCCACTTCCACCTCATCTAAAGTATGTTTTTCTAGCTGCATAGGAGAAGTTATTGGTTATCATATATGCATCATTGAGTGAATCGGAAGAAAAGCAAGTGATTACTGTGCTAAAGAGACACCGAGGTGCATTTGGGTGGACTGTGGCTGACATCAAGGGGATTTCCACTAAATTGTGCCAACACAAGATTCAGCTAGAAGAAGGAGCAAAGCCGGTCATTCAACCCCAGTGTTGCTTAAATCCAATCATGACGGAGGCAGTCAAGAAGGAGGCAGTAAAGCTAATGTAGGCATGTATAATTTATGTTATTTCTGATTCCATGTGGGTTAGTCCGATGACGTGGCAAATATCGCACTAACAAATTCACTCGGGATTGAAATCCCCGAGCTTTTACCAAAACCTCATGCAATAATACCACCCGCAAGCAGACGAGTCTTATCGCAGTATAGTTAAGGATCGAATCCCAAAGAACAACATTTTTAAGAATCTTTGTCAATCGAATCTAGCTCAAGTGAGACTTATATTTAGAACGATTGATTTGGTTGAGGTTATTTAAACTAATTGTAGGAAAGTAAACGAGCAGAATGAAAGTTTGTTTTAGATTAAATGATATGGAATCACCGGGATGGTATCGGGTTTCACCACCACTGCACATGCAAACACATCCAAACACATAACATCCAGGCAAGCATCTAACTATCCAAATGAAACTGTTGTGAACCCTCCCAGAGGGATGTTTAGACCCGCGTAAGCATCCCTATAGGCATTCAATTTCTCGTCGCCATCCAGATCATGCAATTACGGTTCTGAAGATACAACATCCAACTAAGGTTGTGGTCCTCCCTGAGGGATATTTAGACCACAAAAGCGTCACCGTAGGCTAAATGGCTCATTCCCTCATAGATCATACACTTACGACCTCAAGGAACCTCATTCTATTTCTAGTCTGGGAGTCAGCCGTGCTAACTGACAAGCATGTATACGATAAGTCTGCAAACAAACATCGACGATTAATAAGAAGATACAACATCCAACTAAAGTTGTGGTCCTCCCTGAGGGATGTTTAGACCACAGAAGCATCACCATAGGTTAGATGGCTCGTCCCCTCACGGGTCACAAACTTACAACCTCAAGGAACCCTATCAGATTTCTCGTCAAGGAGTCTACCTCATTAATCGACATTCTATGCTACGAAGAGAAGAACAAGATGAAAGCAAGAAGGTAATCAACTACAAGCATATCAATTAGCAATGAAATGAAAAGTTATATACATTGCCTTGGAGTGTTAAATGAAAAGACATGAATGCATGGGAAGAGGGCTAGTCCCCGCACCCCAGCGAAAAGGAACTACTCACTCATGATGCGAGAAATAAGAATAATAAGAAAGATAGACATGAGCATGATGTAGAAGGTGGTCGCAGCTCAGTGAAGATGATGTGGTCTCCTACGTCATGTCGGAGTAGATCTGGACGAAGAACGAGGGATGCCAAGAAAGACCGAGCAGTCTTTCTCACTCCTCCTTCCTTCTCTTCTCGGTCTCCTTGAGTTGCAGTAGGAACAACAGGTGAAGTGACAGCAGTGTGAATGGAACTGGATCAGACCTGTGTACAGGCAGCCTATCGGCGTTCTAGAACCGATGCCCAAATGAGGACCCTGCTGGTCCTATTTATAGGCATGGATGGGGACCTCACGTTTTTGGTGTGAGTCTTCCACATGGTCTGGTCTAAACGGTTTCTTTGTACTTAACCAAACAGTCTTGATATATTTTCCTCCAAACGGTCTTCTATGCATCTTTTCCAATCGGTCTTGCAATTTGGTAGCTCTATTCGGTCTTGCAAATATGACCAAACGGTCCTGTATTGAAGCAAATCAAACAGTCTGATAGATCTGCCTTTATCAAACGGTCCTGAAATCCTCCTTTTTCAAACGGTTCAGCATGCTTATCCATACAGTTCTGCATGCTTTTCCAAACAGTTTGCTTGCATACGTTCTGTTCTATCAGTCTCGGCTGCATGCTTTTTCATTCGGTCTTGTACAAACCTTTTTTTTCATTCGGTTTCGCATGCATTCCTTTTCCATACGGTCTTGGTTGCATATGACCAAACGGTCTCACAGCTAACTTCCATACGGTTTGTAGCGTATCTATTTTTTTTCATTCGGTCTACATTGCATGCCAACTTTCCTAAACGGTCTTGGCACATACTTTATCATTCGGTCTCATGAGTTCAGCTCAAATGGTTTCACGTACTTTTTCATACGGTCTGCATGATCTACTTTTCCAATCAGCTCCGCATGCACGAAACTTTATCCAAATGGATTGCTAATGCATAACTTTATCAACCGGTCTCGTAGATGCTTTACCAACCGGTTTGGTAGTAAGGTCCTCTTTCAAACGGTTTTGATGGAAAGCATCAAACGGTCTCGCAACGTCTATCAGTCTTGAAATATAGAAAATCCATTCGGTATTGCATGCTGAACAAAAGACCAAACGGTCTTGGTGATTTTGGCTCTAACGGTTTGGCATGCACATAGCTCTCCCAACCGGTCGCATGCATAGCTTTATCAAATGGTTTCACAACTACTTCAAATGGTCTCACAGACCGGTACTCTCCAAACGGTCTCACAGACCGGTACTCTCCAAATGGTCTCAACATTCCCAGCTCCAAACGATTTCGAGGTGAGTATGTCCATACAGTTTTGAGATCGTATGGATGAAACTGTATGGTCAAGAGTGCATGGGTGAGACCGTTTGGTCAAGACCGCATGTGCGAGACTGTATGTAGTCAAGACCATATGGTCAAGTCCAAGGGTGAGTGGGGGTAGATGAAGGGAAGATAAAGCTAGGTCCCAGCTGATTGTTCAACCTCATCAAGACTTGTATAAAATCAACATTAAATCAGTTAAAAACCTTGATAATTGAACCAATTAGGAAGTTTTACACATTTTGATATTTAGTAACTGAAATTGGATGTATTGAATTAAAAAGAGCCCAAGAAGGTGACTAAAAATCATTATGAATATGCATTCCTCAAAACACCCTGAACTTAAATGTTGCTCATCCTTGAGTAACACAAAATCTGAAACAGTCGCCAAATGATTACTTTCTGGTCATGTGATTGCCTCCTCTTCACATCACGATTGTTTCCTTTTTGCTTAGTATGACTAAGCACCTCAACTTCATGAGATCACTGAACACATCTTACCATATCTTCGTTCCTGAGTTTGCCTTCCAACTTCACTTCCTCCTCACTTTTTCTAACAACAAGCATGTCAAAGAGGTTTGTAAGAGTCCAGAGATACCCGCAGAACAACAAGTGTGCATCTGATCTGACACTGGTGTATTTCAAGGTGGTGGAGGCATATATTTGTGCCTTTAGGTGGAAAAGGGAGTGAAGGGAGGTATGGAAGGAAGAAATAAATATCTCCTCTATTCGACTCAAGATTTTTATTATATTATTTGCAATTTGATTTATTGCATTTTTTGTGCGAATCTCTCCTCTATTCGACTCGAGATTGCATTTCTTTTTATGTGCGCTTTGGCATCTTTTCTTGGTGGTATGCCCCTATTTCATTGCGAGGGGTATGGAAGAAGTGGATATAGAGGGAAGTGGTGTGCCACCCCGAACTTAGGGTTTGGCACTATTTTGGCTATTTTTGTTTCTTTTTTATGGATGGAGGGGTATGAAGATGATGGAAGAAGTGTAGAAGATAGTTCAGATCAGAATGCCTCTTGATTTACGATTCCGTGCACCGAGTTGTTCCCTTTGTCGTACTCTGCTCTAATAATGACTTGATGAGAATCCGGTGGGGATTCCATGTTGTTGTTTCACTAGTCAGTTAGGAAGCACTATGTGTTTGATCCCTATCAGTTCGACATACACTTGCCATTTTTGCATAAGTATCAAGATGTTTGGAATCATAAGCTTCACATGATGATTTCAATCAAAAGGCTAGCTTTCAGAAGAAGGTCCTTTTGAAGATCTGCTCTGAATAAGGAGGGTATAATGATTCAAAATGCAAAGAGATTTTAAAAAGTGTCAAAAATTCATCCAGTATCTATTCAAATTTTATGAAATTTTTAAAAAAAATTAAAATTTTGAAAATTTTAGGTCAAAAATGTGATAGTGAAAACTTAAGTCTGATTTAGATGGGTGAAGGTGGAATGTAAGATATGTACCACCCACCCTCCACCCCAAATTTAGAAATTTGCTCGTCCTGACCAAACTCTAAATCCAAGATGGAGGGGAAAGTTCATGCCATTTGGACCATCAAATGTGGTTGTGTTCCAATCAGTGTGCGTCCTCCATCTGAAAATCTCAAGGATAAAGATCAATCAGAACTAAAGATAGCATCTGACGATGTGATTTTTATTAAATGAAAAATTATCTTAAAAGGTAAAAACAAAATTAAAGAAACATTCTAATTTGAAATTAAAGGTAAAAATGAGTTTATTTATCGGGTTGCCTCCCGACAAGCGCCTTTGTTTTACGTCGATGGCTCGACTGAATTCCAACTTCTATGGTGGATATGTTGGATTGGTGAGATCCAGCATCGTTTCAGAGCATGTATCAGCAGAGGTGAAATATCTCTTCAATCGTTGACCATTTACTACAAATTCACCTGACTTTTCACTCCATAAAGAGAAAGCACCATGTGGGTAGATGCTCTTGACAATGTAAGGTCATGTCCAGCGAGAACGGAGTTTTCCTGGGAATAACCTCAATCTAGAATTGAAAAGAGGAACTTGGTCTCCCACTAGTATGTCCTTTCTTTTTAGATGGCCATCATGCCAAAGTTTCATACGTTCTTTATAGATTCATGCATTCTCGTAAGCTGTCATCTGGAGTTCTTCCATCTCCTGGAGTTGCAGAATCCTGGCTTGGCCCACTTCCTTCATATCAAGATTTAGTTGTTTAATTGCCCACCATGCTTTGTGTTCAAGTTCAACAGGAAGGTGGCAAGCCTTTCCATATATTAATCTAAATGGTGTAGTTCTAAGGGGAGTTTTGAAAGTAGTTTGGTAGGCCCACAATGCGTCATTGATTTTCATAGACCAATCCTTCTGATTGCGGCCTACTATCTTTTCTAGGATAGATTTGAGTTGTCGGTTAGAAACCTCTACCTATCCACTCGTTTGTGGATGGTAGGGTGAGGCTACCTTGTGTGTTACACCATACTTTCTCAGTAAAGCTTCAAAGCTTCTTTCAAGGAAATGAGACCCTTCGTCAGATATCACAGTTCATGGTACTCCAAAATGGGGGAAAATAATATCTTTGAATAATTTGATGACGGGGTTGGAATCACTAGTGATGGTTGGCATAGCTTCAACCCACTTTGAGACGTAGTCCACCGCCACTAGGATGTATGAAAATCCATGAGAAGATGGGAATGGACCCATGTAGTCCACTCCCCAAATATCAAATATCTCCACTTCTTGCCACATGTTTAGCGGCATCTCATCTCTCTTTGTTATGTTGCCTGATCTTTGACATTTGTCACATGATAAGACAAAGTCATGGGAAACATTGGATATGGTTGGCCAAAAGAATCCACATTGCAAAACCTTCAAGGCAGACTTCTTAGAGCTCATTTGCCCTCCAACTGGTCCTGAGTGACATTGCTCCAAGAAAAGTTGAGCTTCTTCCTCAGCAATACATCATCTGTACAGACCATCAGCACTTAGTTTGAAAAGGTACGGCTCATCCCAGTGGTACTGTTTCACATCATGCATAAATTTCTTCAGTGTATTTTTGGTGCATTCAGGATGGATAACCTCAACAGCAAGGTAGTTCACATAATATGAGTACCACGGTGTGGCCTCTGAGACCTTCATAAGTTGGTCATCTGGAAGGGAATCGTTAATAGAAATCTTCTCGATATCTAGAGTGTGTATGCGACTGAGGTGGTCTACTACCACATTCTCTGTACCTTTTTTATCTCTTATTTCTAGATCCAATTCCTGTAAGAGGAGAATCCATCTAATTAGTCTAGGTTTTGCATCTTTCTTTGCCAGAAGGTAACAAATAGCAGCATGATCTATGTAGACAATGACTTTTGAACCAATAAGGTAGGATCTGAATTTGTTAAAGGCATACACAACTGCCAGAAGTTCTTTTTTGGTAGTTGCATAATTCCTCTGAGCTTCGTCAAGTGTCTTCGATGCATAGTAGATCACATAGTGATTCTTTTCTATACATTGGACCAAGACATCACCCACAACATAATCGCTTGCATCACACATGATTTCAAAGGGGTGGTCCCAATCGGGAGCTCTAATGATGGGTGTGGTTGTAAGGGCATGCTTTAGTTTGTTGAAACTTTTAACACATTCTTCGTCAAATTTGAATTCAGCATCCTTTAGTAATAAATTTGTCATCGGCTTGGTTATCTTTGAGAAGTCCTTTATAAACCGTCTGTAGAAGCCTGCATGACCTAGGAATGCTCGAACTTCCTTTACATTGATAGGGATAGAGAGCTTGGAAATCACTTCAATCTTGGCCTTATCTACTTCAATTCCCCGATTACTGACCCTATGGATGAGGATAATGCCTTCCTTTACCATAAAGTGACACTTCTCCCAGTTGAGCACAAGATGTGCTTCTTCACATCGTTTGAGAACAAGGGAGAGGTGTTTTAGACATTAATCGAATGAATCTCCATATATAGAAAAATCATCCATGAAAACTTCCATAATTGTTTCAGGGAGACTGACGAATATGGCAGGCATGCAATGCTATAAAGTTGCAGGTGCGTTATAGATGCCAAATGGAATTCTTCTAAATGCGTATGTTCTGAATGGGTAGGTGAAAGTAGTTTTCTCCTGGTCATCTGGATGTATGGGTATTTGATAGAATCCAGAGTAACCATTGAGGTAACAGAAGTATTCTTGATGAGCCAGCCACTCTAATACTTGATCAAAAAAAGGCATTGGAAAATGATCCTTTCGAGTTGCCTTGTTTAACTTCCTATAATCAATGCACATCCTCCACCCTGTGACTGTTCGAGTGGGGATGAGTTCATTGTTTTCATTTCGTATCATAGTTGTTCCACCTTTCTTCGGGACTACATGCACTGGGCTCACCCATGGCGAGTCTGATATCAGATAGATTATTCCAGTAGTGAGCAGTTTCATGACCTCATGACGGAATACTTCCTTCATATTTGGATTCAATTTCCATTGATGCTCAATATTTGGCTTGTGATCTTCCATCATAGGGATCTTGTGCATACACATTGCTTGACTAACCCCAGTGAGGTCACTCATTTTGTAACTGATGGCTTTCTTTCTTTCTTTTAATTCTCTTAGGAGTTTATCTTCTTATTCAGTCATTAGATCAGAATTTATAATAACTGGACAAACCTTGAGATCATCCAAAAACACGTACTTCAGTCCCTCAAGCAGGGCTTCATTTCAGGGGCTTCCAGTTTTTTTCTTGTTTCTTTAGTGGCTTCCACAACTTTAAGTTCTTCAATCTTGGCTTCAGGATCTTCTTTGGCAGTGTCAAGGTCGAGAACACAACTCTTTACTTGTTCGTCAACTGAACTGGAAGCATTTGAATTAGTTAGAGCCACTTATAGAGGGTCATCTTGTTCAATATCCTCTTGCGTAAGTAGTGCCATCTGCTCTATGCATTCAATCAAGTAAACTTCTTCTTGCATGCTCGGTCTACGCATACTTTCAAAAACTTTGAATTCAAGAGTCTCTTTACCTAATCTGAGCAGCAAAGTTCCTACTTCAACATCAATTAGGGCTCTTGCAGTGGCAAGGAATGGACGACCAAAAATGAGAGGGTATCTGGTGTCTTCCCTTATGTCCATTATGACAAAATCACACGGGACATAGGAATCTTTGCCTACCTTGACAGGTACATCCTTAATGATTCCTAATGGTAGAGTCATAGTGTTATCTACAAGTTGTATTGTCATGCCAGTTGGGAGCAGTTCAGCAAACCCTAGACTTTTGCAGAGGCTGAGTAGCATGATGGATATGCTAGCACCAAGATCTGCCAATCCTTTCTTACATGAAGAGTCACCAATATGGCATGAAATCCCAAAGGATCCTGGATCTTTCTGCTTCCTATGCATCTTGCTCTGGATGATATCAGAAGTGGTTGTTGCTAACTTAATTGTCTCATATTCTTTAGTTATATATTTCCTTGTGAGGAGTGACTTTAAGTACTTAGTCTAGGATGGTATCTCATCCAGAGCATCAAGAAAGGGTATATCAACATGGAGTTTCTTCATGGCTTCGTTGAACTTGTTGAATCGAGTGTCAAGCTTTGTCTGCCTTAAACGAGATGGGAAAGGTATACGAGGATTGTACACTGGTACATTTGGCTCTGGAGTTTCTGGTTCTGCATCAGTAGGTTTTTTAAAACTTGGCTTGGCTATCTTATCAGCAGTTACTGCCCCTTTTGGTTGAGACTCAAATGTTGTAGAGTCTTGGACAGCCACAAAATCATCTTCTTTTGTAATAACTACTGGTGTCTTGACAGGAGGATCTGAATAGTCTTTTCCAGACTTGGTGGTGACAGCCTTAAGTTGCTCGGGATGCTTAGGATTGTTATCGGGTTGGCCAACAAAGGTTCCAGCAGGTGGCTTTATGCTAGCTACAAGTTGAGCTAGTTGAGATTCAATAGCCTTCTGATGGGCTTGTTGGTTAGCTATCATTGTCTATTGTGACTACAACATCTTCTCAATGGCCGACAACTTGTCATCAGGAGAGATGGGGCTGGCTTGTTGCCCTTGTTGTTGGTTTTGGTAAGGGGCTTGGTTGGGATTCTGGAACTGAGAATTGTCCTGATAATTATTGTAGTTCCTATTCTAAAAGTTACCCCTAAAGTTTCCTTGATTCCCAAAATTTTTTTGTTGGTTATTCTGGAATCATGGTGGGCCTCATTGTTGATTATTTGAACCGAATTGTCGCGAGTTTTCTGCTCCTTGTTATCGGGTTGGCCAACAAAGGTTCCAGCAGGTGGCTTTATGCTAGCTGCAAGTTGAGCTAGTTGAGATTCAATAGCCTTCTGATGGGCTTGTTGGTTAGCTATCATTGTCTATTGTGACTACAACATCTTCTCAATGGCCGACAACTTGTCATCAGGAGAGATGGGGCTGACTTGTTGCCCTTGTTGTTGGTTCTGCTAAGGGGCTTGGTTGGGATTCTGGAACTGAGAATTGTCCTGATAATTATTGTAGTTCCTATTCTAAAAGTTACCCCTAAAGTTTCCTTGATTCCCAAAATTTTTTTGTTGGTTATACTGGAATCATGGTGGGCCTCATTGTTGATTATTTGAACCGAATTGTCGCGAGTTTTCTGCTCCTTGTTATCGGGTTGGCCAACAAAGGTTCCAGCAGGTGGCTTTATGCTAGCTGCAAGTTGAGCTAGTTGAGATTCAATAGCCTTCTGATGGGCTTGTTGGTTAGCTATCATTGTCTATTGTGACTACAACATCTTCTCAATGGCCGACAACTTGTCATCAGGAGAGATGGGGCTGGCTTGTTGCCCTTGTTGTTGGTTCTGGTAAGGGGCTTGGTTGGGATTCTGGAACTGAGAATTGTCCTGATAATTATTGTAGTTCCTATTCTAAAAGTTACCCCTAAAGTTTCCTTGATTCCCAAAATTTTTTTGTTGGTTATACTGGAATCATGGTGGGCCTCATTGTTGATTATTTGAACCGAATTGTCGCGAGTTTTCTGCTCCTGAAGGATTTCCATATTGAAAACTAGGGTGGTTCCTGTTCTGACTCAGATTGTAATATCCTTGACCAGGGATGGTGTTGACAGCATTAAGATTTTCCATTTTACCATTATCTCCTTGTACACATGTGTTTCTTAGAACAACATCGTAGAGAACATTGCATGCAAAAGTAGAATGATCTGTACCTTTACATTCTTCACAAAACAATGAAGCTGACTTGATCTGTTCTTGTTGTTGAGGTGGTGAACAACCTCTTCCAAATGCAGCAAGGGATGATTCGATATGGTCTTTCTTGGCAACTAAGTGTTTGAGGGTCTCAGCGATAGACTTCTATTGTGGAATAACTTCAGCCATGGCTACCTTCAACACTCCTTTGCCTACAGATCTACCCCAATTAGCTTGATTTTTAGCTCCAAGGGTAACGACTCTCCATGCACTGTCATAACTTTGATGCATGAAATTTCCTCCAGATGAGGAATCTAAAAACCTTTTGATATCATCATCCACACCCCTATAGAAGATTTCAATAAGTTGATTCTTAGGGATTCCATGATGTGGACAGTTGCGTAGAAGATCTTTATATCTTTCCCATGCTTCAGCAAGGGTTTCTCCGGGAGCTTGAGTGAACATTGTTATTTGTCCCCTAATTTCATAGGTGAGAGAAGGAGGGTAAATTTTTTCCAGAAAAACATTTTGAAGTTGTTCCCAAGTAGTGATGGGTTCGCATTGCAGGGAGTTGTACCAACTTATAGCTCTATCAGCAAGGGAATATTTAAAGAGACAGAGTCGAATGGCATCGTCTATTACTCCATTTTGTTTTGTCATTGCACATAGATCGATGAACCTTAAAAGATGGTCTTGGCTATCTTCTCCTTGTTTACCATAAAATGGGTTGTTTTTAAACAGGGTGATCCAATGTGCTCGTATCTCGAAATTTGGAGCATGGATGGGAGGAGGTTGAACTGGGTGATGAACATCAACAGCTTTAGGGATTGAGAACTCCCTAAGATCCTTTTGCAGTTCTGCTGCTTGTGCTGCTAGGATTTCTTCTTGAACTATGGCTCTAGCTTCTTGCATGAGCCTTTCTCTCTGTGCATTGATAGCTTGAGCCACCCTTTAGGCTATTTCCTCTTCTTGAGCCATTCTTGCTTGATTCTCTCTGTTTTGGCAGTGAAAGGTTTTGTCAATCTCCAGATCAAAGCTGGCAGTGAGTTCAGGACTGTTCAAACGGTGCATGCACTAATCCTTCTGAAGTATCTGAAATAGAAAAATTTCAAAAGTGAGATCCACGGAGTAGAGTCAAATTCAAGTGAATGATCAATAGTTTCAAAAAGGAAATGTAAAATCCTTGATTAGCCTTAAAAGAACTAAATTTGACTAACTGATTTCGTTGTCCCCGGCAACGGCGCCAGAATTTGACGTGGCAAATATCACACTAACAAATTCACTCGGGGTTGAAATCCCTGAGCTTTCACCAAAACCTCGTGCAATAATACCACCCACAAGAGGATGGGTCTTATCACAGTATAGTTAAGGATCGAATCCCAAGGACAACATTTTTAAGAATCTTTGTCAATAAAATGTAGCTCAAGTGAGACTAATATTTAGAATGATTGATTTGGTTGAGGTTATTTAAACTAATTGCAGGAAAGTAAACGAGCAGAATGAAAGTTTGTTTTAGATTAAATGATATGGAATCACTGGGATGGTAACGGGTTTCACCACCACTGCACATGCAAACACATACAAACACATAACATCCAGGCAAGCATCTAACTATCCAAATGGAACTACTGTGAACCCTCCCGGAGGGATGTTTAGGCCCACGTAGGCATCCCCTTAGGCATCCGATTTCTTGTCACCATCTGGATCATGCACTTACGGTTCTGAAGATACAACATCCAACTAAGGCTGTGGTCCTCCCTGAGGGATGTTTAGATAACAGAAGCGTCACTGTGGGCTAGATGGGTCATCCCCTCACGGATCATACACTTACGACCTCAAGGAACCCCATTCTATTTCTAGTATGGGAGTCAACCGCACTAACTGATAAGCATGTAGGCGATAAGTCTGCAAGCAAACATCGACGATTAACAAGAAGATACAACATCCAACTAAGGTTGTGGTCCTCCCTGAGGGATGTTTAGACCACAGAAGCGTCACCGTAGGTTAGATGGCTCGTCCCCTCACGGGTCACACACTTATGACCTCAAGGAACCCTCTCAGATTTCTCATCAATGAGTCTACCTCATTAATCGACATTCTATGCTACGAAGAGAATAACAAGATGAAAGCAAGTAGGTAATCAACTACAAGCATATTAATCAGCAACGAAATGAAAAGTTATATACATTGCCTTGGAGTGTTAAATGAAAAGACATGAATGCATGGGCTGCGGGGCTAGTCCCCACACCCAGTGAAAAGGAACTACTCACTCATGATGTGAGAAACAAGAAGAATAAGAAAGAGAGAGGATTCTGCCATGAGCATGATGTAGAAGGTGGTCGCAGCTCGGTGAAGATGATGCGGTCTCCTACATTGTGTCGGAGCAGATCTGGACGAAGAATGAGGGATGCCAAGACAGACCAGGCAGTCTTTCTTACTCCTCCTTCCTTCTCTTCTCGGTCTCCTTGAGTTGAAGCAGGAATGGCAGGTGAAGTGACATCAGCATGAATGGAACTGGATTGGACCTGTGCACAGGCAGCCTGTCGGCGTCCCAGAACCGATGCCCAAATGAGGACCCTGCTGGTCCTATTTATAGGCTTGGATGGGGTCCTCACATTTTTGGTGTCAGTCTTCCACATGGTCTGGTCCAAACGGTTTGGTTGTACTTAACCAAACGATCTTGAGATATTTTCCTCCAAACGGTCTGCTATGCATCTTTTCCAATCGGTCTTGCAATTTGGTAGCTCTATTCGGTCTTGCAGATATGACCAAACAGTCTTGTATTGAAGCAAAGCAAACAGTCTGATATAAACGGTCCTGGAATCCTCCTTTTTCAAACGGTTCTGCATGCTTATCCATATAGTTCTGCATGCTTTTCCAAATGGTTTGCTTGCATACGTTCTGCTCTATCGGTCTCGACTGCATGTTTTTTCATTTTGTCTTGTACATACCTTTTTTTTCATTCAGTTTCGCATGCATTCCTTTTCCATACGGTCTTGGTTGCATATGACCAAACGGTCTCGCAGCTAACTTCCATACGGTTTGCAGCGTATCCACTTTTTTTCATTCGGTTTTCATTGCATGCCAACTTTCCGAAACGGTCTCGGCACATACTTTATCAGTCGGTCTCATGAGTTCAGCTCAAATAGTTTCACGTATTTTTTCATACGGTCTGCATGATCTACTTTTCCAATCAGCTCTGCATGCACGTATCTTTATCCAAATGGATTGCTAATGCATAACTTTATCAACTGGTCTTGCAGATGCTTTTCCAACTGGTTTGGCAGTGCGGTCCTCTTGCAAACGGTTTCGATGGTAAGCATCAAACAGTCTCGCAAGGTCTATCGATCTTGGAATATAGCAACTCCATTCGGTCTTGCATGCTGAACAAAAGACCAAACAGTTTTGGTGATTTTGTCTCTAACGGTTTGGCATGAACGTATCTCTCCCACCGGTCTCATGAATAGCTTTATCAAATAGTTTCACAGCTGCTTCAAATGGTCTCACAAACTCATACTCTCCAAACAGTCTCGCAGACCAGTACTCTCCAAACGGTCTCGCAGACCGGTACTCTCCAAATAGTCTCGATATTCCCAACTCCAAACGGTTTTGAGGTGAGTATGTTCATACAGTTTTGAGATCGTATGGATGAAACTGTATGGTCAAGAGTGCATGGGCAAGACCGTTTGGTCAAGACCGCATGTGCGAGACTATATGCAGTCAAGACCGTATGGTCAAGTCTAAGGGTGAGTGGGGGTAGATCAAGGGTAGATAAAGGTGGGTCCCAGCTGATTGTTCAATCTCATCAAGACCTGTATAAAATCAACATTAAATCAGTTTAAAACCTTGATAATTGAACCAATTAGGAAGTTTTGCACATTTTGATATTTAGTAACTAAAATTGGATGTATTGAATTAAAAAGAGCCCAAGAAGGTGACTGAAAATCATGATGAATATACATTCATCATCCGACACAAGTAGTACCAAAGAAAGGAGGAATCACTGTCACTAATAACTAATCTAATGAACAAATAACCACTAGATTAGTGACAGAGTGGTGAGTTTGCATTGATTATCGTAGATTGAACACCGCCACTCTTAAGGACCATTTTCCATTACCATTCATTGATCAGATTTTGGAGGGCCTCGCCGGTCGCTCCCACTTTTATTTTCTTGATAGATATTTGGGCTATAATTAGATTTTCATTGAGCCTAAGGACCAGGAGAAGTCTACCTTCACTTTCCCTTATGGCACTTTTGCATACCGCTGCATGTCATTCGGGTTGTGCAACGCACCCGCTACTTTTCATCGGTGCATGTTGGCGATTTTATCGAATATGGTGGAACAATGTCTCGAGGTTTTCGTGGATGATTTTTCAGTCTATGGGACATCTTTTGATGATTGTTTGAAAAAATTGGATAAGGTTTTGCAACAGTGTGAAGACACACACTTAGTGCTTAATTGGGAAAAATGCCACATGATGGTTAGCGAGGGCATAGTGCTTAGACACAAGGTGTCTAGTAATGGATTGGAGGTGGATCTGATTAAGATAGAGGTAATTTCAAAACTTCCTCCACCAACATCGGTGAAGGCAGTTAAGAGTTTTCTAGGCCATGCCGGATTTTATCGCCAATTTATTAAGGATTTTTCAAAAATCGCTAAGCCATTGTCTGAGCTTTTGGAAAAGAATGTTGAATTTAATTTTGATGATAAATGTTTAAAAGCTTTTCAAATCTTGAAAGAGAAACTCATATCCACACCGGTTGTGCAGGCTCCAAATTGGAGCCAACCGTTTGAACCGATGTGTGATGCATTAGATTATGCTATGGGGGTAGTGTTGGGGCAACGCTTGGACAAAGTTCCTACTGTCATATATTATGCTTCTAAAAAACTTTATGATGCACAACTAAATTACACCACAACTGAAAAAGAGTTATTGGTTGTTGTCTTTGCTTTTGAGAAATTTAGGCAATATCTTGTGGGAGCTGAGGTAGTGGTGTGGACCGATCATGTGGCAATTAAATACTTACTGCAGAAGAAGGATGCAAAACCAAGATTGATTAGATGGATCCTTTTACTACAGGAGTTTGATATTGAGGTCAAGGATAAAGCATGGATTGAGAATGTGGTGGCCGACCACCTATCTAGACTGGAGAGGGTAGATGAGAAGGATGTTAATATACCCATTCTAGAGACTTTTCCTGATGAGAAATTGTTCACCCTTAAGCAAAGGGACCCTTGATTTTCTAACATCGTGAATTATTTAGCTTGTAAGGAATTACCCACTGATTGTGGGTACCAAGAAAAGAAGAGGTTCTTTCATTCATTGTGTTATTATTTTTGGGATGATCCTATTTTGTTGAGACAGTATAGGGATGGAATATTGAGAAGGTGTGTAACTGAATGCGAGTATGAGAGTGTGTTGAAACACTACCACACACTACCTACATGTGGACACCATACCAGTTCTAGAACAACCGCAAAGGTGTTGGAGAGTGGTTTATACTGGCCGACCTTATTCAAAGATGCATATGATTTTGTGTATAGGCGTGACACATGTCAGCGGTCAGGTAACATATGTAAGAGGCAGGAGATTCCATTGAATGTGTTTCAAGAAGTAGAGGTTTTTTATTTATGGGGTATTGATCAGCGATTCCAACCCGCACCAATGATGCCAATGTCGTATGCAAATTTGTTACAGATCACATTTTCTATAGGTTTGGAGTGCCAAGGATGATTATAAGTGATGGGGGAACTCATTTCACCAATCAAAAATTTGGGGAACTCTTGAACAAATATGGAGTGACACACCGTGTGGGTACACCCTACCACCCACAAACTCAAGGGCAGGTGAAGATTTCCAATCGTGAGATAAAAGATTCTTGAGAAGATGGTGTTGTCTAGTAGAAAAAATTGGAGTGAATTGTTGGTTGATGCGCTATGGGCCTATAGGACTGCGTATAAAACACCAATAGCAGCTACACCCTTTAGGTTAGTCTATGGACGGGCGTGTCATCTCTCTGTGGAGTTAGAACATAAAGCTCATTGGGCGTTAAGGAGGATCAATTTTGACCTTGATGAAGTAGGTAAGACAAGGATGCTGGAGTTGAATGAGCTTGATGAAATTAGGATGAATGCCTATGAGAATTCAAGATTGTACAAGGAGAGGACTAAGAAAATACATGAATGACATATAGTAAGGAGAGTCTTTTACCCGGGAGAGAATGTGTTGCTTTTTAATTCAAGGATGACATTGCACCTTGAGCAATTGAGATCAAGATGGGGTGGACCATTTGTCATAGAAGAAGTGTTTCTACATGAAGCGGTTAGAATCAAAGAGGGAGAGAGATCCTTCTTGGTTAATGGCCAAAGACTGAAGCACTACTTTAGAGAAGATTTCAATAAGAAGGAGCATGAGGTGAAACTCATTACTCCTAATTAATATCATGAATAGATTTGTCTAGCCTAGGATTTTAAACAAGGGTGCTTGTTGGGAAGCAACCCAACCATTAGGACGTTCATTTTATTCCTTTACATTATGTTGGTTTAGTAGTACATAGTTTTTCATAATTGTTTTTGTAAAAATGATACCTTGACTCATTTGTTAAGTTTGCAAGTTGTGACAAAGTCGACCACTGACACACCTGTTGTTGGCACCGACATGTCTGAAGAAAGTGCAGAAAAAATGGGTGCATCGGTGCACCAAGATTAAAAAAAATGATCGGTCGAGTCAGTACCACCGACTCGTTACTCGGTGCCACCGACTAAAGAAAGCATCGATTAATGGCCTCCATCATCAATGATCCAGATGCGTCCAGAATCGATGATCGGTAGCACCTATCCGTCCAAGAGTTGGTGCCACCGACTGGTCAACAATCCGCCAAGTTAAGATAGTGCAACGATCCACCAAGTTAAGATAGTGCACCGACGATTGTCGATGCACTGAGGGCACAAATCCACCCCAGAGTTGGTGCCACCGACTCCTAGTTGGTGCCACCGACTCCTAGTTGGTGCCACCAACTTTGTCACAGTAGGGCAGCACCAAGTCTATAAGAGGGAAGTAGTGTATTGTTTTCTCCTTACAACTTCAAGAACCACTACACCTCAAGTGCAAGTGACTACTCTGAGTATCCAGAAGCTGCACCAAGCTCTTCTTTTCTCAACCTCCTTCCCCATCACTTCAATGTCATGGAAAGGAGAGAAGGACTCCATGGCGGTTAGATGCCACGACCCCGGATCAGTCACCCTTCGACGGAAGTGCGGAAGGTCTATGAGGAGCTTGCCAAGAGGTCG
The DNA here is from genome assembly GCA_963693085.1 of Alisma plantago-aquatica. Taxonomy (NCBI): domain Eukaryota; kingdom Viridiplantae; phylum Streptophyta; class Magnoliopsida; order Alismatales; family Alismataceae; genus Alisma; species Alisma plantago-aquatica. Next base: position 97,976,077 of record OY856412.1, on the reverse strand, counting down.
TTCGCTCCAACAACATATAGAGACTAACAACTAATGGGGGACATGGGCTTTAATGATAACATGGCGGTTGTCCTTGAAGGGCAAGAGTTTGATGGAGGGTCTGTTAACCCTATCTTTGGAGGGTGGCAAACATATAGGGAGATTGTGATCAAGTTCCTGGTGTCTTTGGAAATCTTTGTAGCCCCTGACCCAACACGCCTGACACGAGGCGATTGGAGAGAAGGAAAGGTGGACTTCCACCTTTACAACACAAACTTGTCAATCACCCTTCGTGCCTTCAATGACATCTATGGATAGCCTCATGTGCCATGCCACCAGCCCAAGAATGTTGACTTCCACATGATATGGAAGGACCTCGTGACAATGCCAGAAGGTTATAAGTTAAACTGGCACGACAGCTCATTGGCAGACCTCGAGCACCCCTTTGTTTGGGTGCTACATCGCATGCTCACCAATACCCTCTTTTCCATGTCCATTCAAGGGAAACCGAAGGTCCAACTGCCAGACTTATACTTTCTCTACCAACTTTTAGAGGGGAGGCTGATCAACTTTGGAGCCTTCTTCCTCACCCATGTAATGGCGGTGAAGCGAAACGTCAAGAGGACTACACCTATCCTTTTTGGGGGACTTATCACCCCCATTGCTCTCCAATTAGGCTTGGATCTCTCTACTCTTGAGCCTCTGCATTCCAAGATTCATATAGACTATCTCCACTTCAAGAAGGCTGGTCTTATCCTTGTCCAACACAACATGATCTATGCAATATGTTCGGTTAGTGGCACCTTCTACTAGCATCAACTACCTGATCCTATATTCAACATTAGAAAAGTTGACCACTATATGGCTGGACATGGATGACGACGAGGAAGGAAATGATGATGATGATGAGGAGTCAAGTTACGACATGGAGGAGGTGGAGCCCACCATTCCTATGACACATCGAGTTGCTTTGTGGAAGTGTCCACGACATTATGATGCCTCTATGTCTTCTTCCCCACCACCCTCTCAAGAGGGAGAGGAAGCTTATTCTATGGTGGGCATGTATTCCATGTTGCAGGATATATAGACACATCAGCAGTAGCAAACTCAATCTCTGGCTAGAATTCAAGATGTGTAGGGTCGACTGTACACCAACCAGTAGGCAATCTATGAGAATGAACGTCTTCTCTTGGGAAACCAAGAGAATGCATCAACACTTATAGAGGATGGAGAACTACCAACATCTATTCTTTGACAACTACTGGAGCCAAGGATACTTTGGAGGCTACCAGATGCCACCAGATATGCCTTCTTCTGATCTGACCTTTCAGGGGATGTTTCCTCCCCAGGACCCTACCCAGCCGCCACCTCCACCATATTATTCAGGTATCTCTGTTCCACCTCTTAAGTTGGAATTTTGAATATGAGGTCATAGTCATATTCAAGCTTGGGGTGTTGCTGGAACAACTTCTATCTTAGTTTTTCTTTCATTTTAGCATTTTGTTTTGATTTTGGTAAAATTAGTTTTCTTGTTAGTTTTTCTACTATGTAGGATCCACAACTTATCTAGTGTAATTTGTAGAGAAGTAAATGCATGGTTTACATTTGAGTTTATCAATCTCTGGGTTGGGTGCACAAAAATGAAAAAAAACATGAGCAAATTTTAAAAATTTTATGAGCTTATCTTGTGAGTAATTGAGTTGCATAACTGGGGAAGTGTTTGGGTAAGTCAACTCCAAGACATGAGAACATAAACGATCATCTTAACTGTCTAAGAAAAGTGATTGACAAGGTTGTTGAGCCCGAATTGACCAAACACTAACATGACCTTAGACTGAAATTTAAGAGAGAAACCCCCTGATTACCTTGTACACAGGTCATTAGAGAGGGACATGTGATTTTCTCTGAAGGTTCTATCTCTTAGTTGTGTGATCTCACCTACCGCATACTTTCACTTTACACTCCACCATAAGAAGATTGAGTACATGTTATCATTCTTTTTCTTAATTGCATTTATGTTGCACAGTAGATCTTGCATAATAGTTATTTGTTTATGCTTGCATTAGAAAAAAAAACAGGAAAAAAAACATACATGCATAATTAAAAAAATTCTGATGCATGTCATGTAGTTGCATAACATCTTATTCAAGTAGTCTACATATGCATTACATATCATCTTACAAGTATCGTGTTTAGTTTCTTCTTCTCTAAATATATGAAGGTAGTGATTTTACCCATACCCTTAAAAAAAGGAGAAGAAAAGCATTGACATAAATCAAATGTGTAGTGCAAGAGGAAGCCCAAAGCAATTTTATCATGTTGAAACAGAGCTTAAAAAGAAAAAAAAAGGATTGAGTATGATGTTAGAAAGTGAGGGAGAAAGGGCATAATCCTACCTGATCACAAGGAAGGATTAGTACATGATGTAGTTTGTAGATATTTCATCTTATGTTGAGATGAAATGATAGTTTCATGCATCATTCCACCACAATGATTAGGCATTAGGAGCATTCTATAAATTCTCATCATCATAGGTTCATCATAATTTGTGATTGCATGAATGATTTTATGCGCTCATGATTCTTCCACAACCACCCATTCCAACTACCTGTTGCTCTTATTGGTAGGTCACTCATATGATTTTCTCCTCATTCATTATCTATCAGGAGAAATGCTTCCATGTAGATGGTAGGTAGAGAAAAGAGCAATGTAGATAGGAGATCACACGATGCACCAAGTATGAACTGAACGAGTCTATCATATTAACTACTTTAACTGATATTGTTTCATTGATTGGGGGACGAACATCTTTTATAGAGGTTTCTGGTCTCCTAAATGGCAGTTTGTGTTCAGTGGTCAGTGAGGAACGGAATGAGGACCGAAAGGGGGAGACTTTTTAGAGGTACCTTATGCACTTATGTCCTTCAACTGACTTATCTCAATCAGATCCAAATGTTTTGATGCTCGAGGATGAGAAAGGGTTAAGATTAGGGGAGTTTGATGCATGGGTTTTGAGTCACTTTTACAAGAAAATTTTATATTCATTTTGTTCATTTATTATTCAATTAATTGATCATATTTGCATAAATCATTATTATTGGCTTGTATATTCTGTTTGCATCAAACTATGCTCATTTTATCATAATTACATTATTTTATGCATTTCTTGGCCTTATACACATTTTTATGAATTTTCCAAGTACTTCGTGTATAGTGAAAAGTCAGTGCCACCGACCATCATAGTCGGTGCCACCGAGATAGAAATAGTGTTCGTGTGATAAAATATTAGAAGAGTCAGTGCCACCGACAACCAAGTCAGTGCCACTGAGATTGGCTCAGAGCGTCAGATCAAACTACGTGTATCAGCTCGGTGCCACCGACCATCAAGAGTCAGTGATACTGACTTCGCTACAGTAAGGACCGCACTCGAGATAGTCGGTGCCACCGACTTTGCCAAAAATCACCAATCTATTAGATTGCCCAGATCTGACGGTCCACATTATGTGGTACCGTAAGTTGACCTAAGACCTAAAAAGGGACGGATAGACCTAAGGGGGACATCACGTTGCACCACACGAAGGCCAGAGAAGGGAGAGAGAGAAGAATGAAGCCGAAGAACGTAAACTGGGAGATCCGAGCACCTCCAATGGACGATTTTGCAGTCAGAAGACTGCAGAACCTGCATTTCTTGAGGAGGATCATCCAAAACACCTTCTCTCCGGGGGTTACATGAATTTCCTTCATGTTTCCCATGTTTTTATTCTCTCTTTCCATGTATTCGCACATGAAAACCATGTGGGGCTAAACCCCTCCTTTCCTTAGGACCCAGGAGTAGCCAGGGGAATCGTGTATACTCTTTTTACATGACTTTAATATAGATTTATCTTTATTCCTGGATATATAATTATGGAATTGCATGACCTATCTATGCTTGATCACCATCAGTAGGGTAATAAACTGCTAATTGCTCCAGAAGGAGGATTAAAGGTTAGAAAACAACAATTTTTACACTTTCCAACACATTCCTTGGGAAAGGTAACATACAGTTAGTGGAAAGAAACCCAGAGTCTTTGATAATGCACCTATACTAAGATATAAATTACTACAGACATGGATATGGCTTAGATCTAGGTAGTGAATCGCATTGTGGAAGTGGGCAATTCTGACCACATGCTTTCTATCCATGGTAGGAGTAAAATTTATATTAATTCGGTACAATAAGATATAACGAAACCCCATGGTGAAATCTATAATCCTAAGGAATCCATCTCATTCGAATCAACCACTTTTAATATTCTTTTAATTTCCTTTTATTTTTGTTTAAACTCAAATTCAAAATTTTAATCAGGTTAGCTGATCATACCATATTTAGTGGTAGTCACTGAGACTACATTTCCCTGAGTTCAAATTGGGCCTCACATAGGCCTATATTACTCAACACGTGCACTTGCGTTCATACACACGGTTTTAGCGTGTCACCATGTCACCGATTATTCCAAAAGTTATATTTTCTATGTATATTCTGGATGGACTCACCATTGTTTGGTAGAATGGGTTTACTCATACTTGTGACACTTCAAGAATGACTTGGAAAGAATTTTTCATCCTCTTTTGAAAGAAATATGTGTGTACAAATGCCTTAAGGAAGAAATAGATAGATTTACATAGCATGAAACAAAGGACTCTAAACTTCTCATCATATGTTTTAGAAATTATTCTTGCTGGAACTATTTTCTATTGGCTTAATGGAACCTCAAAAAAACACCCACTTCTTGGAAGTCCTAAATTATCAAGTAGGGAGTGCTTCAGAACCACAAATACCACTTACATTCTAGTATATGATTGATAAATCACTAGTTTTTTAAGCTTACTTTGGTTATCAACCATTTTCGCATTGTCTTACAAGCTAAAGAATGTGAACGATGACCTCCATGAAAATTGTGATTGATGTTTTTGCCATCATTCCCTAGCAATGTGCTCAGAAGAGAACCATATATCCTAGAGAGACAACCAACAGGTGGTATGCCACCACATATGGTCAAGTCAGACACACAAGGCCTCACTACTTCAGCTCATGTATCATCCAACTCTTGCTCAACTACTTGTGTAGAATCACCAACAACCACACCAGCCACCCAAATACAAAAATAACCAACAGTAGTATAGACCACCACTTGAGAGCCGTATAGGACATGACTATGATATGAATTTTGAATTAGTTGATTTTTTTAACAAAGTGAATGAAGGTAATCCACACCTAATCTTACATTATATACCAATGCCTTTTATATAGAAGCATGCTCAAGTTTAGTACCCCAAGATATAAGATATTAGTAGAATCTGATAGAAACACATGACTGAAGTATATGTAATGAGTTGTTGAAGTTGGTGACTTGGTTCACCTAATGAGTTTGGCACCATATTTATCTTTCAATCACCAAACTTATGTTTAACTATTTTGATTATTATCATACTATATGTACAGAAAAAGTTTGAATTTTATTGATGCTTTCCTTAACCAATTTACCACTGAATGAGGAAATTAATTTTGAAGAAATACTTATATAAGAAACACCCAACCAATTATATAGAATGCTAAAACCCTAGCCCAAATATTAGAGTACTGACACACACACACACAGATATATATATATATATATATATATATATATATATATATATATATATATATATATATATATATATACATGTATATATTTTATTTGGATGGATATGTTGAAACATAGATAATTACTTCTAAGGGTTAGAGTCTGATGTGTATCATTTCCTCACCAAACCATAAGATGGGAGGTGCTAGAGTTTAACCTATATGGTTACTAAAACATTTATGATCAAATGAATTAAACGAGTATAGAAGGTATCGATCCCAAGAGATGATAGATTTTAAGTGTAGATTCAAACCAATTACAAAGAACAAAATGTAAATTCTGATTGAGAGTGATTTTTATTAAAACTAAAATGGAATTGTAAAGTGTTGAAATAAAACAAACTAATGAAATGATAAAGGGTATTCGGATTTTGGGGGACCCCACCAATAACAATGATTTTACTCAAAGAATCAACACCTAATATTCAATTCAGGACCATGTGGATTTGTTTCCTTTTGGAGCACAAATCACACAAGGGTCGGGCTTCTCACAAACCCATTGACCCCGGTGTTAGTGGATCCTCATCTGACCATCCAACACATCCCTGTCTAAGATATCATCAAGAAACATTTGATTTCCATTCCTACATTCAAACTCATGGGTTTTATGATAGCATCACCATAAGAAATAACAAACATGTCAAATGGGTATAAGGATCATAGATTCCATCAACAGAAGTCGTCAAGAGATCATGGGTTCATACTTGTGTGGATCTTAGATCTTAGCATCCCCATAAGAATATAATAATTCTACCAAAATACAAGTACGAGATAATATGGATGAAAACATAACAATCAGGGATTATGGGTTCATTCTTGTGTGGATCTAAGATCGCATCACCCCACCAGAGTATATAAATTCAATAAACAATCAAAGAAAAAGTAGAAGGAAAGCATTCTCTCAATTAAACATTGGAGTCAATTACAACAAATAAGAACATGTAATTGGTCTAGTTCCCATGCCCCACTAGAGAACTACTGATATATAATAAAAAAAGAGAACAAGAATAGGCCTAGAGTGGGGAAATATCCCAGAAGAAGAGATGATTTTTGCTTTGGACTCCCATCCTTGTATAGGGAGAAAGGAGGGGGGGGAATCCTAGAAACAAGGGTTGTAGTGGCAACTATTATTGGATCTGGGTCACTAAACAATTGATCATGCTATTAAAGTCGGTCGAATGGGTTTGGCAATTGCATGCCTTCAAATTCTAGAGTGAGGCTAGCTTCTTGACTCGATTTTGACTAAAATAGAAGAAATGGTTGTTCGAGGAAGCTGTCTTGGCTAAATATTTAGTGCCTATCAACCGAATGGAAAGGTGAGCCAATCGATTGGGTTTGATCACTTTCTTCAGTCCAAAGTCATGTGGTCAAGCTTTGATTACATTGACATATTCCTTATTTTGGCATTTGACCATGTCTTGAATGTGAGTTGGTCGATCTGGATGGTGAGTCGATCGACTGCAATACTGGGAAGATGAGATCTAACACATCTGAGTTGGTCAATAGTGAGACCATTTGAGCAACCCATGAGCGTAGAGGTTGAGGATTGCAATTTAAGTCCACCAATCTTCTATTTCTTTGTAGGGTCTTATAAAATGTGAAAAAAAGTGATAAGAATTCTAATTGAGGGTAGTAAATTGGGAAAAAGCAAGATGAAGTCCTAAATAATTGAACTAAAGATGATATAAAAGGGATTAATTTGCATTCATTAAAATATCCCGAACTAGAATGTTACTCTCCCTGAGAAAAATTGAATTTAAAACACTATCACATAATATTTTTAGTACATCATCCTCACTCACATATCACCACTCAAGTCCTTCCACCTTATATGACCAAGAAACCTTGACTTCCTGGATTCACATAAAGAGAATTCATATTACCTAGTTATAGATTATTTCATAGCTTGGTTCCATTTCAAGACCCATAATAAAATAGATTTCATGTTCCCTTTGTATTTAGTACTACCCTATATTCTTCTGATTCATTGAACAAGAACAAGGCTATTTTGATTGATTGGGTTTATACATAATTTTCCACTGGGTATAAAATTGATTGAAAGACGGTATGGTAGAAGGACCACCTCTACTCAAATTGACTTGAGATCTTGTTATTTTTGTACTACAGTTACATTGACCACTTGTTTTCTTTCTTTTGTTATCATTAACATCTTTTTTATGGTACTCCCCAATTAATTGAAGGGGGTATGGTAGAAGAGGAAGAGGGGGAAGGGTTCCACCCCAAACTTAGGATTTTGGCACTTTGACTTTTTTCTAATTTTATTTTCTCTTTTGTAAATGGAGAGATAAGAAGGTGATGGAAGAAGTGTAGAAAAGGTTTTTTTGTGAAACTCATTTTTACAAATTTTAACGCATTGGGAGCATCATACATTGGGTCAATTAATTCTGAATTATGCAAAATCAAGATGTTTTTGAAATTAATCAATAACTCTATATAGGAAAGCGTTGTTTTTCAATACAATTAATCCTCTATGGCTTGACATCTTTTCCAAGGAGTGGTGTTAATCAAGTTCCTAGGTGGCAACATAATTTCTATCAATGACATGTTTCATAAATTATGTTAAAAAAGAAGTTTCATTATTTAAGGCGGTATACAGATAGACATGCATATCATTTTGGCCAATTAGATTTGCATCTTCTCATCCTGAGAAGAACTTAAATTTGGAATGGGTAAAGGAGTTTCTATGGGATCACTAGGTGACCCTAGTAACTCGAAAAATGTCCATCTGTATGGAATGTTGATGAGGGTTTGAACCTTGCAGAGAGGAGCTTCATAGTACATGCTGTGATAGGGTGATCGTGGAAGCTCGAAGGGGATTTGAGGTAGAGAAAAATGATGTTGCTTTTTGCCCCACAATTCTTCTAGTATGATCCATGAATCCTTCTTTAAAAGTGGGGGAAGTGTTATAGATGTATGTGGAACAGGAAAGATTGAATCAAGGTGGAATTTGAGCTGATATGGTAACACATCCAGTGCCAGTTGTGCAAGATTAGGTGGAGAATATGGCTTGAGATTCTTCTCATCACCTATAGTTAAACACAAGAGAAGTGTTGTTGATATGAAAGGAATAAATTCAATAAAATAAACATTATAAATATTCTTTCTCTCCTAAAAAACCAAGCAATCAACATTGTGGTCAATGGGATTAGTGGGTTTCATTGTTGATATAGCATGAAACTCGATTTCCTCTATGCGAGAGATACCTAAGTGTCATGTGAATTGAAGATGGATATCATTATAATCATTGAAGATTTGGGACATGTAAATTCCTTCAAGTAGGGGTGTCTCTCCTTTTAGACCAGTTGTATGTGAAAAAGAAACTGGTTGAGGTGGAGCGTAAGACTCTTGATGAGAAAGCCTTTATCCAGATACACATAAAAATTTATCATGGAAGGGTGGTAGTTCATCATAAAAAAAGGTTTCAACCCAAGAGGATTGGTCACTCATGACACCAGGATCTATGTCTATGATAGGAGGAATTGTAGGATATTTAGGATAAGGACAACTCTCTTGTTGTGACTTTTCATACTCAAGTAATAAATCCTCTATGCAAAAGGGTCGAAATATCAGTGTACTCATGACATGAAGGATGCGACTCCTTCGCCTATTCCACTTTGATAATATTTGACATAAGTGATATATACATGGGATCCTCATTGTCATCATTGGTAAAAATCATCTTAGGCTGCTCTAAATTCTCTTGGGAGATCTTTAATTGGGCTTCTAGTAAATTATCTAATAAGTTTCTTGAATTTTCTAATATTTCTTGTTTTTCAACTATTATCCTCTCTAGGGCCTTTATCTATTCCTCGTATTGATGTGTATATTGGCTTTCACAGTAAGGTTCATATCCCTAAATTTTTTTTCATCATTCTCTTCCTACCCCCACAACATTCTTGGTTGTAACCCCCCTCAAAAATTGATATGTTTATCATTGCTCCTCACAATGGCCTTCAAAAAATTGTGGATTGTAGTTTTCATCATATACACATGGTAGTAAGACTCAATATTACTAGGTACCACCATAACATGAGGGGACAAATTTGGTCATTGTAGTGATGTCTGGTTGAAACTACCACCCAATTTATATTGTTAACAATAATGTATTGACCACTCCATTTTAAAAGTCATTTTTAAATAATTAAATTACAGACTGGAATGTAAGATAGATAGGAAGAAAAAAAATATCTAAACTAGAAGAAATTAAAAATTAAAAATTAATTGACCTATTGTTTACTATTCTATTCTATTTTGCACAAACAACAACTATCTACCTAATTCACCAATTCTTGGGATTGTATTCCTCTACTTCAGACTCAGAAGTGATCATGTCTCCAACTGTTCTACCCTATTATTTGGCAGACCCTTTTGACAAGACATGGGTGACATTGGTCCCAAAACATAGGATTTGAGATCCCAGTATCCATATCATGGGGTAGTCACCCCTTTCTCTTACTCCTTTCTTTTCTCTTTTTATAGAAATATAACATAATCATTATAAACGAAATTACAATGTTTACACATCATTTCCCCCCAACATTATATCAGAGTCAACTTTTTTACCCCAAATTACCCACCTAAGGGGACTAGCTACTCATAGAACAAGAAAATACAAAAATCGGGAAGAAAGAGGTAGAAGTAATCATGGAGCTCAGTGTAGATGAAGGAATCCTCCTCTCCAGCTATTGTAAGGGCATCCTCGTCCCTCCTACAAGGTGGAATGGCTTGGAAATATGGTAGAAAGTGGCCAAAGTCGTAAGAAACTAGGGTTTTGGTGGTGAAAATGGTGAAATGGAGGTGGAATGAAGTGGAATGGTGATGGAATGGCTAAGGGGAGAAAATGAGAAGCTAAGAGGTGGTAGGAGGTGGCTAACCTCGAGATCCATTGGTCACCTATGTATATATAGGTGGTGGGGAAGAACTAGGCCAAGTGGGGGTAAAATGGGGAGATTAATGCAAAAGTTGTGCAAGGTTTATATGTAGCATGACCGTGATGGGTAGCACAACTGTGGTGGGTAGGGATGAACACAGCCACGGTGTGATGGAACGGGTGAGGTGAAAATTGGTGAAAAGTCACTATAGATTTTGGGTGTTTTGAGTGGCTGGTGGCATGGCCGTGGTGGTCACCACGAACATGGTGAGGCATTGGCACAACCATGGTGGCTTGAGGGAGTGTTTCCCATTTTATGAGGAATGGTCATTCTGATGTCTTGGCAACATGGTCGTGGTGCATGGCATGACAGTTCTGGGTCATGATGGAATGACCATGAAGATGAACTTGATTATCAACCTTGAACTAAATGCTTTCTCTATGATTTTGCTTGGTCTAGCACAACCGTTTTGCTATACCACGATTGTGTTAGCTTCTTCATTAGCATTTAGAGCTTGTTCTTTGTTCATCCTTGGACATCTTTGATTCAAATGACTTTTGGCCACTAGGGGTTGGTTGAGGGAGCCTTTGAATTCACTTTAGGTTTCTCTAATGGTAGAGACACCCTATGATCATTCTTTCTCTCTATCTTTCATCCAAGCATGGTCGAAATACCTAAAAAACATGCATATAACATCCTTAAGTGCATTTTACACAAATACGAATATTGAGGGGAATAACATGTAATCCAGTAGGTATATATGTGATTAAATTGCAATAGGACACAGGATGAATCCCTAGAATTGGGATGTATCACCACCCCAAACTCAAAATGTACTTTTCTTCAAAAAGCTCGAACTCAATCTCTCTTTAATTTTTTAACAATTAAGAAATAACAAATGCAATGCAACAAATGAATATTGCTTAAATGGACTCAATGACAACTAGGTGCATGCATTCCACCTATCTCCTCTCCTCTTTCACAAACCAATCATGATTAAATAACTAGTCATACAAACTTCATATAGAGAGCATAGAATACACAATCAATCCATATGGCTGTCATATAACTCTAGGTAAACCATTTTATGGTGGAGAAAATAAAAAATGACTAATTTTGTTGTTTTACATTCATGTATTCAATATTCTATGTCAATCCATACTAAGTAACCCACATGGATGAAAAAAAAGGAAAAATGAGTTATGTTTGATGTTTCCTAGCCCAATGGACATGCAAATGGAAGAAAGGGTTACAGTAAGAGTTCGGAGTGATATTACATAGTAGCACTCTTCTATTCTTTGTTTAGATGTTATTACATAGGAGAATATTTTGTTTTCTTTTTGCAATTATTTTCTTTTTCTTTTTCTTTGCCCTTAGTGTAGCTAGGGCATATGGGGGTGACAATGAAGCAGGGGGATATAGATATGTCCACCCCAAACTTTTGGCCAAGGCTAAATATGTGCACTTTGACATCCTTTCACGAGGCAGAGAGGTAAGAAGATGATAGACAAAATGTGAGTCAAAGAGGGGTTACTAGTATAAATTTCAACATGAGATTTCCTGCATGAAAGTTACTTCAATAATTTCATAAAGCAATGACACACTGCATGAATGAGCAATACTAAAATAACACTTTTATCATGAGATTCTACAAACCCTAAGCGATTGTTGCTTGCTTCAATCACGATTCAACCAAACAATTCACAAGCATGAGAGAGGTCGTGCACATGTAAAAAATCAAAACTGAGGCCATTTAGCAATTCATCATGATAATATATCATGCATTTATCAAAGGTCAACATTTTCAATCCAATAAGAAGAGATCGGGTCAAAACATGCTTTTAGGCAAGAAGTTCAAAATTGGGGAAAAATTGGCCAAAATGTGCCAAATTTCCTTCAATCACGTATAATCCTCCCTTATGGAACAAAAACAATAAACAAACAAATACTAGCTACAAACATACAAAAATTACAAAAAGCTATATGATATGCAAAGCATGGCAGGAAGTGCAGCAATTATGCAAACTACACAAAATTTGCAAGAAAGTACACTACGTTGAAAGCATGTAAAATCGAATCTAGATAGAGGGAGAGACAAAAAAAATTAACTGGAAGGGTGAAATGCAAAATGAGTGAAATGAATGAGGGAATACCACTCTACCATCCCAAACTTTTGAATCATGTTGTCCTCAACATGACACTAAAGTACATGAGTGATAGGGTAGATGATCATGGCTGCCCTAGTGGCTTTGGTGGTGATCCTCCCTATGGTGGAGGATACTGGTAGTAACTTCCCCAATAGTCTACCTGTGGAGACGGGTAGGCATCCTGATACCTAGATAGTGCACCCCACCAATCTTCCCCCCATTGGGGGTTCCTCTAAACCTGAGCATACTAGAAACGATACATATGGTAGATTTGATGGTGCATCTACTAATGATCCAGACACAATGCATCTTGTGTATGTTGAAAGACATCTTGTGTTGTTAAGATGTCGCCATGTATCCTCTAAATATCCTCCATATGAGCATGTATAATAGACATATCGTATGTGTTCATTGTGGGCTATTGTGGCGGTGTCGCCTCTTCCTCTCTTCTCCTCACCCTACATTCCTCTCTCTCCTCCCCCGTCCTCCTCCACCCAGTGGTTTCATGTAACTCTCCTAGTCCCTCAGGCAATATCTCTAAATTCTGGAATCTTGGGGATTCTCCTCTTCCCATTTCCTCACTATATCCAAGAAATATGGAGTAGGGCCTTACTCATCTAAGAGAGGTGCAATATGGTATGGTATCTCCAGTGAGACACCTGCATATGGGAGGTTGAACTGATATGTGATTTTATAATCAACAATTGCTATCATAGAACAACGAATAAGATATTGTAGGTCTACTGGATTCCCCCTCCCCTCATGGGTGTATATGGAAACATCATGTTCTAATGCAATGGCAATGAACATCACAATCCCCCCATAATGAATGGATTCTTACTCTTGGAGGCCACCATCCTCAAAAGATGAATTAGTAGTGCACCTAGATTCACATACCTACCTTTTCTCATCCATCCCAAGAAAAAATATCTTTCTTTATGTAGCTACCCTAATTTTCATATTTGCCAAAAGTGGTGTTTGCTAGCACTTTCTGAACATAGTGGAGGAAAGGATTATGAATCAAGCTCGTCTTCAACTTCCCTGCTACAAAGTTGTTGTGGCCGGTGAACTTCTTCCACAGTATAGTGTAACTAGCACTTGAATCTTTATATGTCCTCCCTTGATCTAGGAGGGATGCCATCTCATCACTTGGAGCAAAAATCTTGTTTAGCATGGATGAGGTGAGGGTCTAATGTCTATCTTCAAACATTAATCAAATAACAACTTCACCATGATCGAATGCTTTGTCTAATGTCATGAAAAATTTACATGTCAACTCAACCTAAGTCTCATGCACTGTCATTAAGACCTCAAACATACCCATGCACCCTGATAATACTTTAAGAAACCTAGAGCTTCAACTATTTCCTGGCATGCATAGTAGGTGTCTATCACCCTACACATCAAGCACTCTAGCTCCTTTGTTTCTTCACTCGACTATTTCTCACACTTGGAGTTGTCTCGTGTTTCTCATTTTTCTCCTCTTCTTCCTAAGCAAGATGATCCTCTTCATTTTCCATTTGTTCATCTTCATCATCAAGTAGTATTCACCTTTAGTCTTGTAGATGTAGTTGTGGTTGTAGAGCAACAAAAGATGTCAAAGGTTGGGCAAAGGTTGAAGGACGAGTGTCGTAAGTGGTGGTGTTTCTCATGAAGAAACTAATCGCTTGGCTTTTGTCAAACGAGTTGGTCCTCTAGAGCTGGAGGTGGATGGTGGAGTCAAAGAAGTTGTTGGGGTTGAAAAAGAGTCATTCTCATGTTGTGGTCATAGGAGATGATGTCCTTGGTCTTCTTTACAACCTTCTTGGCAACTTGCTACATCTTAGAAAAAATTGGGAAATGTAGAAGATTAGGTATTTTCAGAGTTCTAAGTATGTGGGGCGGAATGGTGAGAATGGAAAGGATTTGATGGTGGAAATTGGGTGGAAAAGGTAGGTTAAGGTAGGAAAAATGATAGAGAGATGATGAGGGGTGGATTGGGGGTGACTGGTGGAGAATCAGAGGTGGAAGACGAGTTGGATGGTGTTGCATGGTTGTTGGTTTGCAGAGAATGATTGTTCTATTCACAAAAACTTAATTGAATAAGTGATTCGAAAGTTGTTGAAATGTTGATGTGCTAATGTTAGGATGCAATACAACTATTCTGCATGGCACATCCATGTTGGTTTTCTAGTTGCATGTTCATGCTGTGCCAAATGGCCATGTTGGCTAGTATTCCACATGGACATTCTGTGCAGCACGACCAATTTGAGATTGTTAGAGTTTCCTTAATTTCTTGAGATTGTCCTATTGATTTGAGTGTACCACCACGGTCATTCCATGGTGCCCAGGCCAATACATGTTACCAATGTCATGGTGAGCACTATAATAGGTCATTTCAACTTGAACTTCATCAAAATATCAAATCTTTGATTAAAAGTGATTTTCATTAATCCATTTCTAAAAATCATCTAATTTTCCTCATTTCACCACTATTTTCACCATCACATATTAAAGCTAAAAATTTTATTTAAAACAAGTGTTTGTGTGCTTTCTTATAAAAATGTGAAAATAACCAAAAGTATCAAAAAATGAAGGTTGGGTGAAATTTTCCAAAACCTATGTCGGTTGTCTCCAACAAGTGGTAAGTTTCATGACTTCATCTAGGCTTCTTGGAGATTCTTCAACTGCTCAACCATTTGGCATCATCATGTGTCCATTCATACAATAAATGCATCTATCATTGGCATTCAACATATGATCCTCATCTCTTTGATCACAAAATATGTCATCAAGTCTTTCATTCAGATCTCTTTCATTCCCATCATTAGTCGAACTCTTGAAGTGACCATGTCCAATATCCTCGTCTTAGGTTTGCTGGGTTGGGGTCTTGTATAGGTTATAACCTTGTTTTTCCCACATTTTAGTATATTTGTTTGCAAATAATTTAATATGAAGGAAACATTAGAAAGATGGTTCTCTATGTGTCTCATTTGGAAATTATGGTTTGAAAGTGAAAATACTCCATATAGGATGGATTTTGTGTAGTTCACTATTTTCAATAAACCATTTTTTTATGGACAAAGAAAAAAAGGAAAATCCAATAATAAAGAAATTATGAAAGTAATTCACAATGGATGTTTTAAATATGGAATTATGTGGAATACTCTAGAAAAGATATTTTGGGCATAAATGAAGAATGTTGACTTTAATAACTATTGGACAATTGAAATAATGAATAATATGGAAGACGTCAAAAGAAAATAAAATATGTCATGTTTTAGATAATTAAAAGAGTAATTATCTAGACGGTTAGGCAACACATGTTTTGGAACATCAATTAATATTATTTTGATCTAGCCTTTGGTAAAGTTGAAAATACTAAAGAAATAAAGAGAATTCTAGAAATTGGGAGAAAAATAATATTCCATGAGATAGTGGTATTGTTTTAATAAATGATTCAAAATGAGTAAGTTTTATATGGGAAAGAAATCCCAATAAATTTCAATTAATAAATATAACTTGGAAAAAGTATTTACGAGTTGTCTTGGAATAAGGATAATTGGTTTAAAGGATATTACAAGGAGAAAAATAAAAGAAAAATGTAGAATGCATAAGCACCATGTATCTATATGCTCTTCCTGAATGGATTTTTTTTCCAAAATAAGAAAGTAGTGGCTCTCCTCATGACCTTTGGATTATAGAATAAAAATAGAGAGTTTTTATATAAGGGAGGAATGTATATAATGACTCCCTAAAACAAGATGCCTTGTCTTTCATTTATTTTTCATTGGAGACCGATTTCCGAATAAAGAAGGTATCATGATAATACCTTAAGAGAGATAATGAATATTTCCATGCATACTCTTTTCATGAATATTAGTCATAACCGAGAGAGTGAGAGAGACTTATGGAAAGAAAATAAAGATACTATTGGAAAGTCATGTATTTATATACACGAAGTACCAACCCAGGGACAAAAGAATCGGTAAAACTTTTAATACTGGGATATTGGACAATGCGACACTAGTGGAAACTGGTATACATTCATGGGTAAGGGTCTACCCATAATCCCATGGTTTATTCTAGACAATGTTGCAATACCCTAGGTTCTTTTCTGAAGAGAGCGTAACATTGAGGAATATGATGTTGGTCTGGAAAAAGAGAAGGACCACGATGAAAACTTGACCAGGGGTGGATGGACCACGGCCGACTAGGACGCCACCGTCCTTGATGCCAAGGTGTTTGTTGGAGCCGTAGCCATGGCCAGAGAGGTCAGCTAGAGTGTTGGGAGGTAGAGGCCTCAACACCAGGTCTTGAATTGGCTACTCACTCCCACAAGGATCAATCTCATAGGCATGCCCACTGAGAATCCCCCTCTGGCTATCTTGAACTGACTGTACCACATGGTGGTAGGAGCTGTAGGCGTCGGGTGTCATGCGGAGCAGAAAGACCAAGAGGGGTTGGATCTTAGATGTTGGCTGCAACTCTACAATGGTGGAAGTAGACACAAATGGGCGGAGATGGAGGAGCTTAAGACCATTTACGGAAGACACCCACATGTGGGTGTCAGCAATCGCACAATGACATCTGGGATGAGTAAAGTTGGGGTCTACGTAGCGGGGAAAAAATGCACCGACTAGGGGGAAAGCCATCTTGATCAGAGGGTCACCCTGCATTGGCACTCATTATTGTCGTCGAGACACAGGTTTTAGGATTTTGTCTCTTATCTTAATTGGATAATAAATAATAACTAAAAATATTAGGAAAGTAAAAATTAATGTTAGACCTGGAGTCCAAGACATTATTTGTTTATCCTTTTGTATTATCATTTCCTAATCCCTATAGAATAGATGTATCCTCTTATATTGTCTAATTGGGAGTCCCTATCTATAAATAGGGATAGACATCATTGGAACATAATGTGCCAATGTGTGGGGGTTCTGACATGTGGTAACTTTGGGAGTTCCAACATGAGACAACATTGTGCGTTAAAATGGAAAGCCGCAAAAGATAGCCAAAGAGGGGAGAGAATGAGAGTGAGTTACGGGATGCTATTGTGGGCACATGATTGCGAGAGAGCGACAATCCTTGTAATCTTCTTGAGGTTGCTTAATAGAATTCTACGATCTTCTTCACCAATTATGTTCTCTGCTTGTTTATTTACTTGGTATTTATTGACTTTGTCGACATGGGCGATCATGACTTTTATTGTGCATGCTTGGGTTGTATCTCGGGTGACATTTTTCTTGGGCTTGAAGCTTCCACAAATCTCTTCAAGTGATAACAAAGTAGAGTTCATGCAAGACGATCAGAAAGCATTGGGGGCACAAAAAAGCATGATGATGTCAAAAACTACCAGTTGGGGATCATCCGATAGGAAATATTGATGAAAAAATTATCAAATTAGGAGGGCATAAATCTACTAGTTGTCAAACATCAATGCGAGGTGGAGTCATTCTATCTACTTGCAAGGGGCAAGTAGCCATGGAGGCTACCTAGTTCAATCAATTGGTTGGATGTTTTCTAACCAAAATAGGAGCGGCTGAAGAGAGGTCTACAAACATGGGAGGCATAGATGAAGCGGTAGCATGGGTGACATATGTCATGAACATAGAGATTGCTACATGTATTCAACACTCACGGGCAGTCTGTTGTGAGATTGCAAATTTAGCTGTAAATTTCAATAGGCATAGAGGTGAAGCTGTCAACTGTTGGAAGGATGAAATTATGGTTAGACATACCAAGAGGTGTCTTCAAGTTGGCGTGGATAAAAGAAGGCACAACCACATTATATGGGGGCCAAAGGTGCACAGGTTGTAGTTCTTCAATCGAAGGTGGAGACAGTGCAATTTTTCAAAATTGTACATCTTGAGGATCTATCACATGAAGGGTTCAGACAGTCATGTTTGGACACACACTCCATGTAGGCATGCATGGTGATGTTTCTGGAAACAGAAGCAACTTCCAAGGGTGAAAGCATAGAAGAAGAACGAGAGCAGACTTCTAGGAGAAACAACTTCAATAGATAAGATACAAGGTGGAGATTGTTAGGATTTTATCTCTTATCCTAATTGGGTAAGAAATAATATCTAATAATATTAGGAAAATGCAAATTATTGTTACACTTGGAGTCCAAGACATTATTTCCTTATCCTTCTGTATTGTTGTTTCCTAATCCCTAAAGAATATATGTATCCTCTTGTGCGGTCTAACCGGGAGTCCCTATCTATAAATAGGGATGGACATCATTGGAATACGATGTGCCAATGTGTGGGGGTTCTGACATGTGGTAATTTTGGGTGTGCCAACGTGGGACAACATTGTGCGTGAAAATGGGAAGCCAAAAAATATAGTCAAAGAGGGGAGAGAATGAGAGTGGGTTATGGGGATTCTATTATGGGAACGTGATTGTGAGGGAGTGACAATCCTTGTAATCTTATTTATGTTACTTAATAGAATGTTGTGGTCTTCTTCACCAATCATGTTCTTTGCTTGGTTATTTACTTGGTGTTTATTAACTTTGTCGACGTGGGTGATCATGACTTTTATTGTGCATGCTTGGGTTGTATCTCGTGTGGCATTTCTCTTGGGCTTGAAGCTTTCATAAATCTCTTCAGCTGGCAGTCCATGCTTGAGCGGCGTACGTGCTCAGGGATCGTTCACATGAGGTTGATGAAGAATTAGAGTTGGACTCTAATACCCCTCCACATTATTCACAAACTCAAAGGCGAGCATGTCCTTTCCCCTGATACCCAGACGATTGCTAATACGAATAAGAGTAAGTAAGCTTTGTTGATATGTTTCTATATGATTTTTTTTATAAAGAATAGTGATTTATAATAAAAAAAAGACTTACATTGAAGAAGAGGACAGGCAGGCAACAAGCTGCACCGCTAGTCCTTTTAATGATTGGACAGTTAATGTTTAATCTTACAAATATTATAGGAAACTACTGGTAACTCGCATGATAATTAACCTATATATGAAATTGATCAAAAAAATAAGAGGAGCCTAAATAAAATATATGTGAGACCTAATTATTCTTCCAGTTCCAAAAGTAGTGTAAAGATAGGTTTAAGTGATGATTGATGTATAGAAATTCTAGATTGGTATATTAACATGATATCTACATTAATACTCTCAAATCTTGGTATAATCTGATAATATTGAAGATGATGATGATCCAAGATAATTATGACCATTTTGTTAAAGCTTAATGTTTCTAATGGGAATTATCATCTATATATGAATAATTTGGGTTAAAGGTCATATCTTGCCATGTTATTAATGAAGTTAATCTAAGATAAGTATTCATGATAAATTATATGATAGATTTGATAATCTTGGAAACATCTAACATGAATTAGGATTCCTAAGTCTTTCAAATGATAATCATGGGAATTAGGGTTTTGAGACATAAACGTAATGATAACTCAATACCAAGGAAACCTAGATTAGGACCTGAGTAGGATAATTTAATCTATTTAAAGAAATTTTTTGTAATTGTGACACTTTAGGATTTACATACATGTATATATAAAATGATTGTGTGAATTCATCTTTGCTAATTGGATTGCTTGAACATAATAGAAGTGTATTCTGCATGATAATATTCATGGAGCACCATCATAGTATGTGGTTATGCCTAAGATTACCCACATTTGTTTGTTGATGTTTTCCTAGAGTTTCTCAAAGGTTGAACAATTAAAATGTTGGTTGTTTATTTACTTTCTGTTCAACCATAATGCCACTATGAGTACCACTTAAAGGATGACTATAAGTAGAAGATGACAGTTCATATTTGTAAGTTATTGACCGAATATATGATGTTATAATACTTGCAAATTTTGAATACACCCCATGTACCCATATGGCAACATATTGATCGTGTATTTATTTCACACTGTTTTAGGTATAAACTGATATACATGAAAAAGAACATGAATGTAGAGATGGAAATAACATGATGGTAGTAAATATTTAAAAGGAGGATTAGCTAGTTATTTCTTCTCAAATGTGCAGTTCTAAGGACAAAAATTTCATGTAAGCATCTTGTAAACAAAGTTACTGAATTAATGAAATTGTTTTTTGTTATTTGTTATTTGACTAATATGGATCCTTGGGTAAAATTTGTAGGTAATGGACCTCATCATTTTTGCCTTCATGAAGTGGGGTTGCTGAAAAGTGAGGTCATTACATGTCCATTCTTACAATAAATAAATCTCTCAATTGCATTCAACCTATGCTCCTCATCCCTTTGATCACAAAATTTGTCATCAAGTCTTTTAGTCGGATTTCTTTCTTTCCAATGACCAGTAAGACTCTTGAAGTGACCATGTCCAATATCCTCATCTTAGGTTCACCGAGATGGGGTGTTGTACATGTTGATCTTTATCTTCATGTCCATGAAAGAGATTGACATTGTGCCATTGTGGACATGTATCTTGGCAACAGGTGTAGACAAGAATGATCTTCCTAAGATGATGGGAATTTTCCTATCCTCTAGATCCATGTCAAGAATAATGAAATCCTCCAGGAACACTTCTACCCTTTCTTTGTCTGTTATCACCAAAATGTCATCCACTCTTCCTCTAGGCACTTTGATTGAGCGATCCTCCAATTGGAGTGTGAAATGAGTTGGTTTCAACTTCCCAACCCCAAATCCACATAGACACCATAAGGCATCAAATTCACACTAGATCTCAAATCAAGTAGGGATTGGTCTATGTGATGTTCCCCTATGTAGCTAGGTATCAGTGGGGCTCTAGGGTTTTTCCTCTTCATAAGATGTGAGTGTTGGATGATAGAGCTCACTTGTTCAGTCAACTTGATCTTCATAGGCATGCTCCCCATTGACTTCCTCTTCATGATATACAATTTCTTGAGAAACTTAGCATAAGATGGAATCTTCTTAATAACATCCAACAATGGAATTCACCTTCACTTGGAAAAACACCTCTAGAATGTCAACATTGTGCTTTTTATTTCTTTTTACCTCTGGGGATCATGTAATGCTTCAAGGAATGGTGGCTCACTAGCTTTAGACCTATTTGCATCAACATGATTTTCTTATGGCATGCCATGAGATGGAACGCTAGAGATGGTGGAACCTACAAATGGAGTAGAAGGCATAACACATGGTATCACAAACTCAACATGCAGTGACATGTTTTCTATGTGTGAAAGTTTTAATATTTATAAACTCAGAAACTACCCCGCAAGTATGCAGGTGCATGTAGTATTATTGAGGTTGTCTAAGGAGCAAAGTAATGTTAGGTTCAAGAGTATTGAACTTAAACAATCTAGATATTTTTAACAAGAGAGGTTTTGTTTAATTAACTAAGCAATCAAACTGAAACAAACTTGAATAGAAATCACTTGTATTAAGGATGAAATTGGATTGTGGATTCTTGAGAATAAGGTTTCACATCCATATCATAACATGAAGAACAACGATGATAAAAAATGCTAGAAATGACACAGGGGAGGTTTGTATCCTACACCCACCTCTCGGTAGTGTAGAATAGTCCTAACTTTGTATACCACTCTTGTGAATATACTAAGATTTGGACTAGAAACCTTTTCTCCCCTACACATCCCATCCACTCCCATGGTCAATCTAGTGCAGCCAAAGCACATCTTCTTACTCTTATGATATCTTCCCAGATTATACAAAGAGTAGAATCAAACATACAAAGTGGCTAGCAAAGCATGTGAGAAGAATTAAACACCGATCCACCTTAGAACAGAAAAACAATTAGCATTATACATAAAATTCATGTTCAATAATGTTATGACATGGGAGTTACTCCCCCATGACCAAGAAAAGGATATGTACTTGTCCATGGGTGTAGAACGTAGATAGAAGAATTAGAAAGCAGTGTTAGACATCATAATAGAAGGAAATAAGCATGAATCTCTATGGAAGAAGTAAGATAGAGTTGAAAATATGGTGAAGGAGTCACAAATACGTCCTTGATGTTGCAAACTATTTAGAAAACTTCCCATCAGAGTGGAGAGAAGAGAACAGTGGAGATCCCTACTGCAATTGTCGGAGAAGAAGGAAGAAGAAGTTTTCCTCTTAGGAAACCACCTTTTATCCCATTGGATGCCTCGAACTTCTTCTCCATGTTCCTTGCTTGAGTCCCCCTCCAAATGGTCCAAAATATGTCGTGATAAATGTTCCAAGATGACTTAGGGTCGTATATATAAGTGTGAGGTAGCTAAATTTGCATTTGAGTGAAATCTGCAGGTCACACGGCGTGTTGGATGGCCAACACATCATGTTTGATGCAATAACTGAAGCATGATAAAAAGTTGTAGAAAGTCACACATCTTGTCTTAATTTAGACACAGTGTGTTGCTACAATTCAAGGAGTTTTAGATTCAAGTTCTGGATTGGGACATGGCACATTTGAAATGAGGCACAACATGTCTGCGCTGGATACAATGTGTTGTTTTCCCAACAGAGTGTGTCACTATCAGTTACAACAACATTGATTTTCTAAATGTCTAGATGATTAGGGAATGTGTTGATGCATGACGAGGTGGTGTTTTCTCCCCATTTTGATGCCAAAATGTTGTACCTACAATCCAAACCATAGAGCAAGTAAAGATAACAAGAAAGTAGAAAATCTATCATGCTTAAGAGTGATTATTGGGTGAAATTGATTTGAAAATGCAACCAAAAGTAGTCCAAAAGATGATATAAAATATGCACATCATGTGTCAATATGATCTTTAGAAATTTCAATCACAATATCTACCTTGTGCTACCTTTCATCAGGATTTCTTTGACTTGTGGGCTACTCAAGAAATTTTCAACTCCTTAGAACTGTCACATCATTTCCTTGCTCATAGTGGAGAGAGGGATTTTGTTGGGTTTGTGGAGGAGGTGGACATGGTACTTGGTATTGTAATTGAGGTGGTGGAAGAGAAAATTGAGGTTGGAAGGTGAATTGGTGGGAAACTTTTGGTGATGGAGGAGGAGGAGGTGTGTCAGGCTTGGGATGGCCTTAAAAATGATAAATGGGATGCACTTGCATTGGAGGTGGACTATAGAGAACTTGAGTGGAATGCACTGGTCCACTTGCTTCATCGAAACTCATTACGGGTTTTGAAGATAAGTTTTCCTCATGGAAAGCAAGTATGGAAGTCAACTATTGTATTCTTCCCTCAAGCATTGTAACATTCTTTTAAACATCATCAAAGCTTTTCAACCTAGAGAGAACTTCCTCCTAAAACCTTGAGGTATATCTTGGAATTTTTTGTTTGAGGAAGCTATAGGGATGAGGTGTCTTCTCCTCTTCAATGAAGGACTCAACAACATTGACCGAGTGATAAGGAATGCTTATCATTTAGTTCTTCTTGAAACTCACCATTTCCCTAATATTCTTCATCATTTGTGGATTTGAATCACTATGAGCTACATATGTCACACCAAAGGGACGATCACCATCATTATCATGCTAGAAGCTTAGATCCTTGAACTTTCTACTAACTTCTCAAACAAGGGCCATGTCTGCTCATGTTGCTTATCCATAAAAGCTCTTACATAGGAAGAATCCACTGTAGCTTGACTCATTGGAGACAAACGGGAGTAAAAGGATAGAACTAGATGCCACAAAGGAATATCATGGTGTGGGCATTCTGTCAACATCTTCTAAAAACTCTCCCAAGCATCATGGAACCTCTCATTACCCACTTTATTAAAACTCACTATGGAACACCACATTTGTGTCAACGTTGCAATGGAGTAGAACATCCTTAAGAATGCATTCTTCATCTCTCCCCGACTCATGATACCCCTTCTCCAATCACACCAATCTTTGGCTTTGTCTTTGAGGGAGAACAAGAACAAGGTCAAAATTATTACATCACCACTGGATGTTAACATCCTGAAGGTGGAGCATACTTCAAGAAAGGAGTCTAAGTGCTTGTACGGGTTATCACTCTCTGAGACGTAGAAGCTGGGTAGGACCCCAAGAAGATATGGAGGTATGGAGAATTGCTCCACTGGCATTTGATCAATTCTAGTAGCAATTGGTGATTTGTAGTTTCTAAGCATGAACTGCTCCTAAAGTGGCTTGTGAGGTGCATTTTGGCCTTCCATATTGTCTTCACCGAGTGTCTTGTCGCTGCATTAGGCACAACCAAACAAAAAAAACAAGTTAGCCAACCAATATGAATGAAGAATACAAAGAATAAAGAATAGCAATGATGAGGGGAGTAGGAAAAGTTCAAAGAAAACTAACTAGCTAGGCCGAGCAAGTTTGGATCCCTAGAATTGATGCTAAAAAGCTTGGTGCGTCTTCCCTACCCTGAGTTACGCACACCTAAATTAATTATATCTTGACTAGATGAACACATCTTAAGGGCTAGGACACACTTGGAATCTTTTGAATTTATAAATCCCTAATAGGCTCACTCATAGAAATAACACATTTAACCCACAAGAGCACATGGTTGTGTTATAGTATAGGAGGGCAACAAGTTAGGGGTCAAACCCAAGAGAGAAAAGGGTGTACTAGAGCTAGATTATTTTTGGCTAGGTTCACACTACAAAGTCTAGGGTTTAAGGGTTTGATGGTTGATTTTATGATTACACTACGGGTTGAGTAAACAACTAATTAAAGAAAGGCAAACAAGATCAAAACCGAAGCCAACCTTAGACATTTATTTTAATGAGCAACAGAAGACAAGACAAGAAATTAAAGGAAAGAAGAGAAAAAACTACACAAAGCAAGAAAGAAGAGATCTACCCTACACTAAGCTAGAAAATGAGGAAATAGAGAAATTAAACACCTAAATTACCAAGAATAAAGAAAGAACAAAGCAATGAACTAATTAAGAAAGTAAAGAGCTAACTAGTCTAGAATTAGCTAACCAAGAATGCAATTAGGGTTTTAAAGAAATTAAGATAAGTGTGGGGTGTTTGGGGAATGAACTCGTCGAATCGTGTTGGGGGTGATAGCATGTTAACATTACTCTTCCATTTAGATTACCATACCAAACAACAAGCAAAGGCTAATGAATTGCCCTAAACTACTAACTAGCCACAGACAAGATAGGGTGTGTATAGGGGAACTAGTCCCTAACACCTCCTACCCGCCGTTATGAGGCTCAATCGGTTTAGGGTTTAGGTGTAGTTGAATTAGAGTCTAGTCAAGACTAGGTTCCTAGGATAGGACCTCTTAGGGTAATTAGGGGCTAAGCATAGTAATGTAAGGTGGAAGTGAGGTTTTACACCTCACATCACCCACATTCTAGTCTTGAGAAGGCTCCAAACTAATTACACTAAATGCTTCTATAGTAGATACTTATATCTTTCACTTAGGTGTAGGAGATTTGATTAGTATGTAGGAAGGTGAATGGCTAATTAGGGATCCATTAACTGGAGTTAGCAGCAATTCATAAATTACCTGCATATAAGCAATTTTCCTATAATCGTAGGTGCTTTCAAGCACAACCCATTAAAAAAAGCATGAGGAATGAGATAGAAATAGAAGATAATCATTAGAAAATGAAATTATATTTTTACACATCGTTTTCCCCCAACATGGTATCAAAGTAACATCTTTGACCCCAAACAGCCCACCTAAGGGGCCTAGCTACTCATAGAATAAGAAAATAAAAAAATTGAGAAGAAAGAGGTAGAAGTAGCCATGGAGCTCGGTGTCGATGAAGGAATCCTCTTCTAAAGTTGTTGCAAGGGTGTCCTCCACCCTCCTCTAAGCTGAAATGGCATGGAAAGATGGTAGAGCATGGTCAAAACCCTACGAAACTAGGGTTTTGGTGGTCAAAATGGTGAAATGGAGGTGGAATGGAGTGGAATGGTGATGGAATGTCTAAGGGGAAAAATATATATATATGAGGTAGTAGGAGGTTGCTAACCTCTTGCTCCAGATGCCACCTATGTATATATAGGTGGTGGGGAAGCACTAGGTCAAGTTGGGGTAAAATGGGGAGATCATTGCAAAAGTTCTACTACGTTTGTATGTAGCACAAATGTGATGGGCAGCGCAACCATGGTCGGTAGGGGTAAACACAACCATGGTGTGATGGAAAGGGTGAGGTGAGAATCGGTGAAAAGTCATAGTAGAATTTCGGGGGTTTGTCTGGATGGTCCCCACAGTCATTGTGAGGCACTGGTAGCACGGCTGTGGTGGTCACTAGGGTCATGGTGAGGCACTAGAAGCATGGTCGTGGTGGTCACCATGGTCTTTGTGGCTTACAAGAGTACTGCTCATTCTCTGAGGAATGTTTGTTCCAAAATCTTGGCAACATGGTCATACTGCGTGGCACAACCGTTCTAGGTCATGTTGGTAGGGGCATGTTTTGTTGCACGGCCATGCTATTGAGCTTGAATCTCAACCTTGAACTGAATTCTTTGTCTGTGGTTTTGCTTGGGCCAACACATCCATTTCAATGTATCACGACTGTGTTAGCTTCTTTATCAATACTTAGATCTTGTTCTTTGTTCATCCTTAGACATCTTTGCTTCAATTGACTATTGGCCACTAGGGGTAGGTTGATGGAGATTTTAACTTCACTTTGGGTCTCTCTAAGGGTAGAGAAATACTAGGATCATTCTTTCTCTCTCTCTCTCTCTCTTACATCCAAGAGTTGTCCAAATACCTAAAAAACATGCAAATAATTTCCATAAGTGCATTTTACACAAATATGCATATTGAGGGGAATAACATGTAATGTAGCAGGCATAGATGTGATTAAAGTACAATAAGACACACGATGATGCCCCAAAATAGGGTTGCATTACACATATATGTTAGATACTATTTTGTGTTTCATTTCATGTTATTAGTTTTTGCTTGATATCTCAATAAAGAGGGTGAAACCCAAGATGAATGGAAAGTCAGAAGTGTACAAATAAACATCATGAAATAAAATTGTTACAAGTTTATTGATTCAAGGTTATTCTTGATGTGAAATATTTCAGTGAATGGATGGAAAACCCTAGTTCATTTCATTCTGGAGTTTCATATATATGTTGGTTGTATGCCAATTGTTGAAAGAAGTCTTTTATCAGTGGAAGATTAGGATGCATAAAGTCCTTATGCCAGTTATGTGGTATGTGAATGAGGTGAATGAAACTGTAAGGATAGGGTATTCGGTGAATCAATTGTTTTTAATTCAATGTTCTTCATAAAGATAAGTGGTATTGCATAGCTGCTCAGTTTACAATGCATATTGTTGATAATTTATATAAAGGACTGTTTATGAGGTTAAATTAAGAAGTGTTAATGTGATGATTGAACTATAAATCTATAGATTGAATTAGACTTTTAGATGACCTAAACTCTATAAAATCCTTCACAGGAGGCCCATGCTATGAGGAGGAAATGTGCTTCCCGACAGGAGGTATCACGTAGGTTGAGGTAAGTCGGAGCACACTAGTTGGGTGTAGGGGTCTAGGCTAGTGAGGGTTGACTCCTTAAATGATTGGTATCCAACACAAACTGGGGATGTCATTGATACCCGAGATATGAGTTTTGGCCATCAGTGGACATCTTTTGTAGGTCCACTTGTGCTCAATAAGCTTGAGGGTTTTGACTCACCACCTGAGTACCCAGGTTGAGAGGTGGAATCTGAGTTATCTGACCGCTCCCATTAACCACCGAGATCCAAATGTGGTGGGGCAAGTTGTAAATTAGATCTTACTCGAGAGATAGGCTTAAGAACTAGGGCATGCTTCTAATCCTTATATAGTGATACCGTAGCTTGCTACAATGTTTTCACGTGTTCTGGTACATCTCATGTGGGTTCAGGGCATAATAATATGAATGTGAGATTAAACAAGTGTGTAATTATTGAATTTTTTTTGTATGTTTCTGAATTACTAGTTTACTTTGTTATTATTTAAGAGAAACCAATGATTGAATTACTCTCTGTAAGGATCTAGAGGAACTTGCAATATATATGTTTGTGAATAATTAGTTCCTTTATAGTTTTCTTTTGTTCTACTTGCTATCAATTTCTCAGCAATATATCTCTAATTATATAAGTGCTTTAAACTATTTCTTTGAAGTGCTCATTCATTGAGCGAGTAGGCTCAACCTTCTACTCACAATATTTAGGTAAAACATGTGGATTTCAAGAATGTCAATGCAAGGGTAGATCTGCCACATGAGATAGGTATCAGATTAATCACATTCAGTTCACCCCTCTCATTCTAGGCATTGAGTTGAAGTGGGAGAGTTGTAAATGATGGTGTGTAACTTTATTTCCTTAATACTAGAGAATGTATCTGATTATCATGTTGTATGTACATAGAAGTTTGATAAATGAAATGAATGTCTGCATATGTATCTTTATTTTTGGTGTCATATTAGAGTAATCAAGTCTTAATTTACCTTGAAAAGTTGTTTATGTGATTGAATGTGAAGAAACAAAGAATTTGAAATTTGATGAGAAAGTTAAGGGCAACCATTTTATTATGTTTAATCCTCAACTTATGCCCTAATGTTATGATTAGTGGTAATCATGGGATGTGGGTGTAACATCTTGGTATCAAATCTTAGGCCGAGTCATCAGGGACCATTAGGATAGAAAGTTAGAGTTGTAAGTGTGGAAGTTAGGAGGTGATGTGTCTATAGCTCTGGAATGTCTGAGCATTTGGATACCCTGGTCCGTTATATGACTACTTAGGTTGACCAGTATCAAGATACTCTATATATTCTTCTCTGGATGCCCTAGCTAGGTATATAGAGGGAGGATAGGGTAGAGAAAAACCCTAGATATATTAGAGTTAGAAGAATAGAAAGTAATGACAAAATAAGAGCATAAATATAGAATGTGATAAAACTTTCTATTTACTGTTATTTTTATTTGATATGGATAGAAATGCTCTTGTTCATATGAATTTAAATATTCAATTTTCAAAACTATATATGATGGCTTTAAGATTGTTTTACACTATGAATTTGCTTCAGTTGTTATTTATATTATTTTAAATCAAGTAGACTAGAAGTTATCTTTAAATGAGTTTGATATTCTTTTCACATGTTTAAGATTAATAACAATCAATTAATCATGAGTAGCTCTTGGTTTCAGGACTATAGGTTTGGCCTAGTTCAGCTGGTAGGATGCATTGTTGGGATCTAATAACTTCTATGAATAGTGTAATATGTGTAGGCTCTGGATACACTAAACTCAGAATGTAATGAGTATGTACATAGACTATATATTGAAACATATGGGAAAGGTTGGAATAACTAAGAATCAGTTGAAACTCATTTATTCAGAATTGAGGCCTCAGATAATAAACCCTTAATTGGGATAAAGGAAAACCATATAAGGTTCAGATTAAGTTTAATGATTAGTATTACATGAACTCTAGATATAAAATATGGAAAATATATGGCAAAAGTTTGTAAGGGTCAATATAGTAAGAATCAATTATGCAGAATGGATCATATAATCAAGTAATGTGCTTTTATGTACTCTAAAACAAAGGAAAAAATAGGAGAAAAGAGTAAAGTATACAATAAGTACATAAAAGTGAAGAGTCTTGAGAAGAATCAAAGTAAAGAGAAGTAGACGAACATGTAAATTATGAGACTAGGGTAAAAAACTCAGATGAAACAAGTGAAATGTTGGATGTGATGAGTTTGAGAAGGGAAGAGGGTTACATGATATA
The DNA here is from genome assembly GCA_963693085.1 of Alisma plantago-aquatica. Classification (NCBI taxonomy): domain Eukaryota; kingdom Viridiplantae; phylum Streptophyta; class Magnoliopsida; order Alismatales; family Alismataceae; genus Alisma; species Alisma plantago-aquatica. Next base: position 97,945,750 of record OY856412.1, on the reverse strand, counting down.
ATAGAAAACATGGAATTTATAATTATATTATGAAATCTAACAAAGTCACCATTAATACACTTTGATTCTAAGTCTAGAATAACAATTTTGTTTCCATTCAATAAGTTTCTAGTGATAAAAAGGAACTAGTTCTCAAAAGAAGAACAAAGGTGCGTCTAAATAAATGAACAAGTTATATAAAGGTAAATAATATTCTGAATAGAAAATCTTGATTGAAAGAGAAATACAATGGTTGACCCCTTCATGAACTGTTTGATTCAAAATGAAAGACATGTTGCGTATTATGCATAAGATGAAACTAACAGATAGATTATGGATTTAGAATTTCAACTTGATAAAAGTAAAAGGATGATAGGCAAGTATATATATCATGGAATATGGACTCATATACAAGAGTGAGAAACATGACCATAAGAGATAAGTAAAATTTAATAATTACATAGGGAAGAGTAGCATACAAACATATGATGATAGAAAACAAAGAAGGGGTTGAAACATGAGAGAGTAATATAGATGATAGAGAGACATTGGGAGATGTGAGAAGATGCTAAATAGTCTAGTCTCCTTAACAATGAGTAATTAAACCTAGATTTGAGAAATGTGTTAAGTGAATACTTGAAGATTGGAATTCTAAATCTTTGAGTCACCTTATCTTTTGTATCCTTCCTAATGAAAGTAATGTGGGGATGAAGTGGTAAGAGAATGGATTCTAAATGATACATAACCGTGATGGTAGATACATGTATTGAACATAATAATGGTGTAATATCGAATAATGATGAAACTCCAACATGATAATTTAGGAATGTAGCCTATTAGAAAGGCCAAGTCAGAGAAACAAAATTCAAGTGATAAGATAAGGAAGACTTTAGTAAACTTCATGAGATCTAAAGTTCAAATTTCATATTAAGGGAATAAAATCATATCAAAACAATATCATATTATGTATAAGAATCAAACCTTAGAATGTTTAGAATTGTAGTAGTTCAAGGGATGTCAATATTCATTTGATCTTGAGCACTAACATCTTTACAAAATAAAATCTTGAGATCACAAATGTGAGAAGAAAATAGCAGTGATGGTAATCCAGGGTTTCAAGATAGAAAAATGACAAAGATAGATAAAAAAACTCAAAAATGACTATGAATGAGGGATAAGAAATAGATTTGAAATGTAAGAAGTGTGGTTTGACCAAAAGAAGAAGTGCACCATGAGAAGAATGTGATTTGACATAAATTCTTGCAATGAAAGCAAGAATAATGAATAATTTATTCTTACCTCTTATATATTAATGATTACACATTTTTAATCTATATGATCAAAATTATAAGGATAGTAAGAAGAAGCAAGTAGAATGAATAAGAAGAGAAATAAAAGAAAACAAACAGTTTTCAATAATATTTGAATTTGTTTTAAAAAATTATAAATTTTTGAAGGTATATCAAGAGATGTAAATTTATTTTAAGTATGCTTTCAGTTGTACATGTGTGAGAGATATACAAATTGAAAAGGGTGATACGGCTTTAGTCATTCATAATGGTAATCTAGCTCAGTGTTGTACAATTGTTGTTAAATCGAGCCTTCTAGTTTATGCATACTTTTCGAAATGAATAACACAGTATTAAACTTTAAAACAACAAGGTGAACTCGCTTTGGAAACTCAAAGTTGATAGAGAACAATAATACAGATTGAGCAATATGAATTGAAATGGTTGGATTGAATTGATTACTAAGGCAACACATCAAGAGAGTATTATAGACTTCAAATGTGGTCGCTCTTTATCTTTCCTAATGATTCATAGTGACATAGAAAATTCTTTTTTCGTTATTGAGGGGTCTTATTTAAAATTTGTTGTGATTAGAAGAGAAACAAAGGACTAAATGTTGAAAACCAAATTCAAATATGAAATACAAGAATATAGTGATACATAAGATTTTAGAAGTTTAAAATGAACCATGAATGTACTTTAGATTATTATTTATGTTTTGGAGATGAAACCTTTTTTTTTTGGGGGGGGGGGGAATTGTTATGACCACATCTGAGCATAACTAGTAAACTAGGGTTTACCTGAATGATTACATGCTTACCTAGATTGAACATTGTTTAAACTTGATTAATGATGGTAACTAATTATGATGTTTCAAACCTAAGAAGGAACTCTAATCATGTTTTTTTTGAAAGATTAGGGATTGAGAAGTGTAAATCTTGATCGCCAAAATTAGGGTTTTGATAGTAAATCTATATGGAACTTGATCAGGATCGCAATATGGTAAATGATTTTTTGTACTTTCTATGTAACTTGGATTAATCTAAATTTTTTATATGATATGAATAACTTAATTATGCATCTTAGTGCCAAATTTCATAATATTGAGATCTTATTTAAATGTGGTGATCGGTCAAACTATATTTCAAACAACCATACTACAGACCGATGTTTAGAAGCATTGTATTTGATTTTTAGTCATTTATTGGTAGATTTAAATGATCTGAATTTTTATTGGAGCTCAGAAATTTTATGTTTGACACCATGAAATATTTTCATAATTTGTGGAGGAGTTTGAACCTCTAAAGTAAATGATTTATAATAACATTTAGTGACATAAAATTCAACTGAAATAAGAGAAAGTATTGTGAGGGGTCAATTTGCAAATTACCCAAGCACCTCAATTGCTATATATGATCAACCTAACACACTAGGAGCTCTTATTTTTCATGATCCATTCTAGGGATAAGAAATTCCGGAAAGAGAGGAGAGCTAGGGTTTTGAGAGGAGAAAGTGGTGGAGATGTTGACCTAGGGTTTCACCATTCGAGATATGATGAAATCAAGTAAGCTTGGCTACTTTGCATAGCCTTTCATGTTGAATCTTCTTTCACATGTCAAGATTTCTCACTCCTCAGGTTTGATTCGAAATGATATCAAATTGTCCCCTTTTCTCACTCATTTTCCACAAATCTCCATTCTTAGGGTTTTTGAGTTGAAAGGAAGAAGAAATTGGTGATTTTCTAGGGTATTGATAAGAGATTGAGAATTTTAGACATGGGATGTATTTTTAAGGTGTTTTCCCACCTTAGGGAGAGTGGGCACTTCCTTTAAATAGTAGATTGCTTGAAATTGAATTGATTCCTAAAAAATCTTCAATTCCTTTGTATGTGATTACAAACCCTAAATTGTCTTTCAGTTCTAGTTTTTGCAATATGATATGAAATGGATTGTTTCTATATTGTGATGAATTTCAAATGATAAAATCATATTAGAAATGAATACAAATCATTTAAAAGAGAATACCTAAATTTCTTGAAAAGGTTATAAGAATAGGATGAACTCTAGGGCTTTCGGTAAGCCTAAACTTTTTTTTATAACTGAATAATGAAGATTGCCTATTTGAATCTCCTTGCTTATGAATGATTGTTGATTTTGAATGTGTAGTACATATATGTCAGATACTATCTATCATTTCATTTCATGTTATCAATGTTTTCTTGATATCTCAATAAAGAGGGTGAAACCTTAGATGAATGGAAAGTCAGAAGTTTATGAATAAACATAATCAAATTCAACTAATTTGATTATTTTATTATTATTAATTTGTTAATTCAAGGTTATTATTGATGCATGATATTCATTGAATGGGTCGAAAACCCTAATTCATTACATTCCTGAGTTTCATAAATATATTTTGGTTGTATGTGAATTGTTGAAAGTAGTCTTTTATCAGTAAACAATTGTGATGAATAAAGTCCTTATGTGAGTTGTGTGATATGTGAATGAGGTGAATGAAATCCTAAGGATAGGGTATTCAGTGAATCAAGTGTTTTCAATTCAATGTTATTCATAGAGATAAGTGGTTTTGAACTATTTCTCAGTGTACGATATAGATTGCTGATAATTTATGTATGGAACTGTTTGTGAGGTTAAATTAAGAAATGTTGATGTGATGATTGAACAATAATTCTAAAGCATGAATTAGAATTTCAAATGCCATAAACACTACAGAATCCTTCACTGGAAGCTTGCACTGTGAGGAAGAAACGTGCTTCCCGACCAGAGGTTTCACATAGGTCGAGGTAAGCCAGAGCGTACTAGTTGGGTGTGGCGGTCTAGGCCAGTGAGGGTGGACTCCTTAAATGGTTGGTATCCAACACCAAACGGGGATACTAGTGGTACTTGAGATATGGGTTGTGGCAATCAGTGGACATCTTCAATAGGTCCACTGGTGCCCAAAAGGCCTTAGGGCTTTGACTCACCGCCTGTGTAACATCCCAAAAATTTAAATAGAATAAGCTAGGGTCTTATTTGCAAATTTTTTATTACAAAATTTAAAACTTGGACTTTAATACATGTTACTTGAATATTGAATCATTTTCTTTTGCTTAATGTTTGGCATAAAAAGAAAATGAAATATTCTTCTTTTAATTCCTTTATGATTAAATGAACCCTTTATACATAAAAGGAAAATTATCATTTATCATCTCACTTTCTCTCTTTCCTTTTCTTAAAGAATGCTTAAAAGGGGTTAAAGGGGAAAGAGAAAAGGCTTTGAATTTGATTATATAATCATGGAGTAGATCCCTTGACCAAGGAGTTTTCCTCCTACTTTTTATGACTTTAATATAAGAAGAAAGTAGGTATGAATTTTCTTTTTCTCTCTCCTCCATAAAAGTTTCTCAAAAAGGACATAAATACATGTGATATAATTTACTAAAACAATTATTTCTTATCTTGACTTTGGACCCCAAATCTCACAAAGAAAGTATTTTCCACTTATCTAATTATTTCATTGCATTAAAATTTGAGTTTAATGATTTATATGGAGATTATGGATAAAAAAATGTGCAAAACTTAAATATAACCATGCACAAATAATCTGGACCCTTAGATTAGGATCTGGTTCATTTGACGTCAATGGGACTTCGTTTGATCCCTCCAATGAATTTAGAAAGTTTTGATATAATTTCTCACAAAATTTAAATGATTTGATAATTAAACCTAAAGTCTCAATTTGATACTCCTATCACATAATTAGTATTGATTTCATTTTTTTTTCTCAACCTGATCGGACGACCCTGGTGAAGTCCAATGAATCGCGGATTCATCCAATAGACATCAATCATCTACCCTACCCGGGGCCAGCGCTTTCGGGACTCTAAAGTCCCTAACTTCCCCTCCCCTCCTGATCTCTCTCTCTATAACATATCATCACAAATCAGTTCCCTCTTTGTAATCCTCTCATCTTTTCAAACACAACCATGCCAGATATAATAGGGTTTCATGCCCTAGAACTCTCATTCGATAAGCACCGCCTTTCCCTACCCCTACTTCAAGTTCCTTAGGAGACCCAACCTCCTCCAGACACTAAAACCTATAAAAGAGACATCCCCAATGATCTTGTGATGCACATAAACTGCACGGATACCACCCAAGCACTTCATACCAACTCATCTGCCATCAACAACCAAGATGGATCACGTCATCAGGGATCCTACCTCGGGGACAAATTTTGGTTGTTGGGAATCCTTCAGTGAAGTTCCAGGAAGCTTTTAGGACCTTGAATTTGACCCAAGATGAGGTAGTTGCTTTTTCCCTTTTTTCCTCAATTATTGACCTTGCGAGAAATCCTCACAATCCAGTTGACCCATCGAGCAGTTTCCTTCGATTTCTTCCCTATTTTAATGTCGTAGACTATTTCTCATCTCTATTTCTGGGTGTTTTGTTTTGTTTTGTTTTACTCGTTACCCTGATCCGTCCTCCATCCAGGCATGGCAGAGGCTTTCTTCTCCACCCCAGTGCTCCTAATACTCGAGCAAGGGGACTTTGGGACCAGGGTGACTTGGGGAGTCATATTCTGATGTTAAAAACACTCGTTCTCTATCACAAGAGCAGGTGTGAATTACTAGTTTGGTTCTCCATCAATGTGGTGGTCATCGCAGTCGAAGATGACAATCTAAGGTACAAAATTACTAATTTGCCCTCACAGTTTCTTCTTCTTGCATCGTGCCCTTGGGGGTACTTTAGACCTATTGATATGTTTTGGTTCATCAGGCTGCATAATGGATCTGAAAGCCTCAAGATCCATGTGGCGTCATATGATTGGGCTAGTTAGGCCGCTGTAAGGGTTTGATTTTTCCCACTTTACTTTTCTTCAAGTTTTTGTTGGTCTGTTCTTGATAAATTCATAGTATTTCAACTGATGATCAGAAAATTCTAAATAAATAGTCTTTGGAAAGGATTTTTAATGAAGAACTATTGTGTGATTTCTACATCATCTTTTCACATACTATCACACATAAATTTGGTTCATTCTGATTTTATTTAGCCTCTTTTCATATTATTTTTGCCATCTTTTTGTTGCTTTACTTATCGCATAACTTGCATTGCAGATATGTCCCAAAACAACTAATTTCCGAGCTTAATTCTACTAAAACAGCAGAATGCACGACGTGCAGGACAAATGCACGGCGTGCATCACTTTAGAAGAAGTTTCATTTCACCCAGATTGCAGAATGCACGACATGTTTGGGCCTCAAACACGGTGTGCGAGTTCCCAGAAATATATAGAAAAGCATGTGCACGGCGTGCTCCTGGAGCATCAAGCAACCAAGAAAACTTATGGAAAGTCACATGGCGTGCATTGCTTATGCGCAAGCCATGCTTAGTTCAACCCACAGCAACGGCATGCACCTGGTAGTTTTAGAAATTTTAAAAATGCGAGTTTGTGTTTAAAGGAAGGAGGGAACTTAAGGGGCAGCTATGTTGGGTCATTTTGGAAGGTTTCTCTCATTCCAAGCTAGAGAAAAATAGAGGAGGGTGATTTTGGGAGAGATCTTAGGTGGTTTCTTGCAAAAAGAAGCCATTTCTTCTTCTCCATGGTCTTCTCTAAGGTGTAGCCAAGCTTCCCCAACTCCGTGCAACTTCTTGGGAAAGGAGATAGTCCATTTTGGAGCAGCTAAAGAAGGAGAATTTCGTCCCCAAGCCAGACTTCCTCCTTCTTGTGGTTACAACTTCATATCTCTTTGTTTTTCCTCCTCTAAATTATGTTTAGAACTGAATTTTTTGTAACAAATCTGCAAGGCATGGTTATGGACGAGTAATTCTCTTTTTCTTAGGCATGGGAGAGTAGCTCCCATGTCATAGAATGTATGGAACAAGTGATTTTGTACTAATTACTATGATCCTTGTTTTTTCTATCATGAATGTACTAGTTTATTTATCTCTTGCATGTATTAATGGCCACTTTATATGCATGTTTTCTGCATTCTTGCATGATATGAGAAGATAGGTAGGAATGTATAGAGGTACCCTTCTTTGCAAATCTTTCTCTACCACGGGAGTGGAGAGAAATGAGTTGAGGAATAGGTTGTGATCAAAAATGAAATTTGTGCACGAGAGTGCATCTTTGAGTTGTGATCGTTGCACTTGCATCGGGAGGTGAAGTGTAACACAACTTTTCCTTTAACAATGGCTTATGTATGTTTAAATTATCATGTTCCTTTGATATTCTATGATATGTGAGTGAAATTCTAACATCCAAGTTCCATTAATATATGAACCTAAACTTTTCTAGTAATCTTTTCATTGTTAGTTTTAATCTAAATTTTTGCAATTAGATAAGCTTCACCATCACTTTTAAACTGATCTAGATTGTTGAACTTTAGTGTTGTTGCGCTCAATTAATTGCCTAATCTCCTTGTGTTTGACCTTGACTACAACTACTCTCGTATACTTGCGGGATATAGCTAGTTGAGTAAAAGATCATTCTTATGATTGAAACTCGTTAGTGTAAACAACCAACAAGTTCTTGGCGTCATTTTCGGGGAGCTACGGTTAATAAGTACTAATCAGTATTCGAGGCTAGATCACCATTTCCATATTTTGAATTTCATATACCTTTTAGTTGTGTTCTCAATTCCTCTTTTTTTTCAAGTTGTATGCTTCGCTCACAACGAGGTCTTCAAACATCTACGTTGTTAGACCTTGAAATCGACCGTACTCTTTCAAGCTTGAGAAGAGAAAGAATAGTAGAACAACCATTGTTAGGAGGTACTCCATCGTCACCATCATCCCCACCACCATCTTCTTCACTCTTTGAGGAAGCTACACCAAGAAATCCAACCATGGAGGATGACCATCCTTTAAAGGATTTCGCAATGTCGATCACCACAAACATCTATGGGGCCATTGACTTGCCTGCTGTAGAAGCGAACAACTTCTCAATAGCTCCTTCTATGATGCTAATGATACAGCAAAATCGTTTTGGAGGCACAACCAATGAAGACCCAAGTCTTCATGTTGCTGAATTCTTGGAATATCTGAATAACTTCAGAATCAATGGGGTATCTCCTGAAGGAGTGAGACTTATGCTAGAGCTAAGGCATGTCTTTTTTCTCTTCCAAAGAAGTCAATCAAAAGTTGGGACCAACTGTTAAATGCTTTTCTTGCAAAGTACTTCCCACCGAGCAAAACAACCCAATTGAGGAATCAACTCACCAATTTCTCTCAAAATGAAGGAGAAACTCTTTATGATACATGGGAACGGTTTAAGGATCTTCAACGCCTTTGCCCACACCATGGTTTAACTAACTGGTTATTGCTTCAAACTTTCTATAATGGACTGTTCTACAACACTCGGTTGACACTAGATGTCGCAACTGGTGGTGCACTAATGACTAAGTCTTATAGAGAGGCTTATGACAATATTGAAGACATATTGCTAAATCATTGTCAATGGGGAGGAGATAGGAGAGTAAAATCAGCCTCTACATCTAGTTCTTCAATCGGGAAACAAGGATGGAAACACACTGTTGATGTCATTGATCTTATTGCTGCTAAAGTGGATGTTCTTACACAGAATTTTGAGAAGATGACTACTATGCAAATCTAATTAGCTGAAGTTATATGTGAAGCTTGTGGTAATGCAAGACATACTTCTTCTTCATGTTTTGCTCCTAATGCAATTGAAGGGAATTTTGAACAGGTCAATGTTGTTGGAATGCAAGGGAATAAGCAATACAATCCCTATTCCAACACATACAATCTGGGATGGAGAGATCATCCTAATTTCTCCTATAGGAACACAAGCAACACTCAAAACTTCCAACAAGGACAGCAGCAACCGCAGCACAACATGTAAACTATCAAGGGAATCCGCCGAGTTTCAACAATAGGGGTTACCAACAGCCACAACAACCCCAAGGTTCTTCCTTAGAAGCTATGATGGAAAAATTTATATCTACACAAATGTAGAAGAATGAAGAACTTTGAGGAAATGACAAGCTGTTGAAAGATGCCATTGCTCAACTTTCTGTAAAGGTGGATGGTATTTCCACTCACACCAAGATGTTGGAGAACCAAATAGCACAACAAGCTCTAACTCAACAAAGGACTCCGTTGTCCTGTTCTCTTCCAAGCCAAGCGGAAGTGAACCCAAGGCAACAAACTAATGCAATTATTCAAAGAAGTGGAGCTGAGATTGAAAGACCCTCTCCATCCAAAGAGAAGAACATGGAGGTAGTCAATGAAGAGGAGTCCAATACTCCTAATTGCAGCAAGGAGAAAGGTAGAACTGAAACACCACCTTCTTTTAAGGTCACTGCACCTTTTCCTCAAAGGTTTACCAATAAGAAGGAGGACCTCAAGTTTAGGAAGTTTATAGACATTATTAATAAATTACACATCAATCTTCCTTTTGCTGAAGTTATTTCTGAGATGCCTTCTTAACCTAAATTCCTAAAAGATATCTTGACTAAAATAAGAAAAGTTGACTAGGTTGAAACCATAATGCTTTCAGAAAGAGTGAGTTCTATTATTCAAAACCGCCTTCCACAAAAGCTTGATGATTTGGGAGCTTTTATACTTCCATGTAAGATCAATAATACCACTTTTAACAAAGGTCTAGTAGACCTTGGTGCTAGTATTAGTCTCATTCCATCCACCTTATGGAAAGAATAGGATCTTGGAGACTTGAAGCAAACAAAGATGGCTATTGAGTTAGCTAATCATTCTATTAAATACCCAAAAGGTATAGTGGAAGATGTACTAGTGCAGATCGGGAAGTTCTATATACCGTGTGATTTTGTTGTTCTTGATATGATGGAGATCCCTTCCAACCCAGTTCTTTTTGGAAGGCCATTCTTGAGGACTGTCGAATGTCTTTTTGACGTTGGGGATGGAAAGCTCACTCTATGTGTTGATGAAGAAGCCACCGAATTCTCTATTCATGATGCAATGAAAGCACCCGCACGTGTTGAAGAAATCTATTTGTTAGATACTACTGATCCAATTGAGGATGATAATGAAGATATTTCTGATTTGATGATCAATATTTATGATGATGATGTGACTGAACTCGACAATTCAGAAATTTCTGGAGCACTTTCTATTTCTAAAGCACAAACTATTAATGAAGATGCTCCACTTGTTGATGATAAAGTTGATGAAGGTACAATAGGGAAAAAGGTAGAACTAAAAGCCCTTCCACTCAGGCTACGGTATGCATTTCTTGACCCAAACTCTACATCCCCTGTTATAATAAATAATGAATTAACCAATGACCAAGAAAATAAATTACTTGCTGAATTGCATTTGTATAAAGACGTCATTGGTTATTCCATAGATGATCTAAATGGCATTCATCCTTCAATCTGTATGCATAGAATTAAAATGGAAGATGATGCTAAACCAATAGTTGAACCACCTAGGCGCCTAAATCAAAATATGCTTGAAGTGGTAAACAAAGATATTTTCAAATTAATTGATGTTGGAATCATTTATCCCATCAGTGACAGCCCCTGGGTTAGTGCCATTCACGTGGTTCCTAAGAAGGGAGGTGCAACTGTCATCAAGGGAGACAATGATGAGTTAATACAAACACGTATGGTTACCGGCTGGCGTATGTGTATTGACTACCAGTGTCTGAATAAGGCAACCCGCAAGGATCATTTTCCGTTTCCTTTAATTGATTTGATGCTTGAATGATAACCTCCAATTTTGTGATGTTATCTTAGTAATTTTCTTCAATTTTCCACACTTTTTCTTAGATAAATTAGACAGAATCCCTAGCTATCCCCATTTATTGCAAATATACTGTTAGATTAACTTTTCTCCTTTTTACTTACAGAAAAAGACACAAAGAAATCACAAAAGACTCATACGGTCCCAAGACCGCATGGACTCACACGGTCCCAAGACCGCATGAAGCCAACTGGTCCCACGACTGCATGAACTCGCACGGTCCCAAGACCGCATGGACTCACACGGTCCTAAAACCGCATGAAGCCAACCGGTCCCAAGACCGCATGAACTCACACGGTCCCAAGACTGCATGAAGCCAACCGGTCCCAAGACCGCATGGACTCACACGGTCCCAAGACCGCACGAAGCCAACCGGTCCCAAGACTGCATGAGTCCAAACGATCTCAAGACCGCATGGAGTCACACGATCTCAAGACCGCATGAGTCTAAACGGTCTCAGAGTCCAAATGGTCTCAGAGTCCAAACGATCTCAAGACCACATGGAGTCACACGATCTCAAGACTGCATGAGTCCAAACGATCTCAGAGCCCAAACGGTCTCAGAGCCCAAACGGCCTCAGATTCCAAACGGTCAAAACTGCCCAAACCGTTTGGACTCCACTTGAAGCCTATAAATAAGACCAAAGGGGTCCTCCCAAGACATAAAGTTTTCAGATGCCCATAGGCTGCCTCTACTACTCTAGAGCTATTCCAACCTCCATCCTCTGCCCAAAGGCTGCCAGTCTGAGATCCATGCTCCATCCTAAAGCTTCTTTCTCTCTCTTTGCCAAAGAAGGTGGGAAGAGGAGACCTCATCATCGAGCAACCTATAAAGTTTGAAATCCGTCACTCTCTCTCTTCCCAAGGGGTTGACTTTCCTCTCTCCTTCGTGGGGATTACGTTCTCTCTCTCTCTCTCTTCTTGCCTCCTTCTTTGTCCTAGCTATGAGCGAGTAGTCTCATTCACTAGGGTGCGGGGAGTATCCCCGCTACCCATGTTTTCATTTCAAGCAATGTAATCCATAGTTTTCAATATAGAGATGCTTTCTTTTCAGTTCAACATCAATCGTTTAATGAATGCATGTTGCTTGATCACCAACTTGTGTTATCTGTTATCTTTTAGTGTGAATTGTCTATGTTTGTAATATCAGATTCGAATCTCGATTGAATGTTGGTTCTTGATGTGTGTATCCACCATGCATCTGTTTCATAGTCTAGGAGTGTTTTCAAGAAGTGGAGTAAACTCACATCCATCGTTGTACTTTCATACTATGAAATGGAATTAGTTGGCATATGAAAGTACAACCTTGGTAAGTCGAGGAACACACTTTGCGAAGGGAATGATGTAAAGTAGGTGACCATTCGTTCGGGGATGGCTGGCATTGCAACATTCCCACACTTCTCGTAGTTAGTTCTCTGAAAGGAAACTAAATCTACAAAGATACTAACTGTTTAGACTCTTATTGCAGGATATGTTTTATGTTGCATGTTTTGATACATGTGTAGTGGTGGTGAAAGCCGATCACATCCTAGTGGTTTCTTATCATTGTTGACATCCTTAAGTTTACTTTCTCTCTTTACTTTACTTGCATTCAGTTTAAGAAAACCAAATCAATCTTTCGAGATAGATACCAACTATTAAAGAGATTAAGTGAAATTCTAATGTTTTCCATCTTGTTGCTCCCAACAAGACCGTTGTCCCGTGGATTCGATCCTTAACTATACTACGATAAGACTTCCACGTATCTTAGCATACGTGGGTGGAGCTCTCGATCTAGTATAAGCAAGGCTAAACTTAAAGACTTACCGTCTTTAGGATTTTTAGTGGTGCACGCAATTCCACTTGAGTGGAAGCTCCATCAAAAATTGGCACCGTTGCCGGGGACAACAGAACATTTTAATTTCATTTACTATCTTGCTAGTTGGTTAGGGTTTTACATTTTTCTTTAACTATTAGTCCATACCTTCTTTAATTTATCATATCTCCTGCATCGTCTAAAAGGTGTGTTTCTTTCTCTACTCAGGTAGAAGACGTGTATGCAACCATCACATAACCTCGGATTCTCCCCTAATCCAGAGTATGACTCTGAGGTAGAGAGAACCTTCCACCGCCGCATCAGACTTAACCGCCAAAGAGCCAGGAAAATGGCTGAAGATCAACGCCAAGCTGCATTAGTAATGGAAAGGGTCAATGCCGCCATAGCCGCTCAGAGAGCACAACTCATCACTGTCACCCATGCTCAGATTCAAGCAGAGATACGAGCTGAAGAACAAGCTCGCATCTGAGTAGAAAACGAAGAAGTTAACCAAGCTACCCAACTAGAGCTAAGGAACAAGCAATTAAGGGACTATGTCATACTAAAGAACTATGAAGACAATCATCAAGTTCGACCACCGATCATTAACATACCCAACTTCGAAATTCGGACACAATGGATTCAGATCATGCAGGGCATCTCATTCTCTGGTGGATCTAGAGATGACTGCATGGACCACTTGAAGAGATTCAAGGCACTTTGTCGACTTGTCCCACAAGTCAGAGTTTCTTTTGATGCAATAATGCTACATCTTTTCCACTTCACTCTATCCAGAAGAGCTTTGAGCTGGTACAACTCACTTGATAGGGAGCCAATAATCACCACATGGGCTCCCTTAGAAGAAAAGTTCCTGGAAAAGTTTTTCCCCCCTTCGTTAACTTACGAAATTAGGGGGCAGATCAACCACTTCGCCCAACTTCCTAGAGAATCACTCGCAGAAGCATGGGAAAGATTCAAGGAGCTTCTAAGAAAGTGTCCTCATCACGAAATCTCCCAAAATCAACTAATAGAAATGGTGTATAGGGGGGTGAGTGATGACATCAAGCAATTCCTGGATTCCTCATCTGGAGGAAATTTTATGAGGAAGAACTACGAGGATGCTTGGAAGATCGTTACACTTGGAGCAGAGAATCAATCAAATTGGGGACGATCATCCGGAAAGGGAGTCCTCAAAGTTTATAAATCTGAGAAATCAATGGAAATGAAGGTTATTGCTGAAGCTCTAAAGACCATAGCTCATAAACAGCAGGCTCTTGAAAATTCACTTGGAGAATATGATAATAAGAAAAACCCTCAAGTCCAACAGGTTAAAGCTGCCACAGGGACTTGTGAATCCTGTCACGCATCTGATCACCCTACTCTGTCATGTAGTCTGCTTTACAATGTGATGATGGATATGCACCCACCACGACAGCAGTACGAACCTATCATCGAACACCCTGAAGAGAAGATGCCCGAACAAGTTAATTCCATTCATTCCATACCGGGACAAGTTTACTATAACCCAAATCAACCAAGAAACCACCCCGGTTTTCAATACGGGAACCCTGTAGGGACTGCCAACCCACAACACCAGACACAAGGCAGATCCTTCAATAGGTTGCCACCTAGATTCCAAAGTAACTTTAACCAAAATCAAGGGAACCACAGAAATAACTTCCCAAGATCCAACTACCCTTGAAATCCCTCCAACTACTATCAATATAACCATCCTCCTCTGCACCTGCAATTGCACCCTCAGTTGCAGCAACCGCAGCAACCTTAGTTAGCACCACCTCCACAACAACCACATCAAGGTCAACAACAACTTAATCAGAAAAATGTCCCCTCCCAGCCATCAGACGAGATCACTTTGATAAGGTAGATGCTACAGTCCCAACAAACCATGCTCGCCAATCAGCAAGCTCAGCGGAAGGCGGTGGAGGCCCAACTGGTGCAAATCGCTGCCCAACTAAAACCACCAACAGGCACTTTTGCAGGACAACCTGAGTCGAACCCTAGACATGACCAGAATAGACCAGAGTAGTTGAATGTTGTTACTACAAGATCTGGACGTACCCTTCACGAAACTACGAGAATCACTCTTGATAATGATGATACACCTATCCCTATTCCTAATGCAAGCCCGAACCTAGTAACTGAGAAGTCAGTAGGGAACATGAAAGGCAAAGAAAAAAAACAAGCTTCCAAAGAGTCAGAAATTCCACAATATAAACCTAGGATACCATATTCGGGAAGATTGAGAGAAACTAAAATGGACACTAGGATCCAAAGATTTAAGGAGGCGATGAAGAAACTCTATATTGACATCTTTCTCCTCGATGCCCTCTCCGAAGTACCAGCTTGGGCTAAATACCTTAAAACTTTGCTATCAAGGAAGTACATTACTGAAGACTAAGAGACCGTCAAACTAGCTCAGACCACCACCGATATCATTCTCAATAAGATGCCAAAGAAAAAGAAGGAACCTGGTTCCTTCGGTATTCAGTATTGTATCAAAAATGCTTCAAGTAAAAAGGGATTAGCTGACTTAGGGGCTAGCATATCAATTATGCCCTACTCCATGTGTAAAAGATTAGGTTTCACTGACTTGCTACCCACGACGATGACAATTCAGTTAGCTGATTCCACTATCACTGCGCCCCTAGGAATCATTGAAGATATTCCAGTCAAGATAGGAAAAGATGCCTATGTCCCATGCGATTTTGTCATCATGGATATCAAGGAGGATCTAAGGTACCCAATAATATTTGGCAGACCTTTCCTTGCCACAGCCAGGGAACTCATTGATGTTGAATCTGGCACGATCATCCTAAGACTGGGAAAAGAAGCAATTCAATTCCGAGTTCTCAACAACATGAAAGGTCCCAGCATTCAAGAGGAGGTCTTTCTCTTAGATGCAATACATCAAATGTCCCAATTGGAAATATTTGAGCCATCTGATGAGTTAGAGAATGTTCTAACAAATCCAGAAGTCGAATTCTCTGCCAATGACTTGGTTCAACAATGCTTGCAACTCTTAGAGAAAGCTAAAGAAGCGCCAACAACCACCTTTGAGGAGCTCAAATCTATCATTATTTTAGAAGTAACAGAAGCACCCAAGGCTCCTGAGATGAAAACTCTACCAACGGGACTTAAACACGTCTTCTTGGACAAAGAAAAATTATGTCCAGTTATCATCAGTTCCACTCTGACGGAAAACCAGGAAGAAAGGCTTCTTGTTGAGATAAGGAAACATAAGAAAGCCATTGGGTACAAAATAACTGACCTGACAGGTATAAACCCAGCCTTATGCATGTATAGATTGCCCATAGTCGAAGAATTCAAGCCGTCAAGAGAGCACCAGAGGAAGCTGAACCCCAATCTTAAAGAAGTGGTTCACCTTGAAGTCCTCAAACTACTGAAAGCTGGCATAATTTACCCAATTTCAGCCCAATGGGTCAGCCTTGTCCAAGTGGTCCCCAAAAAAGGAGAAATCACTGTCGTGCTAAATGAAAAGAATGAGTTAGTACGACAAGGACTGTGATGGGGTGGAGGATGTGTATCGACTACAGGAAACTGAACAAATCAACACGAAAAGATCACTACCCTCTTCCCTTTCTTGACGAAGTCCTAGAACGCTTAGCCCATCAAAAAATCTTCTGTTATCTAGATGGTTATTCCAGGTTCTACCAAATCCCTATACACCCAGAAGACCAAGAGAAAACTACTTTTACCTGCCCCTTTGGGACCTATGCTTTCAGAAGAATGCCATTCGGGCTGTGCAACGCACCTGCTACTTTCCAAAGGTGCATGTCTGCTATTTTTGCAGGATTAACAGAATCTATAATGGAGGTATTCATGGATGATTTTTTAGTTTACGGAGATTCCTTCGATAACTGTCTACTCAACCTTGGACAAGTCTTACAACGATGTGAGGAAACGAACCTCATCCTGAATTGGGAAAAGTGCCATTTTATGGTAACTGAAGTTGTCGTCCTCAGACATAGAGTGAGCGACAGAGGGATTGAGACAAGGCAAAAATCGATGTTATCTCGAAGTTGTCGCCACCAAAATATATAAAAGGAGTACGAGCATTCTTGGGTCATGTTGGGTTTTATAGAAGATTTATTAAAGATTTCTCAAAAATAACAAAACCCATGACCCAACTTCTGACCAAAGACACCGAGTTCAATTTTAATCAAGAATGCTTACAAAGTTTCTCAACTCTGAAAAATGCTTTAATCTCTGCACCCATACTAAGAGCTCCAAATTGGTCACAACCTTTTGAAATCATGTGTGACGCCAGCGATTATGCCATAGGGGCCGTATTAGGATAGAGAATCAACAAGAAACCTTATGTAATCTACTACGCATCTAAAATGCTCGATGAAGCACAGAAGAACTACACCACTATAGAGAAGGAGTTCTTAGTTGTCATCTATGCATTTGAGAAATTCCGCTCCTACCTGATTGGAGCCAAGGTCATCATCTAAACTGACCACTCCACCATACGATATCTAATTCAGAAGCAAGATGCAAAACCCAGACTTATCCACTGGGTGTTGATGCTTCAGGAATTCGATTTGGAAATCAAAGACAAAAACGGAGTGGAAAACATCGTCGCCGATCATCTCAGCCGTATTGAAGTCGAGGATGAAGATAAAGTACCTATCCGAGACTCCCTTCCAGATGACCAAATAATGAAAGTTACCAATGGATTCCCCTAGTATGCCGACATTGTTAATTATCTGGCTACAGGAATCATTCACCCTTCCGCCTCTCATCACGACAAAAGGAAATTCCTCCACGATGTAAAGCAATACTATTGGGATGAACCTTACCTTTTTCACCTATCCGCAGATGGACTTTTCCATCGCTGCTTACCTGAAGAAGAGATTACCCTTGTCTTAGAGCATTGCCATTCCGTCCCCACTGGGGGACACATGAGTGCAAAGAAAACTGCTATGAAAGTTCTGCAATCATATCTCTTTTGGCCAACCATAGCAAAAGATTCCCATGATTTTGTAAAATCTTGCAACAAATGTCAACTTTCTGGCGGCATATCTAAAAGGAATGAAATGCCCCTCACCATGTGGCAAGAGATCAAACTTTTCGACGTGAGGGGGATAGACTACATGGGCCCCTTTCCTTCTTCATATGGTTTCTCCTACATTCTGGTTGCAGTAGATTATGTCTCGAAATGGGTCGAAGCTATACCCACAGTGTTTAGCGATTCCAAACCAGTCTTTAAGATGTTTAAAGATATCATTTTTCCCAGATTTGGAGTCCCCCGAACTGTCATATCCGATGGAGGGACCCATTTTCTGGAACGAAGCTTTAAAGCCCTCTTAAAGAAATACGACGTTAACCATAAAGTTTCCACGCCTTACCATCCACAGACCAGTGGTCAGGTTGAAGTTTCAAATAGACAACTGAAGGCAATCTTAGAAAAAATAGTCAATAGACACCGCACTGACTGGTCCATCAAGCTTCCTGATTCCCTTTGGGCTTACCGAACATCTTATAAAATACCAATCGGGACAACCCCGTTCCGTTTGGTATACGAGAAGTCATGTCATCTTCCAGTGGAACTGGAACATAAGGCTTGGTGGGCCATTAAACAACTGAATTTTGATTTCAAAAGTATCGGAGAAAACATAAAACTCCAACTACAAGAGCTAGAGGAGCTCTGAATGACCGCATATCAAACTTCCAGGATTTATAAACAACAAACCAAGATGTGGCACGACGGTCATCTAAAAAGGAAAGACATCTCCATTGGTGATAAAGTCCTCCTTTTCAACTCCAGGCTCAAATTGTTCCCCGAAAAACTCCGCACAACGTGGTCCGGGCCTTTCACCATCAAACATATATACCCGACTGGAGCTGTCATAATTGTTGATGACAATGGAGGAGAAAGGACAGTCAATGGCCATCGACTGAAAAAATACTATACTCCAACAGATAAAATGTCGAGACAGACTATTAAGATCAGAGACACCACAACATCATCATAACTACATCAAAACCTCGTCAAGCCAGCGACGTAAAACCCAGGCGCTACTTGGGAGGCAACCCAAGATCTGAGCATCTTCTTTTATCTTTTGTTCCTTTAGTTACTTAGGTTTATCTTCTGAAAATATAAAATTTTATATAACCAAAAAAATTATAAAAATATAAAAATCAAAATAACCTTAGCCCCCCCAAACGGTCCTGAAACCATTTGGAGCCAAACGGTCTCGAAACCGTTTGGAGTCTAAACGGTCGCTAAACCGTTTGACCTTGGGATTTTGTAAAGTCAATCCTGAATTCTATAAATACAACCCTATCCCCTCTCCTTTTTCTTTCTTTCGATTCCCGAACTTCCTTAAACCCTCGCTCGCGCTCCCTGGTCCCGCGCAACCTTTGACGCAAGTCTTCTCCATTGTCGTTGCTCCATCTTCCGCACGTCTTCATGACGATCATGACTCGGCCGCTGCTGCATTTCCTTTCACCGTCGTCTTCCTTACCCACAACTGCAAGGTAGACGAGCCACCATTGCTGACGATTGCAACTCCACTGCGGCTCCCTGTTCTATCGCACCATCGTCCTTTTCACCTCTGCCATCGTATTTACCATCGCCAACATCTTCGGTGCCACCGCGACACCCTGTTCATAGCCGTCCTCATCCTTATCATCGCCGCCTTCATTATCATCGGCCGCTCCCCGATGCTTCACCTTCCAAACGGTCTTCAAACCGTTTGGAACCAAATGGTCTGCTAACCGTTTGAGACCAAATGGTCTCCAAACCGTTTGGGTTTTCAAAACTACCTGCTTTTCGTTAAAACATGAAAATATATAAACACATACAAAATCAAAAAATTTCTCTTTTATAAACTTTCTATTCTAACACATGCATTTCCATTTTCAGAAATGGCTTCACCAGCAAAGCAACCCACTGGAACCGAAGACGCTCCCTTCTGGACAAGGGAGCAACTAATAGAAAGTCGTGCCAAGCTCCAAACGATCATCGATAACTACAATGAGACTGGAAAGGCCCAACCAAAGGTCAGCATCATAGCGGTCTTGTGTGAAATCGACCGCATGAACGAATGTTTAACTAAGGAGCCTGAAGAAGAAGTGGAAACCATTTCTTTCAGTGATGACGAAGGCTCTAAATACAAGCCACTTTCCGAGGTCGAATCTTCCGCTGAAAAGTCAAAGGGGAAATGAAAGGTCCACGAGGCTGCGACTGAACTACCCCCAAAAAAGCGGGCAAGGAAGCAAGTCCGCCCCGTTACTGCTAGGGAACAAACCCTTGCAAAGTCTGTCCCAACACCCGCCACTACCACCCCTACCACCCTTGTCTTCTCAGTGCTCACCACCACCGCACCACCACCAGAAAACCTCTACATCCACACCCTCCCCTCCCTCGACAAAATACTAAAACCAACAAAGTACGTCTGCTCACGCGTACTACTCAAGATGGGGATCTACGACAGAATCCTCACCATGCTAGACAATGCCAATCTCGCCAGACTATGCTTCATCACCAAAGAAGCAGTGGACATTACGCACCGAGCAAGGGACGGAGGTGACCGCAGGCTGGTCACCAAACTCTTTGGAAATGACGTCGTTATAACAGAAAATCTTCTGAACAAAATTTTCATAGACAACCCGGACCAGCTCAAAAAGGCCCAAGCTGTTGGCACGGACAACTCCCAATTCAATAGACACAGCTTCTGGAAGACCCTAACAGGGATCCCCGCTTATGAGGCAAAGACATGCAAAGCCTCCAACATTCAGTCTGGGTTCGTGCGCACGCTTCATAAAATCCTTACCAGTGCACTGTTCCCCAAAACAGAGGGAGGCAATGTTATCACTTCCGACCTTTTTCTCCTATGGTCCATCTTGCAAGGAAAGTCGGTCAACATCGGATGGCATATGATACAAAAATTCTCAGCCTACGCCATAGGAAAAGAAATCTGCATGGGCGGGCACATAACTTCCATCATCAAATATCTCAAGATGGACATATTGCTCCCTCAATGCACGAAGATCAAGGGCGACATCCTTACCAATGAGCAAACTCTGAAAAATTCCTATATTATCAAGGAAAAGGATGCAAAATTACACTACATTTTCTTCCCAACAGTCCGATCTACCAGGACTCTGCTACCGCTCCCGGAGCTAGCCGATTACGACAAGGACAAACTTCTCTTCACTGACGAAGAGATAACCAAACTCCTAGCTTCCATCAAAGTACAAGAAAAGACAACCAAAGCGGGATAGACGGAGCTTAGCATAACCACCCCGACAGCTAGGATAATAAAAATACCAGTAAAACGACCATCTAAGGTATGTTTACAACCACCACAGCTGTCGGGGACACCAACATCAAAGCTACAACCGGAGACAGAACGCCCCTCTCTGGAGGAACCAATCACTACCTCTTCGATAGACTCATTCATCATGAGCCTACATGATGAGCTCACCACCACCACCCCCACCACACTCCCATCCACCACCCTCCCACCATCTACCACCACCCCACCTCCCTCCACAACAATCCCTCCACCCACATCCTCCACTTCCCCATCTTTCTCCCCGAGCACCCCCTTTTTCGCTCCAACACCCGACTTCACATTCTCCGCTCCCGTCTCCACCCTCTTTTCCTCAACTTTTTCACTCCCTCATATCTCACCCCGCCATTTACCATTCCCTTCATCCGCCACCACCCCAACACCACTGGTGACTCCATCTCCGGTCACCACGCAGTTCACGGGACCATCACCAATGTCTCCTTTGCAAAGCACTACCACCCTTCCACCCCGACCCCAACCATACCACCCTTCCGCATCTGGGGTCCCTTTTTCAAATGTCGGTGAGGAATTCGGACGTCAATTTGACACCATCTGAAACCTCCTCACCGACCCATCTAATATAATGCAATCTATTTTTTCATGTGTGCAGGGAATTCCTCAACAGGTCGCCAAGTTCAACGAGCAACACATCGCTTTACCAAGCATTCTCCAAAGCATTCAGCAACGATAGGATGTAGTAACCAAGCAAGTCAATCATATCTATGACCACTACAAACACTTGCCCGAGCTGGTCCTTGGAGTAAAAAGTCAACATGAAGCACTGGCTAAGTAAGTTGATAGGATCTCTACGCAGACTCAACCTCTACCTGAGACCCTACGTGAGCTTAAGTAGCAACAAACTTCTTTAAGCACGTGCTTGGATGACATCACCAACACCCTCACACAGCTCCACAGCCACCAAGAGGAGTTAGCAAACACCGAGATTAACCAATTACACACTCAAGTAACAGATCTTACAGCACGCCTCCTCTCTACCGAGGGATGATACTAAGATCTAAAGGAAACACATGACACACTAGTCGAATCCCACGAGCATGTGAAAGTGGTGTTTGATGAGCTACAAGCAACCCATCGACAGTGCAAGAAGCCTCCACAACCGAAGCCAGCATACAAAGAGGAAGACGACGATGATGATGAAAACGATAACAATGATGAGGACTCTGACTCCTCGGCTAACTCCAATAATACCACCTCCTCAGATGACCAACCTGATGACCCAAGCAATGCCGGGGAGGGCACAAGCTGAGGAGCTGCATCAAAACAAAAAGATCACCATGACGGTGATAAAGATCCCAAATCCCCGACTCACATTGACAATGTTAATATGTCTTACGGGGATCAATTCCTTGACTACTCCGCAATGGGATCTCTGGGGGAATATGCTAAAGAAGCAGCCTTTGCTGAGTTCCAACAATGTCTACTCAGAACCAGCACAAGTCAACAACAAGAAACATCAGCGCAACATCTTTCCCCACCAGACCAATCGGTGGTCTTTCCCCCGGAACAAGAAGATGTAGAAAGAGTCAGCTTGGATACAGATGAAGATCTGGAATTAGCTTCTGACTCAGTCAAAGACGAAGATCTGCAGCAATATATCGACAATCTAGAGCAAACTTCCCCCCTCCCTCCGCAAGAGCTACCCCCGCCACCACCACTACCGCACAAAATGCATGATCTTGATATGACGGCCATCTCTACTCTCGACGCTCAAGACATCTTCATCCTTAATACTATAGTAGATGATTCCAAAGACGGGGGTGACTTTATCTACCAAAATATAAAGACTCAGCGAAAGTTGACACGTGAGGACTTCCGCTCCATCCTTCAACCACAATGAACGGTGAAGATGACAGTCTTCCGTGTCCTCCTCGCCAATTCTATCGAAACCTATAGAAGCTCTCGACGACAGCAACCCGTTCTAAACGCATTACCATCTCTAGCAATGAGCCTTATTTACAAAAAATTACAAAGCAAATCAATCAAACAGTTGCAGAGGGGAATTGCAAGGAAGGCACACTACATTACCGTGCCCTTCCAACTCTCTGGTCACTGGCTGCTTATGATCGTGGACACCGCGGCCCGAGACACTAAGGTGTACAACTTTTGCACCACTGAACTAAGAGCCAGAATAATCAACTTCACTGGAGCAGAGGCTGGGGAGGCCAGATGCATACCATTCCGGCTCCTGAAGTTGATTTGGGTTGCTTGCCCATCCCTCTGCAATAATTGGAACCAACCTTGGTTCCAAATCATCAACCCCCAAGCTCAAACTCAAGAAGGTTCTAGAGATTGCGCTTTCTACGTAATACGTCATATACAAGCGCTCAATCAACAAATCCCTTTTACCGGTTTAACCACAGAAGATTTCCATTCTCTGCGAGGTCATTATGCCATGGAGTTAATATGTGATAGACGGTTCTTCAAGGACCCAACTATGGCACCTAACAACGTTCCTCGCTATCTCTTTTCGGCCATCCAACATCCTCCAAAACAGCCATTCAGGCAAACAATAAAGGAGTTGGAGAAACAACAGCCCGCCAAGGCTCCTGAGAAGAACAAATGGGACCCTTACTCTTTCAATCTAACGGATGATGAAGGATTTTACTGAGTTGCTAACTGGGGCGCCCATCAACAGATTATCTTCACAAATGGACCCCCTATCTGCCATTTCACCTACATTCCCCAATTTTGACCTCAGTGCTTGCAAACGTCTCTCTGACAATGAACTTCGTCTCATCAGGTCAAGGCTTTATGTCGAGAAAGATGACCTCATTTTCATGTCCGGTGACATTCTGGTCATGGCAGACACACTACGAGAAACTGTACAGCTAAAAGGGTCTCTCTCCGTAAGCTTAATGGCTGCTTATCAATTTCTTCTTGGACAGAATCACCCTACAACCTATATGGCATCCCCCTACATGAAGGACGATCTACTAAAGCTAAAGAACTTCGGAACAACTGAGGCACTCATCTCCTTCTTACAACATACGACCCCGAAGTTCATCATGCTCCCTTTCCTTCATTTAGAACACTGAATGTTGTTGGCAACAAATCTTCATGAAGGAACAACAATCATATACAACAGTTCTGATAGCCAGTACAATCCAGATCAACAACATTACACTACGACATCAAGAACGCCTACGGAGGAGGTGACGAAGGAGTGTGCTGACCAACTTCATGTCCTTCTCAGCACGCATACATGGGCATACAATAAAGAACACTTTCATCGCCCCGCCCTCAGCCACAAGTGCCCACAGCAGCTCTGCGAGTCAAACGATTGTGGTTTCCACGTCCTCTACTGGATACACACCATCATAGCACTTGGAAGACCAATAGAAGACATGACAGAAGCGAATTATCACATGTTATGAGGGAAGTTCACTGCTAATCTCCTCCACACACATGGCGCCAATAAAGGACTAACAGAAGCCTGATGCCCTTTTCCTTGTACTACTCAAACTATCACTTTGACACTCTGCGAACAGAGTGAGTGATAAGTTAGGGGGGGTACACTGGACAAGGGTGAGGTATCATTTTCAACATCCTTCTGTCTATACCTTTTCTTTCAATTTTGTTCCTTTGCGCATTTGATTTTTGGTTTAAAATAATTTCCCATTTTAAAATAGACCCTGCACATAAAGAAAAAAAAACATCCCTTTTTGGAACAAAGTCACCCCCAGCTAACTTTAGAATCAAGTTAGTCCTCAAAAGTAATAACAAGAATAGCACTTAGACATATAATGGCGACTTAATAATTTCTCTCCACTCTTGATTTTCATGATTTTGTTTCACTTCTACATCCAACTCTCCACAGGTCAATATCAAGGCCGAAATAAGCCAAGCACTCTCAAGGATGAGAGGGGCATCAGGTGACATCCAAATCAAGTAGTCTCGCAAGTGGACCGTTAATAAGAAACCAAATAAGTGCATGTCGAGAAACCCTAAGAACAGCTTTCCTCTCTTCAAATAAAAGAGGCATGGCCGCCCAAAATAATTTCCCTAAAAACCCCAAATCCTAAGCTTGTGAGTTTATGAATAAAAGCCAGAGAGTTGAATAAAACTATGAGAGTTGTGCCATAAATAAGGATCTATATAAAGAACCAATGAAGGTCTCACCCGGCTGGTACATTCAGTTGCCCTCAAAAAGGCAGATGTGTCGTGCCCGGTAGTGAAACCCTAAGGTATCTAAATATATGAAAGGCTTATAAAGGACTCGCCTGGCCGGTACATTCAGCTGCCCTCACGAAGGCAGATGTGTCATGCCCGGTACTGAGATCCTAAAAGCATAGACAACCCCTCCCTCGCTTGAAGGGGGAGTTACACATCAAGCCTTTAGCCAACCCTCATACCCACTAAAGCTCCCGGTAGGTTTTTCAGAGAGGTATAAAGCTGATTAGAGTCAACGACATGCATAGAATAAAAAGTGGTCCCAATGCAGGCTATGAGATATGGAAGAAACCAGAGACCCAATACCTGAAAGAGTTAAGGCAAGCAATAAGACCCGATACGACCTTAGGAGAGCTCGGGTTTATAATTGAAGCAAGAGCATGGAAATCTTAACTAAATAAAATTGCATGGCCATTACATGCCTCATCTCTATCTAACTTGAGGACAAGATAGACTCTAAGTTAGGGGGGGGTGATAACCTCCAATTTTGTGATGTTATCTTAATAATTTTCTTCAATTTTCCTCACTCTTTCTTAGATAAATTAGTTAGAATCCCTAGCTATCCCCTTTTATTGCAAATATACTGTTAGATTAACGTTTCTCCTTTTTACTTATAGAAAAAGACACAAAGAAATCATAAAAGACTCATATGGTCCCAAGACCGCATGGACTCACACGGTCCCAAGACCGCATGAAGCCAACCGGTCCCACGACCGCATGGACTCACACGGTCCCAAGACCGCATGAAGCCAACCAGTCCCAAGACCGCATGGACTCACACGGTCCCAAGACCGCATGAAGCCAAATGGTCCCAATACCGCATGGACTCACATGGTCCCAAGACCGCATGAAGCCAACTGGTCCCAAGACCGCATGGACTCATACGATCCCAAGATCGCATGAAACCAACTGGTCCCAAGACCACATGGACTCACACGGTCCCAAGACTGCATGAAGCCAACTGGTCTCAAGACCGCATGGACTCACATGGTCCCAAGACCACATGAAGCCAACCGGTCCCAAGACCGCATGGAGTCACAAGATCTCAAGACCGCATGAGTCCAAACGATCTCAAGACCGCATGGAGTCACACAATCTCAAGACTGCATGAGTCCAAATGGTCTCAGAGTCCAAACGATATCAAGACTGCATGGAGTAACACGATCTCAAGACTGCATGAGTCCAAACAGTCTCAGAGTCCAAACAGTCTCAGAGTCCAAACGGTCTCAAAGCCCAAATGGTCTCAGAGCCCAAACGGCCTCAGATTCCAAACGGTCACCGTTTGGACCCAAAACTGCCCAAACCATTTGGACTTCACTTGAAGCCTATAAATAAGACCAAAGGGGTCCTCCCAAGACATAAAGTTTTCAGACACGCAGAGGCTGCCTCTACTACTCCAGAGCTATTCCAACCTCCATCCTCCACCCAAAGGCTTCTGGTCTGAGATCCACACTCCATCCTGAAGCTGCTTTCTCTCTCTTCGCCAAAGAAGGTGGGAAGAGAAGAACTCATCATCGAGCAACGTATGAAGTTTGAAGACTGTCACTCTCTCTCTTCCCAAGGGGTTGACTTTCCTGTCTCCTTCGTGGGGATGACGTTCTCTCTCTCTCTTCTTGCCTCCTTCTTTGTCCTAGCTATGAGTGAGTAGTCTCATTCACTAAGGTGCGGGGAGTAGCCCCGCTACCCATGTTTTCATTTCATGTAATGTAATCCATAGTTTTCAATATAGAGATGCTTTCTTTTCAGTTCAACATCAATCGTTTAATGAATGCATGTTGCTTGATCACCAACTTGTGTTATCTGTTATCTTTTAGTATGAATTGTCTATGTTTGTACTATCAGATTCGAATCTCGATTGAATGTTGGTTCTTGATGTGTGTATCCACCATGCATCTAATTCGGTGTCTAGGTGTGTTTTCAAGAAGTGGAGTAAACTCACATCCATCGTTGTACTTTCATACTATGAAATGGAATCAGTTGACGTATGAAAGTACAACCTTGGTAAGCCGAGGAACACACTTTGTGAAGGGAATGATGTAAAGTAGGTGACCATTCATTCGGGGATGGCTGGCATTGCAACATTCCCACACTTCTCGTAGTTAGTTCTCCGAAAGGAAACTAAATCTACAAAGATACTAACTGTTTAGACTCTTATTGTAGGCTATGTTTTATGTTGCATGTTTTGATCCATGTGTAGTGGCGGTGAAAGCCGATCACATCCTAGTGGTTTCTTATCATTGTTGACATCCTTAAGTTTACTTTCTCGCTTTACTTTACTTGCATTCAGTTTAAGAAAACCAAATCAATCTTTTGAGCTAGATACCAACTCCTAAAGAGATTAAGTGAAATTCTAACATTTTCCATCTTGTTGCTCCCAACAAGACCATTGTCCTGTGGATTCGACCCTTAACTATACTACGATAAGACTTCCACGTATCTTAGCATACGTGGGTGGAGCTCTCGATCTAGTATAAGCAAGGCTAAATTTAAGACTTACCGTCTTTAGGATTTTTAGTGGTGCACGCAATTCCACTTGAGTGGAAGCTCCATCATTGAACGCTCGCTAAGCATTCTTATTTTTGTTACCTGGATGGGTATTCCGGATTGTTTCATATTCCTGTTTATCCACCCGACCAAGAGAAAACCACATTTACTTGTACTTATGAAACATATGCCTATTGTTGTATGCCATTTGGTCTTTGCAACGCTCCTGCTACTTTTCAGTGGTGTATGATGGCCATATTCTCTGATTTCATTGAAAATATAATGGAGATTTTTATGGATAATTTTAGTGTATATGGTAATTCTTTTGATCAATGTTTATTGAACTTGTCTTTAGTCTTAGCCCGTTGTAAAAAGGTTAACCTAGTACTAAACTGGGAGAAGTGCCATTTCATCGTACAATCTGGTGTAGTACTAGGACATGTTGTATCTAACAAAGGTATTGAAGTGGACAGGGCAACAGTTGAAGCCATTGAGAAGATGTCTACTCCATCTTCAGTTAAAGACATCTGGAGCTTTCTTGGACATGTAGATTTTTATAGAAGATTCATTAAAGATTTCTCTAAAATTGCAAAATTGTTGTGTTACCTACTTGCAAAAGATGCCGAGTTTGTGTTTGACAATGATTGCCTTACATCCTTTTCTAAGCTGAAAGAGGCCCTCATTTCAGCCCCAATTATTCAACCTCCAGATTGGGATTCCCCTTTTGAGCTAATGTGTGATGCAAGCGATTATGCAGTAGGGGTTGTTCTAGGATAGCGGAAAGACAAGAAACTCCATGCCATCTATTATGCAAATAAATTCCCTGATGAAGCACAGATCAACTATACAACCATGGAGAAGGAAATGCTAGCCATCGTTTATGCTTTTGACAAGTTCTGACAATATTTGGTGGGATTAAAGGTGATTGTATATATTGATCATGCCGCCATAAAGTATTTGTTGAACAAGAAAGATGTCAAACCACATCTTATTTACTAGATTTTGCTTCTAAAAGAATTCGGTCTTGAGATCTGAGAAAAGAAAGGTACAGAAAATAATGTTGTTGATCATCTTTCTAGACTAACCATAGAGGCTGGAGACCCATTGCCCATTGAAGATCATTTGCCTATTGAAAAACTTTATGCGTTGTCATCTACTCAAGAACCATGGTTTGCAGACATCACCAACTTTCTTGCTACTGGACAACTCCCACCTGATTTGACGTATCAACAAAAGAAGAAATTCTTTCATGATGTGAAATTCTACTATTGGGATGATACATTGTTATTCATGCATGGAAGTGATGGAATGATCCGCCGGTGTGTTGTTGAAGAGGAAATCCCAAATATTATTGTTGAATGTCATGCCTCACCTTATGGAGGACATTTCAGAAGAGAGTAGACTACTTCTAAGATACTACAAGCTGGTTTTTATTGGCCCACATTATTCAAAAACATCAATATATTTGTCAAATCTTGTGATAGATGTCAAAGAACACGAGGTATATCCCGTTGTGATGACATGCCTCTCAACTCTATCTTAGAGGTTGAGGTATTTGATGTATGGGGAGTGGATTACATGGGACCATTCCCATCTTCTTGTGGATATCAATACATTCTTGTTGCTTGTGAATATGTGTCCAAATGGGTTGAGGCCATTCCAACACAAGTGCCAGATGCTAAATCAGTAATTAAGCTTTTTCAAAAGATTATTTTCCCTCGGTTTGGAGTTCCTCATGCCATAATTTAATATGGAGGCACACACTTTGTTGAAAAACAATTCAACAACCTCCTCTCTAAATATGGTGTGACTCATAAGATCTCTACACCCTATCATCCTCAAACATCTGGGCAGGTAGAGGTTTCAAACAGGCAGCTAAAGAATATTCTTGAAAAGATTGTTTCTAGTTCAAGAAAATATTGGGCCTTAAAGATTGACGACGCATTATGGGCATACCGCACAGCTTATAAGACCATCATTGGGACTACTCCTTTCAAGCTAATCTATGGAAAATATTGTCACCTTCTGCTAGAATTGGAGCATCGTGCTTTGTGGACAATTAAGTTCTTGAATTTTGATATGAAGAAAGCAGGAGAGAAACACTTTTTGCAGCTGTAGGAACTTGAAGAACTCTACCATGATGCTTATGAGAACACAAGGTTGTACAAGGAAAGAACAAAGGCTTGGCATGACAAGAGGATCCGCAGGAAAGATTTCTAAGAAGGAGATAAAGTCTTGTTATTCAACTCTAGACTAAAGCTATTTCCAGGGAAGCTAAAATCAAGATGGTCCGGCCCGTTCCTGGTGCCAAAAGTTTTTCCATATGGAGTTGTGGAACTCCAAGGAAAAGATGGAAACTTCAAAGTGAATGGACAGCGTTGCAAACTTTATTCTTGTGGAGATGAAGTAGAGAAGGGAGCCTCTTGCTCCCTCCAAGATGCATGAAGAAATTGAAGAGTCTTACTCCGGACTCTAAATGGAGGACCTTGTGGGAGTTGACCTCACATTAGGATAGTTTTCTTTTAAGTTCTTTGAGTAAAAAAAACTCTTTAATTTGGTTAATAAGCATGTCATGGATGAATGTAATAATTTGGACTTGATTGTCGCCATATCTATCTCTGTTTCATGCTGACTGGCTGCTATTTTCTATAGAAATTCCAAAATGCACGGCGTGTCTTTCATTGACACGACGTGCACATCAGCAAAAAATGCACTGAATGATGTTCTGGAAAGTTGCACGTTGTGCATTTCTCAACGCACGTTGTGCACCTGGAGAGCTGCAGAAGACAGAAACTTTCTAGAAAGTTGCACGTCGTGCATTAGTCGATGTGTGCCATGCACCTGGAGTTGCAAATGTGCAAATAAGTTATTGGAATCTTACACGGTGTGCATTTACATCTTGCATGCTGTGCGTCTATCCATCAACTAAGTAGTAAGAGTTTCTGTAAACTCGCACAACGTGCATTAGTAGATGCACGACGTGCATCTGGGTGAAAATGTGCATCCAAAAAGAGAATTCAAGGCAGAACGCGATGTGCATACATGATGCACGCCGTGCATCAGAGCACAAAAGGTAGTTTAAAAAGAGGAAACCGAGGAAGAACACGCCGCGCATATCACATGCACGTCATTTCTATTTTCGTAAAGTTTGGCCAAAAAGGGAAGCACACGACCTAACTTCTCACTTCTTGAGAAATCAGTCGTGCGAGTGAAACCCTAGCAGACGTGTGTCGCCTTTTCTTCCCAAAGCTCATTCGTGAATTGTAAAGACCCAAAGTCTCTACTAATAAACATGATAAACAAAAACACCAAAAGTATGGCAGCGGAAGAATTAAATCTTGACATTATTCAAAAATGTATAAAGAGTACGTTACAAATTTCCCAAATGGGAGTACAACTTTATACAAGCAACTACAAGGATCTAGGTAGAGGAAGACTTAGACTAATGCAACATTGTCTCCAAACAAAACAACTATATAACATAAAAGCAACTATGATCATATACTATATGTTCTTCATCTTCTTATCCTATCCTTAGCCTTGGGTTCACCAAGCTTCCATGCGCACTCTGATCCTAACCTGGATGGTTGGGGTCATCCAGCAAGAGAAAGATAAAAGGTATGTGTTAATAAAAAGGGATAGGACAAATAATAATAAAAAGCTTTGCAATATAAAGGATTCTCCACAATAAGAGATTTCAAAAGGAATGAGGCTAATATATGAATATTCCAATAAATAACAGATCTTGCCACCATTAATCATCACATTACAACAAATATTTGCATGTAGATATATTGGACTAAATTAACTATAGTAGGTTCAAGACACCACTGAGTCATTGACCTAAATATATATTTTGGGTAGAAAAGCACACCCATAGGCAGAAAAGCATGCCTCTGTATATATAAGGGTAGAAAAGCACACCACGGGTAGAAAAGCACACCCTAATGGTTACGCATAAGCGTCTACGATAGCTAGCTAGTCAAATTATCTACCATGCATAAAATAGTGGCAAAATATATCATTCATTAGACATTTGTGTCATAAGACAAGCACAATAACATTGGGGTCATTGGACCCAATTCCACCTGTAAATAATATTCCAAGAGAATCGGATATGTCAAAGTGAAACAAGAGCAAGTATATCAAAAGATGAGACAACAACGGTATTAGAAGCATAAAATAAGTTAGGAGCCAATAAATGCAATTAGAGGGAAATGAGGCTAGCACAATAATGAGTGGGGTTGGGTAAAAGCCCAACTGAAAGTTAGGTAGTTTGCACATTATATATTCCACACATTCATCATAGTTGTTCACATACATAGGGGTCGGATACAAAATAGGGTGCACATACAAAATAGGGCTCACATACCTTAGATATAATACATTACCATCATATCCACCAAACAGATAGTATCCAAAATCCATCCACATAATATCCTAGTTATAAACATAACACATGTATTAATATATATAAAGACATAAGCATAGGAAAAACCCTAATTTTACAAAACTACGATTTAGAGTTCAAAACCAAGTCCAAACGATTACTCATAATCTCCTGATTAAGAAAACATATCTTATTTTACAAAATAGAGTTAAAATGAATTAATTATGTATTTTAAAACATTTACATACTAAAAATGCCATTCAAAGTAAACTTCGGAAAATCCTTGAGAATCAGGTCTCAAAAACCACAAAATCAAATTTTACATTAAAAATCCTTTCCATCGACTATTTATTCATATTTTTATGACAAAGGATCGATTTACTATGAATTAAGTAAATCCGACCAATCAGAAATTAAGAAAAACCATAGTGTGACAGGTATTAAAATCGAAATACAAATTCGATGTAAATTATAGGTGAAAGGACCAAAATGCCCTTGTTCGTTAAATCAAACCAATTAAGCTACGAGGGCAGAGGAGTCATTTGCACCGGTCGATTGCTTTGCATGCGAGAAACAAGATCTTGGGGTGAAAAGTCGATACTGCCCCTGTAAAAAAAACGCTAACGATAGAAGCAGTTGGGGCTCCAGGGTCATTTGATGACCTGGTATGCTCTTCTTCGAGCCATGGCACAGCAAAAGCAACTGGAGTTCGGGCTCCATTGCTCCAGCTCGCAACCCAGCTTGGAGTTGTCAACTGAGGCCGTGGATGAGTTCCCCTCGACTGCTTTAGGCGCCGGCATCGCTGAAGAAACCAAGACAAGGACCTTTGGTGCAGAAGGAACGTGAAACCATGGAGAACCGTCGGAGAACAGAGCAACAAAAACCGGGGTCAACACCGCGAGAAAAACTTCAGATAAAGATCATGTCGTGATCGTGGAGTCGAGACGAGGTGAAAGCACCTTCTTCCGCAGGCGAAGGAGCACCAAAACAGCATAAGGGTTGGCGCCGGCGGAGGTCAAGCCTGTGGTCTATAGGACCTGGCACATGGAGGCACTACGAGCAAACGCGAGGGTAGAAATAGGAAGAGGGGTGGTTGAGGATGCTCACCTAGCGCTCAATTGACCGGAGATGGTTGGAGGAGGGAGCAGCAAGCCAAAGTCGCCGGAGATGAAAGTGGAGTAGGTCGGGGTGTCTCGGGAGTGGAGAGGTGAAATTCGATGAGGAGGAGGAAAGGTAGAAGCCCGAGGGTGCTAGACGGCACATTATATAGTCGGGATGACGGCCGATGGTGCTACTGTGAACGGGTGTGGAGAAGACGTTTTTGGGGGTTTCTCGTATGATGAGGAAATGACGCCAAGTTAAGGCTCAATCAAACCGGCAGCGAGAGACGGAGCCAACGGGACAAAAATCGCAATAAAAGGTGGAGAGGAGAGGGAGAACGGATCGCGGGAGCTCGGCGGTCGGGTCTGCTCCCAGACTCGCGAACGGCTGGAGGAAGGGGATGATCCCCCCTCCATTGGATCGAAGGTCCAACAAGTCCGGGCCGTCAAATGTGAGTCCACTATGGACCCGAGGCGCGTGACAGGTTAAAATAACGGAACATTAGCGTTACAGATGAAATAAATGAAATCAGTTAAAGCACTATATTCATACTATGGTAAAAGCTAATAAAAAGGATTTCAAGGGTCAAATCAACTCCAAATAACACCAAATTTGAACCATAGGCTTATAATGACGAAAACTACAATGCTATGCAATCACTTTCTCGTTTAATGCATAATATGGCCATTAATAAATATATGGCTCATAAAGGAGTATAAAAATACATTAAAATCAAGGAATTATATGAAAAGGCTACTTAATGAGAAACATGTGAGTAAATTCGACATATAAAACACATTAGGGTAAAAATACTCATTACTCAACAAAATAACATATTATTATGAATTAAAATCATATTTTGAGGAGAGAGAAACAATAAAGGTTAATATACACATATATGAACTCAAATACATATTATTAATAATATATTTATCCAAAAAGCTCCAAATAAATATAATCTACTATATTATCCCATAAAAGACCAAATTACAACATTAACCCTAACTTATCACCTAATGTGGGTTATTTGTGCAAACACCCCCTCAATTTACATAAATGAGGGTAAATAGTGATTTCAACATCAATTTGTGCTCAAATTGCACAAGGAGTCCAAAAATGATTATAAAGGATGGGAAATTTATGGAAAAGGTCCAAATGGACTAAAAGGCAAAGGAAAGCTCAAAAGTGGGTAAATTGCAGGGAAGACCTTGAGATTCAGTATGTTACATGCATTCACGCACGCCGTTCCACCCCCTAGCAGCTGTGCACTCTGAGCAGCTTGCATCGTCACTACCCCCGCCATCCATTAGGGAGAGCTCCACCCAAAGGAACCACCTTCTTCTCTGAGATCTCACACCCTATGTGTTGTCGCCACCAGTTCTGCCTCCTCCCTCAGCGTGCGCTGCCAAGCATCTCAGCCGCCGCCCTAGCGTCGAACCCTAATGGCGCTGCAGCTAAGCAACCAACGCCATCGATCCGCCAAACAACAAGAGGAGAATCCCGCCGATCCACTCCATGACTCATCCTCCATGACCAACGCCCGTTTCTCCGTCCGTATCCTCTCTACACCGCCCGACAACAACATCAACTCAAAGAAGCTGACACTGCCACCTTCTTCTCCGCCGAAAACCCTAGCTGCCAACCTGACAGCCGCCGCCTGATTCATTCTGCAATTTATCTATAGGTGCATGCCATGCGCTCATCTTGCACATCGTGCATTCGTCTTCCAGGGCAGAAACAACATCTATGCAGGTGTACGTCGTGACAGCAAATTGCACGCCGTGACAGCAAACTACACATCGTGCATTACTACAACAACATGTCACCTATCAAGAGAAGCACTGGCAGACGCCATGTAGGACCTCCTTCATCCAAAGCATGCCATGCTACAAGTGCAACACCTTCTGAGACGGCACCAGTAGCGTTTGTACCCTCCACTCAATTCCAAGTCACCCCGGAGGAGGATGCAGATTACCAATTCCTCATCACCAGGCGTGTTCTACCTTCCTTCTATGTCTGTGAGGAAACCCTTGACAAGTTGGGTTTCAAAAATGAGGTCCTCAGTTTTCAGAGTAGCAACCTGACTCTTCCACCCGGCCGATGGACATCCCCGACATTGTCAGCCAGTTCTTCCCTTATCAGGAGGGCGGCGACGCTTATTTCTGATCACATCAATGACAGGTACCCAGTTATGAACTCCATAAGTTCGATTGATGCAGTGAGGACACTACTAATTTCAAGCTTAGGGGGAGAAAAACCGGCTGGTAGTTATAGTTTTTCATTCAGCTTTTCTTTATTTGAGTCAGTTGTATCATGTGTTTTCCTTTTTATTCCTTGTTCTGTCCCTTGATGGTAAAAATTAATATGACTTGAGACTATCTTGTTAGAATGAAACCCCCCTTTGTATGCTGGAATTATTCTGGTCCTTTGTGTGTCTTGGCCACATGAAAAGAAAAATCAAGAGCATGTATGAATGAAATGGAATTTGAAAAATCCCCATGTACATGACTTTGCCTTGTGTTTGTTGTTTGAAATCTCAATTTTTTTTACATCCTTGATTTCTCAATACACGTAACAGTTCCAAATTTTGAGCGAATGAATCAACTTGGCAACATTTAATAGAATATGAGATACTCTTGTCAAACCTTTAGTGCATCTACAATAAATTTTTCAGTGAAAAACTTTCAAAAGAATGATTTAAATCTTGCTAGCTTTAACATTCTTGTTGACTCTTTG
Organism: Alisma plantago-aquatica; assembly: GCA_963693085.1. NCBI lineage: Eukaryota > Viridiplantae > Streptophyta > Magnoliopsida > Alismatales > Alismataceae > Alisma > Alisma plantago-aquatica. The sequence continues at coordinate 97,909,695 of OY856412.1, read as the reverse complement.
GTGTTGTACCATCAACAGTTTATCTTGACGCAATAAAAGATGGAAAATGGTCCACATATTATGCTAGCCTAGTGTGAGTCCGATCTGGCAACGATGGTTAGGTGATATGAAAATCAAAAGAGGGTAAAAACAACACCCCGATCGGCTTTCCTCGTGAGCGTAAGCCTAAATTAGAAGTCGAATGCCGGAACCCAAAAATTCCATCATCATATCCTTAAGAAAAGGAGTGCAACTAAGTATTCTTAATGATAGCATTGGTTTCATCATCTTATATATGTACTAGCTGAAAACTTTGTAATGTACATGCACTGATTGTTTGGCTTGATTATCCAAATTCTATTTAATGTTGTCTAGTTGATCATTTCATTTGTTTTGGAACTAACCCTACTCGACTTAATTTCTCTATCTTGGATGTTGAAAATTTGAGATGACAACAAGGAACACAAACACAATGTGCATGGTTGGATGAGCTGATTGCATACCTATCTTCCTTTTAATCCATGCATAAACTTGATTTTTCTTCTTGAATGTAACCCTATTCTTTTTGCTTTAGGACAAGCAATAGTTCAAGCTTAGGGGCATTTTTTGTGTGATTTCTACATCATATTTTCACATACTATCACACACAAATTTGGTTCATTCTAATTTTATTTAGCCTCTTTTCATATTACTTTTACCATCTTTTTGTTGCTTTATTTATCGCATAACTTGCATCGCAGATATGTCCCAAAAGAACTAATTTTAGAGCTTAATTATGCTAAAATAGTAGAATGTATGGCGTGCAGGACAAATGCACGGTGTGCATCACATTAGAAGAAGTTTTGTTTCACCTAGATTGCAGAATGCACGGTGTGTTCGGGCCTCGAACACGGTGTGCGAGTTCCCAGAAATGTACAGAAAAGCATGTGCACAGCGTGCACTCAACTGCACGGTGTGCACCTGGAGCGTCATGCAACCAAGAAAACTTTTGGAAAGTCGCACGGCGTGCATTGCTTATGTGCATGCCATGCGTAGTTCAACCTGGAGCAACCTGTCAGTGTTGGTGCATGACATGCACCCAGATGCACGGTGTGCACCTGACAGTTTCATAAATTTGAAAAATACAAGTTTGTGTTTAAAGGAAGGAGGGAACTTAAGGGGCAGTTATGTTGGGTCGTTTTGGAAGGTTTCTCTCATCCCAAACCAGAGAAAAATAGAGGAGGGCAATTTTGGGAGAGATCTAAGGTGGTTTCTTGGAAAAAGAAGCCATTTCTTCTTCTCCATTGTCTTCTCCAAGGTGCAGTCATGCTTCCCCAAATATGTGCAGCTTCTTGGGAAAGGACCTAGTCTATTTTGGAGTAGCTAAAGAAGGAGAATTTCATCCCCAAGCCGGAATTCCTCCTTCTTGTGGTTACAACTTCAGATCTCTTTGTTTTTCCTCCTCTAAATCATGTTTAGAACTTAATTTTTTGTAACAAATATGCAAGGCATGGTTATGGACGAGTAATTATCTTTTTCTTGGGCATGGGAGAGAAGTTCCCATGTCATATCATGTATGGAACAAGTGATTTCATACTAATTACTATGCTCCTTGTTTTTTCTATCATGAATGTACCAGTTTATTTATCTCTTACATGCATTGTTGGCCACTTTATATGCATGTTTTCTGCATTCTTACACAATCTGAGAAGATAGGTAGGAATGTATGGAGGTACCCTTCTTGGAAACTCTTTCTCTACCACGGGAGTGGAGAGAAATGAGTTGAGGAACAAGTTGTGATCAAAAACAAAATTTGTGCACGAGAGTGCATCTTTGAGTTGTGATTATTGCACTTGCATCGAGAGGTGAAGTGTAACACAACTTTTCCTTTAACAAGGGCTTATGTATGTTTAAATTATCATGTTCCTATGATATGCTATGATATGTGAGTGAAATTCTAACGTCCAAGATCCATTAATATATGAACCTAAACTTTTCTAGTAATCTTTTCGTTGTTAGTTTTAATCTGAATTTTCTGCAATTAGATAAGCTTCACCATCTCTTTTAAACTGATCTAGATTGTTTAACTTTAGCGCTATTGCACTCAATTAATTGCCTAAGCTCCTTGTGTTCAACCTTGACTACAACTACTCTCATATACTTGTGGGATATAGCTAGTTGAGTAAAAGATCATTCTTATGATTGAAAGTCATTAGTGTAAACAACCAATAAGAACCTGATTTTATGGTTTCCAAGCCCTAATTCAATCACCCATGACCATGTTTCCTAAAAAGAAATAAATTAGGGTTTAGGATGGTACTTGAGGTGATAATTAATATAAATCATGTAATTTCAGGAACGTAGGAGTAAAAAAAATTAGAGAGACCAACTTAGGATCTACTTTGCTCCAAGGTAAGCAAGTAATGCCATTATACATATTTACATTGGTTGAGTTGTATGCTATGTATGATTTAGCAATTATGATTTCATTTTCAAGTTTAATGTTCAAGTCATGTTCATCATATAAATTAATTGATGTTTTCTAGATATTATGTCATATGGTTATCATGTTCATTAAGATAAGAGATTATGATTAATGATCAATGATTAATGGATTTTAAAGTTCATGTTTCAAGAGGGAGAAATCCCATAATGTTAAGTTTTAATGATAATGCTAAAGTCATGTTAATGATCGAGTTAATTGGAATTGAATTAGTTTTTATATGCTCCTCGAATCATGGACCTCAAAGGGTCATTATGGGCATTTGTGCCAATTATGGGATTTTATTGCCAAATCATTGACATTCATGTCATTATGGGATTTTCTAGCATTATGGGCTTTCCTAGCAATCATGTGTTCTTAAGTGGGCATCATAGAGAGAGGCATATGTTACTGTTCAATTCTTCATGTTATAAGTATCATCTAATCAAGAATGCTTAAGTCAAATTCATGTCAAGGTTTGCTTTCAAGTCAAGTAAACTTGCTTATTTTTAGTTCTTATAAAATGTATAGTGTCACTTACTGATGTGTGTCTTTCTTTTCTTATGGCCATGGGACGAGATGTCCCTAGATCAAGGAGCAAAGGAAATTGAAGTGAGTGCTTCAAAGTAGAAGTTTCCAGGACTTATCTTGGTGGGGTTCCATCTACACCTTAGAAGATCCAATATCAAGTTTCTAAAGAGAATTATGTCATAGATTTGTTCTACCTTTCATGTAGTAGATGTTGGCTCAAGGATGAGATAGTTTATGGTATAGTTTTCTCTTTCAAATAGAAATGTATGAATCAAGTTTTCCAATAAATGCAAGGTGCTTCATTTATCTTGTTGTTATCCTATATCAAGTTTTGTAATGTTCCTCCAAGCCAAGTGGCCCTTGTTATCGACAACATAGGGTTTGCTTCTTCTATCATGTATGTACTTGGAGGGGCGTTATAGCCTGAGTACCCAGGTTGATAGGTGGACTCTGAGATATCCAATCGCACCCATTAGTCACTGAGAGCTAGATGTGGCTAGGCCCACTTCATACAAGGTCCTACTCATGAATAGGCTTAGGAACCTGGGCATGCTTCTAAGCCTTGTACAATGAGATTGTAGCTTGCTATGATGCTTTTTCATGTTGTGGTACACCTTATGTGGGTTCATGAAATATTAAGATGAATGTGAGATTAAACAAGTGTTTGCAATTATTCAATTATTCATTATATGTTTCTAGATTACTAGTTTACTTTGTGATTGTTTAAGAATGCTTAGTGCTTGAATTACTTTCTATAGTCCTCTAGAATAACGTAATACATATGTTTGTGAATAATTGGTTCCTTTATATCTTGCTTCTATTGTACTTGATATCAGTTGTTTAACAATATATTTGTAATTATATCAGTGATTTAAATAGTTTATTTGAAGTACTCATTCATTGAGCAAGTAGGCTCACCCCTCTATTCATAATTTTTAGGTTATAAATGTGGATTTGAAGAATGGCAATGCCAGAGTAGATCTGTCATAAGAGATTGGTATCAGATTAATCATGTTCAGTTAGTCCCTGTCACTCTAGGTCCTTGAGCTGAAGTGAGAGAGTTGTAAATGATGGTGTGTAACTTTATTTCTTTAATAATAGACAATGTATCTAATTACCATGTCATTTATACATAGAAGTGTGAAAATAGAATGAATATCTAGATATGTATCTTCATTTTTGGCATCAAATTAGAGTAATCAAGTTTTAATTTCCCTTGAAAAGTTATTTATGTGATTGAATGTTAGGAAATAAAGAGTTTAAAAACAAAAGAAAAAGTTAAGGGTGAACTTTGTCTTATGTTTACTCTTCAAGTTATGCCCTAATCTCATGATTAGTGGTAATCGTGGGATGTGGGTGTAACATTGAACCTTCGACGACCACTGAGTTTGGGAGAAGAAAAAGAGTCGACAGTTTGCTAACGTGTACTACTGCAAAAATTTGGGGCCAACTCCCCCCCAGGTTTGTCGGGCAAAAATCTACAGAATCAATGTCTTCTTGAATTTGGTGCCTGCAAGTCCCAAATTTTCTCGTCGGGCAAATTAACCTTCAAAAAGATGCAAATTAAAAAAATTTAAGTGTCTAAAGTTGTTTTGAGTGTATTAAGGCTATAACGACATGAAACTATAGATAAATACTTAGAGTAAATGCCAAAGTTTTGGTATTACCAACCTCCCCAAGCTTAAACTTTGCTTGTCCTCAAGCAAGACTGATCTCAAAGAAACAAAAATATAACATACAAATTGAGTTTGGCGATAAATGTAAAGGTTAGGAAAAATAGTTTAAAGCAACAATTCTCTTAACCTATGTTATTTCATAAGAAACCCCCGTCAATCAAGCTAAACCTTCTAAAGTAACATCAAAGAGCATCTAGGAAAGTTAAAGCAAATTTACTGCACCTATCAAACCCCCATCAATCAAGCTAAACCTTTTAAAGTAATATCAAAGATCATCTAGGAAAGTTAAAGCAAATTTACTATAACCTTTCAGTACTCATGAGGGTTTGAATCAAAATAAATTTGCAGTAAAGAATTGTCACATAGGTGATCATGTAGGTAATGAAAGCGAGTAATGAGCTATTATGATGTTTTCATCCAGACCAATCAGGCACAACATGCCTCCCACTTATTTGGGTCCTAATAAGCAACAAAAACAAGGAGGAAAAAGACTCAAATGACTTCTGAGGATCCTAATCTGCATTAGGTTGGTCAATGTAATGAGCAACACTCCCTATAGTCTGAGTTAGTTGGTTCAAAATAGTGAGACGAACTCCCAGTACTATGCTTGAACCAACCCTGCTACTGTGATGATCTGATAGGTATCCTAGGGGTTCCTAGTGACTCTCTAATGAGTTTTCTGGGTGGCACTAATAGGAATGACATTACCTATTCATGAGCATAGACATACACTGGATGGGCACCATCCTCATATCTCCTAAAAGAGAAAACAAATGCTCATATTTTTATTAAAACTCATGCTTTTATTCTGTGCATTCTACTTTATGGTCTTGGGTGAGAATTATTTTGATATTTTTGGGATTTATGGAAGGCCAAGCCTCTTTTGCATTTTAACTCTTCATTTTTTTATTCAATATAAGGTGAGAGAGTGCACATACCATCAAAAGAAAACTCTTCAACTTGATTATATCTCAAAAACTCATCATTACCTACCACTACCAGTATGAACAATAATTATGATTCAAAAATCCTTAGAGTGGAGGCGAGTTTGTGAATAACATGGATTGAAGTTTTTGATCCAACTCTAGCTCTGTCCAATGGTCATGTATCCTGTGTTTGTCACTTATAACATAAATCAAGGGGATAATGATTTAAATAATGAATAACTTTAGGTTGATTTCCAATCTCAAGTAAAGAGTCAAAGAGCTAGCCAAGCAAGAGATTATATAGTTTAAGATGAAAATATGTGCATTTAGGCATAAAGATAAGAATTTAGCTATAAGATTCAAATAGTCTTAATTGCTAGGATTACAAATTATGCAACAAAGGCCTAAAATGTTTAAATTGTTCTAATGCATGAAATAAATATTCATGTGTGAAAAAATGAAAAGATAGAAGGGAGATAGACCTACCACCCCAAGCTTAAAACTTTGCTCGTCCTTGAGCAAGAACTCAACTTAAGATAGTAGGGAAGGAATGCATGAATGTACAAGAAAATAATTATTAAATTCCTAGTATGATGCATGTATGCTAGGATATAATTAGGTAGTCAGTGGAAAGAAACTATCTAAGAAAGAACATGAAAAGCAGAAATTAAAAAAACAATAAGAAATTACAAAGATCAGATTAGAAATATCAACAAGACATAAACCCAAAAAACAACTAGGTAACCAATACTACCAGAATGGAAACTCGGAAGGAGATACAAAACTGGAACGGGTCTCAGTAGGAAAATGAAATATGAAAAACTAAGAAAATAAATTATGGAACGATACTAAAAATATTGTATGTAAACTAAAATAAAATTACAAGATAAGAAAAGATATTATAATAGAACTATAAAATTACATAACAAACTAAACTTACAAAATAAACTAGAAAGCAGTACTATTGGAATAGAAATTTAGTATAAAGAGAAGAATCACTGCCATAATGGAGCCCGATAGGAGAAGGGAAGAAAAGAAAAAGAAAATTGGTTTAAAAAAATGTCACCATTTCTAGAAAGAATACCAACTTTGATGCATGTCTTTTGCAAGCCAAATCACTAGGAGCAGAAGTCCTAGAGTTTAGGTTCTATGGTTATCAAAACATTTGTGAACAAATGAGTTGAATGAGTAGAAAAGGCATCGATCCCAAGAGACAACAATTTTTAATCATCGATTAAAGCCAATTGTGAAGAATAGAAATTAAATTCTGGTTGAGAGTGATTTTAACTAAAACTAAAATGGGACTGAAAAGTGCATAAATCAAACTAACTAATAAAATCATAAAGAGTACCAGGGCTTGGGGGTTCACCACCAATAACCATGATTTTACTAAATGAATCAAGAACTAAGATTCAATAATCATATCAGGACCATAATGATTTGTGTCCTTTCAGAGCAGAAATCTCACAAGGTCTAGACTTCTGGCAAACCTGTTGACCCTGATGTTTGAGGATCCTAGTTCAATTGTCTAAGACATCTCTATTTGAGATATCATCAAGAAACATGTGGTTTCCATTCCAACATTCAAATGCATGGGTCAGATGATCCCATTTCCCTAAGATGTAACAAACATGTCTAATGGGTAGAAGGATCATAAACTCCATCTACAGATATTGTCAAGAGATCATGGGATCATTCTTATGAGGATGCAAGATCTTGGAACCCATACAAGAATATAAATTATTCTATCAAAAAACATGTATGAGATCAGATGGATAAACAAACAACAATCACAATTAAGGGACTACATGTTCATTCTTATAGGGATGACATATCATGTCACCCGCAATAGTGTATCTATTCAACCAACAATAAAAGTAGAAATAGAAGGAAAGAATTATTTTACTAAAACATTGTAGTCAATTACATAAAATAAGAATAGACTATGAGGCTAGTCCCCATGTCCTAGTATAAAATTACTCAGACATAAGTAAAAAAGAGAATACAAATGGGCCCAAAGGGGAAGATGTTCCTGAAGAAGAGTTAAGTTTTGCTTTGGAGTCCCTGATCACTCTTTTTTGTGGGTTAAAAGTGTAAACATGATTGTTCAGTCAAAGATATCAGATTTTAAATTTATACCAACTAGAAGACACGTCTACAACTCAATACAGAGTATGTTGCAAAAGCACGAGATCAAACACAGGGATAAGTCAGAATAATAGAATAAAAATGAGGGATCTTGGCTTAGTCTAGCCTAATCGAAAGAGTGAATTCATTGGTGTTCTAATTAAGGAATGAGTTAATCTAATTGAGTAGTAAAATCTAAGTTTATAGAAAATAAAAAGGAAGAAATAAATATGAGTCGTGAAATGAAGACAAAAGATACTTGGATTGGGTTTCACCAATCAGACCATCCACAACCACATAAAACCTTCACTTCTATTTTATACATGTTTTCTACTCATTTTCCCAGAAGCCATAAGCAATTATCTTTTCCTTCCTTCTCTCGAGATCCATACAAATATCTATGTAACAAAGTTCTCTCTCATGAGGTAATAATTGGAAGATCAGGGAAAAATAATATGTCATTTACGATAGGAACTTCTCACTCTCATGTATCATTACCATCTTATAATCCAGATCTAATTGAAATCATTCTCTTGAACAATATTCGTATCATACGATATAAGAGGGTAGATAATCATCAACCAAAATAGTCAATAAGAGCATAGGAACAAAACTTTAAAGAACATATGCCATAAAACCGAAACATGAACAATTACATGGCTCGGAGGGCCTAATGGCTACCCCCAACCCAAGCTGAACATGACAACAAAGAAAAACATATTACATCTTGAATAAGTCATGATACTAAAAGAAGAGGGAGAGGATGATACAAAGGTACATCAAGTGATCGATCTACCAACCTTTCAACTGATCAGGCTGAGGTCGAAAGCTAGGTCGACAACTCTCCTCCTCCCTTGGATATTGACTGGTCACAGCTGATCCATTTGATTGTTGGTGGGAAAGTTCCTTGAAGGAAGTGGTCGATAGATAGGTCGACAGAACTAGACTAATCGACAACCTTCCTCCTTGGCTCTGTAAATTGGTGGAAGTGTTTGGGCTTTTTGCTTCCACGGGTTCAAGATCGTTCGAGGTGAGACCTTGGGGTTCTACTTCTAGGATTTTACTTGTTGATGTGCATGACAACGATAGCCCCAATTCTTGTGTCGACACTGATGATCAATAGATCGTTTACTTGAATAGTAATTTTCGATCAACAAAAATGTTGATCTTTTGTAGGATGACTCATCGACATAGTTTTAGAGGGATTTCAATGATGTCGGTTGGTGTGTCAACCTGGTCTATGATGTCAAGTCCCTCGATAACATCATTGTGAGTCTTTTCCTTGACAATATTGTCAAGGAACGTATTCAATAGTTGGGTCTAGATAAGAATCTACCAGTTCTTCTATCGAAGAAGTAATCTTTTGATTTGACCTCAAAAAGGTTTACCATCACTTCCAGACATGTTTATGCTTTAATTCCTCGATAGTAGTTACTCGACAGGTTGTGGTCAAGGTCCTTCTTCTTGATGGTGTGATGTTAGACTCCTCTATTAGTCATATCTTGATAGTCTTCTGTCATTTTTTTAGGGAAGGATTGTCTATCGACGTTCCTTGTCGAAAATAATTTGGAGAGTGTTGAGAAACTCCTTATATTTCATCTATTTAACTGGTTTTGTACCAAGTTCCTTCAAATATACACAAAAATAAATTAGAATCTAACAATTAATGAATAGAAGATAAAATAAGTAAAGATCATCATCTATTTGTTATTCCTAAGGATTTTTTTATGAAAAAGGCTATCAAAAGTGCATCGAAACTTATGTTATCAACTCCCACAAACTTATAATATTTCTTGTCCTCAAGCTAAGAAGGTTATTACCAAAGTAGGTAAAATCCATATTTTACTGAGAATGAAATTTATACAACCCTCTTATCAAAACCTTTCATTTTTTTTATATAATGACCTATCATATCAAGAACATTAATTTGCCAAAAGATTTTTCTTAAAAAAAAATTTGTTCTTATCTTTGGCATATTTATCACTTTCAAAGTAGATTTCGCTCTCATCAAAGTATTAAATGGAAGAACTTGGTAAGAAAAAAGTTTTAAGGGTATTCCTTTCTTCCTTTTGTATCATTCAAGTACAGGTCTGTTAAAATGGGAAAATGATCCATGCATTCCAAACTAGTTGATTTTAGAGAAGTGATTGCACACCTAAGTATCATGCCTCGAATTTCAATACCTTTAAATGAACACCACTATAATTGAGGTAATGTTTCACAGACTAATAAAATCAACATATATGTGTTTATGCGAATAGAAATACATCATTCTAGTAGCTCTTTTTAATGGCAGACTCTCTGATTCTTTTCACACTCTCTCACTCTTTTTGGGATTTTTCTTAAAATGATTTTTTTAATGATAAAATGAGGTAGCTTTTTCTTTATTTTTTTGAAAATATACCTGGGATAAGATATCAATATTTTTGAAAAACCTTTTGATGCCCTCTTGAAGTTAAAATCAAAATAGAGGAAAAATTGACATTTTGCATAGAGAAAAGCATAAATGCAATATCAATAACAAAAGGATTCATCCTATGATTTCTTTTCATTTTGCAAAAAGATATAGTCTGCAAAGAAACTAGATTCTCTATAGAGGGAGTCATCCATCATCTACATCTTCAAGACTTTATACATGAAAATTGAAAATTGTGATGGAACATAAAGAAATTATGAAAGCATGAAAAAGAAAGAAAGCATCGTTTCTGATACTAAGATACCTATTTCACTGTGTTACACCTACAAAACTTACAACACTCATTTTCCTCAGAGTGTGAAAAAGAAAGAAGGAAAATGAAAACACCTGAGATGTTCAGTGGAGATCAATTGTTTCCCATGGAGATTCTAGCATCATCATGGCGTAATTTCCATGGAGGCAATGCTAGTTATCATTGCAAGCTTCTTCAACCGTAGCGTGTAGCACCCCAATGGTGTATATCCAGAGAAAAACATAGAAGCCACAGTCATTGGATAGATGACATTACTGAGGACAATGATGGCAAAAGTGTGGGATCTTCCCCTGTTTGGGCTCCCGAGAAGCATACCGACTTCCAAATTCTCTGATCAATGGAATGAGGGCTTTGGTACATATCTCAGCAATACTTTCATGCTCAATGCAAACTAGAACAGTATAGTGAGGACCTTCAATATCAAAAGAAGCATCAAAACTATTATGAAGGACCACTTCCCATTCATGAGTGAAGATGATAACTAAAGTCCAATGAGCATCATGAATTATCAATATAAAAATATAGCAAGGAATGGAATCATGTAGGTGGTGGATAAGTAGGTTTTTTTTACCAGAATTAGTGCATTTGTAGATATCATTGATAAGATTAGGACCAACCATATATACATAATTGACATTTTGGGAGACAAGCGACTGATAAGCTACCATAAGGCTATGGGATAGACATCCACGGGGTTGGAGAGTCTCAAGGATCTCATCTTGTGTAACAAGTAAATCATCTTTTCTAAAAATGACTGAATTTCCTCCCTTATGGAGTCACTTCATTAACATCACTAGTTGAGGATATTAGAGCTCACAATAAGAACTATGATCAAAAATTTCAAAAGTAGGCTCTATGGATAACACCAGACCATATATAGGTAATGGTTCAGGCTCATCCAAGAAGTCTAGTATAGCAGCAGCCTCCTTAGCCTTTGTTGTTGCTACGACAGTGACAGGAGGATTGGTGACTATTTGTGATGGTGGTATTTTCCCTTTCTATGCTTCTTCTCGTTGTAGAGCATTGCAGAAGGGTTCTTTTTCTGGTGGTGGAATTAACGGGTAAAGATCCTATAAATTTTCTGGGAGGTCTAGATTTTGAAAGAATCTCTTGTCATGAATAACTTCCATGACATATATTCTAGGAAATGGAATGAAGGTAGTGGGATATAGCCCAACTACAATGATTTGTAGATTCAGAGCCTCCATCACAAGCCAGAAAATGAAGGCACTATCATTTTTGTCTGGATTATGCTGATGGAGAAGTGGCTCGATTACGTAACTTTTCCAATTGGGATGGTAGTAAGAAACTTTGTGGATGACCTGCTGGAGTCTGATAGGGATGCAGGGTAGCTTTTCAACATCTTGGTTTTAGAAATGCATATCTAAATTCTGAAGTGCCTCAATGCAAGGGTTAAAGAGTGTGACTTGGCATTGCACCAGATCTACGACATAGAGCAGGCATAAGCCACGAAAATGAAAGGGCAGGAGTACAACTCTGGTTTTTTTGATCTCTAGTTTATCTTCCAGTGTTGTGATAGTTGGAGCATCCATACGTTTCTGGAATAAGCAATCATCTAGGGAAGGTGTTGCATCATAATATGGCCACTCCTTATTATTGGAAAATACATCTTCCTAAATTGTTGATGCTAGAACTGTAAACATGTGTTTGGTAATGATAATAGGGATACAAAAGACATTGTGAAAATCTTCTCATGATAGTTTTATGGGACCATTATTGTAAATAATTATTCTTCCAGTATGATGGTCCTCGAACACATATTGTAGCACAAATATATCTTGTACATGTTATCCTTCCAAACAATCAGGATCAAGGTCGCTCATCTTGGAAGGCATCAGAGGCGAAAAAGGTAGTTCTGGTTCAGAAAAAATTGGAGTGGACAATTTTTGAGGTGTTGTAGATAAAATGGCTGACAAATCACTATTATCTTCATCAGATGATGCACGATCATTATCAGAAGGATTGCCAGCATCAACTTCAAGATCCATACAAGTAGACTCTAGACACGTCTTCCTCAAAAGTGTGGTAGTTGTGGAGGACATAATAGGACTCAAGATGAGTACAGCTTCATCCAATTTCTATATCATATCATGATCGATCGAACAATAGGTGATTCTGGAGTGGAGGTGTGTTGTCAAATGGGTGGGAATGAATATCCTCTAATGGGCTCAAAATGGGTGCAATGTTAGAGGGGGGAAGTCTTCCCAGTTGTAATAGAGGGATATATGGAATGTTGTTTGCTAAATATTGATTCAGATGCATGGGAGGTAGATTCATAAATGGATTCAGCAATATGCTTTGTTGAGCTATGGTGAACATCGTTACTCATTGTGTTTGAAACATATGAGTTGCCTTGAGAAGATGGGGAAGATGATGCTTCAGAAGAACGAGCATGATAATGATGACGTTGATCACAACATAGTGTGCGTTGTTCTTCTGTATGATGTTAGGCATTAGTCTTTTCCCTCTATATGGAGTAAAATTTGATGTTGAACCATAAGTATTTCATCCATCTTGCATTCTAATCTATACTACATTAAAAAGAGCGAGTTTGTTGTATTAATTACCAGTGTGCCATTTTCATTTTTCAGAAAATGCTCCAACCAATCATGTTGCGGCTTTTTGAACTGGTGTTCTCTCCTTGATTCTATATTTTCTCACATTTTTTCACTGTTCTTTTCTATTTTTCAAAACTAAAAAGAAAGTTAAGAAGATAGCGGTTTTCTTCCCACCACTCTCAGATAACAAAACATGGATGAGTGGAATTAGCAAAACATAGGTGAATTGAATTGACGGACAATGACGATCATGAAAAAGAAGGGATGTTCATCGGCTTAATGTTGAAATAGTACATAAAGTGATTTTAAAATGATTCAATGACGCAAATTTGAGCTCAAATTCCCACGATAGCCTTTGGTGGTTTGCAACCATGTGTAGAGAGAGATACAAATATGCAAATACATCCACACATTTTTAGCCATAACCATGATCGCCTGAACGTGGAGGAAGAAGTCCGCCCACTCGATCCTCCAGGCGGTTGCATGGCCAGATGAATAAAAGTTGTGTGCTTCATCTACACCAGAATACCATTTACCATATCAGTGGATTTTCTTTCAAAGACATTGATGTTCCTATAAGTGTCGACTTGCAATACATGCTATTACTACTAAGATGAAGTTAGGCGAGGCTTCTGTGAACAACAACACATGATGGTTATGATGAGCGATGATGGGTGCCACAGAAGGAGAGGTACACATTAAAGATTTCTTCACATCATATGCTCCCAGTGGTCAGTAAATCTTCTCATCTTCAGCTCACCAAGTTGAGGATACTGGTCGGAGTCTTGATCTATGTTAATGCTGGTTGTGGAGCTCCTCTTCTCACTGCTAAAAAGGTGCTCAATGATTATAGTTAACCACATCATTTTTAACATAAAAGATGACAGTGTTTAACATAATGTATCAAATGATTGTCATCCATTAAACATAAGCTATGTGCTATGTTAGCTTTAAGAAATTACGTCATCTATACCTAATTTCTCAGTAGCTCAAACGTGAGATTAGGTGACATCACAAACCATAATCTAAATATCAGACTATGCTCAGTAACATCACCCTTCACAATAACGTTGACGATAACTGTAGTGGTTTAATAGATAAAAGGTGACATATTAGCATGTCATACGTTAAATAAATGATTATATGAAGATCAACATTTTCAGAAAAGATAATGACAATGGCCATCAACTTGTCAGCTACATGAAGTTCAAAACTCAGTGCCCAGTATATAGAAATAAATGACAAGTTGAGGCATACTAGATGTGAATTCTAGTGCATTACATTAACATTCATGTATCAATCCAAATATCCATGTTTTTTCAACGGAGAACTATACTCTAAGAAAGCCCAAAAAACATACGAGAGGAACATTGAGCAACACAATCAGCTTTTCAAATTTTCTTTTTATTGATATCGAAGCACGCCAAATAAAGGTTGAGTTTGTACAAAGTTTAACTGTCATGTAACTGACAGAACAGAGGAAAAGAAACAACTGTTGAGTGAAAGAAAGAAGAAAAATATATACACATACAAAAATTTTGACATCCTTCACAAGATTTAATGAATAGACAACACATTCCAAGCAGATCTAGAAGTAGAGATGTCTGAACGAGATTCTTCAGCAAAGTTCTTCAGCACAGAAACTATAATCACCTTAGCACCCATTTCTGTAATTTATCTTGGTCGAACCTAAAAGGATTCTCTTCAACATGAAGTACACAGAGAGCAGACATTATTGCAAAAGAATCTTGAAGTACCCGTATCTAATTGTTGCTAATGTCCAGTTCTTCTAGCAGCTGAAGGTTTTCTATGGAGTAGAGTAGATGCCACAAATCCGCCAAGTTATTGCTGATGTTCATCTTGACCAGTGTAGTTCCTAGGCAGTCATTCTGGGACAGATTAAAGCTCATTGAAGCTGACATCAATTTGCCCAAGACTAGGAAAGGAAACCATCTCTATGGGAAGACTCTTAATGTTGTTATAACTTATAGAAATGATCTGCAATGATTGTAGCCTACCTACGGCTTCTGGGAGTTCTTTGAGGTGATTGTAATTAGCTCGTAGCTCCATAAAAGAAGTTAAGTTCCCAATGATGTGGTTTTTTGACAAATCAAGTGTGGTGATGGACCGTTTGCCTATTGAATCTGGTAGCCATTCTATTTTGTCCCTTAGCTCCCCCTGGAGAACGAGTTCTTTTATTCCCTTCTTGGAGCGAGCCCCAATCATGTTATCTAGCTTTATTAAGCTCAGTTTCTCTGCAACTTTCCTATATAGAGGGAAATGACAAAAACATATAATACACTCAATGAATTGAATTCATGGATAACTGAATACTATATCATAATTATCAACTAATACTCAACACCAACCGTGTTGGGGTTGGCTATATGTATCCTTTCCAATCAACTCTATTATGGATAACTAAATATATGTAATAAAAAATTTAGTAGTTGAGGCTATTTATGGAAAAATAGTTGGGGGTGTCAAGACTTCATTTCAGCACCCAAAAGCATATGAAGCTAGTTATGGATACAAAAAGGCCACCAAAGTAACGATATCGCAAACACTTGCAACCTGACCATAAAGACATGGGCAAACCCTTCAACCACAAGGAAAATGACCACCTAACAAATAGATGACCCAACATCTACATTAGCAAAGCAGTACCATACTACACTTGCCTCTTGAACAATTAGCCTTCCTTGCTTAGAGATGGAGGAGACATCAAGCACCACCTTCTGAAGAAGCATGAAGGCAATAGAAGCATAAGAGGATCATGGGCCAGAATGGCACGCATCATTACCAGTCCACTGTTACCAAGTAGGCAAACCCTAGGTTTCAAGGGATGCTACAATTAATGTAGATGAAGTTGCTATCCAAGGATGTTGAAAATAAAAACATGATGCATTTGTTGAGCATAGCTCGAGCCTGCAAGGCATGAGAACTAAAATCTTTTCCAACACCATGATCCGATCGTGAATATTAGCTAGTGTAACTTGAAAGAAACAAATGGCATAGAAAAAGTAGATATTGGGAGATATAATAACAAACAAAAAATAACAACTACGTTGGTGAGATCCAATAATAAAAAATATTAGAGTCCATTTATATCAGTATGCATTATTTACAGATACTCCTACGACAAGAGTAATCCTCTTTTAGCAATTTATTATATGAGTGGTTATATAATAAGAAATTAAGATATATGAAGCATATCAAAGCAATGACACTCATTTATATGGATCTTAAGAAGTAAACAAACCTTTATAAAAATAACCATCTGCATTAGTTTATCAATAAGTTCCAGTCCCCCAATGGTTTACCAGTGAATATTGTAGATGCTCAATTCAGTTGTAATTGTTCAACTTGGTATGACCTCTTCTCATGCAGATATACTAGTTTGTTATCCAAATCAAAGGTGTAAACCCCCTCATGTTTTGAATGTGATGCTCTACATAAGGATAAGAAACACATTCTTTGATTGGGTATGTTTTTAAGGAACGATTTTGTTCGATACGAGTTTGATCTTCAGTTCATGTCCTTCCCTAATCCAGTGCCTATAAATGGAACAATAAAAATATTCAAATATATGTGACATGAGATGAAACCAAAGATTCATCACTAACATGTTAAAGTGCATGAAATATTTACAGTCAGTCATATAATATCCTAATGCTAGTATAACCAAAGCACGAAATGTAAAGAACAACATATAACATAGAAACGGTAATCACCTGAGCACCCATTTCTACAATCTGCCTTGGTGGAACCTCCAAAGGATTCTCTTCAGCATGAAGCACACGGAGAGCAGACAACATTGCAAATGAATGTAGAGGGCCATTTGGCTCTGTTCATCTCAACTCCAGGTAGCTATATACAAAAAGTAACTCAGATTTATATTGGGCTTGCTCTACTGCATTTGATGTTGTAGTTCTGCCTTGCAGAATAACTGTACTAAAAATCATGCCTATTTTGGCAGTTCTGTAAACTCCCATTTCTGGGCTAGCACCGTCATGATTTATAGGTATGTATGCTGCAGCAAGCACTAGATTTTATCTCCAAAACAGTCGTTGTTCTGATGTACCGTAGTATCCTATATAAGATTTCTAGGAGTCTGAATTACGGGACCCAAACAGCCCCTAGAAGTACATGTATCTGATTGTTGCTAATATTCAATTCCTTTAGCTGCTCTAGGTTTTCTATGGAGTAGGCCAGATGCCGCAAATCAACAAAGTTATTACTAATGTTCAACTTGAACAACATAGTTCCCAGGCACATAAATTCTAGAACAGATTCAAGCTCATTGATGTTGACATCAATTTTCCTAATACTAAGAAGGGAAACCATCTCTGTGGGGAGGCTCTTAATCATGTTATCCTTACAGACAGATCTACAATGACTGTACACTATCTGTAAGGATAACAACTGTACCCTACCTACGGCTTCTGAGAGTGCTTTGAGGTGATTGTTATCAGCTTGTAGCTGCACAAAGAAATCAGGTTCCCAATGATGCGATTGTCTGACAAATTAAGTCTGGTGAGAATAGACAATTTGTCTATTGCATCTGGTAGCTGGTCCATCAGCTCCCCCCTGGAGAATGAGTTCTTTTGTTTCCTTCTTGGAGTAGGCCCAAATTGTGCTAGCTATCTTATTAAGATCAGTTTCTCTGCAACCTCTCCTACATAAAACAGAATGACATAAATTAATAATACACTCAATGAATGCAACTCATGGATAAATGAATAGTATGCAACAAAAATTTAGTAGTTGAACTTAAAATGTAAGAGAACACATTACAGACCTAGATGTCGCACACCACTATACCCAACCAAGCAACTGCTAAATCCTTCTTAAATACGGAAAAGCATTTCAGTTCATGTTGTTTAGACCAATGGTCGGACTTTTATAGATGAGAGATCATGATAGTGTGATAATATGATAGGAGGTATGCAGATCAATTGTAGTATATAACAATTTGCTAAAATTGAAGCAAAGCTTATTCTTGAAACCATAAATTAACACCTCAGCTTGCAAATCTATTAGAGTTCTGGCTTTATGAGTTCAGATACCATCTACGGATGCCAACATCAAAAATAGGAAATCCATAGAACTTGAGTGAATGCATAGTGAAATAGTTCCTCGGCTGAGTACTAAGTGGTAACCAAACAATATAACAACAGGGGTAAATGAGAGAAGTAGATTTTTTATGGTATCAACTGGAACAGTACAAAGCCCAGAGCAACTGAGGTTGCACAACATGGTTTCTTAAATGGAAAACAATTGAATTTTTAAATTGAAACAACCCATTTCCTATTTTTCTGTCATCAACAATCTAGCACAGAAGATGAGTAACCAAAATTTAATACACACAACAATTTGGAACAGCCAGTGGTGGATATCAAAACAAATGCAGATGCAGTGGTGAGGATGTGTGCAGTCTCCGTTTCCATCTTCCTGGCTTGTATATAGATTAAAAAAAACATCCCACCCTCTTGACAATTCAGATATCAGATAAATACAACAGTAAACAAAAACAACAGATCTCCCAAGAAGCTATTCATCCACTAGACATGTAACAAATCAATGATCTAAAGGAATTGTATAAAATACTATGCCACTAGATATGACAGATACTACTAGTAAATTGCAATGTTCCATTTCTTGAAACTTGTATATGGCATGAAGTAGTAAAAATATATAGCATACATACCATCACCAAAGTCAAAGCAAGGAATTAAAATGGTCATGGCTATCCAACTCTTGCTACTGTTGCCACTGTCTGATCTTGTACCGAGCCAGGTCGTTCAGTCCTCGCAATAGGCTGATACATCCGGAGTCATTCATGGTCATGTAATGCCCAACTGCATATCTATCAACATGCACTTAAATGAAAACATAATATATGCATGCATGCATGTAAATAGAATTCAGAGCTATAGTTATATCAAGTCATGGAGCTAGAGCTCATTCATACCTATCCTCTTTTGACATCCACATCCCTTTAATTAATCGAGATCTCACTTGCGATCAATGATCTTAAAGACAAAGAAACACTCATGTTCCTCTTAATCTGCATGGTGCATTAGTGTTTCTCTTCATGGTCACATGATGAGGGTAGCAACACTAAATGGTCCACTCAACAATAAAAGCACATAACGAATATATCATGCCATCAATGGGATATTCATCCACCAAAGTGAACAACTAGCTTCTCTGGGACCCCTACAAAACAATGTTGGAGTGTGGTTGGACTCAACACCTGATAAAACAAAAACAACTACATAATGTTTGATCAAATTCGTGACAATTAGGGCATGAATAGTGGGAAAACATGTATTATGATTGCACAATAAGATGTACAATCACAGCTACCTACCCATCATACATGTGGGCCAATCACATCTGACCTCTTGTGCTACTGCCTTTATACATATTGCCTCTTGAACCAGGTTGTCTCAATAAAACTGGATAACAAAAAGAACATCATACAACTAAGAGAGAAAGTGGATTCATAAATAAAACCATCAAGTCATGTTCATATCATGAACTGTGCGATTAGTGTTGAAAGATCAACAAATATAATGGATGAAGAAGTATATATGCATGATTTATCGAGGGAGTTTGTGAATGTATTAACGCTTTTCTTGGAAGGAGGCATACATTCTCATGTTCCTAGAAGAGAAGCACCATAGCTGCAAGATACACTATCGGTGGCAGGGGAAGATGAAGACTTCCTCTTCTTCCCTACCTCCCTTATTACTTCTTCTAATATAGTGGATAAAACGAACACACACACACGACATGAACAATATACTTCAAATAAAACAAACATCATTACAATATGAACAACATAATTTCATCAGTCATAAGGTGATAATTAGATATATGACGCATCCAAAGGGGACATATATTTTTAAATGTTTGAAAATTGCACATGAAGGTTCTGCAACAGATCAGATAGCAGAATGATAATCCAGATTACCTAAGATCATGCTCTATGAAGGTCTTGCTCCAACTGTGACAACCCTATTTTTTCTAGATTCCAGCAATAATTACAAACAAAAAGGCACACCGGGAGGTGTGTCTAGCAGCCCAAAAGCAATTGAAAGTTTCTCACTGTGCAATAACAATATTTTTTCTCTGTCTTCATCATCAACAACATGCAATGCGGAGTCAAGGTCTCATGAATTCTGGTCTATTGAATTCAAGTGTGGGTGAATCTTGTCACCATATGAAAATTTCTGAATCACACTTCTAGATTGAAGAGCAAAATAATAGTTTGGATTACCTGAGACCATGCTCTATGAAGGTCTTTCTCCAACTGTGAGAGCCTTATTTTGCTAGATTCTAGCAAAAATAGAAATATAAAGGCACTAAAGCCAATGCCCAAATCATATGCTTTTAGTTAAGGTCACGATATATTCTGCTCATATTTATCACCAATCCCCCATTCATAATCGTCTCAACAACAAAAACAATAAGAATCTGTTACTTTCTAGCTATAATAGTTAGAACAGGCTCTATACAAATAAGAAAATAATTATTAAGCCAAAATTCTATCAACCTATGTTAGTCTGAACCTAGAATTTATCCAACTCGGGGTTAATAAATTGCAAATCATATCTATAACACTTCATTCTACAAAGTGTTGAGTAAATGTGAAACACCTTCATCAAAATATCTCAAGCTGCAAAGTACTCAAGGTAATTGTGTTCCTCAATAGTCTAGAACATGTGCATAAAAAAGTACTTGTGAAATCATACATAAAGATGTCATGTATCCTAAAACAAATTGCAGTAGTAAATAAAGTAACATGGTGTGATCAAAACACAACAAAAAGTTCAGATATTCAAAATTATAGAAAATAACCAAAGAAATCCAGATCTCTGATGAGAATCAAATCATTAATTTCCAATAACTAAGGTGAGCATGGGCTTCATGGTGGAGTGGATGATTGTGACATGGGTGAAGATCTGACCTACAAAACAAGACAAATATATTAATCTATTAAGTGTGCAATGTATGTTATATATGCTTACACTTGATCATAATTTAAGTAGAATCTGATGTACCGAATTACAAAGAATTTCCTGACGGAGAGCATTCCTTCTTTCTATGGAATTATTTTTTCCATTACTTCTCTCCTAGTGGTACATAATAATGAGATTTATATTTGGTGAAAACAAAATAAGTATAGTTGTGTAAAGACCATACCAGTGCAACTATTCTTGAATTAGCTTCAGCGAGTTCTCTATTCTTAACCTCTAGTTCCTTGCTTGTATCATTCAGCTGTTGTTGAAGTTCTGTAACAATACCATGTAGCACTTGTTTTGCTTTTCGGTTGTGCATATCTCTGCGAGATACCGTCCCACCAAAACCCCTTTCATAACCTCCACAGTGTTTTCCTATTACTTCATCTAGAAGTGATTGAAACTTCAATGGATCACATGTCTTGTCAAGTCCACGTTTTATGCATGCATCAATAACTTTTAGCTGATAGTCATTAACACAATTGAAAAAGTTAGTGTACTTAATAAAATGGTGTACATTTAGTTAAAATAGTGTTCATCACCACTTACAACAATGTCTTTAATTTCCTTATCGTGAAAATTGAGTTTCTTATCTAAATGGCATGAGACGTATATCTCCAATGTTGAATGCTTGTTTTTCTGAATGTTCAAGTACAAGATTAGAATAGTTTCAATACTCACAACATATCTTGTAAGATAAAATCATCATTATAAATAAATTACTTGCATAGGCTTACATGTTTATAGTGGTGGCTTGCAAAGCACACAGGTTTATGGGTATAGGTAGGCCTTACAATGCTTCGTATGTCCTTATTTCTAGCCGAAAATTCCTAAAATAAATATAATTTTTATGACATGTCAAATTGTATGAAGATATAATACATCACAAGTAGCACCTACTAATACCTTGGTCTTTTTGTCGTCCCAATATTGCAACAATTATGTCCATTTCTCATCATTAATTCTTTTATCTTTGCAAGCTGAGGCTTGTTCTTCTAGGGTTTTGTTATCATCATAATACTTGTGCTTCAGGTTGCATCTCCAAGTTCTCAACTCTTGTTGTAGTATTATTTTACAAGAAGTTAAAACACCATCTAGTGGAGCCTAGCTCTTTCCATCTTCCATTACAAATTCAAAATCATCCTAACAAAAAACAAATTTGTAATGCTACCAATACTTACAAAATTAATTTACACGCAATGCACATACTTTGAGATATAGTGTTGCATACCTTCAATTTCTACATTACATTCTCAAAACTCCTCTGATGTTTTTGTCCCCATCTTTTAGCTATTGGGAAATACTCCACACGTCTAGCATATAGCCCTAACCATACATCTAGTTTCTGGCGTTTATCTCCAGTGGGTACTCCCAATTGATGATCTACAATGCATACCCATTTTTTCCCAACTTTGGTGGCAACTTCTTTGTAAGTGGTGCATCCTATTGTATTCCTCTTATCTTTATTAGAAATTGCAAGCATCAAATAACACCCATGAATATTGCACTAAAAATCATATGATCAGTGTTACCTTTTTTGCATCTTGAGCCCTGTGGTATTTCTTCATTTATTCCCACATGGACTTCTGTGTGCATCTCATCTTCAAAATGATCATTTTCTATCATAGGAAAGAATTTTAAGAATAGAAAAGATATTACACATTGTGTAGTATTTCAGCCTAAATTGACCACCCACCCATGCCATATAAGAAATTTGGCACCACTAAACTTAGTTGTTGTTGGACCCAAGTCCCACGAAAGTGTGTGTTTTGGTAGTGAAATATTCATTGCTTACCTGGTAGAGAGCCATCTGAAGTTCCATCAACATGGAACTCATCAATATTATCCCCATCTCCTTCTATAATATTATCAATAACTAGTTAATGGATTATGGAGAAATATTACAATAATTAGAAGAATATAACTAAAGGAATCACCTGAAATAAAGGATTGTGAAGGTCCTTGGTTGTGTGGGTCATCCTCAAATGAAGTTCCATCAACTTGGAAGTTATCAATATTTTCTCCATTCCCTTCTAGAGTAATGTCTACAAACAGATAATGGGTTATGGAGAATAATTGTAGTAGTTAGAACTATGTTATGGAGAATAACTGTAGTAGTTAGAACTATATAAGAAAAGATATTTACCTGGGCCAGGGGTATCTGAAGTCCCTTGGATGCATTGGTCATCCTCAACATCTTTATAGATCAAATATCATAATGAGCTATCGTAAAGAAACTGGTGACGTAATATTATGTATATATAGACGCATAACTTACATAAATTTTCATGTTGGTTATATTCATTCAAATGTGATCTATCCTCATCACTCATGTCAAAATCCAGGGGTGACCCACACATTTCTCCGTACTTTTCAGTATCTTCTAGTGGAATAGAAATCCGCTTGTTGCATCTCACATTCCCTATGCCATAGTCATGTTATACCATTCATTTTGTAAAATAAAAAAGTTAATTCATGTTTACCTAAGAGTGCATCCCCAAGAGATGCATTGTGATGTGATTCGCTAAAATCACAATGAACATACTTACCCTTCAAATTTGGATGCATGTTTTTCTTGAGAGTACTTGATTCACCTTTACTATATTTAGACTTGCCGAAATGAATTTTATCACCACAGATTGATAAGAAATGACGTCAATAGAGAAAACATGTAATAATAATGTACTATATTGGTAAAGTACTACATACCCCAATTTTGAGGTTTTTTAATTGCAACACCAATTGGAATGCCTTCGTCTAAAATAGTCGATTTTGTTGCTCTCTTTGTTGTTGATAGACCTATGAAAGATAGGATGTAAGATTGGGAGCTAGGAATATATATGTAGGAAATTAAATTCACTTAGATCACTTACTTGACATTATCTCACTCAAGCATTCCTTAAGTGGATCATTATGGATAGGCACAAACTTCCCTTTGACAATTGTATTTGCATTTGAACTATTTCTCACTATGAGAAAATATTAACAATTTAAAATATAACCATGGCTAATGCAATAAATAGTCAAATTACATGTATCAGTGTATTACCTTCTTTGCATCTTGGTTCATGTTCAATTTCTTCATTTATTCTCACCTGTTCATCTAGGTGCATGTCATTTTCAAGAGCAGCCTTTCCCTTTGAACTTGGATGTACATTTTTCTTGATTGTGTTTGTTTCACCTTTTCCATTGGTAGACTTACCTAAAAACATTCAATCATATCAGCATTAGCAGGAAAAAATGTAGTAAATCACTACATTATTGCATACCATAGTTTTGTTTTTTTTTAATCAGCAATTGGAATGTCTTCATCTGAAATATATGAGTGTGTTGATCTTTTTTTTGTTGATGCATCTAACAAAAGTACAATACAAGATTAAGACTTATTAATTTAATATGCAGGTTATTAAATTTCTTCAGATTAAGTTGAGATTTATCTTACTTGAGTGCTCCTTAATTGGTTCCTTAAGGCTAGGCGCAAACTTTTCTTTCACAGCTACAATTAAATTTGTAGTGTGACTCACTATTCGAAATACAAAATGTAAACCATAAAGATTAGTAATTCATTGGAAGCCAAATGTTCATTGTTGTAAAGAATATAATACTGACCTAAATTTGGTGCATTATTAACCATCCTGGGAGCTGATTTACCAACTTGACCTGAGTGATTAGATACTAAAAAAGATGGTCATGCTTACTAACAATAACAGAATATCTTTAGAAGCTATTAATTATATATTGGGATCATATATATACCTGAGATTGATTTGACACAAGACTCGGATGGTGCTCTCCACTTAATTCCATGAACCTACTTCAATTCTAAAACTAATAAAAATTGTGAAATTGTTGACAAAATTTCTGACAAAGAAATATAACTGTTGCAATCAACTAAAATAAAATTTCACATACTTGATTTTCTTGATGCAAGTTTACTGTCCTGAATTTCCGTGTCAATGATTTGATTAATGGATTTCAACAGAGATTTAGGTGGCATGACTCTACATAATTTATATCATATTAATCACTTGAAAATGTTCGATATGAAATTTTCAACAATCCTACAAAAAGACATCAAAACTATTATCCAAAGCCTACTATTAAATATACCTCTACTCTCCTCTTTTTAGGATTTGAATTTTCTTTGATTACACTTTTTTGAACTTCTACATAGTGGGATATGTCACACCTAGTCCATCTAAAGTCATGAATATCATTCACCCCACAACTTATAGAAGGCTCATAACATCTACCCAATTGTTCATCATTTTGTTCAACAACAAAATCATGATCGACATAAACATTTTTATGTTTCCAGTGAGATACAGTACTCCAATGCCCTTCTATGGGATCAGATGAGTAAAAGACTTGTTCAGCTTGTTCTGGGTAAATGAATGGTTCATCTTCAAAGCTCCACTTACTAGTGTTAACATGTGAAATGTTAAGATCATCTACTGAAAACCCTTCCTCATCAACATTAAACTAGGAGCATTTGGAAAAAAAATAAGGATTCATCCCATGGTATTGAATCTCTAAGATGTCATTTAGAATTCCATAATAGACTTCTCCATCTGGGCCTGTTGTGGCAATACCACTATTCTGTGTGACTTGGTCTTTATCAACATCTTGACATTCAAATTTGTATCCATTCGCAAAATAACCTTTATAAGAATATATGCCTATCTTAGGTCCTTGAGACAAATATTCGATAGGCTTGGGAAGTTCAATGAATTCTTGTATGGAAGCAACCTAGGAAGAACATACACATGAATCAAAGTAAAAAATAGAGTAAAAATAATATGCTAAGTCAGATAATGAGTATTGTCTTACATAATCTTCAAACCACTCTACAAACGATTTGTGGTGATGCAATTGTAAGGTGAAATCATCCCAACTAGGGTGTTGGCATATCAATACATCCTTATGCTTCCTGTATTTATTTATGTTAGTTAACATATGTTAGGTAATTTTAATGAATATATCAGAATTAATAACTTGATACTTACTTCACATAAGGTTGGACTTCCTCGGTATTAAGCAATATGAAACGTGCAGCTTGATGTAGTTCTTTAACAGGTATGCTCACTAAAGAATGTGAACCAAGTGGACCATCAGGGTACCTCATTGGTCTGTGTAGCTTGGTTTCCACATCATGTAGATATCTATCACAGAATATGTTTGCTTCCTCCATTAAATACCCTTCAGCAATAGAACCTTCTGGTCTACTCTTATTATGAATATAATTCTTCAGTGTGTATAGATATCTCTCAATTGGATACATCCATCTAAACTGAAATGGTCCAGTAAGCTTTGCTTCAGTTGCTATATGTATGGCTAAATGGACCATGACATCAAAAAATGCAGGAGGGAAAACCCTTTCTAAATTGCACATTATCATAGGATTTTTTTGTTCCAATTCTTCCATCTTTTCAACGGTAATGACCCTTGCACTTAGTTCTTTGAAAAAAACATAGAATTCTGTCAAAACTTTTCTAACAGGCTTTGCTAATGCCTTGATCACAACTATTGGAAGGAGATGTTGTAGTAATACATGGTGATCATGGCTCTTCATACCCATTAACTTCCTTTCTTGTAGTTGAACCATACGGGAGAAGTTTGATGAAAATCCTTCTGGGAGTTTAATATCCTTTAATACTGACAAAAAGTTTTCCTTCTCTTCATTTGTCATGCTATATATTGCATGGGGAATCTCCCTAACATTATTTGATTTTGAAACTCTAGGCCACAATGATTTACATATTCGCAAATGTTGCAAATCTAGTCGAGCCTTAATATTGTCCTTGCTTTTACCATCTTTTTGAAGTAACCATGCCAGAATATTTTCACTTATGTTTTTTTTCTATGTGCATAACATCTAAATTGTGTTGAACCAACAATGAGCTCCAATAAGGAAGCTCAAAAAATATACTTCTCTTTTTCCACCCCTCAGGTAATTCATTTTGGACCCGTGAATTATTATCAAAAACCTTTCCAAAGACAACATTATCATAATCTTCCCACAAACTTTCAATTTGTTTCCCATCCAAAGGTTGAGGTGCAGGTTCTATTTCCTCATTTCCATTAAAACTCTTTTTATCAACATGCCATGGGTGGTTAATTGGTAGAAAACGACGATGTCTTAGATAGACACATTTTTTACTATATGGAAGGTAGATAGAACCATGGTCAACATGACAATAAGGACATGCCTTGTAGCCTTTTGTACTCCAACCAGACAACATAATATATGCAGGAAAGTCACTAATCGTCCATAGAAGCATTGCTCTCATGCTAAATACCTCACCCACATTAGCATCAAAAGTTTTCACTCCAATCCACAACATCTTCAACTCATCAATCAATGGTTGGAGGTATACATCAATATCATTTCCTGGTGATTTTGGGCCATTAATAAGAAGTGACATCATTAAGAAAGATTGATGCATAGTAAGCCAGGGAGGAAGATTGTAGAAAATTAATATTACGGGCCAACTACTTCTACTACTCCCCATTGTTATATTGAAAGGGCTAAATCCATCCGTCGCTAAGCCGAGTCTGACATTTCGTGGCTCGTTGCTAAATGACGGATGGTTAGTATCAAAATCTTTCCAAGCCTCAGAATCCCTTGGATGTTCCATTTCACCCATTGCACCAGTCGTGCTTGTGGAATGCAAAATCATCTAAGGAGATGTCTTTGTTGAATTGAATACTCTTTTCAATCTAGGAATCAGAGGAAAGTGATGAAGAACTTTTCATGGTCTCTGTTTCTTGATCTTTATCCTTCTTCCCCTATATGTATCAATCCATCTTGAGGTAGAACACTTTGGACATTTGTTTAAATTCAAATATTCACCTCTATAGAGTATACAATCATTAGGACATGCGTGGATGATTTGATAATCCAATCCTAGAGAAGACATAAGTTTTCTACATTCATACCAGCTTGTTGGCAACTTATGTCCCTTAGGCAAAACTTTCGATAGAAGGTCCAAATATCCTGACATTTCCTGGTTACTTATTTTATTCAAGCATTTGTGCCTAAATAGACGAACAATAAAGGAAAGCTTTGAGTAGTTATCACAGCCTGGATATAATGGTTCACAAGCATCTTTCAATATTTCCTCAAATTTATTATCATCATGCATGGGAATTCCATTATCACTAACACCATCACCATGGCGAGGATTTTCACTACCACTAAAACTGAAGGTTGTGTTCATTTCTATGTCATCACAACATGCATCATTTATCAAACACTCGATATCATCAAAAGAGTTAGTGACATTTTTATTGACCATATGATCTTGATTTTCACCGTGACCATGATATACCCAATCAGTGTAGCTTGATAGGAATCCAGATTTAATGACATGCCATGTAATTGTCTCCCTATCATAGAAAAATTTGTTCTCGTATTTCACACATGGGCACTTTACCTCAATATGATTCCTAAATGCTAAATCCAAAAATGAATTGAATCCTTTCATGAATGCCTCTTAGCAACGTTCATGTTTTGATTTTCCTCTGCTCATCCAACTTGTATCCATGATTCCCTAAAAAATGATGCAGTCTCCTTAAATAGCAATAACACCTAGAAACGTTCACATATAGAATGTACTATATATATATATATATATATATATATGAGAAAATGTTAAAATAGCAACAATCCCTACAAATGCCTAAGATCTCACCTAGGCTCCCCTTGGGATGAAAGGAGCTCCTAGACAAGTATGCCAAATGTTTTTGAATTATACTTCAATAGACTAAAATCATACCTACTTCAGCCTACTCACAAAAAAAAAACCTAAATGCTAAATGATGTTTCTTGCCCCAATTTACCCAAATATGACTCAAGTTGATCAGAACCCTACTTAATTAAGCCACATAAATGCTAAACTAGAATGATTAGGTATGGAAATGTATAAATTTAATCACCATGAGTCAATTTATTAATGGAACATGTCTAGTTTGGGGAAATAGATTTAATTTGGGGACTTGGGGTCTGAACTCAAAATTCGATCTCAGTGGTACAAGACATGCTTTAATATTGTAATTTTGTGATTTAGACCAAGTTATAATTACAACGAGTTGGATACGATCATCACAAATACATGTTATTATTGTTGGGAGTGTGACGTAGCAAATCTTGGCATGTAGCAAGAAGGTTGGCCAATTCAATCCAACAAATCCTACGGACATACTAGTAACTCCCTGGATGTACATCAGACATTATCATTGAAATGTGAACTTGTATTCTAAAATAGATATCATTGGGTCTCATGAAAATTAGTTATTGGTAAGGTCCATTGTAGGTTGCACTTGGAACATCTATCCTAATAGTAACTCCCTGGATGTACATTGGACATTATCATTTAAATGTGAACTTGTTTTCTAAAATAGAGATCATTGGGTCTCATTAAAAAAATTTATTGGTAAGGTGCATTGGAGGTTGCACTTGGCACATCTTTCCTAATATCCAACAAAAAAATGATTGACATTGATTATTTAATTTACAAATAAAGAAAAATCACTTGAAACCTTTCTAATTTCTTATTTGATTAATACCTATCTCAACCTCTCAATCATCCATTAAATTATGTTACCCCCTCAACTATTACCCCAACGGATGTTCTTCTTGACCCCTTTGCGAACAATCTCTCTTTCTTCCCAAATTATTTTTGCTAAAGTTTGGTTTTTTATCCTTCTCCCACCTCCCCAACCACTAGGATCTCAACCTAGGCAACCGATTCACCTTGGCACCACACCTGGGTGGTAAGCGAGGCTGATAATGGCCTTGGCATCCCACCAGGGTGGTAAATGGGCTTAATCAAAATAGATTTTTTTTAAACTCAAGATAAAATGATGCTTCTTGCCCTAATTTACCCAAATTTGACCCAAGTTAATCAAAAGTTTACCTAATATCATAGTTATTAAGGAGACCGCCTAGGTTTCCCTAGACTATGAGCAAACACCTAGGTACTTCGGTCTTTTAAGTGGGAGGGTTAATGCCTTTTAGGCCCAAAGTAAGCCACATGATGGCTAAATAAGCATGAATTAGCTCTAGATTTTAACAAACTAGATCACCTTGAGTCAGTTTATGGATGGAAATGGTCATGTGCTGTATGGGCGGGCGCCCAGGCGGCCAATAGGGTCTCCATATCTGGGCGCCCAGCATCAAAGGCTATGCTAGGCGTGCTAGGCGTCTGCCCAGGCGGGCTAGGCGACCCGCCCAGGCGCTAATTAATTGTATTTATTCATATTCTTATTTGTATTTATCTATCTACTATTTTTATTTAGTTATCTACTGATTTGTGTTTATTTATGTATTGATTTTGATACTATTTAATCATCTACTGATTTACTTTAGTTGTCAACTGTTTAACTTTATTGTTCAACTGATTTGTATATATTATATTTATTCATCTACTATTTGTATTTATTTATGTACTGATTTGAGAATTGATTGATCATCACTGATTTATATTAGTTAATCAACTTATTTGTATTTATTCATCTACTTATTTGTATTTATTCATCTACTAAATTTATTCATCTACTTTTTTTATTTAGCTATCTACTCATTTGAATTTATTTATACTGCTTCTGAAATTATATAAGAATCTACTGATGTAACTTTATTTATCAACTGATTCGTATTTACTTTTCCACTTATGTATTTATTCATCTACTTATTTGTTTTTATTTATTACTATTTTTATTTAGCTATCTATTGATTTGTGCTTATTTATGTACTAATTTTGATATTATTTAATCATCTACTGATTTAACTTTATTTATCAACTGATTTGTATTTATTGTATTTTATTCATCTACTATTTATATTTATTTGTTTGTTGATTTAGGAATTATTTAATCATCTACTGATTTATATTAGTTTATCAACTGATTTGTATTTTATGTATTTATTCATCTACTATTTGTATTTATTTATGTGTTGATTTAGGTATTATTTAATCATCTACTGATTTATATTAGTTTATCAACTGATTTGTATTTATTCATCTACTTATTTGTATTTATTCTACTATTTTTTTTAGTTATCTACTCATTTGAATTTATTTATGTACTAATTTTGAAATTATATAATCATATACTGATGTAACTTTATTGATCAACTGGTTTGTATTTATTTATCCACTTAGTTGTATTTACTCATCTACTTATTTATATTTATTTAGCTACTACTTTTATTTAGTTATCTACTGATTTGTGTTTATTTATGTACCGATTTTGATATTATTTAACCATCTACAGATTTAACTTTATTTTTCATAAATTTTACATGTATCCATTAAATTAATCTATCTATCTATATATATAAAACTGCCTGGAAATGCCTGGGCCTTCGCCTGGGTGCCTAGGCGGCCTGGGCGCCTAGGCGGCCTGGGCGTCCCCAGGCAACGCCTGGTCGCCTAGCCATCTATTGTGGGTGAAAAAGGTTTGATTTGGCGAGGTGAGGTCTGATTTGGCTAAATGGAATCTCATTTAAGGCAATATAAGCTATATCAGTCTTTGAGGTGCTCCAGCCCTTGCTACTGGCCATGGTAGCTGATCCAGCTGCTGCATCCAAGCTGCTGCTGCTAGACACAACACTACTATACTATTTTGTGATTTTGTTATTTAGTTATTTATATATATAACTTTTATATATAGACATATATTATATATACATCCATGATACATATATACGCCTCAGTACATTCTGAGGCTTACGCCTCGAATGCCTTGAGGCTTACGCCTCGCCTCGCAGAGACAAAAACAACTCGTTACGCCTCACGCTTTTTTCAACCTTGGCTGGTTATTAATGTGTTGGTTGCTAGCTGCATACTATCTTGGTTTATTTTTGTTGTGTGATTCTAGTATAACATAATAAATTATTTTATCAGATATATCAACCACACTTGTTATTGTTGTTGAAAGGGTGGCATAGTAAAATGAATTCATGACGTCATTTGTGCTTTGATTTGGAACTATGATCATGATATATGGGTTGATTCATGCTAAAATAGGCTGGACTGCAAGATCTGTGGAGTTATGTCCTCAAAAGGGAGACTCATTTAGGTAAGATTAATTATTATGTGCATTGTATCAAGTAGATATTGTGAATGGCCAGTAAGTGAGATGACTTTTTCATTTGTAGCAGGATGGCATTTGGGTTAATATGCCTACCCTAGGATCTGTTTTTCCTACAAATGGTGGAAGTCCTTGTGTTGGGACATGTCACAACCAACCTGGCATGTAGCAAGTAGGTTGGTCAATTCAATCCAACAAATCCTAGGGACAAATTGGTAACTCCCTGGACATACATTAGCCATTATCATTAAAATGTAAATTTTTATTCTAATATAGAGAGCATTTGGTTTTATGAAATGTTTTTATTGGTAAGGTCTATCGTACGTTGCACTTGGCACATCTATCTTAATATCCAAAAAAAAACACGATAGACATTTATAGTGAATCATTATTTAATTTACATAATAAAGAAAAATCACTTGAAACCTTTCCTAGACTCCTATTTAATTAATACCTAATTCGTTTGTCTCAACTATCCATTACATTATTTTACAACTTTAGCTACTATCCCAGCGGACATCCTTCCTTGACCCCTTCACACACATCTCAGCATAGGAATTTGTTATGTAGGCCAAAAAGATAAGGCAAAATGTCTTGCAAGCTATCAAATTGCATTAAATCACTTCAAATAGTTGATATATTATATTGATCATAGATTATCATATAACTACATTATGTACAGATACACATGTGTGTGTGTATATATATATATATATATCTGCGTGTGTGTGTGACGACCAATGTAGGTCATGAAACCTAGAAACGCCCATCTGATGAGCTTAGTAGCTTAATTAGCAAGGGTAATAGATGTTGAGCACAATATCTTTATATATGATTTTAACTCACACACATCTCAGCATGGGAATTTGTTATGTAGGCCAAAAAGATAAGACAAAATGTCTTGCAAGCTATCAAATTGCTTTAAATCACTTCAAATAGTTGATAAATTATATTGATCATAGATTCTCATATAACTACATTATGTACACACACACACGTGTGTGTGTATATATGTGTGTGTGTGTGTGTGTGTGTGTGACGACCAATGTAGGTCATGAAACCTAGAAACGCCCATCTGATGAGCTTAGTAGCTTAATTAGCAAGGGTAATAGATGTTGAGCACAATATCTTTATATATGATTTTAACTCACACACATATCAGTGTGGGAATTTGTTATGTAGGCCAAAAAGATATGACAAAATGTCTTGCAAGCTATCAAATTACTTTAAATCACTTCAAATAGTTGATAAATTATATTGATCATAGATTATCATATAACTACATTATGTACACACACGTGTGTGTATATATGTGTGTGTGTGACCAATGTAGGTCATGAAACCTAGAAACACCCATCTGATGAGCTTAGTAGCTTAATTAGCAAGGGTAATAGATGTTGAGCACAATATCTTTATATATGATTTTAACTCGATTAATGAAGGATGTAGCCACTGTGTTGAATCTGCAAGTGAAGGAAAAAGTGATTTGGTCGCATTCTGCTTTATGTGAGAAAGGCCTAGAATTGCCTTAGCTTCGGCCTAGGCCCTTAGGGAATTCCTAGCAACCTATATAACCTTGATATACATAACAATTAGATAGAAAAAAGACTGAATCTGGTGACAGAAATGACAACATCAGATAGGGCCAATATTGTGTTTTTTTAACAAGATAATATGACAAATCTATTTGTATATGCACATGGACTAGGGAACAATGAACATAAGGATAGAAGGAAGAAGAAAATATATTTTCCTCATTGGGTCAACGAGACAAATTTTACTTATTATGCTAACCTAGTGCATTACATGTTTAAATATGGCAATTCAAAATGGCGATAAAGAAAGCCGGTAGTTGACTCTTGTCAAGCTTATACTCATTATGATTTGCAGAAAGAGTAATATTCTAATAAAATTTGAAATTTTATTTTTTGTCATGTCACTAACTTATTCTCTCAGAGTGGTTATACATATCAACTGTATGACCATCATGATTCCAATATATTAATAAA
Organism: Alisma plantago-aquatica; assembly: GCA_963693085.1. NCBI lineage: Eukaryota > Viridiplantae > Streptophyta > Magnoliopsida > Alismatales > Alismataceae > Alisma > Alisma plantago-aquatica. The sequence continues at coordinate 97,875,551 of OY856412.1, read as the reverse complement.
TACAATTTTTGCAACAATAATTAATATACAGAAAGCACAGCTAATCTTTTTTGTAACAAAATAGCAAGTTAATTCCTAAGCATGCTAAAGCACACAAAAAAATAAGATGAAAAAAGTTCTTGTTCTCTTTTTGGAAATTTAGTCCCCAACCTTCAGCTCTTTCTCTTTCTTGAACCCAATCCTGCAAAGTATGTGAGAGAAAAAACATTGTTGTTCATAGTAAATATACAAATTACAGCATATGACTGAATATGTGAAAATCAATATCTAACACATAAATAGGTTACCTTCAAGTTATCAAGTGAAATCAATATCTCCTTAGCACCAAAATTGATCAGCTATTCAGGAATTCCTACAAGATAGATCAAGATTATCATTTGATATAAGAGGAAAGTCACCTAAATTTATACATAGAGAACATATAGATGATATATATATGATTGAACAAATACAGTACAGATGGAAATAGATCATGAACTTCTGATCTATAAGAAAGTACTTATCATACACCGATTTAGATGAATCTAGAGAAATAACATGAGTTCAAAAACAAAATAATGAAGCAATCTTAACTTTCAACATATGATGTTTCTATAAAATTCGAGTGATGAATCAAAATTGAAATAGAACAAAATACCAATGATGACGTTTTGGATATACTTTGTAGCTCAAGGTAAAGAGGTTGTTCTCATGATGGAATAAAATCTAGGTTCTAGAATAGGATGAACGTAGAGTAGACGCCCATTAAGCAAGTCATACTTTTATTGCAAGTCAAGTTTCTTATTGCAAGCTAGATCATATGAAATAAATGAGAACGTGAAAGAACCAACATACTACACATCTTACTTGGAATAAATCAGATCCACAGTCACAGAAGAAAGGTACCCCAGTGTCTCGAGTAGTATTCCTCAACCCTAGTTAGGGCTTGTTGGAACATTGAGTACATAACCAAGAAGCAATCGGATGACATATCACTTGGAATAGATAAGAGCATGAAAGAACTAATATACTACACATCTTACTTGAAATATACTAAAATCTGCAACCGCAGGGGAAATTTCGTAGTGCCGCGATTTGTACTCCTCCCTCGTCAAGCTTTGCTTGAGATCAGTCCACAGATGTCGCCACAACTGTTAGACTAAGGATAACCACATTGTGGGCAGACGAAGGAAACAAGTCCAGCAGTTGAGTGGTCACACGATAGCAAAGGAATTGGTAATCAAATAGGTATAAGCGTAAGGGTCAAACAGATTGGGAAGAGGTGCTACACGAATCAGGGCTGACCAAACGAGATGGGAGGATGACGTGGAGGAAATTGGGAGAGAGGGGTGACAGGGGCGAGGTGGCTCCGAACATGACGGGAAGTGATACGAGAGCACGGTTGTCGAGCCAGACGTGACGGAGGAACCGGTGAGGATCGACATGGGCAGAGTTGACCAAGCGGAATCGGAGCGAAAAATTGGGGAAGAAGGTCGACCGAGAGCGAGAAGGCGAGCGGGAGACGGATCGCGGGAGGAGGCGGTGGGAGACGGGAATGAAAATAAAAGAAAACGAAGCAAAGACTAATAGCGTATTCAGAAAACCACTCATGCTCTTGCCGCTAGATTTCTCACGATGGGAAATCAGCATGGGTCCGTTGATTGTCACTTGTGCAAATATGATTGAAAAATAAAGTGATATACTATATGATGTTTGCCACGGTGTTTTCTCAGCAGTTGGGCTGCCTGCGACCCACGAACGCTGCCCACAACTCGGGTTTTACAGAAATCAATCCAAATAGACCCGATCTGAAATGGCCCCAGTCCAAACAAACCGGTCCAAATTAAAACCTGACATGAAAGGAACCGAGTATGCCCGGACTGTCGGAACAGATCCAAAATCAACCAGACCCGACTGGACACGAAAATCATATAAAAATACTCTACTTAAATTGTCAACAAAAAAGCTTTGCAAATCTAAACTGACCCAACCGGGCCTAACCCCAACTAGACAAGGCTGAGCAGACCCAACCCAGAATGTATTGGACTCAACTTGACCCTAAACCATAATGACCCTGAAAATTTCAAATTTTCGGGTAGGATAGGATAATATATGGTTGCCTTGGGTAAGATCAATTATTTTTGTCACACTTGCGTGAAACACATTCTCAAACATTGTATAAATAGCTTTATGTTTGTGGGGATTGTCTGCGGCGTTTTATCAAGCTAACCAATTCATGGGATAAATAATTTGATAATTGATAGTGTATTCATGAAGGCAAAGTCAGTGTGAAACACAGAACCATTCGTGGAAACAAAGATTGGATGAAGTATAGTGATAAAAGTATGTATGTGTATATTTGTTTAGAAAATTTTGTATTTGTATTTTATTATTGAATCACGTTTAAGAATCAAAGGTAGTTATACCTAGCATATGTATTTTATTGAAGATGTCTATACCAATTGGTAATATGATTGTCATCTATTTTATACATATATGTACACATTATAAATTATTTACATGCATGTCACCTAAAGTATGTGATCTTTTATATGACTGTCATCTATACCCTATTTTTTAGTAGTGTTCTGGGTGGCCAGCCTGGTGGCGCTACCAGGTGACGTGGTCGAGGCGTTTCACGTTCTTGGTGAGTGGTGTGCTTAGCTGCGTAATTTTAGTGGATCTATATGCATGCCTATGATCTCTTTGTGGATTTTCCTACCCGTTTGTTGAGCTCTATGCAGAGTTAAATTGTTATTATCTATATGATTCATTGTTGAGAAGGATGGGAAGCACGAGAACAAGCAGTAGCAACAGCCGACGAGCAAGGAAAACATTTGTAGGTGTATGGCCAAGGCGTCAGATATGTCCATGCTTGCAGCAATTGCCAAGCTGTGCCAGGGAAAAAGGTTAGATCTTAGGAACGGGTTATGTTGTAGGCTTGAATGAATTAATAACCTTCAGTCTCTAATTTGTTGTTGTTCCTCAGGTGGCTCTGGAGGTGAGGATCGAGCAGAGCCGCAACAACATGGGGAAAGGACTTACTGAGGAGGATCAACCTCCTTGTTGTGAGTCACTCACTGAATCTGTCATGTAGGTGAGGCACATAATGAGTGTAATCAAATGTCGGGCTTTGCTTCAGTCTATGAATTATCAAACTATATAGATACAGCTGACTTGATCTGATCTTAAACTCTGGTGTATATGATTAGTGTTTTTTTATCACCGTCTCAAGAAACTATTTGTTGTGATCAAGTATTGCAGGTCATCCTAAATAGGACATGTCGTCCGGATGCACGAGTGTGCGTGGCTTCACTACTTGGTGTTAGAAAGGAAGGCTAATGGGATCTGTCTCTGGTCGATGCCACCATTGAAGTCAAAGATTGAAGTTGGGGGTAGGTAGTGTGGGAGGGGATGGAGAGGATGGGTTGTTTCATAGATCTGATATTGGCTAGGGATGGAAGGTACAAGAAGTTTGGCAGACTGAAGAGGCTATGTCCTCCACTTAGGCAAACGGCAAAGCAGGGCCTTGGGGCAGAGTAAAGGTTCACCACAATCAAATCTATTCTTTTGTTGTGTCAAGCGTATTGACTGTCTTATATGTTATTTTTCGTATAACTATTTTTGCTTTTTGCCATAATACCATTGCGGGTCTTATCCTATTTGTTCCATTGAACACGATGGGTTGTCCTCTTTATTTGGTTCTGCTATTTATCATATCAGGTATAACTACTTTTGATGTTTTCTTAGTTTTTTTACTAGATTTAAAATGTTGTAACGTAAATGCAAGCATCGCTATGTAATACAAATATTATTATAGATACTTGATTGTGATTTACTTGACTTGCAGAATGTTTCCGATGCAACTAACAAATGTATCCAAAGTGTTTATAAGCATAAGATGACAGATAATGCAAGAGAATGGAAGAGAAAGCAAGATGCTAGCACGTATGAGGAAACTAACAAAACCAACTCATATGGGAGTTCCAAAGACAAATTCAGTTGGAGTCACTGACATATGGTAAACAACCAAGGGTTAGACAAAAAAAATTTAGGACTTTCTGAAGCACCTTTCTATGTGTAGTATGCTTGGGTTCCTCGCCAATTGCACCTCAACATGTATCATATTTGAATCCACCACTAACAACTATGTGCACTGTGTGGAGGATGATAACTGGTCGATGGTGGTCATAATTACTTGTCTTCTTCCCTGATATGCTTGTTTGTGGAATGAGAAATGTATTGACTTCTACATATGTTTTATCCAATTCAATTTCTTCATTTGGTTTAATTACTCACAAGTTGATTTTTCCGCATACGTGATCAATTTCTGGTGTTTCCGTTCATTATATATTATAATCAAATGTACCTAGACATTATGATGACAACTTATTTTAATTGCTAAATATGTGTTCTTATGGGGTTCTTGGTACTAACGATTTCTATTTTATGCTCCATGGTTCAGATTTCATATCTATATACATTATTGAAAACTTTTTATATTATATTTTTATAATGTTAGATATTTTGACCGTTGTGTTTAATTTTATATATTCGGAAACTTCAATGTTAATGCTTAGTCCGATATATCATGCTTATGGAGGGCCATCAATGCAGTCATATATCAAAAAATCATATGATCAAGGATACAATTTTCTTTATATATTTACTTATTTTCATAGGCCAATTTAAAAAAAAAACATCTTTTTTTGTTCTGCAATAAATTTTCTTAATGTAAATAAATTGATATTTTTACAACCCAGCATTGGGGCATTGTTTTGAATTTTATATTTATATCAAAACATATATCAACGGTATCAAAATCATGATTCTTCTAAACTATATTATTTATTTTGAAGATGTAAATTAAACTACTTTGGCTTGTCAAATAATACAAATACAAAATTTTACATGGTCTTATTTTGTTTTCAGAATTTTTTACTTGTTGACAAAATTGATATATATATATATATATATATATATATATATATATATATATATATATTTGTGTGTGTGTGTCATCACATAATATTATGTAATCATGAATTCATGTGCATGGCACATGTGCGTTTACTAGTGTAATAATATGGTGAGGTAGATTGTTGATCTAGTCAAATTTTTGGTGAAAGGAATGAACCTGCTCTTGTACAACTTGCATGAATTTCTGGAGTGCAGGTATATCAGTCCTTGTTGTGATGACTATTTTGTAGACCATATCGAAATCACGACCAAACACACCACCCAACATGAGAAAGTATTTCCTCTCGACAGAAGAAGAAGAAAGATTATCAGAGTGTGGTGGAGCTTTGGAAGAAGAACGGTGAGTAGCATGTTGATGTCATGGTGGGCTATTGTGGACGTCGTGAACCACTTGAGGTGGAGAATGAGCTCGTTGTTTAGTATCCACCTATATTGTATTAGTGGTAGGAAGATGTCCTTGTGCCGAAGGAGATGGAACTGGATTTGTATCATATGCAAGAGATGTTGGAGATGGTGAGTCATACAGATGCCACTTAAGCGATAGCATTAGGCCTTGTAGGTCATAATCAACAGTTTCATCTTGTTCACTTCTTTGTGAAATCTTAGAAAGAGGCTTCTTGGGTGGTTTTGGCATGTCACGCTTAGGGAGGGCTCGAATGGAGGACGCACCTTGTTGTACAAAATTTGTCTTACGGTTTTTGATGATTAGTGCAAAGATTTCATCCTCAGAAAATAACATCTTGTTGGCATCATAATCTACCAATTCCTATAGTGGGATAGGGATGTCAGTTCTGACAAATTGGTAGTGATTGGCATTATTACGGTGAACCAAAATACCCGAGGATATCAGATACTTTGATGTGATGAAATTGTTGCCTCGCATTTCTCAAAAATCTTTGGAAGGAGGGTTCCCATATACTTGATAAATAAGTCTAACAAGACCACCCATGCAGTATGCTTATTGTGGAGTTGAACAAATGAGCAACCATTTGTCAATCAGGATGCAACCGATATTGACAGGTCGTCCTTCCATTATGAGAGATAGCACATAAAATTCTTCAAGATAAATACTACATGTCTCTGATTTTGTAAAGAGAATGTTAGAAACTATCTTGTGCATGATTTGTCAAAATCTAGAGTGCACCACAAATGATTTAGAATGTCCATATTGGTACTTCTTTTGTCCTTCCAGGTGTTCCCAATACAAAGAAGCATTGAAATTGGAATCTTCATTTTCAAGAAATCCTGAAGAAGCCCTGGTTTGTTCCTCTTCCAAGCCACAGAAGATCTTGTTCAACATTTGGTCGGTAAGAACATGATCGACGTTGTTGATCCAAAATTCCATTTGTCGAGGTGGTACTTATTGGATAGAGGAAATGAATTCCATTATCTCATCTACATAGACTTTGGTTTGGCGAAACAAGGATGGGCCATATACACTGAGTCATAAGCTCCTTGACTCTTGTCTTGATGTTGATTTCCTCAAGGACAGATGATGAAATGAAATGAGTTAGTTTGAAGACTCTACCTCTCATTTCTTTGTATGCCTTTAAGTGTTTATTTTAGTAAGGTTTGAATGATCCAAAATAAGAGAGATCCAATTGTGATCCTTGATGTATAGATTCAGGCTCCGTGATCTTTTCTGTCTTATGGCCTTCATTAAAAGGCTGGTCAGAACAAGGTCATTTGTCTCTTGTCTTGGATGGACCTCCAATGGTTGAGATGAAACTACGTTGTTGAGCCGGCACTATAAAAAAAAATTAACATGACATTAGAACTTATTCAATGCTATTGAGTACTACGGTCAATAGAAGTGTCGACTGAATAATGAGGGTACTGTCGATAAGAATAATTGTAAGGACGTCTATTGACACCCAAGATCGACAAAGATGAATACATCGATGAAAAGAAGATCTGATGGGTCAAAAATGTTGTCGATGAGATCAGTCGATAGTATTGTTATTTGTCTTTGGGAATCAAGGTAGGGTTGATAAAGATGGGTGGTCATCCTGTCAACGAGAATTGTCCTGAGAGAGATAGCAATGTCGATCAATAAGAGCATGTACCTATCGACCGGTGGAGATGTAAGTCAATGTCAAGGTGATGGTTGATCACAGGTTCGACAAGCACAAAATCATAGAAACAGAGCTTTGTTGTGATTAGGATGCGGTAAGAAAAATCTTACCGTGGGTCTTATATTTATAGTTGAGGTTTAGGTTAATGAAAGTTAGTCAAGTACCCAGGTGTCAGATTTGGGTTATCGAGGTATCTATCGATCAACAGGTTTATAGAGTGCCCGATATGTGTGCCGATTGGAAAATGTACCCTCAAAACACGAAAGATGATGTGGATCATATTTTATGAGGCCACTCTGTCTATCGGCCGACATGATACTTTTTAAATTGTATTGACGGTCAAGAGGAGAATCTACAAAGAGATTTGACAAAGCAATCGATTGATACTAACAACTGCCACATGGACATGATTTCCAAAACTTGAGATCGATAAAATGGATCAGAATTTTAGGTCAATAGATCTCAATGAAGTGATTGTCTTCCAATAATCATTTAAATGAAACATTTGATCATCTTTATTTAGATGTGCAAATTAAAAAAGTGTTTTAAAAAAAATTGACTAAAAATAAAATTTAAAAGATAGGGAAGGAAAAGGCTAGGGTTGCCTCCCAAGTAGAGCTTGTATATAGTCAATTAGCTTAACTCTTGGATGTCTTATTCAGCTTCTAGGGTATCTCATAGTGCGAACTCTACTTTTTTAGTGATAGCTTCATCTTCATAATATCTTTTTAACTGATGACCATTGACTGAGAAAGTGCCACATTTCTCACTATGAATTTCCATCATACGAGAGGGATAGATAGTGACCACTGTGAAAGGACCAGACCAGCGTGATCAAAGTTTTTCTAGAAAGAGATGAAGTGTCGAATTGAACAGAAGAACTTTGTCTCCTTCAGATATTTCTTTCTGCTTGATGCGAGAATCATGCCAAATATTTGTGTGTTCTTTGTAGATTTTGGTGTTCTCATAAGCATGTAGACGATGTTCTTCTATTCTTATAGCTGTAGGAAATGCTTCTCTTTTTCACAATCAACATCCATATTTAGAGTCTTGATTGCCCAATAGGCTTTGTGTTCCAGCTCTAGAGGAATATAGCATGACATACCATATATGAGGTGATACAAAGTTGTTCCTATAGGTGTCTTGTAAGCTATTCGATATTCCCATAAGGCATCATCAAGTTTTGATGACCAGTCTTTATGGGATCACCCTATTGTTTTATCAAGAATCTGCTTAATTTTCCAATTAGAGATTTCTACTTGGCCAGCAGTTTGAGGATGATATGGAGTAGATATTTTATGATTGACTCCATACTTCTTTAGAAGAGCTTCAAACCATTTCACTATGAAGTATGAGACACCATCACTAATAACTATTATAGGGGCTCCAAATTTGAGAAATATTATCTTTGTGAAAAGACGCATGACGATTTTGGAGTCACATGTAGATGAAGGCATATATTCCACCCATTTGGAAATGTAATCAATAGCCACTAAAATGTATTTGTTGTCAGAAGATGGTGGGAATGGTCCCACAAAATCTATCCCCAAACATCAAAGATTTTGACTTCAATCTATTCGGCCATCGGCATTGCGTTCTTTTTGCTGATGTTACTAGTGCATTAGCATGCATTACATTGTGTGGTATAAGCATGTTCATCCTTGAAGATAGTCGGCCAATAAAACCCTAAATTTAGGATTTTTAGTGTCATCTTCTCAACTCCCAATTGTGTGCAATAGGGAGATGCGTGACATTTTTCCAAGATGGAACAAGATTCATCATGACCTACACAGTGATAGTAAACATTGTCGGCACACTTTTAAAATAGTAGTGGATCTTCTCAATAATAATTCTTTATATCAAAAAAGAACTTTTTCTTTTGATTGTAATTCAATTCAGGAAGTAATTGTTGGTATGTGAGATAATAGTAGAAATCAGTGTGCCAAGGGGTTATTTGTTTCATATATTGTATAAGAAATAAAGATTCATCTTGATAGGATTCATTAATGGGAAGCAGGTTGTCTTTTTTTGTCATTATGTGAGAGAAATGATCATCTACCACATTGTTAGATCCCTTCTTCTCTATGATCTCATGATCAAATTCTTGCAACATAAGGGCCTACCAAAGGAGTCGTGGTTTGGTATCTTTCTTATGCATAAGATACTTGATTGCCCCATGATCGGTATAAATTATTATCTTCCCTCCTAGGATATATTATTGAAACTTGTTCAATGCATATACAATGGCCAACATCTCTTTTTTGGTGGTCGTGTAGTTTACTTGAGCTTCATCGAGAGTTTTATTGGCATAACATATGACATGATGCTTCTTGTCCTTTTTCTGTCCTAAAACTGCCCCAACAGCTTAATCACTAGCATCACACATTAGCTCAAAGGGAAGATCCTAATCTGGAACCTACATGATAGGTGTGGTATTGAGGGCATTCTTCAAAGTATGGAAGGTTGTCTGGAAATCTTTGTCTAAGATGAATGGTGTATCTTTAATGAGCTGTCTAGAAAGAGGTTTTGCAATTTTGGAGAAATCTTTAATGAATATTTGGTAATAGCTGATGTGTCCCAAGAACCTAAGAACATTATAAATCTTCAAAGGAGGTGGGATTATAGAAATTGCCTCTATCTTGCTCTTGTTTAGTTCTATACCTTCTTCAGATACTTTGTGCCCAAGGACGACTCACTCTCGTGCCATAAAATGGCACTTCTCCCAATTGATGACCTGTTCTTTTTCTTCGCACCTTTAGAGGATAAGGGATAATTTTTTCAAGTAATCTTCAAAGGATTCCCCATACACTGAGAAGACATCTATAAATAACTCCATAATTTCTTCTATTAAATCAAAGAAAATGGCTGACATGCACCTATGAAATGTGGCAGGTGTGTTACATAGACCAAAAGTCATGTGACAAAAAGCATACTTCCCATACAGAGATGTAAATGTTGTCTTTTCTTGATCATCTGGATAGATAGGTACCTAGTAAATTCCTGAGTACCCATCTAGGTAGCAGAAATGTGAATGGTGTGCTAGTCTTTCCAAAACGTGATTGATAAATGGGAGAGGAAAGTGATCTTTATGTGTAGCTGCATTCAACAGCATGTAGTTGATGCACATATCCCACCCAGTTACAGTGCGGGTGGAGATTTCCTTTCCATAACTATCCTTGACTATAGTCATTCCACCTTTCTTTGATACCACATGCACTGGGCTTAGCCTTACTATCATTGATGGCATAGACGATTCCCACATCAATAATTCTAATGAATTCCTGACGTACCATTTCTCGCATTTTTTCATTCAACTTCCTATGACCTTTCATGCGCAACTTTGTGTCTTTGTCAAGTTTTATTATGTGCATGAAAATTGTTGGACTCAGACCTTTAATATCATCAATACAGTATCCCAACTTCTTTTTTTGAGTTTTGATAAAAGTTGTTTTTGTTATTGTTCAGAAGACAACTGTGCATAGATTATAACCAGGTTCCTCCATTCTTCATCAAGGAATTAATATTTCAAACCTTTGGGAAGTGGTTTGAGCTCTAGCAGAGGTCTTTTGACTGCAGAGCCTTTTGGTTCTCTCTAGAGAGAGATGTGCCTTACTATTTCATTACACCCTTGACATTCTTCTTCTTCAAAAACTTCTAAATAACCAAGAATTTCTCTGACTTTTGGATCATTAATCCATAAGGTAGGATTGATTAGAGATCGCATGAGTAGATCTACAATAGAATTATGTTCTTGGATTTCTACACATAACTAATTTCAAGAGTCAGTGAAGTATCTTGTCTCTATTGGAGAGGGACCCTTCATATGATCAAGTATGTTGAAATCTATGGAGTCGTGACCGATTCTTATAGTGATCATTCCATCTGAAATGTCAACTAGAGCACGGGTTGTGGAGAGAAAGGGTTATCTGAATATCATAGGATAGTCCAGATCTTTGATGACATTGATTGTGACTATATCATAAGGAATGAAGAATATTTTGATTCTGATTGGGACATCTTCGACTGCACTGAAAGAGTTATCTTTCAATTGGATCTCATATTTGATGAAAGAATGTCTATAAGGCCTAACCTAGTGGCCAAGCTATATGGCATGAGACTTATATTGGCCCCTAAATCGGTAAGACCATACCTTGATGAAGTGTATGCTAAAAGAAAGGGAATAGTGAAAGCACTCTGATCTTTTTGTTTTGTTGACATAGAAAAATGACAGAAGGTTGATGCAATCCTTACAAGACATATAGTTTCAACCACGCCTCTCTTTCTTTTCTTTGTGATGTGATCCTTCAAGAATTTAGCATATGTAGGCATTTCCTCTATGACATCTAGAAGAGGGATGTCCAAGTGAATCTTCTTAATGGTTTCTAAGAATTTGATGTACCTTTTCTCCTATTGTGCCTTTATAAAGCAATGAGGGAAAGGCACTCCTGGTGGAATATCTGACACTTTGGATAAAATAGGAGTAGATGTCCCTCTAAGTTTCTTTGTTGTTGGAACATCGTCATTTTTGGTGTTGTTGTTGGGTGGTACTTTCGGGTTGTGTTGAAGAAGAAGAATTTCCTGACTGTAATGTAGCCATCCTGGTAGTTTCATTCTTTGGATTTTGCTCAGTAGTCAAAGGAAAATGTCCTACTGGTCATCCAATGGTGGCAACTATTGATGCTAGCTATTGATCAATTATCCGATTATGTTGTTGTAAATCACTTATTTGTGTGGTCACAATGCTCAATTGTGTTTGCATGTTCACCATCAAAGAGTTGTTTCTCAACATGCACTCCCCTAACTAATTGGTTAAAGAATGTAATTTAATTATTGATTTCTGGTGTTGCTAGAGGAGATTCGGTCTTTGCTAATTGTTGAAGTTTCCTTGGTGGTGTTGAGTTGATTTTGTTGAAACCCAGTGGAGTTCCTCTACCAACTACTTGTCCCCTACCAAAATCTTAAGACATCTAGTTAAGTGGAAAAGAGTTTTCTGTTGAGGAGGTATTCCCATCGGAGAATCCAAGTTGGTCAGGCCTTTTGTAGCTTACATAAGACACATTCTCTGTCTGAGTGTCTTCTGCTTCATGGGTGTAGATACAATGATCAATCCCATGACCTCCTTGTTCGCATGTAACACATTTCACTGTGGCTTCCACAAAATGCCTAGAACTGGCTTCCTTAAGGTTCTGAACATTGGTTGCCATCTTGTCAAGTTTACTATTCAAGATTTCCAGTATCTTTGAATCCAAAGAGCTTCTTGGTGACATGGTTGTTGCAGAGTTTCTATCATAATCCCTTCCGTCTTTAAGATCAGTCATGTTGTTGACGATCTCTCTAGTGGTTTCTACATCATGCTTCATGAAATCGCTCCCTGTTGTAGCGCTTAGAGATTTCCTTTATGAAGAAGTGAAACTTTCATAAAAGTTGGTGATGATGAACCCTTCATCGTAGTCGTGAAGTGGACAATGTCTCAAGTACTCTTGATATCTCTCCCATCCGTCATATAGACTCTCAGAGGGTTTATACTTGAAGTTGGTGATCTTATGCTTGCATCTAATGGTCTTCTCAACAAGATAGAATTTATTCACGAATGCTTCACATAATTGTTTCTAGATTGTGATCCCTTTTTTAGAAAGGTACCATTGTAGAGCCTTATCTTTGAGGGAAAAACAAAATCCCTTCAGATAGATGACTTTTTAGGGACCCTGTTCACTTTAAGAGTGTCCCAGAGGTTTTTTAAAGCATCAATATGGTGATATGGGTTTTCTTCAACAGAGTTTTTGTGATGGCCTGATGTTGAATCATACTGATGAAATCAGGTTTTAACTCAATGTTAGTTGCTAGTACGCGAGAAAGGATAATAAGTTCCCTATTGTCATGGACACAACCAGTAATCAACGATCAGAATGATGGTTTCAATTTAGGGACATTGTAAATGGGTTACGGTTGTCCTGCCATTGGGATGTTGAGGAGAAGATCTACCTTTGGGAATTTGACAAGATCCTCCAATGTTGAAAAGCGTTAAAGATAGTTAGTTACCTATAAGAAAAATGTTGAATAGATTAGAGTCAAAAACTAGAAACATAAACAATATTCTAGCTAATAGATAGATTCAAATATGTTCTCATAAAATCTTTGCAAAAATTTAGAAGCACTGACTAGTGCTAAGTAGACCACAAGTTCTTAAGGTTATTCATTTCCTTATCCCCGACAATAGTGCCAAAAGTTGATCACTCTTTTTTGTGGGTCAAAAGTGTAAACACGATTGTCTAGTCAAAGATATCAGACTTTAAATCTATACCTGACCAGAAGATGTCTGTAACTCAATATGGAGTCTATTGCAGAAGTACGGGATCAAACACAAGGATAAGTTAGAATAAAGAATATAAATGTAGGATCTTAGCTTAGTCTAGCCTAATCTAAAGAGTGAATTTGTTTGTGTTCTAATTTAGGAACATATTAATCTAATTGAGTACTAAAATCTAAGTTTATAGAAAATCAAAAGAAAGAAATAAAGATGAGCCATGAAAAGAAGATAAAAGAGACTTGGATTGGGATTCACCAATCATACCATACACAAAAACAATAAACCTTCACTTCTATTTTATACATGTTCTCTACTCATTTTCCAAGCAGCCATAAACAATTATCTAAAGATACAGACAAATATCTATCTAACTGAGTTCTCTCTTTCGAGTTAATAATTGGAAGATCAGGGAAAAATAGTATGGCCATTGTGATAGCAACTCCTCACTCTCATGTATCATTACCATCCAATACTCCAGATCTAATTGAAATCATTCTCTCAAAAAATATTCATATCAAACATCAGAAGAGGGTAGCTAATCATCAATTGATGCAATAAAATAAGAGCATATGAATAAAACTTTAAAGAATATATGCCATAAAATAGAAAGATGAATAATTACATGGTTGGGAGGGCCTGACAGCTACCCCAAACCATGTTATGGAATCTAGCCACACATGGAAACAAAGACAAATGGATTACAACTGGAATAAGTCATGATGTGAAAAGAAGATGAAGAGGATGATACAAAGGTAGATCAAGTGATCGATCTACCAACCTTTCAGTGGATCAAGCTAAGGTTGACAGCTAGGTCAACAACTCTCCTCCTTCCTTGGATCTTGAATGGTCGTAGGGTAGTATATTCAATCGTTGGTCGGAAAGCACCTTGAAGGAGGAAGTCGACAGCTAGGTCAACAAAACTAGACTGATTGACAACCTTCATCCTTGGATCCAAAACTTGGTGACAGTGTTTGGGCTTTTTGACTCCATGGGTCCAAGGTCGTCTGAGGTGAGACTTTGGGAGTCTATTTATAGGCTTTGACTTGTCAATCTACATGGCATCAATGGACTTAATTTTTTGTGGACATTGATGGTCGACCGATCGTTTCCTTGACAATTAATTGTCAATCGACAGAAATGTCAATCTTTTGTAGGATGATTCATTGACATGATTGTCGAGGGATTTCAATGATGTTGATTGGTGTGTCGACCTAGTCTATGATGTATGGTCCCTTGATAACAGTATTGTGGGTCTTTTCCTTGACAGTATTGTCGACGAACTTGTTCGATAGTTGGGTCTTGATAGGAATCTATCGGTTCTACTGTCCATGAAGTAATTTGTTAATTTGAACTCAATAAGGTTTACCATCACCTCCCTACATGTTTCTACTTTAATTTCTTGATAGTAGTTACTCAAAAGACTGTTGTCGAGGTCCTTCTTACTGATGGTGTGATGTTTGATTCATCTATCGGTCGTATCTCGATAGTCTTTTGTCAAGTTTTTTAAGGAAAGGATCATCTATTGATGTTCCTTTTTCGATGGAAATTTGGACTATGACGGGCAACTCCTTATATTTCATTTATTTCACTGGTTTTGTACCAAACTCCTTCAAATATCAACAAAACTAAATTAGAACCTAACAATTGATGAGTAGAAGATAAAATGAGTAAAACAATCATCTACTTATTATTTCTAAGGATTTTATTATGAAAAAGGTTGTGAAAAGTGCATCAAAATTGATGTTACCAATCCCCTTTCCTTTTATAGGGAGAAAGTATGGGAAAAAAACTAGAAATGAGGCTTATTGTGGTAGTGATTGTTCGATCTAAAATATTATACGATTGACCTGGATGGCGTGTCGATTGAATGGATTTGGAGTTTGTGTGCCTTCAAATACTAGGGCCGATGTTGTCTTGTTGACTCAGTTTTGACTGAAACCCTGGCGGCGGCTAGCTTGCCTGAATCTGGGGTGTTTGATCATTTTATTTATCACAAAGTCATATTGGTCAACCTTTGACTACATTGATGACTTCCTTTTTTGCCATTTGAAATAGTCTTGAATGTGAGTTGGTCAACCAGGATGGTGACTCGATCAAATGGAATACTAGGAAGCTGAGATTTGATGCATGTGAGTCGATCAATTAGTGAGATCATTTGATCAACCCACGAGCTAGAAGGTTGAGCTTGTGCATTTTAAGTCCTCATGCCTTCTATTTCTTTGTATTTTTTGTATTTGGAGTTCCATGATAGTGAATCCTACAAAATGTGAAAGAAAGTGATAAGAATTCTAGTGATGGGAACAAACACAAGTAAATTGTAATTACTAACTAAATTTGGGAAAAATCAAGATAACACCCTAAATAATTGAACTAAAAGATTAGATAAAAAGGGATAAATATGCATTCATCAGAATCTTGTAGCCAATGGTCTAGGACATTTAATTCAACTTTAAGGAGTTTTGATGAATAATGAATGTATTAGGTAACCCTTGAAACAAATCCTTGATCAATGCCACAAAAATGTAATTACCCTTAAATTTGAACAAGTAAGACTTTACCAAGCTTGCTAACATGGAACAATAGTTATGTAACCTAAATTAATACATACAATGAGTAGTGTTTATCAATGAAGGGAAAGTTCCTAGTCAGTTGAACCTAATCACATGATAATTGTGGCAACACATCCCACTATCACACAAATAGCGAGGTGTTACACGAAAACGTGCAGAAATCACCATAACCACAGATTACCAAAACACGAGTTAATTAAAACCGATTGTGGAACGATGATAAACTGTGAAACTATTACATCCAAGTCCTCATCCTGCAACGAAACAGGTTATATAAACATATACAAGATCTAATACGTGTCCATAGCTCAGCTGTCTAACCATCACATGAGTTCATCACCTATTTATACATACATAAAGGCCCACATCCGGCCAACAGCAGGATATACAAAACATCAACAGTTATACATCATGAAACAACATCATAACGCTCCCAAGGACCTGAGAGTACAGGGATGACTCTAGACTCTACTACAAAACACCAAAACCACAGCATGTCCATATCTTGCCTTCTACTACTCGTCTTGCTGCTCGACCACAACTCCGCGACCACCACCTCGTCTAGCTCGAACACCTGAAAACCAGCGGGGTGAGACAATTGAACATTGTCCCAGTGAGAAACATAACTCTCCGCCAAAACTATAAAACTAGAAGGGTAAAGCAACAACAGATAACTGATAAGGATATAACAGGAGCAGTCTATAAAGTAACGCTATTCATACCGACAAGCTTACCAGATGTACAGAAGGCATATAACCACTATTTCTTTATGGAACATGATTAACAAGATAAGATATATTGCTACATAACATGAGGAACATATAAATAACTGCAAGATATAACAAGATTAACTATACAAGCAAGGACTCAACCAATGTTCCGTGTTTTGCCTTAAGCAATAAATGCTATACGGCTGGATTACGTATTATTATGCCCTGAGGAAGTGAACCGTACCATTCAAATCCAATCGACGGCTGCAAAACCCAGAGCCAGTGCCATACAAGGTCACATGGAAGAGCCGGACTCCATGACCTCCCACCTCGTGGTTAGTGCACGAGTACAACACAAGCAGGACCGCAGTCTCATGCTGAAGTGGTCTTAGCCACAGGGTCAGGCTACCCTTTTCCTAGCCCGCATCGGTACAGGTATCGGCGCTAGTGAAACTGAGCCACGGGCCTATTCACTGTGCTCTGAGCCATGAACACATTCATGCTCCTCATATCACATATCCTGAGCCATGGGCCTATTCACCATGCTCTTCACATACTTGGGCTATGGGCCTGAATCCGCACCCTGGAGTCTACAACCGAAGTTGCACTCTTACCTCCTCACTTTAGGCTAGGAGAAACCTCACATACTCAACAATATGTGCTCCGGGTTAACCCGTAGGAGAACCTGTTTCACCATCAACAGCTCCTGACGATGATGGATCTATGGCCAGGGCAACTACATGATATATTCCACTGTGATTAATTAATATCTTTTATATGGATTGCAAGATTCAACCAAGTTATATAACATGTAACCTATAACAGGAAGTAAACAACACAAAACTCAACATTATACTTTTATTATAATCACATCATCCTGATCCATTATAAGGATCCAACATTACATGTTATCACTTGGCCTCTTGCCAATCATCCAGATCCATATCAAGGATCATCACATGCCATGGGATCTCAATCCCTCATCACATAGTGCCACTGCCTCTCAAGTCTTACATCATCATCATGGGATAGCAATCCCCAGTACTTTATTCATGTACATTATACAGATTATTTCAACATCAAGAGTAACAATCACAGCAGAGTTACTCCACATATACATATACCTCATAGCCCTTTTTAATTAGCTAAGCATCACCAGCATGGTTAGTAATAACAATCATAGGCTTTATTAAAATGACCATGCTATCAATATAAGGTGACATCAATGATTAGATATACTTTCTTAATCATGCATCAACTTATGATCATATGCATAAGGTACATTATTAAGCAATCCACATTACATGCTCGTTATTATCCTTAGCATTATACAGATAATCAAGGTGATCACATTCGTGTGTATATCCATGTTAAGTTTAGATGAACAAGCTTTACCATAGTGAATACTATTAAGCATGCAAAGAGTCACCATCATTTAATAAGAATATAATCCATCATAATGGCTTTTCATGATAGGAAGAACCCTCACTAAAGGTACCCTCTACCCTCACCAAAAGTGGTATCGGGCAGGGCTCACCCTATCGACCTACCATAAAGGCCGACACAAGAAGGGTACCCTGCAATGCAGCGTTACCACCAAAGGCAACAACATTAAGGCGTGAAACAACAAGGAAACCAAACGTGTGACGGGGTGTCGGGCACCCAGCCCTATCGGGCAACGGCCTGTATCGGGCTCAGTTGCAACGCCCGTCACAAGGTGTATATCGGGCAACATGATGTCATGCTGGTGGGTGTATCGTGCAACAGCCTGTCACAGAACATAACCAGCAATGTCCCCTTCAAAGCACAACAACACCCAACTGCGTCTAAGTCAGGTGTACAAAGCTCAAACAACCAGCAAAGGGGGTCTATCGTCCAGCCAACTAAACCAGGGTCTAACAGTCGTCACAAGGCAGAGTGGTGTGACGCCCATCACAAAGACAAGGGTATCGTCCACCACCAACATCACATATATCGTGCAAGGTTCTAGGTCTGTTGGGCAGCACATCCCCAACCTCATAACGACCAAGGTAAAACTCACAAGATCATCCTCAACCTCAAGCACAAGGGCATCTGAAACCTTAATGGGTCAAGAAGACGGCTCACCTCAATCGACTAAGAAAGAGGGGTCTTGCACATCAACTATCCCCAAATGGCAACACAAGGAAAAACCCTAGAAAGAGTCACCACTATCACCAAGCTCACCCTTCTAGTCCATGGTGAGAGGAGAGTGTTGCTCAAGCAACTAGAACACAAGCTCACCTCTCAACTAAAATGAGAGAGGGGTGTTGCCCACGCTACTAGAAGCTCAAACTCACTCCTCTAGACCAAGGAGAGAAAGGAGTATTGCTCACCAAGAAACCCTAAACCACAAGGACCAGCCAACATGGGTACTTAAACAAGGTACCAATCTAACAACATATAAACAAGATCATAGAAGGAGATAGAGTAGTTAGGGTTAGGAGTTATGTAACCCACCTTAAGCAAGCTCCAAGCTCCTAGCTCCAAGCACCACCAAGCAAGGAAGAAGGAGACTCCAAGAATATCGGCCACCAAGCTTGCTCCTCCAAGGGGTATCGACCACCAACTTGCAAAAGAGAAGGGTGTCATGCACACCAAGATGGAGAAGAAACTAAGGAACCAAAGGAACTCTTAGAAAAGGAAAGGAACCGCCTATATAGAAGGAAAGGGAGGAGAAAACAAGGTAGAACTAAGCAAGGTGTCGTCCACCTAGGGACACTTGTCCTAGTGCACGAGCCACCACTATAGCAAGCCCTAAACACATGTCCAAGGTCATTGCTACATGCAAGCATCAAGCACCAAGTGTCCACTAGTGGTGACACAAATGAGGTCAAAGCTTGGTCAAAGGCTCTAGGGCGACACACTCCCCATGGGCGACACACCTCCATGGGCGACACACCTCCATGGGCGACACACTCCTCTCTTGCCCGATACAGGGTGCAACCAAACCAAAGCAAGGCACCTCAAGGCCCAACAAGCTCAACCAAGCCCAATAGGACTCCAAACAATGAGACCAAGCCATCCTCTCTACACTAGAGGAAGCAAGGAGAGAGAGGAACACCTCACAAGGTGGAAAACTAGCCCATAAACCCTAGATTTGGGTTATTTGCAAGTAGCCCCTCCAACTCTCAACCAAGAACAACCAAACCCTAATCACCACTAAAGGTGATTCGCAAGCAACAAAGCATCAGGGTTAAGCAAAGAAAACAGGGTAATCCTAAATGAAGGTCAGGGTCCTTACAAGCTAACCCCCTTCAAGGGATTTCATCCCCGAAATCCAAAGAGAAAAGCGAGGGATACTTCCTCCTCATCTCTTCCTCAAGCTCCCACGTGGCTTCCTCAATGCCACGACGATGCCAAAGAACTTTCACAAGAACCAGGTCCTTCCTCTTCAGCTTCTTAACTCTTCTATCAAGGATCGCCACAGGACCTTCCTCGTAGGTCACATCTTCATCAAGCTCAACTTCAACTGGTTGTAACACTGTCCCTGTATCTGGATGACTTTTCTTCAGCATACTGACATGGAATACTGGATGTAACCTATGCAACTCTGGCGGCAGCTCTAACTTATAAGCTACCTTTCCAACATGTTCTATGACTGGGTATGTCCCCATATATCTGGGTGCGAGCTTACCCTTCCAGCCAAACCGTAGCACACATTTCCACGGTGAGACTTTAAGATACACTTTGTCTCCTACCTGGAACTCCAAAGGTTGTCGGCGATTGTCTGCGTAAGACTTCTGCTTGTCCTGTGCCACTTTCAACTGTTGCTGTATCACTTTGATCTTTTCTGTCGTCTGCTGTACTAACTCAGGACCCAAAAGCTGATACTCACCAGAATCGTACCAACATAAAGGAGATATGCACTTCCTTCCATTCAAAGCCTCATAAGGAGCCATGTCATTGCTCCGCTGATAACTGTTGTTGTAGGCAAACTCTATCAAACTGAGGTGTATATCCCAACTGCCTAGGAACTGCAAAACACAAGCTCGAAGGAGATCCTCCAAAGTCTAAATAGTCCTCTCAGACTGTCCATCAGTTTGTGGGTGGAAGGTAGTACTGAACCTCAACTGCATTCCCAACGCTCTGTGCAACTGTTCCCAGAAATGACTCGTGAATTGAGGACCTCTGTACGAAACTATCGTTGCTAGCACACCATGCAAACGTACTATCTCATCCACATATACTTGAGTGAGCTTCTCATCTATATACGTCGTCTTTACCGGTATGAAATGGGCAGACTTCGTCAGTCTGTCCACTATCACCCAAATGGAATCATGATTCCTAGTTGTCCTGGGCAGACCAACTACGAAATCCATAGTTATGTGATCCCATTTCCACTACGGTATCGGCAAGGGTTGCAACATACCTGCCAGCTTCTGATGTTCAACCTTCACTTGCTGAAAAACCGCACATCTAGCCACGAACTCGGCTACATCTCTCTTCAAACCGGGCCACCAATACAAGTCTTTCAAATTATGATACATCTTGGTGACACCTGGATGCATAGCATACATCGACGTGTGTACTTCCTCAAGCACTAACTTCCTCAGATCATCAGCATCTGAAACCACCATCCTATCACGATAGCAAACTAGCCCATCCTCGGACTCATAGAACCCATCACGCTTTTCGCTGCCGAACTCTAAGCTGATCAATTGTACTGCATCATCTGTCTGCTGTGCTTCTTTGACCTGCTGTCTCAGCGTAGGCTTGACTTGCATTTGTGCCAAAAGTCCATCCAAGAAAGAAACTTCCATCTGTACATTCATCTGCCGCAGGGAAACAAACATATCCCGTCTATAGCATACCAGGGAACTCAATTGTGCCTTCTTTGAATAAAGAGAAGAAGACTTTCGGCTAAGCGCATCAGCTACCACATTCACCTTACCAGGATGATACTCAATAGTGCAGTCATAATCATTAATTAACTCCATCCATCGACGTTGTCGCATGTTCAACTCTTGTTGCGAAAAGATGTACTTCAGATTCTTATGATCTGTAAACATCTGACACACTTCCCCGTAAAGATAGTGTCTCCAAATCCTTAACGCATGAACCACTACTGCAAACTCCAAATCATGAGTTAGATAGTTCTCCTCGTGTTTCTTAAGCCGCCGCAAAGCAAAAGAAACCACATGATCTTCCTACATCAGCACACAACCCAAACCCTTCTTGGAAGCATCACAGAAAACAACATAACCTTTTCTAGGCTCTGGCAGGATTAATACTGGGGCACTGGTCATCTTCTCCTTCAGTCTCTAAAAAGCTTGTTGACAACGGTCATCCCACACAAAAGGTACATCCTTTCTGGTCAACTTCATCATTGGCAACGCAATCGCACTAAAGTCCTTGATAAACCTCCGGTAGTAACCTGCTAAACCCAAGAAACTACGAACTTCTGTTGGTGTCTTCGGTTGTTCCCATTCTGCAACGGAATCCACCTTCCTCAGGTCCACTTTAACCCCTTCAGCATATATCACATGACCCAAGAAGGTCACTTCTTCCAACCAGAACTCACACTTACTGAACTTGGCATACAGCTAATGTTGGCGAAGAAGAGTCAATGATTGTCGAAGATGTTGCTCATGCTCTTACCTGTCCCGACTATAGATCAAGATGTCATCTATAAAGACTAAAACAAACTGATCTAAAAATGGACATAACACTCTGTTCATTAGGTCCATGAAAGCAGCAGGCGCATTGGTTAGCCCAAACGGCATAACCACAAACTCAAAATGACCATACCTCATCCTGAAAGCTAACTTTGGTATGTCATCCGCCTTAATCCTCAACTGATGATATCCAGACCGTAGATCGATCTTTGAAAACACTACAGCACCACGCAACTGATCGAAAAGATCATCTATCCTCGGTAATGGGTACTTGTTCTTGATCATAACCTTATTCAACTGTCGGTAATCTATACATAGCCGCATCGATCCATCCTTCTTCTTGACGAACAACACTGGAGCACCCCAAGGCGACGTACTCGGTCGGATGAAACCTTTCTCCAACAACTCTTGTAACTGCTTTTTAAGCTCTGCCATCTCTACTGGAGCCATCCTATACGGTGTCTGTGCAATTGGCAGCGTTCCTAGAACCAGATTAATCTCAAAATCAATCTCTCGGGGTAGAGGAACACCAGGAAACTCATCAAGAAACACATCGGCAAACTCTCGGACAACTGACACCTCTTCAAGACTAGGACCTTTTGCCTTGGTAGCCACAACGGTATCCACAACGTGAGCTAAGAACGCCTTACATCCTTGTCGTAGCAACTTCTCTACCACCATAGCTGATACCAGACATGTCAGAAGAATCTTCCTATCTCCCTGGAAGATCCACTTCTCTCCGGCATCATCAAACACAGCCTGCTTGGAACCACAGTCCAAGACAACTCTAAACTTCTCTAAGGTATCCATCCCAAAGATAACATCGAAACCATGTATGTCAAGTGGTATAAGATCCACTTGTATACAGTGTCCTGAAAAATACAAGGCACAAGAGGGACACTCCTCCTGAAGCATCGAGGAACCATCAAGAGGGGTTTCTAACAACAGGCTATCCTTCCTACAACTAATAGGTAAACGACAGTTCTCAAGCATACTATAGTCGATAAAAGAGTGTGTAGCACCGGGGTCAACCAGAACAGATATAAAGCAAGAAGAAGTCATATCGGAATGAAATAACTCCATCTGACCTGTCACTACTCACGGGTTGACTATCGCATCCAGCTGACTCATAGCATAGAATCGAGCTGTTGCTTGCTATCCACGTCCTTTGCTTCCTTGAGCAGACAATCCAACTTGTGAAGCTTGACCATGTCCTCGACCTCTGCTACCACTAGGCTGCTGTCGATCTGACCCTTGTTGATTCTGCCTCGGCTGCTGTGTCACTTCAACATCTCTATTCGGGCAATGTAACTTGATATGGCCGGTCTGACCACAAAGATAGCATGCCCTATCTTCCAACCATGGCCTAAATGGCCCTGTCACTGCCACTGAAGTTGTACTATGTGCCTTAGACGGTGAAGAAACATATCCTCTTCCCTTACTCAGAGACCACTGCGAAGGTACATTGGGACCTCTCATTACTGAAGGTGTTAAAAACCTTAGCTTCTTGAAGCCACCAAACCTCTGTTCCTGAAACTGAGCAGGCCTCTTCTTAGACATGGATTCTCTTTTCTCCCTTACTGATCATTCAATCCTCCGAACATATTCCACAAATGTAGCAAACCGCTCACGGTTCTCCAACGCAAAAATAGGTGTTGTCAGCTCAGCACTCAGACCCTTCTCAAAACGTCTGATCCGCTCCTCATCTGTTGCGGCCATGTGAGGACAAAACCTCAACAGATCTATGAACTTAGCCTCATACTCAATGATGTTCATCGCTCCTTGTCACAAATGCTCAAACTGACTGATCTTCTCATCTAGATACGTCTTCAGAAAGTATCTGCTGACAAACTCGCGCCGAAAAACTTCACAACAAATCACCTCACCAGGCCGCTTCTCCTCCTCGATGGTCCACCAGTGACCAGCACTACCTTTCAGAAGGTAGACAACGTGTTTTACTTTGTCTGCTTCGGGGATGTCGAGGATCTGAAAAGCCTTCTCAAGACTTGTCAGCCATAAATCTGCATCTGATGGATCATCCGTCCCAGCATAATCTGAAGCTCTGACTCGGAGAAGCCGCTCGAAGGTCTTCCCAATACCCGATGTTTCACCATGGGGAGCCTGTACTCTCGGCGGAGGCACTGGAAAACTTTCAACCATGAGATTCATCATAGACATCATCTGCCCCATAAGCTGTTGATAGGCAGGATGTTCAAGAATGGCTGGGTCAGGTTGGGGGACCTCAGGCACCCGATCTCCATGTGCTTGTCCTTCAACTCCACCAGCTGAAGCAGCATCACTGTTCTCGACAGCATGTTCTTCATGGTTTCCAGACATCTTAACTTTTCTTCCACTGAGGGCAGAAGACGATCGTAAGAAAATCTGGACAACTCATAAGAACAGACACAACCTAGTCCTAAATCCCTGTAGACACAGTGAACCTAAAGCTCTGATACCAAAACTTGTGGCAACACATCCCACTATCACACAGACAGCGAGGTGTTACGCGAAAACGTGCGGAAATCACCATAACCACAGATTACCAAAACACGGGTTAATTAAAACCGATTGCGGAAAGATGATAAACTGTGAAACTATTACATCCAAGTCCTCATCCTGCAAAGAAACATGTTATATAAACATATACAAGATCTGATACGTGTCCACAGCTTAGAGGAACAACTGTCTAACCATCATATGAGTTCATCACTTGTTTATACATACATAAAGGCCCACATCCGGCCAACAGTAGGATATACAAAACATCAACGGTTATACATCGTGAAATAACGTCATAACACTCCCAAGGACCTGAGAGTACAGGAATGACTCTAGACTCTACTACAAAACACCAAAACCGTAGCATGTCCATATCTTGCCTTCTACTACTCATCTTGTTGCTCGGCCGCAACTCCACGACCACCACCTCGTCTAGCTCGAACACCTAAAAACCAGCGGGGTGAGACAATTGAACATTGTCCCAGTGATACTCGTCATTTTGCAATATCAATCACTAAGATGGTTAATCCTAGAGTTTAAACCTTTTTTACTTCCGGTTTTAAGGGTAGTATAGAAGGGTCGATCCCACAGGATAACTTTTTCAGATTGTTTCTTTTATCCCAATTATTTTGAAGAACTATTTTATTATTTTTTTGTATTTTCATATTTAAAACGGAAAGTAAAAGTCAGGTTGGGGGTTTGATTGATTACACTAAAATAAGAAATAAACACAAAGTAACAATGTAATAACAAGAATTTATTTTGCCTCTGTCACAACGAAAAGAAACAATTATTAGCACAAGTAGACTATTGTGAATGGAAAAAGACTAGAAGTAAAGAAGATAAATCAACAGAGGTTGAAATCAAAAAGAGAGAATCGAGGCTCGTAGGGGTTTTCACCACCTTTGCCTAGGCAAAAACAAACCAATCCTTCAAAACGACGGATTCGATGAAGGCAAGTGAATTAATAAAAATCCACTAAAGATGGACTCCACATGAGCTCATTGGTCATGGTGCTCATGTTTCTTAGTTCATCATCCTAAAAGAAGAAGATCTACGGTCGTTTCAAAACTCCTATGCGATTGGGTTTGTTGTTCTAAATCCGAACTTCCACGGTCATATCCATCCAGATTAACTTTTGATCAAATCAATTAATTACTTTGATAGATCAATTAGTTATCAAAGTCAAAATCCTTCTAGAATCATTTTTAAGGAAAAGTCGATAAAGCCATGTCTAAGGGGTTATTCCCCTTGCCTCGATAGAGAACTACTCACTCATGCTTGTGGAGAAAAGGGAGACGGAGAGAAGAAGAGTTCTAGCCATAGTCTAGTCTGACTAAAGGATAGTTCCTTCGGCTAGAGTCTATAAAATGACCGACGCTTAATCTCTTGCTCCAGTCCACGGAAGAATAATAGGAAGAAGAAACTAGATCTAAACGAGTAAAGTAAAATAATAATAATTGAAAGAAACACTTGGCTTGCAAAAACTATTCTTTATTGATGGAAAGAACAATAACATAAGAACACCAGAAGATTGCTCAGAAATCCCGTACAAAGATGATACAAAAGATGATCCTTGGGAGGAGGAAGTGATCTTCCTTTTATAGGAGAAGTAGGGGTAGGCTATCTAAAAAAGAGGGGGGAAAAAGAGAGGGAGCCATCCTTTTAAATTTTCAGATCTAGTCAACAAACTCTTGATTGTCTTTCTTTAATGCAGATTCTCGCCGCAGCAATTTCGAGTGAATTTCCGTTGTCCAGATAATTTAAAGTGCGCCCAAAAATATGATTTTCCTGTAGGCCTTTGAATTCCCTTTCCAAATCATATTTGAATATTAAATTCCGCCTTAGGATGTGAGAGTTATGCTAATTTTGGTGCAAGGTATGCATTTAAGTCAGCATTACGGGAAACTGAATTGCCTCCTACCTTCATCTCTTCTTTTCTCAATTTAATTACTTAGATAATTCCTGAAAATTAAGAAAAATATCATAAGAATTCAGGAAAAGTATATCAAGAAGATGAAAGTGTTATTTATTTTTGAATTAGCTAAAATTAACAAAAAAGTCCTAATTAATTATTCTAAATGAAGTAAAAATAAGAGATGAATATGCATTCATCAAAATACCCCAAACTTAAATTTTGCTCGTCCCGAGTAACATTAAAATCAAGAAATACTTTCAAGACATACTCTCAACCTATCATCCTCACTCTCCTAACAATCACTGGATTCCTTCCACCAAAATATGGCCAAGCGACCCTGATTTCCTGAATTCACAAAAAGTGACTTTTATATTTCCTACTTCACAAACTTGCATTTATTCAAGACCTGCAATAAAATAGATTTTCATTTCACCTTTGCATTTGGTACTCCAATTTTTTTTTTAAAGTTTTACACAAGAACATGGCTGATTTGGATGGTTGGGGTTTTTGTAGTTTTCCCCTGGGTAGAAAATTGGAGTGAAGGAGGTATGGAAGAAGGACAGTCTCTCCTCTATTCGACTCGAGACCTTTTTGTTTAGTGGACATGCAGTTACATTGACCACATTTTTTTTCTTTGATTTTTGGTTATACACCCAATTGCGTGGGTATGGAAGATGTGAAAGAGGGGGAAGAGGTGCCACCCCAAACTTAGCCTTTTGGGCATTATTGGCTTTTTTTCTTTTTGACGAATGGAAAGATTTGGAAGTGGTAGAAGAAGAGTAGAGGAGGTTGTTCTTGTGCAACTTTTTTTTCCATCTTTTTTAGGAGTACCATGCATTGGTTCAACTATTACCGAATCATGCGAAAAATCAAGAAAATTTATACAAGTTGTCCATGATAAGAAAGCATCACTCTTGAATCCTATCAGTCCTCTATGGCTTGCCATCTTTTCCAAGGAGTGATTATTATTTGAGGTCCTAAGTGACAGGAGGATTTCTAGTCATGAAAGTTTCAAAATTTTAGTTGCAAGGAAGTTACATCATTAAGGGGAGTATTTTGACAAATAATCATATCAAGGCCGACTAGATAAAGGCCATTTTGTAACAAAAGAAATAAAAATATGGCCGACTAGATAATGGCCATGAACAAAACAACTATATGCAAAACCAAAAAAAAGGTAGAAATAATACAAGAATAAAAAGATAAGGGGGTGGAATAGAAACATACCACCCACCTCCACCCCAGACTCAAAATTTTGCTCGTCCCGAGCAAAATCGAAACTCGAGATGGAGGGAAGAGAAGAGCAAGGATTTCCAGGTGGCCCTGGTAGCTCAAAAAACATCCAGCTGAAGGGGATGTGTATGAGGGTTGGGACCTTTATATGAGGAGCTTCATAGTGTAACCTATGATAGGGTAATTGTAGAAGCTCAGTGGGGTGATTATATTTGCTTTCACCTCGCATTCCCTCCAATAGGATCCACAGATCTTCCATCAATAACAAAGGAAGTGTTGAAGATGGATGTGGATTGGGGGAGGTTGGTGGGTACCCAACTGGTAACACATGCAGTGCCAGATGTGCAAAGTTAGGCAGAGGATCAGGCTCTGGTTTCCCTCGGTCATATTGACCTGCATATAAGAGAATTGGTGGTGATATGAAAGGGACAACTAAATTTAAATTAGCATGATAAGTAATTTTGCTCTTCTCAAAATTCATGCAACCAACCTTGGGATAGATGGGATTCATAGTTGATATAGCATGTAACTCTAGTTCCTCTATGCAAGGAGTTCCCAAGGGTTCATGAGGGATAAAATTGGGAACATATTCCTTGTAGTCAGTGGAAGGGGTATGTAGACTTCTCCTAAGGGTTGTGTCTCTTCTTCTAAATCAGTTATGCATGGAATGGGAATTGGTTGCAACAGAACATGTGGAATCATTTTGTCAAAGGGGGTTGGATGCTTATTATCCAAAATAGACTCAAAATAAGGGTATTGGTCTTTGATGTCAATAGAAGACTCACAAATGGAAGCCAGTGGATTTGGTGTGGAAGACTCACAAATGGCATAATTGTCGTCATAATTTTCAAAAATGATCAATCTAGGTTGTTTCATCTCTATTGGGGAGTTCTCCATCTCTTCTTCATAAAAGATCTCATCAACATGGATGTCTATGGAATCAATTGGATCCTTTACTATGTTGAAGGGGAGATCTGATTCCTTTATAGGACAAGTGCCCAACTCAATGGGCTCAGAAGGGATCACCTCACAATATAACGGTGTAATGTAAGGTTCTTGCAGTGGTAGAATCACCTCATCAGGTTCAACCAGATGTGGAAAAAGAGGTGGTTGAGTGAGGTCATAGTGCTCTTGATGATGAAGCCTTTCAAAAGAACCCATCAGTGCATGTTGGGTAGGTGATGGTACATTGGTCACAATAGGCTCAACCAAGATGGGATGATTATTGCAAACATACAAATATGGGCCTACAACCGAGAAGGGTGGAGTCTTAGGTTTTTGGGATGTTCTTTGAGCCCACTAGTCATTACCATTTTTTTTAAAAGATTCTTGATTCATGAATTTATCAACATAGGCCTCCATCCACTCATTTTCTGACTTATATGGATAGTCAGGGCCCCATACAGCTACAACCCTAGCTAAACAAAGTTCTTCATTTACAACATCCTAAATTTCTTTAAAACACCTATCCATCTCCTGATCAAGGTTGTGTGGAATCTCAACTATATCACATTGGACTTCTTCTAAGGGTGGTGGTTCATTATAGAGAAAGGGTTCCAATGAAGTAGATTGGCCATTAGAATCAACTAAATTAACATCCACAATGGAAGTGATTGGTGGAGCTTTAGGTACTCGAGTTGGTTCTACTTGATTGAAGATGATATAATCATTGTCATCGTCATCAATTAAAATCATCCTTAGCCTCTCTGGTTCCAGATTAAAAAAATTGCACCGCGGAATTGACGTTCGGCGAGCGTCGCATGCACAAATGAAGCAGTTAATTGTGTGCAGAAAAAAATGGATTGCCGGAATGGAAACTTGGCAGAAAGAGGAGTACGTAGCACTTCCGGAATGTTCCTCGGAAGGCATAAAAAAAATAAAATAAGTTTTTCAAAAAGATTTTTGGGGGTTCAAGAAAACAATCTGTTGTCCCCGGCAACGGCGCCAAATTAATACTCGTCGTTTTGCAATATCAATCACTAAGATGGTTAATCCTAGAGTTTAAACCTTTTTTACTTCCGGTTTTAAGGGTAGTATAGAAGGGTCGATCCCACAGGACAACTTTTTAAGATTGTTTCTCTTATCCCAATTATTTTGAAGAACTATTTTATAATTTTTTTGTATTTTCAGATTTAAAACGGAAAGTAAAAGTCAGGTTGGGGGTTTGATTGATTACACTAAAATAAGAAATAAACACAAAGTAACAATGTAATAACAAGAATTTATTTTGCCTCCATCACAAGGAAAAGAAACAATTGTTAGCACAAGTAGACTATTGTGAATGGAAAAAGACTAGAAGTAAAGAAGACAAATCAACGGAGGTTGAAATGAAAAAGAGAGAATCGAGGCTCGTAGGGGTTTTCACCACCTTAGCCTAGGCAAAAACAAACTAATCCTTAAAAATGACGGATTCGATGAAGGAAAGTGAATTAATAAAAATCCACTAAAGATGGACTCCACATGAGCCCATTGGTTCTGGTGCTCATGTTTCTTAGTTCATCATCCTAAAAGAAGAAGATCCACGGTCGTTTCAAAACTCCTATGCGATTGGGTTTGTTGTTCTAAATCTGAACTTCCACGGTCATATCCATCCAGATTAACTTTTGATCAAATCAATTAATTACTTTGATAGATCAATTAGTTATCAAATCCAAAATCCATCTAGAATCGTTTTTAAGGAAAAGTCGATAAAGCCATGTCTAAGGGGTTATTCCCCTTGCCTCGATAGAGAACTACTCACTCATGCTTGTAGAAAAAAGGGAGACAGAGAGAAGAAGAGTTCTAGCCATAGTCTAGTCTTACTAAAGGATAGTTCCTTTGACTAGAGTCTATGAAATGGACGACGCTTAATCTCTTGCTCCAGTCCACGGAAGAATAATAGGAAGAAGAAACTAGATCTAAACGAGCAAAGTAAAAGAATAATAATTGAAAGATACACTTGGCTTGCAAAAACTATTCTTTATTGATGGAAAGAACAATAACATAAGAACACCAGAAGATTGCTCAGAAATCTCGTACAAAGATGATACAAAAGATGATCCTTGGGAGGAGGAAGTGCTCTTCCTTTTATAGGAGAAGGAGGGGTAGGCTATCTAAAAAAGAGGGGGAAAAAAGAGAGGGAGCCATCCTTTTGAATTTTCAAATCTAGTCAACAAATTCTTGATTATCTTTCTTTAATGCAGATTCTCAACAGCAGCAATTTCGAGCAAATTTCCGTTGTCTAGAGAATTTAAAGTGTGCCCGAAAATATGATTTTCCTGTAGGCCTTTGAATTCCCTTTCCAAATCATATTTGAACATTAAATTCCGCCTTAGGATGTGAGAGTTATGCTAATTTTGGGGTAAGGTATGCATTTAAGTCAGCATTACGGGAAACTGAATTGCCTCCTACCTTCATCTCTTCTTTTCTCGATTTAATTACTTAGATAATTCCTGAAAATTAAGAAAAATATCATAAGAATTCAGGAAAAGTATATCAAGAATATGAAAGTGCTATTTATTTTTGAATTAGCTAAAATTAACAAAAAAAGTCCTAATTAATTATTCTAAATGAAGCAAAAATAAGAGATGAATATGCATTCATCACCCAGCGAGAAACACAACTCCCCGCCAAAACTATAAAACCAGAAGGGTAAAACAACAACAGATAACTGATAAGGATATAACAGGAGCAGAATATAAAGTAACGCTATTCCTACCGACAAGTTTACCAGATGTACAGAAGGCATATAACCACTATTTCTTTATGGAACAGGATTAACAAGATAAGATATATTGCTACATAACATGAGGAACGTATAAATAACTGCAAGATATAATAAGATTAACTATACAAGCAAGGCCTCAACCAATGTTCTGTATTTTGCCTTAAGAAATAAATGCTATACGGCTGGATTACATATTATTATGCCCGGAGGAAGTGAACTGTACCGTTCAAATCCAACTGAAGGCTGCGAAACCCAGAGCTGGTGCCATACAAGGTCACATGGAAGAGCCAGACTCCACGACCTCCCACCTCGTGGTCAGTGCACGAGTACAATACAAGCAGGACCGCAGTCTCATTCTGAAGTGGTCTTAGCCACAGGGTCAGGCTACCCTCTTCCTAGCCCACCTCGGTACAGGTACGACGCTAGTGAAACTGAGCCAGAAGCCTGTTCACCATGCTCTGAGCCATGAACGCATTCATGCTCCTCATATCACATATCCTTAGCCATGGGCTTGTTCACCATGCTCTTCACATACTTGGGCTACGGGCCTGAATCCGCACCCTAGAGTCGACAACCGAAGTTGCACTCTTACCTCCTCACTTTAGGCTAGGAGAAACCTCACATACTCAAAAATATGCGCTCTGGGTTAACCCGTTGGAGAACTCGTTTCACCATCACCAGCTCCTGACGATGATGGATCTATGGCCAGGGAAACTACATGATATATTCTACTGTGATTAATTAATATCTTTTATATGAATTGCAAGATTCAACCAAGTTATATAACATGTAACCTATAACAGGAAGTAAACAACAAAAAACTCAACATTAAACTTTTATTATAATCACATCATCCTGATCCATCGCAAGGATCCAACATTGCATGTTATCACTTGGCCTCTTGCCAATCATCCAGATCCATCTCAAGGATCATCACATGCCATGGGATCTCAATCCCTCATCACATAGTACCACTGCCTCTCAAGGCTTACATCATCATCATGGGATAGCAATCCCCAGTACTTTAGTCATGTACATTATACAGATTATTTCAACATCAAGAGTAACAATCACAATAGAGTTACTCCACATATACATATACCTCATAGCCCTTTTTAATTGGCTAAGCATCACCTGCATGGTTAGTAATAACAATCATAGGCTTTAATAAAATGACCATGCTATCAATATAAGGTGACATCAATGATTAGATATACTTTCTTAATCATGCATTAAATTATGATCATATGCATAAGGTACATTATTAAGCAATCCACATTACATGCTCGTTATTATCCTTAGCATTATATAGATAATCAAGGTGATCACATTCGTGTGTATAGCCATGTTAAATTTAGATGAACAAGCTTTACCATAGTGAATAATATTAAGCATGCAAAGAGTCACCATCGTTTAACAAGAATATAATCCATCATAACGACTTTTCATGATAGGCAGAACCCTCACTAAAGGTACCCTCTACCCTCACCAAAAGTGGTATCGGGCAGGGCTCACCCTATCGCCCAACCATAACGGCTGACACAAGAAGGGTACCCTGCAACGCAGCGTTACCACCAAAGGAAACAACATCAAGGCGTGCAATAGCAAGGAAACCAAACGTGCGACGGGGTGTCGGGCAACGGCCTGTGTCGGGCTCAGCTGCAATGCCCGTCACAAGGTATATATCGGGCAACATGATGTCGTGCTGGTGGGCGTATCGTGCAACAGCCTGTCACAGAACATAACCAGCAACGTCCCCTTCAAAGCACAACGGCACCCAGCTGCGTCTAAGTCAAATGTACAAAGCTCAAACAACCAGCAAAGGGGGTCTATCATCCATCCAACTAAACTAGGGTCTAACAGCCGTCACAAGGCAGAGTGGTGTGACGCCCGTCACAAAGACAAGGGTATTGTCCACCACCATCATCACATATATCGTGCAAGGTTCTAGGTCTGTCAGGAAGCACATCCCCAACCTCATAACGACCAAGGTGCAACTCACAAGATCATCCTCAACCTCAACCACAAGGGCACCTAAAACCCTAATGGGTCAAGAATATGGCTCACCTCAATCAACTAAGAAAGAGGGGTCTTACACTTCGACTATCCCCAAATGACAACACAAGGAAAAACCCTAGAAAGAGTCACCACTATCACCAAGCTCACCCTTCTAGTCCGTGGTGAGAGGAGAGTGTTGCTCAAGCAACTAGAACACAAGCTCACCTCTCAACTAAAACGAGAGAGGGGTGTTGCCCACGCTACTAGAAGCTCAAACTCACTCCTCTAGACCAAGGAGAGAAAGGATAATTGCTCACCAAGAAACCCTAAACCACAAGGATCGACCAACATGGGTACTTAAACAAGGTACCAATCTAATAACATATAAATAAGACCATAGAAGGAGATAGAGTAGTTAGGGTTAGGAGTTATGTAACCCACCTTAAGCAAGCTCCAAGCTCCTAGCTCCAAGCACCACCAAGCAAGGAAGAAGGAGACTCCAAGGATATCGGCCACCAAGCTTGCTCCTCCAAGGGGTATCGGCCACCAACTTGCAAAAGAGAAGGGTGTCGTGCACACCAAGGTGGAGAAGAAACTAAGGAACCAAAGGAACTCTTAGCAAAGGAAAGGAACCACCTATATAGAAGGAAAGGGAGGAGAAAACAAGGTAGAACTAAGCAAGGTGTCGTCCACCTAGGGACACTTGTCCTAGTGCACGAGCCACCACTCTAGCAAGCCCTAAACACATGTCCAAGGTCATTGCTACATGCAAGCATCAAGCACCAAGTGTCCACTAGTGGTGACACAAATGAGGTCAAAGCTTGGTCAAAGGCTCTAGGGCGACACACTCCCCATGGGAGACACACCTCCATGGGCGACACACCTCCATGGGCGACACACTCCTCTCTTTCCCGATACAGGGTGCAACCAAACCAAAGCAAGGCACCTCAAGGCCCAACAAGCTCAACCAAGCCCAACAGGACTCCAAGCAACGAGCCCAAGCCTTCCTCTCTGCACTAGAGGAAGCAAGGAGAGAGAGGAACACCTCACAAGGTGCCAAACTATCCCACAAACCCTAGACTTGGGTTATTTGCAAGTAGCCCCTCCAACTCTCAACCAAGCACAACCAAACCCTAATCACCACTAAAGGTGATTAGCAAGCAACAAAGCATCAGGGTTATGCAAAGCAAACAGGGTAACCCTAAACGAAGGTCAGGGTCCTTACAAGCTAACCCCCTTCAAGGGATTTCGTCCCCGAAATCCGAAGAGAAAAGCGAGGGATACTTCCTCCTCATCTCTTCCTCAAGCTCCCACGTGGCTTCCTCAATGCCACGATGATGCCGAAGAACCTTCACAAGAACTAGGTCCTTCCTCTTCAGATTCTCAACTCTTCTGTCAATGATCGCCACAGGACCTTCCTCGTAGGTCACATCTTCATCAAGTTCAACTTCAACTAGTTGTATCACTGTCCATGTATCCGAATGACT
Source organism: Alisma plantago-aquatica (assembly GCA_963693085.1). Classification (NCBI taxonomy): domain Eukaryota; kingdom Viridiplantae; phylum Streptophyta; class Magnoliopsida; order Alismatales; family Alismataceae; genus Alisma; species Alisma plantago-aquatica. The sequence goes on along the minus strand of OY856412.1, from coordinate 97,840,453 downwards.
TTTCTTCAGCATACTGACATGGAATATTGGATGTAACCGGTGAAACTCTGGTGGCATCTCTAACTTATAAGCTACCTTGCCAACTCGTGCTATGACCGGGTATGGCCCCATATATTTGGGTGCGAGCTTACCCTTCCGGCCAAACTGTAGCACACCTTTCCATGACGAGACTTTAAAATACACTTTGTCTCCTACCTGGAACTCCAAAGGTCGGCGGCGATTGTCTGCGTAAGACTTCTGCCTGTCCTGTGCCACTTTCAACTGTTGTTGTATCACTTTGATCTTTTCTGTCATCTACTGTACTAACTCAGGACCCAAAAGATGATACTCACTAGAATCGTACCAACATAAAGGAGATCTGCACTTCCTTCCATATAAAGCCTCATAAGGATCCACGTGAATGCTCCGCTGATAACTGTTGTTGTAGGCAAACTCTATCAAATTGAGGTGTATATCCCAACTGCCTAGGAACTACAAAACACAAGCTCGAAGGAGATCCTCCAAAGTCTGAATAGTCCTCTCAGACTGTCCATCTATTTGTGGGTGGAAGGCGGTACTGAACCACAACTGCGTTCCCAACGCTCTGTGCAACTGTTCCCAGAAACGACTCGTGAACTGAGGACCTCTGTCCGAAACTATCGTCGCTGGCACACCATGGAAACGTACTATCTCATCAACATATACTCGAGCAAGCTTCTCAGCTGTATACGTCATCTTTACCGGTATGAAATGGGCAGACTTCGTAAATCTGTCCACTATCACCCAAATGGAATCATGATTCCTAGTTGTCGAGGGCAGACCAACTACGAAATCCATAGTTATGTGATCCCATTTCCACTGCGGTATCAGCAAGGGTTGCAACATACCTGCCGACTTTTGATGTTCAGCCTTCTCTTGCTGACAAACCGCACATCTAGCCACGAACTCGGCTACATCTCTCTTCAAACCGGGCCACCAATACAAGTCTTTCAAATTATGATACATCTCGGTGACACCTGGATGCATAGCATACATCGACGTGTGTGCTTCCTCAAGAACTAGCTTCCTCAGATCATCAGCATCTGGAACCACCATCCTATCACGATAGGAAACTAGCTCATCCTCAGACTCATGGAACCCATCACGCTTTTCGCTGCCGAACTCTGAACTGATCAACTGTACTGCATCATCTGTCTATTGTGCTTCTTTGATCTGTTGTCTTAGCATAGGCTTGACTTACATTTGTGCCAAAAGTCCAGCCAATAAAGAAACTTCCATCTGTACATTCATCTTTCATAGGGAAACAAACATATCCCATCTATAGCATACCAGGGAACTCAACTGTGCCTTCTTTGAAGAAAGAGAAGAAGACTTTCGGCTAAGCGCATCAGCTACCACATTTGCCTTACCAGGATGATACTCAATAGTGTAGTCGTAATCATTAATTAACTCCATCCATCGACGATCTCGCATGTTCAACTCTTGTTGCGAAAAGATGTACTTCATATTCTTATGATCCGTAAAGATCTGATACACTTCCTCATAAAGATAGTGTCTCCAAATCCTTAATGCATGAACCACTGCTGCCAACTCCAAATCATGAGTCAGATAGTTCTCCTCGTGTTTCTTAAGCTGTCACAAAGAAAAAGAAACCACATGATCTTCCTACATCAGCACACAACCCAAACCCTTCTTGGAAGCAACACAGAAAACAACATAACCTTTTCCAGGCTCTGGCAGGATTAATACTGGGGCACTGGACAGCTTCTCCTTCAGACTCTGAAAAGCTTGTTGACAACGATCGTCACAGACAAAAGGTACATCCTTTCTGGTCAACTTCATCATTGGCAACGCAATCGCACTGAAGTCCTTGATAAACCTCCGGTAGTAACCTGCTAAACCCAAGAAACTACGAACTTCTATTGGTGTCTTCAGCTGTTCCCATTCTGCAACAGAATCCACCTTCCTCGGGTCCACTTTAACCCCTTCAGCAGATATCACATGACCCAAGAAGGTCACTTCTTCCAACCAGAACTCACACTTACTGAACTTGGCATACAGTTGATGTTGGCAAAGAAGAGTCAACGCTTGTCGAAGATGTTGCTCATGCTCTTGCCTGTCCCGACTACAGATCAAGATGTCATCTATAAAGACTACAACAAACTGATCTAAAAATGGACGGAACACTCTGTTCATCAGGTCCATGACAGCAACAGGCGCATTGGTTAGCCCAAACGGCATAACCACAAACTCGAAATGACCATACCTCTTCTTGAAAGCTGACTTTGGTATGTCATCCGCCTTAATCCTCAACTGATGATATCCATACCGTAGATCGATCTTTGAAAACACTGTAGCACCACGCAACTGATTGAACAGATCATCTATCCTCGATAACGGGTACTTGTTCTTGATCGTAACCTTATTCAACTGTCGGTAATCTATACATAGATGCATCGATCCATCCTTCTTGACGAACAACACTGGATCACCCCAAGGTGACGTACTCGGTCGGATGAAACATTTCTCCAACAACTCTTGTAACTGCTTTTTATGCTCTGCCATCTCTATTGGAGCCATCCTATACGGTGTCTATGCAACTGGTTGTGTTCCTGGAACCAGATTAATCTCAAAATAAATCTCTCAGGGTAGAGGAACACCAGGAAACTCATCAGGAAACACATCGGCAAACTCTCGGACAACTGACACCTCTTCAAGACTAGGACCTTTTGCCTTGGTAGACACAACGGTATCCACAACGTGAGCTAAGAACGCCTCACATCCTTGTCGTAGCAACTTCTCTGCCACCATAGCTGATACCAGACATGTCGAAAGAATCTTCCTATCTCCCTGAAAGATCCACTTCTCTCCGGCATCATCAAACACAGTCTGCTTGGAACCACAGTCCAAGACAACTCTATACTTCTCTAAGGTATCCATCCCAAGGATAACATCGAAACCATGTATGTCAAGTGGTATAAGATCCACTTGTATACAGTGTCCCGAAAAAGACAAGGCACAAGAGGGACACTCCTCCCGAAGCATCGAGGAACCATCAAGAGGGGTTTCTAACAACAGGCTATCCTTCCTACAGCTAACAGGTAAACGACAATTCTCAAGCATACTATAGGCGATAAAAGAGTGTGTAGCACCTGGGTCAACCAGAACATATATAAATCCTATTAAGGGGACATAATCCATATTAAGGGGTCTAGTGTTGAAACATACCACCTCTAACTACATATCATATTACTCCCTTTTTCTTAGATTTTTAGTCAACATTATATTATGATCATTTTTTGCTTATTTAGTATATATTAGGAATAATTGGATTCTAAGAATGTCATTGACTCATATATATCCTTGGTATATGTAATTGAAGGATAGAATAACCATAATACATTAAATGTTATGAGTTTATGTGATGAAATACACCCATTAATAGCATAAATCCTATTTTTGATGTTGTAGACTGTTCATGGGACTATAGGATGATGGAACTTGAGAGAATACAAAAGATTATGTCATAAGTGACTAATTAAGTGAAACAATGGTCCTAAATGAGTACTTAAAACAAAAAGAATAGAACATGAGGTAAAATAATTCGAAAGGTATAATTAATGTTGAATTTATATTGCTTATTGTTGAAATAAGATACGTAGAAAATTTAAGGTCAAAATAAGTTTAAATGCTCCTATAATTAAAGTAAGAAGGGCATGTATATTAATAATTAGGTTTTATTGATCAATTAATTGGCCTCATAATTTCCTCCCCTATGTTTTGAGAGAATACAAAAGATTATGTGATAAATGACTAATTAAGTGAAACAAAGGTCTTAAATGAGTACTTAATATAGAAAGAATAGAACATGAGGTAAAAGAATTTCAAAAGGTATAATTAATGTTGAATTTATATTGCTTATTGTTGAAACAAGATACCTAGAAAATATAAGGTCAAAAGAAGTTTAAATGCTCCCATAATTAAAGTAAGAAGGACATGTATATTAAAAACTAGGTTTTATTGATCAACTAGTGAACGCACACGTGTGCACATGACATGTAAAATCTGTTGGAATTGCAATAGAAAATTACTATGATATTAATATTGTGAAATAACAAAAAATGGATTTATAAATGTTTGTTTTGAATATAATGAAAATACATTTTCATTTTGTAACTGAAATTTCATTATTTGACAATAATCTGTAGGTGACACAAGATGTTTGTTTTCCCATCCAATATTGAAGTTTAATGAGCTCATCCTCATATGATGTATCAAAGTGGGGGTAGATACCTGATTGAAGAAGAAAATATCAATTTAATAATGCACTAACAATCATGAAACAAATAAATAACAAGTAAAATACAATAATATCTCACTTTTTATCAATGCACGTGCTCACATTTTGGTGGTTTAATCCTAAATATTTTATAATTTGATTTTGAATTTTCCACACACACAAAAATTAGCATGAATATTCAGAAAATTATTGATATAATTATAGTTGGATTCCAATTACTTACTGTCCTAGTGACCATTTTGGAAAAATGTTGTGTTCCAATTGTAATGATTGATAAATTTGTATTTGTTGTCACATGAAGCTTTAGAATGATATTTGTTGTAATATATAAAAATATCAATCATAGAAATATGGTATCATAAAACACACATGAATATTATTAAAAGTAAAACAAAAGTATCAATTCAAAATTTAGGACAAATATTAAAAAAATATCAAAAAGTAATTTTATTGTCGATATCAAATAAAAGACTCCTACATTCTTGTTTAATATATAAAGGAACTACATCTAAGACTTTGGCCATTTCCTTCATTGTTGTTGGCGTCCCTTGTGCTTCAAGTACAAATTGTTGGGCATCTTGTACTTTGACATGAAAAATCATCTGATTCCATTTCACCTTAGATAGTGTGACATCCACCATATCTTCACCATTTTCCTATAGTATTAGACCAATTTAAGTTTATTTATTTCAATAAAATATAAAGACCATGAATTGTCTATATACTTGTAAAAAGAATAAAGTACCTATGTGTAGATATTGTTTAGCTCTACAGCAGTATAACCCAGGAGATGGTGTGTAGCTGTGCCAAATAATGTTAATTAGATGGAATTAAAAACGTCCATGACTTCAACTTTAATAATGTACCTAAAATCAACAAAATTTAATATTAAATACAAAAAATATAAAATATAGATGTATTAAATAGTAAAATAAGGTAAAATTGCCTGAGGATACTATCTTTTGCTTCACATTTGGTGCAGACTTTGTATTGACCATTTTCATCATATAATTTCTTGCTACACTTCACACAAGCATTATACCAAAGTGCTCGGTCATGATAAATCTGTACAATTATTGCCTTAATTTCATAAACATGGTCCTAAAAAACTTCACATGTTATTCTGATAATATACATTTAAGTATTTGTATAAGTTACAAACTACCATTACTTACTTTGTGTAATATCCCACTTTGTAAGGATTCATGCAAGATGACAAGAGTGACCCTTAATTATTAGCTCTATATTCTCTTTATGCATAGACACATTCATAGGTGATAAACTATTACTGCTATCAGACAACCTATTAAAATTATAGATGTCAGTTTGAAAAAATTATATGAACTACCGTTTGAATGTCTACTTTATGTAAATGACTACCTTGTTTTAATTTCCTCAGCTCATGCCAACGGGGGGTTAAAGATAAGTCTAGTTGTGTAAGTGCTTGAAAGGTATAAACCTATAATTAAAATAATAAATAACACTATCAATTTGTTTTATTAATAATGTCTTACCTTGGAAGGATCAAACTTGCAATCCAATAATTACAACTATATTCCTCATTTGATAGTTTTCTTTTAAGTTGTCATATGACATGAAAGCTATTTCACCCCACAATGCACACTTAGCCATAGTATTCCTAAATACCAAGGATAAATATAAGTGTTAGAAAATAAATACTTTGTTTTAGTCATGGGGTAATTAAAATTATCTTTATTAATTACATTTCATTTTGTAATGTGATGTCACACTTAGAAATCTGTTGACCTGATTTCTTCATAATGATTTGAATCTCGTCAACATTAATAATCATTCCAATGATATCTGTAATTAAATAGAAAATAATATGAAAATTTTAAAAATTATAATATAAAAATAAAATAGAATAGAATTACCTATAAGAAATGTCTTCTTATCTTGAAGTCCTTGAAAGTCATCAAACTCTGTAAATTGGAATGAGTACATAGGTATTTTTTCACAATCTTTAGATATTTCAGAAACCACACATTTTTTTTTATTATGCACTCTTCATTCCTCTTTGAATTTCTATAGTCATTGTAGAATTCTTGGACACAAACAGTATCCAATATATAACACTTTCCTTCTTTGAAAGTATTACTAAATTGGTTTACCACAACATCGACTAAACTGGCTTCCATCCTCTCTCCCTTAGAAGAAAAAATCAATATTGAAGCAATACATAAACGCATAAACACATGGACACATAAATATATTTTAGGTAAGAACAAATTAACAATTATAATTTAATATACCTCGTCCTCGATAAACAACAATTTTTAGTTCTTTCTTCCCCTTGATATTTCATGTGCTTTCCATTTAAATGCCAAGCGAACCTTTAATTTCTAGTTGTTTTGGAACCGATTTACATATTGAAAGGGGGGATAATTATCTTTTGTCATACTATTATCACATGTAACAAAGTTACTTTAGAAAATTAGTATCTACAAATAATCAACATGAAATACTAAAGATAGAAGGATACCATCAATAAAGGTTAATACTTTTTTTATACAATATTTTTTGTAAGTGTTCCACCATTAAACTTCTTCTCTCCTGGTTTAACTAGGACCTTCGTTGTATTTTGGGATGTCTCTCTTGATAGTGCTACATACAACTGTCCATGAGAGAATACAAGGTGGGGCAAATAAATTCCGACATTGGGAATAGTTTGACCCTGTGACTTGTTTATTGTCATTGCAAAACTCAAACGCATAGGAAATTATTTCCTTTTAAAAGAAAATCGAAGACCATAATTGTCAGGCGTGATAAGAGGTATTCTAGGTATGAAAACTCTTTTTCTCCGTGCTTGACCAACTATAATCTCTGCGTTAATTATATTTTTCTGAAACCCTTTACAAACCAGTCGTGTACCATTGCATAACCCATTTTCCGGTTTAATATTTTGCAACAACATTATAGGACAGTTTTTCTTTAGACGCAATACATGAGGGGGCAAACCATTGGGAACCAGTGAATTAAGGAATTCTTTAGGGTAGTTATGATTTTCATCATCAATAGCACTATCAAAACTATAATAGGTGATCTCCTCCCTGGGAAATTGTTGTATGAGATCATTATTCATTTCATCAACATACTCATTCTTTGTGCACAATATTGCATGACTCATCAAGTAGTTATTCGATGTTGCATTATCACCAAGAGATGGGAAGACATGTTGTATAAGCCTTTTCTTAGAGGTCGCGTCATCTATATACTCAAGAACTATTTCATGTGGGGAGGCAAACGTAATCATCATCAGTAACTAGCTCTGTTCCTTGTCCTATGCATAGTAGAAAGTTTGAGAAGGATGAATCTGAGAAAGCTCTCATATTTTGCTTTAATTTCAATTTGTGCATTTTCTTCCAAAGAAATGACAAAGAAATGACTTGCATCAACTGTCTCAGATCTAATTGCACATCGAACAATAGGAATAACTTATCTAAAATCACCACCAAAAACTACCACTTCCCCCCCAAATGGTAGGCTTGATCCCATGATATCTTGCAAAGTGCGATCTAAGGCTTCAAAGGCTTGTATCCTTGTCATGGATGCTTCATCCCATATAATTAATTTTGATGATCTAAGAAGTTCTGCTAGACTACTATGTTTGCTTACGTTACAAGTTGAATTGTTTTCAACTTTAATAGGAATTCTGAATCTACTATGACTAGTTCTCCTCCCATGTAAGATTGATGCTACAACACCATATGTTTCTATTGCAATTGCTATGAAACCCATTGACCTTACTTTTGATAACAATGCCTTGTATAGAAATGTCTTTCCAGTTCCACCAGGACCATCAACGAAGAATACACCAGGCCGATTTCCCATTATACAACTAAAATTATCATTGAATGCATATTGTTGGTGATTGTTTAGTGATGAAATAAGCAATATATCCTCTTCACTTACTTGTATATTCATCTCTTCAGCAATTTTACATGACATGTTTTCTCCAGTATTTATTGAAAATCCTTCATCTACCTTTGGCAAGTCATAATCCACTATATTCTTCCCCATGCTCTCAAGAACCAATTTAATAATTTGTAGCACTCTCTACTGCAACTGATGTTCATCAGTAGTTCTAGTCCTACAGAAATCTTCTACCATATCATTGAGGTTTGCATCCCACAAAGATCTTACATTTGTTGGTTCACAATACACTAATATTGTAGCAAAATAATCTCTGTAGTGAAACTGGGAATTCAAACTCTGTTGCTTCACTTAAACATTCAAAATTTGTATCGTCACTTTCAATTAGAGCTCGATGTTCAACTTAAAGTTAGAATGTTTGTTGGATAACACCAATAATGATCCTCAAACTCTCAAATGAATTTGAACCTTTTACATGATTTAGTAATATCCTCAAATAATACCTCTCACCTTCAACAGGATTTACAGTAACAATATGACTGATAACCTCTCTTTAATTTCTTTTCTTCCAAAATTTACCAGAGTTATTCCAAACACAATGCTCGGGGAATTGTTTGTACAGATATTGATGAGATTCTTCATCATGTGAGTTTGTCGAAAAATACTCAGTGAGCATTATCCTACAAACACCATCTCGTTCCACAATATTGTCCAAGTTATCATCTTCTAAGAATGTGATATTATGCATGCTAGGTAGATGTAGTTGTAAGGACACTACTGATGGTTGTATCTCACTGAGTTTGAACTCAAATATCATCCACATTTCCTTCGGTGGAGATATCCACCGAGCATCTCAAAATTAATTCACCTCATTGACCAACTGGTATGTACTATCTAGAGCTATGTTGACTGAAGCCTTATCATGCCCCTTATATATATACTTGAAGAGGTATTTGACTACTTTGATGCTCGAACAGACCTCTACATTGATATGACACCTATATCTCTATAACAAATATAGATTATATGGTGCCAACCACCTAATATCTAGTATGGCTCCTCTTACATCAATAGTGACTCCATTGTCTCTTCTCCTATAAATTGGATATGAATCTTTTCCTTGCATGGTATTGGAAAAAAAATTCCTTGGATATCGAAACGACACTCCTTGTTTACCATGCAAGCATTTTTAGGTTTTAGGACACCACACAATCCATGCAACATGTGTTTGACAACCAATGCATGTAGTATGGGGTATCGTTCAGGATATGGGATTTTAGCACAAACTATGCAATCATACTGATCTGGATTGATGATCTTGTAGTCGTGTTTCATGATAATAAGAATGTGGGCATGCAGAAATCATCTTTTTTAAAATTCAATAACATGAAGACGTGTCGCTACGTTGCCAAATACATTTTTCTTGAATAGTTGATCCTTTAGATCCTCCAATTTTGCTCTAAAAATCCTAGCTGTCAAATCAGGTCTGTTTTGAGCAAGTTATCTAGGGAATAACTCTGATTTTATTTCATCCCAATCTGGATTACATGTCATTGTCAATAAGATATTAGGTTTACTATATCGTTGTACCAATTCCATGACATCCATGTATCTATGACGCATATCATGTGGTCCTCCAATAAAAGATGAAGGTAACACAATTCTTTTACCTACCATGTTACTATGGACTTCCCCTGACCTAATGCTATCAATTATTCCTTGATACAAATCAGCACTTATTCACTTTTACTCCTTTGTGATATAGTTTAAACGTGTTGATTCTATCTTGATGTACATGTCAACAACATATTGTTGATGGAGACGACCCGCATGCAATAAGATTGATTTGTCAAGAACACGAATTTATAACTTATAACAATAGTATTCTCTCACATATATCTTGTTTCTACTTCCACCATCTAAAAATAATAAAAAAATGATGTTAAATACAATTTCCCTGATATTGGTACATAATTTATATGAATATATATTCCACTAACCTGCTAAGTTCGAGTCACATCTTCAAAAGAATGTAGTGAGTTCTATAGCATGGAATCCCATGGTACACCAACTTTGGGGAGGTGTGGATGCCAACTGAATTCACCATTAGGAAACAACAAGGGATATGATAGAGGATCATAACATCCTAAATATGACTGCACTACACGTGGTTCACCTGAATTGGCATAAACAACTATGCTTCATTGTTGTGTGCTAGTGACATCGTTGCCTTCAATCCAAATACCCTCAACTTGTGAAGCAGTTGGAGAATTATATGTCCTCTGATCTAGACAGACATCTTTATTGATGGAAATACTAAATTTATCTGACATTGGAATATCCTTGAGGCTTCGAAAAAATTAGGCATACGGATTTACTGACAATACATGCATCAATTGAGTAACTAATTCACTATTTAGTGAAGGAGTTGCCTTAATTCAGTTATGTACTACACACTTTGTGTCATAGAAATAGAGTTGTAGGTATTTGGGTCCATCACACCCAGGTAGTAATCTATTTATGAAATGATACACTTGACCATGTACTTGAAAATTATATATGCCATTCCACATACTACAAATATTTTCATCCAGATGGATATCGTGTGATGTAAATGCAAAGTGACTATTGTAACTTTGAATGGACCTTAGAAACTCCAAAGATTCTGATGTTTGCGATTTATACAAATCATATAGTTGTGTCGGAACAAGATTGGTAACTAAATGTACTTTTCCCTTCATGCAACAAAAATATGGTGGTTCAAATTGGAAGCTTTTGGCACCACAATATTTGCACAAACTACGTGTGGATAACTTATGTGGTTCGTTGAGAAGATTGTCAAAAATAGGATTAGAGATATCATCACTGGAAGGATCTACTACATTTTGATCCGTGCTTGATATATAGAAATCATCCATCTCCTCCACAAAACTTGCATTTATTTGGTTATAACACAAGATGAGAAAAGAAAGTTAACTCGTACAATAATGCATGAGGTTTTATAACCATTACCTTCACTACATGGGACTATCAAATCATCATCCTCAGAAGGATTGTGGCACTCATCAAAGGTACTATCATAAATTGTAGGGTTCGATCCAACATGCATATCAATAGTATCTCCATCATGCACAATGTTAGTCTGAGGAAGATAGGAAGTTCTTGGTTGTTCCAATGAACTTCTTACAACATCGTTCAACTGTGATGCACATCATTTCAGGAATTGGATCAAGTATCTTCGTTGCCTTGCTCGCCTATGAAATCTGCTGACAACATTACCCACATGATATTGGAAGTTGCCATCGTTTGAGATAAAAGGCTGAAACAATACTCTTTGACCAAGTGTTGAGTGCATGCCTTCATTTAGAACTTGACTAACTTCACTGAAACCTTCAAAATATGAGTGTATATCAATCCTTATCTTCATATAGGGTGGCAAACTATTATCAAATTTTAGAATATCTTGCAATAAGTTATCCACCTCCTTCAGATCTGGCACACATATGCATCTGCCTGCTTCTAATAACCATTCGACGATGGTATCTATGCATCCATTGAGTGGATCTCAAACTATCATGGAAAGTACAACTTTGAATTTGTTGAGATCTACGTGACTCTATTGAAGTAAGACACGATGCATGTGTGTTGCAAATTTGAGATGTTGTGGTAGAAGATAAGCATATTTCCTCCATAGTTTGCTCGAATCCTTCAATTAAATGAGTAAAATCGAAAGAATGAGAGAGATTCTATATGTAGTGCTATGAATCCTATAATCTATATGAAATACATTACTTGTAGTAGTTTCAAGTTTGATAAGACTGACCATAATAGAAATCCAACTATGTTTCAGGTGGACAGTTGGAAATTTTATCAATCTTTCATGACATCTGAGCATTTGGCAAAATGGCAAGGATTATGGTCCAACTATATTTTCGGGCAGCAAAGGTCATTCGACAGCCATTGTTACCGAACCCCAATATGGTCCAAGTATTGTATTCCTTTTTCTAATATCAGACATCACCCAATCTTCTATCTTGTTTGAACTGTCTGATACCAGCTGTTAGATCCAGTCTAAACCTAATGGGGTTGTTTGGTTCGAGATGGAGATTATGAAATCTAGACTGGATTATACCAGGTTAGTGCATATATCAAGATAATCTGGACTGGAGTCAATTCTTTTTCTGTTTGGAAAACCAACCCCATCATTAAATTGGATAGGCCTCGTAACTTGTATTTTTTAGTCTGGCATATAAAAAAAATACCCAAAAAATAGAGCAAAATCTAGACTGGGTTCCCAAAATCCTACTGCTAACAGGACTGAGTTAATCCGGATATCAGGACAATGGTACCCAAAATGGGGCCATTTCAGGATATTCAACCAAACACACATCTCGCCAATCTGGACTGGATCATGCTGATGTGGCACAAGAAGACAAGCCGAAATCCAGATGAGATCCCAAACCAAACAGGGGCAATAAGAAGTAGAAGGACCGACAACCTCCATTTCTCACTCCCCGACCACTGACCCCAGACACCCCATTCCTGATTCCCCGACTCCCCAGACCCCTCACTCCCCGACCCCCACTCTTATTTGTGCCCTAATCGCATCAATGATGATTCCTTCTTCTCAAATGCCCTAATCCGATAGTAGATTCCTCCCTTCTGACAACACTTCATCCCTCTGGCTCCATTTCCTATTTCTGACAACCGATCCCGACATCTTATCACTCCCCGACCCCCAAGCTTCTTTGTGCCCTAATCGAAGAACGATGATTTGGACTACTCTGGTGCCCTAACTCGAGAGTAGATTCCTCCCTTTCCTCCCTTTGCTTCATTTTTCATTTCTAACAATCGATTTCATCATTTTATCACTCCTCAACCCCCAAGCTTCTTCATGCCCTAATCACAGTAATGGTGATTTAGACTGCTCCAGTGCCCTAACCCGAAAGCAGAGTCCTCCCTTTCCTTCCTCTGGTTCCATTTGTGTTTCTGACAACTGATTTCTTTGTTTTAGCACTCCTCGAACCCCAAGCTTCTTCATGCCCTAATCGCAACAACGAAGATTTGGACTGCTTCGTTGACCTAACCTGAGAGAAGAGGCCTCCCTTTCCACCCTTCGGTTTGATTTGTTTTCGGACAACCGATTTCTTCGTGGTTTGTATTTCTGACAGACATGCATCATGACCCAAGCCCAATTTTTCTATGCCCTAATTATATATGCCTAGATTTGTGGTTCCAAGAGCAGATCTCGTCAGATTTTCTACATGCACTACTCGTGTCTCACTCCTTCTCATTCCCCAACCTATCCCTAATTATTTGGTCTTCTAGTTAGCTGATGCTCGCGTATCTAAGGCTTTGTCTGCCTTTCCAGTTGGTTGATGCTCGCGGATCTGAAGATATCTTCAGTGCTGCTCCTTCTTTGGCTTGAAATGATATATTACTTTTTATGTGTATGTTGGATTTCTTGGTATGATTTCAATACAACGAAGATAACTCATTTTAGGTGAGGTATATTTACAATCTAATTTATGTCAATCTGATCTATTGCATGTTTGATTTAGGTCTATCTGAGCTATAGAAAATATATCGAATTTAGGTCAATCTGAGCAATTGCATGTCGTGTTGATTAACATGCTCATGGTTGTGTTATACCTACTCTATAATATTCAAGGTGATTAGAAATAATTTCAGTAATTTTATTAAGCATCTGAAAATATTGTTTTCTTGAACTTGGCGAGGTATATTTTGATTGAATGGGAAATCCTATTTTGAGCTTTATATTGTTCTATCCCAGAACATCATCTGAACTGTGAAGTCGAGTGTCTTAATTTTGTATGAATCTACTTGTGTGTTGGTAATGCCATCTCATAAATTTCTATGCATGTGATGTAAATTTCTTTATGTGAATGTGGCCATCATTTAAATACTTAGTTATTGTGTAGAGTTAATTTTAACATGATCAAAATGTTTTGCATGTCTTTTTGATTAACGTGCTCATGCTTATGTTATACCTACCCTATAATAAGCAAGGTGATTAGAAATAATTGTAGTAATTTTATTAAGCATCTAAAAATATTGTTTGCTTGAAATTGGTGAGGTATATATTTGATTGAATGGAAAATTGTATGTTGAGTGTATATTGTTCTATCCTAGACCACCATATGAACTGTGAAGCCGAGTGTCTTAATTTGGTATGAATCTGGTTGTGTGGGTAGTGTCATACTATTCTAGGGCTTATTTAAGTTTGCACTTAATCTGTTGTATCACAGTATGTATTTTTATGCTTTGTTTGTAATCTCAACAGTAGTCTTTGACATTAAAATTTATGAAGGTAACAATTTGATGATTATAAGCCTTGAATAATATTTTTGATAAAGGGCTCTATTGATAGATTCAGAGGTATGCGTCAGCCTTAGGAGTGCTTTCTATGTTGTGTTTACTTTTTAAGGTTATAATTTCTAATTGGTTGTTGAATACATTTGGTAATTGTGGCCTTATCTCATTGCATACATATGTATGCTATATGAGATCTAGATTCAATGCCTTGATCTGGGATTTTCTATAGTTTTCCTGATTGGCATATCAACACATTGATGAAGGTAACAACTTGGTGATTTTAAGTGTTTATAAAGAATTTCTGTGACCACTTTCTAAGATACATAAGTAGTGCATACATCTGATTAGTGTGGATCCCTATTTATGCATGTATCGGTTCCCTAATCTATATAACCACAAGGTGGTCTTTAGGTCTATATCGAAGCAGGTAGAGGTCCCTTCATGCATGGCAGCTAGTTGTTTTTTCATAGGTGCAACATACTAATTGCGAAATTGGTAAATTCTCCAATTTGCAAAGAAAGATAAGGTAAATAAATTTCTGATTTCAAGGAGTTAAAAATAATTTAGATGACCACTTTCTAAGGTTAATAATTAGTGTATACATTTGATTAGTGTGGACTTCCTATTAATGTAGGCATGGTTCCCTTCATATATATAATCACAGGGTAGCCTTAGGGTCTCTATTGGTCCCTAAATAATTTGTCTTTACGGTCCTTTATATTATGTATTTACCGTTTAAGGATTTAATGTTTACTTGGTTACCAATCTTGTTGTAGGTACATGTCTCTTCATGTAGGGCAGCACATGTATGTTATGTGAGATCTGGGTTCAATGTTTTGATCTCGGATTATGAACTGTGTTCTGATTGGCATATCAACAAATTTATAAAGGTAACAAACTTGGTGATTTTAAGGAGTTAATAAAAATTTAGATGACCGCATTCTAATATCGATAAGTAGTGTATACATCTGATTAGTGTGGACTCCCTATTGATGTAGGTAATGGGTCCATTCATATATATAATTTTAGGGTGGCCTTTGGGTCTCTATTGATAGATTCCATGTGGCATGATTCTACTTAGGGGTCCTTTACATGGTGTGTTTACTTTTCAAGGTTTGGGTTCTACTTGATCGTTGATTACATTTGGTACTTGTGGCCTCTATTTTGTTGCAGGCACAGGTCCCTTAATGTAGGGCAGCACATGTATGTTATGTGAGATCTGGCTTCAATGACTTGATCTCAAATTATCAATTGTGTTCTGATTGACATATCAACAAATTTATGAAGGTAAATTACTTTGTGATTTCAAGGTGTTAAAAATAATTTATATGACCACTTTCTAAGCTACATAAGTAGTGGATACATTTGATTATTATGGCCTCTATCTTGTTGCAGGTCCCTTCATGTAGGGTAGGACATGTAAGGTATGTGAGATTTCGCTTCAATGACTTGATCTCAGCTTATGAACTGTGTTCTGATGGGCATCTCAACAAATTTATGAGGGTAACAAATTTGTGATTCAAGGCATTAATATTAATTTAGATGACCACTTTCTAATATTAATTAGTGTATAAATTTGATTAATGTGGACTTCCTATTCAGGTAGGTATGATTCCCTTCATTTATATAATCATAGGGAAGCCTTAGGGTCTCTATTGGTCACTAAATGATTTTGCCTTTATGATACTTTATATTATGTATTTACCCTTTAAGGATTTAATGTTTACTTGGTTATCAATTTTGTTACAGTTACATGTCTCTTCATGTAGGGTGGCACATGTATGTTATGTGAGATTTGGATTCAATGACTAGATCTCAGATTATGAACTGTGTTCTGATTGGCATATCAACAAATTTATGAATGTAAATAACTTTGTGATTTCAAGGCATTAACAATAACTTAGATGACCACTTTCTAAGATACATAAGTAGTGGATACATCTGATTATTGTGGCCTCTATATTGTTGCAGGTCCATTCATGTAGGGCATGACATGTAAGCTATGTGAGATCTTGCTTCAATGACTTGATCTTGGCTTGTCAACTGTGTTCTTATGGGCATCTCAACAAATTTATGAAGGTAACAAATTTGTGATTTCAAGGCATTAATATAATTTAGATGACCACTGTCTAAGATTAATAAGTAGTGTATAAATTTGATTAGTGTGGACTTCCTATTAATGTAGGTATGGTTCCCTTCATTTATATAATCACAGGGCAGCCTTAGGGTCTCTATTGATCCCTAAATTATTTGGCCTTTACGATCCTTTATATTATGTATTTACCCTTTAAGGATTTAATGTTTACTTGGTTACCAATCTTGTTACAGGTACATTTCCCTTCATATAGGGCAACACATGTATGTTATGTGAGATCTGGCTTCAATGACTTGATCTCGGATTATGAACTGTGTTCTGATTGGCATATCAAAAAATTTATAAAGGTAACAAACTTGGTGATTTCAAGGCATTAATAAAAATTTAGATGACCGCATTCTAATATAGATAAGTTGTAACGTCCAGATTTTTCATAAGATTTTTTTTTGATAAACACGAACAACCCGTACGATACATTTGCATAGCGTAGAAACACGAGAGATAAAAGTTATACTAAGAATATGATATTGTACTACCAACCCAACAACATCACAAGAGTCTGAGCAGGGATCATTAAGGTTGCAACTTAGTCCAAAATTACATGAGAATACTAATTTTCAAGAGTTCAATGTCTGTCACATGTCTATGTACTTCCTTCTCATATAGAAATGGTTTCCACTGCTATGCAAATCCAGGATCAAGATGAGGCCACACCAAAAAGTAACCTGCAGGTCCTCCCTCAACCTACAGTGGATACCACCGTAGGAAAAAGGAGAAGAGAAGATAGGTTAGATCCCATGGGAATCTAAGTACGTACTATGATAAGATTTTCCTTCCTTATATCGATTGGTTCAACAAAGAATACGAAATAAAACTATAAGCAAGACATCTAGTAGCAGTGATCAATGTAAAAAATAAACAATAAGAGTTAAGTAAATGGAAATGATGATTTGAATAAAAATGACAATATAGCTATTTGTAAGGCTGATATTTTCTTCTCAACTTTTATGGTATACATTTAAAAGGACATGTAGTGACCTTAAGAGGGGTCTACCATATCCCGGATCTGACATTCCTTTGACTGCCTTTTTTATTTTCTCGGTGCGCATTCTGAGTTTCTAACCCCACGTACGTATTCCGTCCCCATGTCGTCCTTTCACGTAACACTGGTGGTATCACAGTCCTTGTCCTAGGACTGGTCAGAGGGTTGATCCTGTAGCCTTTCGCTGCCCCCGGGTCCCTTATGGATTTGTCTGGCGGCTTAGGACACAAGTACCGCCACCCATTAGGTTGTTGTACACAAACCATTGGGGGTCCATTCACAGATAAGCGGTACATTTTACCCGCCCCGGGGTGGGGCACTCCGCCAGCTCAGGCTATTCCCATGACTGACGTCTCCCCAAAGGTGTGGTCCGGATTCAACTTTCTCATATACTCAATCCCCGACGTATTGTCGGCTCTGTCACTACAGGGTGCCTTTTCAAATTTTTGTTTTCTTCTTCTATTCATGTCTTTTCTATATTTATTTTAATCGCGAGTTTCAAAAACATTAAACTCATATCTAATCTTGGGTATATTTGGTCTTATAAGGGCATTTACATTCTTAGTCACAAATATGAGGCACTTCTAAATAAAACTTCACGAAGGATATAAAAATCATCATCATAAAAAAAATTAGACTTTATAGTTGTGGTTACAAACAGGGTTATACCTATTATATTAAACACAGTGTGGAACATTACATTCACGTGCGTCAAGCAGAAAGCATGAGTATTTACTATATGACCTTGTCTATACGAAGTCATTAGATATATGATTCACAATACATCCTTTGTCTTATCAGAGTTACTTTGACTCGTATGACATCATGTACGGTCAAACAAAAGTTGTCTAATGTTTAACTACTAACACAACCCCGCATCGCAAGAGTGTAGAAGATGAGCAACAATATAAATACCGACTTTCCATATTACTATTACACCTGGAAAAATCTCAGTTTCAATTGGAAGTCAAGAACCTAACATTTAAATAAACAATGTTAACATTTTGCTCAAACGTATTTAACTTGTTCTCTGGATCATACTGGGATTTGAAACAAACTATCTAAGTTTCTGGTTCCAAGGTTCATTTAATTATATTTCGTATGACTAAAAACTTCCACTTGAGAGGATAAAGTAAAAGCTAAGTGCTAAGGAGATCAAGCTAATGTACCTTCGTGGCTTCCTTGATCTCCACGATGTGCAGTCTAAGAGGTATTGATCACGCACAACTAGTCCGCGTCACTATATCCTTCTCTGCTACAAAGTTGGAGTCCTATACCAACCGAGATGATGATTATTTTGTGTTTAGAAAAAGAGGTTTTATTCCGATCAAAGAGCAGCTGAGCTATTCAAGTACGTAGTGGCTAAGAAACGAGCCTTCTCTCTACAATGCAATGTTGGATAGTTTTGGATAAATGATAGCTGGCCATCAGGCCATGAGTGAGTAGGGAGGTAAGGGATGGTGTATAGGAACGAGTCAAGGCAAAACGAAAAGATAAGTACAAGAGCCACGAGACTTTACCTCTACAAAGTCAAGGCTCCTATTTCAACTTATTTGCTGCGGCCTTTGGTTCTCGTTGTAGGGACATGAGACCAAGCTGCTAAAACTTGCACTGTCGTTGCAGATTGTGTGTAGCAGCAGCTATTACAGAAATGGCAGAAGAAGCAGGTGGTTTCCTTGCCGCTGAGTGATAGACACCCGACTAAGGAGGGAGGGTCCTCGTGACCTTGCTACTGTCTGGAACTGCCTTGCAACAGCAACAGACCTGCAAGCGGAAGGTAAAGCAAAGCTAAACGCAGATGTGGCAAGGAGGATGAAGGAAAAAGCAAAGCTTGCTGGGATAAAAAGTAATGCACTGGTTGCTTGGAAGGGGATCTCACGCATGCATTACTTACACTAGTTTTAGTTGGCCAAAGAGCTACCGGAGGTTCAGAGAAGAAGTAGCTTCCTCGTCAATGGTTGCCTCAAGCAACCTACCACCCCGAAGGTCGAGAGCAAAGAGTGCAAGGGGCTGATGGCTAGGATATAAAATGAAAGGAAGAAGCTAGGACCCCGACATAGATCTTAGTTCTGTATTTGTTAGTCAAGAGAAGGGTGTCAGCCACATGGGGACACGATATCGTATGGTACATTGTTGTCAAAGTTAGATAGAAAAAGAGAGATGGAGAAATGACGCCTCTCACTAATGCAACCATCTAGAGGTGAGGTTGGATATATGGGAGGCATGGCCTCCTCACACGAGAGGTCCATTCAAAGACATATACTTATGTCCTTGTTTTACTTTCCCCTTATTGGTATTTGTTGTCCTTTAGTTGGCATTTCTTTTCTTTCTCGTAAAGTTTATCCCCCTTAGGCTATACGAGGGTCTTCATCCTTATTGCAACAAAATCTCTATTTTTTTTTTACCTCTATATGAATCCTAAAAGAGTTACACCTACATGAATAACAAATAAAAGAGTAGTGCAACTATATTGAGCTTTGTTTTTTAAATATTAGGTCCTATAATTTCATTAGACCTTACATAAGTAGTGTACACATCTGATTAGTTTGGACTCCCTATTGATGTAGGTAATGGGTCCATTCATATATATAATGTCAGGGCGGCCTTTGGGTCTCTATTGATAGATTCCACGAGGTATGATTCTACTTAGGGGTCCTTTACATGGTGTGTTTACTTTTCAAGGTTTAGGTTCTACTTGGCCGTTGATTACATTTGGTACTTGTGGCCTCTATCTTGTTACAGGTACTGGTCCCATCATGTAGGGCAGCACATGTATGTTATGTGAGATATGGCTTCAGTGACTTGATCTAAGATTATCAACTATGTTCTGATTGGCATATCAACAAATTTATGAAGGTAAATAACTTTGTGATTTCAAGGCGTTAATAATAATTTAGATGACCACTTTCTAAGATACAAAAGTAGTGGATACATCTGATTACTGTGGCCTGTATCTTGTTGCAGGTCCCTTCATGTAGGGCAGGACATGTTAGCTATGTGAGATCTGGCTTCAATGACTTGATCTCAACTTATCAACTGTGTTCTGTTGGGCATCTCAACAAATTTATGAAGGTAACAAATTTGTGATTTCAAGGCATTAATATTAATTTAGATGACCATTTTCTAAGATTAATAAGTAGAGTATAAATTCGATTAGTGTGGACTTCCTGTTAATGTAGGTATGGTTCCCTTGATATTTATAATCATAGGGCATCCTTAGGGTCTCTCTTGGTCCCTAAATGAGGTATGATTTGGCCTTTATGATCCTTTATATTATGTATATAACCTTTAAGGATTTAATGTTTACTTGGTTACCATTATTGTTGCAGGTACAAGTCCCTTCATGTAGGGCAGCACATGTATGTTATGTGAGATCTAGCTTCAATGACTTGATCTCAGATAATCAACTGTGTTCTGATTGGCATATCAACAAATTTATAAAGGTAACCAACTCGGTGATTTCAAGGCATTAATAAAAATTTAGATGACCGCATTCTAATATAGAGAAGTAGTGTATACATCTGATTAGTGTGGACTCCCTATTGATGTAGGCAATGGGTCCATTCATATATATAACCACAAGGTGGCCTTTGCATCTCTATTGGAAATTGCATGAGGTATGATTCGGCCTTAAGGGTCCTTGATATGGTGTATTTACTTTTGAAGGTTTTAATTTTTACTTGGTTATTTATTACATTTGTTAACTGTGGCTTATATGTTGTTGCATGTAGAGGTCCCTTCATGTAAGGCAGCTAGTTTCTTCTTCAAGAATGGTGAATTCTCCGATTTGTAAAGAAAGATAAGTCCTATTTCAACCAACTTATATGGCTAATTTGGTTTATTGGTATTTTGAATTTGCTATATCATCAACTACTTATTTGATCTGCTCGTTACTGTTTTATATTAATTTCTTTCTGGAATGAATATTATAGTCCTATCAATTCAAAAAGGATGTTAGTGGAATATTAAATGTAACCATCATAGACTCTGTATCAGATCTACATGCATATATTAGATACTATCATATGCTTGAATGAATAATGGGGTATCTTATATATTATATACTACCAAATGCTTGAATGAACAATGGGGTGTTTTTCTTTGTATTTTCCTATAGACTATTACATCCAAATGTGTTGTTCTAATACCAGTTTCTTGACTAAGGTCCACTCTACATATCTAAAGTACCTATGAACATGTGTCTACAGATTATGCTTGTATTCCATGTTCTTCTTAGCATGTGTAATCTAGGTCAACTTAGGTTCATTAGATTAGACCAATTTATTCAAATGCTAATGCCATGGTTCTAATGCATTCTATCTTCATCTAAAATCCCTATGAACATATGTATTTGGATTATGCTTCTACTCCATGTTCTTCTTAGCATGTGTGGGATCTTTCCAAGCTTTGGAAATCATTTTTGGGTTTAGAAATCATTTTTGGGTTGCACTTGATCAATCCTTTATAATATTTGGTGCATTAAAATCTGAGTTGCTCTAACATATACCATATATTAGTAATA
The DNA here is from genome assembly GCA_963693085.1 of Alisma plantago-aquatica. Classification (NCBI taxonomy): domain Eukaryota; kingdom Viridiplantae; phylum Streptophyta; class Magnoliopsida; order Alismatales; family Alismataceae; genus Alisma; species Alisma plantago-aquatica. The sequence continues at coordinate 97,818,285 of OY856412.1, read as the reverse complement.
GTAAATTGATTTTTTTTCTAGACCCATGCCATGGTTTGCAAGTCTATCTTCATCAAAAATCCCTATGAACATGTGTTTATAGATTATTCTTCTATTCCATGTTCTTCTTAGCATGTGTGGGATCTTTTCAAGTAAATTGACTCTGACTTGCTTTTGCACCTACTTAGAGAATTTCAAACAAATGGTAAGCAACTATAGTAGCAAACTAATTTGTTCAGTATAGGAAAAATTTGGGTTGCTCTAACATAGACCGTATATTAGGTCAAATTTAAAATGCATGTCCAATTTGGGTAAATAGGTCTGATTTATACCAGTACAATAATAATAAATTGATTTTTTCTAGACCCATGCCATGGTTTGCAAGTCTATCTTAATCTAAAATCCCTTTGAACATGTGTCTATAGATTATGCTTCTATTCCATGTTCTTATTAGCATGTGTGGGATCTTTTCAAGCTTTGGAAATCATTTTTGGGTTTGGAGATCATTTTTGGGTTGCACTTGACCAATCCTTTATAATATTTGGTGCATTGCATTTGTTCTTATTTACAAAATGCTAAGTAAACTGACTCTGACTTGCTTTTGCACCTAATTATAGAATTTCAAACATATGGTAAGCAACTATAGTAGCAAACTAATTTGTTTAGTATAGGAAAAATTTGGGTTGCTCTAACATAGACCATATATTAGGTCAATTTTAAAATGCATGTCCAATTTGGGTAATAGGTCTGATTTATACCAGTACAATATAGTAAATTGATTTTTTCTAGGCCCATGCCATGGTTTGCAAGTCTATCTTCATCTAAAATCTCTATGAACATGTGTCTATAGATAATGCTTCTATTCCATGTTCTTCTTAGCATGTGTGGGATCTTTTCAAGCACTGGAAATCATTTTTGGGTTGCACTTGACAAATCCTTTACAATATTTGGTGTTCAAACCTAATTATTAAAGTGTATTAAAAAATTTAATGCATGATTAACATGGAATAATTGTTGCTAAATAAAGTCTCAATTATGATTTGACTCTAGTACATAGGTGACTGCATACTTTGAATACTCATGTCAGATTTAAACATGTGATAGTGAACACTTTGAAGATAAAAAATAATTTGTTTCAAAAGGTCTAAAAATATGTACCGTGCATTCCCTAATTTAGTTGAATTATATTATACTTTCTTGTGTGCCACGTAGAGGCTGTTATATGCAACAGGTTGATTAGGTTTTATTGCTTAACAAATAGGGATATTAAATGCATATTGCACATATTATAATAATACCAACTGAGCATCATAAATCTATTTTTTTACATTCTATAATTGAAATATTTCATACAACTTATAACTGCCATGGTTTGCAAGTCTTATCTTCATATAAAATCCCTATGAACATGTGTCTCTAGATTATGCTTCTATTCCATGTTCTTCTTAGCATGTGTAGGATCTTTTCAAGTACTGGAAATCATTTTTGGGTTGCACTTGATGAATCCTTTATAATATTTGGTGTTCAAACCTAATTATTAAAGTGTATTAAAAAATGTAATGCATGATTAACATGGAATAACTGTTGCTAAATAAAGTCTCAATGATGATTAGACTCTGGTACTTAGGTGGCTGCATACTTTTAATACTCATGTCAGATTTAAACATGTGATAGTGAACACTTTGAAGATAAAAAATAATTTGTTTCAAAAGGTCTAAAAATATGTACCGTGCATTCCCCAATCTAGTTGAATTATATTATAATTTCTTATGTGCCACATAGAGGCTATTATATGCAACAAATTTATTAGGTTTTACTGCTTAACAAATAGGGATATTAAATGCATATTGCACATTTTAAAATAATACCAACTGAGCATCATAAATCTATTTTTTATGTTCTATGATTAACATATTTCATACAACTTATAACTGATGCATGCCAAAATTTCATGACTTACTTGGAGGTTTGCTGGAACTTATGTATATGACTTTTGAGTAATTGTCTTCCTACACATTCTTTCAATGTTTGGCGATGAGATAGAATTGAGAGGTTTAGCTTATTAGCTTCCTGCATTAGGTGTTAAGAGTGTGAGAGAAATGATATTTAGTATTTTAACTTGTATAAAACTAACATATAATTTTCTTGTTTGAGGAGTACCGGGACTTGCCATTAGAGTGACATGTGTAGAGGTCCTGCCGACAGCTACACCAAAGCAAAGCTCTAAGAACATACTTTTTGGATGGATGAATAGAATGGGTAGATAAGAGGTAAGTGCTACTTATAATTCTTTGAATGTTAAACATCAAAACAAATCTAACTCACCTTATTTTATCTTGGGACTATTTCAAAAGTCAAAATTTGTGATTTCAACAGCATCAATGACGTCCATATGTTGTGCTCAACCCTTGAAGCTTGGTGTGAAAGAGGCTTGGAGTTGTTATGGGCGATAACAACAACAAAGTAAAGCTCTAGCGATACACTTATCAGATGGAATAATAGGATGATGGGTGCACAAGCTTGTTGGTTCGAGTTTTGTGTGTGGTTTAAAGGAGGTAAGAGTTGGTTAACTCACAAACAACAACGTCAGATGATGTGATCAACCCTTGAAGCCTAGTGTTGAGAAGGCCCAGACTTCGTCTTCTCTACCCAACGGGATAAGCAACCTTTTGGGGTGAACAACTTTCTCACGAATGATTTTCTGTGGAGGATGTGGTGCGTGGTGAGTGGACAATTTTCATGTGGATGATTTTCTGTAGAGGAAGTGGTGCATTGAATGGGTGATTGAATGTGTGGGCTATGATTTTTGTGGGGGTATTGAGGGTAGTTGATCGGCCTGAATCGTGCATCCAGTAAGGGAGGCAAATTTAGAAGGAATCGAACTTTTAAATTTATAACCCGAAACCTTCAAGGACCCCCACAACTTTTATTATAGGGTCGAAGTAGATATACGGGGTCAAATATAGGGATGTGGTGACGTTTAGGACGCTTGAGATTTTATTCTTGAATTAGATAAAGCCAAGATGATAGTTGAGAAAAGTACGGAGCTAGCACTAGTCTAGCAGGTTGTCACAAATTAAAACAAAACAAAGGAAAGAAAACAAAATAGAGTCTGTAGGATTCTACTAATCAGAGAGAAGGAGTTCTCAGCTATGTAACCACAAGTTGGTTAGCCTATGCACCCATTCTCAGGCATAGAAAATTCCCGAACACCCCAGCAAGCAATCTACAACCAAACTTGGTATGCACTGTAGTATTTGTTCTTGTGGGGTCACCCCACTCGCTCTTACATAGTGTGACTAAAACCCATCTGTGGTATGAAACCTCTCTCGAGGATGACAAACCAACATCCTAGAATATTCTAGATACCCTTTCAGGTCTAGAATATTCTAGGATGTTAGGAACAAACGACCTTAGACCATCCTCCTTTTAGATTTCGATTCAAACTATCTTCTCCTATCTATTTCTACAACGAATCTCTCAATATAGGCAGAAATAGCAGTTCAAGCAAGAAAGAGATCAACCAAACTAGCAATCATAACCACACAAAAAAGATAGAACATAAAACATACTAGATCTTAAATAAAACTACTTACTTAAGGTTAAAGTACATAAACATGCCCAAAACGGGCTACATAGTCAAGAAGGAGCTCAACTAGCCATGGACAAGCATAGTTGGCACCGAACAAAGATGGAAGAACATCGTTTGTACAGAAACAAAGGAGAACAGTGAAGAAAGGAGAAGAAGAAGATATTTAGCCCGTAGAGGAGAGGTGGCTCTCGCTCCCTAACATCCGTATAGGTCAGATCTCGTCTTTTGGGTCGTCCTCCTTGATCTTCTGGTCTCCTTGGCCTCCTTACTCTCTAGATCCCGCCCTTGAAAAGTAGCTTGGTGAGTGAATGATGGTGGAAGATGGTGGAGGGTGGAGGCACGCTGAAGAGGCGAGTGTAGAACGAGCACGTCATCCTTCTCAGACCTCCAGATTCTCCTATGGGGCTCTAGGAACCACACCGAGTTGGAACCAACAACTAGAACCTCCCAAAACATGGAAGAGGCAGATGGAACTCCCCAAGGTGTGGAAGTCCTCTCCAAGTTGTGGGGTGTGTGTATTTATAGGCAAAATGGTTGAGGTACTGATCCAGACTGCGGTCTTACTCGGTCGCGGTCGAGGTGTACCCCATGGTCGCGGTCGAGGAAGATGTACCTCAGTCACGGTCGAGATCGCGATCGCGTTCAAGGCCAAGATTGCGGTCGCGGAAGATGTACCTCGATCACGGTCGAGGTCGTGGTCGAGGTCGAGAGCGCGGTCGAGGAAGAAGTACCTCGATCACGGTCGAGGTTATTTCTTCTTAGCTGCGGTCACGGTCGAGGAGGATGTACCTCGATCGCGGTCGAGGTTACTTCTTCTTAGCCGCGGTCGTGGTATTATGGAATGAACCCACCCGGGGGGGCTATTACTGGTGGTCGAGGGGCCACCGTCTCCTAAGCTGGTACACATAGTGTGATGCTTTGTCCACCGTGGTTGTGACGAATGGGAGTCTAGCTGTTACAAAAACCGCGTGCTGGGGGGAAATCATGGAGAATAGATGTCTTTTCAGGTTCGGTGCATGTAAGTCTCAAAATTGTCTAGTTGAGCAGTTTTATCTAAGAAAAAAACATAAATTACTAAAAGATAATAAACATGGGTTATTTTGGGTATATTAAGGCTATAGTGACACAAAACCATAAATAAATGCTTAGCATAAATGCATAAATTTGGGTGTTATCAGTCGTGAACACGGATGTGGGATTTATCTTAACAGACACGTTTTTTTAAAATTAATTAGTAGATAGATTATAGCTGTTTAGTTTTAAATGTTGAATTGATAATATCTATTATCTATGCTAGGATTAATTGTAATGACACATTGTTTTTTGAATTATCCTTTTCTGAAAGAGTGGAGAGATTACAACTGTTCAGTTTTGAACGTGAGTGGATTGTTGGAAATTTTTTTATGATACATTCTTTTTTGAGTTATCCTTTTCCGAAAGAGTGGAGAGATTTTAGTTGTTCAGTTTTGAATGAGGAACCGATAATGTTTGTTAACTTTTTAATCAACGTGAGTGGTTTGTCGGAAATTCATTTTACGGAGATCACTACTTCTGCCCAAAAAGGGTGGAGTACAAAAAGAGGGGTATGAAGGTGGAGTCAGGAGAGAGGTGAAAGTTTACCACATCTCCACGTTGTAGGGTGAGGAAGAAATAGTTTGTCAGTTACCAAGAAAATAAATGATTTAAATAAAATGCAAAAAACATTGAAAATGACATGAGAAGAGAGTGAATGCAGGATGAAATGACGTGAGAAGAGAGTGAACACAGGAGGAAGCAGCATTTTGAATTCCTATAATCTGATTGGTTGTTGAGGGCTAACATGGCAGTGTTGTAATTATTTTGAAAAACTCTCTCTTTTTATAGTAGTATAGATTAATTGGCCTCATTATGTCCTCCCCTATGTTTTGTTTAATATTATCCTAACCATGTAATACATGAATCTCGTACATTTTATTGTTTGTCTTTCTTGTGATGAAAGTGGCAACCTACCCGTAATAGGAGGCCGCTCCCCCTTCCCTCTTCCTATCATCGCCACCTCATACGACTTCTCTTCCATTTCTACCTCCATCGTCTTCCCTGGAAGCTAAACCTAACTGACTTTTTCCTCCTCTTGATAAGCATATAACCCTAATTAGATGTGTTATCTCTCCTTTTTTTCTTTACCTCATTTCACCGGTTTCCCCCCACACAAACTGAGCATCATGGGGTTCTACGCTCTGCGACATTCAAAACAAAATTTAGTGGACTACTTTGCACTAGTTGGTTTTCAAGTTTTCGATAGATTGTGTGACAAGACATTGCAAATCCCTTCCCTATACAACACGACCTTTATTGTAGTGTGTTCATACCATCTTCTTCCTATCTTTCCTCTCCCTTGAGTAATTCTTATATATGATATCCTTCTCGCCTGATCACAAATTTGATGGTGTTTTATACTGCGATTCGTCCTGTGGTTTTTAGTTTTATTGGTTTGACATTCTATTTTAAATCCATTTTCAAGTTTAAAGAAATATCACTTTTTATGCTTAATAACTTTGATATAGTAAATGTTAAATCAATGCACATTTTTTTATATTTAGGTGTTGATCCTGATGTTAGAATATTTGTTGGGTAATTAGGTCAAATTCTAAGGTTTGTGATCATCCCCATTTATTTGGGCATTATAAATGAATATGAAACTAAATTTCCTAATGAAGTAGAATTATTCTTGAATGGCTCATGTTATCATTCCATTGAGATTCCTTCATTTCTAAAATATAGTTCAATGATTTTTTTTCAAAAACATCGATCATGCTTTTACATTGGGTTTATGACTCCATATGTCATATTTTTTTGGTAAAAGTTGATTAATGATTGGAGTATATATGTCTTACCATACTCTATTTTGTGTGAATGACATATATATTATTTATCTAATGTAGTGATAACAATAGGGTGTATGGATGTACCCCAAGTGTGTTGTTTTCCATGTTGTTTTTCCCAGGGTGTGTACTTCCACTCATTTACTTGTTAGGTTTTGTTTTTCTACCATGGGTGTGTTGTTCTACCCATGTACTTATTAGGGTATGCTTTTCTTCCCAGGGTGTGCTTTATCCACCAAATTTTAGATAATGAACTATGGGTTTCTTTCCCTACTTTATGCACTTTTAGTCTAAAATATACATGTGGCAACACATCCCATTATCACACAGATAACGAGGTGTTACGCGAAAACGTGCGGAAAACACCATAACCACAGATTATCAAAACACGGGTTAATTAAAACCGATTGCGGAAAACTGATAAACTGTGAAACGATTACTTTCCAGTCCTCATCCTGCACAGAAACATGTCATATAAATATGTACATACACAAGATCTGACACGTGTCCACAGCTCAGGAACAACTGTCCATCCATCACATGAGTTCACCACCTGTTCCTATATACATAAAGGCCCACATCCGGCCAACAACAGGATATACAGATATCATCGAACGATCTTCGTGAAACATCGTCAAAACACTGCCAAGGACCTGAGAGTACAGGGATGACTCTAGACTCTACTACAAAACATCCAAAACAGCAGCATGTCCATCGCTTGCCTTCTACTGCTCCTCAAGCTGCTCGTCCGCAACACCACAACCACGACCACGTCTACCTCGACCACCTAAAAAGGGTGTAAACCAGTGGGGTGAGACAATTGAACAATTGTCCCAGCGGGAAACATAGCTCCCCACCGCAACTATAGAACCTCAGCAAGATAAACCATAACAGCAATTATAACATGAGCAGATATATCAGAAGCAGTTATATATATAGCAAGATCATTCTTACCGGTAAGCACACCAGCTGTACTAAAGCGTAAAACCAGATGTCTTTCAAAGGAACATGACTATCAAGATGAGATATATCAACATGTAACAGGATTATTAGAACAGGGTATAATGCCACATAACCTGTTTATCAAGATAAGACAGATTGCCACATAACCTGCAAGGTATAACGAAATATTACACAAACAAGGCCTCAACCAATGTTTCGTATTTGATATGACTAGTAAATACTAAACGGCTGTATTACATTTTATTATGCCCTGAGGATTTGAACCGTACCGTTCAAAGCCAACCTTCGGTTACGAAACCCAAGACGGTGCCATACAAGGTCAATGGAAGAGCCGGACTCCACGACCTCCCACCTCATGGTCAGTACATGAGTACAACACAAGCAGGACCGCAGTCACATGCTGAAGTGGTCTAAGCCACAGGGTTAGCTCCATAGGCTACCCATTCTCTAGCCCGCCTTGGTACAGGTCACGACGCTAGTAAAATTGAGCCACGGGCCTGATCACCGTGCTCTGAGCCATGAACGCATTCATGCTCCATACATCACATATCCTGAGCCATGGGCCTGTTCACCATGCTCTACACACATATCTGAGTCTGCAACCGAAGTTACACTCTTACCTCCTCATTTTCAGGCTAGGAGCAACCTACACATATTCAACAATATGCGCTTCCAGGTTAACCCGTAGGAAAACTTGTTTCACCATCACCAAGTCCTGACGATGATGGATCTATGGCCAGGGCAAACTACATGATATATTTCACTGTGATTAATTAGTATCTTTTAGATGGATTGCAAGATTCAACCAAGTTGTATAACATGCAAAGATATAACAGAAAGTAAAGAATATTATATTATGATCTATTCGTATCAACCTGATCCATCTTAAGGATCCAACATCACATGTTACCACTTGGCCTCTTGCCAACCATCCAGATCCATCTCAAGGATCATCACATACCACAGGGTCTCAACCCTTCATCATGTATTGTTACTGCCTCTTAAGGCTCACATCATCATCATGGGACCAACACATCACATTCATAATCTTATAGAGCAATTATCAAATTAATGTTACTCATTACATATGTCACATAGCCCTTTCATGGCTAAGTCATCACCTGTAAGGTTAAGGTATGCAATAATTGTAGATTCAACATAAGGAATATGCTCACTATCATTCAAGATAATTAAATTACCAATATTACACTTATTTGGTAACTGAGTATGTTAAGTACACCATTAAACAACCATACTGATACTTACCCTAAATCTCAGGATTATACAAACAATCAGGGTATATAGAAATCATGTTGGGTATACAGAACCAACACTATTATTAACAAGGTCATTACTATTGCCATCAGCCGTTGTCATCTTTATCATGAAGCAACCTTTAACATAACTGTCACTTAGCATCATTATTACCAACATTATTATCATTAAACAAACTGCTAGAGTAGTTATCATCATCTTCTTTATCATTAACAATTAAGCATAAGGGTCACATCATCCATCTATTACATGAGGGCTAACATCATATACATTACTATCATTAGCATCCTTATCATTTGCAAGGCAACATATTACATATTGATGATATCACAAACACCACCATCGTTTTATTGGTTAATGTATAAACATCCACTTCTATCACATAAGGGACCGTCACCAAAGAAACTCATACCCTCACTATAGCCTCACAACCCTCATCTGAAACCTATCACCCGACATGGGTATCGGCCACCACACTAACCCTATCGGCCATCATGGCCCAAGGCATGTCGCCCAACATGGTATCGGCCATCATGGTATCGGCCATCAGGGCACATAGCCTATCGTCTAACATGGCACTACTTGGCCCTATCGTCCACCACATGGACAAGGAGATAACTCAACACAAGAGCACCCGTTCTATCGTCCAACTCAAGGACGTCCATGTCGCCCAACACCATCAGACCATATCGCCCAACAAGAGAGAGAGAGAGATAGAGAGAGAGAGAGAGAGTATCGCCCATCTCCAAGGGTACTCACCATAGCAGCCAACAAACCCTAGCTCACCCTATCGCCCAACTCAAGGGCAAGGGTATCGGCCAACCTAAAGGACTCATCATGTCACCCAACACCAGCTACCATATCGTCCACCAAGGGGAAACACCATGCCGTCCAACTCAAAAACAAAGGTGTTTCTCAACCCAAGGAACCATATCGCCCAACATGGTCACCCTGTCGGCCAACATCCATACTAGGTCAACCTATCGTCCAACCCAAGAGGAAGGGTGTTGCCCAACACCAAGAACACTGATATCGTTCAACTCAAGGACAAGGGTGTCGCTCAACATACCCACAAGGAAGGGGTATCGCCCAACCCTAGGTCACCTTCTACCTCCAACACAAGGGAGCACAAACCCTAAAAAGCAAGGTATACAAGGAACCCTAAAACCCAAGAGAGGGATATCGGCCACTAAGGTATATAAGCAAGGTGCACAAGAAAGGAACTAAGCTAGTCTACTAACATGTAACAAGGTTAAAGCTAGAGGTAATAGAGTTAGGGTTAGAAACTATGCAACCCGCCTTAAGCTCCAAGGTTGTCGGCCACCAAAGCTCCAAAGCACTCCAAGGTCCAAAGCTATCGTCCACCAGGCTGCTCCAGGAAGGTGTATCGGCCACCACTTCAGCTCCAAGGAAGTATATTGGCCAACACAAGCAAGATGGAGAGGGGTATCGTGCACCAAGGGTGGAGGGGAGACCAAAGGACCAAAGGAGACTAAGGCAAGGAGAAGAGCTACCTATATAGGAGGAAGGGGAGGAGAAACCAAGGTACAACCATGCTATGTGTCGCCCACCCAAGGGACACATGTCCACCAACTCAAGCCACCTCTCATGCAAGCCATAAGGCACTTGTCCAAGATGTGCACCATGTGTCCATCAACCAAGCCAAGCCATCTGGGCGACACAACAAGAGCTACTGGGCGACACACCAAGCAACTGGGTGACACACCAATCAACTGGGCGACACACCACCTGCCATGGGCGACACAAGGCTCAAGCAAGCCCAAACAAGGAACTCCAAGGCCCAAACAAGGCTCGACTCAGGCCCAAAGGACTCAAACAACAAGCCCGAGCCTTCCTCTTAACCCTAGAGGAAGCAAAGAGGAAAAACATCTCACAAGATGGCAAACTTGCCCACAAAACCCTAAACTTGGGTTATTTGCAAGTAGCCCCTCGAACTCTCAACAAAGCACAACCAAACCCTAATCACCACTAAAGGTGATTAGCAAGCACCAAAGCACCAAGATCAAGCAAAACAAACAGGGTAAACCCTAAACACAGGTCAGGGTCCTTACAGCCATAAACCTCTACAAAAGGATTTCGTCCCCGAAATCCGAAGAGAAAAGCGAGGGATACTTTCTCCTCATCTCTTCCTCAAGCTCCCACGTGGCTTCCTCAACGCCACGGTGATGCCAAAGGACCTTCACAAGAACCAGATCCTTTCTCTTCAACTTCTTGACTCTTCTGTCAAGGATCATCATAGGACCCTCTTCATAAGTCACATCTTTGTCAAGCTCAACTTCAACTGGTTGTATCACTGTTCCTGTATCCGGATGGCTTTTCTTCAGCATACTGACATGGAACATTGGATGTAACCTGTGCAACTCTGGAGGCAACTCTAACTCGTAGGCCGCCTTGCCAACACGTGCTAAGACTGAGTAAGGCCCCATATATCTGGGAGCTAACTTACCCTTCCGGCCAAACCTCAGCACACCTTTCCACGGAGAGACTTTAAGATACACCTTGTCTCCCACCTGGAACTCCAAAGGTCGTCGACGATTGTCTGCATAAGACTTCTGCCTGTCTTGTGCCGCTTTCAACTGTTGTTGAATCACCTTGATCTTTTCTGTCGTTTGCTGTACTAACTCAAGGCCCAAAAGCTGATATTCACCTGATTCATACCAACACAAAGGAGATCTGCACTTCCTCCCATACAAAGCCTCATAGGGAGCCATGTCAATGCTCCGCTGATAGCTATTGTTGTAGGCAAACTCTATCAAACTGAGATGTACGTCCCAACTGCCTAGGAACTGCAAAACACAAGCATGAAGAAGATCCTCCAAAGTCTGAATAGTCCTCTCAGACTGTCCATCTGTATGTGGGTGGAAAGCGGTACTGAACTTCAACTGCGTTCCCATCGCCCTGTGCAACTGTTCCCAAAAACGACTTGTAAACTGAGGAACTCTATCAGAAACTATCGTTGCTGGCACACCATGCAAACGAACTATCTCATCCACATATACTCGAGCGAGCGTTTTAGCTGTATATGTGGTCTTCACAGGTATGAAATGGGCAGACTTCGTTAATCTGTCCACTATCACCCAAATGGAATCATGATTCCTAGTTGTCCTGGGTAGACCAACTACGAAATCCATGGTTATATGATCCCACTTCCACTGTGGTATAGGCAAAGGTTGCAACGTACCTGCCGGCTTTTGATGCTCAGCCTTGACTTGCTGACACACCGCACACCTAGCCACAAACTCAGCTACATCTTTCTTCAAGCTGGGCCACCAGTACAAGTCCTTCAGACTATGATAGATTTTGGTGACTCCTGGATGCATAGCATACATCGACGTGTGTGCTTCCTCAAGCACCAACTCCCTCAGATTATCAGCATCTGGAACCACCATCCTATTATGATAGCAAACCACTCAATCCTCGGACTCATGGAACCCATCACGCTTTTTGCTGCCAAACTCTGATCTGATTAGCTGTACTGTATAATCCGTTTGCTATGCATCCTTGATCTGTTGTCTCAACGTGGGCTTGATTTGCATCTGTGCTAAAAGTCCAGCTATCGAGGAAACCTCCATCTGTACGTTCATCTGCCGTAAGGAGACTAACATGTCCCGCCTATGGCATACCAAAGAACTCATCTGTGCCTTCTTGGGAGAAGAAGACTTTTGGCTAAGCGCATCTGCTACCACATTCGCCTTACCAGGATGATACTCGATAGTGCAATCATAATCATTGATCAACTCCATCCACCGACGCTGTCGCATGTTCAACTCTTGCTGTGAGAAGATGTACTTCAGATTCTTGTGATCTGTAAAGATCTGACACACTTCCCCATAAAGATAGTGTCTCCAAATCTTTAACGCATGAACCACTGCTACCAGCTCCAAGTCATGGGTCGGATAGTTCTCCTCGTGTTTCTTAAGTTGTCGCGAAGCAAAAGAAACCACATGATCTTCCTGCATCAGCACACAACCCAAACCTTTCTTGGACGCATCACAGAAAACAACATAGCCTTTTCCAGATTCTGGCAAGATCAACACTGGAGCACTGGTTAGCTTTTCCTTCAAACTTTGGAAAGCTTGCTGACATCGATCATTCCAAACAAAAAGTACATTCTTCCTGGTTAACTTCGTCATCGGTAGAGATATCGAACTGAAGTCCTTGATAAACCTCCGGTAGTATCCTGCTAGGCCAAGGAAACTACGAACTTCCGTCGGCGTCTTCGGCTGTTCCCAATCCGCAATGGACTCCACCTTCTTCGGATCTACTTTGACTCCTTCAGCAGATATCACATGTCCTAAGAAAGTCACTTCATCCAACCAGAACTCACACTTACTAAACTTAGCATACAACTGATGTTGACGAAGGAGAGTCAACACTTGACGAAGATGTTGCTCATGCTCTAGCCGGTTCCGACTATAGATCAAGATGTCGTCTATAAAAACTACAACAAACTGATCTAAGAACGGACAAAATGCTCTGTTCATCAGGTCCATGAAAGCAGCAGGTGCATTGGTTAATCCAAACGGCATAACCACAAACTCAAAATGACCATACTTCGTCCTAAAAGCTGACTTTGGTATGTCATCCGCCTTTATCCTCAACTGATGATATCCAGACCGTAGATCGATCTTCGAAAACACTGTAGCACAACGCAACTGATCGAACAGGTCATCTATCCTCGGCAACGGGTACTTATTCTTGATCGTGACCTTGTTCAACTGTCGGTAGTCTATACACAACCGCATCGAACCATCCTTCTTCTTAACGAACAACACGGGAGCACCCCAAGGTGACGTGCTCGGTATGATGAAACCTTTCTCCAACAACTCTTGTAACTGCTTCTTCAACTCAACCATCTCTGCTGGAGCCATCCTATAAGGTGTCTGTGCAATCGACTGCGTTCCCGGAACCAGATTGATCTCAAAATCGATCTCTCGGGGTGGAGGAACACCAGGAAACTCCTCGGGAAACACATCTACAAACTCTCGGACCACTGACACTTCTTCAAGGTTAAGGCCTTTCGCCTTGGTATCCACAACGGTATCCACAATGTGAGCTAAGAACGCCTCACATCCTTGTCGCAACAACCTATCTGCCACCATAGCTGACACCAGACACGTCGGAAGAATCTTCCTATCTCCCTGGAAGATCCACTTCTCTCCAGCAACATCAAACACCGCCTGCTTGGAACCACAGTCCAAGACAACCTTATACTTCTCTAAGGTATCCATCCCAAGGATAACATCGAAACCATGCATATCAAGTGGTATGAGATCCACCTGAATGCAGTGTCCTGAGAAAGACAAGACACAAGATGGACACTCTTCTCGAAGCAAAGAGGAACCATCAAGAGGGGTTTCTAACAACAAGCTATCCTTCTTACAACTAACAGGTAGATGACAGTTTTCAAGCATACTATAGGCGATAAAAGAGTGTGTAGCACCCGGGTCAACCAGAACAGATATAAAGCAAGAAGAAGACATATCAGAATGAAATAACTCCATCTGACCTGTCACCACTCGCGGGTTGACTATCGCCTCCGGCTGATTCATGGCATAGAATCGAGCCGTAGCTTGCTGTCCACGACCTCTACTCCCTTGAGCAGACGATCCAGCTTGAGACGCTTGACCGTGTCCTCGTCCTCTGCTACCACTGGGCTGTGGTCTCTCAGACTTCTGGAAACTCTGCCTCGGTTGATGCGTCACTTCAACCTCTCTATTCGGGCAATTGAACTTCCAATGCCCGGCTTGTCCACAGAGATGACATGCTCTATTGTCAACTCGTGACCTAGATGGCCCTGTCACTGCCACCGAAGCTGAGCTATGCGCCTTAGATGGTGAAGAAACATAACCTTTTCCCTTACTCGGAGACCACTGAGATGGTACACCAACACTTCTCATCACTGACGGTGCTGAAAACCTGGGTTTCTTGAAGCCACCAAACCTTCGTCTTTGAAACTGAGCAGGTCTTTTAAGAGACACCGACTCTCTTTTCTCCCTTACTGTCCTCTCGATCTGTCGAACTGATTCCACAAACGTAGCAAACCGCTCTCAGTTTTCCAGCGCAGAAACAGGGGTTGTCAACTCAGCACTCAAACCCTTCTCGAAACGTCTGATCCGTTCATCATCTGTCGCCGCCATGTGAGGACAGAACCTCAACAGATCCATAAAATTAGCTTCATACTCGATGATGTTCATCGTTCCTTGCCGCAACTTCTCAAACTGACTGATCTTCTCATCCAGGTACGTCTTCGGAAAGTATCTGGTGACGAACTCGCGCCGAAACACTTCCCAACAGATCACCTCACCAGGCCGTTTCTCTTCCTCGATGGTCCACCAGTGACCAGCACTACCCTTCAAAAGGTAGACAGCATGCTTTACTTTGTCTGCTTCGGGGATGTCGAGGATTCGGAAAGCCTTTTCAAGACTCGTCAGCCAAAGATCTGCATCCGCTGGATCAGCCATTCCAGCATAATCCGAAGCTCCGACTCGGTGAAGCCGCTCAAAGGTCTTCCCAATACCCGATGCTTCTCCATGGGGAACCTGTGCTCGCGGAGGAGGCATTGGTAATTGCTCAACCATGAGATTCATCGTAGCCATTAACTACCCCATAAGCTGTTGGTAGGCAGGGTGTTCAAGTATGGCTGGGTCTGGTTGGGGGACCTCAGGCACCCAATCTTCATGTGCCCGTCCATCTGCTCCATCAACCGATGCAGCATCACTAAGCTCAGGAGCATGTTCTTCGTGGTTTCCAGACATCTTGGCTTTTCTTCTGCTTAGGGCATAAGATTTTTGTAAGATAACCTGGAAAACTCATAAGAACAGACTCGACCTAGTCCTAGATCCCTGTAGACTCAGCGAACCTAGAGCTCTGATACCAAGCTTTGTGGCAACACATCCCATTATCACACAGATAATGAGGTGTTACGCGAAAACGTGCGGAAAACACCATAACCATAGATTATCAAAACACGGGTTAATTAAAACTGATTGCGGAAAACTGATAAACTGTGAAATGATTACTTTCCAGTCCTCATCCTGCACAGAAACATGTCATATAAATATGTACATACACAAGATCTGACACGTGTCCACAGCTCAGGAACAGCTGTCCATCCATCACATGAGTTCACCACCTGTTCCTATATACATAAAGGCCCACATCCGGCCAACAGCAGGATATACAGATGTCATCGAACGATCTTCGTGAAACATTGTCAAAACACTACCAAGGACCTGAGAGTACAGGGATGACTCTAGACTCTACTACAAAACATCCAAAACAGCAGCATGTCCATCGCTTGCCTTCTACTGCTCCTCAAGCTGCTCGTCCACAACACCACAACCACGACCACGTCTACCTCGACCACCTAAAAAGGGTGTAAACCAGCGGGGTGAGACAATTAAACAATTGTCCCAGCGGGAAACATAGCTCCCTACCGCAACTATAGAACCTCAGCAAGATAAACCATAACAACAATTATAACATGAGCAGATATATCAGAAGTAGTTTTATATATATAGCAAGATCATTCTTACCGGTAAGCATACCAGCTGTACTAAAGCGTAAAACCAGATGTCTTTCAAAGGAACATGACTATCAAGATGAGATATATCAACATGTAACAGGATTATAAGAACAGGGTATAATGCCACATAACCTGTTTATCAAGATAAGACAGATTGCCACATAACCTGCAAGGTATAACGATATATTACACAAACAAGGCCTCAACCAATGTTTCGTATATGATATGACTAGTAAATACTAAACGGCTGTATTACATTTTATTATGCCCTGAGGATTTGAACCGTACCGTTCAAATCCAACCTTCGGTTACGAAACCCAAGACGGTGCCATACAAGGTCAATGGAAGAGCCGGACTCCACGACCTCCCACCTCATGGTCAGTACATGAGTACAACACAAGCAGGACCGTAGTCACATGCTGAAGTGGTCTAAGCCACAGGGTTAGCTCCATAGGCTACCCATTCTCTAGCCCGCCTTGGTACAGGTCACGACGCTAGTAAAATTGAGCCACGGGCCTGATCACCGTGCTCTGAGCCATGAACGCATTCATGCTCCATACATCACATATCCTGAGCCATGGGCCTGTTCACCATGCTCTACACACATATCTGAGTCTGCAACCGAAGTTACACTCTTACCTCCTCATTTTCAGGCTAGGAGCAACCTACACATATTCAACAATATGCGCTTCCATATTAACCCATAGGAAAACCTGTTTCACCATCACCAAGTCCTGACGATGATGGATCTATGACCAGGGCAAACTACATGATATATTTCACTGTGATTAATTAGTATCTTTTAGATGGATTGCGAGATTCAACCAAGTTGTATAACATGCAAAGATATAACAGAAAGTAAAGAACATTATATTATGATCTATTCGTATCAACCTGATCCATCTTAAGGATCCAACATCACATGTTACCACTTGGCCTCTTGCCAACCATCCAGATCCATCTCAAGGATCATCACATACCACAGGGTCTCAACCCTTCATCATGTATTGTTACTGCCTCTTAAGGCTCACATCATCATCATGGGACCAACACATCACATTCATAATCTTATAGAGCAATTATCAAATTAATGTTACTCATTACATATGTCACATAGCCCTTTCATGGCTAAGTCATCACCTGCAAGGTTAAGGTATGCAATAATTGTAGATTCAACATAAGGAATATGCTCACTATCATTCAAGATAATTAAATTACTAATATTACACTTATTTGGTAACCGAGTATGTTAAGTACACCATTAAACAACCATACTGATACTTACCCTAAATCTCAGGATTATACAAACAATCAGGGTATATAGAAATCATGTTGGGTATACAGAACCAACACTATTATTAACAAGGTCATTACTATTGCCATCAGCCGTTGTCATCTTTATCATGAAGCAACCTTTAACATAACTGTCACTTAGCATCATTATTACCAACATTATTATCATTAAACAAACTGCTAGAGTAGTTATCATCATCTTCTTTATCATTAACAATTAAGCATAAGGGTCACATCATCCATCTATTACATGAGGGCTAACATCATATACATTACTATCATTAGCATCCTTATCATTTGCAAGGCAACATATTACATATTGATGATATCACAAACACCACCATCGTTTTATTGGTTAATGTATAAACATCCACTTCTATCACATAAGGGACCGTCACCAAAGAAACTCATACCCTCACTATAGCCTCACAACCCTCATCTGAAACCTATCACCCGACATGGGTATCGGCCACCACACTAACCCTATCGGCCATCATGGCCCAAGGCATGTCGCCCAACATGGTATCGGCCATCATGGTATCGGCCATCAGGGCACATAGCCTATCGTCCAACATGGCACTACTTGGCCCTATCGTCCACCACATGGACAAGGAGATAACTCAACACAAGAGCACCCGTTCTATCGTCCAACTCAAGGACGTCCATGTCGCCCAACACCATCAGACCATATCGCCCAACAAGAGAGAGAGAGAGAGAGAGTATCGCCCATCTCCAAGGGTACTCACCATAGCGGCCAACAAACCCTAGCTCACCCTATCGCCCAACTCAAGGGCAAGGGTATCGGCCAACCTAAAGGACTCATCATGTCACCCAACACCAGCTACCATATCGTCCACCAAGGGGAAACACCATGTCGTCCAACTCAAAAACAAAGGTGTTGCTCAACCCAAGGAACCATATTGCCCAACATGGTCACCCTGTCGGCCAACATCCATACTAGGTCAACCTATCGTCCAACCCAAGAGGAAGGGTGTTGCCCAACACCAAGAACACTGATATCGTTCAACTCAAGGACAAGGGTGTCGCTCAACATACCCATAAGGAAGGGGTATCGCCCAACCCTAGGTCACCTTCTACCTCCAACACAAGGGAGCACAAACCCTAAAAAGCAAGGTATACAAGGAACCCTAAAACCCAAGAGAGGGATATCGGCCACTAAGGTATATAAGCAAGGTGCACAAGAAAGGATCTAAGCTAGTCTACTAACATGTAACAAGGTTAAAGCTAGAGGTAATAGAGTTAGGGTTAGAAACTATGCAACCCGCCTTAAGCTCCAAGGTTGTCGGCCACCAAAGCTCCAAAGCACTCCAAGGTCCAAAGCTATCGTCCACCAGGCTGCTCCAGGAAGGTGTATCGGCCACCACTTCAGCTCCAAGGAAGTATATCGGCCAACACAAGCAAGATGGAGAGGGGTATCGTGCACCAAGGGTGGAGGGGAGACCAAAGGACCAAAGGAGACTAAGGCAAGGAGAAGAGCTACCTATATAGGAAGAAGGGGAGGAGAAACCAAGGTACAACCATGCTATGTGTCGCCCACCCAAGGGACACATGTCCACCAACTCAAGCCACCTCTCATGCAAGCCATAAGGCACTTGTCCAAGATGTGCACCATGTGTCCATCAACCAAGCCAAGCCATCTGGGCGACACAACAAGAGCTACTGGGCGACACACCAAGCAACTGGGCGACACACCACCTGCCCTGGGCGACACAAGGCTCAAGCAAGCCCAAACAAGGAACTCCAAGGCCCAAACAAGGCTCGACTCAGGCCCAAAGGACTCAAACAACAAGCCCGAGCCTTCCTCTTAACCCTAGAGGAAGCAAAGAGGAAAAACATCTCACAAGATGGCAAACTTGCCCACAAAACCCTAAACTTGGGTTATTTGCAAGTAGCCCCTCGAACTCTCAACAAAGCACAACCAAACCCTAATCACCACTAAAGGTGATTAGCAAGCACCAAAGCACCAAGATCAAGCAAAACAAACAGGGTAAACCCTAAACGCAGGTCAGGGTCCTTACAATACATGCATGAAAAAGTTATATTTATTGTTTATTATGAAAAAGAATTATTTGGCATGGACTTGCAATTGAAATCCCTCATTCTCGTCTATTTGTTTCTTTTGAGATACTTCCTGTTGTGCTACCTATATTCTATGGCCCTCATTTTGCATGCTTATGATCCTTATATTTCCCTAAATGTTATTCATGTGCACATACTCAATTTGTATTGATCCATACTCTAGTTTTTCTATTATTTGGGTGATGTTATCCTTCACCAAGAACTTGAGCAATACAAAGATCCGACATATAAGGAACACGGTATTGTGAATGAAGACTTGGAAGAACCCATCCAAGACTGACCTAAGATGGCTAGGTGGCCCTCCGCCTCTGCCCTATCTAGTTATAATAATTTTATTTAGACTTTTTTGTGTCAACTATGGACCCATTATTTTGAATAAATTGTTCTAATTTTATTGGTTTAGTTTTCTTCAAATGTAAATATTGTTTCTACTGTGTGAACATACTCTATTTGATTAATGCTATGCTCCCTCTTCCTTATTTTAGGTGAGAACGCATTTTGGGGTTGTGTTGTCTAGTTTCATAATAGAAGTAAGGATTGGTTCAAACATTGGAACCCACTCCTTACATATCATTTATTTAATAAACAATAAAAATGTAATAAATGCACAAATGTAAAAGTATTAGGGTAACATTCATATAATCAAAGATGGTTTTGATAATAAATCAAGTTGTTCAGTCACCAATGCAAGTTACATAATCGTTAGCTACAAAATACTAGGGCATGGTAACATGACAAAAAGAGAACACGATGTAACAAATGAACATAAGATAATCTTGGATAAAGAAAAATGATAAAAGGGAACATAATGTAATAAATGAACTTAAACTAGCACAAAGTTTTATGATCATGAGTCTAATTTTGAGCATACTTTGCCTTACATCTGGTTTTTTTGGAACCCATTTTTGGTCACTTAATAAATGACCATGAAAAGATCATCTCAATAAGTAGTGAATAAATATTGTCTCTTTTTTATATTCTTTATGTTTTCACTTATTTGATACATCCATTTACTCATTTTCTTTCTAAAAGGGTTCTTGAATAAATGAGTTTCTTTCTCTAGAGAAAAGCATAATTTGGAATCTAATTGAGCTTTATGAATGTCATTTTCAATCAATTTCCTAGTGGAGTATCCATGGATAAAGTATAAGCATCCAAATTCTAGTTGGATTCAAAATTGAATTACAATTTTTTCCATTATCTAAAACAAATATCAATCCCAATTTTACTTTAATTCCAGAACCAGATTTTCAATCACAAAAGAAAGATATAATAGTTGCCTAGAAGCTTTCACTTCCTCCTCGCTTTTACTTTTCTAATTCAGATCTAGTCCCTCAATGAAGAAATCTCATATTCAGACAATTTTTTAAAAATAGATCTACTTGTAACCTTTTAAAATTTAGAAATTTGGATAAGGAAATTGTGGCAGCTGACCGTGGGCTTAGCACAGAATGATGCCCCCGAGCTGGATGAGCCACAATAGAAAACCTACCAACCAACAAGAGAAATGAGCTGATCATACTTATTTTCATAAATGAAAAGGCAAGGTAATGCTTAAATAAAAATATCAATATTATATACGAGAAAGATAACATAAAAGTCTCATTATATGCATTGATATGTTGGTAATTTTACAAAATTCATAATATGTGACTGGAGAACGAATATTTTGCATGATTTAGACGTCATTCCTAGTTTAAGTTCACATCCTAATTGTTTTACTAAACACATATGCCTTTCTATTACAGAAATCACATTGATTAAGGCAAGGCAACAAAGCCTACTGTTCCAAATCTAATGAGGCCCGACCCACTTCACCTATGTCTAACCACAATTTACCTCTCGATGTGCCTATTGAAGGAAGGGTATATCAAGGTTATAACACCGGTGTATTGTGGAATCTCTTCACCGCTCAAGAGCAGTTGTCTATCAAAGGAAAAAAGAAATCGATAGCTGGCCGCCAATTAGTTGATCACACGGAGTGGAGTCATCTCACAATCGCCAGCCTAAGCAGAGAGGATAGCTACTTGGTTGCAAGAACGAGTATCTCCATCTCTGAGAGCGAAAGGGATCAAAGTGCCTTACAATTGCGACTATTGCAGGACAGCGACGCTGGCGTGGCAACCCGTGATATAGATTTGGGTAGAGTTAGCTTTCCGAACGCGTGACCCGCTGTGACGCGGGATTTGACGCGTGGAATACCATCCTGACAATCCTGCCCACTGCAGCGTGCTCCTCTAACACCTTGACAGTCCTGTCCCCGCCACATCACGGCCTGCCACTCGGCCAAGCTGGTAGCTGGCAGTTTTTTTTATTTTTTTTTACATTTTTTTGTTTTGGGCATAACTTTTAAAATATAAGAAATTTTTAATAAAATAAAATGCATTAGAATGTTTAAAAAAATACTTTCTAACCAGACCCATATTGACATACTTTTAAAAGAAAAAAATATATACACAAATATGTATACTACTATTATTATCGCACCCTCTTCTACTCGATGTGCCCACTCATCTCCTCGATGTGCTCACTTTTCTCCTCAAATGCGCCCACTTTTGTATGAATACGCCCACTGTAGTCATCAATGCACCCAATTTTACTTGAATGCGCCCATTGTACAGTTTAAATGTGTCTACTTTTACTTGAATACGTCAACTACTTCCCTCTTTAATGCGTCCCATTTTGCTTGAATATGCCCACTATTATCCAAAATGTGCCCATTATTGTTTGAATCCACCCACTTTTATGTGAATGCGCCCACTATAGCCCTTAATGGCCCAGTTTTGCTTGAATGCGCCTACTGTACTGTTTAAATACACCTACTTTTATTTGAAAGCGCCCACTACTTCCCTCCTCAATGCGCCCCATTTTACTTGAATACACCCACTATTGTCCAAAATACGCTTATTATTGCTTGAATGCTCCGACTTTTGTATGAATGCGCCCACTATAGCCTTTAATGCGCCCAGTTTTACTTGGATGCACCAACTTTTACTTTATTGCGTCCACTTTTACATGAGTGCACCCACTTTTACTTGATTGCACCCAATATTACTTAAATGCACCCAAGTTTGCTTGAATGCGCCCCATTTTTTCTTAATTGCACCCACTTTTACTTAAATGCGCCCACTTTGCCTGGATGCACCCACTTTTGCTTTATTGCGTCCACTTTTACTTGAATGCGCCCACTTTTACTTGATTGCGCCCACTATTACTTAAATGCGCCCACGTTTGCTTGAATGCACCTTGTTTTTTCTTGATTGCACCCACTTTTACTTGATTGCACACACTATTACTTAAATGCACCCACATTTGCTTGAATGTGCCCCATTTTTTCTTGATTGTGCCCACTTTTGCTTGAATGCACCCACTTTGCTTAAATGCACCAACTTTTACTTGATTGCGTCCACTTTTACTTGAATACACCCACTTCTACTTTATTGCGCCCACTATTACTTAAATGTGCCCACGTTTGCTTGAATACGCCATATTTTTTCTTGATTGCGCCCACTTTTGCTTGAATGCACTAACTTTACTTGGATGCACCCAGTTTTGCCTGATTGCACCCACTTTTACTTGAATGCGACCACTTTTACTTGATTGTGCCCACTATTACTTAAATGCGCCCACATTTACTTGAATGCGTCCAGTTTTTCTTGATTGCGCCCAATTTTGATTGAATGCGCCCACTTTTACTTGATTGCACCCACTATTACTTAAATACGTCCACTTTTGCTTGAATGCACCCACTTTTGCTTGATTACGCCCACTTTTACTTGAATGCACCCACTTTTGCTTGATTGCGCCCACTTTTGCTGGAATGCACCCACTATAATAAAAAATATGCCTTCTTTTGCTTGAATGCGTCACTTTTGCTTGAATGCGCCACTTTTTTTTTAATGATCCACTTCCTCAATGCGCCTACTTTTGTTTGAATGTGTCCATTTTTAATATTTATATATATTATTTTCTCAAAAATATATTAAATATTGGTCTTGTTGGATTGCATTTTCTATAACAAATCCAACACTTTTTATTTCATCAAAAAATTCATTACTGATCAAAAGTTATGTGCAAAATAAACTTTTTTCTTCATATTTCCGCCTCAATCTCTCTAAAAAAAACTATCAAATCAGTCTCTTACATACCTCTGCCACCTCACCCCTGCAAAACTACCTCTACTCACCTGTCAGCGGGCGCCATCTACCAAAACCGGTCACAGGCGGCAGGAGGGTGCGCGTCATCTCCCTGCTCGACCTGTGCCAATTTCCGATTTGGGTATGAGTAACGTGTAATGACATATACGCATGTGACCATGTCTACGACGTGGACTCGTTTTCCAAGATTTTCGAGGAGATGGAAGTTTCATAATGAGGGTTGCTATTCAGAGTAAATCCGAGACCCCAATTCGGACGACCCACATACATAATGACAAACCCGTCCCCTCCGCACTACCCATTTGATTGACATCTCTACACGACCTGTTGTATCCCTCTTTGATACACCTCTCCTGCCTTCCCGATGACACGCGGTTCACTTCCCCTTTGATCTCTCCGTCCTACCTCCCCCAGCCCACTCCCCATTATCTTCACAACTGCTGCCCAAAACACCTTCTCCAGACAGCCCCACCGTTTCTCCTCCCCGCCCCGCCCTCTCATTTCCCCTTTCCTCCCTTACACGCAGGTATCCTGACTCGCCGCATCCTCCCCACCCTGGCGCGGCACTGACGTTGACAATTTGACATGCTAGCTCCGCCTCCTTCCCGCTCTGCTGACCTGTTCCGCTGAGACGGTAGCCCAGCTGAGAAGCTGAAATCGCGTTCAAGCTAAAATCGCAGCCCCTTTCCTCTCTTGCATGCAGAGATCATGAGTCGCCGCCTCCTCTCCACTCCACCGCGGAGCAGCCACTGACACACTAGCTCCTCCTCCTTCCGGCTCCACTGACCCATTCTGCTAAGACGCTAGACCCGCTGCTAAGCTAGAATCACTTTGAAGCTAGAATCGCTTTGAAGCTAAAATCTTAACAAATTTTGGGGCTTGTTCTTGGCAGCTTTCTTTGGAAAGGTACATTCCCCATCCACTTCATCGCCATGCCTCATTATCGATTTTTTGAAACGTTCCCTTCCCTGCAACAATGCATGGGTTTACGTTTTATTCATTTAACTGGCTTCTCGATTCAGTGAGACAGTCGTCTCATGGACCCAGACGGGTATCCAAGGGAACCCAGACAGCTAGGTCACTTGACCTATGAAAAAATCAACTCTCAAGGGTTCCACCACTTGATTAGGGTTCTAAATCATTATTTTGCGCACAACAACGCATGATGAGTGTCCCACATCATCCAGACGACCGTCTCGAACATTGTTTCAGGCCCATGTTTGCACCCAAACGGCGTCGCCACCACTCTGTTTAGGGTTTTGATCCGAAGATTCTAGATCCACACCAAGTCATCACCAAGCGAGTAGTAGATTCCATTAGCCACCACTCCTTTATTTCTCTCCCCCATTCCAGGGTTTCCACCCCTCCTTTTGCTATAAAAGGAGGGGGGACTCCACTAAGAAAAGGTTCATGAGTTTTTATACTAGCATTTTAGTTTGAAGCCCTATTACTTCCATTCTTGGTGTAATATTTACATTCAAGCAATAAAAGTCATTCTTTGTTCTAGATTTGGATCTTGCTCTTTCTTACTTGTTCTTGTTCTTTCTTCTCATACCTTTTCTTGGAGCGGGGGATTAAGAAAGTAAGTTGTTTAATAGTCACACCTTTGGTATCTTTAGAGATTCTGGACTTGTGGTGTATGGCTTCCTATCTTCTTCTCCTTGTTTCTCCATTCCTCACTATGACTAGTGAGTAGTATCCTTATCGAGGCAAGAGGAATAGCCCCTTTTCCATTGTGTTGATCATATTAAATTTAAATGATTTCCTTTACATATGGCTTTTGGTTTAGAAAATCATCAATTTAAACAAAGTGATTAAACGTTTTCATTGTGAGTTAATTCTGGGGGATGCGACTGTGGAAATCGGAATTTAGAATGACTAAACCAGTTGCATGAGGATTTGGATGCGACCGTGGAAAAATCCTCATTGGGATGATGAACTTTGAAGTGTGAGTGCCAGGACCAATGGGTTCACATAGAGTTTGTCTCTTGCATTTTATTTATGAATGATTTGTGTATTACTTCTATCTTTAATTATCGTATGTTCTTTGATCTTGTATTCACTTTGGCTAAGGTGATGAAAACCCCTAATCCTCAATGATTTTTCTTATCTAATTTCAATCGTTTCTTCAATTCTTGTTTGCAATTCGCCTCTTTTAATTTCAAAACTTTACTTATTTTTTAGATAATCTTGTGTGCTAACAATCTTTCTTGTTTACTTTTTTGTCTTAGAATAATCATTTCCTATCTTTATTGTAACCTTTTACCTTCTTTGAATTTCAATTTCTCATTCTAGTATAACCAAACAACCCCTAATAGGATTTTACTTTATGTTCCTTTTTCAAAAACTAAAAAGAAATACTTTCAAAAACTAATCGGGATCAAAAGAGAATAATCTAGAAAACATTGTGTTGTGGGATTGAACCTTCTATACTATCCTTAACTAGAAAGTAAAAAAAGGGTTAAACTCTAAGATAATAATATTAGTGAATTGGTGTTCTAAATGACGTGTATCAGTTTTTGCACTGGGAACAACAGATCGTTTTCTCAAACTCCGAATTATTTTTGAAACGAACTTTGTTTTCATTTTTATGTCTTCCGAGTAACATTCCAAAAGTGTTATCTCCTCTTTTTGTTGAGTTTTCATTCCATCATTTTATTTTTTCTATAGTCGATTATTATCTGTCAAATTATAATTGTGCATGTGTCGCCCGCCACATGTTGATTCTGTGTCGCCAGCTTTTGATCCTGAACTAGAGAGAACGTTCCATCATTTGAATCGAAAAAACAGACTTAGGATGCATGAGGAAGAGGTTGCTCGTAGGATTGAGTAGACACTTTTTGGTTAAATAGAGGTTATGATGGTTGAGTATGTAGTTCAAGAAGCCACTTTGCGAACATACATAGTTGAATAAGAGGCTATAGAATTTTCTCAAAGGAAGGCCACTTGATAAAACCAACTAAAAGATTTTTCTACTCCCAAAATCGGATATGCATAACATCATGTTGTGCCACCCGCAATAACAACTCCCCATTTTGAGATATGCACACAATGGATCACCATGATTCAAACCAACCTATTTTCTAGGAACAAGGGTGAGAGTTGTCAAGATCACCTCCAACACTTTACTTACCTTTGTTCTTTGACAAAGATCCTAGATATTTCTAAAGATGCTATTAAACTTAGGCTTTTCAAATATTATCTTTCAGGGCAAGCCAATAGTTGGTATAATGCCATGGAGAGTGAGGACCACGTCACCACTTGGGAAGATCTTCAAACAAGGCTTTTTGATAATTTTCCCTCCCAAACCCTCACCTACGGAATTAGGGGACAGATCCTTCTCTTTTCTATGGTCCTTAGAGAAACTATAGGAGAGGCTAGGGAGAGATTTAGGGAACTCCTTGGACATTTCCCTTATCATGACATATCACAATCTCAACTCATTGAGATATTTTACCGTGGTGTTGACGATGACACCAAGAAATTCCTTGATTCCTCATCTGGAGGAAATTTTATGTTCCAAAG
Source organism: Alisma plantago-aquatica (assembly GCA_963693085.1). Taxonomy (NCBI): domain Eukaryota; kingdom Viridiplantae; phylum Streptophyta; class Magnoliopsida; order Alismatales; family Alismataceae; genus Alisma; species Alisma plantago-aquatica. The sequence goes on along the minus strand of OY856412.1, from coordinate 97,790,991 downwards.
TCTAGAAGAAGCATGGGGAGTAGTGAAGCATGCTTCAGAAATACAAGCCAGACGAGGAATTGGTGTGGTCCTAAAAGTTGCGAAGGCGGAGGTGAATCCTGACATGCAAAATATTGTTGAAGCCATGACGTGTATTTTACTACGCGCTAAAAATGCAAGTGTACGCGTCTAGTAATATAGGCCTTTGTGAGGCCCGAGTCGAACACAGGGATACGTTGAATTATTGGAGACTTCTACTAACTATTTGCGATCAGCTAAGCCGGATAACAAAGTATGGTTTGTTGTCGAAATTAAAAAGAAAATAAAAATCAAACAAAGAAAACAATCGATTAAAGGTTAATTTAATCAATTTAAAAGGATATCTTTAGGATGGCGGTTTCACCGCGGGTCAACATTGTATTAGGTTTCATATAATTCCTCACACTTCTCTCTCTATCCGGGTAGTGGCCTGAAATGAGAATTACCCACTGTCGTGGTGTAATTCACTACTTAGGTTTAGGTTGATTCCACCGTCGTAGTAATCATTCCCCTAAACTAAGCGCATTAAAAACGGTCTCTCAGTTCCCACCATTAATTTTACAACTCCTTTGTCAAGGGTTTTATTGATTAATGTAGAATTCGTCTCTTTTCAACCGTTAATCATTCTGTCGAAGTGATTAAGGGTATTAAGTTATTATTATGGTGATCAAGCATAACAATAGAAATGGAGAAAACGAATTAATACCACGGATTTGAGAGAAAAATATGAATTATTGATATAAAAATGTCATACAATGCATTCCCGGTCCTAAAGATTGAGGGTTTTAGCCTCTCATGTTCATCTCACACGAATACATGATAGAAATTGGGGAATTCATAAGAAAAACGGGAAATAAATGGGAAAAACCCCTGAACGGAGAAGAACCGGTGGATCCTTGGCGTAGAACACGAGCTTCCCCGCCTGTCGGTGGTGGAAATCGTCTTCGGCAGCGTCCGAATCACCCGGGATGAGCTTCTGGCCTCCGTTCTCCTTTCTCTCCTTTCTCGGCACTCGTGCAATGCGATCTGAGATCCTCCCCTCGTGTGGGCGGCCGTCATTAGGTATAAGTCCCTAATTAGGTCGTCAAATAACAACAGCCGTCCGATCGAGATCAAAACAGATCCAACGCATATCTGCCGGCGTCGATACCATCAACGCGGGTCGATGGTATCGACGCAGCGGATTAGCGGCATCTTTCCTTTCTTTTATTCTGAGCGCCTGTGGTGATCTCGATACCATCGACTTGGGCGTCGATGGTATCGACTCCTGTAGCGTCGGTTCTGTCTTCTAGCGACGCTGTAGCTCTCCTTGTGTCGATGGCATCGACTTTCATCGATGGTATCGACTGCATCCTCTCCAGCAACCTGAAGTGATCTCGATGCCATCGACTTAGGTGTCGATGGTATCGACTCTGTATTGCTCTTCTCGGCTGACAACCTGTGGCTTGGTCGATGGTATCGACTTCCGTCGATGGTATCGACGGAAGCAGATACTTGTTTTTCCTGAAATTTCATAACAAGACCAAGTAAATCCACACAATTTATAATAAGATGATAAATGATGCTCACAATAGTAAAACAAAGGAGATTTGATATAATATGATGGCAAAGACCAAGTTAAGTGAATTATGCAATATTATCCATAAAAATGAGTAATTAGAGCACAAAACACATATGAAATAGGTCTATAAATGCGACTCAAAATCATCGCATCAAACTCCCCTAAGCTTAAACATTACTCGCCCTCGAGCAACTAATCCTTAGAATAGGATTGCAGATGTCAACTAAAAATCAACACATCACCCTACATCACACATGACTCCCACTGGACGTTCTCAAACCGGCCTTTCCTAATCACAGAACAGTAATTACCCTACAGGCGACAATAATCATCAAATAAAAAAAATTATCCTTCAAACCGATGAATACTATCACATAAGGCAGTTAACATAATAAAATTTGCCGATTCAGCATTGGTGCATCTTGTGATCACCTACACTACGTTGCTCGCCCTAACTACCATCTACATGGAAGCAGTTCTCCTGATAAACATGAGTGAGGAGAAAGTCACGGTGGCCTACCAATCCGAGCAACGGGTGGATGGAATGGGTGGTTCATGGAAGAATTTGGAAGTATTACACAGTTTCAAAATGCACATAACAAAATGTCCTAAATGATGCAAATGCACATTGAAAATGCCCTAATGCTTAAAATTAGGTGGAATGATGCATGCACTAACTTTCCTCCTCAAAATGAGATGGAAATCTAATTAAGCCACATCATGTACTTAATTTCCTTGTTATGCAAGTGATATCATGTTCCTTTCTCCCTCTTATTCCATTTCCTTCCAACTTCTCTCTTTTTTTTCTTTCTTTCAAATTTTTTTTTCAGATTTTCAGAATTTTTGTTTTTTTGTTTTTTTCTTTCTTTCAGCCCACATATCCATAATTGCTTAGAGATACATGTATTGGGCTATTTTCTTCATGATTGGAAATCTTTGCAATATTTCGAAGGTATGGAACAGTTTAGATCACTTTTGAGGAAAAACTGAGATACATGGTGTACTCTATGCATGATAATCATGAAAGTCATGAGTGCAACTACATGGCATGCACCTAAAGGTAATGTGCATGAATCACTATACATTTTTTCTCGTTTTATGCAAAAGTATGAAAAAAAACAATGCAAATCCTATCTACATGCTATGCACGCACAAGAAGTTAAAACTGTACTTTACTTCCAATTTTTGGGTGGATTATGGAAGAATGAGGTGGAATGATCACAAGCTTAAGTTACTGAACCTTAGAAAAAAATCATGTGTCCCTCCTTACTGACATGTGTAGTAGTTCAAAGGGTTCTTTCTCTTATATCCAATTAAGGTCTCATTACCATTCGATTAGGTTAGGCTCAAACAACCGTTACTATCCACTTTTCATGAGTCAATGGGGGTGTGGTTGTGACATATTGCTTCAAAGTTGACATAATCAATCATTTTCATAGGACAAGTTCCCCAAGGACAACCAAGTTAAGCTATCCAAAAGACACAGAAATTTTTAAATTCCCTTAAATTTCCCATGAAAACAGCGAGATGACAATTTTTAAGACATCCACGATTACACTAGATAGATGTGGATCCTAAACAAACTAAAATGGCGGAAACAAATAATAAAGCAAAAACTAAAAACAACTAAAGAAAAGATAAAAGATAGAGCTGTTCCAGCCACCCCCCTAAGCTTGAATTCGACTATGGCCTCATAGTCAAAAACCAACTTAAGGGTGGAACAGTGATACCCTGATCAATCCTGCGGAGGCGGTGGTGGGTATTGCGGTGCCGTAGGATCCCAAGACGGGTACTCCCCCTGGAAGCTTGGATCATATTGGGTCCTCGGCGGAGGCTGTGGATAGCCTCCAAAGTAGTCTTGACTCCAGTAATGGTCGAAGAAGGGCTCCTGTTGTGTCTCTATCCGCTGCAACCGGGTGTGCATTTGCTCTTGGTTGGCGAGGATGAGCCGCTCGTTCTCGAACATAGCCCGTTGGTTGTCAAGTACCCGGCTCGTAGTCTCATGAATGCCGGTATACATACCCATGTGCTGCTGCTGAGTCTGCTGGATGTCCTGCAGCATGGTGTACATCCCCTGCATGGAATAGGAATCATCGGCTGGCTGCTCGTGCTGTGGTGATCGTGGCGGGGGCTGAGATGATGAAGATGCACCCAGATGCATCCTAGGACGCTTCCGTGGTGCCACACGTGCTCGAAGAGGTGTGTAAGCCTCCTCTTCCTCTGCAGCCTCACCTTCTTGCTCGTCACCTCCGCCTTCTTCCTCGGAGGACTCGATGGCTATGATTGGCCACCTGAAATGCTGCGCTCCTTGGATGTTGAAGACGTCGTCCGGCAGTGAGCGCTCCTGATAAGCTTAGTTGACGTGGCAATGTGCGTACGCCAACCCATCCCGGAAAAGGATGAGGTTTGAACGGTGCAAGTGTTGCACGTTCACCTTGATCCTTGTAGAGATCGGAGTCATGGACTGAAGGTTCAGCCCCAAGTAAGACGCCAACTTGGTGACAAGCCCACCAAAGTGGATTGGAGCCTTCCTTGTACTCCTCTTCACCGCCAAGACGCGCTGTATCCAGAACGCCCCCCGGTTCCACTCTTGACGTTTCAGGAGTGCGTAGAGAAAGAACATGTCACTCTCCTGAAACTTGCTGAAAGCAAGATTGCTTCGAGCGAAGAAAGTCAAGCTCAACATCCTATGCAGAACCCGGACGAACGGGTGCTCAAAATCCGCTACCGCTGCATTATGGTAGCTCACAGTCTTCCCTGCCGGCACTGTCACTAGCTCGGAGAAGATTTTGTCGTAGTCGGTGCGGGCGTCGGGGCGTCGGTGATCATTGCGGCCGTGGTTCCAGTTGAAGATGTCGTTGAACTGCTTCAACGTGATGTTGTAATTGTTGTTGAAGAGTCGGAAGTACACCCTTCCCTTGATCCACGCCTGGTCCGATGGTACCACGTCGTTCGGTACGACGCAGATGTCAAGAGATGCCATGAACTCAGCCACCAGTTCCTTGTATGTGGCCCATTCGCCGAAAAACGGCTGCCCATCCGCATGACATTCGATCTGCTCGTAAAGGCGACCGGTGTGCCGGGCTTGCCCGGCCAACACGTAGGCCAAGTTGGCCTCGAACCCCAACTCCTGGATCATGCCCCGGTCCACATACCGGGTTGGCTCGAACTTTCGCTTCATTATCTCCTCGTAGACCTTCCTCGCCTCCATGTGGGCATGAATCAGGCGTGGACGAGAGATGGAAGCGGTTGGGGGAGGATCGAACTCCTCGATCTCCATAGGGTGTGCGCTCGATGACGACGCTCCAGCGGCATGCACCATGGTTGCGAGAAGATGGGATTAGAAGAAAAGAGCTCGGTGAAGATGGAGAAGAAATTCTCCGCTCGATGACGCTTCTCTTCAGTCTTGGAGGGCTCGGGGGAGTGCTCGGCGCAAAGGAGGATGCTTGCTCTGAAGGTGTGACGTCGAATGACGTTGCAAGTCCCCTTAAATAGGCTTGATCGGCGCCCTTGTTCACCCGTCGATACCATCGACGCGGGTCGATGGTATCGACACATCTCGCGGGTATCCGCCTCCCTCGCGAGTATCGACGGATGACGTTTGCTGGATCGAGAAACCCGGATTGCTGACGGGTCGATACCATTGACGGAAGTCGATGGTATCGACGCAGCACCCGGATCGCTGACGTGGCTGTTGCGATTGTCGTCGATGTCTGTGTGCGGATCGGTGACATGTCCGTCGATACCATCGACGGATCTCGATGGTATCGACTTGCTTTTATTGCGACACCGTCATTTTGTTGCATTCAACCTGTGATGATGTCGATACCATCGACGAGGCCGTCGATGGTATCGAGTTGACTGAGCAAAATTCGTCTGAACTTCTCCAGAGATCTTGATGGTATCGACTGGGGTGTCGATACCATCGACACTTTTATTGCGACCTGCCTGTGACCATGTCGATACCATCGACGGGGGTGTCGATAGTATCGACGCAATGCGATTCTTACTGGTGTCAATCTGAACCCATGTCGATACCATCGACGAGTGTGTCGATAGTATCGACCCTGCCTGTGCCTGCACATTCAACAAACGGATCAAGGTATCATTTTTAAACTAAAATTTAAACGAAATAAAAGCAATCTATGACTAAAATTAAACTATCCTAATGTACCAATGGTTGGGTTGCCTCCCAACAAGCGCCCTTGTTTAGCATCTTAGGCTAGACGTCTTCCCATTATCTCATTCGTGCACAAGTGAAATGAGTTTAACCTCATTCACTTTCCTCTTGTAGTTCTCACCAAAATACAACTTCAAGCGTTGCCCGTTCACCAAGAACGTGGCATCTCCATCACGCACAAGAATCGCTCCGTGCGGTTTCACCTCCTCCACAATGAAGGGTCCACTCCACCGGGATTTCAGCTTCCCGGGATGCAGTTTGAGACGGGAGTTGAACAAAAGAACGATGTCTCCCTTCTTGAACGTGCGCATCTCAATATGGCGATCGTGGATCAGCTTTGTGCGCTCTTTGTAGATGCGGGCATTCTCATATGCCGTCATGCGTAGCTCATCCAATTCATTCAATTCAAACATCCTTTTTCTCTCGGCCTCATCATAGCGCAAGTTCAGCCTTCGTAGCGCCCAATGGGCCTTGTGCTCCAGCTCCACCGGAAGATGGCAAGCCCGGCCGTACGCCAACCTAAAAGGCGTGGTGCCTATAGGTGTTTTGTACGCCGTTCTATATGCCCAAAGTGCGTCCGGTAGCAATGCACTCCAATTCTTCCTTGTGGATGCTACGGTCCTTTCTAAAATCTTCTTGATTTCTCTATTTGATACCTCCACTTGTCCTTGCGTCTGTGGATGATATGGGGTGCCAATGTTGTGCTTGACCCCATACTTCTTCAAAAGTGTCGCGAATTTCTGATTTCGAAAATGTGTGCCTCCGTCACTTATGATCATTCGGGGAATCCTGAAACTGCAAAAAATGTTCTCTTTGACAAACCTGCACACTACATTCGAATCATTAGTCCTTGTGGGGATTGCCTCCACCCACTTCGACACATAATCAACAGCAAGTACGATATACAGATTTGAATTTGAGGACACAAAGGGTCCCATGAAGTCAATGTCCCATAAATCAAATACCTCAACTTCCTGAAATACATTCAGGGGCATTTCTTGTCTCCTTGAGATGTTACCTGCGCGCTGGCACGGGTCACATTGCCTAAAAAAATCATAGGCATCCCGGAACAAAGTAGGCCAATAAAGGCCGCTCTCCAACACCTTGGCTGCTGTCCGTGAGCTAGCATGGTGTCCTCCCGTAGGAGACGCATGACAGTGGTGGAGAACACTCTCGTACTCCACCTCCGGCACGCACCTGCGAAGAATACCATCCCTGCACTGCTTCAAGAGAATCGGGTCATCCCAAAAATAATATCTCAATGAATGAAAGAATTTCTTTTTCTCTTGATAGGACCAATCCTCCGGGATGATCCCGCAAGCCAAATAATTCACAATTTCCGCAAACCATGGTTCATTAGAATCAATTTTTAAAAGTTGTTCATCGGGAAAGGTCTCGACAATGGGTATGTGCAAACCTTGTTCATCAACCCTCTCTAACCTAGACAAGTGGTCAGCCACCACATTTTCAATTCCCGACTTGTCCTTGATTTCAATATCGAATTCTTGTAGGAGTAAAATCCACCTAATTAGTCTAGGCTTCACATCCTTCTTTTCCATCAAATACTTTATTGCAGCGTGATCAGTCCACACAACCACCTTAGAACCCACTAAGTACTGCCGAAATTTTTCAAAGGCGAACACGACGGCCAGTAACTCCTTTTTCGTGGTTGTGTAGTTCAATTGAGCATCATTAAGCGTTTTTGAGGCGTAGAAAATCACAGCAGGCTTGTTATCTACCCTTTGCCCCAAAACAGCTCCCACAGCATAATCGGACACATCACACATCAACTCGAATGGCTTTGTCCAATCTGGCGTTTGAACAACCGGAGCTGAAATCAACTTTTCCTTCAAAACCTCGAATGCATGAAGACATTTCTCATTGAAATCAAAAACTGCGTCTTTTTCCAACAATTCCGATAATGGCTTTGCGATTTTTGAAAAATCCTTGATAAGTCGCCGATAAAACCCGACGTGTCCTAAAAAGCTTCTCACCCATTTTACAGAATTTGGTGGGGGTAGCTTAGAAATCACCTCAATTTTTACGGGGTCTACCTCAAGACCCTTGCTAGACACCTTGTGTCCTAGCACAATTCCTTCCGTCACCATCATGTGACATTTCTCCCAATTGAGGACCAAGTGTGTGTCCTCGCACCGCTGCAACACCTTATCTAAGTTATAAAGGCATTCATCAAAAGATACTCCATACACCGAGAAGTCGTCCATGAAAACTTCAAGACACCGCTCTACCATGTCAGAGAATATAGCGAGCATGCAGCGTTGAAAAGTCACCGGCGCATTGCATAAACCAAACAGCATACGTCGGTAGGCAAAAGTCCCATAGGGACATGTGAACGTAGACTTCTCTTGATCCAAAGGATCAATAAAAATCTGGTTGTACCCCGAATAGCCATCTAGAAAACAAAAATGCGACCGACCAGCTAGGCGTTCCAAAATCTGATCGATAAATGGCAATGGAAAATGATCTTTAAGCGTTGCGGCATTCAATCGGCGGTAGTCAATGCAAACACGCCACCCGGTTACCAATCGGGTGGTGACAGGTTCATTCAGAAGATTTGTAGTGACAGTGATTCCCCCCTTTTTAGGGACTACCTGCGTGGGACTCACCCACGTCGAATCGGATATGGCATAAATGATCCCTGCAGCAAGAAGCTTTATGACTTCCTTCTTTACAACCTCCATCATGCTTGGATTTAGACGTCTTTGAGGCTGTATGACTGGCTTGGCTCCCTCCTCGAGCCGTATCTTGTGTTGACAAAGTGTAGGGGAGATCCCCTTGATGTCCGCCACAGACCACCCAAAAGCTCCACGGTGGTTCTTGAGCACTATCAGTAGTTGCTCCTCCTCATCCGCACTCAAGTATGCAGAAACAATCACTGGTAACTTGTCCTCCTCAGCTAGAAAGATGTACTTCAGATGCGGGGGCAATGGCTTCAACTCCAGATCAGGTGGGCAAATAAGAGATGATTGTAGCGGCGGGGGAAGTGTGCCCAAATCTTCATAGTGCCTCGTGTAGAAACATGGAAGCATTTGAAGCATCTTGGCACACTCCTTGAGTGAAGTACTCTGCATCCAATCATAAGTGACATTTAGCAAACACCCCTCCAAAGGCAATTCCGGATATGCATCAAAAACCGAAGTAATAATCACATCATCCTCCCATGAAGGTGGAATGTCCTCATTCTCATCATTTGGAAACCCAACAGCTTTGCATAAAGAGACAACTTTAGTTTGCTCCATAATGTCCACAGCTAAGGTCCCATTATCTATCCTGCTCATCACATGAGCCATATCCAAAAATGGCTTCCCAAGACAAAGTGAGATATTTTGTTCCACATGCTTAACCATGTTGCACTGTGCTTTTGCTTTATTAGATGCATTGCCATTGGGCATGACCATCTCAAAGCGATCATCCGCAATGCCCAAGGTCAAGCGACCTCTCCCCATCTCCAAGATCATATCAGCTGTAGCTTGGAATGGGCGACCAAGTAGTAACTCATTGCCGTGCTCGTCCTGCATTTCCATAACGACAAAATCAGCCGGAAAAACAAAGCGGTCTACCTTTACCAACACATCCTCACAGATTCCATACGGTTTCACCACAGAATTATCGGCCAATTGGATGGTCATGTTGCTTGGCCTTGACTCTTTCAATCCAAGTTTCTTGAATGTAGAAAGGGGCATCAGATTGATGCTTGCCCCGGAATCACAAAGTGCCTCGCCAAATTTGAACTTCCCGATAAAGCAAGAAATATTGAAACAACCGGGATCCTGTCTCTTTGGCGGAAAAGTGCCCATAATAAAAGCACTCACTTGCTCCTTCAATACCACGACCTCAGTGTCGGGTATCTTCCTCTTCTTGGTGATTACATCTTTGAGAAACTTCCCATAAGACGGGATTTATTCAATCGCCTCTAGCAAAGGAATATTCACTGATAACTTCCTAAAGCTGTCCAGAAATTTCTTAAACTGTGCATCCACCTTTCTTGCTTTTGCACTATTGGGATAGGGGACCGGAACGGTATGTGCCCTTTGGTGAGGTGGCACATAGGGAGTTAATTTTTGTGGTTCCTCCTCAGTGTCTTGTTCTTCCTTACCATCTTCAGCTATGTCCTCAGTTTGCTCTATGACAGGTGCGGGCTGCTCTTTGACTGTTGCTTCTTCAACTGTGTCCTGCGGTGTGCTTGTGTCATCCGCCCTTGGATTTAACACTTTCTTACCGCTCCTCAATAAGATGGCCTTGGCCTATTGGTTTCCCCCGGGAACATTGGTGTTCCCCGGAAAACCCGGATGTGCCGGCTTCTTCAAGCTTGCAATCTCGGCTGCCATCTGCGCCATGGAAGTCTCTATAGTTCTCATTTGAGCCCCGTGGCTCTGTAAAGTCTGCCCAAATTGGTTCATAAATTCACCCTGTTGCTTTATTTTCTGCCCAAAAGTGTTCATCAACTCTTGATTTTGCTTTATGACTTGATTGAGCAACTCCGTGCTCTTATCCTCCGTGACCGGTGCAGGCTTGGCGTCCGGATCCTGCAGAAAGTTATTTGGATCCTTCCATGAAAATTTCTTGTCCTTCCGCCATGAATAATCATTATTCCTGTACCCTTGCTGTTGCCTTATATACTTGACCTGAGCCTCATCCTCGGACTCATTGTCTTCCTTTTGCAGCAACCTCTTTGCGAGAAGATCCATCTTCTCGTTCAGCTCTCTCATTGCCTTTGACTCACTGGCAACTCTTGCTTGCTCAACTGGGCCTCTTTCTCTTTCTCCCCAAGATTGCTTTCGTGCCATATTCTTCAGTATTTCCCAGCATCTTGTATCAGTGTTATTTAAGAAAAATCCGGAGCCAGCCGAGTCCAAATTGCTTCTATCATGCTCGGAGAGAGCAAAGTAGAAGATCTTCACTTGGGTTTCCTTGTCCAGTCCATGGTGTGGACATCTCCTCAACATGACTTGGAATCTCTCCCAAGTCTCAGAATAAGTTTCACCCGCCTGTTGGGTGAAATTGTGGATCTTCCGGATCATATCATTGGTCTTCTCAGGAGGGAAGAACCTCTCGAAGAAAACATCCACCATGTGATCCCATGATTCAACAAACTCGTCATCGAGGTTATGAAGCCACTCTCTTGCCACTCCAGCCAAGGAACTCGGGAATAACTTGAGGTAGAGCACATCCTGTGGAAATCGATCTATCTTCACCATATCACAGTTCTCCACGAACTGGCTGATGTGGGCTACTGGATCTTCATTTTTTAATCCGTGAAATGCGTTTGATTTAACCAGGTTAATCAATGCTGGATCGATCTTGTAGGTTGGAATGTTTAGCCCCTGTTTCTTTATAGGCCCCTTTGATGCCGAGGAAGAAGACGCCTTGATCTTCTCCCATATTGTCTGTGCTTCAGCCATTGCTTCTTCTTGTTCTTGCTCAGATTCAGAATTTATATCACTTTGGTGCTCCTGCTCGTAGTAGTCCTCGTCCTCTGGTCCCGCAGATGAAACCTCAGGTGTGCGATTCGCGTAGTTGGTACTACGCGTATGCACCATGCAAAGTACCTGAAATATGAAAATCGGGGTTCAGTACAATGCTTTGAACGAGTAAACACAATTATAGAGAAATATAGGAATTTTTTTTTAAAATTGTTTTAGAATAAAATAAAAAAAAATGTGGCCTAGAGTGGCCGCTCTTAGCACTCAAAGTGCCAATAATTCGCCGTTTCCCCGGAAACGGCGCCAAAAACTTGACGTGTATTTTACTACGCGCTAAAAACGCAAGTGTACGCGTCTAGTAATATAGGCCTTTGTGAGGCCCGAGTCGAACACAGGGATATGTTGAATTATTGGAGACTTCTACTAACTATTTGCGATCAGCTAAGCCGGATAACAAAGTATGGTTTGTTGTCGAAATTAAAAAGAAAATAAAAATCAAACAAAGAAAACAATCGATTAAAGGTTAATTTAATCAATTCAAAAGGATATCTTTAGGATGGCGGTTTCACCGCGGGTCAACATTGTATTAGGTTTCATATAATTCCTCACACTTCTCTCTCTATCCGGGTAGTGGCCTGAAATGAGAATTACCCACTGTCGTGGTGTAATTCACTACTTAGGTTTAGGTTGATTCCACCGTCGTAGTAATCATTCCCCTAAACTAAGCACATTAAAAATGGTCTCTCAGTTCCCACCATTAATTTTACAACTCCTTTGTCAAGGGTTTTATTGATTAATGTAGAATTCGTCTCTTTTCAACCGTTAATCCTTCTGTCGAAGTGATTAAGGGTATTAAGTTATTATTATGGTGATCAAGCATAACAATAGAAATGGAGAAAATGAATCTATACCACAGATTTGAGAGAAAAATATGAATTATTGATATAAAAATGTCATACAATGCATTCTCGGGCTACTCCCGGTCCTAAAGATTGAGGGTTTTAGCCTCTCATGTTCATCTCACACGAATACATGGTAGAAATTGGGGAATTCATAAGAAAAACGGGAAATAAATGGGAAAAACCCCTGAACGGAGAAGAACCGGTGGATCCTTGGCGTAGAACACGAGCTTCCCCGCCTGTCGGTGGTGGAAATCGTCTTCGGCAGCGTCCGAATCACCCAGGATGAGCTTCTGGCCTCCGTTCTCCTTTCTCTCCTTTCTCGACACTCGTGCAATGCGATCTGAGATCCTCCCCTCGTGTGGGCGGCCGTCATTAGGTATAAGTCCCTAATTAGGTCGTCAAATAACAACAGCCGTCCGATCGAGATCAAAATAGATCCAACGCATATCTGCCGACGTCGACACCATCAATGCGGGTCGATGGTATCAACGCAGCGGATTAGCGGCATCTTTCCTTTCTTTTATTCTGAGCGCCTGTGGTGATCTCGATACCATCGACTTGGGCGTCGATGGTATCGACTCCTGTAGCGTCGGTTCTGTCTTCTAGCGACGCTGTAGCTCTCCTTGTGTCGATGGCATCGACTTTCGTCGATGGTATCGATTGCATCCTCGCCGGCAACCTGAAGTGATCTCGATGCCATCGACTTAGGTGTCGATGGTATCGACTCTGTATTGCTCTTCTCGGCTGACAACCTGTGGCTTGGTCGATGGTATCGACTTCCGTCGATGGTATCGACGGAAGCAGATACTTGTTTTTCCTGAAATTTCACAACAAGACCAAGTAAATCCACACAATTTATAATAAGATGATAAATGATGCTCACAATAGTAAAACAAAGGAGATTTGATATAATATGATGGCAAAGACCAAGTTAAGTGAATTATGCAATATTATCCATAAAAATGAGTAATTAGAGCACAAAACACATATGAAATAGGTCTATAAATGCGACTCAAAATCATCGCATCAAGCCCTTAAGCCGATTTTCTTGAAACATGATCGTCTAGAATCTTCTTTCAATGCCTATGAGAGGAAACCTCAATAAGTTAGGGCTGCTGAATCTCTATGTGGGCTATGACAAGGGTATGATCATTCTACCCTCCAATGTCAATATCTCTACAACACTCCTATGCAGATGACAGTTGGCCAGCCAGTGGAAAACCTAAACTCCATCTATAGTGATCTGGGTTAAGGTTCCTACACTCCCAACCAATCTAGAAATTATCCCAGATTCCAATATGGAAACCCTTCAGGAGCTAAAAATTCTTCGCAACTTCCACCCCTACAAATACCACCTCGACCTCAAGCCAGAATTCTTCCACCGCCAGGCTTTTCTTGACAATTATAACAACTAATGGAATTCTGGGAGTCAAAGAAATTATAGAGGAAACTTCCAAAACTGTGGTCCTTACCAAGGAAAACAATATAAAAACCTTCATCACCCTCCACCTCAACCTCAATTACAATAGAATGTCCCCATCCCTTCAACTAACAATAGGGTATCTACCTTAGAGAAAATCATAATAGAACATCGAAAGTCAATGGATGCTCAGTTTTACTATCTCTTTGATAAAAAAGAAACCTCCTACCGGCACATGCGTCAGTCAACCTGAACCCAACCCTAAGCACATGGAACAACTCAAGTTTTTTACTACCAAATTTGTCCTTACAATACAAGAAAGAGGAAGTCCCCCCTCATAGATTTTTACCAAGGGGAAGACGAAGAGATTTTTGTTGTCCCTCAGCCATGATACCACCCACCTCCACACCACAATATGAGGTTCTTGATTATAAGTTGTGTATACCTTTTTCCAATCGGTTGAAGAAAACCCAGTTGGAATCTAGGTTCAAGAAGTTCAAGGATATCATGAGGAAACTATGCGTCAACATCTTGCTTATGGACTCCATGACCGACCTACATGAGTGGAAGAAATCCTTGAAGGCCCTTCTTAACTGTAAGCACATGACTGAAGAATCTAAAACTGTAAAACTAGTAAGAACTACATCTGACATTATTCAGAACAAGGTGCCAAAGAAACGCAAAGACCCATAATTTTTTGGGATCACTTGTTTTGTAGGAGATTCAACCATCTATTCGGGACTAAATGATCCTGGGGCTAGTATATCCATCATTACTTTGAGCATGTGTAGAAGGCTCGGTCTCACATATGCTAGACCCAATCCTATGCGTATTCAACTTGCACATTCCTCCATCACCAAACCCCTTGGCATTATTGATGATGTGCCAATCAAAGTCGAAAATTTCTACATCCCCTATGACTTTGTGGTTCTTGATATAAAAGAAGACAGTCACTACCCTCTCATTTTTTATAGGTCCTTCCTTTCCACTACTAGGGTTGTAATGACCCATTTTCAAATTAGTCATCTGATTAGGGTTTACTTGGATAATTGTATGCTTAATTAAGTTGATCATTGTTTAAAGCTTGATTAGTTATGGTAGTTAAATTTTCATTTTTTAAATATAATGATAAGTTTTAATCATACTTTGATCCACCTAATTAGGGTTAACATTTCAGAAACCCTAATCAGCCCAAATTAGGGTTTTGATGACATATGAGTACAGAATTTGATAAATATAGTGTCTCACTAAATAATTTTTATTATTTTATGTGTAACTATTATTTAATTCAAATTTGGATATGATTTGTATATATCAAATGTGAACACTCTTGAAAAATATCAGAATTTTTGAAGAATGTTATGACCTGTTTATCGGTCGAGTTTCAAACTCGACCGATCATATTTTTAGATTGATATAGCAGTGTGGTAATTGAATTTTATCTTTTTATTGGTATATCCAATTGATCTCAAATTTTAATTGTAGTTGTTAAACTCCATTATAGACACTTTATTAAATTGGTGTAATTTGTGGATGATTTTTGATCCCTACAGAGAGGGGTGTCGGTCGAGTTCTGTGAAGGACAAACTCGACCGACCATGCTGCTGACTGCAATATAGCATTGTAGTATTTGATTTTTAATTATTTATTGGTAATTTAAAATGATCGAAATTTTTTAATGTATCTTAAAAAATCAATTTCAGACATTGGTTTAAAGTTTCATAATTTTTGGATGAGTTTTAAGTTTTGAAACATGTGGTTTCAGTCGAGTTTATAACTCAGCCGACCAACCAGTCTGAGCAAAAAATACATTGAGGGGCTTGTTTGCAAATATTCTAAGCACCTCAATTCATCTATATCACTAAACTAACACACAAGGAGCTCTCATAACCCATACTTCCTGTCAAAGAAACAAAATTCTTGAGAGAGAGGAGAACTAGGGTTTTGAGTAGAGAAAGTGGAGGAGATGATGACCTAGGGTTTCTCTATCCAAGATATGATGAAATCAAGTAAGTTTAGCTTCTTTGCATAGCATTTCATGGTGAATCTTCTCTCACATGTTAAGATTCCATCCCTCCCCTGATTTGATTTGAAATTACATCAAATCTCCCCCTTTTCTCACTCTTTCTCTTCTAATCCTCATTTCTAGGGTTTCTGAGTTGAGAGGAGAAAGAATTGGATTCTTTTACGAGAGTTTGACTGGGTTTCCAAAATTTCAGAGGTTGACCTACGAATTTAAGGTGCTTGGCACCTGAGGTGAATGTTTTTCTCCCTCCTAAGCTTTGTATTCATGTTGAAAGCCTAATTCAATCTGGCTAAAACAATCAGAAACCTTATTTGTATATGTATGTGATTGGATTTGATTTGGGAAAGATATTGGGGAATCCAATTTTACTGACTTTTGATTATTTCTCATTGATTGAAACTTGATTAGTTCCTGTTATATTTATTGAGGATGCATGGGTATTCTTATGGGTAGATGACTATGGTATTTCATGTGAATTTTGCCTAAAAATCAGCCCAATGGCCGATATGCTTGGAATTGAATTGACATGTATAAAGTCATATTTGAATTGTACTAGATTGTATTATACAAGTGTATTGTTGAATGTTAATGGAATTGAATGACCACATATCCTGATTAGGATTTGTGTTGAGGAAGTGAATGAAATGAGTCAATTAATCAATGTATACTTATGATTGATGAATGAAATGTGTGAAAATGGAAACTAGGGTTTCCATGTTTGTAAATAACCCTAATGAACCCTTGAGACATAATTGGATTACTGAATGATATGATTATTATGATATGTTGAACTAAGGAATGACTTCTTGAAAACCCTAAAAGTTTATTATTAATACGATTATGAGTGATATAGTTAGAACTTGTATATGATGTTGTAAATATGATCAAATGTTGAAGTTGAAAGTATTAATACTTCAATTGAATATGATGAGTCTTACTAATATCATCTAAGTCTAATGCATTTGTTTTAGTATAATAAAGAATGATCATTGCTGATTATGGGAATGACATTAGTAGTCAACATCAAGGTATGCTTATCTGAATATAAGAGACAATATGAACAAGATGTGCTTAATGGTGATTGCAAGATAAAGATGAAACTAATGAAGAAAATAGGATGAAGTATTATACTAAGAACTGTACTTTGATAAATATTATGTATAAGAGAAGCATTGTATGTAAAGTGAATCAAGAAATATTGGTCCATATGATGTAATGAACATGAAATGAAAGAAGCTGAGACTACTGAGTATAAAATGATGAAAAAAGATAGGAATTAGTAGATGATTCTAAGAATGTAACTCTTACCCTTAAATGATGAGTTTGATGATGCTAATGAATGACAATCTCAAATGGGTGATTAAGAGATGTACATAACCGTAGTTGAAATCAACTAAATGATGAAACTCAAGTATTTGAATTGACTTACAAGAATGTGTTATTGTATTGTGATTGTTTGATAGAATACTTGTATTATGAGAATGAACTATTTTGATGAAATTCAAATGATAATCAACATGTGTTGACTAGTAACCCCATATGAAGAATGTGAAATAAAAGAAGAAGAGAACTAAGTCTGTTATGCATGTATATGCATGAAATTTATTTACATCTATTTAGATTAGATGGAACAAGCATATGTTGTATGATAAATCTATTCTGAGTATGAGGAATGATACATGATGTCTATATGCTTTTACTATTGCTAGTTCTAATGCCTCTACTAATATTTGTTAAGAATTGTGGTATACAATGAACTGATGAGGAATATGTTGAAATGGAATTTAATATGCACTCCTTACATTGAGAAACCCTGATAAGGATAAATGTTGCATAATGAGATTATGGCTAGGGATGAAAGCCCACTGATGATGAAAAAACCCTGATGGGCTAAATGATGGACAATAAGATTATGTCTTGGGGTGAAGGCCCACTATTGATGATTGCTATGAGTTGATGTAGAAGATAGAAATAATCATATTTGTTGCAATCTATAGACTTATTCTGCTTCTTGCTTTGATCATTGCCCTTATTGATAAACTTAATATTTTTCATGTTATTATAGTTATGTGAGAATACACAGATATGATATATGATGTTTGAATTCTTATAAGATGAGTAAAAGAGATTAATAACAAGTGAAATGATGGAACATCTAGTTAGGTGCCCTGAACACCGTGAGTTTCCCTCGAGGACCACACTGGGGAAACAAAACGGATCTCCTTGTAGTAATCAATGAATTATGAGAAGGATTTCCGGAGTGTGGATCGAGACCTTAAAGGTTAGACCACCAGGATTTAGCAGTGAGTCGTCTGGAGTGGCTCTGGCCCTAAATCCTTACTATGAAAGTCTATGTCCAGATGGAATAGACTCTGTTGAAATAAAATATGTGAAATGTGAAATGAAAAATATGTGAAATACTGTGATATGTGATATATTGTTTTGCTGGTTCCTATCTCGTGTACCCAAGATGAGGACATGAGCCTCTTTAGGCAACCCTGAGGTGGTCAAGGTCTGTTGTTGATATCTTAGGGTGGCCGGATAAACCCTGAGATAGTGACGGTGAGTCGTTGACATGAGAATCAGGCGTGGCGACTTCTACTTGATGAGGTACAAGCCAAGTAGTTTCAGGGCAAATGAATAAAAGATGATAAGCCGTGTAGAACATGATTTGAATGATTATTGCATTCCTTGTACTGCTAGTTGATGATTTGTCATTGTTGATTAAGCTTCATGTTGTGGAAAGTAATCATGTTGCTATGGACATTTTCTATTTCATATTATGATCTATCATGCTGACAAGTTATAAATGATGGGATTTATATCCATTCTGAATATGAGCTGGATTGCCTGCTATTTGATAGTATTACTTGGTAGATATGTATTATGTGTACTTCAGCTTCAGGACTGTAGGATCTGTTCCTGGTCTGGCTGGTGGAGTGTCACAAATATAATGTTATTGCCATGTATTGATTCAAAATGCTTAGAACTTGACTTATTACTCATGCATTAGGATTCATAATCTGAACTAAGAAGTATTTTCTAATTTGTTCATAGACATGATTTAATAGATGTTTCAAAGTTATAATTGGTTTAAGTGATTACCTTATCTGTTGGATTAGATTACCATTATAAGATAGATTTGACTCATGATAGAACTATTTGCTAGACTTTTCAATATCTACATGTTTCTGTTAAGTTTATTATACTTAATCTGATGCGGATGCATGTACCTAGCTTGAGTGGGAGGTATCCACTCACTGGGACTCTATATGAGTCTCATGAGGTTGTTTCAAATGTTTTTAGGTATAATGCTATCCAGTAGAGAGGTAACGACAAGGAAGATATAAATAGAATAATCTAGATAGATTAGAATGTCCCTGTACTCTCTCTTTCCCAGGATGGGTTGTAGATTATGTTTGTTCATCAATGTACATGTATATGATGTAAACTGAATTGCATATGAGATCAAGATTTGATTATAGATTTAATGGAGTTGAATATGATTTGTGATATCTAAATGTGATGTCCTTGATGTGACATTGATTTATGAGTTTGTGAAGAAAGAAAAAAGAAAAATTTATCTGTCTTTTTTGTATATTGTTTAATCGCCTTTGTTGAGAATTCATTGTTTTATTTCATAATATGGGTTTAGGTTTGGGATTATCTCTAATGGTTGGTGTTTATGCTGATTAAAAGAGTCGGTCCTGATAATGGCACTCATCGATGTTGAGGAAGAACTTCTCACACTACGTGTAGGAACACAATTCATCAATTTCCAAGCCTCTGGGGGTAGAATGAAGTATACTCAAGAAGAGGAAATTATATTTCCTCTACTACATGGACCAGTTCAATCAAATGCAAAAATGCTTTCTGAATTCTGAATCCCTCCTATAACTGAAACCTGTATTTCTCTTATGGATGATCAAGTTGCTATTCAAGACCAAGCAATCCCAACCATCCCTATTAGGATGGAAAATTCCAATGTTCCTGTTTAGGCAAGGACCAACATCACCATTTAGGAAACCCTTGTCCCATAAACCCTTCCCCTACCTCATCCCATAACCACCTTTCCCCTTCCTTCTCCCTTCGAGTCACCAATCTATGACACTCGTCAAACTCCTTCTGAGTCATCTCTACAAATCACAACCCAAGTGGTGAAGCCAAATGTCATCGATGGATATTTCCCTTCTCCTCCCTACAACCCTCCTTCCATTGACATAAGTGGTCATTATAGGGAAATAAATGAAGATTCATACTTAAGTCCATCCTTGCCTCCCATAAATAATCATCTTTTGCTTCCCTACAACTATCCTCCACCACATCCCAAATGCTGGGAATCTAATAGGATTGTTTCAAAAAAAATTCCTTGCTATATAGATGTATGCCAAGCATTCCGGGATACGTTTCAAAGCACTCAAGGAAAAATAATGGAGTGGTTCCCAAGAGATCAATACTGCAAACCTGACCTCCTCTCCAATCATCCCCCACTTTATTATCCACCACCATTGTGCTCTTCTTCCCTCCATCTCTGATTTAGGTTTTGGTCTGGATGAGAAAAAGTCTAAGTCTGGGTGGAGGTGGGTGGTATGCTTCTATTCCACCCCTTATCTTTTCACTTATTTGCTTTATTTTGCCTTTTTATTGTTTTGCATGTATTTTCTTTAGTCTATGGCCCTTATCTAGTCATCCATCCCTTTTTTTGTTTCTCTATAAATTGGTCATTATCTAGTCGGCCCATTTAGTAGACATCTATCATTGTACCCCAAATTGAATTCAGTAAAACGTTTTGCAAAGTCTATTACAAATTGCCATGTATGAAACCACTTTGTCACCTAGGACCCCTAATTAACATCACTACTTGGAATGGTTGGCAAGTCATAAGGAATCGATCAGAACCAAGCACAATTTTTCACTATATTTAAACAATGGATATCTTGTTATAAAACTTGTATTATGTGAATTGTAGGAATATTCTAACTATAGAGATGACACTCTCTGAAAAAGGAAGAAAAAGAAGGAAAAAAGTGTTAAAGTTATAAGCACAAGAAAATCTATTCCTTCCCTCTATTTTTCTTCTAAAAAGAGAGAAGCAAAGAATCACCACCAGCCAAAAATCAAGTCTAGGGTGGAATTCTTCCCAAAATAAAATTCCATACCCCACAAAGGGGCATACCATCAAAAGATGCCAAAAGTACACATGAAAAAAATTGTGAACAATGAAGCCACAACTTCACAAATTTGTATGCCAATTCGAATAGAGGAGGGATCACTATTTTTCATCACTTCTTTCTTTTTTTTTGCACCCCCAAAATTCTGTCATGTTCTTGTGCAACAACTTACAAAGAAAATAAAAATTGAGAGTGTCAAAGCAAAAGTAAGAAGAAGCCTACTTTCCTACAAAATCTCATTTTTAGAAGCAAGATGTGATAATTGTTTTGAAAGGGAATATAGCACTTTATGTTACATGGTTCTAGGAGAGTGGGTCACTTGGACAAAATTTGGAGATAAGGATTATAGTGATGTTACTTGGGTTAGGAATGACATTTTGGTATTATAAATTGGACTTCATTTGTATTTTAATTTTCTCGGGACGAGAAAAGATTCAAGTCTGGGGGATTTTGATGAATGCATAATCATCTATCTTTTTGCATATTTTTTATAATCCTTTTCATTAGAAATTATCTTTGCTTCAGTAATTTCTAGGACCAAATTGCAATTCACTAACTTATTGATTCATTTGGTAAATATGTATCTTATTTCTCAATTTTTGTAGGTTTTTTCTCCAAAAGCTAATTTCTGACCCACTGAGCCTGCGAGACATCCATCTCACCAGGCCCAAATGGTCGGCTCACACCCTGAGACCCCCACATTTAGAGCTAAACGACCATTGTAGCCTTAGCACAACCAGCTGCTTCAACACACCAAACAGGCATCTTGATTCAGTGAGACTGCCGTCTCATGGACCCAAACGAGCTTCCAAGTGAACCCAGACGACTAGGCAGCTTGACCTAGGATCAAATCAACTCTCAAGGATGTTGTCACTTGATTAGGGTTCCAAATCATTGATTTCACACATAGTGGCACGAGACGGGCATCCCACATCATCTAGATGACCATCTCGAACATTGCTTTGAGCCCAAGTTAGCAACCAAAGGGTACTACTGCCACCCTATTTAGGGTTTCGATCTGAAGATTCTAGATCCATGCCAAGTCATTGCTAGACGACCATCTCACCTAGAGAGGTGGCCATTTGATAGTGCACGAGCAGCAAATTCCAGCAGCCGCCATCCCTTTGTTTCTCTCCCCCATTCCAGGGTTTCCACCCCTCCTTCCCTTACACTAAGAAAAGGGTCCTCAATTTTTTGTACTGGAATTTTACTTTGAAGCTATGTTACTTTCATTCTTAGTGTAATCTTTACATTCAAGAAATAAAATTAGTTCTTTTTCTAGATCTAGATCTCACTCTTTCTTACTTGTTCTTATTCTTGTTCTTTCTTCTCATTCCTTTTCTTTGGGTGGGGGATTAAGAAAGTAGATTGTTTAATTGTCACCACTTTTGGTCTCTTCAGAGATTTTGTACTTGTGGTCTATGGCTTCCTATCTTCTTCCTCTTGTTTCTCCATTCCTCACT
Organism: Alisma plantago-aquatica; assembly: GCA_963693085.1. Classification (NCBI taxonomy): domain Eukaryota; kingdom Viridiplantae; phylum Streptophyta; class Magnoliopsida; order Alismatales; family Alismataceae; genus Alisma; species Alisma plantago-aquatica. Next base: position 97,768,806 of record OY856412.1, on the reverse strand, counting down.
ATGACTAGTGAGTAGTATCCTTATTGAGGTTAGGGGAATAGCCCCTTGGCCATCAGGTTGATCGGATTAAGTTTATATGTTTTTTTTACAGATTGCTTTACTTTATAAAATCATTGATTTCAATGAAGTTATTGATCATTTTCAGCTTGAATTAATTCCGACGTTTGCAACCGTGGAAACAAAAATTTAGTACGACTAAACCAGTTGTATTGGGATTTGGATGCGACCATGGGGAAATCCCCATTGGGATTCTGAATGATAAAAGCGTGAGTGTCAGGACCAATGGGTTCATGTGGAGTTCGTCTCTTGCATTTTATTTATGAATGTTTCGCATACCCACTTCTATATTTTATTATCATGTGTTCTTTGATCTTATATTTACTTTGGATAAGGTGCTAAAAACCCCTAAGCCTCGATGCTCTCCCATTTGAATGTAATCATTTCTTCAACGTTTGTTTCCAATTCGCCTCTTTTAATTTCAGCACTTTACTTCTTGATTAGATAATCTTGTGTGCTAACAATTTTCTTTCTTTACTTTCTTATCTTAGAATAATCATTTCCTTTCTTTACTTTAGTGTAATATTTTAGCTTCTTTTCATTTCAAGTTCCATTCTAGTATAATCAAACAACCCCCAATCGGAATTTAGTTTCTATTCCTTTTTCAAAAATTTGAAAAAGAAATAATTTCAAAAAAGAATCGGGATCAAAATAGACAATCTTAAAAACGTTGTCTTGTAGGATCGACCCTTCTGTACTTGTCTTTACTAGAAAGCAAAAAAAGTATTAAACTCTAGGACAATCTTAAAGAATTGGTGTCCTAAACGACGTGTATCAGTGGGGAAGCACTAGGTCAAGTAGGGGATAAAATAGGAAATGCAGTGGAAGATATGTATGTAGCACGGCTGTGCTGGATAGCACAGTCGTTCTAGGTAGGGATGAGAATGGTTGTGGTCTAGTGGAATGACCGTGGTGAAAAATGGTGCAAAATCACAGTAAGTTTGGTGTTCTTGAATTGAAGGTGACAGGGACGTGGTGCTTACCACGGTCGTGGTGAGGTAAGGGTAGCACGACCATGGTGGTCACCACGGTCATGGTGGCTTAGAGGAGTGTTGCCCATTCTCTGAGGAATGACTATGTTGGTTGAGATGCTACACAGCCGTGCAAGGTGGCATGGGCGTTTGGGATCTCGGTGGCATGGCAATTCTATGTGGCAAGGTTGTGGTGATCTGTGCAATAATTTAAGCTTGACTATGTTGGTTTTGAGTGATCTAGCACGGGCGATCTATTATACCACGGTTGTGTTGGTCTCTGTATTAGCACATTGAGCTTGTACTTGGTTCATTTTTGCACATGTTTACTCGAATTGATCTTTGGCCACTAGGGGTAGGTTAAGGTGGATTTGGACTTCACTTTAGGTCTCTCTAAGGGTAGAGAAACCCTAGGTTCACTCCTTCTCTCTCTTCCATCCAATCATGGTCCAAAGACCTTAAAACATGTAAATAATGTCCATAAGTGCATTTTACACAAATATGTATATTAGGGGAAACACCATGTAATCTAACGGGTATAGATGTGATTGAAATGCAATACAAAAGATAAATCTTAACTACATGGGCTCAAATATGACTAGGTACATGCATTCCACCTCTCTCCTCTCCTCTTTCACAAATAAGTCATGATTGAAGCCCTGAGCATGCAAACTTTGAATATAGAGCATAGAAAGCACAATCAATCCAAATGGTTGTCCTATCACTCCGGGTAATTTCATGGTGGCGAAGGTCAAAAATGACTAATTTCATTGTTTTGCATTCATGCATTCAATCTCATATGCCCATCCACACTAAGTAACCCGCGTGGCTGTGAAAAAGGGTAAACTGAGCTAGGTTTGATGTTTCCTAGATCCATGGGCATGCAAAAGGAAGAAAGGATTTCAATAAGAGTTTGGAGTTCATTTGCACACTCATATTTTATTAATTTAGATGCTATTAAATAGGAGCATCTTTTTTTTATTTTTGCATTTTTTTCTTTTCTTTTTCTTTTTCCTTGCCCTTGGTGTGGATAGGGCACATGGTAATGAGAGCGAAGAAGAGGGAAATGAATATGGCCACCACAAACTTTTGGAGGTGGCCAAGGCTGAATGTGTGTACTTTGGCATCCTTTCATGAAACAAAGAGGTAAGAATATGGTAGAATAAAACTGAGTAAAAGAGGGGTTACTAGTGTAGGCGTCAACATGAGATCTCCTGCATGAAAGTTACTCCAACAATTTCATCAAGCAATGACATGCCACATGAATGAGCAATATTAAATCCACATTTCTATCATGAGTTTCTACAAAACTCTAAGCGGTTGTGGCTTGCTTCAATTATAATTCAACCAAACAGTTCACAAGCATGAGAGAGGTGGTTCACATGTAAAAAGTCAAGATTGAGGTCATTTAACAATAAACCATGATAATTCACTTGAATTCATCAAAGGTCATCATTTTAAATCCAAAAAGTAGAGATTGGGTCAAAGCACACTTTTTGGGCATAACATTCTAAATCTGGGCAAAATTGGCCAAAATGGTGCCAAATCGCTTTCAAACACATCTAGACCTACATTATGGAACATAAAGTGGGAAACAAGCAAATCCTAGGTAAAACATGAAAAAATTACAAAAATCTATATGATATGCAATGCATGGTAACATTACAATTTTTTTTGAAAATTACGTAAAATTGCAAGAAAGTAAACTACATGGCATGAAAGTATGTAAAGCATGTGAAATCTAACCTAGATAGAAAAAGCAACAAAACAAAAGTAAATGGCAAGTGAAATGCAAAAAGAGTGAAATGAGAAAGAGGGAATACTGCCCTACCATCCCAAACTTTTGAATTATGTTGTCCTCAGTGTGACACTAACTAGGATAATAGGGTAGATGATAACTGTGGTGACTCTAATGGTTCTTCTCCCTATGGTGGAGGATGTTGGTAGTAGCCTCCCTAATAGTCTTCCTTTGGAGGCGGGTAAGAATCCTGATATGCAGTCAGTGCAACCCGCCAATCTTCCCCCTATTGGGGGTTCTGTTGGGCATGCTGAAATCGATATATGTGGTTGATATGATAGTGCATTTGTTGATGATCCAACCACAATGCATAATGTGTGTGCTGAAATCCCTCATGTAACCTCAAAATCCTAACATGTGTGCTCTGAATACCCTCCAGTTGTGCATGTATGGTAGACATGTCGTATGTGTTCACTGTAGGCTGCTCTAGCTCTATTGCCCCTTTCTCTGCCTCTCCTCTTCTCACTCGATGTGCCTCTCTAGCCTATTCTACTCTCCTCTACTCTGTCGCCCATGAGGGCTCTCCCAATCCGTCAACCAATATCACCTCAGGGATCCCATCCTCTCTGGGATGATCCTCCTCATATCTCCTTAGGGTCTCCAAGAAATCTGGAGTCGAGCTATACTCAACTAGGAGAGGTGGAGTGTGGTAGGGTAACTCCAGTGAGACACCTGCATATAGGGGGTTGACCTGATATATGATTTTTTGATCCACTATAGAAATCATGGAAGAAAAAATCAAGTAATGTAGGTCTACCAATTTCCCCCCTTCCGCCCTTATATAGAAAGAAAAATTATGTCCTAGGGAACTCACAATGGATGTCACAACCCCCCCATAATGAATGGGTTCTTACTCTTGGAAGGGATTTTCCTTAAGTGATCAATCAATAAAGCATTCAGATTCACATATTTCCCTTTGACCATCTAGAATAAGAAAAAAGGTCCTTCTTTGTACAACTACCTTGGTTCTCATATCTACTGAAGATTTCATTTGCAAATACTTCATGAGCATAGAAGATGAATGGATTGTGAATCAGGCTTTGTTTTATATTTCCCCACTACAAAGTTTCTTTGGTCGGTGAAGTGCTTCCACATGGTTATGTAAGTGGCACATGAGTTATTTTCTATCATCCCTCCATCCAGGAGGACTGCCATATCATCACTGGAGGTGAAAATCATGTTCAAAATCTTTGAAGTAATGACCCACCATTAGTCTCTAGTCATCACTCTCATGGCATCTTAACCAGCATCAGAAACCTCTAATGTGGAAAAGAATTGGCATGCCAACTCAATATAAGACTCTTGTGGTGTCGTTGGGATCTCAAACAAGCCATTTGTTTCCATCACACCCTAAAAATAGGCATAAAAACCTAAGCTCTCCATTGCTTCCCGACACACATAACGGGTGGCAATCACCTTGTGCATCAAGAACTTTGGGTGCATCGGCCCCTTCGCTCGACTGCTAGTAACCTCAGGTTCTCTCTCGGGTTGTTGTTGGGTTTCTCCTATTGTGGTACATCTGGATTTGCTTCATCTTCATTTTTCAACAAAAGAAGCCACCTATGGGCTCATGGTTGTGGCTGTGACTATGATTGTGGCTGTGGTTGTGGCTGCAGAGCAGAAGATGTCAAAGGACGGGCCAAAACTAACGGTCGAGTCGATGAGGGATGTGGTGCTTCCCCAGAAGAAACAAATTGTCAAGATGAGGAAACAGAAGGCCGAACTGTTGAGGGCAGTGGCAGTTCTGCTCTAGATGATGGACATGGCTGAGGGGACATGTTAAGAGGTGAGATCACATCCTTACTAAAATTTAAAGGAAATACAAAACATCCATCTTTTTAGAAAGACAAAAGATATTGAGGGATGCATGTATAATATTCCAAGTAAATCAGCATGCACCAGATACATTACAAAATGTCAATAGCAGCGGAAATAAAAGAACTAAGCCTATTACATGGCTTTCATTGTTCATTACATGATTGTTCTCAAAAGAAAAAGATAAGAGAAAAGGATCTAGCTATAGCAACCTAGACATCCTTTCACATAGCTTAGATGAATTCCTTCAAACTTGTCCTTCTCCTTGCTCAGCACCAACACCTAGGTGGTTGGGAAAGCACCCAGCAAAAAGGGAAAGAAAACAAGGTATGTGTCACAAAACTAATCTAGGATATCAAGATAAGTACAGCAAATAAAAATAGGCTAGGGTTCATCATATGATGAAGATAACAAGAGTATGAGGCTATATTTAAAAGAAACTTGCCATTAACAATTATATGAAAAAGGATTTGCATGTAAGATAATTATGTCTACCTAACTAAGTAGGGTTGAGGCACCTACCAGACCTCTAACCTTAGGTGAGGGGAGAATAAGATATTTCCAGTCACCTACAATATTATGGGGAGAATAAGACATTCCCCAGGGCGATTATTTACATGCCCTCGGTGGGTGGTTGTACATAAGTACCACTACTTTAAATAGAACATAAATCCACATGCTAGAGAAAGTAGTCATGGAAATAATAATCATATGAATCAATAAGCATGGCAATGGGGTATAAGACCCAAACAAGAAGAAATTATAATCTAATTTGAGGCATGGACAACATTAGGATTCAAGAATAGAATATTTAGGGTTCATTTAAGCCTCATTAGGGAAATATAGGATTTGGCTACAATTATCACAACATAGGGTGTAAGGAATGCACATACCTCTCTTACTGATATCAATTACTAACTTTCACCACTTTAATTGAGTCCAAGTTCCACTTTGCCTATTTTTAATGTATTAACATGTATTAGAGTACATAGTGCACATTAATATATAGAAACCCTATTTTTAGAGATTTTTAGCAAAATTCGGATTTAGACTCTTAAAACATCACCAATAAACTTATTAGGTTTTCCTGATCAAGAAAACATATATTTATGTTAATTTTGGAGTTATGATGATTAAGATGTAATTTTTATGGATTTATGCATTAAATTCATTTTACAAAAATCACCCTTCGTCAAACCATGAAATCAGACTTTGAAAATATTTTTATTAGATAGAGATTAATTTTTCAATTGCAAAACATATTTATTTGTCAAATTTGGATAAGCGGTTTAGAAGATATGAATTTTGCAATACTGACCAATAGGATATTGCCACATCATCAAACCGATCGAGATAATTAAAGAGAGAGGGAGAGGGAGAAAACACCATTCAACCAATATCAGGTTTGAAGTTGCATAGGTAACCAAACTAGAGCTTCTAGAGAAGGTAAAATAGTAAGAAATCAAAACCTTAGAAGAGCATGGTAAAAAGAGATGGAAATCATCGATTTTCAACATAAAAGCATGAGCTTTAAGCATGTACTAAGTAATATAGGAGAAGGGTGTTAACCAAACTTGCCTCTAGGAAGGTAATAAGGTTCAAACAGAAAGGATTCCGAGATTAGAAGGTTTGGTTGCTCCAAGCCAAGCTCCTTTCTTCAGCAAAGATCACCTTCTCCACTTTAGAGGTGCAAGCCCTAGCAAAAGAGTAAGGAGATGACATGTTTTAGGGTTTTAGGTGGAGTTTTACCATGTATGGTCATGGTTTCGACCGAGAAGAAGGTGTAAGTAAGACTATCAGTATGAAAATAGGGAATTAAGGGAGGAAACTTACTGGTTTTGGTCGAAATTACCAAGGAGGAGCTTTAGAAACCCTAATAAAGCAATTTGGAAGCCCTAGGAGCCTTCTTCACCAAGGTAGGCTCCCTCTATTACCTTGGGGAAGCAACTTTGTGGCTAAATATAGAAGGAACTATTATCTAAGCTAGAGGAAAGAAAAGGAGATCAAGAGTTTTCTAATTGTGAGTTGGGAAGGGGTATGCATGGCTATATATAGAAAGAGGTGAAGCATGAGGAGTCTTAAGGGACTTTCCATGTGTCTTTAGCCTAGGGATTGATGGCCATGCAAGAGGATAGCTCATAGAGGCTTCATGCATATCAAAAGTCGGTTCTAAGAGCCCATAGATTATTCTAGGCCATCCCCACCATTTTTCAAGAAAGAAATAACCTCATTGGTTGATAGCTTTTAAGGATAAGCATCTTTATAAAGAGGGTAATCCCTATAATGCCCTTGGAAAGAAATACCATCAAACCAAGGTGAAACTAGGGTAGGTAGACAAGCCCTTTTCCTGAGGGAAATAAGACATTAACGAGGGTAAGAAGGACCTTTTCCTGAGGGAAAAAAGACAATAAATCATTAGAGAACCTAAGGGAATATCTAAGGATTAAAATTCAGTTGATAATTTGTAAAGAAAACCTCCCAATTGGGTAGATTGCATAAAAGTCCAAAATGTACCTAAAATTGCATCACTTGCACAAACAACATCCAAATCAAACCAAATTTGAAATTTAGCCTCATTTTATGTTTTCAAATCATATCAAAAAGTTAGATTAAGGTTTATATCACTTAATTATGGAAATTAACATTTCACTGAGGTATTTGTGCATAAACCCTTATATTGGTACAATTAGTCAATAAATGTTCACTAAACCACTATAAATTCCACTAATTAAACATAAATGACATAAATGATAGAAATGAGAGGGAAACTTGGGAAAAAGGTTTACATGAAGATTACATCTAAGATTCATAATGTTACAGGACACCTCCTCCACAATGGGTTGATCACTACATCAAGCTCACCCTTTGTCAAATGGGTTGTTCTGTTAGAGTCGGAGGTAGACAGTGGAGCGGAAAACTTCATCGGGGCTAAAGAAGAGGCGTTCTTGGGTCGGTGTTAGTAGGAAGTACTCCCTTGGTCTTAACCATGAGTTTCTTAGCCATTTGTTTCATATTAAACTGTTTTGGTGGAGAAAATTTAGAGTTAAGGTTTTCTTAGAAGAACATGGTTGTTGGGATAGAATTGAGAAAATAGTGAGATTTGTGGATGAGATCAGGTGCAAATGGTGGCTGGATGTAGGGAGAATGGTGCAGAATTGATTGGGAATGGATTGTGGATGATTTGAGGATGAATCAAAGGTTGGAGAGGGAGTTGGAATCATCACAAGGTTGTTGTGTCGCACAAAATGGGTGTTCTATCTGTGAGAAATGAACTGCAGGATTGGGTTGGTTAAGTGGTTGAATCAGGCCGCAACACGGCATGTTGTGTGGTAGGGACGTGTGGTGTTGCACACCACATGACCATGTTGTGTGGACTAGCCATTCTATCTCTATTCGTTACATGGCCCTGGTGGCCTAGCATGCCCGTTTTGAGTTGATGGCAACACGATTGTGTTGCCTTGCATGACCATTCTGAGTATGTTCTTCAGTTCTTTGATTTTATTTAATTCTTTTCGATTTCCCTATTGATTAGAGTGTACCACCATGTCCATTCCCTGACACCACTATCACACCTGCATCCCACAATTACCACTAATCATGAGATTAGGGCATGAGTTTGAGGATTATACTTAATACAAAGTTCACTCCCAACTTTTTTTTCAAACTCTTTGTTTTCTCGCATTGAATCACATAAACAAACTTTACAAGAGAACTAAACCTTGATTACTATAATATGATCTCAACATCAATGATACACATCCATACATTCATTATATTTCTCACACTTCCATGTACATATGACATGATAATCAAATGCATTCTCTCTTATTAAGGAAACAAAGATACAAACATCATTTACAACTCTCTCACATCGATACAAGGACCTAGAGTGACAGGGACCGACTAAACTTAACTAATCTCATACTTAACTCATGTTGTAGATCTACTCTGATGCTTTGACCTTCTTCAAGTCCATGTGGTTTCCCTAAAAATTGTGAGTAGAGGGGTGAGCCTACTCGCTCAGTGAATGAGTACTTCAAAGAAACAGTCTAAAGCACTGATATGTTTACTGATATACTTTTGAGCAACTGATATCAATTATAATAGCAATAAGATTTAAAGAGTCTAATAATTGACAATAATAAATATGGAAGGATACTCTAGATATCTACAAGAGTGAATCAATATATGAAATGCTTGATTGATCATAAAGAGAACTAATAATTCAGAAACATACAAAGAATAATTGAATAACTGCACACACTTGTTTAACCTCTCATTCATCTTATTATGCCCTGAACCCACATGAGGTGTACCACAACATGTGAAAGAATTGTATCAAGCTACGATCTCACTGTATAAGGATTAGAATCATGTCCAGGTTCCTAAGCCTATCTCTCGAGTAAGACCCCGTTTGCAGCGGTCCTTGGCACGTCTGCCTCTTGGCGGATAATGGGAGTCTGTGGATATCTCAGACTCCACCTCTCAACCTGGGTACTCAGGCGGTGATTCAAGCCACCTATTGTATTTTTTGTACTCTAGTTCCACCCGGATCTCTAGTTGATTTTGGACACTACATACTGTATTTTTAAAGAGACTTCCACTAGGGCTTCTTCCCCTGTACCACTTGTTAGTAGGTTCTGACCCCCGTATACTGGACACTGCCATGGTTAGGTCATTTCATCCCTACGGTGTAGACCTCTCATAGGGAATCTACAGTGTTCATGGCATCTACATGTCTAATTCACTCTTTACATTCACAATTCAATCATCACATTACATATCTTAGTTTAGCTTTGTAAACCATTCGTTTCATAGACCATCTGATAACATTTACCACAACTGAACTTTTAAGCATCACCACATCTCATACTGAGAACATGGTAATCATAATGCTTAATTCATTGAACACCCTATCCTTAGGGTTTCATTTACCTCATTCACTTATCACATGGCTCTCATAAGAATTTCATGCGACATAAACATTCACTGAATAAAGACTACTATCAACAAATCATATGAAATCAATATATGTATAAAACCTTGGAACTGAACTGAATTTGGGTTTCCATGCCATTCACTGAGATAACATGCATCAATAATAAAATTGAATAAATAAAGTCTATCATGTCAAGAAAATCCGTTCAAATGGATTTTACGATATCTATTCGCAAATATCCAACTTTCCTCGCATCTAGGATTTTACCCTCTTTACTGAGATATCAAACAAACACTATTCACCTTAAATGAAATCCAAGATAGTATCTAACATATATGTATTATGAATTTTGATAAACAATCATTCATAACCAAGGGGATCCAGATAAAAAAATTTCTCTATTTAATTATACAAAAATTTCAGCCATAGACAAATTCCCTATATTTCAGTTTACTCTTATAACCTCTGCGAATACTTAGGGAATTATCATTAGGATGTATTGTATACATTTCTATTATGATTTTATCATCTAAAATTCATCCAAATAGTGGAAGATTCCATTTCATGTCATTTTGCAACAACTTAGATCAAACAGACAATTTAGGGTTTGTAGTCGCATACTAAGCAATTAAAGATTATAAATGATTTAACCAATTTTTGTGCAATATACTGTTTAAAGGAAGTTCCCACTCACCCTAAGGTGTGAAAACACCTTAAAAATGCATCTCATCCCTAAAAATCTCGATCTCATACACTAGTACAGAAACAGCGTTCAACGTCGCTTTTAGAGGTGTTAGTTTTTTCGTAAAATCGACGCTACTCACATTAAACGTCGGTTAATAAGGACATCCGACGTCTATATTTGAAGACCAGCCAGATACGGGTATCACTTTTCATTCAGTGTCGGTTGAAGAAAAGAAACCGACGCCTAAAGAAGCCCGCGAAATCCAATTTTTTCGAGCAAAAAAAAACTGCGCCAAAGTATCAGATACAATGTCGGTGTTTTAGCTAATAACCGACGCTGAATGAAGATAAAATTTGCGCCAAAAGTTCTAATATGGGTGTCAGTTGTCTTATAATAACCGACGTTATAAGTGTGCGCGCGCCGTCCCCGCCAAAATTTTTTACACCCTTATTACGTCGGTTTTTGAAGGAAACCGACGCGGTTAGGCTTTAGCGTCGGTCATTTAAACAACCGACGCTTATGTTTAACTTAACAACACCAGCACGAGCGACTCTTCCCCTTTCTCTGTTTCATTCCCGATTCTTCTCAGTTAGGTCCGGCGATTTCTTACTCGTCGCCGCTCGTTGCGTCCTCCGGTCGTTGCTCGGTGCTGCCGCCAGTCATTGCTCCTCTCCTCTCCTCGCCGCCGCCCCCGCCGATAGCTGCTTCAGTGCTCTCCTCGCCGCCACCAGCTTCCCGCCGGCCTCTGCTCCTGGTGGTCGCCCACTAGTTGTTCTCCTCCACCGATCAAGGTAACCCTTCGATCGTCCGCCTTTTTTCCTCCACCGCTGGCTTTCTCTGTCGCCGCCGACCTGGACCTCACCCAGGAAGAGCCTAACCAGGTGCCAGGGCACGCCTAGGGTCCCAAGCCCAGGTGCCCTACCTAGCTAGGCCTCTAGGCGGATGCTTGGGCGGCACCAGGGCACACCTAGGCTACTGTTGGGGTTTGGATTCATCTACTGGATTGAACGCTAGATCAACCTATACAAAGGATGCCCAAAAAATGCACTGATTTCACCAAGTCACCCCAAAAGCCATTGAAAAATATTCTGACTGTGATTATTTATGTACTGATTTCACCAAGCTAGTGGAATTTTTTTTAAAGTTATTTACTGATTGTGTTTATTTATGTACTGATTTTTTTATGATTTATTCATCTACTTATTTGTATTTTTCATCTACTTATTTGTATTTTTTTGTCTACTATTTTTTATTTAGTTATCTACTCATTTGAATTTATTTGTGTACTACTTTTGAAATTATATAATCATCTAGTGATGTAACTTTATCACAGACTCATTATGAACCATTAGATCTAGATCTTAGGGTATCTCTACCGTCCTAACTATGAAATTGGTAACTTGTTTCCTTTTTGAGTATATTGACAATGTTAATCACCTAACTTGAAGAACTAGGATATGACTGATGAAACTAGGATTGTAGGTATAAGAATGACAGTACATGTATTTGTTGGCCTAGAAACCCGTCCAAGATTTACTCATTAGGAGTAAATCTTGGATAGTCCCCGGTTTGGGACTGTTCTTGAACACCTAATCTCACTTAGGATGTAAGTGTATAATGTGTATTGGGTTTTTGAGAAAATTTTGGTAGCATTTCCCCGTTTGTTCTCTAAGTACATATGTACTTAGAGAACAGAAGGGAAATGCTGCCGAAATTTTCTCGAAAACCCAATACACATTATACACTTACTAGTGAGATTAGGTGTTCAAGAATGGGATAGGTGGTACACATTTATTATATATAAGACTGACAACACATGTATTTGTTGGCCTAGAAACCCGTCTAAGATTTACTCATTAGGAGTAAATCTTGGATAGTCCCCGGTTTGGGACTGTTCTTGAACACCTAATCTCACTTAGGATGTAAGTGTATAATGTGTATTGAGTTTTTGAGAAAATTTTGGTAGCATTTCCCCGTTTGTTCTCTAAGTACATATGTACTTAGAGAACAGTAGGGAAATGCTGCCGAAATTTTCTTGAAAACCCAATACACATTATACACTTACTAGTGAGATTATGTGTTCAAGAATGGGATAGGTGGTACACATTTATTATATATAAGAATGACAACACATGTATTTGTTGGCCTAGAAACCCGTCCAAGATTTACTCATTAGGAGTAAATCTTGGATAGTCCCCGGTTTGGGACTGTTCTTGAACACCTAATCTCACTTAGGATGTAAGTGTATAATGTGTATTGGGTTTTCGAGAAAATTTTGGTAGCATTTCCATGTTTGTTCTCTAAGTACATATGTACTTAGAGAATAGCAGAGAAATGCTGCCGAAATTTTCTTGAAAACTCAATACACATTATATACTTACTAGTGAGATTAGGTGTTCAAGAATGGGATAGGTGATACACATTTATTATATATAAGAATGACAACACATGTATTTGTTGGCCTAAAGTTTTAACCATGCAAAAACTCTAATCTGTTAACCCTAGACCCTAATCTTGTTGTAATATATACTTGTTTTCTCTTTGATCATAGAATGGATAGATCATGGATGTCCATTCGCAATCGCTGCACCCCAAAGTTTATTTCTGGTCTTGACCAGTTTATTAGATTTGCCGAGGACCATAGGAAACAACCTGGAGATAGGTTCTACTGTCCATGTAGGCATTGCGGTAACAACTTGAAAGTTAGCACTGGTGACGAAATCAAAAGTCATGTCATGTGCAACGGGATTGTACAAGGCTATACAGAATGGCACTGGCATGGAGAGATTTCAAACTTGAAACCAGTGGATGTCGATAATAGTGCTTGTGTGGAAGAAGAAATTGCCTACGATGACGTAGATGTGAATGAACCAGTTCCAGTAGACATCGTTGATGCGATGCTGGATAGTTGTGGGGTAGAGCACACCGATCCACCTCCCATTTTTAGAAACATTGTGCATGATGTTGAGATATCATTATACACAGGTTGTACTAAGTTTACGAAGCTTAGCGCTGTGTTGAGATTGTATAAGCTGAAAGCTAACAATAGATGGAGCGACAAAAGCTTCACGTCATTGTTGTCTTTATTGAAAGAAATGCTTCCTGAAGGAAACAAGTTGCCAATCTCAACATACCAGGTAAAGAAATTGTTGTGCCCAATGGGAATGGATGCCAAGAAGATATACGCATGCCCGAATGATTGTGTATTATTTCAAAAGGACTATGTGGATTTGAAAGATTGTCCAAAATGTGGTGCGTCACGGTATAAATTGATGACTTCGGGGGAGTCCAAAACTGATTCTCCTGCCAAGGTGATGTGGTATCTACCTATAATATCATGGTTTCAACGCTTGTTTGCCAATCCGATAGATGCGAAGAATTTGAGGTATCATGCAGATGTTAAGAAAAATAATGATGGGATCCTACGACATGCGTCTGATTCCCCAAAGTGGAAGAAGATTGATCTATTGTACCCAGAATTTGGTGAAGAAGTCAGGAATCTAAGACTTGGGCTTTGTACAGACGGGATGAATCCGTACGGGACATTGAGCAGCCAACATAGCACTTGGCCAGTCATGTTTGTTATATACAATCTTCCTCCCTGGCTGTGTATGAAAAATAAGTACGTAATGTTGTCGTTGTTGATATCGGGCCCTAAACAACCTGGAAATGACATCGATGTTTATCTTGAACCTCTGATTGATGACTTAAAGAAACTCTGGGGTGAAGGTGTGATGACCTATGATGCTTCACGAAGAGAGACATTTCGTTTGCATGCTATGTTGTTTTGCACTATTAATGACTTTCCAGCATATGGAAATTTGTCTGGATATAGTGTCAAAGGAGCTAAAGTGTGTCCTATATGTGAAGAGAACACTGATTCAACAAGACTAAAACATGGCGGTAAGACTGTATATCTCAGTCATCGAAGGTTTCTTCCAAAATTCCATCCGTATCGTAGGAAGCGTAAAGCATTCAATGGATTGAATGAGGAACGGAGTGCACCTAAACCTATACCAGGGGAGGTTGTTTATGAAAGAGTAAAAGACTTTGTCAATGAATTTGGTAAGAGATCGCAATGTACTATGGCCACACAGAGTGACAAATCTTTATTCAAGAAGAAGTCAATATTTTGGAATCTTCCTTATTGGAGTTCTTTGACAGTCAGGCATTGTATCGATGTCATGCACGTTGAGAAAAATGTCTTTAATAGTGTCATTGGTACTTTGTTGAATATACCAGGTAAGACTAAAGATGGGATAAAATCCAGACTGGACCTACGTGAAATGGGAATAAGGTCAGAATTAATAGAATTTCGTGAAATGGGAAATCAGAGAACATACTTACCTCCCGCTTGTTACACATTGTCTAGAAAGGAGAAGAAAGCTTTTTGTGAATGTTTGGTAAATGTTAAGGTGCCACAGGGTTACTCATCCAACATCCGTAGATTGGTATCAATGAAAGATCTGAAGTTGATAGGTCTTAAATATCATGATTGTCACACTATAATGCAACAAATACCGCCTGTGGCAATTAGATCTATATTGCCAAAGCATGTAAGGTTTGCAATCACCAGACTTTGTTTCTTTTTCAACAGTCTATGCAGCAAAGTTATTGACCCTGATACTCTCGATAAATTGCAAAGAGAAGTGGTTGTTACCCTATGTCAGCTTGAGATGTATTTTCCTCTGTTGTTCTTTGATATCATGGTACATCTTGTTGTCCACTTGACTAGGGAAGTGAAAATGTTGGGACCAGTTTTCTTGCATTGGATGTATCCCTTTAAACGATACATGAGCATTTTTAAAAGTGATGTTCGAAATCGTTATCGGCCTGAAAGGAGTATTATCGAGGGTTATGTGGCGAGAGAGGTTATGGATTTTTGCAATGACTTTCTCAGTGGTGATGACACTCCTGATAATGACAAGAATATTGACGAGCAATTTGGCAAAGGAATTTTGGGATCACATGTGAAAGTAATCAGCCGTGAGCAGTTGGAACAAGGTCACTTGTATATTTTACACAATATGGACGAAGTGAACGTTTATATCGAGGAACATACCAATTTCATCAAGAGACAATATCCTCGAGCCAATACAATGTGGCTTGTTAGAGAGCATAACAAGACATTTATTAAGTGGTTTGAAAATAAAGTCTTAGATCAACTATCTCAAACACCAGATGATATTACTGAAACTATCAAATGCCTCACCTTTAAACCAAAATTGACTGTTATATCTTATGAAGGGTATGGCATTAATGGATTCACATATTACACAAAGCGCCAAGATGATAAGAGTGTCATCCAAAACAGTGGGGTCACCCTTCAAGCATCGACTATGTTTTTTGCAAGTGCAAAGGATAAGAGTCCACGTGAAGGTAAAATGTCATATTACGGTGTCATTGAAGACATATGGGAGTTTGACTACATAGATTTAAGAATTTCACTCTTCAAATGTAATTGGGTTGATAACACCAAAGGAGTTATAATGGATGAATTGGGTTTCACTTTAGTGAACTTTGAAAAGATTGGCGAGAAGGATGAACCATTCATATTGGCATCACATGCGAAACAAGTATTTTATATCGATGATCCTGCAAATGATAAATGGTCGGTTGTTCTTCATGGTAAAAGACAGTTCATTGAAGATCCTATAGATGAAGAGCAGTACTATGATAAGTATGATGACTCCAGTCCATTCTCAGTTGGGTTGCCAACACCAGCAAATATTGAAGCTAATGATGACTTGTATGTGCGTGGAGATCACAATGAAGGATTGTTAATTGATAAAAAATCGCAATATTAGAGGCATGTTTATACAATGTTTTTTTATATGTTTTACAATGTGAATTACTTTACAATGTGAATGTGAACTTTACAATGTGAATTTTACAATGTGAATTACTTTATAATGTGAACTTTACAATGTGAATTACTTTACAATGTGAATGTGAACTTTACAATGTGAATTTTACAATGTGAATTACTTTACAATGTGAATGTGAACTTTACAATGTGAATTTTACAATGTGAATTACTTTACAATGTGAATGTGAACTTTACAATGTGAGCTTTACAATTTGAATTACTTTACAATGTGAACTTTACAATGTGAATGTGAATTTTTAGATGGCTGAGCATTCTCCTGATGACCGTGCTGATGATTACCGTGAGGGTGAGGACATCAATGCGCCGCCTCACAATGTAAGTTTTAAAAATATATCATATATTTATATCACATGTACCATCTGAAGCACTTGAGGCACTTGTACCATCTGAAGCACTTGAGGCACTTGTACCATCTGAAGCACTTGAGGCACTTGTACCATCATATATTTATATCATATTATTTTGTCAAATTTTAAGTTGATGATGCACATGTACCATCTGAAACACTTGAGGCACTTGATCAGCAACACCAAAAAAGTTACAGGAGAAGGGGCATCACTATGATGAAGAAGTTAATAGTGCAAAAGGGCAATGGACCCAAACTTGTTGTGGATTTTGATGATGCAGGAAATGCATCTGGTGTGAATCGCAATTCATTTGTTTCATATCTTGGATATGTTACTCGTAGTCATTGCGGTTGTAAGATAGATTCTTGGCATAAAGTTTCTAAGGAGAAGAAAGACGTAATATGGAAGGATTTATGCGTGAGTTATTATTAATTTGTAATTCGATTTTGTAGATTACTAATTTTTTGGATACTAGTTAATAGCAATTCTAATTTGCAGAGTATATTTGAATTGGATGAAAAGCTGCATCGTAAATGTGTGATGCAACGCTGTGGGAGAGTCCTAAGGAACTATAGGACAAATCTCATCCGAGAATACATAAAAGAAGCTGACAAGAGGAAGAAGACAACCACTGAACAGTGGAACTTCCTGGACAAAGAAGAATGGGACACGTTTGTTACTTCAAGAAAAACGGATGAATTCAAGGTATTAGGCGTCAGTCCCAATCTCATTAATATATGTTGTATTCACCTATTCAAGATTAACATTTATTGTTACTAACTAAATCATTAATGTGCATACTAACTAGGCCCTCAATGAGGCACAAAGATCAAGGCGTGCACTGAATGTGCATGACCACACAATGGGTCCAAAGGGGTATGCAGGCATTCGCCAAAGACTACAGTCTGAGGCTACTGCTCAGTCTGCTGCTACTTAGGAGTCCTCCACTATAGGTAGCACACCTCTGCCTCGCCATGATATCTGTATAGTTGGGAGGCAAAATAAGAAGGGAGAAATAAGGAAGCCCGCAACTGCTGAGGTGGATGCAAAAATGGTAAAATACAACTCTTACAACAATCATTCGGATATTGATTAGTTGTGGTGTTTACTTAATTACAAATTTTTGTTTTGGCGATTAGCGGGAGCTGCACGAGCTGAGGAAACAAGGCAAGTTCATCCCTGAGGGCACAAGGGATGAATTGACAGTTGCTCTGGGTAACCCAGAGCATCCTGGACGTGTTAGGGCTGCAGGCACTGGTGTGGGCATCAAAGCTTTTTTTGGGCCATCCCAACGCAAACATGTCCCAAAAGTGGGACTTTCACAAGAAGAGGTAACATATTTTTTCCCTGTAGATGTTATTGTAAAAGAGAATTCAATAATTTAGAATTTGACGTTTATTTTATCAATGTATAGGTAGATAAGCTATTTGATAGGAAACTCAAAGAAGCAATGAAAAAGTGGCAGACATCTCAGACTGCCACTTACCAGACAGTACCTATCGTGTCTCCTACTACAGGCTCTACTCCTACTGCAGAGGTTGGGAGTAATCCTGTAGACCCACCACCTAGCAAATCCGCTGTAAGTATTTTTATGACATAGTAACTAGTTTTTTAATTCAAGATGATATGTTTTTAAGATGATATGTATATATGTATATAACATTCTTTACACAAAAATTTGTAGGGGTTGAAGCCATGCCATTTAAAAGTTAATGAATATGTCATTTCAGAGGCGTCGGCTTACCCATCCCTACCAGGGGAAATGTTTCACGGGTCTCCATTACCAGCTGGTTGGATTCGTGTGAGCCCGGTACATATATTCCCCAAGTGGATGGATCTTCCATTGCCATATGGCCACCCAGATTGTGAAACGCTTGGTGAGGCAGAAGGCAGAGTGATATTGTGGCTAAAAGAGGATGTCATCTTTACTGAAATTGTATGGTAAATTTACATTACGTTAAATTGTTAGTGTGTGTATATGATGTCAGTTGATCTGAAATTATTATATATATATACAGGTTAAAAAGAAGACACCCACAACATCTAGGCCTCCACTTCCACCTCCTACATTACCCAGTTGGGTTCCACATGACGTAACTGTCCCGTTAGGTCCTAACTGTAGGGGTATGGCAATATGGTTAGGCGAACATGATATAAACTGTCCTATAACTATTTCTATAGATTCAGATGTTGCAGGTCAATCATACGAAAGCAAACTATTTATACAAGATATTTTGGAGTTGTTTCGATATGATTGGCTAAATAAATCTGTGATAGAGCTATGGATAAGGTGAGATCTTCTTTATACATCCATATACCTTGTGTAGGATTTGGTGATATGGTTTCTTATTTATAAATGCATGCGTAATTAATACATATTTTGCAGCTACTTAGATAAGATATGTGCAGATTTTGCATTCGAACATGTAGGATTTTTTATTCCATCTTTGATTAGTCTAGTAGCTAAAGACCCTCCGTCAGTTCAACAATACTGCTGTGAGGCTTTTTCAATTTTTGCTCAAAATAAGAAGACGATGATAATGGCTCCATTCAATGTAGAGTAAGTTTACTTTGCTTATTATAATTTGGACTTAAGAAAATTACATTTTTATTGTGGATTTTGAGTTATTAATTTTTAAATTTTTTACCTCTAGTGGTATGCATTGGGAGTTACTGGTTATTGTCCCCGAGGCATTCACTGTCTATTATCTAGATCCTAAGGGGAGTAAATTGAATACAAAATATGGACACATAATGAAAATGGCATTATTCTGGTGAGAAATATTTCATTTTCATATCCGTTAACATATGTTATTACATTACTATTTAATTATGCAATGTACTGTGTTACATTAACATGTAGGGGTTTTGATGAGTTCAAAAAGGTTGGAGGAAAGGTCCCCACGAAAAAGAACCAGCCAATAATTTGGAAGAACGTGAAAGTAAGTTCCCGACTGCAATATATGTATAGATTATTTATGTGAACAGTGCTTAATTAGTTATATTTTTTAATATTTTGTATGTTTGAATTTATAGTGTGCCACACAAGACAACAGATGGGAATTTGGATACTACGTGATGCGATTTATGCACATGATTATCAAATATGCCGCAATGGACATCGATTGTATTGCTGAGGTATTATATAGTCTCATTAGATAATATGAAATATATCAATCTTATTTATAGCTCATTAATTATATATATACATCATTCTCTTTACAGGTGTTTACAACTGACCACACTACAGGAAATGCCTTACCAGATTTACATGCTCCCTATACGACGGGAGAATTAAATGAAGTAAGAGAAGAATGGGCAATAGCCATACAAGTAGTGGGGGATTTAAGATATAATTGGGATGTTGATAGCAAGTAATGACTAAAGAATGATATTTTGTAAATGAATTTCTGAATTATAATATATGTGTGAATGTTTCTACATGTCTGGATATTTCTACATGTGTCTGAGTGAAAATGAATGAAACTGTTGGTTGCTATATGAATGTTTCTATATGTGAATGTGAAAATGAATGGAACTACAGATTGCTAGCTACATAAATGTTTCTAAATGTGTGAAAAGAAAATGGAACTGCAGGTTGCGTTGCTAAATGTGTGAATATATTTGTTGTTAATTTGGCAGGTTTGTGGCCTGTTGTTGGCTGATATCAATGGATGTCGTAAAACCTGCAGTTCATAACTGAACTGTAGGTTTCTCATCCTACGACCAGCCATACAGCAAGTCTGTAGACTAACAACAAAAAAACAAACAAATAATAGGCGTCAGTTATTTGTATAAAACCGATGCCACATTGTTACAGTGTCAGTTTCTAATAGTAACCAACGTCTATTTACTTAACACCACGGCCGTGCTGGCCAGCACAGCCGTGTTGGTAATGCTATGACGTCAGTTTATTATATACTACCCAACGCCTATAGTGCCCAAGATGGCGCCCTTTCTGTGGCGCGAAGGTATATGGTGTCGGTTTTTATCTAATAACCGACGTCTATGTACTTAACACCACGGCCGTGCTGGTCAGCACGGCCGTGGCAGCGGACCAGACACCACGGCCGTGCCGGTCAGCACGGCCGTGGCAGCGGACCAGACACCACGGCCGTGCTGGCCAGCACAGCCGTGTTGGGAGTGATATGACGTCGGTTTTTATCTAATAACCGATGCTAATAGTGCCCAATATGGCGCCCTTCCTGTGGCGTGAAGGTATATGGCGTCTGTTTCTTATCTAAAAACGGATGCCTATAGTGCCCTGCTGGCGCATTTTCGGTGGCGCGCGAAGGGTTGTGGTGTCGGTTTTTGAACCGACGCGTAACAGCTGGGCTTTTAGCATCGCACACATAGGTGTCGCTTAGAAACCGATACTAAAGGCCTTAAATAACCGACACTAAAGGTCGTTTATGTACTAGTGATATCAAATCCCAAGCAATTCACTCGATTCTTCTTCCTTTCAACTCAGAAACCCTAGAAATGAGGGATTATGAAGAAAGAAAGAGTGAGAAAAGGGGAAGTTTAGATACCATTTCAAATCAAATCATAGGAGAGATGGAATCTTGACATGTGAGAGAAGATTCACCATGAAAGGCTATGCAAAGAAGCTAAACTTACTTGATTTCATCATATCTCAGACAGAGAAACCCTAGATCAGCAATTCCACCACTTTCTCCTCTCAAACCCTAACTCTCCCTCTCTCTCTCTAGGATTTCATTTCTCTAGAATGAATCACGAATTATGAGAGCTATTAGTCTGCTAGGTTGACCATATAGAGAAATTGAGCTTCTTGGGTGAATTTCACATTGACCCCTCACTAAACTTTTTCTTATTTCAGCAGCTTTTTCTGTCATAAAAAAGTTACTATAATTCATGTATTTCAGAGATCAAACCTTCTCCACAAATTATGAAAATTTAGCAACTTTTTTGTAATTGATATATAAAGCTTCTTTTAAAAGTTTAGATCATTCTGATCTACCATTAAATAAATAAAAACAGAACAGTGCACTACTATCTAGAAATCTGTAGAACAGTCGGTTGAAGAGAAATTGCCCCAGAACGGCCATGCTAGCTGCCATGGATGTGCTAAGTGTTGGGTTTTAGGGGAGACAGATAAGGCAGCGGAAACAAAAAAAATTTCTCCCCCAACCCATACCGAGGAAACGCGTCAACGTCTATATAATAGGAAAGGATGGTTTGTGGAATCATACCTTGTCCCGAGGCTTGCTCGACGACAATACCTCACGCAATGCGCGTTCTTTAACTCCGGTCTTGGACGGTGTCTGTGCAGCTCCTGGTCGCACCGGGACTAATGACTCCTCCTCCTACTGGACTGTCGGATGACAGTTGTCCTCCTGAGCAGAAGAAACCTCCCGCCTCTGAAGTAGTCCACACGGACCACCTGGAACTCCACTCTCCTTATCCCACAAGGAAGTGGAAGGAGTCACACCCTCCTGTTGACGTACTAGTCGCCAACACACTCTCCTGCTACCAGTTGCAACTGTTGTTGTCCTTCCCTTGCTGCA
Organism: Alisma plantago-aquatica; assembly: GCA_963693085.1. Classification (NCBI taxonomy): domain Eukaryota; kingdom Viridiplantae; phylum Streptophyta; class Magnoliopsida; order Alismatales; family Alismataceae; genus Alisma; species Alisma plantago-aquatica. Next base: position 97,746,776 of record OY856412.1, on the reverse strand, counting down.
CCTCCCTTTTGCGGGAAGAACTTGCTCGGGATCTCTCACGGTTACCAAAACCAGAGAGAACGACAACTTCGCAAAGCAACCGACTTGCATTGAGTTGTACTCTGAGAAGCCCCCAATACCCCTATATATATAGGCGGGTCATGGGACAGGGTTCTCTGTGCCCGGAAATATGGGACTAAAGCAGGAGTAGAAGGGTTCGGGATTTTTCCACAAAAAGCAACCAACTCGTAACCTGAACCGATCGGTTCACAAGTGAACCGGTCGGTTGGAGCACCAACCGATCAGTTGGGACCCATGAGCCGATCGGTTCACTTCTGAACCGGTCGGTTCGTGGTCCTGATCAGTTCCCGATTGACTTTCCAACGTTCGTTTCTAATTGGTATCGAATACCAATCCTTGTTCCAATCAAATTGGGCAAGTGAAACGCAAGGAAAATTCTCACCGACCTGACTTTCCCAACTTGCTTGGTTGCACCAGTTGAACCGATCGGTTCAACACTTGAACCGCTAGTTTCACCTTGGGCTTGAGCCGATCGACTCAACTCTTGAGCCGATCGGTTCAACAACCTCAGCCGACCGGTTCAACACTTGAACTGATCGGTTGGGAGTACAGGTTGTGCAGAATCAGTCAAATGCAATTTCAATCAATCCGATACTCCAATCAATGCGCCCAACACCTTGAACCATATGACATTGAGTCATCGACTGATTGAGTGTTTAATTGAACTACTAAACTCCTTTAGTAATCAATCTAAACGTTTCTTGTGGACAAAACTCCTCTTCTAGGTTAAATCCTATGTGTGTGACCCTGCAGGTCCATTTCACGTTGGCAGTGAAAATCCATAACACTTATGACTTCACAAGCAAAGAGCGGTGCCTAGTCACACATCATTGCTACCCAAGTGAAAGTAGAAAGTTGGAGAACAACTTTCATCCTACAATCCATGAATGGTGTTACAGTGAATGTATAATTCCTTTGTCACTGATATCCCGAATGAACTCAAGGCATGGAACTGTCATCCTGTCAACGTTCATTCACTTTCTTGATCTCAGAGTAGATTGAAGGAGATATGTATGACATCAATATCACATACTGATTCACACATGCATGCGCACGCCTATCTCAATCCTACTCATCAAGTGGCCTTTGATATCAAACTCCCTCAGGAGGGACAAATCCCATATCTATCACTCACCCCTCAAAAGCCCCATGTGTCAAAGCCACCCAATCATCACCTTTATAACAACCCATGTTTCAGGACTGCGTTTGATGATGTCAAAGTGTGCCCAATGACATGTGTTGAGTGTAGTGATTTCAGGTCTAAGAATCACACTCACTACCATCACTGTGAGTACTGACTGTGACTACCATCTCATGGTTCCATGTGTCAAACTCACGGTGGGTCTGTCCGGTACCTTGTTCTCTAACAAGTACCTATGTGTTTGGTTTGATATCTCTATATCATGACTAATGAGATTTTGTCATCAACCAACACCACAATCTAGTCTTGTGTGTCATTGCTGTCTATCTACCTTCCACAATGACATCCGACTAGGGACATAACAAGAATGTACAAACTCTTAGCATCCGTATGATCTCATCGTTCAGGTCCTTAACCTGAAAGCATACGTCATTGAGTACTGTCATTCTCTAGACATTCAATATGTTCTATCACTATCTCATATGACTGAACCAGAAAGAATTGGAAGCTTGCCTTTGATGTTTATCAAATCAATCTTAATGTATCCCACCAATCATCCCATGATTGGCTCTCAGGGCATACATACCAACACTAAGATGGACCCAGCATGGCCGTGCTGCATACCACGGCCGTGGTGCATTGATTTCATCATATTTTAGTATAAAGGTTGGTCAAAAGTTCAATTCTTTCAAAATGGCTGTGTGGCCTAGAATGCTTGTGCCGCCAACGACCCACCACGGTCGTGCTATCCTAGCCTTCAACTACCATTTTCATTCTCCTTTGCATACCTCTCTCATTCCTCCCCAACACGAGCCTATTTGGTGAAAACCCTGATTTCAGCTGACTAGGGTTTATATTTTCTCAAACCCTAATTATACAAAGAGATATCATACTTGGGGTTCTCATTAGGTTTAACATATCATGATTGAGATATCATCATTAATCATGTTTAATCAATGACCAATATAACTAAGCATGTAGTCATCCACATAAAACCTAACTTACCCATTAATCTCAGATACGATCATAACAATTCTTCCCCCCTTAAAAAGGTTTCACCCTCAAAACATAAATATGCAAGTACAATACATTCAGGGTTTATTTTAAGCTTCTGAAATCTTACATGTCATTATATTCTTGTATTTCATACTTGAATGCAATTTTCAACATTAAGTCCTTCATTTCTTTTCCAATCACATGTTTGGAATAGTTCTCAATGATAACAAACAAATTCTCTATGCCACAATCAATCATAGCAGAGAGAGAGAGAAACAACCATTTCAATATTTTTTATACTCTTGAGGTGTTACCTCAACATTGATAATCTAGTCCAACTATCTCAACTCATACGGCTCAATATGTACTATTGTTATGTATTACCTCTAAGCCACAAAAGAGAGTTCACCATGTTCTTTTGAATTTGACTATTGTGCTACTAAAATAGCAAAATAGTCTTGAGTTAGAAGACATGATTCAACAACAATTATACAATACTACTCACGGCATCCCCATTGGATCATGGATGCATAAGGTGATGCATTACCATCACATTCCGTACTACTCTCAAGTATGAACCCACACATAATTCAAGGTGTAACCATCAGGTTATAGCATACTAGGGTTTCAACAATAGTAACAGAGTACTCCATGATTGTATTAGTCATTCAAGGACTATTCATACCCAATTACCATCACTTAGTTATATTAAAGCTAGGTATAACAAGCTATACCTCATTAGGGTTACATATCAATATAATATGGTTATCATCCCTTCTATTCATATGAGTGAATAGGTAAGACTACCTTATTCGGGGTAACCCTTCATTTGTTCCATCATTATTCAACCCATATCACCCTACCACATTTGTACAATACTAAGATGGATTACTGGTATGAATGACTACAACTATCAGACACCTTTAATTAACATATTGCTTGCTCATGTACACTGAAATCATACGTAGAACCAATTTACATCCCTTAATATACCTTCAACAAATTATACTTCTAAAAATAAACTCACATATTACTAAAAGCCATTGTTTTCTCTAATCTCTCTCCTCATTCACTACTACTTACTTTTTGCTACTTATCCTTCTCATTTTAATCATGTAGATGAAACATTCCTAAAATTGAAACATACAAGGTACAAATAGATTATTCATCATTCTTGTTTTCACTGCAAGAATTTATCTCATATCGCACTTCACTCATATTGTATTTCTCCTTTTGTTTCAAGAACACTTGTTACATTTCAAATTTATTTCTTACCCTTTGCTCTGAATCTTTTCCATATTGTTTATCTACCTTTCAGATTAGCTACCTTTTAACCCTGGATTACTGTCAGTGCTAGTTTACTTCTCATAGTGCAAATCTCATGATCTTGCTTTATAGAGATGCTAGTATTCAAGGTCAAATCGCTATTGACATCCCTTGAACTACTACAACTCTAAACATTCTAGGGTTTGGTCCTTATCAGTAGCATGATGTTATTGTGATGTGACTTTTCTCCCTTAATTTGAAATTCAAACTTTGGATCTCACAAGTTTTACTAAGGTTTTTCTTATCTTATCAATTGAGTGTTCTTTCTCTTACTTGACATATTCAGATAGATTACATTCTCAATTTACCCTATGTCACGAAATCGGAATCCCATTCCCATGAACCAAACATATACCAAAGGAGAAATGCGGAAGCATAAAGCTTAGCACACATGAACAAATAACAAGATAAAGACACCAACACAGTCTCAACATTCAACAAGTATAAATTATACAAAATGCATTATATTCATGAATTCAATTACATATTTCCATAGTCAAGGTACAAGTCATTCATGTGCACTAAAAATCTAGATCTTACAACAAGTACACCTAACATAGCTCACCAAGCCCATCAACCTTCTAGCCATCTCTGAACCTAAAAACAACATACGAGAAATGGGTCAACACATGAGGTGTTGAGTATGGGGCAGACAGATATACATATATATAAGCTTTGCATAATTTTGAAAAGATTTCAAGACTAAACGAATAAGAATAAATATGTTTATTGTTTAACAAATGCAAAACCATATTTTATGTCATTTCACTCCATTATGCCAACAATATCAAACATGTTTAAGGCCTTTGACCATCTTCCCGTCGGAAGGGTCCATAAGGGTGCTCAAGATTAGCTAACCCTTTTATACGAGAGGGACCTCAAGGCCATAGCCAAGAGCTAACCCTTTATCAACAATATTATAATGGAGTTCTATCTATATATGTGTTCAAGTTATAAAACTGACGAGGCACACATTGAGTAAGACATAGCAATACTAGATGGCAATATTTGAGCAAATAGACAAACAAGCATACAATATATGTCTTTTCAAGCAAGAAAGCGGTAGTCATATAACTAGATAAGGCCCATACCTAATTCAGAGATTTCATAACCTAACATATCCTTCACCATCTAGTCACATGCCAAACCTGATTAAGAACAAGATTGTATACATGCATTAGATTCTCATCATTAACCCTAATTATCTTCATTTTAAGGGTTTTGGCCAAGTTAGGTTACAAATTTCTTATTGGTACATCAGATGATCTTTTAGTGATCTAGAGATCATTAAGGAGGTGGGGTTCAACTGTGAGGCCATTATGACGTTCCATGCACTTTCTATGATCATATCAAGGTTTAAGGCATTTACATGCAAGGGTTAAAAGACTCACAATAGAGCAATAAGGGTCTCAGATCATCAAGACATGAGATTCAGACAATACGCAATATTAGATCAACAAGATATAGATACATGAATCATATTCAAGAAACATAGAAACTTTGATCAAGATCATACATTAAAGTCCAAGGACAAGTCACATAGTGCAAAAGGGAGTAATTCTTAAGCAATAGGGGTGATAAGGACCCTCCTGTAAATCAAAGATGAATTAAGGATTCTGATTTCATGACTAGGCTGATAGATGGTCATTAAAGGTTCAAGTTTTATCACATAGATGCATTAAATGTACTCAACATGACTAAACCTATCATTTTTAGGTAAACAAGAAAACAAACATTAGAATTTGAATCTAGGACCAATCCCAAAGTGTAGTCTTGTCGAGTAGATGAATTTTCATATATTATATGTGAGATTTGGCCAAAGGAAAGTAAAGTTATCATCATTATACCACATTACGAAAAACTAGGATGTCACCTTGCGATTTAGATTGGGCCTTGGCAGCGGCTCACTGGGCCTCACGCCTGGACGGCCTTGGCCCATGAGGGTTGGGCTCTCCTGGACCCGACTTTCTCCAACACACGTAGACACACCAACACTCCTCTTTCTCGCGATCTCTATGCAGAGTAGGGGACGAAATAGAGCACCTCTTCTCCTGCTGCCCACCGACGGCTACACCTTGGCAGTGTGGATGGCAAGGGTGGCAGATTCCCTCAGAATCCCCCCAACCTTCACGGCCTATCAGACCCTTTCAGTTGTTAGCGGCACCTATTGGCTGCCGCTGGTCTCCTCCCAGCCGAACGTGATGATGTGGAAGTGAGGGGGAGAGGAAGGGAAGAAGGGAGAAGATTGAAGGTCGCCCATAGGTAGGGGTGGCAGTGATGGTCTCCTTGGGGAAAGGTGACGACCCCAGTGTTGAATCCATTATCAAAACAGAGATGGGGAAGATATTGGTAGATGACAGAGAACGAAAAATGGTGGACGATGGTTCCAAACCATCCCAGTGGCTGGTAAGATGGAAAGAAGAAAACAAATAAAAAGGGGGAGCTAGGTTTAGATGGGAGGGATTTATAAGAGACTAGAAATCTAGGTTTTGTGGTGTTTTTCCATCGTAGGGTGGATCTTGGGGCTATTCATTACAAGATCTATACAATACAGGGAGGCGGAACTCCCTCTCGTTCCCTGTAAGTCTTCCCAAAGAAGAAAGAATGAAGGTAGTCAGGTGTCTTGGCCGCATGCTAGCTTAGACCTTGAATGGATCAGCCCAAAAGCCTAAACAAGGATAAGAGAGTAAAATAAACATTCAAAATAGGGCAACTTTAAAACTACATAACTTGGGCACTAAAGCTCTGTTTGAGGGAATTTTTATGACACTGGAAACGCAACTGCGAGCTCTATCACTTGAATTATAATAGGGTGCCATAATATCATATGGAGTAGGGTCAATATCTATTTCAAGTTGATGGTATGTTAAAATGTATCATTGTGTTCAATCTTTCAAATTAACACTTTGTATGGTGAAATTAACCATCGATGTTACCAACTTGGAGTATGATAACATTTGAACTATGGAACAAATATCTAATTGAGTAAGAGGGTCACATGATGAGAGAGAGAGGATTCACAATAGAGGAGAGAGGAAAATCAGGTTGTTACACCCTACTAGAGTTTCATCATCATATTGTGTGTCATTATTACATTCACTATATGTCTCTACCATGGTGGTTATGCATCATATATGATTCATTTTCTTATCACTTCATTCCCACATTGCTTTCATTAAGGAAGATATGAAAGAGAAGATGATTCTAAGACTTATAATTCTTATCTTCAAACATTCCCTTAATACATTTCTCATATGTAGGTTTAGTTAGTTATCAACAAGGATACTTGACTAATTAGCACTTGATTGAATCTCCTAACCTCTTTCTTTTATAATCTATATTACTCCACCATGTTTCAAACCCTTCCTTACTTTCCATAATCCTCTTACCATATACTACTCTTCCACCTATCATCTTTAACTTCTAATTTTTTCTTATGATCATGTGGCTTATTCATGTGTATGATCATGTATACCATGTTGCACATATTTCTTTTTATCCGTCTACTAATGTGAAGTTGAAATTCTGAATCAATAATCTCTCTACTAGTTTCACCTCATGTTTAATACATTACATATCCTTCATTTTAAATCAAACAGCTCATGCGTGGGTCAAACTTAGTATCTCTTTTAATCAAGTTTTTCCCTCCTAAATATAGTCTACCTTTGTATGACTTATTCATTGGTTAAGCTACACTTTTGTTCTTCTTTTAGAAACTAGTTTGTTGTTCTATAGAGACTTGGAATCCAAAGGTAGTAAGGATGAATGTATTAACTTCACAATAAAGGGATACATTTCATGCTCTCAATTATATCATAACCCTCATTCCTTAATCAAGCTCATCATTTCTAACATTTATCTTTGTTTTAACTTAGTTTCTTATCCTAGTCTTATGATTTACATGTTCATCTAATTTTCTTTACTATGGCTCTTCTGAAGACTCTTCACTTATATTTACTTATTGTCTACTTAACTCTTTTCTTCTATTTTCCCTTTGCTTTGGAGTACATAAAAACATTGTACTCGGTTATATAGTCCATTCCTCCTAATTGATTCTTACTATCTTGGTCCTTACATACTTTACTCATATCTTTTCCACATTTCATATTTAGAGTTCATATAATACTAATCATTAAACTTAATCTGAACTGTATGTCATGTTCCTTTATTCCCAATTAAGGGTTTCTCATATGAGGCCCCAAAATTGGATCTCAGATATCAGTTCCAACTGATTCTTAACTGTTCTAATCTTTCCCATATGTTTCAACATCTTAGTGTATGTAGATTCTCACTATGATGTGGGTCTAATTTATCTAGAGTCTACTCTTACTATATTGTTAATAGGAGTCATTAGATCCTGGTAATGCATCCTGCCAGCTGGACCAGGCCAAACTTGCACTCCTGAAGCCAAGAGTTACTCAGGATTAACTAAATCCTATTAATCTCAAACATGTGCAAAGAATATATACTTAGGGCAAACTCATTTAAACATAACTTCCGGTCTACTTGATATAAAGAATAAGTGAATCAACTTCATGATACACAACAATATAAAAGAACCATATATATTCTACAAACGGATAATCTGAATTCTTATATATATAAGAGCATTTCTATTGATATCCAATCAAATAAGCAATATAAAGCAAGAGTTGTATCACATTCTATGTTTAATCTCTTACTCCTTCATTACTTTTTGGTCTCTTAACCCTAAGATTTCTAGGGTTTCTCTCTAGTCCATCCTTCCCCTGCATACCTGGCCAGGGAATGCAGAGAAGAATAGGTAGAGTAGCTTGATACTGGTCAATCTAAATATTCAGATACCGGGCCAGGGTATCCAAATACCCAGACTTCCCAAAGCTATACACACATCACCTCCTATCTTCCACACTTATAACTATGACTTTTTATCCTATGATCCCTGAAAACTTAGCCTAAGCTCTGATACCAAAGCTTTCACACCCGCATCCCAAGATTACCACGAATCATGAGATTAGGGCATGAGTTTGAGGATTATACTTAATACAAAGTTCACTCCCAACCTTTTTTTTCAAACTCTTTGTTTTTTCGCATTGAATCACATAAACAAACTTTACAAGAGAATTAAACCTTGATTGCTCTAATATGATCTCAACATTAATGATACACATACATACATTCATTATGTTTCTCACACTTCCATGTACATATGACATGATAATCAAATGCATTCCCTCTTATTGAGGAAATGAAGATACAAACATCATTTACAACTCTCTCACATCTATACAAGGACCTAGAGTGACAGGGACCCACTGAACTTAACTAATCTCATACTTAACTCATGTGGTAGATCTACTCTGATGCTTTGACCTTCTTCAAGTCCATGTGGTTTCCCTAAAAGTTTTGAGTAGAGGGGTGAACCTACTCGCTCAGTGAATGAGTACTTCAAAGAAATAGTCTAAAGAATTGATATATTTACAGACATACTTTTGAGCAACTGATATCAATTATAACAACAGTAAGCTTTAAAGAGTCTAATAATTGACAATCATAAATATGGCATGATACTCTAGATATCTACAAGAGTGAATCAATATATGAAATGCTTGATTGATCATAAAGAGAACTAATAATTCAGAAACATATAAATAATAATTAAATAACTGCACACACTTGTTTAACCTCTCATTCATCTTATTATGCTCTGAACCCACATGAGGTGTATCACAATAGGTGAAAGAATTGTAGCAAGCTATGATCTCACTGTACAAGGATTAGAATCATGTCTAGTTTCCTAAGCCTATCTCTCGAGTAAGACCCCGTCTGCAGCGGTCCTTGGCACGTCTGCCTCTTGGCGGATAATGGGAGTCGCCGGATATCTCAGACTCCACCTCTCAACCTGGGTACTCAGGCGGTGAGTCAAGCCACCTATTGGCTTTTTTGTACTCTAGTTCCACCCGGATCTCTAGTTGATGTTGGACACTACATACTGTATTTTTAAAGAGACTTCCACTAGGGCTTCATCCCCCGTACCACTTGTTAGTAGGTTCTGACCCCCGTATACTGGACACTGCCAGGGTTAGGTCATTTCATCCCTATGGTGCTGACCTCTCATAGGGAATCTACGGTGTTCAAGGCATCTACATGTCTAATTCACTCTTTACATTTTCAATTCAATTATCACATTACATATCTTAGTTTATCTCTGTAAACCATTCATTTCATAGACCATCTGATAACATTTACCACAACTGAACTGTTAAGCATCACCACATCTCATACTGAGAACATGGTAATCACAATGCTTAATTCATTGAACACCCTATCCTTAGTGTTTCATTTACCTCATTCACTTATCACATGGCTCTCATAAGGATTTTAATGCGACATAAACATTCACTGAATAAAGACTACTATCAACAAATCATATAAAATCAATATATGTATGAAACCTTAAAACTGAGATGAATTTGGGTTTCCATGCCATTCAATGAGATAACATGCATCAATAATAAAATTGAATAAATAAAGTCTATCATGTCAAGAAAATCTGTTCAAATGGATTTCACATTATCTATTCACAAATATCCAACTTTCCTCGCATCTAGGGTTTCACCCTCTTTACTGAGATATCAAACAAACACTATTCACCATAGATGAAATCCAAGATAGTATCTGACATATATGTACTATGAATTCATATAAACAATCATTCATAACCAAGGAGATCCAGATAAACAAATTTCTCTATTTAATTATACAACAATTTCAGTCATAGACAAATTCCCTATATTTCAGTTTACTCTTATAACCTCTGCGAATACTTAGGAAATTCTCATTAGGATGTATTGTATACATTTATATTATGATTTTATCATCTGAAATTCATTCAAATAGTGGAAGATTCCATTTCATGTCATTTTACAACAACTTAGATCAAACAGACAATTTAGGGTTTGTAGTCGCATACTAAGAAATTAAAGATTATGGATGATTTAACCAATTTTCATACAATATACTATTTAAAGTAAGTTCCCACTCACCCTAAGGTGTGAAAACATCTTAAAAATGCAGCTCATCCCTGAAAATCTTGATCTCATATCAAATCCCTAGCAATTCACCCGATTCTTCTTCCTTTCAACTCAGAAACCCTAGAAATGAGGGATTATGAAGAAAGAGTGAGAAAAGGGGAAGTTTTGATACCATTTTAGATCAAATCATAGGTGGGATGGAATATTTATATGTGAGAAAAGATTCACCATGAAAGGCTATTCAAAGAAGCTAAACTTACTTGATTTCATCATATCTCAGATAGAGAAACCCTAGATCAGCAATTCCTCCAATTTCTCCTCTCAAACCCTAACTCTCCCTATCTCTCTAGAATTTTGTTTCTCTGAAATGAATCAAAAATTATCAGAGATACTAGTGTGTTAGGTTGAACATATAGAGCAATTGAGCTGCTTGGGTGAATTGCACATTGACCCCTCACTAAACTTTTTCTTATTTTAGCAGATTTTTCTTTCATAAAAAGTTACTGTAATTCGTGTATTTAAGAGATCAAACCTTCTCCAAAAATTATGAAAATTTAGCATGTTGTTTTTAATTGAGTTACAAAGATTCAGTTAAAATTTTATATCATTTTTAGATACCATTTAATAAATAAAAATATAACAGTACACTGCTATCTAGAAATCTGCAAAACAATGGGTTGAAGAGAAAATGCACCAGAACGGCCATGCTAGCTTCCACAACCATGCTAAGATGGACCCAACACGGCCTTGTTGCATACCACGGCCGTGGTGCATTGATTTCATCAGATTTTAGTATAAAAGTTGGTCAATAGTTCAATTCTTTCAAAATGGTCGTGTGACCTAGAATGCCCGTGCCACCAACGACCCACCACGGCCGTGCTACCCACCACGGCCATGATATCCTAGCCTTCAACTACCATTTTCATTCTCCTTTACATACCTCTCTCATTCCTCCCCAACACGAGCCTATTTTGTGAAAATCCTGATTTCAGCCGACTAGGGTTTATATTTTCTCAAACCCTAATTATACAAAGAGATAGCATACCTGGGGTTCTCATTAGGTTTAACATATCATGATTGAGATATCATCATGAATCATGTTTAATCAATGACCAATATAACTAAGCATGTAGTCATCCACATAAACCCTAACTTATCCATTAAGCTCAGATACGGTCATAACAACCACAGTCATGGTGATTACTGTGGCAGGTCATTTCAACTTGAATCTCTTCAAAACATCACATCCTTGATCTAAAGTGATTTTTTATGAATTCTTTGTCAAAACCTCATCTAATTTTCTTCATTCCATTATTGTTTTAACCTGGACATCTTAAAACTAAACAAAAACTATTAAAAACAAGTGTGGGTGTATGTTTTCTTGTAAAAGTGTAAATATAACCAAAAGTATAAAAAATGGAAGGTTGGGTGAAAAATTTACAAATCTATGTGGTTTGCCTCCCACAAGCATTGAGTTTCATGCCTTCAGTTGGGATTCTTGGAGATTCTTCAATCATTCATCCATTTGAAATTCTTAGGTTTCCATTCTTGAAATAAATGCATCTCTCATTTGCACTCAACCTATGTTCCTCATCCTTTTAATCATTGAAGCTATACTCAAATGTTTCATCCAGATTCCTTCTCTCAAATGACCAGTCAAACTCTTGAACTGACCATGTCCAATATCCTCATCTCAAACTTGCTGGGTTGCGGACTTGTATATGTTGATATTTATCTTCATGTCCATGAAAGAGACTATCATTATGCCACTGCGAATATGTATCTTAGCATCAACAGTAGCTAAAAATAGTCTTCCCAAGTGGGAATCTTCCTATTGCCAACTCCATATTAAGAATAATAAAATCCACCGAGAATACTATGCCTCTTTCATTGTCTATCATCACCAAAACATCATCTACTCTTCCTCTTGGCACTTTGATGGAACGGTCCTCCAGTTGGAGAGTACAATGTGCTAGTTTCTACTTTCCTAAGCCCATCTCAACATAGACACTATATGGCATCAAATTCACACAAGATCCCAAATCAAGTAGGGATTTTTCTATGCGATGTCCCTCAATGTATCTAGGTAGGAGTGGGCCTCCTAGGTCTTTCCTCTTCTTGGGAAGTGAGTGTTGGAGGATATAGCTCTCTTGTTCAGTCAATTTGACTCTCTTTAGTATCCTCCCTATTGACCTTCTCTTCATAGTGCATAAGTTCTTAAGAAATTTGGCACATGATGGGATCTGCTTGATAGCATACAACAATGGAATGTTCACCTTCACTTGTCGAAACACCTTAAGAATGTGAACATTGTGCTTTTGTCTCCTCCTTAATTCTGGTGGCTCATCTAATGCTTCAACGAATGGCGGCTCACTTGTTTTGACGTTACTTGCACCAACATGATTCTATCGTGGCATGCCATGAAGTGGAACAATAGGTATGGTAGGACCTACAAATGGAGTGTGAGGTGGAGCACATGGTAACACGAACTCAACATGAGGTATCACAAAATCATCTTCAGTAATATCAATTACAGTATCAACACTTTCCTGACTTTGCTTTGATGTATGAACCTTTCTTTGACTCGTGGGATGCCCAAGTGTTTTCACACTCCTTAGAACTATAGCAACACTTCCTTGCTCATGTTGGAGAGGGGGAGCTTGTTGGGGCTGTGGAGGAGGTGGAGGTGGTACTTGGTATTGAAATTGAGGTAGAGGGGAGAATTGAGGTTGGAAGGTGAATTTTTGAGAAGGTTGTGGTGATGGAGGGGGAGGAGGTGTATGAGGCTTGGGATTGCTTTGGAAGTGGTATATGGGCTGCACTTGAATGGGAGGTGTACTATAGAGAACTTGAGTGGAAAACATGGGTCCAATTGCTTCATTAAAACTCATTATAGGATTTAAAGACAATTTTTCCTCTTGTAGAGCAAGTATGGAAGATAGTTTCTCTATTCTTTCCTCAAGTCTTGTAACATTCTTTTGGACATCATCAAAGCTTTTCAATCTAGAGAGGACTTCCTACTCAATCCTTATCTTGGGCCTTGTTGTTTTGGGTATCTATAGGAGTGAGGTGCCTTATTTTATTCATCAAAGGAACCAACATAATTCACATAATAACAAAGAACATTTGTCGCTTGGTTCTTCATAAAGCTCACCATGTCACCAAGAATCTTCATCACTAGTGGGATTGAATCACCATGAACTGAAAATGCCACACCAAATGCACGGTCACCATCATTCATCATGCTAGAAGCTCATATTCTTGAACCTTTTGTTAGTTGCTCAAACAATGGCCATATCTCCTCATGTATCTTAGCCATAAAAACTCATCCATAAAAAGAATCTATTGTAGCTTGACCCGTTGGAGGTAGAATGGAGTAAAAGGACCGAACTAGCTTCCATAAAGGGATCTCATGTGTGGGCATTCTTCCAACATCTTTTTAAATATCTCCCAATCATTGTGAAATTGCTCATTGCCCATTTTGACTAAAACTCGCTATGACACTACGCATTTGTGTGAACCTTGCAATAGAGTAGAATTGCCTTAGGAAGGTATTCTTCATCTCTTCCTAACTCATGATGTCCCTTCTCGAATCATACAAATCTTTACTTTTGTCCTTGAGGCAGAATGAGAACAAGGTCAATTTAATTGTGTCATCACTGGTTATCGGCATCCTGAAGGTGGAGCATACTTCAAGAAATGAGTCCAAGTGCTTGTATGGGTTCTCACTTTCTAAGCAATAGATGGCGGGAAGGATCCCAAGAAGACCTGGAGGTATATAGAAGTGCTCCTCTAGCATTTGATCAACTCTGCTAGAAATTGGCAATTGGTAGTTGCTAGGCATGAAGTATTCTTGAAGTGTCTTGCGAGGTGCATTTTGGTCTTCCATCTCATATTCCCCTAGTGTCTTGTCACATGCACAATGAAAAACCAAACAAAAGAGAACAAGTTAGCAAACCAATATGCACAAAGAATATAAAGAATAAAGAATAAATAATACCAATGATGAGGGAAGTACGAAAAGATCAAATAAAAACTAACTAGCTAGGTTGAGCACCTTTCTCCCTAGAAATGGTGCCAGAAAGATTGGTGTGTCCCACCGAATGTGCACACACTAATCAATTGGATTTGACTAGATGCGCCCCACGAGCTCGAAACACATGGAGTATCTTTCAAATTTTATAATGAACCTACACATATAGACTCACATAAATGAAAATACTACACCCGCAAGAGCATGGGGTCGTGTCGTAGTATAGGTGGGAAGCAAGTATAGGGTTGATGCACAGGGAGAAAAGGGGGCACTAGACCTAGGTTAGTTTTGGGGATAGGTTCCTACTATGGAGTCTAGGGTTTAAGGGTTTGATAGTTGATTTTTGATTACACTAATGATGAACAAGCAAGAAAATGAAGGAAAGCAAACAAAGATCAAAACCTAAGTTAACCCTAGGTAGTTAATTCTAAGGAACAAGAAAAGACAACACAAGTAGGGAAAAGAGCAAGCTATAGTAAGTCAATCAAGAAGAGATCTACACTACACTAAGCTAGCAAATAAGGAAAAAGTGAAATTAAAGACCTAAGATGGAAAGAAAAAAGCAAGAACAAGGAAAGAATCTAACTAAGCGAGTAAAGAGATAACTAAATAAGACTAGCTAAGCATGAAGGAAATTAAGGTTTTAATGGAATAAAGGGAAATGTGGGTTGTTTGGGGGATACACTTATCCATTAGGTTGGGGGTGATGACATGTGAACATTATGCTTTCATTTAGATTACAAACCAAACAACGAGTTAGAGGCTAATGAATTACCCTAAACTACTAACTAGCCATGGAGAGGTTAGGTTGTGTATAGGGGAGCTTGTCCCTAACACCTCCTACTACCCTTACAAGGACCAATTGGGTTAGAGTTTTGTGTAAATCAACTAGAGTCTAAACAACACTAGGTTTCAAGGTTAGAGGATTTTAGGATAATTATGGGTTGAGGGTAGTGATGGGAGTGGAAGTGAGGTTTTATGCCTCACATCACCCACATTCTAGCCTTGAGATAGCTTCATGCTAAGAACACTAAATTCATCTAAACTAGCTACTTATATTTCTCAAATACGGTTAGGGGAATTGATTATCATGTAGGAAGATGGGTAGCTAGCTAGGGATCCATGAATTGGACCTAGGATCAAATCCTGAAATTCACCCATATAAGCAATTTCACTAAATTCCTAGATGATTTCAAGAACAAACCATAAAGAAATTCATGAAGAATGAGATAGAAATAGAACATAGTCATTAGAAAACGAAATTACTATGTTTACATATCATTTCCCCCCCAACATGGTATCAAAGTAACATTTTTGGCCCCAAACAACCCATCCATGTGGCCTATCTACTCATAGAAATGGAAAATACAAAAAGAGAAGAGAAAGAGGGAGAAATAGCCATGGAGCTCGGTGTGTATGGAGTGATCTTCCTCTCTATCTACTACAAGGACATCCTCCTCCTTCCTCCAAGGTGCAAGGGCATAGAATGATGGTGGAATAGGGTCAAAATACTAGGAAACTAGGGTTTTGATGGTGGAAATGGTGAAATGAAGGTGGACTGGTGATGGAATGGCTAAGGGGAAAAAATGGGGAGCTAAGAGGGGGTAGAAGGTAGATAACCTCTTACCCCAGCCGCCACCTAGGTATATATAGGTGGTGGGGAAGTACTAGGTCAAGTGGGAGGTAAAATAGGAAATTTAGTGGAAGAATTGTATGTGGCACGACCTTGCTAGGTAGCATGGCTGTGGTGGGTAGGGATGAGAATGGTCATGGTGGAGTGGAACGACCATGGTGAAAAATGGTGCAAAATCACAATTAGTTTGGTGTTTTTGAACTAAAGGTGGCATGATTGTGGTGCTCACCATGATCATGGCGAGGTAAGGGCAGCACAATCGTGGTGGCTTGGAGGAGTGATGCCTGTTCTCTGAGGAATGACCACACTAAATGAGATGCTACACGGCCGTGCAAGGTGGCACAACCATTCTAGATCTTAGTGGCACGAACATTCTATGTGGCATGACTGTGGTGATTTCTGCAATACTTCAAGCTTGACTATGTTGGTTTTGAGTGAGCTAGCACATTCGTTCTATGGTGCCACAACCATGTTGGTCTCTATATCAACACTTTGAGCGTGTATTTGGTTCATTCTTGGACATCCTTGCTTCAATAAATCCTTTGTCACTAGGGGTAGGTTGAGGGATCTTTGAACTTCACTTTGGGCCTATCTAAGGGTATAGAAACCCTAGGGTCACTCGTTCTCTCTTTTCCATCCTAGCCTAGTCCAAATACCTGAAAAATATGCAAATAATGTCCATAATTACATTGTACACAAATATGCATATTAGGGGAACAACATGTAATCTAACATGTATAGATGTGATTGAAATACAATATGACACAAGATGGAGTCCCAGAATAGGGTTGCATCGTTGCCCTATCTCTCTCTCACTCTCTATTTACAATATGAATATATGACCATATATATATTTATATATATATATACACACACACACACACACACACACATATATATATCAGTGTGTGTGTGTGTGCGTGTGTGTATGCATATATGCAAGTATATATGTATTATATAAATATATATGTATATATATGTATGTATGTATGTATATAAATGTATTTGTTTTAATGTATAATAGATACTTCGTCACTGACAAAAAATTTTGTAACTCACAAAATAATCATACCCTAAATGTTGAATTATGAGTTACAACCTATATCTAATATCTAGATGATTTTATTGAAGTGTACAAGATATATATTTATTGATTTCCCCTTTTTCAACAAGGATTGCCAAATCCAAGCTTCTATAAGAATGTGTGGTTCCTTTGGATTCATAGAATAAAAATTAATAGTTTTTGTATAAAGTATGTAGGAGGAATATATTTAATTGTTTCTTAGAATCATGCCTCACCTTTCTCATAGTATTAGTTGGTGTTAAGTTGTTGAATAAAAAGGGGGTCTCTTTTTTATACTTTTGAAAATGTAGTGACAATGTGTTTATAGAAAGTCATAATGGTAAAACATTGCCTTCTCACTTTTGGATCTTCCTTGTACTCCTAGGAAGAGAGAAGAAAGGAAAAGAGAAAGTAGGTTATAGGGGTGTATCTATGTGTGTGTGTCTATATATATATATATATATATATATATATATATATATATATATATATATATATATATATATATATATATATATATATATATATACAGAGAGAGAGAGAGAGTCAGGGTAGTGTACACTTGAGTGTACCAGAGGCACCGTACACCTCAGTCATTTTTGAAGATGTAGTAACTTTTTGAAAAATCTAAACCATTGATCTTCTTAATTATCTTAAGAACATACTATATAATAAATTTTAGCTCATTTGGACACTTATAGGTCGTGCATCTAAAAGAGGCAAAAATCATGCATTTCAAATTAGTTTTGTGTGTCGATTTTGTTGTCCTTAGATGAGTGACTTACACTCATCCCAATGAGTTCAAATTTTGTATGTGGCCTATTATTATTGTAACCATGAAGACCAATGGATTAGATATTGGAAAAAGATGGTCTAGATAGGAAAACACCATTGGGGTGTACGTCATGATCTGTACACTCGAGTGTATTCTAGCATGACTATATATATATATATATATATATATATATATATATATATATATATATATATATATATGAAAGATCAACACAAAAACCAACCTAGCCTTCTTTCCCTCTCCCTGCAATACCTCTCATCAGATCACCTTCTTCCCCTTCACCTTCCTCTTCCTTTTTGTATGCAACCTATAATTTGCCAATGGTGGTAGTGAAACTCCCCACTATGAAGATGAACTCCATCACCAAGTCCAACCATATCACTCATTTCTCTCAGTCTGACCAAGAAATAACCATGAACAAACCTTGATAGGAGATTGGTCATGGTTTGGAGGCCTAGACTTCCTTGGAAGTTATGAGTTCTAGGGTAGATAGAGTTCCTCAGTAGCTTCTTCTAGCCCAAGGTTTCATTGCAGCACAGACATTGCACGAACCATGGAGCCAAGGAGTTGTTCACTGGCCAGAACTAGATGGGAAAGCAAGTTGGTGTCATGGTGGTGTGAGTGCAAGAGAGTGAGAGAGAGACAAGAGGTCAGGTCATGATGGGTCATTTCCTCCTTGATCCTCCTCATAGATCCTGTCACAAGAGGAAGGTAGGATTTGCAGAACTAGATTCTGGTGTGTGAATAGGGAGCCAGTGGCTGGAGACCATCATCCATCTATTGAGAAGCGTCGATGGTCGTTAAGGCAGATAGCACCCCTAAAGCTATTGGATCGGGAAACCTAGGCGGCTAGCACCCTCATCCACTAGAGTCTAGGTTCCAGATGTGGCGGTGATGGATGTGCCAGAGGTGGCCCAGATGCGGCTGCTTCAACACTGCATTCGCATAAAATAGGGTACTCATACGTGGACAAGGGCATGTGCGGGAGCCGAGCCAAGAGTCGGGTCAGCCCTGGATAGGTCATCTCATGCTCATCCCTGTGTCTAGACCGTGCCCCACTTATACAACTGGTAAGAGGGTCCCTAGTGGTGTGGCCCAATAAGAGGCTACCACGTCAACCATGTAGAAAGGTATTTTACTTTTTATGATGTTTATCTTCAAAAAATCATAGAGGTTGCTAGGATTATCCAAATATAAGAAAATTATATATCAAATTAACCGAAAAAGCTTACAGAATCCAAATATGAAACTATCAATGCCTAATTATGCTTATTGTTAACTCATGCATAAAATGCTAGAACTAATTATTAATGTATCAAATACATTAAATATGCTTATTTGGATATATAACCTTATCTTGTCGAATATGATGGAAATACAAAATGATGATGATAATAATTACAATAACGAATTGGGGTTTCTAATATAATCATCAAAATGCATAGTTAATATTTTGAAACCAAAGATCATAACTTGACATGATATTAATGCAACAAATTAAATCTAGGAATTCATAATAAAATAGTATATTATTTATCAAATAATTAAGGTTCGCATAATATTTAATATGAGTTTATAAATTTAATGGATCATGGTGCATTTGAAATAGAGTTTGTAGCCTTATTCCTGATCTAAATCAGAGACAATCCTAAAATCTAGATTAGGACCTAAGTAGGATTTAATCTGAACAATATGATGGTGACACTTTAGGACATACATATATGCGGATTAAATGTTGTTTGTTGGATCCATATTCACTTGCTTGATTGGATGATATGCTTAAAATACTTGAAGTATGATTGCATGGTATGCACAGTTCTACATTGAGGTATGTTGTTATATTTATTAATACTTGCATTATCGATTGTCAATGTTTGTCGAGAATTACTCAAGGATTTATAAAATAAATTATTTGATGTTTATTTACATTATGTTCAATTATAATGTCACTATGAGTATCATATAAAGTAAGATATCATATTCTAAACTCTAGGATGACATGCTTGGAGGAGTGATGCACATGATCCCTGGAAGGGATAGTGATTACACCCAAGATAGTATATCAAGTATGTGTTATAATATCTAATGAAAAAACCATTTTTTATTTGCAAGTAATTGACTGATTATATGTATTTATGTTACTTGGACATATATGAAGATATCAAGACATGATGAACCAGATTAAATCAAATGAAGAAATAAAGCTATGTAAGGGAGGATTAGTTAGATACTTCTGCTCGTATGTATCAGTCCATGTTAAAAATTAATATAACTCTTTAGAGGATCTTCAATATATATCTTGTCACAATATGTGTGAATCAATGGAATTTTTTTGATATCATTTGTTATTTATTAAATCTGGATCTCGGGAATTTTAGGTAATGACTCTTAAATTTTAAAGTCATTTCTTAACTGGGGAGTGCTGAAAAGTGAAGCCCAAGATAACATTTATCATTATCCTCTCATGCTGACTATTATTATTGGCATTACCTCTCCATTATCCTTTTTAATAGATTATCCTTATCCTTTCGTATTATATTTTGTGGGTTGACATAACTTTTTGAGATTTTATTATCAAATATTATGGGAGTACTGTAAATAAGACATAGTATCATATGATACAGTGTGTCAATGTGTGGTAACTTTGGGTGTAGCAATGTGGGACAATATTGTGCGCCAACATTATGGGCCAAAAGGGGAAGCCAAAAAGATAGATAAAAGGAGAGAGAATGGGAGTTGGTTAAGGAATTCTATTGTGGACACGAGATTGTGAGAGAGCTTGCGATCTTTATAATCTTGTGAAGGTTTTTGCTTAGTAAAATGTGTGTTCTTCTTTGTAAATTTTATTCTCATTAGTTATTGTATGGTATTTAACCTTATTGAGGTGGGACTGTTATTTTTGTTGTTCATGCTTGGGTTGTATCATGTATAAGCAGTTTTTCTTAGGCTTGAACGATTCGGCAACATTAGACAATTCTTCAAGTGGTATTAGAGCAAGACTCATGCGAGACGATCAAAAGCATGAGAGACACATAAAAATATGATAATATCGACAACTACCATTAGAGTCCATCAGGTAGAAAATCTTGATGGCAATGTTATTATAGAATCATGAGGGTGTGAATTCATTGGTTGTGAAATATCAATAAAAGTTGGAATCATGCTACTTACTTGCAAGGGACTAGTGGCCATGGAAGCTACCTGGTTCTATCGACTGGTTGGATTTTTTCTAACTAAAAGAGGAGCGACTAATGAGAGGTCCATCAACAGGGGATCCATAAATGAAGCAGTAGCATGAGTGGTGGGAGTCATGAACCTCAATAGTGCTACGTGTATTTAACTCTCAGGGTATTCTGGTGCGGGAGTCCAAAATCAGCTACAAATTTTAACAAGTGTAGAGGCAAAGCTGCCAACTGGTGGAATGAGTAAGACATGGTAGGACGAACCACCCAGTCCTATCAAACAAGCATAGATCAAAGAAAGCACAACTCCATGGCAAGGGGGTCAAAGGTGCGAAGGATGTAGTTCTTGCAACTGGAGGTGGAGGGTTTTTAAAATTGTACAACACGAGGAGCTCTCACATTAAGAGTCCGGGCAACCATGTCCAGATAAGCACTCCATACAGGCGTGTATGGTGATACGCTTCTGGAAACGGAAGCAGTTTCTAAGGGCGGAAGCATAGAAGAAAAAGAGAGTGAATTCTACAGGAGAAGTAATTACACTTCAGCTGATAAGATTCAAGGTGGAGATCATTGAGATATATTTATTATTCTATTACTTAGGATATTAGATATTGTCTAACTATATTGGAAAAGTCTAAAATTAGACAGACTTGGAGTCTAAGATAATGTTTAGTATTATCATTTTCCCCTGTTTATTAATTATTGACATTATCTCTCAATTATCTTTTTAAGAGATTAACCCTATCCTCTCGTACAGTCTTTTGTAGGTTGGTATTACTTTTTGGGACTTTCTTATCGAGTACTATGGGAGTATTACAGATAAGAAATAGTGTCATATGATCCGGTGTTCTAATGTGTGGGTTCCAAAATGTGATAATTTTGGATTAGCCAACGTGGGACAATATTGTGTGCCAACATTGATGTCAAAAGAGGAAGCCAAAAAGATAGCCGATAGGGGAGAGAATGGGAGTGGGCTAAAAAATTCTATTTTTGACACGAGATTGTGAGAGAAAAACAATCTTTGTAGTCTTGTGAAGAATTTTGCTAAATAGAATTTGCAATCTTCTTTCTCATTGGTTATTGATTGGTGTTTGACTGTGTAGATGGACTATTATTATTTTTGTTGTGCATGCTTGGACATTATCTCACATAAGGAATTTTTTGTAAATTTCTGCAACATTAAACGATTCTTCGAACACATAATGTGATGACTTATGGATGTTTTTACTAATATTTATTCCAAGTACTGTATAGAGTTGCTCATTATTAAATGGAATCGAATTCCCGATTTTGTACATTTAGAAGAAATAGACCTCCAACCGTTTCAGTTTGGAAATTTCTGTCTGAACTCAGATGGTTGATAGATCTTAAATTAATCATAACAACTTTTTGACATCTACGGAAAATGTATATAATGTAACAATATATTGTTGCACCTTCACTTCAGTATTAATAGAGCATTAACCGCATTAGACTACTTCCACTAAACCAGAAATTATTTTGCTTATGGAACGTATGACGGTTTTGACCCAAAACTGATATGGACCACTTGTAATATCCTCAAAAATATCTCAAATCTTCGGCAGATGATACACGGTGCAACGTCTAAAGCCTGTATGCCTCTGTTAGTATTCTTGAATAAATAACTTGTTGCAATGCCAGGAACCCCAACTTGCGAGCAGCTTGGAGAGGGGAATAACGGGGAAATGAAGGTAGAGGAATACAGTTGACGCGTCGGTAACTTTAATTTAAATTTTAAAGAGAACTGATTTTGCGAATGAGGACGACGAACGGAAGACTTGTATATCCCGCGTACAAATTCCATTTCCTGATGAATCCAACGATATCACATTTTCGCAATCGCATGGCCATTGACGCAAGCAGGCCGGTGACTTGGACTCCTTCAACCACCCGGTGACTAGACTTTTATAGTTTCACGCTGCCAATCCATTTATTTGCCTCATCAAGACAGGTAAGACGTGCTCAGGCATCAGTCCAGCTCAACCTTGGGAGGCCATGAACAGGGAAGACGGAGAAGCCGTTTCCGGCTTGCTCCTGGGCGCCGGCGGCAACCGTGTGAATGTAAGCAGGTATTTTCCTGATGACCTGCCGTTCAAGGTTGACCAGCTGCTAGAGGCTGAGATATGGGAGAAGATAATCAGATACTCACGTGGACAACCAAAAACAGAGACGGAGAGCTCCGGAGGATCCTCGTCCTCTTTGACAAGGTATATTATTATCGTGATTCCAAAAATGGGTGGGGCGGGGGATCTGAGTACCTTTATTACGATTTGTAGTTTAACTCAATTTATCTAATGCTGTGTCACTGTATTTCATCTTAATCTTTCTGTATACATCTGTTTTATTGATTTACTACGTATGAATTGGATTCAGTTTACTTAATTTTCACCCATATTGCTTTAACTAACGAAGTTAGATACATACTGTACTTCTGCTAACATAGAGACACGAGATTGTTATTGATCGTACAAATCACAAAAGAAATATCTTTTGATGCTTCTCATGTTATCGGATGACTGATACAATCACCCCCTATGTAAGTATCTGCATTTATGGAAAAGATCATTATGTTTCCCTCTGTACATGAGAAGAACAGGATACTATAGCTAACCTTGTGGTTTTATATTCGCAAAGAAAAAATTTCAGAAAAGAGGAAAGATATATATGAGGAGAGAACAGAAATCACATGATCATCGTTTGTTTGTCCATATCAAGTTTCATTAATATATGTATGTATATGTACATGTTAAAATGACAATTCTGCATAAATTTATTAGCTTGTCACTAGAGGCGGTAATGGATAGCCAAGCCTATCGGCCACTACTTGTCCCTTACATTACCCAATTAAGGAGCATACTGATTTTACTAAACTAATCAAAAGGTTATGTGTTCTAACCTTACAGTTAAGTTCAGAAAGGCATGTACAGTATTGTTAGAGACCAACTGGAAGTCTGAAGCAAGAAACCCGTTGAGTAGGGGAAATAAGATACATATATTAGGACTTGATAAAAATTGCATATATGTCTTAATAAAAAAGGGACAGTTTTAAACAACCATACGCATGGAATGAGGAAATCCAGAAAATCATCATCATTTTCATCAGTTAAGTCCCAGTACCAACTATGTTAGGGACGGCAGCATGGATTCTTCTTTTCCAATCAGCTCTGTGATGGGTCAATTTTTTGTCAAGATGTCTCTCTTTACAATCTCTTTCCATGTTAATTTAGACCAGTTTTGTGACGACTTCAATTCCTATATACTTTTCATGATGACATTCCTTAGACATGTGTGAACTCATATCTATAAGATGTCAAGAGGAAAACAAAAAGGGATTGTGGCTGTCAACTAGTATATAAAGAAACCGGATCGTTGTTCACAAGCATCATTTAAGTAGCCACACTAACCATCATTCATAAAGATAAAATGTCATAATACATTATTCACTAGAAGAGGAAACGAGTTCTTAAAGAAATAAAATACATATGACATAGACATCCTACACATCATCTAAACGAAAGAAAACAACTAACCAAACAGAAATAGAGATGAGGGCAGCCATGTAGCTAATCATCCTCCATGAACTTTATTTAATATCTTCAGGTACTTTGAAATGCAATACTTGTTCCTTGTACCTAGAAAATACGAGAAATAATCGAATCAATAAAGTTGTGTACGTGGTAAAAGTACTTATATAGTAACTTGCATAATGAAAAACTTGAGAAAGAAAGATTAGAAAACATTAAATTGGAGTAGAAAATTAGGTAAATATTTCTTTTATACATGTCTTTAGATGCAGTTTTACTACTAAGTGTGTCAACACCTTAATTTACATACATGTTGGGCCCTTCCACACCCCTAGGGATATGGGGATCCCCACCCCTTGGAATATGGGATTATGCTCGACATTAGTATTTAGAAGAGTAGGGAATTACTATCTTACTTCAGTAGCTACAACTCATCTTAATCTTTTATGTTCTTTTATCTTTGGTGAAGCATATAATACTAGTATTTATCAAAGAATTTATATACAAATACAAGAATCTAAGGTACATCATATCATTATACATCTATGAAAACTAGTCTTATACTTAATAAAACCCACATACCTGTTATTATTAGATATGAAATCCAGGAGTCCAGAGAAACAGTAAAACGATCACCCTGAAAAGAAATCAAGGGTGTATGTCACTATGAGTCCATATGACCCAAGACTAAGATTTGGTCTTTAATCGGGGTTACTTTCACCTTATTATGATTAGATGAAGGATTATCTATGGACTTCTATCTTGTTTTGGAGTCATTAGATCATATCTCAAAATTAGGGTTTCATCATCTATTTAATGATACCCATAACTATTTAAGAAAGGAACATTCATTATTAGGGTTTCTATAGAGGTGAGATCATTACAGGTTTCCCTTTAGGATTCTTATGATCCAATGTGATCAGATTTGGATCTAGGGTTTGAGGAGTCGTACATGATCATAGGAAGTCATTACTTAATTAGGGTTTGGCAAATAAAGTCATGAAAGTCCATATATGTAGATAGAGAAATACAAATTAGGATTTTCTATGATCTTGAGTTAACTATCCATACATGATTAAGGTTTCGAGATATGTGAGGGAAAGGGACCCTATTAGGGTTTGGGTGTCACAAAAGATCAGGTTGCATCAAATAATAATCATTATTACATATTAAATGACATATATATATATATATATATATATATATATATATATAACTATTAGGCTATAGACTATCATTTTTGGAAAAGAGTAATGAATCAGGTTACGAAAGTGATTTCGTTCGATCCCTTGTATTTTTCTGATGAATTTGATACATAGTATTGCTATTTTTTATAATCTTAGCATTTTCTAGGATTTTTTCTAAGATAAAAGTGTTTCTATAATTAAAATAAAAAAGAGTCAAAAGTTAATACCTTGATCAACGGTCGGATCCAACTGGATCAACGGCCAAGATTGATTAGGTCTTCATGAGCTAAGGGTGGCTTGACTGTTGACCCGCGACTTCCTTTGTTGGCATGTCGGTCACTGATTGGGCCACCTCAGACACGTGTGGCCTCCTCACTCCCCTCTCTCCTCTGTTGTCTCACGGTCTGCAGCTGAGATGGTAGCTCGGGGTTGGTCCACCTAGGTCCACGTTGGCATCACATTCCCACCTACCTCTCCTCTAGTTTCTTTGCTCTAGAAACCTAGAGCATAACCTGGAAAGAGTCCCACTCATAAGGTTCTGCTTTGGCAAGGATGTGAAGGTGCAGACACCTTCGCAAGGTTGTTTCGTACCCATGCATCAGGGTCCCACACCACGGCTCCCTGTGGTGCTCCTAGCCACCGTGAGGGTGGGGAAGGTCACCGGTGGAGAGGGGGTATGGGAAAAGAGAAGCAAGAATGGCCAGGGAGGATGCTGTGTAGGTTAGTTGGGGCTCCCTCATTGTGAAGGTGGTGACCGATTGCAAGGTAGCAGGGTCATTTGCCATCGTGGAGATCAAGGAGTAGCTGTTGGTTGCAATAATGGGTAGGAGTGGTTAGGGATAGATTGTGATTAATAGGAGGTAGGAAATAAATAAAGTAAGGGTGGTGGAGGTTTTGGAGGTCTTAAATTGGTGTGAGGAAGCTAGAGTGAAGAAGCCCCACTTGGGGGTCACCGCCAGGTGGGGAGTGCGAGAAGTTGGGAGTTGGTTCTCCCCTGATCCGAGGTAAGGAGTGATGTGTGATTCGTCAATGGGCTCATGCCGATGAGGGAGGGAGCGATATCCCATCAGTTTTATGAGATGGTTGCTGGGTTAGGCACATGGGAAAAAGATTTGGTCACTGGTCTGTTTGTGGCTGATTCGGATAAGGCAGGAGGTAGATGATGAAGCCTCCATCGTCGGATCCCCCTTGATCCGCGATTGGCTTGAGCGAATGGCCACAATCTTCTATTCCATTAAGTTCTACACCTAGGTTGATAAAGTACGTGTGCGTGACATTATTTGTCACAAAATTAATCAAATCACCCCAAACTTAGGTCATAGGGTTACATAAAAGATATTGTGTATATTAATTTCAAAAGTTTATATCTCCCAAATGATATATCCAATTAGAATTAAATTTTAAAGGAAGCTTCATGACGTCAATATATAACTATGGCATAAAATTGGGTTCTAAATTCGAAAGTTGACTACATAAATTGACTATGTATCATAATACATATAATTCACCTTAATGTGAAATTAGGGTTTGTATTATCATGAAATTTGGTGAAGTCTTTTGGTCTAAGAAGTGAGGGAGATGATTGAGGGTACATTTGTAACTAAATTTTATCAAACAAAAGTAAGAGACATAAAA
The DNA here is from genome assembly GCA_963693085.1 of Alisma plantago-aquatica. Classification (NCBI taxonomy): domain Eukaryota; kingdom Viridiplantae; phylum Streptophyta; class Magnoliopsida; order Alismatales; family Alismataceae; genus Alisma; species Alisma plantago-aquatica. The sequence goes on along the minus strand of OY856412.1, from coordinate 97,719,166 downwards.
TGATATAAAAACTCACTCTATTACATTGTCCACTCCTTTCTAAGAATTTTGTCCTCAAAATTCAAACAACATGGAAGAGATGTCGATATTTCTTCTTGATCTCAGACTTGAGCTCCTAGGTGGCATCAGACTAATCATGGTGGATCTAGAGAACGTTCACCGTATCTATGCACCGATTAGTGCAAGTCTCCTTCGTCTTGGAATCAATAATTATGATCGGGGATTCAACATAAGATAGATCATCTTTTAGCTCTAGAGGCTCATGATTCAGAATGTGACTGTGGTCTTTGATGTAGGGATTTAGATTAGATACATGATAGACATTGTGCATGGAACTATATTGAGGTGGAAAAGGAAGATGATAAGCACATTCACCAACCCTTTCTAGGATCTCAAAGTGTAATGACCCATTTTCAAATTAGTCATTTAATTAGGGTTTACTTGGATGATTGTATGCTTCACTAAATTGATCATTGTTTAAAGCTTTATTAATGATGGTAGTTAAGTTTTGATGTTTTAAATATAATGAGAAGTTTTAATCATACTTTGATCCACATAATTAGGGTTAACATTTGGAAACCCAAATCGGCCCAAATTAGGGTTTTGATGACATATGAATACAAAATTTGATAAGTATAGTGTCTTACTAAATGATTTTTAGTATTTTATGTGTAACTCTAATTTAATTAAAATTTGGATATGATATGTATATATAAAATTTGAGAACTATTGAAAAATATCATAATATTTGAAGAATGTTCTAACCTATTTGTTGATCGAGTTTCAAACTCGACCGACCATATTTTCATATTGAAATAGGAATGTGATAATTGAATTTTATCCTTTTATTGGTATATCCAATTGATCTCAAAATTTAATTGTATTTGGGAAACTCAATTATAGACATAATTTTAAATTTGAGTAATTTTTGGATGATTTTTGATCTCTACAAAGAGGGGTTTCAGTCGAGTTATGTGAAGGACAAACTCGACCGACCATGCTACAAACTGCAATATAGTAGTGTAGTATTTGATTTTTAGTTATTTATTGGTAACTCCAAATGACCTAAAATTATTAATTTTTCTTAAAAACTCAATCTCAGAAATTGTTTTAAAGTTTCATAATTTTTGGATGATTTTTGAGTTCTGAAAAGTGTGGTGTCGGTCGAGTTTATAATTGAGCCGACCAACCAGTCTGAGCAAAATAAAAATACATTGAAGGGCTTGTTTGCAATTGTTGTAAGCACCTCAATTTGACTGAGCTAACACACAAGGAGCTCTCATAACTCGTCATTACTGTCAAAGAAACAAAATTCTAGAGAAAGAGGAGAGCTAGGGTTTTTAGAAGAGAAAGTGGTGGAGATGTTGACCTAGGGTTTCTCTATCCAAGATATTATGAAATCAAGTAAGTTTAGCTTCTTTGCATTGAATTTCATGGTGAATCTTCTCTCACATGTAATGATTCAATTCCTCCTCTGATTTGATTTGATATAACATCAAATCTCCCCCTTTTCTCACTCTTTCTCTTCTAATCCCCATTTCTAGGGTTTCCTAGTTGAGAGGAGAAAGAATTGGATTCATTTGCTAAAGTTTGATTGGGTTTCCAAAACTTCATAGGTTGACCTACGTTTTAAGGTGCTTGGCACCTGAGATGAGTGTTTTTCTCCCTCCTAAGCTTTGTATTCATGTTGAAAGCCTAATTCTATCCGGCTAAAACAATCAGAAACCTTGTTTGTATATGTATGTGATTGGATTTGATTTGGGAAAGATATTGGGAGATCCAATTCTATTGATTTTAATTATTTCTCATTGATTGGAACTTGATTAGTTCCTGATATATTGATTGAGAATCCATGGGTACTCTTATGGGTAGATGACTATGCTATTCATGTGAATTTTTCTTAAAAATCAGCCCAATGGCCGATATGGTTGGAATTGAATTGACATGCATAAAATCATATTTCAATTGTACTAGATTGTATTATACAAGTGTATTGTAGAATGTTAATGGAATTGAATGACCACATATCATGATTAGGATTTGTGTTGAGGAAGTGAATCAAATGAGTCAATTAATCAATGTATACTTATGATTGATGCATGAAATGTGTGAAAATGGTAACTAGGGTTTCCATGTTTGTGAATAACACTAATGAATCATTGAGTCATGATTGAATTACTGAATGATATGATTCTTATGATATGTTGAACTAAGGAATGACTTCTTGAAAACTCGAGAAGTTTATTATTAATACAATTATGAGTTATAAAGCTAGAAATTGTATATGATGTTGTAAATGTGATCAAATGCTGAAATTGAAAGTATTAATACTTCAATTGAATATGATGAGTCTTACTAATATCATCTAAGTCTAATGCATTTGTTTTAGTATAACAAATAATGATCATTGTTGATTATGAGAATGAAATTAGAAGTCAATGACATGGTACACTTATCTAAATATAAGAAATGATATGAAGAAAAAATGTATTGATGGTGATGGCAAGTTAAAGATGAAACTAATAAAGTTATTATGATGAAGTCTTCAATCCTTTGTTTTAATTACATGTGGCTTAAGCCAAATTGAACGAAACATACTAAAACTAGACTTTGATGGATATCATTGCAAAGAGAAGTATTGTATATCAAGTGAGTTAAAAATGATTGGTTCCAGTAATTTAATGAACATGACATGAGAGAAGTTGAGATTAATGAAAATGAATTGAAGGAAAAAGATGAGAATTAGTAGATGAATTTAAGAAACAAATCTAACCCTAAAATGTTGAGCTAGATGGTGCTAATGAATAACAATCTCTAATGAGGGATTACAGAATGTACATAATTGTAGTTTAATTCAATTAAAAGATGAGGTTCAATCATTTGAATTGATTTACAAGAATGTGTTCTTGTTTTGTGATTGTTTGATAGAATACTTGTACTATAAGAATGAACTATTTTAATGGAATTCAAATGATAATCAACATGTGTTGATTAGTAACCCCATATGAAGAATGTGAAATAAAAGAATAAGAGAACTAAGTCTGTTATGCATGTATATGTATGAAATTTATTGGAATCTATTCAGATTGGATGGAACAAGCATATGTTTTATGATAAATATATTCAGAGTATGAGGAATGATACATGATATCTATATGATTTTACTATTTCTAGTTCTAATGCCTCTACTAATATTTATTCAGAACTGCAATATACAATGAACTAATAAGATTTATGTTGAAATTGAATTTAATATGCACTCTTTACATTGAGAAACCCTGATAAGAGTAAATGTTGCATAATGAGATTATGTCTAGGGTTGAAATCCCACTGGTGATGATAAAACCCTGATGGGGTAAATGATGGACAATAAGATTATGTCTCGGGCTGAAGGCCCACTATTGATGATTGCTATGAGATGAAGTAGAAGATAGAAATAATCATATGTGTTGTAATATACATATTTATTGTGTTTCTTGATTTGATCATTGTCCTTATTGATAAACTTGATCTATTTCATGTTTTTCTAGTTATGTGAGAATACACAGATATGATATATGATGTTTTGAATTCTTTTAAGATGAGTAAATGACATTAATAATAAGTGAAATGGTGGAACATCTAGTTAGGTTCCCTGAACACTGTGAGTTTCCCCCGAGGACCACACTGGGGAAACAAAATGGATCTCCTTGTAGTAATTGATGAATTATGAGAAGGATTTCCAGAGTGTAGATCGAAACCTTAAAGGTTAAACCACCAAGATTTAGGAGTGAGTCATCTGGAGTGGCTCTGGCCCTAATTTCTTGCTATGAAAGTCTATGTCCAGATGGAATAGACTCTGATGAAATAAAATATGTGAAATGTGAAATGAAAAATATGTGAAATATTGTGATATGTGATATAATGTTTTGATGGTTCCTATCTCGTGTACCCGAGATGAGGACATGAGCCTCTTTAGGCAACCCGGAGGTCTCCAGGGTTTGTTATTTATATTTTAAGGTGGTCGGCTAAACCCTAAGATAGTGACGGTGAGTCATTGACATGAGAATCATGCATGGAAACTTCTACTTGGTGAGGTACAAGCCAATTAGTTTCAGGGAAAATGAATCAAAGATGATAAGCTGTGTAGAACATGATTTGAATGGTTGTTACATTCCTTGTAATGCTACTTGATGATTTGTCATTGTTAATTATGTTTCTTATTGTGGAAAGCGATCATGTTGCTATGGAGATTTTCTATTTCATATTATGATATGTCATGTTGACAAGTTATAAATGATGGGATTTATATCTATTCTGAATTTGAGTTGGATTGCTTGCTATTTGATAGTATTGTTTGGTAGATATGTATTATGTGTACTTCAGCTTCAGGACTGCAGGATGTGTTCCTGGTCCGGTAGGTGGAGTGTCACAAAGATAATGTTATTGTTATGTATTGATTCAAATGCTTAGAATGTGGCTTATTTTTCATGCAGTAGGGTTCTTAATCTAAACTAATAAGTATCTACTGATTTGTTCATAGACACACTCTAAAAGATGTTTCAAAGTTGTAGTTGGCTTAAGTGATTACCTTATTTGTTGGATTAGATTACCATCATAAGTTAGATATGACTTATAATAGAAATATTTGCTAGAATTTTTCAATATCTGCATGTTTCTGTTAAGTTTATTATACTTAATCTGGTGCTGATGCATGTACCTAGCTTGAGTGGGAGGTATCCACTTACTGGGGCTCTATATGAGTCTCATTAGGTTGTTTCAAATGTTTTTAGGTATAATTCTATCCAACGGAGAGGTCGTGACAAAGAAGATGTAAATAGCATAGTATGGATAGATGAGAATGTCCTTGTACTCTCTCTTTCCCGGTATGGGTTGTATTGTTTAATCACCTGTGTCGAGAATTCATTGGTTCATTCCATAATCTGGGTTTAGGTTTGGGATTATCTCTAATGGTTGGTATTTATGCTGATCAAAAGAGTGGGTCCCAACATAAAGGGTCCCACATAGCGAGAACTGAGATTTCCTTTGTTCTTTGCCAAACCTCAGATATGTCTGATCTTTAGTAAAACATGATCACCTTCCTTGAACTAACATTCCTGCCAGTGAACATCTGCATAAGATTTTAGCCTATCTTGTGCCTACTTCACTCTTTGCCTAATCAGTGCAACTTTGTTTGTATACAGCTGGATCTCCTCATATTTCATCAAGGTGTGTTCCCCAATGTCATCCCAGTGTAGCGGAGATCTATAGGGTCAACCATCAAGATCTTCATAGGGAGGAATCCAGATATTCGCCCAGTAGCTATTAGTATATGCAAACTCAGTTATATGAAGATAATGATCCCACAAGCCTTCCCAATCAAGAACACAAGCTCACAAGTGATCCTATGGAATTTGTACTGTGCGTTCTGACTGCCCGTCTGTCTGCGGATGATATGTTTACTGAAGTTCAACTTGGTTCCCAATTCCTCTTGAACCTTCTTCTACATCTTTGAAATGAATTTTAGGTCCCTATCTGAGACAATGGGTGTTGGAACTCCATGCAGATGTACTATCTCCCATATATAGAGATTGGTCAGCTCAGATACTTTGATAGTAGTCTTCACATGGAGAAAGTGAGCTAACTTCATGAGACGATCCACTATAATCCATGCAACATCATATCCATTTTTGGTCCTGGGTAGCTCCACCACGAAATCCATAGTGATGTGTTCCCATTTCCATTCTAAGATTTCCAAGGGTTGTAGTAAACCATCCAGTCTCTGGTGCTCTACCTTGATTCGCTGGCATGTCAGACATCTGGACACAAACTCAGCAACATCACACTTCATGCCCCTCCACAAGAACTGACGTGGTAGGTCTTTATACATCTTAGTTGGGCCAGGATGAACTGTGTACTTTGACCCATGTGCCTCATTGAGAATCTTTATCTTCACAGATGACTACTCAGGAACCCACATACGGTTTTTGTATCGAAGACCTCCATCAAGACCCACAAATAGATGTGTTTGAGGCTTTGACATGAGAGATGAGACCTCTTCAAGATCAAGACTATCTTTTTGTTCCTCAAGAAGTTCATACTAAAGATTAGACATCATAGAAATGGTGTGACTTAAACATGATCAGACAGGAACTGTGTCTTCCAACACACTAGATCCTCGATGTTCTTCCACTCTGGAATGAATAAAGATGCACATACTACTCTTTTCCTACTAAGGGCATCAACAGATACATTTTCCTTACATAGATGGTAGGCAATGGTGAAATCATAGTCTTTTAGATACTTGATCCTTCGACGTTGATGTAAGTTTGTGTCCTTCTGAGTCAGGATGCACTTCAGACTTTTATGGTCGGTGAAGATGTCAAACACTGCCCCATACAGGTAGTGCCTCTAGATTTTGAGAGCACAAATGATTGTAGCTAATTCCAAATCATGCGTGGGATAATTAAGTTTTCATTGGGTTTTAGCTGTCTGGATGCAAAGGCCACCACCTTCTGTTCTATTACAGGACACATCCTAAACCATTCCTCAAAGCATCAATGAAGATAAAAAAAAACCCTTCATTTCCAGAAGGTAAGACTAGATTAGTGGCTGATGTCAACTTCTACTTTAACTCCTAGAAACTGGACTCACAAGCAGCTGACCAGATGAAATGCTCATCCTTCCAAGTAAGCTCAGTCAGAGGAAGTGCAACTTTGGAGAAATTGGGAATGAAGCGATGATAATATCCAGCTAAACCCAAGAAGCTCTGGATCTCAGAAGGGTTTCGAGGAGGTTGCCAATCAAGAACAATACATACTTTGGCGGGACCAAAAAATATGTTACCCCCAGAAATGACCTAGCCAAGAAACATGAATTTATCAATCCAGAATGTAGAGAGCTTGCCATAGAACTTCTGAGCTTGAAGAATGTCAAGGACTACCTTCAAGTGCTCAAGATGTTTCTCCAGGAGTCAGAATAAATAAGATATTAATGAAGACGACTACAAACTTATCAACATAAGGTTGGAAGACTTTGTTCATCAGATTCATAAATACACCCGGTGTGTCAGTCAACCTGAATGACATCACTAGAAATTTTTAATGCCCATAACAAGTTCAAAAAGTAGTTTTAGAAATATTAGAATCTTTGACTTTAAGTTGATGGTGGCCAAAATGAAGATCAATCATAGAGAAGACTTTGGCAGTACAAAGATTATAAAAGAGGTCATCAATGTGAGGGAGGGGATAGTTATTTTTAATAGTGGCCTGGTTCAACATGAGGTAGTTAATACACATATAGATAGAGTCATCTTTCTTTTTGACATAAAGAACAGGCACACCCTAAGGGGAAACATTAGGATGGATAAAACCTTTGTTGAGAAGTTGTAGTAACTATTCTTCAACTTCATAAGCTCAGTAGGAGCCATCCTATATGGTGTCCTAGAAATTGGAGTGGTTCCAGGAATAAGATCTATGGAGAACTCAATGTCTCTATTAGGAGGCAGTCTAGGAAGCTCCTTCAAAAATACTTCAAGAAAGTCATGTACCACCTCTGGTCTTTCTACATGCCCGCTACTCGGATTGGTTTTTGAGACTAATGCGAGGAATACTTTACATCCTTTAGAAATGAGATTTTTAGCTTTAAGAGAGGAAATTATAATATTATTACAGAATCTACTTCCCTAGGGATCACCACTGGACAACAATGAGGTTGAGAGAGGACTACCATCTTGTTTCTACATTCAATCTGCGCATAATACTAGTATAGCCAATGCATAACAAGTATAATATCAAAGTATTCTATAGTTAAGAGGATGAATTCAATGGGCATGTCATGATTTTTGAATTTTATAGGCAGGACATCAATTTTCTATAATTTAGTGAGTATTTTTCCACTAGGAGTTGACACATCAAGAATATACCCCAAGTCTCTTATATGTAGATATAATATAGATGCCATATTTTGAGATATGAATTTATTGGTAGATCCACAATGAAATAAAACTTTAACACGATGATCATTTAGGAATGCAATGCCTACAAAAGATAATTATATCATGAATACTTGAAGGTATTGAACAAGATATTAGATAAATGAAAGGAATCAAGTTTACCTTCAACTAGTTGGTTTGGGTTTGCCTTAGACTCTTTTGCATTCAATGCAAACATTCTGGCATTGTGGTATCCCTGAGGAGGTGGAGTACCCGCTGGAGGGTTTCCAAGGACAGATGAAGTAGGACACTTAGCAATAAAATGGCATTCTTCTTGCAATTGTAGCATACCGGCTTGGCATAGCGACAAGGTCCTTCATGTCCTCATCCATAGGTCTTATATTTTTTGCGGTAAGACTTCAATTAATTCTGATTGTTTCTCTATCCTCCTTTACCTGAACCTCCTCCTTTTCTTGATCCTTTGTTATGACCAGGGTGGAACATCCGAGACTTATCCTCCTCAGTGGTGGTTAACCCTAGGTATCCCATGCTTGAAGGCTTCTACAAAACCTGTTCCCTTTCCTGCTTAAGGGCCATATCTAGGGCTTCATCTATGTTCCTGGGATGGGAGGCAATGACTATAGGGTTTTCAAATGGGCGTCTAAGCAGTCAGCACAGTGTTGTAGGAGGTGATATTCAATTTAAATGGGTGCATAACACACTAGAAGTCTAAACTTTCAGGTGTAGTCATCTACTGAGAGATTACCCTACTGAAGCTTAGTGTAGATTCTCTCCTTTCTCTTTCTCTCAACTATAGGCATAAAATGGCCAGTGAAGACAGTTTTGATGGCTCCCCATTCCATGCTATCCACTTCTCCTCCCCTATTCCCGCCATAGTTTTCTCATCAGATTTTAACCCCTCCCTTAAGAAGATGTGTGGAAAATTTGACCTTCTTTTCATTGGGTACTTCTAGGGTACGGAAGGTGTTTTCAACAGATAGGGTCCAAGATTTAGCCTTATCCATTACCTTGGATTGGTCTTCCCCCTAAAAGGTGTCAGGGTTAAGTTTGATGAAATCTAGCACAATCACTTCCTTCTTCCTAGATGAACTGGGTTTAAGGGTTCCTTTTAGGGCAATGGTCTCCATGAAGTCCAGGAGAACTTTCTTTTGTTCTTCCCACCTATCCCTGGCTATTTTCTTGAATTCATTTTCTTTAAGTGTTTCAGATTATTTTCTCTTCTTAGAGACGACTCTCCAAAAGCCTTGGAAGTATAGATTTTTGGAGGCATCCTAAAAATTAGGTGAAATACATTAGATTTTTTTTATATTCCATTATTCTTCTTTATTGGTTATTCATGATCTTAGTGTTATGATTTATGGAGGATACCCTAATAATAATTATCAGTTAATCCTTAGGACTTCTAAATAGAGTGACTCATTTCTAACCTTATATCATAGAGATGAGAGGGAAATATAAAATAAAGATGAGAGGGAAATTTTCTATAGAGGAGATGAGAGGGAATATCTAGAGATGAGAACGGTCCTTAATTAAGGTATGCGTAAGAAGTAGGGGACACTTAGCATATTGGAAAGGTAGACTTATATTGCCATATAGGTAGCCTCGTGATTGCCAAGCAAAGTGGCTCAGAGACTTTACCCAGACCAATGGCAGAAACTATGTTAATCACCTCCACCCTTCATATCCCCAACTTAAGGACTACCCTAGATTCACAATAGGATGAATGAGGTTGCATGTAACTACGATGTATGAACATTATCTCGGATACCAACTGTGATGACCCCAATTCCTATATGGTTTCCATGATGATATTCCTTGGATATGTGTGAACTCATATCTATAAGATGTCAAGAGGGAAAACATGAGGGATTGTTGATTATCAAATAGTATATAAAGAAGTCAGATCGTTGTTCACAATAATCATTTAAGTATCTACACAAACCATCATTCATAAATATAAAATGTCATAATACATTATTCACTAGAAGAGAAATGAGTTCTGAAAGAAATAAAATACATAGGACATAGACATCCTACACATCATCTAAAAGAAAGAAAACAACTAAGTAAAAAGAAATAGAGATGAGAGGTAGACATCTAGCTAATCATCCTCCATGAACTTTATTTAATATCTTTAGGTACTTTGAAATGCATTACTTGTTCCTTATACCTAGAAAACATGAGAAATAAATGAATCAACAAAGTTGTGTACGTGGGTAAAAGTACTTATATAGTAACTTGCATAATGAAAAACTTTAGAAAGAAAGAAAGAAAGGAAAACATTATATTAGGGTGGAAAACCAGGTAAACATTTTTTATGCATGTCTTTAGATGTAGTTGTACTACTAAGTGTGTTAGCATCTTATTTTACATACATGTTGGGCCCTTCCCCGCCCCTAGGGCTATGGGGTTGTGCTCAACATTAATATTTAGAAGAGAGAGGGAATTACTATCTCACTTCAGTAGCTACAACTCATCTTAATATTTTATGTTCTTTTATGTTTGGAGAAGCATATAATATTAATATTCATCCCAGAATTTATATGCAAATAAAAGCATCCAAGGTACATCATATCATTATGCATCCATAAAAACTAGTCTTATACTTAATAAAACCCACATACATGTTATCAGATATGAAATCTAAGAGTCTAGAGAAACAGTAGAATGATCACCTTGAAAAGAAATCAAGGGTGATGTCACTATGAGTCCATAAGACCTGATACTGAGGTTTGATCTTTGATTGGGGTTACTTTCACCTTCTTATGATTAGACCAGGGATTCTCTATGGACATCTATCTTGTTTTGCAGTCATAAGATCAGATCTCAAAATTAGGGTTTCATTTATTTAACATTACCCATAAATATCTAAGAAAGTAACATTCATTCTTAGGGTTTCTATAGAGGTGAGATAATTAAAGGCTTCCCTTTAGGATTCACATGATCCAAGGTGATTAGAGTTCGATATAGGGTTTGAGGAGTTGTACATGATCATATGAGGTCATTACTTAATTAGGGTTTGACAAATAAATACATGAAAGTCCATATATATAGAGAGAAAAACTTGAAAATAGGGTTTTCTATTATCTTTGGGTTAACTATCCATACTTGATTAAGGTTTCAAGACATGTGAGGTTCAGGGACCCTATTAGGGTTTGTGTCACAAAAGATTAGGTTACATAAAATAATAACCATTATAGCATATTAAATGACATATATATAACTATTAGGCTATAGGCTAGTATTATTGGAAAATAGTATTGAATCAGGTTATGAAAGTGATTCCATTCGACCCCTTGTATTTTTCTGATGAATTTGATATGAAATATTGCTATTTTTTGATACACCTAGCATTTTCTAGGATTTTTCTAAGATAAAAGGGTTTCTATAGTTAAAATGAAAAAGTGTCAAAAGTTAATACCTTGATCAACAGTCGGATCTGACTGGATCAACGACAAGGATTGATCAGATCTTTGCAGGCTAAGGGTGGCTTAACCCCTGACCCGCAACTTCCTTTGCTGGTGAGGTAGTCACTAATTGGGCCACCTCAAACACACATGGCCTCCATTCTCCCCTCTCTCCTCAGTTGTCTCGCAGTTTGCAACTGAGATGGAAACTCAGGGTTGGTCCACCTAGGTCTATGTTAGACCACGTCCCCACCTCCCTCTCCTCTGGTTGCTTTGATCTAGCAGCCTAGAGCAGACTCCGGTGAGAGTCATGCTTGCAAGGTGCTGTTTTGGCGAGGATGTGAAGGTGCAAGCACCTTCGTGAGGTTGTTCCATACCCAAGCGTCAGGGTCCTGCACCACAACTCCCTATGGTGGACCCATCACTGCGAGGGTGGGGAAGGTACACCGGTGAAGAGGGCATTATGGGAAAAGAGAAGTAAGAATGGACAGGGAGGATGTCGTGTAGGTGAGTCAAGGTTCCCTGATTGTGAAGGTGGCAACAAATTGCAAGGTCCTTTACTGTCATGGATGTTAAGGAGCTGTGGATGGTTGCAAGAATGGGAAACAGTGGTTAGGGATAGATCGTTATCAATTGGAGGTAGGGAATGAATAAAGGAAGGGTGGTGTAAGTTTTGGAGGTCTTAAATAGGTGTAAGGAAACTAGGATGAAGAAGCCCCAATTGGGCGTCGCCGCCAGGTGGGGAGTCTGAGAAGTCGAGAGTTTGTTCTCCCCTGATAGGAGGCAAGGAGTGATGTGTGAGTGGTCAATGGGCTCACATTGATGACAGAGGAAGAGTTATCCCATCGGTTTTGTGAGATGGTTGATGGGTAAGGCGTGGGGGAAAAGGATTTGATTGCTGGTCTTTTTGTGGCTGATCTAGATAAGGCGGGAGGTAGATGATGAAGCTTCCATCGTCAGATCCCCCTTGATATGGGATCTGTCGAGTATCAGGGGAGACAGAGAAGGCAGAGGAAACAAAAATTTTCTCCCCAAACCCAGTATAAAGGAATCACATCAACATCTATACATTAGGAAGGATGGTTTGTAGAGGCATACCTTGTCCCAAGGTTTGCTCGGTGACATTACCTTGTGGCTTGCACGGTCTTCACCTCCAGTCTTAGACGGTGTCTGTGCAGCTCCTGGTCTCACCGGGACTGTCGGGATTGACAGCTGTCCTCCGAGTGGCAGAAGTTTCCCGCCTCTGCAGTCGTCCACACGGACTGCCCGGAACTCCGATCACCTTATCACACAAGGCACCAAAAGGAGTCGTACCCTCCTGTCGGCGTACTAGTCACCGACACACTCTCCTGCCACCAACTGCTTTTCTACAGTTGTCTTTCCCTTACTGTGCCTCCCTTATTGGGTAGCACTTTCTCGTGCTCTCTCTCGGTTACCACAACTAGAGATAACGAAAACTTTGCAGAGCAACTGGTGTTCTAAGTTGTACTTTGAGAAGCCCCCAATACCCCTATATATAGGTGGGTCATGGGATAGGGTTCTCTACCCCGGACAATGCGGGACTAAAGCAGGACTAGAAGGGTTCGAGATTTTCCACAAAATCTGACAAACTGTGCCAGTTGAACCGATCGGTTCAGCCCTGAACCGATAGTCTGGGCCCTTGAGCCGATCGGTTCAAGCATGAGACGATCGGTTCGTAGTCCTGGTCCAACTCAAATTGACTTTCCATGTTTGTTTTCAACTAATCATATATTAGTCCTTATCCAAATCAAATTTGACAAGTGAAACAAACTCCGTTGGTCAGCCGACCAGTTCAACTATGTAAACCGATCAGTTCATTGACTTGAGCCACTCGGCTTACCAGCCTGAGCCAATCGGTTCATCTGCATGAGCCGATCGGTTGGAGCAGTAGATCATTCAATTTCAATTTCAATCAATCCGATACTCTAATCATCTGATCCAACACCTTGAACACTATGATTTTGAGCTATCAATCTACTGGGTGTTTAATTGAACTACTAAACTCCTTTAGTAATCAATCCAAACAAGATTTATGGAGAAACTCCTCTTCCAAGAACATGTCCTAGTGTGTGTGACCCTGCAGGTCCATTTCACGTTGGTAGTGAAAGTCCATAACACTTATGACTTCACAAGCAAAGAGCGGTGCTTAGTCACACATCAATGCTACCCAAGTGAAATAGAAAGTTGGAGAACAACTTTCAATCCTACAATCCATGAATGGTGTTGCAGCGAATGTATAATTCCTTTGTCACTAATGTCCTGAATGAACTCAAGGCATGGTATAGTCATCCTTTCAACGTTCATCCATTTCCTTGATCTCAGAGCAGATTGGGTGAGATGTGTGTGACATCAATATCACATATTGATTCACATATGCATGCGCATGCCTTAGTCAATCCTACTCATCAAGTGGCCATGGACATCAAACTCCCTTAGGAGGGACAAATCCCATATCTATCACTCACCCCTCAAAAGCCCCATGTGTCAAAGTCACCCAATCATCACCTTTATAACAACCCATGTTTCAGAACTGTGTTTGATGATGTCAAAGTGTACCCAACGACATGTGTTGAGTGTAGTGATTTTAGGTCAAAGAATCACATTCACCACCATCACTGTGAGAGATGACTGTGACTACCAAATCATGGTTCCATGTGTCACTCTCACGGTGGGTCTGTCTGGTACACTTGTTCTCTAACAAGTACCAATGTTCTTGGTTTGATATCACTATATCATGACTAATAAGATTCTATCATCAACCAAAACACAATCTAGTCTTTAGTGTTATTAATGTCTATGGTTATTTCCACAATAACAACCAACTAGGGACTAAACAAGAATGTATACTCTTAACATTTGTATGATCTCATCATTTAGGTCCTTAACCTAAAAGCATACGTCATTGAGTAAAACAATTCTCTAGACATCTATCATGTTACACAATCATCTCAAAAACAGTTAAAACTTATACATTGGAAATTGCCTTTATTATTATTCAAATAATTTACAAAAGTATCCCATTACAATCATCACATGACTTGATCTATGGGCATACATACCAACAGACTTCCACTGGCACTTAGAGCCAGTCACCTAGGAACCTCAGTCCTTGTGACCTAGCATGACCATCATGCTTCTGCTGAGAAAGGGCCTTCATCAGTGGATCATCTATGTTGTCTTCAGTTGGTACTTTGCAAATCTTCACATCTCCTCACTGTATGATCTCTCGTATGAGATGGAAGTGCCGTAGTATGTGCTCAGACCACTGATGTGATTAGGGCTCCTTAGCTTGAGAAATAGTTCCATTATTGTCACAATAAAGCTCAATTGCATCACAGCTACTGGGAACTACACCAAGTTCAGTGATGAACTTCCTGATCCACACAACTTCCTTTGTTGCATGTGAAGCAACAATATACTCGACCTCTGTAGTAGAATTGGCAACTATTTCTTACTTGGAACTCTTCCAGCTCACAACTCCATTGTTTAGGAAAAATACAAATCCTGATTGCGATCTGTAATCATCTCTGTCAGTTTGGAAGCTTGCATCGGTGTAACCTCTTACTACCAGTTCTTCCTCACCGCCGTATACAAGGAACTGATCCTTAGTCCTTCACAAGTACTTGAGGATGTTCTTTACGGCTGTCCAGTGAGCATCCCCAGGATCTGACTGGTACCTACTCGTCATGCTGAGAGCATACAAGACATCTGGGTGTGTGCACAACATAGCGTACATGATGGATCCGATGGCTGATGCATATGGGATCCCATTCATACGCTCCCTCTCTTCACAAGATTGAGGACATTGAGCTCTAGAGATGGTGACTCCATGTAGCATGGGGATGTTGCCTCTCTTTGAGTTCTCCATGCTGAACCGCTTCAGCACTTTGTTAATGTACGTGCTTTGACTTAGTCCAAGAAGCCTTTTAAATCTATCTCTATATATCTTAATACCTAGAATGTAGGATGCTTCTCCTAAATCCTTCATTGAGAAAGTATTCCCAAGCCAAGTCTTTACCTTCTCTAAGGCTGTGACATCATTCCCCATCAATAGTATGTCATCCACATACAATATGAGGAATGTGGTCGTGCTCCCAATAACCTTCTTGTACACACAAGGTTCATCTTCATTTTGAATAAATCCAAACACTTTGACTTCCTCATCAAATCGAAGATTCCAACTCCGAGATGCTTGCTTCAATCCATAAATTGACCTTTGTAGCTTACAGACTTTATTGGCATTCTTTGAATCTATAAAACCTTCAGGTTGTGTCATGTACACATCCTCATTTATATTCCCATTAAGGAATGCAGTTTTAACATCCATTTGCCAAATCTCATAGTCATAGTAAGTCACAATAGCAAGCATTATCCTGATGGACTTAATCATGGCAACTGGAGAAAAAGTTTCGTCATAGTCAACACCTTGAACTTGTCAGAAACCCTTTGCAACCAATCTGCCTTTATAAGTTTGCACATTGCCATCCATGTCGGTCTTCTTCTTGAAGACCCACTTGCACCCTATGGGTTTTACCCCTTCAGGTGGTTCCACCAAAGTCGATACTTTATTGGAGTACATGGATTCCATCTCGGATTTCATGGCCTCAAGCCATTTCTCAGAATATGGTCCCTCCATAGCCTCTAGATAGGTAGTTGGATCATCATCTATGATCAACTCACCGCCTTCCTGAGTAGCAAGGTATCCAAACCTCTTAGACTCAAGGCATGTCCTACTAGATCTATGAGGTCCTTGTATTACTTGAGGAGACTGAGATTCCACAACACCTTATGAATCTCTATGTTCCTCTTATACATCTACCAGTTCAATGTTTTCTTGTTGGGCTTGAACCTCTTCAAGCTCTATTTTCCTCCCACTATTTCCTCTGGAAATAAATTCCTTTTCTAGGAACACAGCTGTCCTAGCAACAAACACTTTGTTGTCAGTAGGGTGATATAAATAATATCCCCTCGTTTCCTTGGGATATCCAACAAAATAACATTTATCGAACTTGGGTCCAAGCTTATCAGGAAAAAAATTCCCGACGTAAGCCTCACAACCCCAAATCTTAATAAAAGAAAAATCGGGACGCTTCACGTACCATATCTCATATGGTGTCTTTTGAACCGATTTAGATGGTACTCGGTTAAGTGTAAATGTTGCGGTTTCAAGAGCATGACCCCAGAAGGAAATCGGAAGATCAACAAAACTCATCATTGATCGCACCATATCCAGTAAAGTGTGATTCCTTTTTTCAGACACATCATTATGTTGTGGTGTTCCAGGCGGAGTCCATTGTGATACAATATCACAGGCTCGCAGAAGGTCCTCAAACTCCTGGCTTAAGTATTCTCAACCTCGATCGGATCGAAGTGCTTTAATACTTTTACCAAGTTGGTTCTGTACTTCATTCATGAAATACTTGAACCTTTCAAGGGTTTCTGACTTATGTTTCATCAGGTACACATAGCCATACCTACTGAAGTCATCACTGAAGGTAATGAAGTACTGATATCTATTTCTGGCATTAATTCTAAAAGGCCCACATACATCAGTATGTATGAGTCCTAATAGATCACTAGCTCTCTCACCTTTACCTGAAAAGGGAGTCTTGGTCATATTGCCCAACAAACAAGATTCACACGTCTCTATTGATTCATAATCAAAAGAGTCTAGATAACCATCTTTATGGAGTCTAGAGATGCACTTCTCATTTATGTGCCCTAGACGACAAGGCCAAAGATATGTTTTGTTTGAGTTGTTGAGTTTTTGCCTTTTGGTGTTTACATTGTATACATCTATCTCTAGATCTATCAAGTATAGACCATAAGACATTGGGACACTGCCATAAAAGATCCCATCTTTTGAAATGGAACACTTTCCATTCTTAATAAGAAATTCAAAACCATCCTTGTCCAAACAAGAGATGGAAATGATATTCCTATTTATGACAGGTACATAATAGAAGTTCTTCAACTCTATTATTAGCCCACTAGGTAGAGTTAACTCATTGGTTCCTATGACACTGGTGGCAACTCTTGCCCCATTGGCAACACGTAGTTCAACCTCGCCCTTCCCCAAAGGCCTACTTCTCTTAAGATCCTTCACATTTGAACAAATAAGAGATCCACATTTGGTATAAAGTACCGATGACAAGGAAGTAGTAAAGTTAATCTCTATCATGTATACACCAGAAGTAGAGATCTCTATCTCTTGCTTCTTCTTCCATCGTTCCTTCCATCCTCTCCACGTTTTGAGCACAGAATATTCTAACATTGGTTTGACGAGAGAACCCTTCTCTCCCTCACCTTTGTCCTTAGACTTTGTTCCATCGATCTCCATCAATGAACTATCCTTCTTCTTAAGCATACATAGAGTGGATTCAAAGGCTACCGGTATATCTGGATTGTGCAGAACACTTCTCACAATCCCTAACTAGTTATGGAATTTATTCTCAATTAATTTTCCCATTTTAAAAGATGAATCTTTGCCATTCTACAAGAGAAAATTGCATTTGTCAAAACTCCTTTTGATCTGATTTGATTTGAATAAAATTTGACAGTAGTTAATTAGGCCTTTAATTAATTACCGCTCCCACTATTTTGATTCAAATTGACAACCCTCACCATCAATTCGAAAGATTGCATCATACAATCTTCTAGTGGGTCAAGATCCTGAAATCCTCTAAATCATGGACCAGCTAGGGCTGTCACCCACAACTCACATCTTCTAGGTAGGCAACTTTTACCAATTGCATCATACGAAACTCTTGAAATATGTCATATGCAACTCCATGCCATGGTCACATCCATGCCTCAAGATGCTAGATCCTATCTAGGTCACCTTGTTAAGTATGACCCAAATCCAACACGATGAATATGTACCCTGCTAAGGCAGACCCACATATCCATCCTTCAAGCTTCCACGAGATAGACGGTGCACCACGCTAGGGCGTGCCCACACTTGGCCGATCAATCTTTTCATGTGTGTCGCATTTGAAAGGCATCTAAAACTTTAATATTTAATGAGGGATTTGGTTTTATAGGTACATATACATATCCAATCACCAAAATACATAGTACGTATCATATACATGCTATATCCCACAGAAAACATGCGAAACAATAAAAGCGATGATTATGGCCATACTAATGTGATTCCTTGAGCCAAGAGGAATCATGGTCATCTAGGTCTACATCACATGCAACCTGTCTATGATGAAGTTCTATAGTCGTCAGAGTTGATTAACTCATCACATGAATGACCTGCTCGCTTTGGTCGGTCGTCTGGGTGCCACTAGCCGATCGGTTGGCTCCTCCAACCGATCGGTTCACCTGGTCGTCGTGCATCTCCTCATGGCCGCCACCCGATCGTCTCGCTCCTCGAACCAGTCATCTGGATCGCCAACAGATCGGTTCACTCCTTGAACCGATCGTCTCATTTGTCGTCAGATTGTCCTCCGTTCTTTGACATAACAGGAAATAAAAAAAAATCTATCCTATTTTACATTTGAAAAAGGAAATCCCGAGTTACATTCGGCGGGAGCAAAGGTAGAAAGAAATCTCGAGTTATCTCAAGTTACATTAGGAATAGGAGACAGGGAATCAGTGTGTAGACTGAGATGCAAGCAACCACATACAACCAAGCACACATACATAGGGTTTATTGGCCATAACCATGCTATACATCCACCACAAAACTCGTTTAAGGATGACGCATATCGAGTGCATTCATATTACATATCATATATGTATATTAGGATTTATGGATTTAGGATTGGACATGCATAACACCAATTTTATTCGCATCATATGCAATAAATAAAGGCGACAAACCAAAATAGATCATATCGATAATCCTAAAGTATAGAGTAGTTGACATGGCTCTGATACCACTGTCGGGTATTAGGGGAGACAGAGAAGGTAGCGGAAACAAAAAATTTCTCCCCAAACCCAGTATAAAGGAATCGCATCAACGTCTATACATTAGGAAGGATGGTTTGTAGAGGCATACCTTGTCCCTAGGCTTGCTCGGTGACGTTACCTTGCGACTTGCGCGGTCTTCACCTCTGGTCTTGGACGGTGTCTGTGCAACTCCTGGTCTTACCGGGACTGTCGGAATTGACAGCTATCCTCCGAGCGGCAGAAGTCTCCCGCCTCTGTAGTTGTCCACACGGACTGCCTGGAACTCCGATCGCCTTGTTACACAAAGAATCGGAAGGAGTCGTACCCTCCGGTCGGTGTACTAGTCACCGAAACACTCTCCTACCACTAGTCGCTTTTCTGCAGTTGTCTTTCCCTTGTTGTACCTCCCTTATCGGGTAGCACTTGCTCGGGCTCTCTCTCGGATACCACAACCAGAGAGAATGACAACTTTGCAGAGCAACTGGTGTTCTAAGTTATACTTTGAGAAGCCCCCAATACCCATACATATAGGAGGGTCATGGGACAGGGTTCTCTACCCCGGGCAATAAGGGACTAAAGCAGGAGCAGAAGGGTTCGAGATTTTCCACAAAATCTGACAAACTATGCCAGTTGAACCAATCGGTTCGGCCCTGAACCGATCGTCTGGGCCCTTGAGCCGATCGGTTCGTGGTCCTGGTCCAACTCAAATTAACTTTCCATGTTTGTTTTCAACTAATCATATATTAGTCCTTATCCAAATCAAATTTGACAAGTGAAACAAACTCGGTTGGTCAGCCGACCAGTTCAACTATGTGAACCGATCGGTTCATTGACCTGAGCCGCTCGGCTCACCAGCCAAAGCCGATCGGTTCATCTACATGAGTCGATCAGTTGGAGCAACAGATCAGTCAATTGCAGTTTCAATCAATCTGATACTCTAATCATCTGATCCAACACCTTGAACACTATGATTTTGAGCTATCAATCGACTGTGTGTTTAACTGAACTACTAAACTCCTTTAGTAATCAATCCAAACAAGATTTATCGAGAAACTCCTCTTCCAGGAACATGTCCTAGTATGTGTGACCCTGCAGGTCCATTTCACGTTGGCAGTGAAAGTCCATAACACTTATGACTTCACAAGTAAAGCGCGGTGCCTAGTCACACATCAGTGCTACCCAAATGAAATAGAAAGTTGGAGAACAACTTTCAATCCTACAATCCGTGAATGGTGTTGCAGTGAATGTATAATTCCTTTATCACTAATATCCTGAATGAACTCAAGGCATGGTACATTCATCCTTTCAACGTTCATCCATTTCCTTGATCTCAGAGCAGACTGGGTGAAATGTGTGTGACATCAATATCACATATTGATTCACACATGCATGTGCATGCCTTTCTCAATCCTACTCATCAAGTGGCCATGGACATCAAACTCGCGTAGGAGGGACAAATCTCATATCTATCACTCACCCCTCAAAAGCCCCATGTGTCAAAGTCACCCAATCATAACCTTTATAACAACCCATGTTTCAGGACTGCATTTGATGATGTCAAAGTGTACCCAACGACATGTGTTTAGTGTAATGATTTCAGGTTGAAGAATCACATTCACCACCATCACTGTGAGAGATGACTATGACTACCAAATCATGGTTCCATGTGTCACTCTCACGGTGGGTCTGTCCGGTACACTTGTTCTCTAACAAGTACATGTGTGCTTGGTTTGATATCACTATATCATGACTAATAAGATTCTGTCATCAACCAAAACACAATCTAGTCTTTAGTGTTATTGATGTCTATGGTTATTTCCACAATAACAACTGACTAGGGACTAAACAAGAATGTACACTCTTAACATCTGTATGATCTCATCGTTTAGGTCCTTAACCTAAAACCATACGTCATTAAGAAAAACAATTCTCTAGACATCTATGATGTTACACTATCATCTCAGAAATAGTTAAAACATATAGATTGGAAATTGCCTTTATTATTATTCAAATCATTTACAAAAGTATCCCATTACAATCATCACATGACTTGCTCTATGGGCATACATACCAACAAGATCGACTTGATCAAATGACCATAATCTGCTATCCCATTAAGTTACGCACCTAGGTGATGAAGTGACGTGTGTGACATTATATGTCACATGATTGATCAAATCACCCCAAACATAGGTCATAGGGTTACATAAAAGATATTATGTATATTAATCTTCAAAAGCTTGTATCTTCCAAACAATATATTCAATTAGAATGAAATTTTAAAGGAAGCTTTATGATGTGAATATATAACTATGGTATAAAATTGGGTTCCAAATTCTAGTTATAAAATTGGGTTCCAAATTCAAAAGTTTACTACATAAATTGACTATGTATCATAATACATATAATTCACCTTAATGTGAAATTATGGTTTGTATTATCTTGAAATTTTGTGAAGTTTTTTGGTCGAAGAAGTGAGGGAGATGATTGAGTGTGCATTTGTCAATAAATTTTATGAAACAAAAGTAAAGAGAGAAAATAATATAAAAACTCATTCTATTACATGTTTTTTCTTCTTTCAAATGTGTTTGACTCAATAACACTGCTTTGTATGGGCATGTTGGTCGAACTACATTGCATGTGTCAATATTATATCAATCAGCATTCATGCAACTTGTCACCAGAACTCGCCACTCCCACTTTGTTCCTGATATAGTCATTTCTCAAATGATTTTTTTTCTTCCCACACATCCATCTCAGCATACAAATTTTAGCCACATTGATCTTGTTGAGACCTTTTTCTTCACCGCCCAACATTCACTTCCGTATAGTATGGCTGGCCGTATATCTGTTCTATAAAACTTACGTTTCAATCTAAGTAGAATCTTCCGTTCACATTATATTTCAGTTGCAATCCTTTATTTCAACCATCATGTCGTGATCCCATGACAAACATCATCTTGAACATCTCCATCTATCTAAATAATAGAACCCTAGTATCTGAATCTATCACATTCGTGTGTAATTTGACCCCATCATTCATAGTTTTAGAATGATTAAATAATCATCAACTCATTTGATTCCAATGCATTTCTATAAAATTCAATACAATATCATCAACAACATGCATGAATGAGAGTCATCTTGAAAATACTTCGTCAACTCATCCATAACAAGAACAAATATATGTGGATTGAGTATTGATCCTTGAAAAATATAATTTTTTTCATTCTTTTCTAGAAATCCTAATAACCCCTTACCTTGTATTTGGAATCCTAAAAAAGTTTCAATTCATCACCATTGCCAACAACAGAGACATTTATGACTCTTTTTCTTTTCTTTTTAACATATCTCTCTAGGCCATTTATTTATTGATCGTTACTCGATTCTAGATTTTGATTTACATTATCTTTATATACTTTCCTACTACATGAACACAAGCAAAAGACCAACTCTACCTCAGTTTAGGTATAATCAAGTATATGAATTTATACCAAACAACCTAACGTAGAATACTGTTAATTTTATAATGCTTAAATACCAATTTAACGATTCTTTTGCTTTAATGCGAGAATAATATAATATGAACTAACAAACATATTCATGGTTGCGCAACACATCATCTTTTTAGTTGTTCACAAAACTATATAATTCATTGTCCGTTCTTGATTATAAACTGTAATATTCCAGATACAGGTTCGTATTTTACAAATAGAGTTCATACCTGTTGAGTTGGATTGCTTTGCATCAGTGGCAGATCCTAAAAATGACACTAGGGGGGTTGAGTTTAAGTTATAAAATATAATACTCGGGGTTTGAATCCGTGTCACTAAATAGAAGTAAAGACACAAATATAACTCCAACCAATGACTTTGTGTGTTGATATTTTATGTTTCATATTTTATCTTAAACTTATCATTAGATTTTTATTTTTTGAGTATGGGATGGGGCCTAGAGCCCCCTACCTCCCCACCCCCACCCAATACCGATCCGTTGCTTCTTTACACAAACTCAAACAGTTATTTGACTTACACTCAAACAGTTATTTGACTTACACCATCAATTCAGTTTTTTTTCATTTGTAATCATGTAGTAGAAGTATATAGAATAACGTGAGTCGAACTCAGTAATAAACTAACACCAAATAAAAACAAGTGATATGGAGGGGAAAATGAAAGGAGACGTCAAACCTGACGGTTGAGTAGTTATGTGATGAGTAGAAAGTTTTTTCAACATATTTGAAACTTGGGAGAGTTTCTAGAATTCTTGAAAATTATAATTTCTGGAGAAAAACTAAATTTGAATGGACCGGTGATTTCGAGGAACAAGCAACAATAGTGTGAATTCCAAAGCATTATTATTATGAGTGGTAATGCACTGTTTTTTGGTATTTCGCATGAAGGGGTTAATAATACATGATAACAATGTCAGGAGAGAAAAAACACTAGACACAGCCGAAGTTGATTTTTTCTTACATTTTTTTCCCAATACTTCTAAGATAACTTTCTATCGCTTCCGTTTACCTTATGGAGATGACTAATTAATTAGTCAACGAGCAACTTTTTGGTAATGGTGGAGATACATTGCAAATTTGCGAGATACTTATGTTATCTTGGAGCCTATAACTTTTGGTATGAGAATTACGATCAATATGATGCTTTACCAATTAACCACAGTGATAGTAGCATCTAGCTTTAGTGAGTCTCTTGTGATTATTTTCCTGTATCATATATTCTCTATGAATAATGACACTAAACTGTCATGTATGTTGTAGACATACTCCCCTATATTCTGAATTGGGAACACCAAGCCGGTTTGAAGATGTAAATAGGCTCACCTTGGACCTCGCAAATAACTTGGGTACTTCATACCTGGGGATAGTGGACAAGAAGATAAAGATCACGATAAAGCACGTGTTGCGGATTGAACCGTTGTTCACCGACGGGTCAATGCTGGATGAACACCTTCGATGCATCATGAGCTTGTCCCATCCTAACATTCTCCCGCTCCTTGCCTTTTCTTACACCGCAGATGACTTGCTTCTTATATATGAATTCCTCCCGAATGGAAACCTCGATTCTCGAGTTCGACTATGTGGTAAAGTACACCTTTATGCAATTAACATAGACATTAATACTAAACTTTACTATCTTAGTTGTCTGTCTTGATGGATACCATGTTGACAGCGAACGAATCAGAACATTTAGACTGGAATTCAAGGATCGGTGTGGCACTTGAAGTCTCCCGAGCTCTAAGCGAAATTCATGATTCAGTATTGGCTGTTCATGGGCGCGTCAAACTTTCCAATGTACTTTCAGGCGAAAACGGTCATGTACAACTCTCTGACTTTGGCGTTTCACAACGA
This sequence comes from Alisma plantago-aquatica, assembly GCA_963693085.1. Classification (NCBI taxonomy): domain Eukaryota; kingdom Viridiplantae; phylum Streptophyta; class Magnoliopsida; order Alismatales; family Alismataceae; genus Alisma; species Alisma plantago-aquatica. The sequence goes on along the minus strand of OY856412.1, from coordinate 97,694,538 downwards.
AGGCAAGAAAATCCCCCGCTTCAAAAGGATGATGTTAAAGACTTTGGAATGCTGATGTTGGAGTTGATTATGGGGGGAAATCCTTATGATATTATTGAGAATGGCCAACCACATGGTGAAGACATGGAAGAGCAGATTGCCATGGTAATTACTAATGCTTTGGTAGATAACAACCTTGAAAATGTACTGAACCACGGATTGCATTATGACTATGATCCAGATCAAATGGTAGAAATGCTCAACATTTGCGTGTCCTGCATAGGGATGGAAATAGCTAGGCCATCTATGTTGGAGATAATGCACTCTCTAGAGAATAGCATCTGCTGAGGCATTCTGATAGTTTTGTATAAATTCAATAGTGCAAGTTGTGACTATGTAATCTGGAGAAACAATGTGTGATTGTACTTATCATGTAAATGAATATATTTCAAACTTCACAGAATTTTTTTTTCTTCCATATAAGACTCTTAGATAAAACAACATTGTAAATAAAAATATCTTCCGTCATGAGTTCCATCACCTTTCTTAATGCTATGATTTCTAATGTTAGTCTACAATTTAGGAAGAGAATAAGGAGTTAAGAGGCATTGCTATTAGTATGGGCTCCCTATGTGGTGGGTAGCAGACCTTGCACAAAAGCAACCGACGATATGTGAGGATATGTTTCACTTTCATCATCAAAGTGGATTTAAAAGGTCAATTCAATTTCCATTTCTGTTCTGTCTTCTGTGTTTGAATGTTAAATCAATATGTCTTCTGTGTTTGAATGTTAAATCAATATGATAGAAGCCAAAAACGGAAAAGGAAACCAATGGTTCAATTGCTTGAAAAACAGGGGGGCATATGCGCAGAACCTACCATATTAGCCATATTGCATAGACAAATGATCACTTAAATTTCGTTTCATAGATGCTACGTTAATATGCGTATTAAACACCCGTTAATGCAGGTATCAGATGTTGCTCTCATTCGTTGTTAATTTCTCTGATGGTATTTTTTGTGAACATAATATATGGGCGGAAAGGGTAGATAGATATTGTTCGTTACTGTTAATTCTTACTATTTTATATTTTGCAACAATGATAACACTTATTTTATTTCGATGTTTCTGTAGATAGCTCGTAGTTGTGCTACCAATGTATTGAAACGATACTTCCTACCAAGGTATTGAATCGATATTCGAAGATGATTTCATGTTTGTCGTAAAAAAATTACACGATACTTCTTTTCATATATGTAACGTTTATGACTTTGATGCAAAAAATACTAAACTTCCAAGGATCTTTTTGTGAGTCCTCAATAGTTATGACTGAATATCAATATAAGGACTAACAAAGTATGAAGCGGCATACAAACTTATAATTTTGCACTTTTATTTGTGGTTTACAATAAGTTGAGCTGATATTTGCATTCCATAACACTCATGTGATATCTCATTTGGAATGTTTAGTTGACACTGTTGGGAGATATTTAATATGTGAATTGGAATCTAAATATTTATTGAGAAAGTTATTCATATATGGTTTACAAATTATAGTTGATACACTCAGTTATCTAATATATTGCTAAGAAGATACATCCAACATTTTTGTTAGGTTTATAGGTTGATTAATTAAGTTGTAATAGATCATCATAATTGATTACTACTCTTGTAAAAATCGTCTAATTCTTTTTTATCGGTTGTATTCATGTTTCTTGTCATTTTTTTATCAATGGAAGTGAGCATGTGACCTTGTTCATCCTCAGTTTAGGGTACAATCATTCAAATATGAACAAATACAATCAGAGTAGGTTTTGCAGTTACACAAATGTTGTCTTCTCATGGCTTCATCCAACAACAAGTAAAGTGACTAAGCCCCAAAATTACCTTCCAAGTAGGTGTCAAGATGAGTTCTCATAGTTTACTATTTTGGTGTCTAATTCCATGAAGAATGCCATGCAGGCTTGAACCTCAATAGTGTTAAGACCTTTTAGCATTAAGATTAACAACTTATTTATTTAAGAACAACCTTAATGTGCCTAACATCTTGTACATGTTGCAGGGTTCATAAATATCATATGTATTTTGAGACAAGTTTCTAGATGGGGGTAAAACAAGTATCACTATATTATAAAAACATTGCAATAAAGTGCATTTATTAGATGAATCTATTTAAACCGTGTTAGATAACTATTTTACATTTTTTATGATGCCCTAGTATAGTTGTGTGTATGATCCTATGTGCTAGGGTTTCACAATCGCTCCAGCAGTTGGTGAATATTGGTGGCCACACGTACAAGATGGCAAGGACGACCCTTCATGATGACAAACTAGGGGGAAACAACAGGAAAAGCTTCCACATGGTAGATCTAGATCTAAACCAAATATATAAAGATCATGACAAGAAGCAGAGGGACATGCATCAAAACTCAAGGCAATGCACATGAAAAGAATAGGGAGGAGAGATGTATACATAGACTGGTCCCTACTAGTTTCCTAGAAGGAAGTAAAGATTTTTGAATTACATAAAATTTCTAAAAGGTGATAACTGTAGGGAAATATAACATTTGACAAGCAGCGGAAACAAAAAATGTCTATATTCCCCATAAAACAACGGATCGCGTCAACAACTATGTAATGGGAAGGATGGTTTAACAAGATCATACCTGGTCCTGAAGCAAGTCTAGCGACTAATCCCTCGTTGTAGTTGTACAAATTTCTTCTAGTTGCACTCAGATGGCGTCAGCAGTAGCTCCAAGTCTCTGCCACGAAGAACAGGCTAATGTTATCCTCCTAGCGGGAAAACCTCCACGTCTCTAGAGTAGCCGACACAGACCGCTTAGAACTCATGTTTTTCTACTAGAATAGACAAAAAGTAGTCGTCCCTCCCATTAGTGTACTAGTCACCAACTTGCTCTCTCACAATTATTCTCCCTCACAATCCCTCCCTTTATTAGGTACAATTTGCTCAGGTTCTCTTGGTTACCACAACCATAGAAGACAAACAATTGTCAAAGGCAATTGAGTTGTGTCTGAGAATCTCCTAGTATCCCTCTATTAATAGGAGGGTTATGGAAGGGTTCCCAGTCTGAGTGGGAGCAAAAGGGATTGAAATTTCACAAAAAATCACAACCTGTGATAGGAAGCAGTCAGTTCACGTGGAAAACCGTTCGATTCACCCACGAAATCGGTCGTTTCGTCATGTTTCCCGATCACAATTGTATTGGAAATTCTAATCCAATTAATGCATGACATGATGTCAAAACTAATCACTAATGCAATCGAATTGATCCATGAACCAGGCATCTTGCTCCATGAGACAGTCATTTCATGACCTTGAGCCGATCGGTTCACTAGGTGAACCACTCAGTTCATGCCCTGATTCATCTAGAATTCAGACAATGTAATTTCCAATCAACCAGACACTCCAACCAGTCGGTTCAGCACTTGAATCGGTCAATTGGGAGTCTAGTCAGTTAATTTGTTGCTCAATTGAATACCTAATTTTAGCAATTAATTCAAATATCATTCATGAATAAATTCCTATTCCAAGTGTATCCTCTGTGTGTGACACTATAGGTTCCAAATTACATTGGTAGTGAATGTCCATAACTAGATTATGACATAACAAGCAAAGAGTGATGTCTAGTAACACATCATTGCTACCCAACTAAATGGAAAGTTAGAGAACAACTTCAACCTACAATCTGTGTCAGGTGTTATAAAGATTGTCTAATTCCTTTGTCTATGATATCCATAATGAACTTGAGAAATGGATATGTCATACTCTAAATGTTCAATCCATGTTCCTTAAACTAGAGCAGACTGTCTGAGATGTATGTGACCTAAATATCATATATTGATTCAACTATGCATGCACATCCCTTTCTCAATATCGCTTATCAAGTGGCATGGATATTAAACTCTAGTAGGAGGGACAGATCCCTTCTACATCACTCACAATCATCCCCAAGTGTCACAGTGCACCTGATCATCACCTTTATGGCAACCCTTATTCAAGGTCACAGTGGATGATGTTAAAGTACACCAAACAACATGTGATGATTATAATGATTTCAGGTCTAAGAACTACAATCATCACCTTCACTATGAGAGGTGATTATAACCACCAATTATGGTTTCCATATGTAACTCTTAAGGTGGGTTTGTCCAATACATTGTTCTCTAACAAGTATCTATGTGCTTGGTTTGATATCACATATAATGACTGATGAGATTCTATTACCAACTAACACACACTCTAGTCTTAAGTGTCATTGTTGTCTATCAGCCTTGCACAATGACATCCGACTAGGGACATAACAAGAATATACATACTCTTAACATCCGTATGATCTCATTGTTTAGGTCATCAACCCAAAGACATGTCATTGAGTAATGTCATTCTTTACTCATTTATTGTATTTCCTAATTTTTTCATAAATGAGTGAAACATAACAGTTTGGAAGATTGCCTTTAATATTAATCAAATCTTTTATATAATATGCCATCACAATCATCATATGATTGACTCTCTGGGCATACATACCAACAAGCACCCACTTTCACTTATTGCCAATCACCCACCAATCTCATTCTTAGTGATCTAAACATGTCCATCATGTTTCTATTGCATAAATTCTAATCCAGCAAGTTAGCAACACTTTTGCCTTTTGTCAGTATATTGCATGTTTTTCATCTCTTTGTTGTATACATTTCATATGAGATGGATCTGCCGTAATATGCTCTCTAATATTCCTTACCTAACTAGTAGATCCATTGATGTCATAGTATTTCTACTGTGTCTTCAATGGTCAGAACATCTATAAGTTCACCCATATGAACTTCTATATTTCATATAGTACCCACTCTTGTGTTCATGACACTAGGATACTCAACTTCTATTGTAGAATTGAATAATGGTCTGTAGTTTGGAACTCTTCCAAGTTACAACTCTTTTCTTAAAATTAAGCACATTTTATATTGCGATCATACTCTGTTATTTTAGAAGCTTGCATTAGTGTAAACCCGTTACACCCAACTCTTCCTTGTTTCCATTATCTAGAAACTAATCCTTAGTGCTTCTCAAGTACTAATGGATGTCTTTTAATGACATTCCAATGACCTTCATTGGAATATAACTAATATCATCTTGTCATGTCCAATACATACAAGACTATGGGATGAGTAAATTATATAGAATAGATGATAGATCCAATTGCTGATACATATGGCATCGTACTCATGTTTTTCCATTCTTTATAAGAATCAGAACAAGTTTTCTTAAGAGACTAATTTCAAATACCATGGACGAATTCTCTCTCATTGAATCCTTCATTTTGAACTCTTTCAGCCTCACACTATTGTATGTGCTCATACTTAGGTTATGAAACCTTCTAGAACTATCTCTATAGATATTAATTCCTATCTCATAGGATGTTTCACCTTATCTTTCATTGTTGAAGGTGTTTTCCATGCCATATCTCAATACTCACATTATTGGCATGTTTTTCCTCATTAATATATGTAATATTCATATATATGTTCTCCCACTAAATTTGTTGTAATAAAAAAATTCATCTTTTATCTTGGCTCAAGTCAAACTCTTTGACTATCTCGTCAAGTCAAAGATTTTAGTTCTATTATGCTTGTTTCAACCTCTAGATTGAACATTGTAATTTATACACTCTATTTGCATTCATGAAGTTATAAAAACCTTTAGGTTGTGTCACATACACATCCTTTCTAATATTATTTTTAAGGAATGCGGTTTATATCTCCATATGCCAAATCTCATAGTCTGTGTAAACTACAATAACAAGCATGACAATTGGAAAAAGGGATTTCATTATGTTCAACACTTTGAACTTATTTGAAAACCCTTACAACCAAACTATCCTTTTAGGTTATACATGTTGGTCTTAATCTTGAAAACCCAAATGCACCCTAGATGTATAATATCTTTAGGTGGTCCTAGTAAGGTAATACCTTATTAGTGTAAATGGATTCCTTAATGACAATCAAGCTATTCCTCAGATGATGATTCTCAACAATTTCTAGTTGATTTGTTGGATCATCATCTCATGATCAACCCATCTGAGTTATTGGATTCACAATCTTTCAATGTCAGATGTGTTCTACTAGAACTATGATGTTTTTGTGTTACAAAAGGAACTCAAGATTCCACGACAATTTGTGATTGTCCAGATTCACATTGTTGACCTTGAACTCTTTGAGTTCTCCTTTACTCCAACTGATTCTTTTGACACTCAATTATCCTAATAATAAACATCTTTGTTGTTATATTGGGACTAAAGATAGTATTCAAGATTTATGATTTGTGGATAAACTTTTCCAAAAACTACTTTCTTTATATAAGTTTCAATCCTTGAGACATACTAGGACATTCCCATTTCATATCCTATATGGAGTCTTTCAAACCGTTTTAGGTGGTACAGTGTAGAGCATGTATTTATGAGAAGATTAGATTAAATGATAATCACATAATGACTTATCAGGATGTGATTCCTTCTATCTGATAGATCATTATGTTTTAGGTGGAGTTCATCATGATACACTATCACGATCTATCCAGAAGGTTCCCAAACTCTTGATGTAAAGTATTTCAACATTGATCACATCAATGTTTCTTAATACTTTTGTCAAATTTAATTATGTCCTTCATATATGATATTCTTGAACATTTCAAGATATTTGTATTTCACTAAATACATATCATAATATCATTAGTGAATTTAATGAAGTACAAATAATTATCTCTACCATTTATTTTGAAGATTTTTGTACATCATCATGTATAAGTTTTGATAGAATTATTATCCTCCCACTACACCTAATGAGAGGTGTTGTGTCATGTTCTGCATAAATAAGTGTTGCATGTCTCTTATTGGTTCAATAACCCAAACTGTCTAGATAAATATCATCATATATTCTAGAAATGAATTTCTCATACATGTACTCAAGATGACAATGTTATTAATTTTTTTATTTATCAAATTGTAATCCTTTTCGTATATACTTTATATACAAGTATCTTTAGATCCTTCAACTAAAGATCACAAGACATTATGGGTATATCCATACAAGATCAAATCTTTTAAATAGAATCAACTCTTTATTCATTTATCATCCTTGTCCATTCAAGATGCATAAAGTAACATGTTCTACTATTGGCATATTGAAATTGTAGTCCATCTAACTCGATTACACATCTTGTGGGCTAATATAAATTATAAATTTAGATCGAAGTTGCAAAAAATATTGCTTCATCGCATCTTATCCTTGTCCTTTTGTAAAGGCTTACTTCTTATCATATCATGCATAGGAAACATATGTCAGATCTACATCTGGTATCATATACATAAGATGAAGAAGTAATTAGATTTATCTTATAACGTATAAACCTAAGGTGGAGATCTCTATCTCCTCCTTATTTTTATTTAGTTCCTATAGGTAGAGGGGAAATTATTGTTCCAGTGTATAACATGGTAAAATTGGTGAATCTTGCCTCCCTTATTCACTCCTCCCTTTACCTTGAGCACTGAAGACTTGGGCTTCTAGCCAGCTTTAGAACCCTCCTATCCTTTTCCTTTGCCTTTGCCTTTAGAGTTCCCCTTTAGTTTGCTAATCATCATCACAAACTTGGGTTTGTCTTTCTTCATTTATGCCTCAGTTGTTCTCAACATGCCAAGTAACTCCGTCAACCATTTTTCAAAATCATTCATGTTGTAGTTCATGACAAACTGACTGCATGACTCTAGCATAGATTGTAGAATCACATCAGTGGCCAACTCTTGACCCAAGGGGAATCATAGTCTCAAAAATTTCTCCACGTACCCAATGAGCTTGAGCACATGAGGACCTATTGGATCTCTTTCTATCATGTTACATTTGAACAATGCCTTGTAGACATCATATCTCTCCTATCATGCCTTATCTTGGAACACGTTTTTAAGATGTGTGACCATCTCAACAATGTTCATGTTCTCATGTTGTCTATGCAACTCATTGTTCATAGAGAACATCATTAGGAATTTGATATCAACAAAATCTTTAGTGTGCTTTTTTTAGCATCTCTGTCAGCCTTAGGTGCACAGTGGGAAGAGGTTCATCTAGATCTGGTGTCTCCGGGATATAGAGCTTGTGCTCCTGTGTGAGAACAATTCTCAGTGTCCTAAACCAATTGTGGAAGTTTTTCCCATTTAACTTGTCCTTCTCAAGGACTGATCATAAAGAAAAGTTGTTGTTGTGTGTTACCATTTGATTCTACAAAAGGAATTTACAATTTTTTCAAAAAAACATTATGATTTGATTGGATAAAATTTGACGATATTTAGTTAGGCATTTATCACTCTCATTATTTTATTCAAATTGATAACTGTAAATTATCATTTCAAAAGATTTGCAATGCACAAACTTATAATGAGTCAAGTTCCAAAATAATTTGATTATTACTCAGCCAACACCAGTTTCCATAATCAATCATTAAGGTAGGAAATTTTTACCAATTGCATCTTATGAAATTCTTGGATAGATGGTATGCACAACTCCTTTCCATAATCATCTTCAACTCTCTTGGCCCTTAATCTCATTAAGGAAACCAAGTTAAGCCTGACCCAAAACCCAACATGATAGAAATGCACCCCGCTGAGTAGGCCTACATAACTACCATCACACTTTCACAAGATGGATAGAGAACCAAGCTAAGTGTTCCCACATTTAATGATCAAGATTTTCATATGCATCGCTAATGGAAAGAATCTTAGACTTGATATGTTTGATTAAGGGTTTATATATATAAAATATATGTACATATACATATCCAATCACCACATACGATAGTAAGTATCATATACATGCTATATCCCACAATCTTAAACATGCAGTATAAAACATTCGAGATTGTTATGGCCATTCTATTGTAAATCCTTTGAGTCATAAGGAATTACTACCACCTAGGTCTACATCACATGTAAGAACCTATTGTTGGTGTAGATATGTGCTTGGACCAATCCGGGTTGATCGATTCAACCCTTGAATCGATTGACTCACCTCTCAGTCAGTCATTTGGCTATCATAAATGATTAGATGGCCATCAATCCAATAATGTTTAGACACCTCCAATCAATCAGTTGGAACCCCAACCGGTCAGTTCAACTCCACCTGTCCTATATCCTCCATGGTCCTCTAACCGGTCAGATCTTTCTCGAGATAGTAGGATCATCTATCATGAGAGTCTTCTTCGTCATTACAAGAAAAGTAACTATACTAATGCTACTAAACTTATTACATTGTAAAGAGAAACCTCTAGTAACATTTGAGGCGAGAAAAGGTAGGAAATAATAATACTTTTACATTAGAAAGAAGAAGGTAGAGGCCCAATATGCAAACTAAGATATAACAAGAAAAAAAATAAACTATTCAACCACACACAAATATTAGGGTTACTAGCCTTAACCATGTTACACATCCACCACCAATATCAATTTAGGGTGATGCGTGTTAATTTCATATATATATATATATATATATATATATATATATATATATTAGTTTTGGGATCGTATGTGGTCTTTATTCATATATGCACATTATTCATTTTAAATATTCGCATCATATGCAATAAATAAAAGTGAAAATCCAAAATCCGATCAAATCGATGAAATCCCAAAATGCAGTAAATCAACGTGGCTCTGATATCACTATAGGGAAATATGGAATCAGACAGAAAGTGAAAATAAAAAAAAATATTGTCCATATTCCCCATAAACTAGCAGATCATGTCAAGAACTGTGTAATGGAAATGATGGTTTAACGATATGATACCTAGTTCTTGAGCAAGTCCAACGACTAATCCCTCATTGCAGTTGTTCAACTTTCTTTTAGTTGCACTTAGATGACATATATAGCAGAGACTAACATTATCCTCCTACTGGGAAAAGCTCCACGACTCTAGAGTAGTCCATACAAACTGCCGAAAACTTATGTCGTTCTACTAGAACAGATATGAAGGAGTTTTCCCTCCCGTTAGTGTACTAGTCACTAACTTGCTCTCCCACAATTGTTCTCCCTTGCAATCCCTCCCTTTATCAGGTAGGACTTGGTCAGGTTCTCTTGGTTACTACAACTAGAAAAGACAAACAATTGTCAGAGGCAATTTAGTTGTTTCTGAGAAGTCCCCAATACCCCTGTATTAATAGAAGGGTAGGGTCAAGGTTCCCAATCTGAGTGGGAGCCAAAGGGATTGTAATTTCACAATTATTCACAACCTATGACAGGAGAAATGGTCGGTTTGTGGGTTAACCGATCGATTGGCATGCTAGCCAATCAGTTCACCCAGTGAACCAGTCGTTTCTTCATGTTTCACAATCGCAATTGTATTGGAAATTCTAATCCAATTATTAAATGACATGATGTCAACACTAATCATTGATGCAATCAAATTGATCCATGAATTGGGTGTCTCTCTCCATGAGATGATCATTTCAGAACCTTGAGCTGATAAGTTCACTAGGTGAACCGGTCAGTTCACTCTGTAGTTGGTCCAGAATTCAGCCAATGCAATTTCCAATCAACCTAACACTCCAACCGGTTGGTTCAACACTTGAACTGGTTGGTTGGGAGTCTAGTTAATTAATTCATTTCTCAAATTGAATACCTAAACATTTTTTTCAATCAATTCGTATATCATTCATGAATAAACTCCTATTACAAGTGTATCCTATTTCTTTGACCCTATAGGTTCCAATTTACATTGGCAGTGAATGTCCATAACTAGCTTATGACATTACAAGCAAAGAGCGACAACTAGGAAAACATCATTGCCACCCAAGTAAATGGAAAGTTGGAGAAAAACTTCAACCTACAATCAACCTCAATAATAAATAGTCTCTATTGTTTTGAGAAAAAGATTGTAGTTATTAAATAAACAACCAACATTTATTTTGCAAACAATCCGTTAAATATCCGAAAAATGCCAAAAAACTAAAGTGAGTAGTCATAGGCATAACCACATACCTTGATCAGGTGTACTTCATGTCCAATCAAGAGCAATCAGGAAAACAAGCAACTAAGAAATTATCCTAAAAGTTAAAGCATAACACCCATGTATCATTATTCTATCCAAATTCACCACTAAGAGTGATTTGGGTCTCAAGTTAGGGGTTTATTAGGGTTTTGTCTTCCTAAACCCGAATTACCACTTTTAATAACTTTTGGGTTGACAAACCCTAATCTTATCATTAATTACACTTTTAATATCAAGGAAAACCTAATTATAAAATCATGGTTTGTTATGTTCACATAAGTTCCAAGTTGCTCTTTTTATCCATAAAAGTTCAATATTTTATCATCATTAACAATTGAAGACATTCGAATCATCAAATCTTAGAACCTAAGGTTCTAGTTCATTGACTACATTAAAGTAACATCTTTAGATACTTTTCTAACTAGAAGAATATTTAGGCAATGCACATATATTTATCGGATTCCTTACATTTTTCTAAGAAAAAAATCATATATTGCATTCCTTTATCCGATTATCCTACTCATTACTAGGATTTTTACAAACATCAAAGACAAAAACCAGAAATTATGCTCTGTTAATAATGAAATTCTTATAAATCTTTAGATTAATCTCAGCTAATCACATGCAACCACCTAGGCAGGACACCCCTATCTTGGCATTGCCAGTGAGGCTGAGCCGACCAACGGGCTTGCGCCACCTAGGTTGAGTGAGCTTGTGTGGACACACTTGGCTAAATGAAAAAAGGTAAAAAGACCATAAGGCCGAACCTACACTGAAGGGAATCAGGGGTAACTTGGACTACTTGCTAGGGACCTTCTTCATGATTTTTGTTGATTCTCATATCCCTCTTGATGCTATGGATGATGAAAAGGACAAGAAGGGCTACGCTCAATGGTCTAAAGATGATTCTAGAGTTATGATGTAGATGGTGTATACTTTTGAACCAAAGACCATCCATTTTTCCTTCAAAATGCCGAAGCTACGTGGGATCAACTATCTTATGTGTAGTCTCACCAAAAAAATCCAAAGAAGGTCTTTGAGATCTTTAAAAATTTGGTGGGAAGGAGTATTCGACCAATGATCTATCTTAGATTACTACAACCACTGTTCAGCACTCTAGGATGAATACAAAGTATATCATCCATATATCATCCCCTTTCTTCTGACATCAAAGAAGTGCATTGACAACACAACAAACTTGAGTAGGTTTAGTTCCTAGCTGGACTTTCCCCTATTTTCACTGGAGTTGTTGACCAGATCTTATCTAGTGATCCCTTACCTACACTAAAGGATGTTCTCAAGCACATTCAATGCCTTCCTTCCATGTCTTTCCTACATGCAACTTCTTTTGATTACTCGGTCCTTACAGTGTGCTCCCATGACTCTGGTCAACAACACCCAATTAAGGAAGGACAAAAATATGAGAGCCATTACCTAAAATTTTCACAAGGATCCAGAGTTCAGTCCAAGAAACAAGTAATAGAAAATAATTTCGTTAGTTCACAATTATTGTTTACAAAATTCTTACATGAACTTTCACCATGAGAACTACTGCACATGAGAATAAGTAGCCATCTAAATTCTCCTTATTTGGATTAATGTCTTTATGTCATTTTATCTGATTTACCATGTCTGTGAACATCTTATGTAGAATGTACCTAAAGCATTGTTAAACAAAATCACAGATCATTATAACAACTTATATTGTGTACACGTGGTGCATGCAATGGTGTGAAAATAAACTAACAACATATTTTTCATCAAATACTTGCAAATAAGAGAAGTCATTTTATTAACATAATCTTTCTTTATGTGATACTCATAGTGGCATTGTAATTGAACATAACTAAATAAACATCCAACAATTTATTAGTTCAATCTTCAAGAAACACTCAGAAAATACTGGCAAACTAAAGCAGGTAGTCATAGGACTAACCACATACTTCAATAGTAAGCCATGCAGATTTTATAGATTATTATTCAAGCACATCATCCAATCAACAAGAAAATCAAGTAATCTACATTTTAATCTGCATGAATGTAAATCTAAAAGTATCACCAAAAGATTAATTAGATTAAGCCATAATCGATCCTAATCTAGGGTTCATGGTTTCCTTGGTTTCAAGTTATCATTAGGGTAAATTGGGGGGCTTCTCTCTAGGGTTGCTCCTACTTCTCTCTAGAACCTCTCCAGCGGCCATCGTTGGGGGGAGGGAGCGGCGCCTCATTTGCTTCCTCCCCCTGGCTCCATCAGTTTTGATTCTAGCTGATCAATAGCGATCCTGGAGTTGGAGTCCTAGCGGCGCTCCCAGTCGAAGTCATTGGGTTGCCCCACGGCTGGGTTACGGAGGAAATGGGGCGCGCTGCGTCAGAGGTCGATCCAGGGCTAGCGGTGAGTTCGACGGAGTCGACTCCACCCTGTTCAAGAGTGACGGGTGGAGAGGAGCCACGCCCTAGATTTTCTTCTCTATGCTGCTGCTCCGTCCAGGCGAAGATGAGGGGTTCTTCGACCTCCTCATCAGATACCTGTCATTTCCTCCCCCAAGCCAACCCCTGGAGCTGATCCAGATTAAGGGTGAACAACGATTTCAATCCAAGAGTGCCCATGCGGCGGTGTTGACAGCAGAGGTTTTCTAGGTTTCCCGGCGGCACGTCTTCTCCAGCATCCCGTTGCCAAGCCTGTCCTTCGATTTGGGCGGTGGTGTTGGACAGCTGTGGGCAGGGTGGCTGGTTCGGTTCCCATCTGTGACCCGGCTCTTGGCAGCAGGGTCCTGCTGTTCGCTGGTGTCGACGACTGTGAAGCCCAGGCCTGTGGAAGGCTCTGCTTGTTTCGCTGGCGCATGGTCTTCTACAACCATTTGTTCCCAGGAGATGTGCTCATCAGGTGTGGGTGGTTGTTCCCAGGTTTGGGACTTTGATGGTGCTTCTGCGGTGGTGATGGTGCTTTCCAGTTTCCCAGAGTTGCTGTTCTTCCATGGGAGGACTCCGTCTCAGGGATTCTGATTGCCCTCAAGGTGTTCGACAAGAGCTCTATGCGTCTGCAGCCTCAGGTGGGTTTGGGTTGGGTGGCTTGCTCCTACTCTTCCTCTTTGTTTTGCTGCGTGCTCTATGCATTCGATGGAATGCTTCTGTTAATCAAAAGTGATCGGATCCTGCACTTTTGTGTGGTTTGGTGCTGGGTTAATAGTGTTGGCCTAGCAGGGGGATATATCCGCATAGATGTGGATGATTGGCTGCAACCCTCTCTGCCCTTTTATCTCCTGTTCCCGGTCTGATAGGCATTTGATGCTGAGGTTCTATTTCTGCTATCTGAGAGCTGGATGCTGCTTCTTGGTTCATGTTTCCACTACTTTTGTGGGTGTGGATATTGCTGTGTGAAGGATGGGTCAGGTTGTTTGCATCCTGGCTTTCGATGTAGCTGATACTGAGTTCAAAGCTCTGTGTGTGTCTGACGGGTTTACAGGTTGATGCTGTCTACGTTTTGTTGCGTATGCAGATGATGAAAGATGGTTCTCTTCTTGGTACCCCTTCAATAAGTTTGAGTACAGGCCCGGTAGATTCTCTACATCCTCTTTGATGTATCTGTTCTCTTTGTGGGTGGTTTTTATTGTATGTGCAGCTCTTCATCAGATTAGGGTGTGAGTTTTTTCCGTGTGGCTTGTATGATTGCTTGCTGGTGTGTTGGTCTAGGTTTGAGTCAATCTCTTTCTATTTGGGTCTTCTGCGCAAGGCCGTTAGTTGTCCTCTGTGTCTTTTTTGGTAATCCTCTTATAGGATTAGGGGGTGCTATGTTTTGTACCTAAAGTTTTGGAATTTCACAATAGTAACACGAGTTTTTTGCCGACCAAAATAAAAGTTATCATTAGGGTTATACTTCGACACCCCAATTCCCATGTTAAGTTATCTAATGACCTAAGATCCCCGATTCATTTTTAACTATAACCATGATAATCAATCTACCATATCCTTCCCTTAAGAACACATAGATAAAATTAACTTCATTAATCAACAGAACATGATATGACCTTAGTTTCATAATCCTATGTATTGACATGTGTAGTTATCCACTTTATTAACCCTAATTATCATCTTTATCATCATGGTCATCATGGAAATCAGATTATTCAATAAGGTCAAATAATAGCATAAAATAAGGGTTCTTAACCTATTTGACATGTTAATATTGAAAACTAGGACATTCATGCACTCATCACCACTTAAACCTATCTTTTCACTGGTTTGGAATTAGAAGAATAATTTGACTCTAAAACCATTTTATTTAGTTTCCTCTCATTCTCCTAGTCAATTTTCATATATGACTTGTCTCAATCTAAGTTACCCATATTTTGTTATGATTATTGCAAGGTAAGCATTTATCTCAACAATAGTGTGTTGACACGTCAGTAAAATCTAATTAATAAAACATGGCTCGGAGCCCCCCCTCCTAAGTTAGTGGGTAAACACTACATCACCCCTTCCCTTCACGTGTATAATCTAGGGCATCCTGGTCAATTATTTTTATCCTATCCCTAACCTTGTGAGAACTCATCTTGCGGGGGTCTGTCGGATGTGTCGATCAACACATGACAAAGGCAAGCTCACAACTCATGGCCCTAGGGTACCGAAGGAAGTTGTTGTGTCCCCGATGGATGCCATTGGACCTAGATAACCCTTAGTATGGTTGGTGGTGGCCAGAGATGGAAGGGAACAAATATTTAAGTTACTAGGGTTGCGACATGATTTTGATAAAGATCAAGATCAAGGACCATACCTATGTATGTGATGTGCAAAACTGTTATATTGAGCATCCTTTCCAGAGTCCTTAGTCCCCATATTTCTCCTTGGAATCCATCAAGGAACCCTACTGGGTTCCTCCTTGTTTATGACATTGGATGGTAGGAGATCCAATCTCCTGGTTGCTTCCAGGGCATCAGACCATAGCAATGGCCTGGGGACTCCACTGGTATCCTGTGGTAGAGATGATAGTAAATGATAGCAAGTAGAGGGAAAGTCCTTTTGTTCTTTCCTATTCATTCCAATACATAGGACATGGACCATCTACATGTCCTTTTGTGATCCATGAGGGTTGGATGTCTTTTTGGAGATAAGGGCTCTAGGGGATCCTATTTATATACAAACCCTATGTGGAACCCTAGTCGTTCTAATGAAGAGAGGAGGGAAAGGAAAGGAGAGGATGGCCCCTATACAAAAAGTCTATATTTCCTTCTCCCTATATCCACAAGAGAGAGAGACACCCATATACTACTTTCCAAAATAAAGGAAGGTGATTAAACATATTCACCACCGGTTTAACATGCCTTATCCTGAACATACACAACCATGAAACATTACCCATTCCATTCTATGTTGCAGTTGACTAACCCCCCTTCCATATTAAAGAATGGGTTATAAATCCAAAACTAAGGAAGGTGTATAATTATTTGGCACATATTGGATCATTGATCATTGTCCTTTTTGGATATTCTAGACTATCAATTATCTCTCTTTTCGATGTAATCCTTGAATATATTATCATCATACTATGGAAACTCACTAATACTTTTTCCCATGCATATTTAATTTTATTGGAATGCCTTTTATATACAAACCTTACTCCTTTAGTCATATCACTAAAACAATACCATTATTTCTTAGAATATCCTTTTTCCTCCCAATTTCTAGAATTCTCTTCTTTCCATTATTACTTTCAAGTATATAAAAAGATAAAATGAAATATTCCTATTTGATGCCTCAAACATGGTGTTGCCAATCTTGGCTAGATAATTATCGTTTAATTATCTAGAACACTATAAATCTTATTTTCTTTTGAGAACCTGCACATTATCTTATATTTCTATTATCCAAAAAATCATAAAATCATTAATATTTATTTGTACCCAAAATCCCTTATTTCTTTGTCTTGTACCCCAAGGGAATATTTGCAATGCAAGTAACATTATTGGGAAATTATCAATCCTTGGTTTATATTTATATAATTCAATTTTCAAAAATTGAGGATATTACATTCACCCCTTCTTAAAATGAATTTTGTCCCCAAAATTCAACTCTAGTAAGGTTAAGGAGAATGAGAAATCCTATTAGTTCCAAAATTTAGGGTTAGCGATCCAACTTAGATAAATTTATCATCTTTTATTGATATACAATATCCTCACATTATGACTAAGTCTAAGACCCCAAAATGGAATTCCAAATATATCCATATCTCTATCGTCTACATGATATCATTTATTGGTGATAACAATTTCCTTTGTGAATTTCAATTTCACTTGGTGATTACCTTTTTCACCTAGGTTCTTCAACCTATAAATCATTCTCACATAAGGGTGAGGTAACATCTCCAACCCTAGGTCATGTCATTAAGTTCAACTTAATATATTCATGTCAATTTTAAGCACAACATATGTCTACCCAATCTCTACCCCTCATAATGGAATGAAATAAGTACTTGATTGCAGACCAAACACAAAGCTCATCTCATTCTAAGAGGAGACATGGTGTATTCTTACTTTATCTTTCATTTTCACATTTTAGGTTGAATCATTCTAAACATCACTTTTTAATTCCCAATATTCTTATATTTCATGAAGTCAAATGCCTTCTTCACTCTTGAGTTTGTACACAACTCCTTTCTTTATTACATGACTTCTTGTAACTTTTATATTTACACCTCAAGTATTATGAGTCTTAGCCACTTCCTTGAGGTCTCTAAGGGTACATGTAATTTTGAAGTGATCTCATCTTTATGCATCTTGGTAGTGCCTCTCACATTCACCCATGGACATCATGAACTCATGAAGGTGGCCAATCTCCTGAGACATAGGCCTCAGGAAAAATAGTTGTTACCTCCTGACTAGATGGTCTTGTGCATTCCTAGATCAATCAACTCATAATCCCCTCAATCCTAGGTACCTCTAGTACTCCCTACTTGACCTTAGTATTGACTAGGGACCTACCCTTCCCAAGGGTTTTATTGATAGCACAACATTTTCATATGTAATTCTTTGAATCAGATTTCCTCCATTTCTTATGATGCTCATTATTCACTTTATGTCCCCTCATTAGGCTCATCGCAACATTATCTTTTCTGGACTCGGTCTCATATGGTCAGCCACCTCCAAAGTGACTTTTTACATGTTTTGTAGAGATGTCATACTTGGATTCAAGGAATCATGCTCAATATATGTGCTTTCATATTTTATATTCTTGATTCTCCACCCTTTAGGTTATAGTTCAAGTTACCTCAATCTTTAAATTGATTTATCATATCACCCTTATAGGGATGTTCCTAACCTATGGTGCCTTCTTTATTCGTAGGAGGAGTTTAGGTTTTATATCCACAACCTAACCCCAAGGTCTAAGGTTTTGACTCCCCCATAGGTTCTTTCCCCATTCTTGGGTTGACCCACCCCAAGTCAGGACACCAACCCTAAAGGTTTCATGTTTTCATTCTTTATACAACTTAAATATGAATTTCTTATTATAACTTCTCAACTTAATCTTTTTGGTACACTCCCTCTTAGGAGTACTCATGTGGGGAAGACTCTCATTAGGGTTTAGTACCTGTAGTGGACTTCTCATAACCTTTTGTTCCTAGGCTCAGTTTTTATGTCCTTCCTTTTCTGGCTAGGCCTCTCAATGGCCATTCTATCCAAGCTTGGCCTCTTAAAGACCATCCTATCCTAGCTTGGTCTCACAATGGCCATCCAATCCTAGCTTGGCCTCATAATGACTATCCTGTCCTGGCTTGGTATCAAGATGTCCATCCTATCTTGGCTTGGCCTCATAATGACCATCCCGTCCTGGTTTGGTCACTCATCACCATAGTGACATTTCATACATCCCACATGAATTCCAATAGAGATAGTTGAGAAAGTTATAATTAGATAATATGTTGTTTACCTGTTGCTTATGTTTCTTTTCTCATTAATTCCTTCTTCCACATGCACATATGCATGGCAGATTGAGTCACCTAACTCATTTATATTTTTATTATTCCTTTTCATGGTTCATATGGGTAGAGTTCTATATCACCACACTACTCACATTTCCTAAGATTAGGGTTTTAGGTTTTGATTAGATACTACACCCTATCTCTTAGGGTTTTTATGTCCCTTGATCCACTAGGGTTCTTCTAAACCAAGCCTAGCCCCATTTAGAATTTACCCTTACAACTCCTAAAACAATTTTTCTTCACTTTTTCATTATTGCATGTACATTATTATTTCCACATTTTATGTATATTATTAGATCCACGTTACATGTACATTAAATGGAAGAGAATGCCTTAGTCCCAATTCTTCTCAAACACCCTAACTCGAGATGAGGAGGAAAATTCCTTTTAGGGTTTATTAAACAAAGAAGATGAGAAGTGGATGAATCAAGATGAGAAGAAAACCTAAAGGTATTTTACTTCAAGAAAAATCATCTAACTTTTTCTAGGAAGGATGCATAGGCCAAAGAGTCCTCATAAGCCGACTAACAGTGCGGAGAAAAATATCATCAACCCCCTGGTCGTGGTCCCTTCTAGACACCACTATCTCTAGAAAATGCCCAAATAATTCCCTCATATTTCTAGAGATTATTTGAAACTATAAACTATTAAATATTATATGAAAAGTTTGGGGCTCTGATAATAAATGTAACGACCTCATTTTCATCAACCCATAATTAAGGAAGGTAAAAAGATGAGATCCATTACCTACAATTTTTCCAACGATCCAAATTTTAATCAAATAACAAGTAATAGAAAATAGTTTCATTAGTTCACAATTATCGTTACAAAATGCTTACATGAACTTTCACCATGAGAACTACAATACATGAGAAGAAGTGACCATCTAAATCCTCCTTACTGTGTTTGAACATCTAATTGACCTTGTCTCTAAACATTTTATTTGATTTACCATGAGAAGAACTTTCACCATGAACTTTCATGTAATTTTATCTTATTTACCTTATCTCTGAACATCTTATCTAACACGTACCAAAAATGTTGTGAAATAAAAGAATGGATCAATATAACAAGTTATACTGTGTACTTGATGTGCATGCAAGGGTGTGCTAGTGAACTAACAACACATTTTCAATAAAATAATTGCCAATAAGAGTAGTCATTTTATTCACATAATCACTCTGTATGTGATTCTCATAGTGCCATTATCATCGAATAGAACTAAATAAACATCCAACAATTTAGTTGTTCAATCTTTGAGAAACACTCAAAAAGTACTGACAAACTAATGCAGGTAGTCATAGGCGTAACCATATACCTCAATGGTGAGCCATGTAGATTATGCGTATTATACTTCAAGCATATTATCCAATCAACAAGAAAGTCAAGCAATCCACATTTTAATATGCATGAATTGAAATCCTAGTGTCAACATCACATTAATTAGATTAGGGCCTACTTGGTCCTAATGTTGGGTTGAAAGTTTCCTTGGTTTCTAGTTATCACTAGGATTATACTTCACACCCAAATTCCCATGTTAAATTATCTAACGACTCAAGATCCCCAATTCATTTTTTAACTGTAACCATGATAATCAATCTACCATATCCTTCCATTAAGAACACCTAAATCAGATTAGCTCCATTATTCAACATAACACGATATGACCTTGGTTTCATAACCCTATTTATTAACATGTGTAGCTATCCACTTTGTTAACCCTAATTCTCATCTTTATTATCATGGTCATCATGGAAATCAAATTATTCAAAAAGATCAAATAATAGCATAAAAGAAGGGTTTTTAACATATTTGACATGTTAATATTCAAAACTAGGGTATTCATGCACTCATCACCACTTAAACCTATCTTTTTAATTATTTTGGAATTAAAGCATAATTAGACTCGTAAAGCATTTTATTTAGATTCCCCTCATTCTCCTGGAAAATTTCCATAAATGACTTGTCTCAATCCAAGTTACCCACATTTAGTTATGATTATTGCAAGGTAACCATTTATCTGACAAATAATGTGCTGACACACCAACAAAATCTAATTATTAAAACATGGCTTGGTGGCCTCCTAAAGTTAGTGGGTAAAGACCACATTACCAATTCACTTCACATGTACAGGCCAAGACATCTTGTCAATTGTTTTTGTCCCATCCATAACCTCACGAGAACCTATCTTTTGGGTGTCTGGCACGCTGTGATGAGCACATGGTGGAGGCAAGCTCAGAGCTTCCAGCCCTGGGGCGCTAAAGCAAGTTGTTGCTTCCATGATGGATGCTGCCAGACCTAGATAACCCTTAGGGTGGTTGATGGTGGTCGGGGACAGAAGGGAACATGTCTTCAAGTTACTAGGGTTGCAACAAACGTTTGACAGAGAGAAAGGTCTAGAACCATTCCTGGGTATCCGATGTGCAAACCCGATAGATCTAGCATCCTCTCCAGAGTCTTTATCCCCCATTTTTCCGCTTGGGATCCATCGAGGAACCTTGTTGGGTTCGTCCTTGTTCATGACGTTGGATGGTCAGAGATCAAAGATATTGTTTGCTTCCTGGGCATCAGACTTGTAGCAATGGCCAGAGGACCTCTGGTGTCCTATGGTGAAGACAATCATAACTGATAGCAAGTAAAGGGAAAGTCATGAAGTTCCTACCTATTCATGCCAATATACATAGGACATGGACCATTTACATGTCCTTTTGTGATCCATGAGGGTTTCATGTCTTTGTGGAGACAAGGGCTCTAGGGGATCCTATTTATATACCAAGCCTATGAAGAACCCTAGTGGTTCTAAGGGAGAGAGTAGGGAAAGGAAAGGAGAGGCATCCCATGTATGAAAGTCTAGGTTTTCTTCTCCCTATACCCACGAGAGGGAGACACTCATATACTAGTTTCGAAAAGAAAGGAAGGCAATTAAACATATTCACCACCAGTTTAACATACCTTATTTTCACCGTACATAACCATGAAACATTACCCATTCTTTTCTATTTTGGAATTGACTAACCCCCCTCGATGTTAAAGAATAGGTTATAAATCCAAAACTAAAGAAGCTGTACAATTAGTTGGCACATATTGGACCATTGATCATTGTCCTTTTTGGAGATTCCATACTGCCCTTTATCTCTCTCCTTGATGTAATTCTTAAATCTATTATCCTCATACAGTGGAAACTCTTTAATACTTTTCATCACACATATTTATTTTTATTAGAATGTATTTTATATAAAAAACTTACTCCTTTAGTCATCGCATTAAAACAATACCATTACTTCTTGGAATATCCTTTTTCCTCCCAATATCTAGAGTTCTCTTGTTTCCATTATGATTTTCAAGTATATAAATTGATAAACTGAAATATTCTTGTTTGATGCCTCAAACTGAAATTATCTAAAAAAACATAAATCTTATTTTCTTTTGCAAAATTGCACATTATATTATATTTATATTAATAATTCATAAAGACGTTAATATTATTTTACCCAAAATCTCTTATTTCCTTGTCTTGTTCCCCAAGGTCATATTTGTAGGGCAAGTAACATCATTGGGAAATTATCAATCCATGGTTTATAATTATATAACTCAATTTGCCTAAATTGAGGATATTATAGACATGTCTGCGATCACCATTGCAATTGTCATGATTTTGGTACACCTGGATGTGGTCCTCCTCCTGGAACTAGATGAGGACAATCTGAACCTCCTATCGCCAATTGCTTTTGCAGCTTATGTGGGTGCATGGACCACAATGAGGACCATTATAGGAAAAAACATGGCCACCTACCTGCAAAAATTAGGTCTCTTCTGATGCCTATGTAGATTCAACTGTTACTACCTCAAGTTCTACTCAGAACACAATTGAGTGGATTCACTTGAAGTTTAAAAACTCTTTCACACTCATCTATCCTAAAAAACACCTGCTCAAGACAAAGGTTCTTCTACTTTACTTGTATCTCCCATTACTTACGGAAAAAATAAATGGGTTATCAGCTCAGGAGCATCAACTTATAATTCTAGTTGTTACAAACTTTTTACTATCTTATCTAATACTAGTTGAGTCCCTTGTGTGATAATAGTTAATTGAACTTAGTCTGCGGTACATGGTATTGGGAGTATATCTCTATCTAAAAATCTTCCTTTAAAATCTATCTTCTATGCGCTAAGATTTCCACTTAATCTATTATCTATCAGTAAAACTATGAAGATCCTGCATTGCTCAATCATTTTTCATCCTGAGGATTGTGTGCTTTAGGGTCTTCGAATGAGGATGAGGATTGATTCGGGCCATGAAGGACCTGATGAACTGCAATACCTAGATGTGTCATAATAAGTTGCTTCTATGTTATATTCTTCTATGACTGGTCTGTAATGGAACTACCGTCGGGGACATCCTTCTACTACAAAACTATGATGTCTGTTTCGTGATATTTTTGATAAAAAAAATTGTGTGATTCTTGTGAATTTGGTAAACAAACTCGAGTTGTTTTTCATAAGAAGAAAGATATTGGTTATAAGATCTTTTTGATATTGTCCATGCCGATATCTCAGGCCCTGTTTTGTTACTAGCTTGTCTGGCTTTCTCTATTTTATGACTTTTATTGATGATTATTCTATGGTAACTTGGTTGTTTCTCTTAGATTATTGCACCAATATTTTGAACAATATCACCACCTTTTTCACTGAGATCCAAACCCAATTGAATATAAAATTTAAAATCTTGTGAACCGACAATATTTTTGAATTTATGCAAAAAATATTGGATCCTTTTTATACTGGTTGAGGTACCATCCATCAAACTTCCTACTCTTACACACCACAACAAAATGGTGTCACAGAGTTAAAGAATCACCATCTTCTTGAAGTAGAAAACACCATTCTCCTTCACTATCATGTTCCTAAACATTGTTGTCTTGAAGATGTTTCTACTACATGCTAATTCATTAACTGTATGCCTTCTCTTATATTGTTTAATCAAGTCCCTTTCTCTCATCTGTATTCAGTTGCGCCTTTGTTTTCTATACCTCCTTGCATATTTGAAACATATTCTCTTTTAAGAATATCCACCCTAGATATCTAAAAAATTGGTCCCCACTCCATTAAATGTGTTTTTTTGGGATTCTCATGAAATCAAAAAGGATATTGATGTTATGATCTTGTCAAAAGACAATGATTTGTAAGTGTGGATGTTGTCTTTTTTTAACACAAGTCATACTACTCTGACCAGGGGTTTGCTTTATCGAGTGATGTGTTGGATCCTACTCCTCTACCTAAGGTGGTAGAATAAGATCACACTAAAGTAATTGAAGAGGTATAAATGAGAATACCTGAGGTTACAATTCCCATTTTAGTCCCTCAAAAACCAACTCTTCCCATGTCAGAAGATCACAACACCTCCAAGGATTTCTCTGGCCTATTTCTTCCTATTCATCATAGGATAGGTGTTTGTTCCTGCACTCAACATATGATTAGTAATTTCTTCTCTACGACTAATCTTAGTGCTACCTTTTCTTATTTTACTACTTCTCTCTTTTGTGTTTCTATACCAAAGACTATTGCACAATCTCTTAGGCATCATGTCTGACATCAAGCTATACAACCAAATTGGTTTCCCTTCATGATCGTAAGATGTGGGATCTTTGTTGATCATCCTGAAAACTATCCTAATGTTGCATACGCGTGGATTTTTACTATTATATATCAGCTGGATGGATCGATTGAATGGGTAAAGACTCATTTTGTTCCAAAAGGGTTTAGTCAGACTTATGGATTCGATTATTTTGAAACATTTTCCCATGTTTCCTAGTTAGTTTTGTAGGGGTGCTCATTTCTATTGTTTTAAAACATGATTGACCTCTTTTTCAACTTGATGTTAAAAATGTCTTCCTATATGGTGACATGCATGAGGAAGTCTACATGGAGAAACCACCCAGGAAAGTGTTCTATAGTTTTTAGAATTAGGAAGGCAAACTATGACCTAAAATAAATACCATGAGCATGGTTTGATAAATTGATCCAGATTCTTCTAAAGTTTCAGTTTTGACAGTCACATTCCGATCACTCTGTTTCTATTAAAAAGACCAGTTTTGGGGCTTGTTATTCTTATTGTTTATGTGGATGATACAATTTTTTCTAACTTTGATTTGCTGGTATTGCAACTATGAATAGATATATATAACAACACTTTGTTGCTAAATATCTTGGAAAACTCGGGTACTTATTTAAAATTGAAGCTTCCGTATCTTCACCTGGCGTCTGTCTTTCATAATGAAAATATGCTATAGATCTCCTAAAGGAAACTAGTATGCTTGTAATTAAACGTGTTAGCACCCCTATATATCCCAATACCAATAAGGGTATTGAATCTTCACCTCTGTATCCTAATAACCACAAATACAGATGATTGGTTGGTAAACATATCATTTTACTATGACTAGAGTTGATATTATATCTATTGTTGGACTCGTGACTAGGTATCTAAAAAGGCTTTGACAATGTCATTGGGATGATGTCTACCATATCCTTAAATATCTAAAAAATCTCTAGGACATGGACACTGCAAACTCACTAGATATTCTGACTCTTACTATGTCAATAGTGGTGTGACAAGAAATCTACCTCTAGATATTGTACTTCTGTTGAAGAGAATCTAGTTACATGGAACAATAAGGAGAAGACTGTGGTTGCTCAGTTTAGTGATGAAGAAGAATATAGAGCTGTGGATCATACCACTTTTGAACTAATGTGGGTCCATGAACTTTCCAAGGAATTTCATATTTTTAATTTTGCTCCTATTCCAATGCACTACAACAACAAAGCATCTTATTGCTTCCCAAGACTTGCTTCTCTTCACTGGTGGACAAGATGGTCATGTTTGACATCTATTCCCCATCTTGAGGGGATGTATTAGTATACTTTATGCTTTATTGTGTGCTTTAGACTTGTCTTCTCTATAGATTTTGTTTTATCCCATATTGCCTAATTATTTATTCTCACTTACTCTCTTATCCTACAAAAGAGAGTCCATTGTATTTGTTTTAAACACATAAATAAAGGTTTTCTTATTGTATAATTATCAGTTGTATTTGATGTCAAAAGACACAATAGCAAAAAAGATGTCGAAATGTCACATTTTGAGCTAAAAATGAGACTTTGGTAGGCAACTAAAACCCTAGAAGTTCTTTGTTGCTGTAAAATTATTATCTAGGGACATTTGATTCATGCTTCTAAAGAAGAAGATCAAAATTCCCACAAGAGTGGATAGAGAGATCTAGGTAATTGACCTCAGCAATGACTATATCAAGTCTTGTTAACTATGAAATAATATCATGTGATGACATTGACAAGTGCATATTTATCCATCTTAATTGCATATTTTAGATCTCTCTTTAGGAGCATTTCATTATTATTATTTATTTTTAAAGTTAATTTGCCTACTTTAGGTTTTCTCACATTTATTTGGAGTTTTTACTAGTTTTGGATGACTTTTGTAGGGAAATTGTAAAATCTACCGAAAGGCAGTCTCACGAGTTGCCCGACTCAGAACACTAGTCGACTGACTTAGATCAACTAGTTGACCGACTGACACCCAGACTCAGCCAAATTTCCACTTCCAACATCCATTGTAGGTTTTCATCAAACT
Organism: Alisma plantago-aquatica; assembly: GCA_963693085.1. Taxonomy (NCBI): domain Eukaryota; kingdom Viridiplantae; phylum Streptophyta; class Magnoliopsida; order Alismatales; family Alismataceae; genus Alisma; species Alisma plantago-aquatica. The sequence continues at coordinate 97,667,891 of OY856412.1, read as the reverse complement.
GACACAAAAATTAAAGCCAATTAACTAAATTAGATCACGAGTTGATCAGCCCACGCCCAAATCTAGTACAAATTTGAAATAAGAAGGCCAGTATTGCAGTCAAACATTTGTCAAGGAAGCTATATACCCAATCGCTGACTGGACCCCAAGGTGGGAAATGATCAAATCTATCCAAATCCCAGTCTCACAAACTGACCGACTCAGAATACGAGTCGACCGACTCATATCACTATTCAACCAACTCAAGATCATGAGTCGACGGACTCACACCCAGACTTAGCCAAATTTCAAAATAAGATGGTCATATTATAGTCAAACTTCAATCGAAGAAGCCATACAACCAATTGACGACTGGACCCATAGACAATCAACCCGAACGACACCACCAAGCAATTCCTAGTAATTTTGTCCCTCCTTTCCCACTATAAAAGGAGGGGGGTTCCAAATACAAAGCATCACTTTTTCTATCTCTTCTTCTGGGATTTTTCATGTAATCTAAGTTAGATTCTTCTTTTACATTATGTTTGAGTAGTTCTCTTCTGGGACATGGGGAGTAGCCACATATCCAGTTCTCTACATCAGTTGTACACACTCCATTATTTTAGTGAAAGGTTTTTTCTTAAACCATTCTCGCTTCCATCGAAGGATTTTGATTATATTCTTATGGGGGTACCAAGATCTTAGATCCTAACAAGAACAAATGCATAATTTCTTGACACAATTTTATGATCCTTTATCATTCTGATTTGCACTCATTTTGTAGTTAAAAAGATTATATTGTAGTGTGGATGCTTATATATCAGTGCTCTACAAGAATGAAAACATAATCTTTTGACACGATCACCTGATGTAGATTATGATCTTTTTATCTAGTTATCTTGTTTTTTATAACCTTTGGTGACATGGCCACTTGATCCATGGGTTAGAACCTCATAATGGAAATTACATATTCATGACATGATCAGTTGATATATTTAAGTTGGATGATTGGATGAGGATCCTCAAATGTTGTGACCTCATGTCTGAGAGAAGTATGGCCTTTGTCTAATTTGTGCTCCCACTAGAAAAAACTCCACATAATCCTAATTTGGTCATTAAAATTAGTATTTCAATCAGTTAATATAAGAATTTGACTTTTGGCAGTGATATTCTGGAACCCCAATTTGTTTTATCAATCTATCTTAGTTAGTTTAATTATGCAATTTTACTTTCTGTTCAAAGCATAATCAAAGTCTCAAAATCATAGTTTTCCTTCTTGTTCTCATAGACGGTTTTGAATTTCAGCAATCTATCTATCATCCTCTTGATCGATACCTTAGTACTAGAAAATTAACTTCTTGTTTGCAAAGAGTTGACCACCTCTTTAGAAGGTTAAACTATAGGACTTTTCCTAGTGATTTTGTGTACAAATGACATGCTTCTCCATTGTCAGGGACAACACATGTTTTTTTTTAATCTGATCACTTGTATACATATGATTTCTCTTGTTTTTTATTTATTATTTTAGTTTGACTTTATAATTTTTAGTTTGTTCCATAATTTTGATCTTGTTTCATAATTCCTTAGCTTTTTATAGTATTTTGACATTTTCTATATTTTTTTCTTCTTCCTTTCTCCTACTGAGCTCTATTACGGTCGTGATTCTTCTCTTTCTATCGAGTTTCCATTCTGATAATATTGCTTTCTAGTTTATTTTGTAATTTTAGTTGTTATGTAATTTTTCATTCTATTATAATTTCTTGGTTATCTTGTAAACCCCCTTTATTTTACTTTCATATTTTTTTGTGTTCTATAATTTATTTTTTTAGACCTTTGTAATATATTTTCCTACCGAAATCCTTTCTGGTAGTGTATGCCCTCTTTGTACTGATTTTCCATTCTAGTAGTACTACTTTGTAATTTATTTTATGATTTTTAGTCATGTTTAATTTCTCAGCTTATCTTTGTAATTTTTTTCTCTTATATAATTTCTAGTTAACTCCTTAACTTGTTTTGTAAATTTAGTTTCTTTTCATAATTTTACTTTTTTCCTTCTAGTTTAGATCATTACCTTTCTCTCTATCTTGGATTACTTTTTATATTTGGTTTCTTAAAGAAAGATTTTTAAATGGAATGGTCAACAAATTATGGTTCACAATGTCAATTGTATGGTTATTACAACAGTACATCACTAGATTATCCAAACTTGTCCACTCATATTATGCCGACACCTTGTAATATCAAGTCTTCCAACCAAGGTGGATATAATGAAAATTACAATCCACAAATTTTGAAGACTATTATGAGGAACAATGTTGCACATATCAATATGAGGGATTCTATGTCCAAGAACGTTTGGTGAGGGGTATGGTGTGGATAACTAACAAAATTTTGGGGAAAGCCAATATACACCTTAGTAGGAGGAACAAATTAAATCCCTAGGAAGCATACTAAAGAGCAACAAGAAATATTAGAAAACTAACAAACCTTGTTAGCTACTTTGTTAGAGGCCCAACCAAAGAGATTCCAAGAGAAGTTAGAGTATCCTAAATGTTTTTTCCCAGTGATGACGATGATAATCCCTTTTTTATGTCATTTATGTTGGATCCTACCAAAATATCACATACCAAGGAGTCCCCAACCATCATGCGATGAGTACATTTGTATTCGACCCTTTCCTAGAGGATTTATTACTTGAATATAAAAGTTGTAGTAGGAGAGTTATCCTTATCCTAAAACAACTTCTCCTATAATAAACACAAATCCAAATGTTATCAATTTCCAATCCACTTGGATTGTACCTTTTCTCTATAATGAACCACCAACCCTCCATGATAAATTAATAGATGTTTCTGGAGAAATGTTTCCTCATCAAGAGTCGTACACTTCACCACAGCTAATTTCTTTTTCACATACAATTGATCTAGATGGGGAGCCACCACCACTTGAAGGAATTCCCATACCCCCACTCTTCAATAATTATACTATTATCCCTCCTAAATCCACATGACACTTAAGTACATCTCGCATATAGGAGCTTGAGTCTCATACTATATCCATAATGAAACCCACTAATCCAATTAACCGCAACGTTGATTACATGATTTTTTAGTAGAGTAACATTATTTATGATGTTGATTTAAATCCAATTGTTTCTTTCATATCAACACCACTTCTCCTAGATGCAGATCAATATGATGGGGGGAAACTAGAGCAAAATCCTCTGCACAATCCTATACAACACTACATATGCTACCAGCCTGACACCAACAAATCTCCCCCAACCCACATTCATCACCAACACTTCCTTCACTCCTAAAGGAAGCTCTGTTGAAGGTATTGTAAAGTGAAAGGAAATATGAAATCCCCTTTGAGATTCCACGAGCACCTAACCATTGAGTGCACTACGAAGCTCCACTAGTCAAGGTTACAACCCTATACACATTCCATTAAGTTGGACGTTCTTTGAGCTACTAGGGTTCCCTCATGATGTCTGTAGTTTTCTCCCCTCCATTCCATATTTAACTTTTTCACAAGACGAGCAAAATTTTATGTTCAGGGTGGAGGGGGTTGGTACATACTCATTCCTCCTACTCTGTCTTAATCTTTCAAATTGCATTATGTTTTGTAGTTTAGCTTTAATTTTTCAAAAAAGAATTCTTTAGCTTTGGCCCTTATCTAGTCAGCCAAGACTTTATATAGTTGGCCATAATGACATGCATGTTTATAAATATTCCCCCTTGAATGATGCAACTTCTTTTGTAACATAATTAATATACCTGCCTTTGATAGAAATATTCATGTCACCTAGGATATTAATTAGCACCATTTCTATGCAAAGATGGCAAACTGTAGAGGACTGATAGGATTAAAAAACAATTATTCCTTATCTAGAGTTATAAATTAACTTGAAAAATTTCTTGATTTTTCATAACTCAAAATGAATTGATGCAGTGTATGATACTCCCAATGTGCTGAAATTCAAAAATGAGTTGCATAAAGAATAGTCTTTTATATAGTTCTTCTATCACCTTCTTATCTCTCCATCCACACAAAAAAGCCAAAGTGACAAGACCCTATGTTCGGGGTGGTACCCCTCCCCCCTCTTCCTCTTCTTCCATACTCCTTGCAATGAATTTGGGTGTACCATAGAAAAGATGGCAATGAGCACAAATAGAAAAAATGTGGTCAATGTAACTATAGAACATAAATTAAAGGATTTCAACTCGAGTACATGAGAGATCATTCTTATTCCATACCTCCCTTCACTATGTTTTTGTATACTCAGTGGAAAAATACATAAACCCCAACCAAATAAAATAAGACATTTTCTTGTACAATGACTCGTAAGAATATGCTGGAGTGATAAATGCAATAAGGGAATATGAAATCTATTTTATTGTAGGTCATAAAATGGAACAATGTTACAAAATAATCTTTAAGTAGGGAATACAAAAAATATTTTTTGTGAATTTAGGAAGTCAAGGTTACTTGTCCATATAAGGTGGAAGGACTCAAGTGGTGTTATGAGAGGAGGATGATGGGTCAGAAGTATTATGTGGTAGTGTTTCAAATTCAAGGTTGCTCGAGGATGAGTAAATTTTGAGTTTAGGTTATTTTGGTAAGTGCATATATATCCATCATAATTCCATACTATAAATCTCCATATAGGAGCATTTCATTATTATTATTTAGTTTTAATGTTAATTTGTCTAGTTTATCTTACTTCCATTTTATTTGGAGTTTTTACTAGCTTTGGCTAACTTTTGTAAGGAAATGATCAAATCTATCCAAAGTCTGTCTCACAAGTCAACCAACTCAAATCACGAGTAGACTAACTCAGATCACAAGTCGACTGACTCACACCCAGAATCAACCAAATTGCCGCTGCTAACAACCATTCTAGGGTATCATCTAACTGACACAGACATTAAATCCAATCGACCAACTCAGATCACGAGTCAACTGACACACACCTAGATCCAGTCGAAATCCAAAATAAGAAGGCCACTATTTTAGTCAAACTTTGGTCAAAGAAACTATACAGCCAATCGACCGACTGGACCCCCAGGTTTGAAATGATCAAATCTATCCAAAGCTCATTCTACTAAAACATAACGAGATTTGACTAACTCTGATCACAAGTCAACTAAATCACACACGGACTCAGCCAAATTTCAAAATAAGAAGGCCATTTTTATAATAAAACTTTGGTTAAAGAAGCCATACAACCAATCGACTAATTGGACCCCCACTCAGTCGACAAATGCCCCACTTCCAAGCCATTCTTTGGGTTTTTTCCTCTCTTTCTCCCTATAAAAGGAGGGGGGGGGTTCCAAAGGCAAAGCATCACTTTTTCTATTTCTTCTTCTAGGATATATCTTGTAATCTAAGTTAGATTATTCTTTTACATTATTTTTGAGTAGTTCTCTTTAGGGGCACGGGGAGTAGCCCCATAGCCCATTCTCTACATCAGTTGTACTAACTCCATTATTTTAGTTAGGATGTTTCCCAAACCATTCTCACTTTGATAGAAGGATCTTGATTATATTCTTGTGTGGGTATCAAGATCTTGGATACTAACAAGAATGAATGAGTAATTTCTTGATGCAATTTTATGACCCTTTATCCTTCTAGTACATCCTTATTTTCTAGTTAAACATGTTATATTGTTGTGGGGATGTTGAGATATAAGGTCTCAACAAGAAATGAACACATAATCACTTTTAACACAATCACTTATTTTAGATTATGATATTTTTATCTAGTTATCTTGTTTGTTATAACCTATGGTGATGCAATCACCTGATCTATGGGTTAGAACCTTAGAATGGGAATTACATATTCTTGACGCGATCGCCTGCTAGATTTATGTTGGATGGTTGGACGAGGATCCTCAAACGCCATGACCTCACGACGATCACCTGATTATGTGGACACAACTCAACATAGTCATAATTTGGTCATTAAAATAAGGATTTGAATCAGTTAATGTAAGAACTTGGATTATGGTGGTGATATTTTGAAATCCCAATTTCTTTTATCAATATATCTTAGTTAGTATAGTTCCACAGTTTGACTTTCTATTCTTAGCATAATCAAACTCTCACATTCAAAAATTTTCCATCTTGTTCTCGCAATCAATTTTGGATTTCGACCATCTTTTTGTCATCCCTTGGATCAATACCTTACTGCTAGAAAATTAACTCATTGTTGAAATGAGTTGACTTCCTCATTAGAATGTTAAACTCTAGGACGTTTCCTAATTATTTGGTGTGCAAATGACACACGTCATACATTCCCTAGTGATCCTTAGTCTGATATATGTTCATATCTATCCGTCCAAACTTGTGAAGCAGATTACATACCATATGTAATAAACCCAAAGAATATCATTCTTTGCATACACATGCCCAATATTTATTGCATCATTATAAAATAATGTTTTTGGAAGGTATTCAGATTTTTTTGGGAAATTCTATTGATAGAATCCATTTCTTTGGTTGTTTTCTACCAATTTTACCCTTGTTTCACTCATCTTTTAAGCATCTGGTGTATATTTAGTATATGTTCTTGTTCAATTTTGGTATATACCCTACTAATAAAAAACATTTACCACCTTTAGGAATTTCAACAGTTTGGGGAACTTTTTGGGCTAGAAGGAACAAGAAAATGGGGGCCATTTACCCCCATAATGACCCTCTATGTCACAGTGGAATGTTTGATGCCCAAAACCTATGCTCAATGGAATAGTGACCTCCTCTAAGGCTCACGACACTCACATTATCCTATCTCAAGGAAATGATGGGACTACATTGGCCCATTATAGGGACTGAGACAACAACATCAGGTTATCCATGGTGTCATGAATTGAAACTTCAATCCACCATAGAGGTTTGAAAGGAACTCATCCATCTAGTACAATAGATGGTACACCCATTTAGAACCCAAAAAGAGCTTTATGCCACTCACATGACACAAATAGATGGGATAAGGCACCGGTGGACCATGGACTCACTCCAAGATGAGAAAAGTATAAAATTGCATGTAATGAACCATACCAAAGACCTAAAGTACCTTATTCAATCACTCAAATCCATCTACATGTTTCATGTAACTCTCATTGAGGGGCCTATAACGAAGGAGGCACCTTAGGTGGCACTAGGAAGTCCCAAAGTGCGTTGTATTAGCTAAGGCAAGGACCTGGTCCTCTATATCATCTCGTTTAAAGAAATTAATGCCCCATATAAATCACCAAGAGAGGGACAAAGGACATGCATCAATAACTTCTAAGGGTTTTGATGCAATTCCCCAAATGTACAAAGCACATACATTGAGTTATATTACTAAGTGGTTTGCCTTGTTAATGAATGCAAAATACCTATGAGGCACCAAAGCACATGCCCATTTTCTTTAGGGTCGATGGTGGGCCACCCTAACAATCCTTCATTGAGGGAGTGGTTCCTTGTATCCGGGCTTGAGAGTATAAAAATCATTATTTTCATCCATTGTGAGGTATTTGATATTCTGCCAAAGTGTTACTTCTTATCCTATTAAGTCTAGGAAGAAGAAGACACTATCACTAATATCTCCTCTCACTCCATCACCATGACTTCCATTAAACGAAAGATCCATAGATAGCGAAAGACCATTGACCACGACTCCACAATTGCATTTGCATATGAGAAGAGTAAGGCTTGTCTATGACCTATTATCACCACTAGTGACACATCCTTCACTTGGAGAGGAAGACTAGATCCAAGCACACCAATAGGATATTAGATTTGAAATATATTAGATCTTAAGAAATCCAACTATTCAACATGTTTGCTTTTTCATGCCACCGTGTTCCTCTTTCTTTTCACATGTTCTCATATTATGGCTTCCATTAGATTGAATCACTAGTGGAGAAACAAGTTTTTATGGCGGTTGAATAAGACCTATGTCTTCAAGTTCACAATAACACATTGGTGACTTCTTCAAGAAAACAGATATGCAATGTCGGTTATACAACTCGCTTAATAATGTTTATGCCAATTGTAAGATGATGAGGACCATCGAGTTAAATGTATTGTGTCATCAATATTCTAAAAGAAAACTATCTACATATGATCTAAGGTCTACAAATTTATCATGGTGGAATATAGTGATGATAGTTTTGTTCTAGTAAACTATCATTTTATAATCTTGTAAGCATTGATTATGTCATATAACCATCACAATAAGTTTTGATTTTTTAAAGTATAGGTTGCAAAACATTCAAAACTATGAGAATTATGTAGTCCCACTAGCCACGACTTGTACAATTTAAAACAAAGAACCAATAACTAACTACATTGCACCTAATACCACATTACACAAACAATTCAGTACTCACTTCACCCACTTCATAGGCATCACATGACACTAACTACCAAATTGCACAAACAATCCAATCATGATCTCACCCACATCACACTGCACCACCAATCCAATTCTCAATTCACCACATCATGTTGAATTGATTACCACATTATAAAAACACTCCCATTATCATTTCATATATTTCGCATATCATATAACTTAATATTACAAGTTCACAACAACATATAAAATAACAAAATCGTTTACAACAACATATATAAGAACAACATTAGATAGAAGAAGGTTATGTACTATCCAGTTCACAAATTTAGAAAAAATCTTAATATAATGAACACCATGAATTTTAGAATATTGTACATGTCTTCATCAAATATAAATATAGACATCTCCAACAAGGAATTGACACCATCTTTCCCAAATATAATCTTATTTCTCAACAAATATTTGTCATTGAGAATCTCCAACATGGACATGCGATGGAGTAGAATTGTAAATTTTTTCACTTCGAATTATGAAATGAAAATCTAAACATGATCCAGTGTACTATCATATTATCTAAAGTTGCACTTTAAAATTTTGGTAAAAGTAACATACATGTACTTTTATAAGGAAGCATTCCAATGATTCTCTTGTTCTAAGGGACAATACTTAAAATTAATAATTGGTATAATATAAAGGTGAAATAATCACAATCAAATTTAAAAAACATAAGAACATCACATTATATAGTATTAGACATCAAAATATATTTCTAGATTGATGGGAGGAAATCTAATCTGTTTAATGGGGGTTTCATTTTCCTCATTGGTAGAATATTAAAGACCTTTAAAACCCTATAGAAAAAAGTGGATGAATATTTTATAAATAGTATAAGATAATTTAAATGCAAGTTAATGGGTTCAAGAAACTTCCAATGATAAAGTTAATTTGAGCAAATTGCACTAGGGTCTAAACATTTATTATTAGATATTTCTGGCGAATCACTAGAAACAACCATAGTTGACTCTTCATGTGCACATTGAAAATTTTATAAACAAATTTGATATATAGAAACAAAAATTTATGTGTTTTATTGTTAACATAGTACATATACTTACATCACATTATAAGGAGTGAATGTGTTGTCTTTGTTAAGGTTGTTAACAACCATAAATGTAATAATGAGGTAGGCATAGGGAATTCTTGATCATTATGTAAAAGTTTGTGCATGGAAGGGATAAAAAATTCCACATTCTCCATTGTGAGACATTGAACATGGTTGTGCATATCAATATAAAAATATTTGGATCAATGATATACAATATACACTTATTGTCATTTTGATATAGAATTAACTAAATGATAGATTCTATATCCACATATCTATTATTTAAGTTTTTAACCATTCATGGTTGAAGAACTTTGTACTTTCCTAGATGCATACATTGATTTGTAATTCCTCAGTTGCATCTTTTGCATGCATCAATATTGATAGGTTTGTGTTAGTTTAATAGCCTTTCAAGTGATGATTCAACAATAATCAATTCCATTTTAGGGTCTCCAAGACTTGTGGCTCCACTTGGTCCGAATTAGCATCTTTTGGAGTTGGTCGTATGTTTAGTTATTGTGATATTTTCATATTTTGATATATATAAATAAAAGTTCATTTAGTAGTTGGTTTAATCTGGAGGCCATGAAACAATATTGCACCAACAATTGGAATTTTACCTTATTCAATATAACTATATACCTAGGCCATATGATAAAACTATTTCTATGCCTCACCAACAATCTCCATATTAGACCAAGGGCAACACAAGTGTGTATCATTGATTCATAGTCATATATGATTCACTGATATACTATATAAGTTGGGTTCCAAGGGCGTTCCATGAGTTGTATAGACCTAGTTAAATATACTATAGCCTCAACCACCAACTCGTGCACTAGACATCCATTATACGTTTGGATATGTACCAAGATAGTGGAATAAGTATGCTATGATTTATGATATATAAAACATGTCAACATCAAAAGCTTACTTTATGTTGTGTAGCAGGCTCTTCACCATGTTGGAAACTACCCCAGCCTAAGGATTAGTTTTCTTGCAGTGTATGAGATGGTCCTTCTTGGAAGCCACTTCCATGTGCCACCATGCATTCCTTAATTTGTACTTGCAAGAGTTCCACAAAGTCTCTTTTTGACTCCACATTTAAATTTTATTCTAACTCAATCATGACCTCTTGGGTTAGTCAAGTACCCATCTAATGTTTCCATTAGGAGGGTCCAAAGAGATATTTTATCTGCAAAACTACTGATAAGGACTTAAAGACAAACTAGATTCTCTCGAGTTCCTAGAAAGTTGTAAGATCATACCTTTGGCTCTCAGTTACAAAGATCCTTTCAAGAATTTGTTCATGTAGTTGTTTTCATAGAATATATGAAATAATAGAGAATATATAAGAATCCCTACACAAATAACAAAGACTAAAAGAAAACAAAATAGCAAGCTACATCAAATAGATGAACATGAAAATCTATCCAAAGATGAGCCAATGAGCATCAGAAAATCAACATAATAATTAAAGAAAGAAGATAGTATGCAATATGTTAAAGTGGAATAGTCAAAATATTTACCATTTTTCTAGAACCTTCTTTTTGTTTAGGTTGAGGTTTCTTTTAGTGTTGCATATATGCAAGCATCAATACACATATGGAAGAACCGATGCAAGGATATGTTATAAATGGAAAAAGTTATAGATTCCTAGATTGGGCATGTTTTAAAATCCCTATAATCTTCCATTTTATCAAAATGCTATTCAACATAGCTTTGGGTACCTGATGCCAAGTGGCAATGTCCCATGGTACTTTTGACTGGACAATTGAATCTAGAAAATTCTTGTAAGCATTGACAATAGAAATTTTGGTATCAACTTAGAAGTGGACAATGTTGACAAACTTAAAGGTCAAATCATGTTTAATAGGATTAAAAGGGATATTGTAATGGTATTGACATGGGAGGAACTTAAAAACATGTTGATGCATTTTATTTGAATGCTAAAGTAGGAAAAAACCTAGATGTGAATGAAATTGATATTTATATGGTTGGGGATATTACATATAATCTTGAGGGTGACCTAGTAGAGTCACCAAATATGTTAGATACTTTAGTGCATAAATATGAGAATCATTGTATGAATGTCGCACTAAAGTCACAAATTTGAGTGTGTTATGTAGATTGTATAGTTTGAAAGCATGCAATAGGTGGAGTAACAAAATACTTAAGTCCCTACTAATTTTGGTGAAATACATCATTCCAGAAAGTAATGAGATTTGAAATTCTAATTATGAAGCAAAAGATTTGTTTCCCAATAGGAATGAGGGGTTCTAAGATTCATGCTTGTTATATTGATTGTGTTCATAAATACATAAAATCATTAGAGTATCCAAAGTTTGGATCCTAAAGGTACAAGAAAAAAAATCTTGACAAAAAAAATCTTCTCATAGTAAGGTTATTTGGCATCTACCAATAATTCCTCAATTTCGAAGTCTATCTTCTATATTTGATGCAAAAAATCTAGCATGGCATGTAGAAGCTAAAATAGATAATGACAATCTACTACGACATCCATATGGTGTACCACAATAAATGAAAATGAAATTGTTATTCCTTTGATTTGGTGAAGAGACAAGGAATCCTAGAATTGACCTATGCACTAAAAGGATGAACCCATAGTGTACTTTAAGAATATAACACATCATATGGGTTCTTATGATATTCATATACAATCTTCCCCCTTGCTTACATATGAATCACATGTATGTCATGTTGTCATTATCTATCTCAGGTCCCAAAAAATTGTAAATGGCACTATTGTTTAGCTTGAGATCTTGGTTGAAGATCCAATGAAGCTCTGGAAAAATGTATTTGATACATGCAGTGTATTTTGATGACAATCTTTCAAGATGTGTGTTATGTTATTACACGACTAATAACTTTCTTTTTGTATGGGAATTTGTCAGGCTATATCATAAATGACCCAAAGGCATGCCTAGTATGTGAGGAAAACACAAACTGTCTAACTTAATATGATGGTAAGATTATTTATCTTGATCATGATATGATCCCCCCCACTGAACATCCTTATGGAAGAAGATATTAGTGCATCAATGGTTTGTTATAGATTCTAAAACCTCTAAAATTATTAATAGAACAAGGTTTATGAAAAAATGAAAGATGTTGATAACAAATTTGGTAAATAAGCTCTCAAAATCATGTGAGAAGTCATTTATACAAGAAGAAGTCTAAGTTTACAGATCTTCCATATTTGATGTTCTTGACAATTAGGCACTCGATTGATGTTACACATGAAGACAAAAAGTTATGTGACAACATCATTAATACATTGTTTTCTATATCGATTAACTCTAAAGATGGTGTAAAATGAAGAAGGGTTCTATTTGAACTGGGTATAAGAAAGGAATTAGCACATGAGGAGAGTTCCATGGACATCTTCCTCCTTCTTGTCATAATATATCTAGATAGGAGAAAAATACATTGTGTGAGTGTTTTCAAAATGTAAAGGTGTCTCTGGATTATACTTCTAGCTTACAATCACTAGTCTCAATGAAATACTTAAGTTGGTTGGTCGTATATTTCATGATTATCATAACTTGATGCAAGAAATTCTTCCTATTGTAGTCTATTTTTAATTCCAATACAAGTGGCGGTTTACATCACAAGGATCTATTTCTTCTTAATAAGGTGACTGACATTGAGAATCTAAACAAGCTACATGCAGAAGTGATTCTAAGTCTCATTCAACTTGAGAAGTATTTTCCTCAACTTTTAATATAATTATTAACCTAGTTATTCACTTGACCAAAGAAGTGAATTTTTGGAGTCATGTGTATTTGCATCAGATTTATCCCATTGAGAGAAATATATGTAATTTCAAGGGAGGTGTTTGAAATCATTGCCATCTTGAAGGTTTGAAATCATTGGAGGCTATGTTTCTAGAGAGGTAAGGGTTTTTTGTTATGATTTTTTTGTCTACAATTGTGTCTTCAAACCTACTGATGTCTAGTCATAGTGATAGCACTTATGGCATGGGTACAACTATAAGATGAACTATTAGAATATCTCATGAATCACAGACATGCACACTAGTAAGAGTTACACAACATTGAGGACGTGAGATAACATGTGCCAGAGCCAATCATTCTGGTAAAGAATTTATACGATCAAGCTTGTCAATCAAATGTTTATTGAGTGGTTTAAGAAAAATGTTTTGTCAATTATTACAGTCATTGAATAATGTTCCTAAGTATGTGAAATATATTTTTTATGATACCAAAACATATGTTATTTCTTATGAAGAGTGTGATATACATAGACATTCATTCTACATCAAGATGTCAGGATGAGAACAGTTTTGTGAAAAATGTTGGAGTTACCCTACATGCATCTTCATTATACTTTTCATCTAGAAAGGACAGTAGACCTAGACAAGTGAAGATTTCATACTATAGAATCATCTAAAATATTTGGGAACTAGACTATATGAAATTCAAACTTCTTATTTGTAACCGTATTTTGATCAATAACAATAATGGCCTAGAGGTGGATGATCTAGGATACACTTTGATAACTTTTAAAAACTTAGATGACAAGGATGAGCTATTTTCTTGGCTTCACTAGCCGATCAAGTTTTTTGCATTGACAATCATGTACACAAGAACTTTTATATTTCTATTCAAGGAAAAATACATTTTATGATAGGATTATTTATGAAGAATACAATGGAAAGTTTGAGGAGTGAATTCCTTCCTCTTTTGGCATATCGATTTCTAATATGCAAGAAATACACAAAGAAATCTACACCAGAATGGATGAAAAGTAAGGAATTATATCGATAAGAAATGAACAAGATACATTTTAATGGAATATTTAGATTTTAATTTCTCTTATGATAAGTGTTATTCACTATTAGTTTGAATGCATATCTCTAAAAAAATGACCAATCACATCATCCTACTAGATTTAAAGTTGTTAGTGGTCCATAATATCTAAGCATAAAGGAAATCTAGTTTGATCAAAAAGACATTTCACATAAATCAATTAGGCCTGATGTGGCAATAAGACCAGTGGTGATTCTACACAAAGACATATGAGAGGCCCAGATCTCATACGTGATGTTCAAAAGCTACTAGTATCATGAGATTAACTTGAAAAAGTTACTATAAAATGTAACAAGAGAATGATACATGTAGGGAATGGATAGTAAAACCTATCCCCAAGTGATTTCTTATGATCATCTACAAAAGTGATTAAGTATTAAAGACCACTATATGACTATAATGTGTTGTGGTTATCAATAGACATCCAACTTTGATCCATTTCTTCAATTCAAACTATGTATTTATAAAAATGCTATAGTAAGGCCTAAATCGTCAACTGAAACAACATACTGATATGAAATAACTAAAGATCAACTTATGTATTTTTTTCTTGTGGGATACCCGAATCATTCTTGAAACCTTCATCTCCTTAGCAAGTGCATGATATGTGCTATGGTATTGAAAAAAATTTGATAGCATATCCCTATAGTTCTCTAAGTATAATGATCAAAATAAGTGAATTCACCAACATATGTGCCCAAAGCATATGATGGAAAGATGCCAAATTTCCACTTTACCAGATCACATATCATACACTCACACCTATGTGAGAAGAAGTGCTCAAGAATAGTCCCAATAGGTACTATGTAAGATTAAACACAATGGGTAAACCTTAGATGGGCATATATATGTCATATCGAAAATTGGTGATTTAGAGGTCTAAACAACCTAAATGTCTTGTATGTGCATTTATTTTTGGATGCACAATTTCATCCCTGTCTAAGTCATGTAGGTGAATTACTTGTAGTTCACAATGCTTAGTTCATATTTCTAGTATATATACAGTAATGACTAGGGTATAATCAATCTAATTAGAATACTATATTCATAAAATGTATGTAAAAATACCTATATTTATGCAAACTTGTAGTTGTTTACATTTAGAGAATTTGTATGTATATATCTATATGAGGCATCATAATTAATCCAAATAGACCTTGTTGGTGGAAACAATAGTGTCAGGGGAGTGGAGAAGCACCAATGTTGGAAATTGCAAAGAGGGAGGAAGCATAAGTAGTGGTTGAGACTAGAAGTGGTTGTGCCTATAGAAGTATTGTGATAAATGTATATTCATCTCAGTTGTAGTTGCATATTCAGTTTTATTTTTCATTTTATTCCTACATTTTACTTTCAAAATGACTTAGATTTTGTTTTAACATATTTATCTTATTATATTATGCTTTTTATAAAAGTTATTTTCCCTCCATGTAGGAATTCCTCAATGGAGTCAGAAGCACACTCTAAGTCACTCCTAGGACCCATTTGAGGATGCAGAGAATCATCACTTTCTGATTCCAAGAAATTGTAGTGATGGTCACAATGTTTACAAACAATCTACAACACCCCACAACTTCAATCAACTAGTCGGAACATCCAAAGGATTGGTTTGAGGGAAGACTTCATCCACCAATAGTGCAATCAAGGAGATGATTAGCTCATTGTGTTAGATGATCAATATATAATGACAGGAAGCTACAAAAAATCAATAGGGTTCCTAATGTGACCCAAACCCACTAACCAGGGTTTAAGCCCGCCAGAGAGGGATTAGACTAACTGGTAACTTAAATCAATAATAGGAAAACCAGTCTTAAAATTTTCTATTCTTTAAATTAATAGAATTTATGAAACATCACGTTAACTAGAAAGATAACATCTTATTTATGGAAACCCTAAAAGTTTACAATAGAGTTAGACTTTTACATAGTACAAAGACTTCTTACTTAATTTACATCAAATACAACTCATTATAAACTGCTTTCATTTCTTACTCTCTCACATCGAAGATCTTGAGGAAGGATAAGAGACCATATGTCTATGTAGCTATTCCTCTTTTGACTTCAGTTGATCTACTCTAGATAATAACTCGCTTCAGCGTCCTCCTATAGAGATGGATTCTTGCCTGAAAGCATTTCAGTAGATTGTATGAACAAATGGGCTCAGTTCATACAAAATCAACAAGAACCAATGATAATTCAGATGTATATATTTATTAGAAATAAATAGGGAAGAATACAAGCCTGGCAGTCCAACATGGGACTACAACAAACATACTCATTAGTGGCGTATAAAAATGCCACTAAAAAAATAATGCCACTAAAAGTGTTTAGTAGCATTTGTTGACACTTAAAAAAATTCCTCTAGTACCAATGCCACTAGAGAGAGAGTGGTGTAAGTTGCAAACTCCACTAAATGTTTGCCGTTAATGGATTTCAATAAATACCACTAAATCATCATGTGGCTTTTATAAAAATGCCACTATTACATCAATTGGCTTTTATACAAAGGCCACTATTGTGTATTAGGATGTTTTATGTAACTATTCTTATTGAGCATAATGGCGTATAAAAAGTGCCACCAATGAGATGCTAGTTGTGTATGATAACATTTGCATGTATTTTAATCATTCAATTTCTAGTTCATTATCAGGATTTCTAAATGAATGCCAATTGCAGTCAAACTTACTTTTTCAAAAGTAAATTTTTTTTTTATTTATAATCAAATGACAATTACATGGGAAGGACATTTTACCTTGCCACTTATATTTAATACAACACCAATAATATACTTCCTTAAAATATTTTTCTATTCAGTACAATAACTTCTACATCATTGGATCTGTCTTTTCCTTGATCTAACTGTCTACTTTTTTGCATGCTGACTTTAGAGATCCTTTAAATGATGAAAAACAACCTCATCAACATTGACAAAGCACTTTCAAAGTAGGAAGTATAATATTGATGAGATTAGCAAATCCAATACGGTATTGTTCATGTGGAGGTACCTCTTGAGCATCAAACAGAGGTAGGATGAACATTACGATGCTTTCTTAAGTATTATCAAGCAACACTCTCACCTATATGTAACCAAGACATATGATTAGCTAAAGGTCAAGATATGTGAAATCAAATCAACACGGGTTCATATATCTGCTTCATGGACTTTGCATGTCCACACACTACCAACTAAAGTTGAGAAGAATACCATTTTATTGTGTTGTTTTGATGGCACTGCAAAATGGCACTGCAAGGTTGGATAAAAGATTTGAGAATTAATTTGCACAGAGAAAACATCTTATTAGGAGACAATGTGAATAACCTAGCATATAATGTATGGGATTATCATACAATTGATTTAATATTGCCTCATGTAGAGCCTGTAAACTTATTATCTTGTTGGCCCATATGTATAGCACACACTTCTATCTTGTTGGCCAATCTGCATAGCAATATGCACTGGCACAAAATAATGGCATGTGCTTAAACATAACTAGGTTGAAGACCCATATAGTTGTTCATGGGACAAAGAAATGAAAGCTATATCTGTAACTCTCTATAAAAATTAAAGAATACCTAGTACACTAGATAAATACATGCAATGTATGCAATAAATATTGCAATTGTATGATCTAACTCATTCACCTAGCCCTCAATACATCTTAGGACCAGAGAATAAGAACATAAATTTACAAAAACAAACAAAAAAGTAGGTGTGGTTGATAACTTCCTCATTATTACTAGCAATATATGTGTATTCTTTTATTCAAGAAAGCTTATGTAGTAGTTATTTGGAACAATATTAGGAATCAGTATCATTAGAACAAATATGGGCAAGAAAGCTCCTGCCCATATATGTCCTATTATTGTTAGTGTTTCTTTTATTCAAGACAGATTTTGTAGTTATTTGGAACAACATTAGGATTTTCATATCTGGAGCTATATTAAGGTACTTTCTTACTACATTACACTAGACTTCTAAAAGCAGTCCTATCCCTACTATAGCTCATAAAATTGGAACGAATGTCATCCCTCAAGTAGTATACTTGATTGGATTTGCACTACTAATCTTTGTTATTTTTCAAGATTTCAAGAAGACCAAAAATAAATTTCATCTCCTTAGAAAAATCCTAATGACAACTGTGAGATAAGAAATTTCTGTATCTAGAGCTATATTTCCCTACTTTATGGTTATGTATTTATGGTGATTGATAACTTTGAAGTGTACTTGTAGTGTTTTGCATTTTTCATATTATCGTGCCAAGAAAAGGAGTATTACAAAAAATATGTGTAATGTGTGCTTCTTTAAAAATTACATATAAATATGTCAACCATATTCTTCAATATATAGAAAACATTTCAATGTTAAAACATGAAACCAATATTTGTCAATTGTTTTGCCCAACTAATGATTGATTGTCAAGTAGCATCGTCTCCTACACGTGATACATATTTTTAGGAGCTCTATGTAATTTTTAGGTAAATACAATCTCTATGATTAGGTCCCAAAACCAAACAAAGAATAATGGGAGGTAGGGATATTAACTCACATAAAAGAAAAAGAGAAAATACCTCCAAAAATAATTATAGATGCAAGAATTGGACCTTATCTTCCTGATAGAATCAGAACTGTGAGGCTCTAGGCACATAAAATGCTTACAGTTTTTGTTAGGATTTTTCTATGGAGATGAACTTTCTTTTCAGTTTCTCGAAATCTTTGGAGAATAACAAATGTTAGTAGTATAAATCCAATCAAGTACACTACTTGAGGGATGAAAGTTGTTCCAATTTTCTGAGCTACATTAGGGATAGGATTGCTTTTAGAAATCATGTGTAATGCAGTAAGTAAGTAGCTTAATATAGCTCTAGATATAAAAATCCTAATGTTGTTCCAGATAACTACTACTGAAGCTTTTTTGAATTAAAAAAAACTAACAATAATAGAACAAATATGGGCATTAGTATCTGAAACCCTACCAGAGGAATGTATGAGAATGCCATGCATCATTTTAAATTGATACCTTCTAACACATGACTTACGGCAAATATCAAAGAGGTTACTACATGTGAACTTCATCTAGGAGTCTTGCATGTATAACATATTTTCCTACCAATCTAGCAACATAAAAAAGGTATATGACATAAATTTAAGGTGTAAGTCTATATATCCATCAATAATCAAACAAGCTTTAAGCATCTTGATAGAACCACCATGCTTATATTTCCATACCAAATTGTAGTACCCAACCACATTCATAGCATGAGGTAATGATGGATCTGGAGTGGCATTTTAACCAAACTCATTCATCTCAGTATCCATATACCAAGTCTGACCCCTGTCCTCTAAGGATTCAATATAGGATTTATAAGAATAATGGAGAGTTATATGACATTAGTAATAAGGATGGTTGGCATATAAGTTTGAAACCCTTCTATAGGACAAATACAAGGTCAATATCATTGATGGAAGAAGTAGGTACCTCTTAAGCATCAAATGGAGGCAGAGTAGGGTCATCCACTCTACTTCCTTCATTACTAGAAAGCACTCCTTTGGTAAAACTTTGGAAGGATTAATGGTATTTGTAGTTGAAGCAACTGGGACTTTAATGGATTCTTTACAGTTCAGTGAAAAATTACATAAAATGACACCAAATTAGTTGGGGTAGGGTAGTTCATTATTATTTTCACAATTATCTTGGGTTAGGCTATATTCTTAAATACTGTAGGCAAACAATTCTGATAAACATAGGCCAAAGTTTCAGAGGATGGATAACAAATGATTCAAACTAACTAGCAACTAATGATAGCGAATCAGATGACCGAGTTTTACAGTTTTGTTTGTTATTGCAGTAGATGTTTCACTATGGGATTAAAACATACATCAAATGAAAAATGATGCATGAAGATGGGCAACATAATGCACGGGAATATGCGGGCGTCATTTTCCCAACAAAATTGTGCAATGACAGCTATGAGGGTAAGAAATTCAATAGAAACCAAAACTTATGAAGACAAAAATAGCTGTTTCATTTATGCAATAGTAGAGTGTACACACATAGAGCCATTATCACCTAAATTATGAAGCTAGATAATAGTCGCCAGGTTCCTCCCTTTTGGTTGGACAACGTGAGTCCTTCCATACTCAATATTTCCCTAGAAGTACATATGTCCCCAAATATTTCCACATAGAATTTCAAAAGTTAGAAAAAATAAGTTTGGACAAAGACTGGAAAATTAATGTCCTATGCATACTGAGCCAATGACAACATAGGTATAATATTGAATATCAATATGCTACATATACACTGGCATATTTCCTTTCAACATGTTTTAATCATAGGCATATGATATAAGTGATGCATGACTAGATTTTAGGTTTATATGATATTTCCTTTCAACATGTTTTAGTCATAGGCATATTTCCTCCTTGATAGAAACTACACAGTACAAGATGTATAAAGCACCACTAGCATATGACTGTATAATCTCTACTGATTGGTCTTTTGTCTAACCACTTGTATGCAAATTAATACCTATATCTGCTCACTACGACGAGAGATATTGGCTTTATTTGTCTTCTTCTAAATCTCTTCTTTTTTCCATAACATTGTAAATTTTTTCTTCTATACTGTCAATAAAATCTCTTCTTGAAAACTTGGATTATCGGTCGTTGATTAGTGGCACCTATCAAGACCTACAACTATAGTAGTCCATTTGCACACATCATCCATCTCTTGTGGGACTATTTAGTGACCCAACTTGCAATTGAAGTACATTTACTAGTTGTGGCTATGGATTTGAAATGTCAACTCCAGAGATAGAGCAGAGGATATACCCATGATATGTTTTGAAGGTGATGTTTCAGAACCCTGAAGAACTTAAAGCTTCACCATACCTCTTCCCTTGAAGATAGAGAACAACATAATCCCCTGAGAGAAGTTAACGTTTAATCCTTGTAATTTTAAAAGGTTTGAAAGATGGTACCATTTTTAGTTTCAGAATGAATAATCACGTCCATCAGTAAGATTCAACAGACTGTATTATATCTAGCCTCAACCTCTATTAAATGAGAAAGTAGCAAATAGTTAAGAGAACTATAAGAAAACAAGAAATAGTAACAAAAAATAGAACCCAGAACAACTCCTTCTTGGAACTCCCCCTTAAGTTGTACTAATCACATCATGGATTTTGTTTTGTAGTATTCGACCAAAAGTTTCATTGTGAGATAAGATAAAATTCTACATGTTTACTTATAATTCATAATGATATATTATGGGATCAATTCATCAACCACATTTCCCAAATGGTTGAATCTGACACCCACAGCCTATGAGCTTTTCCATGTCAATATTTGATCCAGGTATGAAAACCCCTCAACTAACCACAAATGCAATGAGGCCCTTAGAAAATCAAATAAGTAAATAACAAGTATCTGAAACCCTGCTAGAGGAATGTATGAGAACTTCTTGCATCATTTTCAACTGATACCTTCTAACGCATGACTTACGACGTATATCAAAGAGGTTACTACATGTGAACTTCATCCAGAAAGCGTGCATGTATAACATATTTTCCTACCAACCTAAAAAAGGTATCAAACAAAAATTTAAGGTGTAAGTTTATATATCAATCAATAATTAGACAAGCTTTAAGCATGCAGATAGAACCACCATGATTATATTGCCATCATGAATTGCAGTACCCAACCACACTCTTCGCATGAGGTAATGACAGCTCCAGGGTGACATTTTAACCAAACTCATTCATCTTACTCTCCATATACCAAGTCTGACCCCTATCCTCCAAGGATTCAATGTAGGATCTATAAGAAATATGGATATTAATATCACATTACTGACAAGGATGTGGGCATATAAGTTTAAAACCCCTTCTATAAGACAAACACGAAGTCAAGATCATTCATGGAAGAAGTAGGTACCTCTTGAGCATCAAATGGAGGTAGATTAGGGTCATCCACTTTACTTCCTTCAGTACTATAAAGCACTCCTTTGGCAAACCTTTGGAAGGATTAATAGCATAGTTGAAGAAATGGATATTTACTAGGTAAGTAGTGCCATTCTTATACTTTCCTCTGGTGTAACAAGTGGAGAAATACAAAGTAGCTACAACACCCATGCTAAACCCACCAACAACAAGTTTAAACAAAAAACTTGCTTAGACAAGAGCTAAGTACTTACATTAATGCAGGATATCTCAAGTTCACTGTGTATAAAATATATGCAAGTGTGCAATAGTTGAATCAGTTATAAATAATTTATTGCAATAATAAACCTCATCAACTTCACATTATCAATGTAGTTTCCATACATTGTAGGTTTCTTGGTATCTCTTCCTATCATAATAATAACTAGAGATGGTCTACTTCTTCCTAACCCATGCCAGTCTCTTGTACCACATCATCATATTTGATCCTTGAACTCCCTATTATATTGGCACCTCTTTGTTGGTATGTATGCCCTCAGAGCGAATCATGGGATGATTGGTGGGATACATTAAGATTGATTTGATAAACTTCAAAGGCAAGCTTATAATTCTTTTAGGTTCAATTATATGAGATAATGATAGAACATATTGAATGTCTAGAGAATGACAATACTCAATGACGTATGCTTTCAGGTTAAGGACCTAAATGGTGAGATCATACATATTCTATGAGTTTGTACATTCTTATTATGTCCCTAGTCGGATGTCATTATGGAAGGTAGATAGACAACAATGACACACAAGACTAGATTGTGGTGTTGGTTGATGACGGAATCTCATTAGTCATGATATGGAGATATCAAACTAAACACATAGGTACTTGTTAGAGAACAAGTGTACCATATAGACCCATTGTGAGTTTGACACATGGAACCATGACATGGTAGTCACAGTCAGTTTTCACAGTGATGGTGGTGAGTGTGATTCTTTGGCCTAAAATCACTACACTCAACACATGTCGTTGGGTACACTTTGACATCATCAAATGCAATCCTGAAACATGGGTTGTTATAAAGGAGATGATTGGGTGGCTTTGACACATGGGGCTTTTGAGGGGTAAGTGATAGATATGGGATTTGTCCCTCCTGAGGGAGTTTGATATATGTGGCCATTTGATGAGTAGGATTGAGATAGACATGCACACGCATGTGTGAATCAATATGTGATATTGATGTCATATGTATCTCCTCCAATCTACTCTGAGATCAAGAAAGTGAATGAACATGGACAGGATGACTGTTCCATGCCTTGAGTTCATTCAGGATATCAGTGACAAAGGAATTATACATTCACTATAACACCATTCACAGATTGTAGGATTGAAAGTTGTTCTCCAACTTTCTATTTCACTTGGGTAGCACTGATGTGCGACTAGGCACCGCTCTTTGGTTGTGAAGTCATAAGTGTTATGGACTTTCACCGCCAATGTGAAATGGGCATGCAGGGTCATACACATAGGATTTAACCTGGAAGAGGAGTTTATCCACAAATGATGTTTAGATTGATTACTAAAGGAATTTAGTAGTTCAATTAAACACTCAATCAATTGATAGCTTAATATCATAGTGTTCAAGGTATTGGACTGATTGATTAGAGTATCAGATTGATTGAAACTGCAATTGACTAATTTTGTACAGTCTGCACTCCCAACCGATTGACTCATATGATGAACCGATCAGCTCAACTTGGTGAACCAATCGGCTCAGTTGGTGAGTCAATCGAATCATGTCACTGAACTGATTGGTTCAATGTGTTGAATCGATCGGCTCAGGATAGGCTGAACCGACCGGTTCAAGGGTTGAACCGATCGGCTCAACTGGTCCAACCAAGCAAGTTGGGAAAGTTAGGTTGGTGAGAAATTTCTTTTCATTTCACTTGTCCAATTTGATTGGAACAAGGATTGGTATTTGGATCAATTCAAAACAAAAGAGGAAAAGTCAATCGGGAACTGACCAAGGTAGTGAACCAATCATTTCAGAAGTGAACCGACCGGTTCAGGCGCCCCAACTGATCGGTTCAGGTGTGAAACGATCGGCTCAGGTCCCCAACCGACCATTTCATGCTTGAAATGATTGGTTCAGCTGGCGCAGTTGGTTGTTTTGTGGAAAATTTCGAACCCTTCTACTCTAGCTTTAATCATGTATTGTCTGGGATAGAGAACCCTGTCCCATGACCCTCCTATATATAGGGGTATTGGGGGCTTCTCAAGTACAACTCAGAATACTAGTTGCTCTACAAAGTTGTCGTTCTCTCTAGTTGTGGTAACCAGGAGAGCCCGAGCAAGTGCTACCCGATAAGGGAGGCACAACAAGGGAAAGACAACTGCAGGGTTGCAGGAGAGTGTGTCGGTCACTAGTACGCCAACAGGAGGGTACAACTCCTTCCGGTGCCTTGTGCGACAAGGTGATCAGAGTTCCAGGTGGTCCGTGTGGACTACTACAGAGGTGGGAGATTTCTGCTTCTCGGGGAACAATTGTCAATCCCGATAGTCCCGGTCAGACCAGGAGCTGCACAGACACCGTCCAAGACCAGAGATGAATACCACGCAAGCCGCGAGGTAACGTTGCCGAGCAAGCCTCGAGACAAGGTATGTCTCTACAAACCATCCTTCCTACTGTATAGACGTTGACGCGATTCCTTTATTCTGGGTTTGGAGGAAGAAAATTTTTGTTTCCGCTGCCTTCTCTGTCTCCCCTAAAACCCAACAGTGGTATCAGAGCCATGTCAACTTCTCTATACTTTAGGATTATCGATGTGATCAATTTTGGTTTGTCGCCTTTATTTATTGCATACGATGCAAATAAAATTGGCTTTATGCATGTCCAATCCTAAATCCACAAATCCCAATATACATATATGATATGTAATATGAATTCACTCGATGCGCGTCTCCCTTAAATGAGTTTTTTGGTGGATGTATAGTGTGGTTATGGCCAATAAACCCTATGGATGTGTTCTTGCTTGAATGTGGTTGCTTGCATCTCAGTCTGTGCACCGATTCCCTACCTCCTTATTCCTGATGTAACTCGAGATAACTCGATATTTCTTTCCTAACTTTGCTCCCCCCAAATGTAACTCAGGGTTTCCCAATTTAAATGTAAATAGGATAGATGTTTTTATATTTCCTGTTATATCAAAGAACGGAGGACATTCTGACGACAACTGAGATGATCAGTTCAAGGCGTGAACCGATCGGTTGGCGATCCAAATGATCGGAGCGAGATGAACGGGTGGCATCCTGAGGAGATGCACGATGACCAGTGAACCGATCGGGTTGAGGAGTCAGTCGATCGACTAGTGGCACCCAACCGACCGACCTGATGGTGAGCCGATCAATCATGGAGATGAGTTGATCAAACCCAGAATGGAAAAGCATAAAGTTCATCTTATATAGGTTGCATGTGATGTAGACTGAGATGACCGTGATTCCTCTTGGCTCAAGAAATCACATTAGGATGGCCATAATCATCGCTTTTATCATTTCGCATGTTTTCTGTGGGATATAGCATGTATATGATACATACTATGTATTGTGGTGATTGGATATGTATATGTACCTATAAAACCAAATCCCTCATGAAATATTAAAGTTTTGGATGCCTTCCAAATGCGACATACATGAAAAGCTTGATCGGCCAATTGTGGGCACGCCCTAGCGTGGTACACCATCTATCTCATGGATGCGTGAAGGATGGATATGTGGGTCTACCCTAGCAGGGTGCATATTCATCGTGTTGGTTTTGGGTCAGACTTAACAAGGTGACCTAGATAGGATCTAGCATCTTGAGGCATGGAGGTGATCATGGCAAGGAGTTGCATATGAAATCTTTCAAGAGTTGCATATGATGCAATTGGCAAAAGTTGCCTACCTGGAAGATCTAAGTTGTGGGTGACAGTCCTAGCTGGTCCATGACTTAGAGGATTTCAGGATCTTGACCCACTAGAAGATTGTATGCTACAATCTTCTGAATTGATGGTGATGGCTATCAATTTGAATAAAAATAGTGGGAGCGATAATTAATTAAAGTCCTAATTATATCATCAAACTTTCCAATCAATAAAATAAGTTAAAATTGAATTTTAGACTAAATTGCATATATTTCCTTTTGTAGTACAAATGATAACAAACAACAATCAATTTTCATTGCGATCGGTCCTTGAAAAGGACAAGCTGAATGGGACTAACTTCCATGACTAGTTTAGGACATTGAGAATTGTTCTCACTCAAGAGCAAAAGCTCTATGTTCGGGATACTCCAGCTCCAGAGGAACCTACTCCTACCACACCAAAGGCAGAAAGGGATGCTTATAAGAAGCATTCTGAAGATGCCATTGATGCAAAGTGCTTGATGTTGTACTCTATGAACCATGAGTTGCAGGGACAACATGAGAACACGGGTGTCATTGAGATGATTCATCATCTCAAGAACATGTATGAAGATCAAGCACGACAAGAGAGATATGATGTCTCCAGGGCGCTGCTCAAGTGTGTCATGACAGAAGGAGATCCAGTTGGTCCATACACACTCAAAATGATTTGGTATTTAGAGAACCTGACAAGACTGGGATTTCCCCTAAGCCAAGAGTTGGCTACTGACGTGATACTACAATCGTTGCCAGAATCCTAGAGTCAGTTTGTGATGAACTACAACATGAACAACTTTGACAAGCTGTTGATAGAGTTGTTGGGCATGTTGAGGACAGCCGAGGCACATATGAAGAAGGACAAGCTGAAGTCTGTGATGATGATCAGCAACAAGAAAGGCAAGTCCAAGCGCAAGGGCAAGGACAAGGCTAAGAAAGGTTCTGATGCTAGCCAGCATCCCAAGTCATCTTCAACTCTCAAGGCCAAGGGAGACATGAGCAAGAGAGGCAATTGCCATCATTGTCAAAAGCTAGGACATTGGAAAAGGAATTGTCCACTATATCTAGAAGAACTAAAGAAGAAGGAGGCGACAAATGTCTCGACCTGAAGGTGTCATGAAATAAACTTGTAACACTTTTTGAGGTATATGATACCAAGATATAAAGTGTAAATCACCCAATAAATGGGGCAATGGTTGCCACCATAGATAGGAGTAATTTAGTTTATTTTTAGCCTTGAAGGCATGTAATAGAGTTATGAACTTCTATTTCATATTTTCCAATGGATAGAAACACCTTAATTTTTTGCATATTGTATGACAATGATGGCAATTAATAAAGTTGATGTTTCAATCTTTGTGGCAATGCCTTGTTTATCTTGTGGTACTTGGTATATAAAATGATACCTAAAAGTTATTGATAACTCAACCAATCAAATTAGCATAAATCATGAGAAATTCATTTCTAGATTCCATATGATGGATAAGTCTAGACTCTTTTTGGTTAGAGAACCAATAAGAGACATGATTCTCTTGGACATGATCAATCTTCACTAGTCATAGTGGGAGATTGATTATCCTATTAAGTATAATACATGTGATGTATTTACATACCTATTAGAGTTAATGCTAATACTTCAAGCGGTGTTTAAAGAAATACCAATATGGATATCTTGAAGTGTTCAAGAATATCATAGATGAAGTATGAATTTGGTAAAGTGTTAATTCTTGATGAGATCAATGAATGAAATATTTGGATCAAATGTTTGAGAACTCATGATTAAGGCATGGTGATGTCTAAATCAAAAGGAGTCATACTCTAAGGAGTTAGAGGATGATTATTAGATAACTAATTTCTTCTTAAATAAAGAATACTCCACACTAGTAAAGGACATTAAGAATCACAAGAAGTTATGAGTTCTTATCCTTGACAGATACACCTCGATTATCTATGTGATGAGTTGGTGATGTGATGAATCAACTATGTAGATGAATATGAGGAACCAGATTCTGAGTTATGGTTTATGACCATTACATCCTAAATGACTTCCATGAGAACCATAAGGTATGACCTTAATGGTAGCACCCATTGGGATGAAATCCATAAGTGCAAATGAGTCTTATTCGTTAAGACACATGGATAACATTTTGAGAAGGATGATGCTTGTTGATTGCAACTTAATGACTAAAAGATTTGGCATACGAATACTAAAACTGCATTCTTACAAGGAATAAAATGAGGATGTATACGTGACACAACCTATGAGGTTTATGAATCCATTAATGCAAATGAAGTCTATAAGTTACAATGGACTAATCAATGTGATTGATTGAGTACAAGCAACTCAAAACTGTGATCTTTATTTTGATAATATAGTCAAAGGGTTTGACTGATATGTCAAAGATAAAGAAGGGATCTGTGATTTAGTGGGAGCATATTCACATTCCACATGTTGATGTGAAATGGAAATGTTCTAGAATGGAAATCCAAAGTGGAAATTATCTGTAGGGAAGATTGAGACGTTTCCTATGTGATAGGAATAGAGATCTATAGAGATAGTTCTCGAAAACCACTTGACCTAAAAAGAGAGAGCATATATTAGCAATCTATACTGAAGGGTTCAGTGTGCACAGATTCAATGGGAGAAAACTTGTCCATGTTACATGGAGTTAGTATCCCAAGGCCAAGTGTCCAATTCTTAAGAAGAATGGGAACACTAAGAATAGATATGGATCTATCATGTATGTAATCATCCCATGTATGGTCATAGCAATAATAAAATGCATTCATCATCTTGTATGTAGGACATGACAATATGATGTGCTCATCCTGATAACTCGTATGTGGGACATGACGAGTGGATGTCTATCTAGTTCCAGTAAGTGTTACTGGAATACCACATGAACTTGATAAGTACTTGAGAAGTACTAGTTGTATGGAAATAAGGAAGGGTTCACTGTAAAGAGTTACAGTGATGCGAACTTCCAAAAAGGACAAAAAAAATCACAAAATATATATGGGATATATAAAAGTGAATGCTTGTTGATAAATGGAAACGTTCCCATAAAGCCGTTTAAAAGGAAAAAGCCATGTATCTATGTGTTAAAGAACATTAGTGGATTCTATATGGATCTGGAAGTTCATGAGATGAACTTATAGATATTCCGATCTTTGATGACAAGTAAGGAGTACTTGGTCATGCAATGTGGCTAAAGGTTAGCAAAGGAATACTAGATCACATATTACGACAATTCCATCTCACACGTGTGATGTACAATGAAGAGATCAGAGATATGTAGTTAATACCGACTTTGGCAAGGTGTTTCCATAACTTACTATGTTAGCACTAGAGCATAGTAACATGTGGGACATGTTTGAAGATCACTAAGAATATAATTCAAAGGTGATTGGCTCATAGTGCAAGTGGGAGTCTGTTGGTATGTATGCCCTGAGAGCCAATCATGGGATGATTGGTGGGATACATTAAGATTGATTTGATAAACATCAAAGGCAAGCTTCCAATTCTTTCAGGTTCAGTCATATGAGATAATGATAGAACATATTGAATGTCTAGAGAATGACAATATTCAATTACGTATGTTTTCAGGTTAAGGACTTGAACGGTGAGATCATTCATATGCTAAGAGTTTGCACATTCTTATTATGTCCCTAGTCAGATGTCATTGTGGAAGGTAGATAGGCAACAATGACACACAAGACTAGATTGTGGTGTTGGTTGATGATAAAATCTCATTAGTCATGATATGGACATATCAAACCAAACACATAGGTACTTGTTAGAGAACAAGTGTACCGGACAGACCCACTGTGAGTTTGACACATGGAACCATGACATGGTAGTCACAGTCAATTCTCACAGTGATGGTGGTGAGTGTGATTCTTTGACCTAAAATCACTACACTCAACACATGTTGTTGGGTATACTTTGACATCATCAAACGCAGTCCTGAAACATTGGTTGTTATAAAGGTGATGATTGGGTGGCATTGACACATGGGGCTTTTGATGGGTAAGTGATAGATATGGGAAATGTCCCTTCTGAGGGAGTTTGATATCCATGGCCATTTGATGAGTAGGATTGAGATAGGCATGCACATGCATGTGTGAATCAATATGTGATATTGATTTCATACGTATCTCCTCCAATATACTCTGAGATCAAGAAAGTGAATGAATGTTGACAGGATGACTGTTCCATGCCTTGAGTTCATTCGGGATATCAGTGACAAAGGAATTATACATTCATTGTAACACCATTCATGGATTGTAGGATTGAAAGTTGTTCTCGAACTTTCTATTTCACTTGGGTAGCACTGATGTGTGACTAGGCACCACTCTTTACTTGTGAAGTCATAAGTGTTATGGACTTTCAATGCCAACGTGAAATGGGCCTACAGGGTCACACACATCAAATTTAACCTAGAAGAGGAGTTTATCCACAAATGATGTTTAGATTGATTACTAAAGGAATTTAGTAGTTCAATTAAACACTCAATCAATTGATAGCTTAATATCATAGTGTTCAAGGTATTGGACTGATTGATTAGAGTATCAGATTGATTGAAACTACAATTGACCGATTTTGCACAGTCTGCACTCCCAACCGATCGACTCATATGATGAACCGATTGGCTCAGTTTGGTGAACCGATCGACTCAGTTGGTGAGTCGATCGGCTCAGGTCACTGAACTGATTGGTTCAAGGTGTTGAATCGATCGGCTCAGGACAGGCTGAACCGACCGGTTCAAGGGTTGAACTGACCAGCTCAACTGGTCTAACTTAGCAAGTTGGGAAAGTCAGGTTGGTGAGAAATTTCTTTTCATTTCACTTGTCCAATTTGATTGGAACAAGGATTGGTATTTGGATCAATTCAAAACAAAAGAGAAAAAGTCAATCGGGAACTGACCAAGGCAGTGAACCGATCATTTCAGAAGTGAACCGATCGATTCAGGTGTGAAACGATCGACTTAGGTCCCCAACTGACCGTTTCACGCTTGAAACGATCGGTTCAGCTGGCACAGTTGGTTGTTTTGTGGAAAAATTTTGAACCCTTCTACTCTTTCTTTAATCTCGTATTGCCCAGGATAGAGAACCCTATCCCATGACCCTCCTATATATAGGGGTATTGGGTTCTTCTCAAGTACAACTCAGAACACCAGTTGCTCTGCAAAGTTGTCTTTCTCTCTAGTTGTGGTAACCAGGAGAGCCCGAGCAAGTGCTACCCGATAAGGGAGGCACAACAAGGGAAATACAACTACAGAAAAGTGACTGGTTGCAGGAGAGTGTGTCGGTGAAGAGTATGCTGACAGGAGGGTACGACTCCTTCCGGTGCCTTGTGCGACAAGGCGATCAGAGTTCTAGGTGGTCCGTGTGGACTACTACAGAGGCGAGAGATTTCTATCGCTCGGGGAATAGCTGTCAATCCCGACAGTCCCGGTGATACCAGGAGCTACACAAACACCGTCCAAGACCGGAGGTAAAGACCACGCAAGACACGAGGTAACGTCGCTGAGCAAGCCTCAGGACAAGGTATGTCTCTACAAACCATCCTTCCTACTATATAGACGTTGATGTGATTCCTTTATTCTGGGTTTGGAGAGAAGAAAATGTTTGTTTCTGCTGCCTTCTCTGTCTCCCCTAAAACCTAACACTCTTCCCATGAGTGACACAAAAATTCAATGTCTTCTTATGTCCCCCTGCCTCCTAGATCAGCAAGCAGTTGTATAAGTCTAAAAAAGAGTGTCATTAAGTGCCAGAGTCAGTAAGATGAAGAAAAGTCTGAAATATTTGAATGATATGAATTACATAAATTGTAGTGTCATCGAGGTGTATCTTGATGAAACTTGGAATTTCTTCCCATCCATAAGTAGTTGAAAAGGAATGTTTAGATCATGACAATAGACAAGGATCTTGATCTATAGAGAAGCCATGCTCCAACACCCTGCATATAGAGACAGTCAGTATCTTCTGACAAAGTAATTGATCCATATGCATATTTATTAACCTCTAGTAGAAAAGGAAGAAAATCTTTGAAAGACAATCACACTAGAGGGTATTAATAAAGCTAACATAGTTGAATGCAAACTTATTCAAAAAACTAATATTGATGGGTATTAATAAAGTTGGAGGGTATTAATAAAGCTAATAGAGGGCAAATTCCACTGGAGGGTATTTATAAAGCTAACACTAATGTTGCGATTGTGAATTTTTTTTATCAATCATGGAGACTTATTCATAAATCTAATTGAATTCCATATAAATCAAGTACATACTGAGTTAATTCATCCACTAGAAAGACAAAATTTAGATTTAGACATTATATTAAAGTATGTGGCTTGGCCTCCTCCTCGAACCCCACCTCCAGATGCAACCTATATCACCACCCTATAATTTCATCAGGCACATGTTCCTACTACTCTCACCCAGAAACATGTGTATCCTTATTGTATAACGAATGGATCTCAGTTTCCTTTATAGCTAAAATCCTGACTCATATGATGTTTACTTGATATAGAAAATTACTATCCGAGAAGACATATACTTACCAAACTAGAATAAAAAAACCACTTGGAATAAATGAAAGTCCATTCGTATTCACAAGAGATTATTATACTAACAATGTGTTAGATATATTGAGCACATGAAAAATACAAGTACAAAGCACTCAATGTACATAAAACTACCTATATGTAACTATTTTATTGGGATTGTCTTTGTTTCCACCAGGGCAACAACAAATATGGAACTTCCTATAAGAGACTGTCTTTGTTTCCACCAGAAACAAATGCACAACTACTATTTTTAATACATCAAATGCATCGTTTCTTACTAGAGAACATGCACATAATATTAATACATCACATACATCACAAACATCCCTGGTTCAATTGCACATACCACCATATTGCTAGCTTACAGCTGCTTCAATTGCACAGATCACCATAGCTTCAATTCGTCAACAACAATAAATCTATAAAGACATCAAAAAAAGAAACACAAGAATTTCTCAAAACAAAAAAAATTCATATTTCATTCATCTCAAATCTAAATCTCACAAACAAGAAGCTCAAACATTGCTCAAAACCACAAACAATTCATGTTCATGTATTATCCATAATACAAGGATTCTCCATAACAAAATTAAACACATGTCAAAACAACATAGGATTGTCATCTGTCAATGTAGTCTTTAACAATGGACATCAAACAACATTATTTAGATTGTCATGTACAAATAAAAAATTCAATTGAAGAAAAACAATTATGCCATCTCTATAGACAGTATCCAAGAATGCAAATATCTTTATACTTCATGTCTTGCAACAAATGGAAACAAATTCAGATAATACTTTGGGTTTCAATTTGTATAACCATAAAGAAGTTTTTATGCTCACCGTGGCAATATATGTGCTTTTGGCCATGCTATGACATTGCCAACAACATCAGAAATAGACTGATATTGGTCTTAAGGTCTCACCAAAGGATCATTGTCCACAAAAGCAACCTCTACTAAAACGCCAATAAATGATGAGCCTAATATTGAACCTCCCACGCTTCTCATGGGGTCAACCTCAAAAACTCGACCAAATGCAATTCTCGCAATTGGATCTGTGAAACTCGACAGAAACACATCCTAGAAAGAAATTATAGTTTACATAATAAACTTATATAAATGTAAAATGAAATACAATTTATGCAAATACAAACATACTTGTCCCTTCTTAAATGATGAATGCCTTATATGGAGTGGAGTTTTCCTGGATAAGTTTGTCAGTACAATCATTTTATTTTTGACATAAGACCAAAAAAGTCAATATAGAATATAACTAATATAACATATCTTGTATAAAATGTATTCATACTTGGCCATTGCCAACATTTTTATGCTTGATTGTTCCCTACTCTAGTTGAGGCAAGTAACTCCTATAACTTATGGTTGAATTCATCCTTATGTTCCTGAAGTTCTGCATCAAATTCCAACTATTACTCTTCAAGCTTATCCTGGAAATGCTTCCTTTGCACTTATTCAACTTCTAAGGATTTACGATTCTTACCCCAAATATCAGAAGGTGATGGTCCAATCCCATACCAACAAACATATCACGGTATCTCTTCTCCCATAACATGCATATATATTTCATCTGAAGTAACATCACATTGTTTTCTTCGAACCTCTTCTCCTATCTTAGAATTTTTTACCAAGATACAACAAATCATAGGGGATGAATTTCATACCGAACATATACTTCTGTATTTTCCAATTAGTATATGTAACATAAAAATACATGACATGATATGTTGTACTAAAATTTTGGCAGATTCAGTGTCAACTATGATCCCATCTTTTTTACAATGACTTCTCTCAAAAAACATTATGGGATCTACTTGTCTACATGTTTCCTTTTCCATATTTATTAGACAAACAAGGTTATTGTAAACATCATATAAAATGATGTCATCAAATTTTCCATATGGATCATAAAATTTACTTATCTTACATCATATTTCAGACATGCAAATGACTTGGTTCCTGTTGTGTGGCTAAGCTTTTGAAATTTTCTACTTGTCTTGTTAGTTATAGACTTCCTCTGTGAAAAATACTCTAGTATGGTGGATATTAATTATTTGGGAGGTAAATTAAGTATCCATGAATAGAAAAAGAAATATTACCTTTCCTTTATTACTCGTCTAATAATCCGTAAGAAATTTCCAATGAGACGTGTCCACGCAGGGAATAACTTTTTCAATTTATTGTTCATATGGATTATCTTCTTGGAAGTGAACTCTCGGCAGCTCCCACTTGTGGTCCCTCCATTTCTTCCCTAGTCTCTTCATTGTCCACTCCTTTAGATCTGAATCAATTATGAATTTACCCTATCCACATAAAGGATATCAATTAGAGGCTTCATTCAACACTAGTTCCATATAGAATATTTTTTGTTTACTGGAAATTGTCTCCAGTCCTCATAGTTTAGTGGACAAAGATTGGGATCCCTTACAATAGTCATCAGTAAACTGGATAATTTGCATTGGTTTTCATTTATTGGTTGCCCAAATTGATTTTTTCTCAAAGGGAATTTGATCATCAAGCTTTCTTTTCCAGACCTTCAAACATTGTGTTCGTCCACATGCTCGATGTTTTTGACCTAGGCATTCAATTAGAAAAGTTAAAATATATATGGAAAATGACAATAAATGAATGCAACACTATAAATGCAATGATATGAATAAAATGCTTACCTATCCCATCAAAAGGTGGTATTGTAACATCCAATGACTCAACATGGTGATCAGAGATGTCATTTTGCTCCATGTTATCAAGAAATGCATTGCTTTGTTGGTTATTTGCATCTCTATTTTCTACACTTGTTGACTGAATAGACACAAAAACATTGACATTAGGCATGTATGTTTCCCTTGAATATCTTGATCTTGTTACTTTATCTCCAGTTTCTTTGTTGGGCTGATTTTGGAACCTTGTTCCCATCTCCTTTTCATTTGTGCATGTATGAGAGGATTTGGAACCATCAACCGTAGTAGAGTCTTGTGGAGACATAGATGATTGGGTATTTTTGCAGAGCAAGCAAAAATTTTCTTAGATTTCTTTGATCTATCATTTTGCATTTCGGTAGGGAGGGAAGCTAAAATCTTTTAGGAGTGGTTGGAGGATGAAAGTTTCAAAGATTTCCAACAACCATGTCGAGTAAGACTGGGTAAATGGGTCACCGTACAAGAATCATTGTTGTTGTTTCTATCAATCCTTGTGGATACCTTGTCATGGAAGCTGTCACTATACTGTTCTCTCATCCTAAAAGTATCAGATCACATATATTAGTAGAGATTAAAAAACAATGACAACATATTACAATTTATGATATAGTATTTAAAAAGTAAGCTAATGTCATCTTCATTGAATTTTTTATATATGTATTAAAAAGTATCACAGATACAAAACACATAAACACTATATCATTATAAACAACATCATTGACAAGGATAAATTTGATTAAGGAGAACGTCAGACATGCAAAATGCATAGAACTATCCTCAATTGAAAATCAAAGAGATACATCGAGCCAAAATGTCTTATACAAGTGAAATAATGACGATAAAGTAAAAAAAAACATCTACAGTTATTTTCTAATCTCCTCAGTCAAAACTACCGTCATCACTACATTTGAGATACAATTTCATGATCCTACTGAATTTGGAATTGCTTATTTTCCATTGTTGAACTATCAATAGTAATTCCTTCCACATCCAATCGAATTATGTCGCAATCAGTATCATCATCATCGGATGTCATTGTTGGCCCATTTATAATTTCATGTTACAAATAAACTTCAACATTCTCAATACATGATTGTTCTTCCATGTTGAACAGATCTCGTTGGGCAATCTTCAAAACAAAATGCCAACCTTTTGTAGTGAGATCTTCTACATAAAATACTTGCCTAACTTGAGATGCCACTACAAATGGTTCTCCTATAGTTTGAAGTCACCTCAAATTAACAAGGGTCAACCCATGTTCATCATGCCTGATTCCCCTCTTTGAGTAGATGTCCACCCAATATCACTTAAATAATGTCACCATAAAATGTTCATAGTAATTTAGCACAATAACATCCTTCAAAACACCATAGTAGGTAACATCTCTAATAATTGGGTTGCGGTCTGTCATTTTAGAATAATAATTAGTCTTAGCTACTAGAAAGACTCCACTATTTTGTGTTGTTCGGCTCAAGTCTTTTGCCTTGGTATGAAATTTGAGACCATTGACCACATATCCTTTGTACTTAATGGACAACATACATGGACCTTGAGAAAGGAACTTGATTTTAGCATCCACCATCTCTATTTTTAGGATCATCTCAATCTAAACAAAATAAAAGCTTGTTAGATTGTATTCATGAAGCACTACAAATTAAATTAGCCCAACTAAACATACATGTTCTTCAACCATCTAGTAAATGAATTACTATGTGCTCTCTGAACCTCCTTTAAGGGCTTTTGAGGATGTTCTTGCCTAATGATATCATAGTGCTTCTTGAATATAAAACATTTGCAATATGTCATTGGAATATGTTATTGTATTTTAAGAATAGAAGATAATTGTTACTAACTTACTTAATGTAGGGTTCAATTGCTTCATAATTAATCATTGCATGCTTATGGGCTTGTTGCAATGTATGTTCGTCCAAGACACATGGTACCATTTTACCAAAAACATGACCTACTATCGAGAAAATAGACCAATCATCATTATCATGTGTTGACTCATTTTCCAAATCTGCTTCATCAATATTGCTTTTATTTGGATGATTTAATTTTGTTTCAACTCCATCCAAGTATCTTGAACAAAAACTAGGCACTCTTCCACTATATATCCTTCTGCTAGTGATCCTTATGGATATCTTTTATTATGAACATATCTTTTTAGAGTCATCAGATACCTGATAACAAAGTTTTGAAAAATATTATCACAAATTACATTTCAATGGGTGTAATAATAAGGATGTATGAAAAATTACCTTCCAATTGGATTCATCCAACGATACGAAACAGAGACAGCTATCTTAGCTTCATAAGCAAGATGGATTGATAAAGGCACCGTGATGTAAACAAAACATGGAGGGAATATCTTCTCCATCTCACAATGTGTCACAGCTATTGCATACTACAGTGCAACTAAATTATTTACATCTATGAATTTAGTGCACAACCTTTGAAAATAGCGACAAAGATTAATAGTACATGATGTATCATTCTTATTGGGCAAAAACACAGTGACAACTAATGGCATAAGTTGTTGCATCAAGACGTGATAATCTTGACTTTCATTGGTATCATCTTCTAATCCTTTTGCCGTGCACATGTAGATATATTAGACACATATCAATATGGAACTTTGATATATTTTAGGAGGTTTCAAAGTAATAATTTTTAATCTTTTCTCATTGTATAGCAAGATGACAGTAGGATGATATATTTACCAACTGCTTTTGGATGAAGTAGAAATCTAATTCCCATATCCTCCAAATCTTTCCTTGCATTCAAGTTATCCTTACTTTTGTCCTTCAAACCTAGCAATGTTCCAACAATATGCTCACATATATTCTTCTCAATGTGCATGATATTGAGATTTTGCCTTACAATGTTAGATTTCCAATATGGTAGCTCAAAAAATATGCTCTTCCTATCCCAATTGTGTGTTGAATCTTTACCTTTTGGCCTTTCCTTTCCAAATATAGTTATTTCATCCTCCATTTGTGATAAGATTTGAGCTCCAGAAGGTGGTTTAGGTGGACTCCAAAATTCTTGCTCTCCGTCAAATGTCGTTTCTTCTTTTCAGAGTTTGTGGCTAGTTGGAAAAAATCTATGATGTCCTCTATAGAAAACTTACTGGCTATGTGGCAACCAATGTGAAACAATATCTTTATTACAATAAGGGCATGCATTGTAGCCTTTATCACTCTAACCAGATAGATACGCGTATCCTGGAAAATTACTAATAGTCTACAGTAAAGAAGCATGCATAAAAAAGAATTCCTTGGTTCTAGTGTCATATGTATGTACACCAATATCCCATAGTTCTTTCAACTCATCAACCAATGGATGCAAGTACACATCTATATTTTCTAGTGAAGTTGGTCCATATATGAGTAGGGATAACATAAAATATGGTTGCCTCATGTACAATCAAGGAGGTAATTATATGGAATAATCACAACAAGCCATGTACTGTAAGAAGTACTCATTGTCCCAAAAGGATTAAATCTGTCAATTGCAACTCCCAATTGAATATTTCTAGCACCTGAAGCAAATTCTGGATGTAACACATCAAATGTTTTCCATGCAGGTGCATCTAACAGGTTCTTTTCCATATTCTTCTGCATGCCACCTCATTAAGGAAGAGGTTTTTGATGACATGAACAACCGCATTAGGCGTGGTATAAGTGGAATGTATCTGAGCACCTTGACATGTATTCTCTTGGATTTTTTTGCATGCTCCTCATCATCATCCGAGCTTGTAATTGTTTTCCATCTTGATGATCCACATGTATTATAGACATCTTTATCACCATAATCCTTCCAGAAAACCATGCAACCATTTAGACAAACATGAATCTTCACATAATCTAAGCCAAACTCCTTAATCATCTTTTTAGCTCATAAAAATAATTAGTTAAATGTGCCCCTTCTGGTAACATCTTCTTAAAGAACATAAGAAACATAGAGGGTGATTTCTTACTCAAGCTATTAAGGCAAACCATGTGATAAAATTGTAGGATGCAAGAAAGTTTTATAAATTTCTTACACCCTAGATATAATTCTATCTCAGAATCCTTTATCAAGATATAAAAATTTTCAGCAATGAAATGTCGATCACTTGCCAATTCTACTCCTTCCATATTTCTATCTTCAATGAAACTCAGAATAGCATCATGCAACATATCTTGTAAAGTTTTAGCATTTAGGCAATCACCCTCATCAGTAGGATCATCCATTTGAACATCGACATCTTCACCATGAAAAACCCAAGAAATATATCTTGGTAAGAAGCCATGTTACAACAGATGGCTCAATGCAGTCTTTCAGGTGACCCGGTATACATTAGCACACTTTTTACAAGGGCATACAATCTTATTTGCAATCATTGTATGTTCAAAAGAAAAATCTTAAAATTTTCATACTCCACCTAAGTATTTACTACTCATCTGGTCATCCTATGCTATCTAGGACTTATCCATTCTATAAAAAATAGTAAAACATATAACACAAATGAGTAAGTATGTCATATCAAAAAATGACTATAAATTATGAGAAAATACTAGTGTAAGTTGGGTTTTTATGGCCTCAGAGTAGGCAGTGGAAACACAAATTTTACTGGCCATTAACCCATAATAGGAGATCGCATCAACGACTATGTAATGGGAAGGATGGTTTTAGCGAGATATACCTGGTCTTGGGGCTTGCCCAGAGACAATACCTCAAAACCATGTGTGATCTTCAACGCCATGTCTTAGACGGTGTTTGTGCAGCTCCTGGTCTTTGCCATGGACTTGGCCTCCACCACAGACTACGACTGTCGTGTCCTCCTGAGCGGAAGATATCTCCCGCCTCTACAGATAGTCCACACAGACCACCTGGAACTCCTACCATTCTAGAAGAACTGGTAGGAAGGAGACGACCCTCCTATTGGTGTACTAGCACCAACTTGTTCTCCCAAACTCGGACTACTTTTCTGTAGTTGTCTTTCCCTCGATGTGCCTCCCTAGTCAGGTAGCACTTGCTCAGGTTCTCTCAGTTACCAGAACCAGAGAGGACAACAACTTTGCAGAGGAACTAATGTTTTGAGTTATGTGTTTTGAGAAGCCCCCAGTACCCCTCAATTTATAGTACAGGGTAGGGTCAGGGTTTCCAGTCTGTTCGAGAGTAGAAGGATCCAGAAATTCCATGAATAGTTTGTACTGCGACAGGTGAACCGATCATTTCATAACTGAAACAGCCATTTGGCAAGGTGATCCAATCGGTTCACTAGTGAAACAGTTGGTTGGGAGTGTGAGCCAATCAGTTCACCCAGTGAACCGCTCGTTTCACTTCCCAAACTTGCCTGTAATTGACTTTCCTCAATCGTTTCCAATCAATGCAAAGATTAATCCTTATTCCAATCGAATTGAACAAGTGAAACGTGAAAGTTTTCTACCAAATGAGCAAATCCTTATTTCCTCAGTTGGCAGGACTGTGAGTTGCCTGGTTCATCAAGTGAACCGGTCGATCGTCTCACACCAGCTGATCGGCTCACACCAGCCGATCGGCTCACATGGGTGAACCGATTGGTTGGCAATCCTGACATTGTCAATGCAGTCTCCAATCGACCTGAGACTCTAACTAGCTAGTTCAATACTTGAACTTGATAGTTCTAAGTCTAGTCAGTCAATTATATGTTTAATTGAGTACCTAAATACCTTTACTCTCAATCAAAACATCATTCATGGACAATCTCCTCTTCCAGGGGTATCCTATGTGCGTGACACTACGTGTTCCAATTTAAGTTGGCAATGAATGTTCATAACAACTTATGACATCACAAGGAATGAGAGGAATCTAGTAACTCATCATTGCTACCCAAGTAACTCAAAAAGTTGAAGAACAACTTCAACCTACAATCTGTGATTAGTGTTACCGTGATCATATAGTTCATTTGTCACTGATATCTAAATTGAACTCGAGGCATGGAACATCATCCTTTTCAACATTCAATCCATGTTCCTTGACACTAGAGAAGACTATCTAAGATGCTTGTGCATTCTAATATCATATATTGAATCACATGAGTATGGCCATACAATTCTTAGTCTCACTTATCAAGGGGCCCTGGATATCATACTCCTTGTAGGAGGGACAAATCCCATATCTATCACTCACAGTTAAGTCTCCATGTGTCTAAGTCACCCAATCATCACCGTTATAACAACCCATGTTTCTGGATTGCGTTTGATGATGTCAAAGTGCATCCAATCAAATGTGATGAGTGCAGTGATTTCAAGTCTAAGAACCACAATTACCACCATCACTATGAGAGATGATTGTGGCTACCATTCCATGGTATCCATGTATCACTCTCATAGTGGGTCTGTCTGATATACAGTTCTCTAACATATATATGTGTGCTTGACTTGATATCATATATCATGACTAATGAGACTCTGTCATTAGTCAACATACACTCTAGTCTTATGTATTACTATCACAATAATATCTGACTAGGGGCATAACAAGAATGTATGTAGTCTTATCATACATATGGTGTCATTGTTCAGGTCCTTAACCTGAAGACATATGTCATCAAGTCACATCATTCTTTAGACATCTATCATGTATGTTTCATCATCTCATGAGTGAGAGAAACATAATAGATAGAATTACCTTTATCATTATCAAATCAAGTATCATATGCCTCTTTGCAATCATCATATGATTGGCTCTCTGGGCATACTATACCAATAGACTCCCACTTGCACTTAGAGCCAATCACCCACAAATCATATTACAAGTGATCTTAACATGTCCATCATGTGTTTGCTAGAAGGTAAGCAACATTTTCTTCAAGTCATTATATTGCATGTTTCACATCCCCTCACTGTACGACAACTCGTATGAGATGAAAGTGTCATAGTATGCTATCTGAAATTCCTTTGCCTAACTAGTAGCTCCATTGTTGTCACAATATTACTACTGAGTCATCAATGGTTGGAACCTCACACAAGTTCATCCATATGAACTTCTAGATGCATACAATATCCTTTATAGTGTTCGTAACACTAAGGTATTCAACTTCTTATTGTAGAATTAATCGATTGTTTTATGTTGGAACATTTCCAACTAACAATTCT
The DNA here is from genome assembly GCA_963693085.1 of Alisma plantago-aquatica. Taxonomy (NCBI): domain Eukaryota; kingdom Viridiplantae; phylum Streptophyta; class Magnoliopsida; order Alismatales; family Alismataceae; genus Alisma; species Alisma plantago-aquatica. The sequence goes on along the minus strand of OY856412.1, from coordinate 97,625,330 downwards.
TATTCCAAGGTCAAACGCAATTTTGTCATTTTGGAAGCTTGCATCAGTGTAACTCTTTACACCTAACTCTTCCTTATTACCATAACTAAAGAACTAATCCTTTTAGTACTTCACAAGTACACAAAGATGTCCTTCATGGTATTCTAATAACTCTTATCGAAGTTCGACATATATCCATTCATCATGTCCAATACATACAAGATAAATGGATATCTATATCATATAGTCATACAAGATGATGATTTCATATCTTCTTGTCATGTACGATACATACTAGATGATGAGTTCGTTTATTCTTGTCATGTCCAATACACACAAGATAATTAGTTCATATTTTCTTATCATGTCCAATACATACAAGACAATGAGATGAGTTTATATGTGATAGATCCAATTGCAAATGCATGTGGCATCTAACTATGCGTTCCTTTTCTTCATAACAATTGGGACACTTGACTCTTGAGAGACTAACTCTGTGGAACATGGACAAGTTTTCTCTCATCATGCTGAACCATTTCAGCATATTGCAGATGTATGTTCTCTTTCCTAGGAAAAGAATCCCTCTTGATCTATCTCTATAGATCTTGATCCCTATCACATAGGATGCTTCTCTAAAAACCTTTTAGAATGCACTTCGTTGCCAGATGTTGTAGTATAAGGATGATACTCCCCATCAATATGTGGAATATATATATGCTCCCACTAAATTCTTGTAATCACACATTACATCTTCATTCTAACTCAAGTCAAACTCTTTGACTATCTTGTCAAATTGAATATCCAGTTATGAGGTGCTTTCTTCAATCCAAAGATTGATCTATGTAGCTTTATAGACTTTATTTGCATTATTGGATTTATAAAACCTTTAGGCTATGTTACATACACATCCTACATAATATTCCATTTAAGGAATGTAGTTTTAACATCAATATGCCAAATCTCATAGTCATATTAAGCTACAATGGCAAGCATTATCCAGATGGATTTATCCATGGTAACTACTAAAAAGATCTCACCATGTTCAACACCTTGAACTTGTTAGAAACTCTTTTCAAGCAACTTACCCTCTAGGTCATTATTCTTTTGAAAGACCCAAAAGAACCCTATGGGTTTTACCCCTTCAGGTGGATCAACCAAGGTCATACTTTGTTGATGTACATGGAGTCCATCTTGGATTTCATGGATTTAAGCCATATCTCAGTTTCTGGCTCTCATTAGCTTCTAGGTAGACTGTTGACTCATCATATTATCAACTCACCGCCTTCTTGTCCATAAGATATCATATATCATTCAAGATCTAGGCATGTTCTAATGGAACCATGAGTTCTATGTGTTACTTATGGAACTTTGAGATTCCACAACATTTTGTGATTCTCTTTATTCCCAGTGTTAAGCATGTACCCAAAAGGAAATTTGAAGTTTATCTAGTAATCACAATCTGACTTATCAAGGTGTGATTATTTCTTTCTAAATACACTTCTCATGATACACTATCACTGTGTTTCAGGTGGAGTCCATCATGATACATTATCATGATCTTCTAGAAGGTTCTCAAAATCTTAGTTCAAAGTATTTCCATGTTGATCATATCGAAATTTAATACTTATACCAAGTTTGTTATGTACTTCATTTATGGTCTCCTTGAACACTTCAAGAGATTCATGTCTGTATTTTATTAAATACAAACTACCATATCTACTGAGATCATCAGTAAATACATTGAAGTACTAGTGATTACCTTTAGCATTTATTCTGAAAGGTCTATTACATCAATATATATAATCCTTAATAGAATAATTATTCTCCCACTACATTTAGTGAAGAACCTTTGTCATATTGCACAATGAATGAGATTAGCATGTCTCTATTGGTTCAACAACCAAAAGAGTCTAGATGTCCATCATATGGATTCCAAAAATTCAATCCCATTTACGCGCTTTAGATGACATCACTATAGGCATTCAAGTTTGAGTTATCATGTCACTCATTACATGTGTCACACACATTTGTCTCTTTAACTATCAAGTATAGTTAGTGAGACATAGGCATTTCCATCAAAGATCATATCTTTAAAATGAAACATCAGTCCATAACACTCTTGCCCATATAAGATGTATGATGTTTTTCATTGATGGTAGGTACATAATAGAAATTCACTAATTATATTACATGCCCATGAATGTCATAATGTAAATGTAATTGTAGCAACCCTTGCTCCATACAGTTTCCATCTTATTTCCTCTCAGGTCCTGAAGTAGAGATCTATATCTCTATCATCTTCCCAAGATCCTCTATAAAGAGGTTATATCCCTTTCCTACTTACCCCTCTCCATATCTTGAGTGATGAAGACTTGGACCTAATCCTGGCTTCAGAACACTTCTTGACGTTGCTTTAGTCTATGGACTTCATTCTATTCATCATTATCATAGGTTTTGTCCTTTCTTCATTCATGCTTTGGCATCAACATGCCAAGCACTTCAGATAGTGGTTTGTCCAAGTTTCTCAACATCTGATAAACTGGCTATATGATTCACACAACGATTTGTAGAATCATATGTTTGGTAAGATCTTAACCTATTAGAAAGAACAATTAATCTATATGCACAATCATATTGATCATATGAGATTATACTTGATCTCCATCTGTCTGATTATACTCAAACATCACTTTGAAGACATTATACCTTTCATGCTTTACATTATTCTTAAGATATACAACCATCTCAAGAATGTTCATGATTCAAGCTATTTATGCAACTCACAGTTCATATAGCTCAGCATAAGGTTCTTGATGTCTTAGGCACCATTGGCATACTTCAAGTAAGCATCCAATTTTAGCCTTAGGTGCATTTGGAGTGGTTCAATTGGCTCTGGTCTTTCAAGGACTTTACAGTTTACACTCACCATTGAGAACATTTCTAAAAGGTCCCAAACTAGATTTGAAGTTTATCCCATTTATGAACTAATTGTAATGATAATGTATTTGTGTTTGTCATTTGGATTCTACAAAAGATTTTTTGCAACTTTTCAAAACAATTTTTGATTTGTTTGATTTGATAAATTTGACGATATTAATTAGTCCTTTAATAAATTACCCACTATTTTGTTCAAATTGATAACCCTCACATATCAATTTGGAAGATTGCAACGCACAATCTTCTAGTGGCCAAGATCCAAATTTCATCAAATTATGAGTTAGCTTTAGCTGATTGCCCACAACTTGACTATTTAGGTAGGCCATCATGCCAATTGCAACATATGCAACTATTGGATAGATGACATGCACAACTCTTTTCCATAATCATCTGCAAGCCTCTGGAGCTTAGACTCTCTCTGAATCACTAGTTAAGTCTGACCCAAAAGTTGACACGATAAACATGCACCCTACTTTTTGCAGAACCTACATGTCTACCATCACACTTCTACGAGATGGACCGTGCACCACGCATTGGCGTAACCTACACTTGGTTGATCAAACTTTTCATGTGTGCCACTTATGGAAGGCATCTAAGACTTTAATATTTTATTTGAAGGATTTTATATAAGTACATATACATATCCAATCACCACATATTTGTAGTACGCATCATATACATGCCATAACCACAATGAGAAAACATGCAATATCGATAAATGTGATGATTATGGCCATCCCATTGTAATTCCTTAGAGACACAATGAATTACGCTCATCTAATGTCTACATCATATGCAACCTATTGTTGTTAAAGATCTGTGCTTGTGTCGTTCCAGGTCGATTAGCTCATCCTATGACTGATCAGCTCACCTCCTGGTCGGTTAGTTGGTTTTCACCAACCGATCGACTGGCTCCTCCAGACGGTCGGTTCGTCAGATCATCATGCTCCTCATCAAGCTACCAACTTCTCATCTTGAACCATCAACCAGTCATCTCGGTCCTCCAAACACTCATCTGAGTGCCTATCTTTCTTTGACATAACAAGAAATAAAACTATCCTTCTTTTACATATCTCTTTGGGAAACCCTGACTTACATTCGGGGGGAGCAAAGGTAGAAGAGAAGGCTCGAGTTATCTTGAGTTACATCTGGAATAGAAGGTAGAGGTTCAGTATGCAAACTGAGGTGCAAAAAACCATAACCAACCGAGCACATATAGGGTTTATAGGCCATAACATGCTATACATCCACCATGAAAATCATTTTAGGGTGACGCGTATCAATTGCATATATACCATATCATATATGTATATTAATTTTCGGTCGCATGTGGTATTTAGTCAGATATGCACATTATTCATTTTAAATATTTGCATCATATGCAATAAATAAATGAATATAAAATAAAAATATGATAATATCAATTTATCCCAAAAATAGAGTACGTTGATGTGGCTCTGATACCACTATTGGGTTTTTATGGCCTCAGAGTAGGAAGTGGAAATAAAAATTTTACTGGCTATTAACCCATAATATAAGATCACATCAACAACTATGTAATGGGAAGGATGGTTTTAGTAAGATATACCTGGTCCTGGGGCTTGCCTAGTGACAATACTTCACAGCCATGTGCAGTCTTCAACGCCAAGTCTTGGATTGTGATGGAGTGGACTTTTGGAGTCCTTAATAGTTCAATGACATAAGTGAATTATTTTGAATTATTTGGAGAATTATAAGTGCTTTGGTCAAGTTTTGACGGTGACAGATGTTGATATTATGATTAAACTCCCTAAGTTTATACCCCCTTATTATATGCCTTTTTGAGGTATTTAATTGATTGGCCATATAGTTGAGTTATGGTACCAAATTTGAATAGGTTGTGCCTTTAGGTATGATAAAGTCATTGTTAAATTTATATGAAGTTTAGAGCATCATATACGATGCTATTTAGGTTTGGAAATGTGTAATGGTGTGCATTAGTGATGGTTGATCGATCAAGTTTAATACACATGCGATGTCAGACATCATGTGAGTGAGCCAGGGATCGACTAAGTGGATGGACCACAAACCTTTAGATTGCCTAATCGAACGACTCTGGTTTTGCCTTCTTTGTAGCATTAGATATGGCAGTGACCATCCACGACATGGCGGCGTGTAGGACGTGGTCTAAGAGAGGTGAAATAACCGACCGTTTATCCTCCACTTAACGAAACGGTTTTGTAGTTTTGATCCCTATCGTGGAGAGATGAGGAAGTTCCCACCTCCCAGTCCTCCCTGATTCCCAATGCAGCGGAATGGAGATTATACCTTCTTTCCCCCACCACAATGTCTGATGATGACGAGCTCACAGGGGATGAGCTCTAGAGCCGAACTAGGAGCCCACCGTAGTTGAGTAGGTCCTCCTGGTCTTAGAACAACCTGAGGAGGCATTAATAGATGTCGAGGAGGATGACGACCCTACCTAGTGCTTGCCGGAGGAGGAAGCTACCACAACGCACTGCCTCGCTCAGCAGCAAGGAGTCTCGAGCGCTGGAGAATAGAGGAATGGCTTCGCGTTGGGTGTGTCCTACTGCAGATTCGACATGAGAGGTTGAGCAGACGATCAGAGGTGGGTAGTTCCTCGCCAGAGTCGACCACAGTGGCGGTGCACCATGGCGGCGCAGACCCAGGTGCCAGTGAGGAGGCCAACGGAAGCAATCCACGACAGCAGCACCGAGTAGGAAGGAGTCACCATTGGAAGTCTAAGGTCAAGGGAGTCACACAAAGATGGTTTTGGTTACTGATGTGGTAGTGGTGACGGCTGACGAGCTTGAGCTCCTTGGAGAAGAAGCCCGAGGAGGCAAGGATCCATCCCCACCCAAGCAGCGAGTCCCGGAGGCTGACGTTGTAGAAGGCGCATGGATGAAGCCTTGTGCGTGCCAGGTCATGGAGACAAAGAGCATCTAGAGCAAGGTAGGTGGAGCTTCCCCAGCCATGGCAGCGGCTGGTACTGGTGACCTCATGCAGAGGGGGGGTCGTGTGGCTATGGGAGTCTGGGAGGCTACTGTACGACTGATGGCATGTTGAGAGGATGATGAGGAGCATCCGCGTGCCATCACTAGCTTGTTGGAGTCCTCGTCGTGGCCCAACCTTGCGGTTGCGACAGTTGACGGCGCTGCTGTGGCAGTTCCGATCTGCAAACAGAGATGCACGCTCCCAGTGCTATGTCGAGCAGAAGAAACTAAAGGAGAAAGAAAGAATGAGGGGAGAAAGTAAAGCATGAACCGGACAATCAACCAGGAACCAACCGGCCCAAACAAGGAGCCGATTTCATAGTGGACACGTGTCAACATATGAGTGGCCGAAAAAGGTAAAATCTTCACAAACTCTCAGATCTTGTATAATGCATAGTAAATACATCCAAAGTCAGAAAAATACAAATAAAGTACCCAAATGTTCATAAAATTGCATAGAATACTAGAATAATAATATCTGGCTTTTAAAGCACTAATCTTAGTGACATCATGTAATATGTGTAGTGCTTGTTTAATGGTTAATAAATATCAAGCGATGTACTAAAATTATGATAACATGTCAGTAAATCAATATTCATACTTATAATCCAGTGGATGTCAGTAATTATGATGATGATGCATGAATCATGTAATTTACTCCATATGGCTAATTAGGGCTTTTAACCCTAAATAAAATGCAATAAATGCACACATGCTAAATAAATGATGAAATTCACAGAGTAAGCTCATATCAGTATATGAAACTTCAGTTTAATTATGAGATCATAATGATGAACATAATCCATGTTATATGAAGATGAATCTTAATACATGTTATAAAAGCTTAATCTAGGTTAATGATGTAACCTAGGGTTAATATGTGTACAAAAAGGATATGGAACCTAATGTTCAGATGATGGACTTTGATAATGAGATGTAATCTGGAAAATGACATTAGTGAGATAATCATAAGATATGAATACAAGTAATGATACACATATCCTAATGAACTAAGAGAAACTCTAATGAACACGATTAGGGTTAAGATGAGATGTAAGATGATGAGAATCTGATGACAGTATGTGATCTTGTCTTAATCAGGGTTGACAAGAATGTATATGACATCAGGAATGTGGTTTAGGTTTGTCTTGATCAAGGTACGCCATTACCTCTTACTTGGCTTATTATATAATATGCTTGTGTTATATGTGTAGTAAAATACTTGGCATATGATATTGGTTGAAATGATTATTCCTGTATGTCATGTTGCTTGAGCTTTTCCATACTTATGGCTATGAACACATGAAACATAAAGTATATGATCCATCATATGATAGCACTAAACTCTTTGGTAGTACAGTGTATTGAAGAAACATCAAAGCCCGTGGTGGCAGATGTAACATCAAAGCCCTTGGTGGCAGATGTACGAGTTATATGACATGGCCTAAAAACATCAAAGCCCTAGGGGAATATGTACAATATATATGATGGAAATGTGATTAAAAATATGTGTTCTCTTTTTATAATGAATATCTTTGTGCAAGTATACACTTTTCTTATATTCTTCTATTACTGCCAAGTATATTAGTTTTATGTTATTGCCAAGATATGATGAGAGGTATATAAAAGACACGTAGGCGAACTCAGTACAATATTCTTGAATATTGTGCTGACGTGTACCGCATGTAATCTTTTGTTTAGGTTGTGGTTATGCTCTTGAAGATCTGGGATAGTGAGAGTTGTATAGCGAGATGATACACAGGTGGACCTGTTGTCTTGAGATCTTGTTGTTTAGATGTAGTATATGTATACGTATAGTTTGCTGTTCAATATGTAATATAAAATGTTTTAACAATTCATGTTGTAATTATATGTTGAATGGTGAACATGTGTGTATGGTTTTATTATTGTTCATGTACATGTGCTACTGATCGTTTCCTTCCGACTCCCTTGATTTTCTCTTTCTTAGCCTAATGTGTGCTGTTTAAATTGGGATTCTCACTGAGGTGAGGGTTTCAATTTGGATGTCACACATCAGATTAAGTTTTAGAAAATCCGAGGACGTCACAGGTGGTATCAGAGCATGAACAATAGCAAAGCCTGACATTAGCTCATTATGCAACTTAAAACCAACGAACCTTGAACTGAATAATCTTTTAGGGTTAGATTAGTCATCTTTTAGAGACTAGATCTGACCTAGCCTCTAGGTTAGCACCTAGATGTCTGAGAACTAGGTCTAGACTGGTGCTTGATGAGTAGCAAGTCCTTAGATGTCGTTATTTCCTTTTAGTGCAGCGGTATGGGACGTTGCACTATTTGGAAATGACGTGCATAAAAGGAAGAGAAACCCTAGACATATTGTGCACGTTGTCTAGAGTAGCTACACTAGTCTACCCGTTGTTCTCACCCTTTTCACTAGTTTTCATGACACTGGACTCTCTACTATGTGTGGGACACTCGTTTTCAGGATTTGGTTTTTGATTCCAAACGGATCGAACCTCGATAGTTTCTCTGACGTTTGTTTTATCAAAGAAAAAGTATATAATATTTTATTATATATATGTATTACAAAAATGTGTCCCCACACATGTACGAGTAGGAGGTGGTCATTCAACCTAAGTGAATGTGTATGACATCAGTCTAGAAGAGAGAGTATTTCTAGATTAGATGTCTAGAGCCTTTTGATATATAGATGAAATTAGTTTTGATGATACGATGTAGGTCTTATGTAGATGATATAAGATGGTTATGATGATCTATGTTTGTTTTTGAGGACTTAGGTTTAGTTTTGAGAATTTGAGATAAGTTTTCATGATGAAAGTATGTGTGCTTTTCTTAGTTAAGATAAGCTAAGTTAAGAGAAGATGTGAGTCAGCATGAGCCTCAATCTCTATTATGAAGGAGGACCTCTAGTGTTAGGACCAGTTTCGGGGTTAATTCCAGAGAGAGTGAGACCCATTGGGAGAAGGTTAGAGAACCTAAACTCCACGATATGAGAAATATGAGATATGTGATATGATTTTTCCTAAACTAGACTACTCCTGAGTGATTGAGATGAGTTGCTTTATGTATGATTCCTATAGTCTTGTTGAACCTTAGATGTCCTTGGGAGGACCAAACCCTAGAGTCAGAGAGAGGCTGGTTACATATGCATATGTGAACATCAATATGAGTACCTACCATCTGGGTGAGGGAGAAAGCCCAAGACCCCGGAGGAGGTAGCTATGTTAGTTTCTGTGAAGCCTCATGCTCAGGTTAGTGGTTTCCCACACAGGAATCTGGTGGTGTATATCAGAGAGTTGAGAAATAGTTTTCATGGATATAGAGATGATAAGAGTATGTCATAGCATGTTTTGGTTTGTTCTTATGTGGCTTGAGCTTGTAAGGCTATCTCTAGTGCCAAAGAGGTAATCCGAGAACCCTAGACTAAGAGAGGAAAGATAAAGTATGTGCATATGAGATACTCATAGAGTTGAGTGAGCTTAGAGAGACTGAGCATGTTACTTCCCTCATGATATGGATCAGGAGAACCTCAAGTTGGTTGGATAAATCTGTGTTATATGTTTAATAAGCCACTCACATAAGTTTGTGTGGCACAACCATGATATAATATATGTAAATCTGATCGTAATATGGTGATCTAATCTTGAGATATGGATACGATATGATGAAAACCTTGATATGGTTTAATAGATATCAAGGCATAATTGGTTAACCATGTACATGAATAATGATGATTAATGTGAAGATATTGTTTAATTTTGTGATGAAATCACTAATAAATGGTACAATTTATCATAAACAGTGAGATAAGACCATATGAATGAAACATGTTACATGAAGTGTTAACCTTAATGCTTAATAATGATGAAAAATATTGTTTGATAGTTAGCACCGCATAATGATTATGACACCTTGATATTATTTAGATGGATAAAGTGGGTTAACTTTAGTTAACTCCCACCTAAAAGGCATATGTTAATGTTGAACATGTTCTAATAATGAGCTCAATGAAATGTTGATGAAACCTTGATGTATGAGTTAATATTAGTTAACTCCTTTAGAACATGATAATATGATGTGGGAACCCTAATGCATGACTAAAGATAAGGAAGAAAATCTAACATACGAGTTATGTAATGACATAACCTATGTTTCTAAACCCTAAGTTTAACCTTGAATGGAGTGTTTGTGCACCAACTGTTGATGAAGATCTAGTAGTTTTCCCTGGAAGTATGAGTATGGCTTACTTTCGAGGACGAAAGTTCTTTTAAGATGTATATGATGTGACAAAGTGGTTTTCTGGCTTAATTCTGAGGACATAATTTATTTTAAGGTGTGTAGGATGTGATGGAGTGGACTTTTGGAGTCCTTAATAGTCCAATGACATAAGTGAATTATTTTGAATTATTTGGAAAATTATAAGTGCTTTGGTCAATTTTTGACGGTGACAGATGTTGATATTATGATTAAACTCCCTAAGTTTATACCCCCTTATTATATGCCTTTTTGAGGTATTTAATTGATTGGCCATATAGTTGAGTTATGGTACCAAATTTGAATAGGTTGTGCCTTTAGGTATGATAAAGTCGTGGTTAAATTTGTATGAAGTTTAGAGCATCATATACGAAGCTATTTAGGTTTAGAAATGTGTAATGGTGTGCATTAGTGATGGTTGATCGATCAAATTTAATACACATGCGATGTCAGACATCATGTGAGTGAGCCACAGATCGACTAAGTGGATGGACCACAAACCTTTAGATTGCCTAATCGAACGACGTTGGTTTTTCCTTCTTTATAGCAGTAGATATGGCAGTGACCATCCACGACATGGCGGCGTGTAGGACGTGGTCTAAGAGGGGTGAAATAACTGGCCGTTTATCCTCCACTTAATGAAACGGTTTTGTAGTTTTGATCCCTATCGTGGAGAGATGAGGAAGTTCCCACCTCCCAGTCCTCCCTGATTCCCAACACAGCGGAATGGAGATTGCACCTTCTTTCCCCCACCACAATGTCTGATGATACGAGATCACAGGGGATGAGCTCTAGAGCCAAACTAGGAGCCCACCATAGTTGAGTAGGTCCTCCTAGCCTTGGCACAACCTGAGGAGGCATTAATAGATGTCGAGGAGGACGACGACCCTACCTAGTGCTTGCCGGAGGAGGAAACTACCACAACACACTGCCTCGCTCAACAGCAAGGAGTCTCGGGCGCTGGAGAATAGAGGAATGGCTTCGCGTTGGGCGTGTTGATGCGATGATTTTGAGTCGCATTTATAGACCTGTTTGATATGTGTTTTATGCTTTTATTAGTCATTTTTATGGTTAATGTTGCATAATTCATCCACTTTGGTCTTTGCTACTATTTTATGTCAAATCCCCTTGATTTCATCGTTTTGAGCATTAATTGTCAAAATATTATTATTTGTGTGAATTTATGTGGTTTCGTGTTTGAATTTCAGGGAAAACAAGTATCTGCTTCTGTCGATACCATCGACGGAAGTCGATACCATCGACCAGATCACAGGTTGCCAGCCGCAAGTACCAGCAAAGAGTCGATACTATCGGCGTGGATGTCGATGGTATCGAGCTACCATCAGGTTGCTGGCGAGGAAGCAGTCGATAGTATCGACACCAAGGTGATACCATCGACGCACGGAGGCTACAACGATGCAAACCGACAAAACCGTCACTACAGGTTCGTCGATACCATCGACCCGAGTCGATGGTATCGAGATGACATCAGGCGCACAGACGAAAGAAAAGAAGAACAGTCGGCATCACGCTAGGTCGATACCATCAACCTGCGTCGATGGTATCGACACCGTCAGATATGAGTTTGATTCAGAATGATCTTAATCGGACGGTGGTGATTAATTGGTGACTAAACTCGGGAATTAAACCTAATGACGGCGCCCCAGTCTAGGGAATCACGTCATTAGTTGCTGCACACATCCCAGAGAGGAAGGAGAGAAGAACGGAGCACGAGAGCACGCCCCAGTCGATCCGGACGCTAAAGAAGACGAATTCCACCACCGAAAGGCGGTAGAATGCAGATTCCACACCAAGGATCGATTGGACCTTCTCCGTTCAGGGGTTTCACTACTCAATTTCGTTTTTCTCATGTTTCCCCTTTTCTCTACCATGCCTTGTCTTGAGATGAACATGCGGGGCTAATCCCTTTTGTCTTTGGGACTGGGAGTAGCCCAAGAATTCATTGTATGATGATTTTATAATAGTAATTCATATCTTATCTCTTAAATCCGTGGTATAATTTCGTTTTCTCTAACATATTGTTATGCTTGATCACCATAATAATAACCTAATGCCCTTAATTGCTTTGAAAGAAGAATTAACAGTTGAAAAGAGACAGAATTTACATTAATTGACAAATCCCTTGAACAAGGTGGTGTAAGATTAATGGTAGATACTGAGAGGTCATTTATAATGCACCTAGTTTAGGGTATAGGTTACTACGACAGTGGAACCGACCTAGACATAGGTAGTGAATTGTACCACGACAGTGGGCAATTCTGATTTCAGGCCACTACCCGGATAGAGAGATAAAATTGAGTAGCTATATAGAATTTAATACAATGAAAACCCGCGGTGAAACCGTAACCCTAAAGATCTCCATTTTGAATTGATTAAACCAACATTTAATCGATCGCTTGTTTTGTTTTATTTTTATTTTTCTTTTAATTTTAACAACAACTCTCAACTTGTTAATCGGCTAAGCTGATCACGAGTAGTTAGTAGGAGTCCCCGACGATTGCACGTATCCCTGAGTTCTACTCGAGCCTCACAAAGGCCTGTATTACTCGACGCGTTCACTTGCATTTCTACACACGGTAAAATTGCATCAAGTTTTTGGCGCCGTTGCCGGGGATACGACAATTTGTTGGCACTTCGAGTGCTGTGAGCGGCCACTCTAGGCCACCTTATATATATTTTTTATTATTATCATTCCAAAAATTCATAATCTATTTTCTAAATATTTGCAATCGTCAAGCACTGTACTAAATTTAATCTTTCTATTTTCAGGTACTGTGCATGGTGTAGACGCGTAGTACTGACTACGCAGGTCGTGCACCAGAGGTTCCGCTACCGGGACCAGAAGACGAGGAAAGCCAAAATCAAGACCAGTTAGAAAAAACAGAGTCAGAACCTAAATAAGAAGAGATGGATGAGCCATAGACTATCTGGGAGAAGATTAAGGCTTCTTCCGCATCCGCATCAAAAGGGCCTATAAAGAAGCAAGCAATCAACATACCTACCTATAAGATTGATCCGGCTTTGATAAATCTGGTGAATTCCAATGCTTTTCATGGGCTCAAGAATGAGGACCCCGTCACACACATAAGTTAGTTTGTTGAGAACTGTGACATGGTTAAAATCGACAGGTTTCCACAGGATGCACTTTATCTCAAGCTTTTCCTGAGTTCATTGGCAGGAGCTGTGTGAGAATGGCTACACAATTTAGATGATGAGTTTGTGGAGTCCTGGGACCATATGGTGGAGGTTTTCTTTGAGAGGTTCTTTCCTCCTGAGAAGACCAACGACATGATCAGGAAGATCCATAACTTTACCCAACAGGCATGTGAGACATATTCTGAGACCTGGGAGAGGTTTCAGGTCATGCTGAGATGGTGCCTGCATCACGGGCTAGATAAAGAAACACAGGTAAAGATCTTCTATTTTGCTCTCTCCGAGCACGATAGGAGAAACCTTGATTCAGCTGGTTCATGATTCGTTTTGAACAACACGGACACCAGGTGTTGGGAGATATTAAAGAACAAGGCTAGGAAACAATCATGGGGCGAAAGAGGCGTCGTGGAGCAGGTCCGAGCAGTAGGAGAATCTAAGGCAATAAAAGAACTGAATGAGAAGATGGATCTTCTCGCAAAGAAATTACTTGCAAAGGAGGATACTGAGTCCGAGGACGAGGCTCAAGTGAAATTTATGAGGCAGCAGCCAGGTTACAGGAACAACGACTACACATGGAGAAAAGACAAGAAGTTTTCGTGGAAGGATCCAAACAATTTTCTGCAGGATCCGGATGCCAAACCCCAGCCAATAGCAGAGGATAAGAGCACAGAGCTGCTCAATCAGGTGATAAAGCAAAATCAAGAACTCATGACTACATTCGGCCAGCAAATTAAACAGCAAGGGGAGTTTAAGAATCAGTTTGGGCAAACACTGCAGAGCCATGGGGCGCAAATGAGGACCATTGAGACATCTATGGCACAGATGGCTGCGGAGATAGCCAGTTTGAAGAAGCTGGCACATCCAGGTTTCCCGAGAAATACTAATGTTCCAGGAGGGAACCAACAAGCTAAGGCCATCTTGCTAAGAAGTGGCAAGAAATTGTTAAATCCCAGGGCCGATGAAGCAAGCAAACCCCAAACTAAAAAAGAAGCTAGAGCCACTGAGGAGTTGCTCGCACCGGTCATAGAACCAGTCGAGGACACAGTTGTGGATGCTACTGAAGAACCTATTGTAGAGGAGGAGGGACCTCAGAAAAGGACACCCTATGTGCCACCTCATCAAAGGGCACAAGCGGTCCCGGTCCCGTATCCAAACAGTGCTAAGGCAAGGAAGGTAGATGCGCAATTTAAGAAGTTCTCAGACAGTTTCAGGAAGCTTTCAGTCAATATCTCTCTATTGGAAGCCATTGAGCAAATCCCGTCTTATGGGAAATTTCTAAAAGACATCATTACTAAGAAGAGGAAAATTTCGGATACAGAGGTTGTCGTGCTCAAAGAGCAAGTGAGTGCCTTCATCATGGGCACTTTGCCGCCAAAGAGGCAAGATCCAGGCTGTTTTAACATTTCTTGCAGATTTTGTTGTCATGGAGATGCAGGATGAACATGGCATTGAGCTATTACTTGGACGTCCTTTCCAAGCTACAACCAACATGATTTTAGAGATGGGGAGAGGTCGTTTGACCTTGGGTATAGCCAATGACCGATTTGAGATGGTCATGCCCTCTAGTACTGTTTCGTCTAAAGCAAAGGAACAATGCCGTGTGGTAAAACATCTGGATAATAATATTTCACTATGTCTTGGGAAGCCATTTCTGGACATGGCTCATGTGATGAGCAAAGTGGACAATGGAACTTTGGCTGTGGACATCATGGAACAGACCAAGGTAGTATCTTTGTGTAAAGCTGTAGGGTTCCCAAATGATGAGGATGAGGACATTCCGCCTACTACAGAGAATGATGTTATTGCAATTTCTGTTTTTGATGCATGTCCTAAATTACCATTGGAGGCTTGTTTGGTAAATATTACACATGATTGCATGCGGAGCAATTCACTCAAGGAGTGCGCCAAAATGCTTCAGATGATTCCATGCTTCTATGCGAGGCATTATGAAGATTTAGGTGAACTTCCCCCGCCGCTTCAATCATTTCTGATCAGCCCGCCGGAGTTAGAATTAAAGTTGCTGCCACCGCATCTTAAATATGTCTTTCTAGATGAGGAAGACAAGTTACCTGTAACCATTTCTGCTTATTTGAGTGCGGACGAGGAGGAACAATTGTTGATAGTGCTGAAGAACCATCGGGGAGCTTTTGGGTGGTCCGTTGCAGATATCAAGGGGATTTCCCCTACATTGTGTCAGCATAAGATTCGGCTCGAGGAGGGAGCCAAGCCCGTGATCCAACCTCAACGATGTCTCAATCCAAGCATGATGGAGGTTGTGAAGAAGGAGGTTATTAAACTGCTTGCTGCATGTATCATTTACGCAATATCAGACTCGACATGGGTGAGTCCCACACAGGTAGTCCCTAAAAAGTGGGGAATTACTGTCACCCAAAATATTTTAAATGAACCTGTCACCACCCGACTGGTAACTGGGTGGCAAGTTTGTATTGATTACCGCCGTCTGAATGCCGCTATGCTAAAGGATCACTTTCATTTACCTTTTATCGATCAAATTCTAGAGTATCTTACCACCCGATCGCACTTCTATTTTCTTGATGGGTACTCGGGGTACAACCAGATTTCAATTAATCCTTTGGACCAAGAGAAATCTACTTTCACTTGTCCCTATGGGACTTTCGCGTATCGCCGAATGCCTTTTGGTTTATGCAATGCACCTGCGACTTTTCAGCGTTGTATGCTCGCTATCTTTTCTGACATGGTAGAATGTTGTCTTGAGGTATTTGTGGATGACTTTTCGTTGTATGGTGCATCGTTTGATGAATGTCTCTATAATCTGGACAAAGTTTTACAGCATTGCGAGGACACACATTTGTTCCTCAATTGGGAAAAATGTCACATGATGGTGACTGAGGGGATAGTGCTAGGACACAACGTGTCTAGCAAAGGTTTAGAGGTGGATCCGGTAAAAATTGAAGTTATTTCCAAGTTACCCCCACCAAATTCTGTTAAAGGGGTAAGGAGTTTCTTGGGACATGCCGGATTTTATCGTCGGTTTATAAAAGACTTTTCAAAAATCGCGAAACCTCTATCCGAACTGCTTGAGAAAGACGCTGTATTTGATTTCAATGACAAATGTCTACACGTGTTCGACGTGTTGAAGGAGAAACTGATTTCTGCACCGGTTGTTCAAATGCCATATTGGACTAAACCGTTCAAACTCATGTGTGATGCTTCTGATTTTGCGGTAGGATCCATGTTGGGGTAGCGGGTTGACAATAAACCCACCGTTATTTTCTATGCTTCAAAGACTCTGAATGACCCCCAATTAAATTATACAACTACTGAAAAAGAATTACTCGTCGTTGTTTTCACTTTTGAAAAATTTCGGCAATATTTAGTTGGATCTAAAGTAGTCGTTTGGACTGACCATGCCACAATTAAATATTTAATGGAGAAAAAAGACGCAAAGCCTAGATTAATTAGGTGGATTTTGCTCTTACAAGAATTTGACATCGAAATCAAGGATAAAGCTGGGATTGAAAATGTTGTGGCGGATCATCTGTCTAGGTTAGAGAGGGTGGATGAAAAAGATTTACATATACCCATAACCGAGACATTTCCAGAGGAACAGATTTTGAAAGTTAATTCTAAAGACCCTTGGTTCGCTGAGATTGTGAATTATTTGGCTTGCGGGATCATCCCGGAAGATTGGTCATATCAAGAAAAGAAATGATTTTTCCATTCTTTACGATATT
Source organism: Alisma plantago-aquatica (assembly GCA_963693085.1). Taxonomy (NCBI): domain Eukaryota; kingdom Viridiplantae; phylum Streptophyta; class Magnoliopsida; order Alismatales; family Alismataceae; genus Alisma; species Alisma plantago-aquatica. The sequence continues at coordinate 97,608,274 of OY856412.1, read as the reverse complement.
ATTTTTGGGATGACCCAATTCTTCTTAAGCAATGCATGGATGGTATCCTATGCAGATGTGTGCCTGAGGTGGAGTACGAGAGCGTTCTCCATTATTGCCACACACTACCTACGGGAGGACACCATGCGAGCTCTCGTACGACAGCTAAAGTTCTGGAAAGTGGCCTTTATTGGCCAACCTTGTTCTGAGACGCCTATGAGTTTGTAAGGCAATGTGACTCCTGCCAACGAGAAGGTAATATTTCAAAGAGACAGGAGATGCCCCTAAATGTGTTCCAAGAAGTGGAGGTATTTGATCTGTGGGGCATAGATTTCATGGGACCCTTTGTGTCCTCAAATTCAAATTTATATATTCTTTTAGCAGTTGATTACGTTTCGAAGTGGGTAGAAGCAATACCCACAAGGACCAATGATTCCACTGTAGTGTGCAGGTTTGTGAAAGAAAAAATTTTCTATAGGTTTGGAGTGCCCCGAATGATCATCAGTGATGGGGGTACGCATTTTAGGAATCAGAAGTTCTCGGCATTGTTGAAGAAATATGGGGTCAAACACAACATAGGTACCCCATATCACCCATAGACTCAAGGTCAGGTGGAGGTCTCCAATCGCGAAATTAAGAAGATTTTGGAGCGTACGGTGGCGTTCACAAGGAAGAACTGGAGTGCCCTACTACCGGATGCATTGTGGGCATACAGGATGGCTTACAAAACACCTATATGCACCACGCCTTTTAGGTTAGCATATGGTCGGGCTTGTCACTTACCGGTAGAGTTAGATCACAAAGCACATTGGGCACTTAGAAGGCTCAACTTGAGTTACGATGGAGCGGGGAGGAAGAGATTGCTTGAATTGAATGAGTTGGATGAGCTGTGGATGACGGCATACGAGAACTCACAGATATACAAGGAGCGCACCAAGTTAATCCACGATCGCCACATCCAGTTGCGCACGTTCAAGAAAGGAGATAGTGTATTGCTTTTCAATTCACGACTGAAGTTGCATCCCGGGAAGCTCAAATCTCGGTGGAGTGGGTCGTTCATGGTAGAATAGGTCAAACCACATGACGTAATCTTGGTGCGGGATGGTGAGACCACATTTTTGGTGAATGGACAAAGATTGAAGCTCTACTTTGGTGGAAACTACAAGAGGAAGATGAATGAGGTCAAACTCATTTCACTTTCGGATGCATGAGGTGCCCAAAAGTCATCTAGCCTAAGACGTTAAATAAGGGCGCTTGTTGGGAGGCAACCCAACCATCGGTACCTTAGTTTAGTTCATGTATATTCATAGGTTGATTTGTTTTGGTTTAATTTTTAGTGTAAAAAAGATATTGTGATCGGTTTGTTCTTTGTGCAGGCTGAGGCAGAGTCGATACCATCGACACACTAGTCGATGGTATCGACCATGGAACAGGTTGACGACTGCAGATTTTGCACTGCGTCGATATTATCGACGGCCTTGTCGATGGTATCGACATACCTACAGGCAGATCACAAAATCAAGGTCGATGGTATCAAGATGCCTGTCCATACCATCGAGATCTCTGAAGATTTACAGAAGAAATCGACTCAGGAAATTCAATACCATCGATGGGCGTGTCGATGGTATCGACACTTTCAAGTGAAAAAGGCAGCGGCCGGACCTCACGAGGATTTTCCCTAATTAGAGAGTCGATATTATCGACTCACGTCGATGGTATCGACCATCCACGTCACCGATCCGCACGAACAAATCAACGGCGATCGCGGCATCAAGACGGTTGATCTGGGTGCAGCGTCGATACCATTGACCCATGTTGATGGTATCAACACGTCAGCGATCCGTGTTTCAAGATCCAGCCATCGACGACCATCGATACCAGCGAGGGGGCGGATAGCATCGATAAGTGTCGATACCATCGACTCGCGTCGATGGTATCGATAGGTCAAAAGTGGCGCTGACCACATCTATTTAAGGGGAGTGATTGCATCAGTTGACGTCACGTTTTCAGAGCAATCTCCTTCTCTTGTGCGGAGCGATCCCCCGAGCCGTCCAAGCCCGACGACGAACAGCACCGAGCGAAGGTCTTCATCGAGCGGAGATTAAACTCTCCAATCTTCATTGAGCCCCTTTCTAATCCTCTTTCTTTCGACATCATGGTGCACGTAGCTGGTGCGTAGTCTTCACGTGTGAACCCGATGGATATCCCAGAGTTCGTGCCACCTCCTCCCACGTCGGTTTCACACCCGCATATGATCCATCCATCCACAGAGGTGAAGAAGATCTACGAGGAGATCTTAAAGAGGAAGATAGAGCCAACCCGTTATGTCGAACGGAACATGATCCACGATTTAGGGTTTGAGGCCAACTTGGCCTACGTTCTGAAAGGGCAGGCACACCACACAGGCAGATTGGATGACGAGCTGGAGTACCATGCAGATGGCCAGCCATTCTTCGGCGAGTGGCCTACATACAAGGAGTTGGTGGCTGAGTTCATGGCATCTCTGGACGTCTGCGTCTTACCCAACGACGTCATAGCGACCGACCGCGAGTGGATCAAGGGCCGGGTGTCTTTCCGGCTGTTCAACATCGAGTACACCCTTATGCTCGAGCAGTTCAATGAAATATTCAACTGGAATCACTCACAATACGACTACCGGCGGCCGGTAAGCCGCACTGACTACGACAAGATCTTCGCCGAGCTGGTGACGGTGCCGTCGGGCAAGTTAGTGAGCTACCATAATGTTGCGGTAGCTGATTTCGAGCACCCTTTCGTCCAGATTCTGCACCGGATGCTGAGTTCTACATTGTTTTCTAGGGGTGATCTATCCCTTAGCAAATTCCAGGAGCCGAATCTTTTCTTCTTGTATAAGCTCCTGAAGCGTCAAGAGTGCAATTGGTGTGCCTTCTTTCTGCAAAGAGTATTGGCGGTGAAGAGGAGTACGAGGAAAGCGCCGATTCACTTCGGCGGGCTCATCACCAGGCTGGCTTCATACCTCGGCTTGAATTTCCAGACCCTCACTCCTCTATCTACTAGGAGCAAGGTGAACTTACAACATTTGCACCGGTCCAATCTCCTACTTCTTCGAGATGGTTTGGCGTATGCGCATTGCCACATCAACCACGCCTATCAGGAGTGCTCGTTGCCTGATCCGGTCTTCAACATCGAAGGGGCGCAACACTTCCGGTGGCCAATCATAGCCATCGCCGACTCTGCTGAAAAAGGCGGCAACGACGGTGGCAACGACGGTGGCGACGACGGAAATGACGACGAGGCTGAGGAGGAAGAGGAGGCATTCACACCTCTTCGAGCACGAGTGGCACCACGAAAGCGTCCTCAGATGCATCCGGGTGCATCTTCATCATCACAACCTACGCCGCCACCACCACCGCCCTCCCAGCCAAGCGAGGATGCCTACTCCATGTAAGGCATGTACACTATGTTGCAAGACATCCAGCAAACGCAGCAGCAGCACATGACAATGTATACCGGTATTCAAGAGACTACAGACCGGATACTGGACAATCAAAGGGCGATGTTCGAGAATGAGCGTCTTCTCCTCGACAACCAACAACAGATACATGATCGGTTGCATAGGATGGAGATGCAACAGGAGCCCTTTTACGACCACTATTGGAGCCAAAACTACTTTGGAGGCTATCCACAACCTCCACCAAGGGCCCAGTTTGATCCGAGCTTCCAGGGGGAGTATCCTTCTTGGGACCCTACGGCTCCACAATACCCACCTCCACCTGAAGAGTAAAAGCGGTATCTCTGTTCCAACCTTTAATATTGTTTTTGACTATGAGGCCATAGTCAAATTCAAGCTTAGGGGGTAGTTGGAACAACTTTATCTTTTATTGTTTTTAGTTTTTAACTTTATTGTTTTTGTTCTTGTTATTTGTTTCTTGCAATTTTAGTTTTTTGTAGGATCCACATGCTATCTAGTGTAATCGTGGATGTCATAAAGTTTGTGTCATCTCATTAATTGTGCATGGGAAAATCAAGGGAAATCTAATATTTTTGTGTGTTTGGAAAGCTTGTCTTGTTTAACCTTGGGCACATATCCTACGAAAATGATTGGTTTTTCAACATTAAAACAAAATTTCACAACTGTACTCCTAATGATTCATGAAAGTGGACGGAAATGGTTGTTTGAGCCTAAACTGACCAAATGGTAATGAGACTCTAATTGGATGTAAGAGAGAGAAACCTCTTAACTACTACACAGGTCAGTAAGGAGGGACACATAATATCTTTCTAAGGTTCAATCATCTAGTCTTGTGATCTTTCCACCTCTTTACTTTTCACAATCCACCACAAGAATTGGAAGTACTTTACAGTTTTAACTTCTTTGACAACATTTCATATAGATAGGTCCTGCATTGAATTTATTTCCATATGTTTTGCATAAATAGAAAGAAAAAATTAGAATAGTGATACATGCACATTACCCTTAGGTGCCATGTAGTTGCATTCATAATTTTCATGCATGAAGTATATCATGTATCTCAATTTTTCTCCAATGGTGAATTAAATTGTTCCATACCTTATAAATAGTGCAAATTTCTGAGTATGAAGAAAAATAAGCCCAATAAAATATTCATTATCAATTATGGATACAAGGGTTGAAAAAAAAGAGAAAAAATCTAAAAAATCTGCATAATGAAGAAAAAAAGAAAAAAAGAAAAGAGTTATGTAGAAGCAACAAGAATAAGAAGGAGAAAGGAACATAATATCACCTGCATTTCAAGATAATTGATTACATGATGTAGCTTAATTAGATGTCCATTTCATTTTGATATGGATGGTTAGTACATGCATCATTCCACCCAATTTTAGGCATTAGGGCATTTTTCATGTGCATTTGCATCATTTAGGACATTTTTGTTTTATGCATGTGGAAACTGTGTAATACTTCCACTTTCTTCCATGATCCACCCATCTTCATCCACCCGTTGCTCGGATTGGTAGGGCACCGTGAATTTCTCCTCACTAAGGTATATAAGGAGAACTGCTTCCATGTAGATGGTAGTTAGGGCGAGCAACGTAGTATAGGAGATCACAAGATGCACCAAGTCTGAACCGGCGAGTTTTATTATAATAACTGCCTTATGTGATAGTGTTCATCAGTTTTGAGGTTAATTTCTTTTATGGATGATTATTGTCGCCTTCAGGGTAATTACCATTTCGTGGTTAGAGAGGGCCGATACGTGAATGTCCGCTGGGAGTCATATGGGATGTTGGTTGTGGTGTGTGTTCTTCAGTTGACATTAGCAATTCTATTCTAAGGATTAGTTGCTCGAGGGCGAGCAACGTTCAAGCTTAGGGGAGTTTGATGCGATGATTTTGAGTCGCATTTATAGACCTGTTTGATATGTGTTTTATGCTTTTATTAGTCATTTTTATGGTTAATGTTGCATAATTCATCCACTTTGGTCTTTGCTACTATTTTATGTCAAATCCCCTTGATTTCATCGTTTTGAGCATTAATTGTCAAAATATTATTATTTGTGTGAATTTATGAGGTTTCGTGTTTGAATTTTAGGGAAAACAAGTATCTGCTTCCGTCGATACCATCGACGGAAGTCAATACCATCGACCGGATCACAGCTTGCTAGCCGCGAGTACCAGCAAAGAGTCGATACTATCGACGTGGATGTCGATGGTATCGAGCTACCATCAGGTTGCTGGCAAGGAAGCAGTCGATAGTATCGACACCAAGTCGATACCATCGACGCACAGAGGCTACAGCGACACAAATCGACAAAATCGTCGCTACAGGTTCATCGATACCATCGACCCGAGTCGATGGTATCGAGATGACATCAGGCGCACAGACGAAAGAAAAGAAGAACAGTCGGCATCGCGCTAGGTCGATACCATCGACCCGCGTCGATGGTATCGACACCGTCAGATATGAGTTTGATTCAGAATGATCTTAATCGGACGGTGGTGATTAATTGATGACTAAACTCGGGAATTAAACCTAATGACGGCGCCCCAGTCCAGGGAATCACGTCATTAGTTGCTGCACACATCCCGGAGAGGAAGGAGAGAAGAACAGAGCACGAGAGCATGCCCCAACCGATCCGGATGCTGAAGAAGACAAATTCCACCATCGAAAGGTGGCAGAACGCGAATTCCACGCCAAGGATCGATTGGACCTTCTCCGTTCAGGGGTTTCACTAGTCAATTTCGTTTTTCTCATGTTCCCCTTTTCTCTACCATGCCTTGTCTTGAGATGAACATGCGGGGCTAATCCCTTTTGTCTTTAGGACCGGGAGTAGCCCGGGAATTCATTGTATGATGATTTTATAATAGTAATTCATATCTTATCTCTTAAATCCGTGGTATAATTTCGTTTTCTCTAACATATTGTTATGCTTGATCACCATAATAATAACCTAATGCCCTTAATTGCTTTGAAAGAAGAATTCACAGTTGAAAAGAGACGGAATTTACATTAATTGACAAATCCCTTGAACAAGGTGGTGTAAGATTAATGGTGGATACCGAGAGGTCGTTTATAATGCACCTAGTTTAGGGTATAGGTTACTACGACAGTGGAATTGACCTAGACATAGGTAGTGAATTGTACCACGACAGTGGGAAATTCTGATTTCAGGCCACTACCCAGATAGAGAGATAAAATTGAGTAGCTATATAGAATTTAATACAATGAAAACCCACGGTGAAACCGTAACCCTAAAGATCTCCATTTTGAATTGATGAAACCAACATTTAATCGATCGCTTGTTTTGTTTTATTTTTATTTTTCTTTTAATTTTAACAACAACTCTCAACTTGTTAATCAGCTTAGCTGATCGCGAGTAGTTAGTAGGAGTCCCCAACGATTGCACGCATCCCTGAGTTCAACTTGGGCCTCACAAAGGCCTGTACTACTCGACGCATTCACTTGCGTTTCTACGCACGGTAAAATTGTGTCACGTGCCCTACTGTAGATTCGACACGAGAGGTCGAGCAGACGATCAGAGGTGGGCGGTTCCTCACCGGAGTCGACCACAGCGGCGGTGCACCATGGCGGCGCAGACCCAGGAGCCAGTGAGGAGGCCAATGGAAGCAATCCACGACAGCAACACTGAGTAGGAAGGAGTCACCATTGGAAGTCTAAGGTTAAGGGAGTCACACAAAGAAGGTTTTGGTTACTGATGTGGTGGTGGTGATGGCTGACGAGCTTGAGCTCCTTGGAGAAGAAGCCCGAGGAGGCAAGGTTCCATCCCCACCCAAGAAGTGAGTCCCAGAGGCTGACGCTATAGAAGGCACATGGATGAAGCCTTGTGAGTGCCAAGTCATGGAGACAAAGAGCATCTAGAGCAAGGTAGGCGGAGCTTCCCCAGCCATGGCAGCGGCTGGTGTTGGTGACCTCATGCAGAAGGGGGGGGGGTCGTGTGGCTATGGGAGTCTGGGAGGCTACTGTACAACTAATGGCGTGTTGAGAGGATGATGAGGAGAATCCACGCGCCATCACTAGCTTGCCAGAGTCCTCGTCGTGGCCCAACCTTGCGGTTGCGACAGTTGATGGCGCTGTTGTGGCAGTTTCGATCTACGAACAGAGACGCACGCTTCCAGTTCTATGTCGAGCAGAAGAAACAAAAGGAGAAACAAAGACTGAGGGGAGAAAGTAAAGCATGAACCGGACAATCAACCAGGAACCAACCGGCCCAAACAAGGAGCCGATTTCATAGTGGACACGTGTCAACATCTGAGTGGCCTAAAAAGGTAAAATCTTCACAAACTCTTAGATCTTGTATAATGCATAGTAAATACATCTGAACTCAGAAAAATACAAATAAAGTACCCAAATGTTCAGAAAATTGCGTAGAATACATTTGAATAATAATATCTGGCTTTTAAAGCACTAATCTTAGTGACATCATGTAATATGTGTAGTGCTTGTTTAATGGATAATAAATATCAAGCAATGTACTAAAATTATGATAACATGTCAGTAAATCAATATTCATGCTTATAATCTAGTGGATGTCAGTAATTATGATGATGATGCACGAAACATGTAATTTACTCCATATGGCTATTTAGGGCTATTAACCCTAAATAAAATGCAATAAATGCACACATGCTAAATAAATGATGAAATTCACAGAGTAAGATCATATCAGTATATGAAACTTCAGTTTAATTATGAGATCATAATGATGAACAAAATACATGTTATATGAAGATGAATCTTAATACATGTTATAAAACCTTAATCTAGGTTAATGATGTAACCTAGGGTTAATATTTGCACAAAAAGGATATGGAACCTAATGTTCAGATGATGGACTTTGATAATGAGATGTAATCTGGAAAATGACATTAGTGAGATAATCATAAGATATGAATACAAGTAATGATATACATATCCTAATGAACTAAGAGAAACTCTAATGAACACGATTAGGGTTAAGATGAGAAGTAAGATGATGAGAATCTGATGAAAGTATGTGATCTTATCTTAATTAGGGTTGACAAGAATGTAGATGACATCATGAATGTGGTTTAGGTTTGTCTTGATCAAGGTACACCATTACCTCTTACTTGGCTTATTATATAATATGCCTGTGTTATATGTGTAGTAAAATACTTGGCATATGATATTGGTTGAAATGATTGTTCCTGTATCTCATGTTGCTTGAGCTTTTCCATACTTATGGCTATGAACACATGAAACATAAAGTATCTGACCCATCATATGATAGCACTAAACTCTTTGGTAGTACAGTGCATTGAAGAAACATCAAAGCCCGTAGTGGCAGATGTAACAGCAAAGCCCTTGGTGGCAGATGTACGAGTTATATGAAATGGCCTAAAAACATCAAAGCGCTAGGGGCAGATGTATGAGATATATGATGGAAATGTGATTAAAAATATGTGTTCTCTTTTGCTAATGAATATCTTTGTGCAAGTATACGCTTTTCTTATATTCTTCTGTTACTTCCAAGTATATTAGTTTTATGTTAGTGCCAAGATATGATGAGAGGTATATAAAAGACACGTAGGCGTACTCAGTACAATATTCTTGAATATTGTGCTGAAGTGTACCGCATGTAATCTTTTGTTTAGGTTGTGGTTATGCTCTTGAAGATCCGGGATAATGAGTGTTGTATAGAGAGCTGATGTACATGTGGACATGTTGTCTTAAGATCCTATTGTTTAGATGTAGTACATGTATACATATAGTTTGCTATTCAATATGTAATATCAAATGTTATAACAGTTCATGTTGTAATTATATGTTGAATGGTGAACATGTATGTATGGTTTTATTTTTGTTCATGTACATGTGTTACTGATCGTTTCCTTCTGACTCCCTTGATTTTCTCTTTCTTAGCCTAATGTGTGCTGTTTAAATTGGGATTCGTGCTGAGGTGAGGGTTTCAATTTGGACGTCACACGTCGGATTAAGTTTTAGAAAATCCGGGGACATCACATGGATGGTGTCAATGCAGCTCCTAGTCTTTGCCATGGACTCTAGCCTCCACTACAGACTGCAGCTATTGTGTCCTCCTGAGCAGAAGACATCTCCCGCCTCTGCAAATAGTCCACATGGACCACCTGGAACTCCTACTGTTATAGAAGAACTAGTAGGAAGGAGACGACCCTCCTGTTGGTGTACTAGCACCAACCTTCTCTCTCGAACTCAGGCTGCTTTTCAGTAATTGTCTTTCCCTCACTATGCCTCCCTAGTCAGGTAGCACTTGCTCTGGCTCTCTTGGTTACCAGAACTAGAGAGGACAACAACTTTGCAGAGCAAGTGATGTTTTGAGTTGTGTGTTCTAATAAGCCCCCAGTACCCCTCTATTTATAGTAGAGGGAAGGGTTAGGGTTTCCAATCTTTTCGGGAGTAGAAGGATCCGAAAATTCCATAAATAGTTTGTTAGAGGTAGGAGAACCAATCCTTTCATAACTGAAATGGTCATTTGGCAAGGTGAGATGATCAGTTCACTAGTGAATTGGTCGATTGGGAGTGTGAGATAATCGCTTCACCCAGTGAACTGGTCATTTCATTTCCCAGACTTTCCTTGATCGTTTCAAATTAATGCAAATATTAATCCTTATTCCAATCGAATTGAACAAGTGAAATGTGAAAGTTTTCTTCCAACTGAGCAAATCCTTATTTCCTCAGTTGGAAGGACTATAAGTTGCCCAGTTCACCAAGTGAACCGGTTGGTTGGCTCACACCAGCCGATCAACTCACAAGGGTGAACCATTCGGTTGGCAGTCCTGACATTGCAAGTGTACTCTCCAATCGACCTGACACTCTAACCAACTAGTTCAACACTTGAACTTGATAGTTGCGAGTCCAGTTAGTCAATTTTATGTTTAATTGAGTATCTAAACACCTTTAGTCTCAATCTAAACATCATTCATGGACAATCTCCTCTTCCAGGGGTATCCAATGTGTGTGACCCTACAGGTTCCAATTTACATTGGCAGTGAATCTTCATAACAACTTATGACATCACAAGCAATGAGTGGAATCTCATAACTTATCATTGCTACACAAGTAGCTCAGAAAGTTGGAGAACAAATTCAACCTACAATCTATGATTAGTGTTACCGTGATCGTATAGTTCCTTTGTCACTGACATCCGGATTGAACTCGAGGCATGGAACGTCATCCTTTTCAACATCAATCCGTGTTCCTTGACCTAGAGCATACTATCTGAGATGCATGTGAATTCTTATATCATATATTGAATCACATGAGTATGGATATACAATTCTCAGTCTCTCTTATCAAGGGGCCCTGGATATCATACTCCTTGTAGGAGGGACAAATTCCATATCTATCACTCACAGTCAAGTCCCCATGTGTCAAAGTCACCCAATCATCACCGTTATAACAAGCCATGCTTCAGGACTGCATTTGATGATGTCAGTGTACCCAATAACATGTGATGAGTGTAGTGATTTTAGGTCTAAGAACAAAAAATACCACCATCACTATGAGAGATGATTGTGACTACCATTCCATGGTATTCATGTTAACTCTCATGGTGGGTCTGTCTGATACACTATTCTCTAACATATATCTGTGTTCTTGACTTGATATCATATATCATGACTAATGAGACTCTATCATCAGTCAACACACACTCTAGTCTTATGTATTATTGTTGTCTATTTTGCTACCACAATAATATCCGACTAGGGGCATAACAAGAATGTATGTAGTCTTATCATACATATGGTCTCATTGTTCAGGTCCTTAACCTAAAGACATATGTCATCAAGTCACATCATTCTTTAAACATCTGTCATGTATGTGTCATCATATCATGAGTGAGACAAACATAATAGACAAAATTACCTTTATCATTATCAAATCAAGTATCATATGCCTCATTGCAATCATCATATGATTGTCTCTCTGGGCATACTATACCAACAATGTAATCATGAAAATGAAGTTCGGGTGAGCCTATCCAACCAGGCACCTAGCCCACCTATGTGCCTAGCCAACCTAGGCGGGCACCTAGGCATGTTTTCTTAAATTTGTCATAAATTGACCTAAAAACAATTTTATTTTTCCTAAATGATTCGAGCTTCTTCTTAATTCAATGATACTCATGGATTTGTTTAGTACCTATAAAATTGCAATCCAAATGTTTGAGTCTAGAATTTTAAAATAAAAAAATCTAATAAATTCAACAATATGAAAACAATTTAGTAATTAATTTTGTGATCTTATGTTTCACTTTGAATCCCTCTACATAATTCTCAAAATCTAATTAAGTGTACTATCAAGTGGTTACACCTCTCCTGCTTATAATTTCCATTTGTCCCTTAGTTCTTCCTAGCCACCTATAATGCATCTCCTTTGTGTATTCTCATCGACCCTACTTGATTTCACTCAATCCTCCTCTACATCTATTGTTTTTAATGCCTCCTCTCTCCACTGCCTCCTTTTCCATTTGTTTCCTACCTTCTAACAATTATAGGAACCAACAATAAAGATTGGACGATCATGGAGTGAGAGGGGAATAGGATACAAAGAAAGGAAGGACAAAGGTGGAGCACACAGATGTGTGGTTGATGGGTGAGGGGAAGCTGAGTTGGTGGAAAGTGTAGTGGTAAGCAGAGTAGATGGTTGTATGAAGAAAAAGGAAAGATCATTCAAGTCTGAAGGTACTTTATGATATTTCTATAGATGTCCTATCCATTGTGTATCACTTCTCTGTAATATCTTAGTAGGAACTATGAACCCTCTCAGTGACTTGTGTTTAGTTTTGAGTTAGAATAAATTAATGAAAAAAAATAGATGAACTTTTTGCTACTTTAGCTTTCTCACCATTCTAATTTTATTTCTCTCTCTAGTGATGTGGTGATCTAGGATATATTAATCTTCTGTTGTAATTTTATCGACTCTAATTGTATTGGCATTTGTGTTAACATGGTGATCAAGGATATCTTTAAATCTACCACAACTTTATGTCCCCTCTAATTGTGTTTCTGCCTATGGTGACTTGGTGAACAAGGACTAAGATCATGAAAAATATATGGGTTAGGTGTTGTAATGCATATAAGCTCTCACAGAAGCTCCATCACACTGGAAAATTGTGCTAGTAGAGAAATAAAACATTACAAACCTAGTCGTATTCAATGCTATTTTTTAGTTTCAGGAAACAAGCTTACAATCTTATAAAGACTAACCCTTCAAGCTAATTTTATGTGTGTGTATTTCTAGTGAGCACACACTCTTCCACGGATATCATGTGTCCTTTTTGGCCACTTGATGAATAACTTTCTCAATGTTAACATGCATACTACTTAGCACCTGAGAAGAAGATATAGGCTTTCTTTTATTTCTTTTCTTTTTAAGCTCTTCACAGAGGGTTTCATTTATAGTTTTCTCTTATTACATGCACGGTGACAGATCATGCAAGACCATGTTGTTTTCAGTCAGTTTTTGATTCCGCTTAGCCTCTAGGAGGTAAATATGTGATTAAAATTAACCACAAGAATTGAAACTCATGACATATTAACCATAATAATTCTAATTAAGATTTTCATAATGTACATTTCTGGTTCCCTCGTTATTTTTTTATATATTTGTGGTTTATCATTTTTCTATGAAATTGGGTTGGAATTTTTTAGATTCATGTTATCTCTAGTACTTGTTATATCAGTTTGACAAATAGGCATTGGATTTCAAGTAAGGTGACTTGCATCATGATTATGGAATTGATTTGAATATGGAACTTTATATTTTAGGTATCTAACAGTGCATTCCTTCTTTAACTGCTTATGCGTAGAGGATTACCAGCATTCCCTTTTGAAATTTCCTTATTACAAGGATTATTATCGAGGACTATGAATGCCTCTAGTTTATTGTTAGCCTATTAGAACTAAGATAATTCCCTTTGAGAGTCATCCTATGCTCATTTAAGGGATGTACATTTAAAGGAGGATCTCTCTCAATGCACCCACTTTGAGTGATATTAAACTAGGAAAATTCAGGATATTGTCTTGTTTATAGGATGATGTACACTTGGATTATACTGTTGGTATATTTAGAACTACTTGGAAAACCATTGAAAAACTGTATAATGGAGGTACTTGTATAGACATTTCATATACATCAACTTATATGGACTCATATTATGTCGAAAGATACCATCATGAATGAATCTTGTAGATGCCAACTAGGCCTTCAGCCCTATAATTTCAAGTCTAACATATTGGATTTTTAGCAATTGACATTATTAATAGAATGTTTTTTTATACTTTACCATATCACCGAGATAATAGTCATATTCATTCAAAGAAGTGTTGCATAATTTAATTTGAGAAACATTAATGATATTCTAGTTGTAATGTTATTTGTAGTTCAAGGCTACTCCTATTCTCTTTTTAAGATGATTCTGGGCTGTTGTGATGGGGAAAAATAGCGATGGTGTAAAAATATTTAGAATGTAGAAGGAAAGGAATGTCGGTTTGGAGATTGTTTTAGTGATCCTTTGGGTGATCTTCATTTCCCTAAGGTAAGCTTTTCCTCTTCTCGTAAACTATAAGCCTCTCCCATAAATGATGGTGTAAACATATTTAACCTTAACTCCATCATGGTGTTATCTCTGAATCAATTGTTGTTCTCCATTTTTATCTTTAAATGATGCCATATTTGTATAAGGAAGTTCTATAAATGAGATACTTGTTAGCTCTTATATTGCTAAGATTCTCCATTATTATTATTTTGTTGCTTTTTTGACTTTACTATATTTAACCTCCCTTACTCCATTATATTGGATTTTCCAGATGTAAGTCTCTTGTAAAATTTACTATAAGACCATGCTTATAGTCAAACAATCAGATGTATGTAGTAAAAATAAAGCATATGTTTAGGTTCCATACATTGATAACATACACATAGTATCTGAGACGACTATTGTATTGAAAAAAGGGTTACAAGGAATAGTCCCTTACCAATCATGACATATGTTGATTATCCTTCTTTCATACATGACTATCAGGGTCGATAGCTCAACAATTGCAGGGACATCATAACCCATGATTTTGGCAATTCAATTGCAGAAACAAAGTTTCCTAATCCAAGATTCATATCCATTATGTCACCAAAAACTGACACCTTGTTGCCTCAACATGGTTTGCATTATCTTAAGGATTTATATGCTCCCTAAAAGTTATGTCTCTAACTAACATAACAGGAGCATTGCATGTGTAATCTAGTCTTTATTGAGACATCATGGTTCATCAATGAACTACAGTCTACTTGGAAATAAGAGGGGAATTTGGTTTTGTGACTATACATTCTCTGATTTAATGATACTTGATATTATTGTAAGTGGTTTTTCCTTCTTCCCCTTGCAAATGCAGTTTGAACATTACATATCTTGGAGTATAAAATCAGGTAGGGTGTGTACCCCCCTATGTTGTAATGTGGCTCCTCCACTGAATTGGTACCTAGGAAGGGGATACACATGTCATCTAGCAGTAGGGATAAGAGGAGAAGGATACTGGTTTTTGGAAAGATGAGAATCAAGTACATGGGTAGTTTGGATAGTATTAAAAATGGGGGAGTGTACATTCCCATCGGCCATAATCATCACCCTCCCTCTACACAACCTTGCATAGGATTGATTCTCCAAGGAAATCTTCATAGTAGCCTCTCTCCCTCTAAATATCCATCCACGGGATCAGATCTCCAAGTTGTCGGTGCTCTATTTCACCGCAAGGTCATGGCTTCTTCATGGTACCAAGGAGGCACTTTCATCAAAGGAAAAGCAGCCGTGCGTGATCAAATCGAGGTATCTACCTCTCACATATGGAGAATCGGGGAGATAACTACCCAGGAAGCACAAATACAATTGAAGGACGCGTGAGAATTGAAACACTAAATACTTAACCAACGCTTAATTTCTAAATTGGCAAATTAAAATTGCTGCTAATCACAATTAATAATGCCTCTAACTTTTAAATCTTGCAGAAAACTCCATAATAGAGTGTTTTAGGCCATTTAGAAAAAGAATTCCTCTAAAATACATATATAGTGGCCTTTTTGTATAAAGGCCACTAAATTAAATGACCCTAATGAGTATTTTTGCTGTAAATTGATCTGATAATACCAATAATAAATAAATTAAATCTATTCAGTAATCTTTTAGTCCATTTATTATGTACTAGACCCACATGAAGTGTAACACAACATGTGAAAGTATCATAGCAAGCTATGATCTCACAGTGGAAGACTAAGAGTAGACGTGAGATGATAATTCTACTAAACTAGCTCCTTGGTCTGTAAGAGGGCTCGACATGTTTGGCCTCAAAGGATAAAATGGACTCCTCTAAACTTGGGTACCTAGGTGGAGAATCAAAGCACTTGGCTTAACTAGCTACATCAATGGTTCCATAAGGGATGACCTACAGATCAATATCTG
Source organism: Alisma plantago-aquatica (assembly GCA_963693085.1). Lineage (NCBI taxonomy): Eukaryota > Viridiplantae > Streptophyta > Magnoliopsida > Alismatales > Alismataceae > Alisma > Alisma plantago-aquatica. The sequence continues at coordinate 97,592,369 of OY856412.1, read as the reverse complement.
AACTAATTGAATTGTACTAGGTACCACTTAAACCTTCAGTTATTGTTGGGTAACTCACTATTTAAGGATATTGTCCTCTATGGGATTAGTCCCCTGTACCTCTCTAGTACGCTTTTGCTACTTCATCCTAGATTCTACCAGTCAGTAAGCATCTTTCCTCCTTCAAGTGTAGACCTCTGATGGATTCTAATGTTTTTGGGGCATCTAATGTCTAATGAATATTTAGTTTACATCAGTAAAATATTTTATCTCACAACTCTTATCTTATCTCTGTACTAGGGTTTACTCTTTTCACTTATTGAATTTCTGATAAAGAATAATTCATTGTCTTTAATAAAGAATCTATTCTAATATTTGATAATTTTAATAACTACAATTTAAACTATACTTTGAACTATGTATGCATCATGAGTATACTGAACATTTATTAGATCAACTAAAATCACATATCAAAACTTATCAAATTTGAGATCAATCATCAACAGACAAATCCATACTTGGGCAAATGATCATTTAGAAGTTGATCACTATAAAACTAGAGTTTAAAGGTAATTTTCCACTCACTTGCATGTGATCTCATTTAGTGATCTGGGATTCTAGATTGCATGAGTTCATTTTGAGCTTCAGACCACAAAATCGTGTCCAAAACGATTCGTCTAAAAGAAAACCCCTAAAGAAGTTGGTTGGAGTTAGAAGATGAAGAATGAAAGTCTAGAAAAACCTTCAGTTGGTGAATTAGAGATCTCCAGACAAGGAAATGTCAAGATAAAAAGCAATCCAAAGAAAAGGACTACATACTAACTCAAATCTATGAAAGATCTTTGGTTTCTATAACTTCAATGTTCTTCTTCTCCGTCTCCCTAAGAATCTTCCTCACAATCACCTTTTTGTCACTCGAAGGCTATAGGATAGAAGAAGATCTAAAATGAAATATGAATTCCTTTCTATTGGTTTTCATCTAGTATATATAGAGATCTGGGCTCTCTATGTTTGGATGAGCTGGCTGGTGGTGCATACAAACCATCAGTCAACTCTATCAATGGTCTACACAATGTTTGGTTACATGACCTAGTAGGCATGAGCCTTCAGTTTAGACAACCTTCAATTATCACCTTTATCCATAACGCCTTCAGTTGATTGTTGTCAACACAACAATCAGTTTCTAGAATCATCAGTTTGCTCTACCTTTAGTTGACGTTCATCATTCAATCCATTGGTAGACATATACCAGTCTAACATTCATTTGACGCTCACCAACCCTTCCTTCAGCTGGTGGTGCCTAACCAAAACCTTCACAAGGTAAAACCTTCAACTATTACTCCTTCAGTTTTTTCCTTCAGTTGACAACCACCAATTTTTTATCAGTAGAGAAACCATTGGTAGGCGACTACCCTAACAACCATTAGAAGGCATTTCCTCTCTACCATCAATCTATTCATAAGAAAAATCATCACCTTAAAGGATCTGTGAAACCTTTGATTCATGACCATCAGTTGATTGGATAAAAAAGCATTCAATCTAGTGATCCTCAAAACCTTTGATCCTAATATATCAATTGTCAAATGACAAAAACTCCATAGAGAATTGAAAAAGCTATAACATCTCCATCTACACTCAGATTTGCTTCATTCTTGATCCTATGGATTCATAATTAAATTATCTATTATTTTTCATAAAAACTTGATAATATTTTTCTCAATGATATCTCTCTAAAATTTTTTTCTTTAATTTACTCATTAAACCTTCCTCATTGCTGAAATTCAAGACAAAGTATATGATCAACACATGTCATTTACTCATTCAAGAAACAATTCTTAACTAAACATAATCATTCATTAACTAAATCAAGATATCAATGAGAGCATATTTATTTGCAAGATTATCTTAAATCCTTTCATTACCAGAAAATCAAGGTGTGGGTTGTAACAATCTCCTCCTGTAATACAAATTGTTTCCATGAAATTCGTAGAAGTGGAAAGGATACTTATTATACATCTCTGGCTCTAACTCACATGTAGCTTCTTCTATACCAAAATTTTTACAAAGAAATTTTACTCAGGTTACCTCCCTCTTTCGAATATTTTGAATTGGTCCATCTATAATTCTTATAGGAGCTTCAACACAGGATATATCTTCTCTAAATTGTACTAGCTCTGGATCTATGATTTTCTCTATTCATGAATGACACTTGTTTAATAAGGATACATGAAATACATCATGTAAGTTAGGTAGCTTAGGAGGCAACTGAAGTTTATATGCTACTAGTCCAATTCTATAAATGATTAGATAAGGACCAAAGTATCTAGTAGTTATCTTGCCTCACTTTCCAAACATCAATACACCTTTCCATGGTGACACTTTCAAGTAAATCTCATCCCCAACTTCAAATTGAATATGTCTAAGGCTTTTATCTACATAACTTTTCTATCCATCATTTTTAGACTTCAACTATTGTTTTATCACAGATATCTTTTTAGTTGTCTCTTCCACCAATTTTGGACCTAAAATCTATGTTCTCCAAATTCATATCAACAAATAGGAGACCTACATTTTATCACATTGTTTCTGATAAGAGGCTACTCTAAAAAAGAAAAGAAAAAAAAGAAATGCAGAATTTTTGACAATCCGTTTGATTTTAATAAGGGGCCATGCCCAAACTGGAATGGTAACTATTTTTGTAAGACAATGTCATAAGACTGAGATGAGTATCCCAACCAGCATTGAACTTTAATACACATTCTCTCAACAAATCCTCTAGGGTTTGAATTGTCTTCTCTGTCTGTCCATCTATATTATAGTGAAGTACAGTGAAAAACTTCAAACTTGTTCCCAAGGCAGGATGTGGTTGATTCTAGAACCTTTTTGTAAACTTGGGGTCTCTATTAGATATAATAGTGATTGGTATTTCATACAATCTAACTATCTCATATATATAGACCTTAGCTAGATTGGGCGCATCCCAAGTTGACTTAATAGGGAGAAAATAAGAAGATTTAATCATTATGTCCATGATCACCCATATTGTAACATCCCATGACTTGAGGCCTCGGATAAAAAGATCTTATAAGGAATGATTGGACTACCCATATCACCAAGGTGCACCTCCTTTTCAGGAAACCCATCACTAAAGAACTCCATAGTTAAGCGTGCTTGGCTTGGAGTAGTACTAGGATGGGTGACCAGTCGGGAAGTTGATCCTGGCTTGTGCGTCAGTGTGGAAAAAGTGTGCAGTTAAGGCTAGTGGTGGTTTGTGGGGCCAATCTTCATTCCTAAGACTCTACTAGAGCCTTGGGCAGTGGGCTCGAGCGTTACAAATGGTATCAGAACCAATTCCCCTCCAGTAGGTGGGGCCCACATGGGCATGGCATGCCAGTCTTGAGCCGTGCGGTCTAGGCATGTAGGAAAGGGTTGTCCATGGTTGACGTAACCACCCTTGCGCTGATATTCTGTGATCGGGAGCTGGGTGTCCATGGGCCATTATGGGTCTGCACTAAAATGGGGAATAGATTATGAGGCCTTATAGTTGAGCCTTGACGAGGATGTCAAGAGTCTAAGTGGGGGAGATTGTAACATCCCAGGATTTGAGGCCTCACATAAAAAGATCTTATAAGGAATGATTGGACTACCCATATCACCAAGGTGCACCTCCTTTTCAGGAAGCCCATCACTAAAGAACTCCATAGTTAAGCGTGCTTGGCTTGGAGTAGTACTAGGATAGGTGACTAGTCAGGAAGTTGATCCTGGCTTGCACGTCAGTGTGGACAAAGTGCGCAGTTAAGGCTAGTGGTCGTTTGTGGGGCCAGCCGTCATTCCTAAAACTCTACTAGAGCCTTGGGCAGTGGGCCCGAGCGTTACAAATGGTATCAGAGCCAATTCCCCTCCAGTAGGTGGGCCCACATGGGCATGGCATGCCAGTCTTGAGCTGTGCGGTCCAGGCATGTAGGAAAGGGCTTTCCATGGTTGACGTAGCCACCCTTGCACTGGTATTCTGTGATCGGGAGTTGGGTGTCCATGGGCCATTGTGGGTCTACACTGAAATGGGGAAGAGATTATGAGGCCTTATAGTAGAGCCTTGACAAGGATGTCAAGAGTCTAAGTGGGGGATATTGTAACATCCCAGGATTTGAGGCCTCAGATAAAAAAATCTTACAAGGAATGATAGGACTACCCATATCACCAAGGTGCATCTCCTTTTCAGGAAGCCCATCACTAAAGAACTCCATAGTTAAGTGTGCTTGGCTTGGAGTAGTACTAGGATGGGTGACCAGTCGGGAAGTTGATCTTGGCTTGCGCGTCAGTGTGGACAAAGTGTGCAGTTAAGGCTAGTGGTGGTTTGTGGGGCCAGTCGTCATTCCTAAAACTCTACTAGAGCCTTGGGCAGTGGGCCCGGGCGTTACAAATGGTATCAGAGCAATTTCCCCTCTAGTAGGTGGGGCCCACATGAGCATGGCATGCTAGTCTTGAGCCGTGCGGTCCAGGCATGTAGGAAATGGTTGTCCATGGTTGACGTAGCCACCCTTGCGCTGGTATTCTGTGATCAGGAGTTGGGTGTCCATGGGCCATTATGGGTCTACACTGAAATGGGGAAGAAATTATGAGGTCTTATAGTTGAGCCTTGACGATGACGTCAAGAGTCTAAGTGGGGGAGATTGTAACATCTCAGGATTTGAGGCCTCAGATAAAAGGATCTTATAAGGAATGATTGGACTACTAATATCACCAAGGTGCACCTCCTTTTCAGGAAGCCCATTACTAAAGAACTCCATAGTTAAGCATGCTCGGATTGGAGTAGTTCTAGGATGGGTGACCAGTCGGGAAGTTGATCCTGGCTTGCGCGTCAGTGTGGACAAAGTGCGCAGTTAAGGCTAGTGGTGGTTTGTGGGGCCAGTCATCATTCCTAAAACTCTATTAGAGCCTTGGGTAGTGGGCCCAGACGTTACACATATAGAGTGAAAACCATGTGGCATTCTGGGTAACCCCACCAAAATGTCCATAGTAATATGTTCCCACTCCACATTGAAATAGGGAGTGGTTGTAGGGTACCTTCTAGCTTGCTGTTCAACTTTAACTTGTTGTTACACACCACACTTGGATACATACTCAACCACATCTCTCTTCATAAGTCCACTAATATAGTTCTTTTAGGTTTTTGTACATATTAAAACTTCATGATTTCTTTGCATACATAGAAGAGTGATCTTTCACGAGAATATGTTTCTATAACTTAATGTCATTTGGTACACACAATCTGTCATGCTGATACAACATCCCATCATATGAAAATATGAACTCTGTCCAATTTCCTTCTATCATGTCATACATGATTAGCTTCAATTCATTGTCTTTCTATTGAAGATATTTGATTTTCTTATAAATTGTAGATCTAACATGCATCGATGAAATCAATCCCCCTTGTTCTGACATACTCAAATCTAAATTCACCTTTCTCATTTTGACCAATAAGTCTCTTTTTACACATACCATGCAAGATATTTCTAAAAATGATGTAGAACTTCCTACTCAGAGAATTTGTCACAACATTGGCCTTCCCAGGGTGGTAATCGATGGTAATATCATAGTACTTTATGATCTATAACCACCTTCTCTGCCTCAAGTTAAGATCCTTTTGTGTAAATATGTACTTTAGACTCTTATGGTAAATAATGACATGACATGAGTCACCATAGATGTGACACCTCTCCACAGTAAACGAAATTACTAAAACCCAAAAAATGACAAATCACTAATTTATGACATCATTAAGAAGGTTCATAATTGAAACCAAAATAAACTTCTCATACATGTCTAAGAACATTTTAAAATAGGTCCAACATATTTCATAAAAGCACATACCATACCAGGTATTACGACCGTTCTAGGGCCTCAGCCACATCATGTATACAAAAGCATTGTCCGCATATATACATCATGTACATACATCAACATATTGCCAAAAACTCAAGTAGATATACATTAGCTACCAAAACTTCCCCACCCAGACCTAAGAGTATAGGGATGAATCTAGGACAAAAAAACAACTAAGAAACCTTCTGCTTCTAGTGATCTCCAGGCACTCCTACTTGTTACCACGGGTCTGACAACATTGTTGATGATCATTTAAGAAGATGTGATGACCCATGTCCTAATGAAAGGTATAAATCTCAACAATGTTTATTTTTTTATATTGGATTATGTAATTAGACAGACAAAGGAGATTATACGACAAAGATTTAAACATTGATATAATTTTTAGAGGAACAAACATAGCTAACATTAGCACAACTAATTTCTATTACCACATAATACATATCTAAACATTTAAAAAGGACAAAAATAGGGTTATCATCCAATGTGAATCACAAAAAACCATTACAGATATGCTACAAGATTGAATTGCATCTTTTATTAAGCCATGGAAAGTTTGAGGCATACCACTCAATCTTCCAGATGAACACTGTGAAGCCACAATCAATTTCGTACAAGATCTAGGAGAGACATAATCTCAATATCTCTTCCCCTCGATCAGTTCAAGTTTGCCACAATGACATGTCAGTCAAGCTGCAATCACCCTAGTACGCCATGGGTACACAGGCCACAACACTAGAAACCAGGGTATTCAACCCTATTATCTAAGATATGACCACATCAATCCTCAATCACATCTCATATATATACATTCATATTCAACCAAGACATGTCCTCGACCATTCTCTAAAACCTTGGGATCAGGATGACATGGATATACCCTCCCTACACCCACATATACTCAATAGTATACGACTCCAAGTTCCCTTATGTAACACTCATTTTACTATCCAGCAAGTCCTGATAGTGGAATAGTTCTACATAATAGGGAGCTACATGATTAGGGTTTTCACCTGATTAATTAATCCAATTGGGTGATTTTAGACTACATCAATCAAATTTTGTATAAAACCTAAATTGTTTCTACAAAAATTGTGGTATAAACAACCCCACAAGATATAAAATGTATGAGACGTATTTCTTATCACACATCACAATACCACTCCATTATTACCCATGGAGAGGGTTAAAATTCTATTAGGCCTCAAAAATTCCCAATGGTCGTTTAGACCATTCACAATATTTCCTGCAAGAACATTATTATCTTTCACTACTTTTGTAAAAGATTCTACATGTCATCAACACACTTGTTGTATACAAATTATCATATCATTTCATAAAACATAAGAGATTTAACATTTTTAGAGTAACATAGTAGGGTTACCATTAGCATTATGAGAGTATCCCTTCATCATTACAACATTAGAGAAAAATAGATATATTAAACCATCACCACTCAATCATTTTCACTAATAATTCAACAAGGTGGATTGGATTGGTATCAAAAATCAACACCGACTAGTAATCCACTAGTTCATACACACACTTAGGCAAATACTTAAAAACAAGCTATTATTTCATTGGTACTCCTAGGTAAACCATGATTCTGTAACACATATAGCAAGACCATCAGCTCATACTTAGACTTAGTCAAAAATATGAACTCTTATACCTAGAATCCCCAGGGATTATGGATGTACTTAGACAAAATAAAAACCATCAGATCATTAGGATACTTAGCCAAAAGCAAATCCATCTGATGATGGTTTTAAGCAAAACCATCTATTTACATATTAAGCAAACTATCAATTTTTTGGGTAAACTAAGAAAAACCATGGATTGATTTAAGGACTTAGAAAAAACATTCCATTCATGTGCTAAATAAAATCATCATATTAGGTACCTAGTGAAGACATCATTTCTTAATTTAGTTGGTTAATCATTTCATAGAGTAGTAAAGTCATCGATTGCAAGCAATAGGCAAGCCATCATTTCACTAGGTGAAATCAATTATTTGACACAAAGTAAAGACCATCCTTTCAAGTGCTAGTGAGTCCATCAATTTTGATGCACAAGTATAACAATAAAGCTATAGACTAAGTATAAACCATCGTTTCTCATGAGGACTCAAACCATCTTTTCATAGTTCTAAGTGAGAAATCAGTTCATTATACTTAAGTACAAACCATAATTTCTATACTAAAGGAAACCATCAGTTCATAAGCTTGCATGGTTTAGGTATATTACTTCAAAAGAAGAACGTGCACAAGATGTAGGGGTAGTTGTCCCATCCAAATACTATTACATATGCTCATTCCTTACCCAAAGGATTATCTTTCTACATATTACCACGATTTTAAGGAAAAATCTGCATATAGAAAGTTAAACGTAAGCAAGAAATGGGATGGAAGTTATACAACTCACCTTCATAAGGATAATGAAAATCCAAACAAAAAGGTAGCTTGAAAGAGAGAAGACAAACCCTATCTTTAGCACTCAAAACGTTCCAAGATAGCTCTTTTCTTTAAGAACAAGGAAGATCTAGAGCAAAAGAGAAGAGAGAATAGGTTCTTCAACCACATGCTCGATTTCAATCAAGAACACCATGGATTCTATAAAAGAAGAAGAAATAAAAGAGGGAAACAAAAAACGAAGGTAAAGAAGATGATCTTACTTTTTTAGGGCAAGAAACTAGGTTAGGAAGCTCCAAACAATCTTAAAGAAGGTACATCCAAACCCTAGAGCAACATGCAACCAATCTTGACCAAGCTTCATCCTCACGATCTCTCCTTCTTCCACCAAGCAAGAGGGTGGGACCTTTCAAGAAATAAGATGAAGATGAAGGTTTTTAAAGAGTTCCTTTGGGATAGAGAAGAGGAGCATATAAGGCTTGGATGAGAGAGGAAGGTTGTTAAGGGTTGAAAGCATGCTTGCCATGTGTCAAAAGGTCAAAAACTCTTATCCATGAAAAAGATGCTCTACCTTCAGTTTTCAAACTAGGAGAACCATTGGTTGGTATACTTAGAGGAAACCATCGAGTTGTATCATCAGACGATCTATCAGATCATGCCCATACTTAGCCATATATGCAAACCCCGATCCACCATCGATTGGTGCATTTACATGGAAAACCATAATTTCTTGTGCCTCTAGAGAAAACCATACAATCCCATGCTATAAGGGAAAACCATAGGATCCTTCACTCTCCTAGTGAACCCATGAGATCCCTAGCCTACTTGGAAAGCCATCAATTCAGGTACTTAAGTGAGAAACCCTAGATCCTCAACCTTAAGTAGAAAACACCACACATCTAATGGTGCATCTAGGTTTTCAAAGATGAAACTATATAAAATATGTTAAGAACATTTATGAAGCACAAAATTCATGCTTAAAATTACAAAGAAAACCCTAGACATGGGAAATCTGCGTAAAAGGTCTAAAAACACACATAATTTGAAAACTCAATCAAATAATGTCCAAACAGGACCAAATTTGAAACACATCTTTGTCACATGATATAAAATCATAATTTAAGTTTTAGTTAAGGAATTTAAACAAGAATAAGGTAATAAATAATTTTTTATCCTTAATCCAGGTCAGGGATCGTATAATAGAGGTAATGATGCCATGTGTTTAACGCATGCAGTACTGCTGCAAGATCAAGATATGGGTTGAATAGTCTCTTCATTTTTCTTAATCCATATAGAAGCATAAGTGTAATGACCCCCTCCCCTTGTTATCCCCAATTAATTATGACCAAGAGGGCAAGGTCCATTACCATAATACAAATATAGAAATTAACCAAGAATAATCATTACATTTCACTAAAAGGAAAGAGTTTGGTAACAAGATGAAAGAGAAACTCTCCAACATGGAGTTACATTAAAAATGACCTATTGTTTGCAACTATATATAAAAACTATCTAATTAAATGATCCAAGTAGTTTTAAGCATCTTCTCTTTTGGTGTCATCTTATCTACAAGTCTATATTGCAGAATAACAACAATTTAACCTAATGTTGTAAAATGAAAACATGGTTAGTATAACAAGTTATACTAGTATGTAGGGGATACAAAATATTCACATCCTGGTGTAACAACATATTCAGCCACATAAACAAATTTGATTAGAAAATTGAACATGCATTTTGTTTCTAACTTCTCAACACAAACTTTGTGGTAGGGGTGAGCAAAATTTGGTTAATAACCAATTAATCAAATGGTAATTATGATTGGTTATTTTTTTGGACAATTTTATTGATTTGGTTAATTTGGTTTATTTAGTTCGGTTAATTGGTTAAATGGTTAATTTTTCATATAAAAATATTTTCTATTTGGTTAACTGAATTAACCGAATAGTTAACAATTTATTCAAAAAGATCAACCAACACATATATATTCCTGTATATATGTACTTTTATCTTAAAAACCTCCACCTTTATATATTAATCATGTTTTTATGAATTTTTTGGTGCTATATTTCTATGCAATACTATTATAATGTAGCAATTGTTTAAAAGTTTATTAGTATCTTCATACAATATTAGTACAACAGTGTAATTTGGTAAACCAAATTATGCGACCAAATTGATCATTAATAGAATAACCATAACCAAATTAACCAAAACTAATTTGGTTAGGTCAACGGTTAAAATCTCAAACCGCAAATTAACCATTTAACCAAACTGAATTGAACATAACCGACCGAATTAACTGAATGCTCACCCCTACTTTGTGGTACACTCCTTCTATGGAGTACTCATTGTGGGGTTCCCTCTCTCTAGGGTTTAGTCCCTACAGTGGAATTCTCATAACCTCCCATTCATGGGCTCATTTTGTTATTGCCTTCCTATCCCAACAAGGCCTCACAATCACCATCCAATCTCAGCTTGGCCTTAATATGCCGATTCTATCCCGACTTGGTCTTATTGATGATCATCCTGTCTCAGCTTGATCATTAGTCATCATAATGACATTTCATACATCCCACATATCACACTTAAATCTACAATATGGTATGTTGAGTAAGATATATTTATATAATGTGATACTCATAGTGGCTTTAAAGATTGCAAGAATTAAATAAGCAACCAAAGTCTATTTGAAATCAATGTAGGAAGCCTAAAAAAACCACAAAAGTCATTTAATTCAAGTAGTCATAGGCGTAACCACATACCTTTCCCAGAAGTGATCAAAAGGCCAATATATGAGTAGTTGAGAGTAAGCAAGCAATCACCCCTGAAATTAATGCATAACGGCAAAGTATTACTATTTTATTCAAAATCTACAATTAAGAGTTACTTGGTTCCAAGTTAGGGTTTTGTGCTCAACTTAGAATTTAATTAGGATTTTCACTTCTTAAACCCTAATTATCACTTCTAATGTCCCTTTTAACTTACAAACCCTAAACTTGACATTTTATGCATTATTAGTCTCAAATTAAGCCACGAGTGTCTCTTTTATCCAAAATACCCAACTTCATCCTTTAAAGTCATTTAAACATATTTTGATCATTACAACCAAGACATTAGGGTTTTCATGCTTTAAATACATTAAAGTTAACAGCTTTAGATACTTCAAGAATTAGAGGCAAAACTAGGATTTGAAACCTAATTTAGTGGAATCCTTGCATTTTTTGATCAATTTTCATATTTAAACTATTATCATTGGACCTCCCTATGAATTTCTACAATTTTAACAAAGTTAATAGACTTTGGGCAATGATAATTTGCCACCTAGGTGATGAGTTTGGGTCCCGGCCTTGCCAACTTGGCTGGATCAAACTAATTAGCTCATGCCAACTCAGCTTGGCTCTCTCACATAGACACACACTTAGACAAGGCGAGCAAGGAGAAAAGGACATAATTGTCCTTATCTGCAAAGAAGAGAACTTAGGGGCACGTGAGTCTTTTCACCCCAAATCATCTTCAACCTCTACTTGGTCACGAGCAATCTGCAATCGCCAATGGATGACTTGACTCTAAGAGTTGGGCTCTCTCAGCATTCAATGAAGGCACTACCATGTCTGTCGTGCTTCACCAGACTCAAAGGTGGTAACCAATAGCTCAGAGATGGTCTAAGTCGAGAGGATAGTGAAGGGGCTTCCTTGGTTGCACAACAAGTCTAAGGGATGGTGTAGGGGTTGGAAGAGAAATTGAAGTTGGGTAGAGTTCCTTCAAGCACATAAGGGTCTCGCAAAGTCATTTGTAGGTATGTAGAGGGATCATAGCCCTCCTTTTATAGCCCCAAGTTTAGGGCTTGGGCTCTGTTCATCCTAAGAATTGGTGTAACCCTTGTTTTTTCTTGAGGAAGGGCCATCCATGGATGGTTGTATTCAGATTTGCCTCCTGAATGCAATGGGTAAGAAATTCAGATGAGAGGTGGTCAAGAGAGAGATAAAGAGAGATTTTCAGTCATGAGAAAATTGAGTTCCCTTTTCATATCTTTCCTTGTTCATCACGAGCTAGAAGACAAGCTAAGAGCCCTTCAGATTAGTGATCCGTGACTATCAAGCCATATGATATATCAAAAGGGTCAGGGTGTAGTTCCAATATGAACAAGATTTGTGACATTTAATGTAAATATCCATTCATTAATTCACTTTAGGATTTCTAGAAAAAGCAATATCTCTCTCTCATTTTATCCTTCTAAACCCAAATTTTAAATGAAATTCTTACTTACCTTTATCTTGATGTGGGCGATATTGGAGACCAAAACACCATATTTAAAGATACTTTTCTTAATCTCCAAGTCTCCCTCTTTATCTTATTATTTAGGGCATCAAATCAATTCTTTTCTCTTTCTACTTTTTCCATATCTTTTATTATGATTACTTTTATTATTAGAAATAATGTGCAAATGAAACCACTCCATTTGTTGCCTCTAACACCTATTTTCTAGAGAATTCCACACAATTCTATATTAATTACTCATTGCCTTTAGTAATTGTTTTATTTTGGCATTTTGATCGGGCTTTAGGCGTCTCTCCTAAAAGAGGAAACGTGGTCCCAAAGGTGAATCAACCTTTTAAATTTATAATCCAAAACCTTCAAGGAGCCCTACAACTTAATAGAGGGTTGAAGTAGATATGTGAGGTCAAACATAGGGACATGGGGACGTTTAGGATGCTTCATATCCCACTTTTGAGTCAGTTAAGCCAAACTAATAGTTGATTCCACCTAGAATTAATTTAGAAAACTATACGAGAAAAAGCAAAACAAAGTATAAAAAATAGATTTTATCGAATCCTACTAATCAAGAGAAGGTGTTCTTGCCTATGTAACAACAAGTTGGTCAGTTTATGCACATTCTTGGGTGTAGACAACCCTCAAACACCCAGGCAAACGTCTAACCTCTAGATGTAGCATATATCATGGTAACTGCTTCTATGTGGGTCATCTCACCAACTCTCGCACAATGTAAGTAATACCCCGTCAATGATTCTAAACCTATCTCAAGAATAGTACGTCAACACTCCTAAATATTCTGAATACCCTCTTAGGTGTGGAACATTCATGGATGTTAGGTAGGGAACCTATGCATAACACAAGCTGTGAACCCTAGCAGGTTGAGATTAACCCGACCGGGTTCAAGGTTTAGGTTAGATCTCTCTAATAGGTGTTCTATGTCAGTCCTCCATTGGATGTCCTCTTCTCATATTTCAATTCAAACTACCTCCTCTTACCAATTTCTATGATGAATCTCTCAATCTTGGTAGAAATGGACGTTCAAGCAAGAAAGAGATCAACCAAACCAGCAATCATAACCAAAAAGAGAAGATAGAACAAAAAATGTACTAGATCTGGAATAAAACTACTTACTTAGGGTAAAATACATAAACATGCCCAAAACAGGCTACATAGCCAAGAAGGATCCCAACTAGCCATGGATAATCATAGTTGGCATTGGACAAAGATGGAAGAACATTATTTTTATAGAAACAAAGGAGAATAGTAGAAGAAAGTGGTCTAAGAAGATATTTATCCCATGGAAGTGAGGTTTCTCTAGCTCCTTAGCCTCCGGGTAGGATGAATCTCATCCTTGAGGTCATCCACCTTGGATCTTCTTGACTCCTTAGCCTAATTTCTCCTTGATTCTGCCCTAAACAACATCTTGGATGTGTGTGTGGAGGTGGAAGGTTGTTGGTAATGGTTGGAAGTGGGTGAATGATGGTGAAAAATGATGGTGAATGGAGTCAAATAGAAGAGGGTGGATGTAGGGTGTTCTCTTCATCTGTTTTAGTCCTTGGAACACTCCCATAAGGCTCTGGGAATAGATGGTCACTAAAAATCCAAATTGGACCTTAAAAGTCAAAACCCCCACCTAGGTAGCAGGGGTGGGTATTTATAGGAATAGGCGAGTATATAGGTTATGTGGGCCTAACCCCCCAGGTTCGGGTCTTCAGATGGTAGTCTCTAGTATCTCAAAGATTACTGGCGTTTCTCTGATCATTGAGATTTCGATGATCATTGATGCTTTTCAAGAGAACTAGCTCTTTTTCTTTTGTGAACGTTGAGTTGGTGCAATGAGGGTTGACCCCCCTCCCTTGGGTTTGGGTCTTTAGAAGTTAGCCATTGGTATATCAGTGATCATTAGCATCATGATGGTCCCTGAGATTTCATTAGTCATTGATGCTTTCAGTAACCACTAACTCTTTCTTCGGTAACCATTGAGTTGTTGCAATAAGGGTTGACCCCTCAGGGTTTAGGTCACATCTTCAGCGACTATTTGAATCAAATATTTGGCCACCAGTGACTCATCCTCAGCAACCATCAGGCTTTGCATGTTAAGACTACATCTAATCATCACTCATAAACTAGGGTTTACCTTAATGATTGCCTACTTAATTAGATTGAACATCATTCAAGCCTGATTAATGATGGTAGCTCAATTTTGATGTTTTAAACCTAATAAGGAATTCTAATTATGTTTTTATTTTGAAAGATTAGAGTTTGAGAATTGTAAACCCTAATCACCAATGTTAGAGCTTTGATAGTACATGAATATGGAACTTGATCAAAATAATAGTATGGTAGATGTTTTGTTATATTTTCTATGTAATTTGGATTCACTTGAAATTTGAATATGATATGGATAACTCAATCAGGAACGTTACTACAAAATTTTAGAATATTTATATGTTCTTTGAATGTGTGCTCGGTCAAACTATATTTCAAATGACCATGTTGTAGATTGGTTTTTAGTAGGGTCATATTTAATTTTTAGTTATTTATTTGTAGCTTGAAATGATCTAAAATTGTTATAGGATCTCTAAAATTATCCTTCAGACACTATGAATTTTTTTCATAATTTATGGAGGATTTTTACATCTATAGTAAATGATTTACAGTAACATTTGAATGCCAAAAAATTCAGCTGGATTAAGAGAAAGTATAGTGAGGGGTCAATTTGCAAAACACCCATGCACCTAAATTGCACTATAATACAACCTAACACACTAGAATCTATCATTTTTCTTGGTCCATTCTAGAAAAACAAAATACTAGAGAGAGAGCAGAGTTAGGGTTTTTGAGAGGAGAAAGTGGTGGAGATGTTGACCTAGGGTTTCACTATCTGAGATATGATGAAGTCAAGTAAGTTCAGCTTCTTTTCATAGCCTTTCATGGTGAATCTTTTGTCACTTGTCAAAATTCTGACCCACCTCTGATTTGATTTGAAATCATATAAAATCTTCCACTTTTCTCACTCTTTCTCCATAAATCTCCATTCCCAGGGTTTCTGAGTTGAAAGGAAGAAGAACCCGATGTTTTCTAGGGTTTTGATATGAGTTTGAGAATTTCACAAATGGACTGCATTTTTTAGGTGTTTGCTCACCTTATGGTGAGTGGGTACTTCCTTTAAATAGTAGATTTCACAAAATTGAATTAATTTCTAAAAAATCTTCAATTCCTTTGCATGTGACTACAAACCCTAAATTGTCTTTCAATTCTTGTTTTTGAAATATGATATGAAATAAATTGTTTCTCTAATGTGATAAATTTTAGATGATAAAATCATATTATAAACGAATACAAATCATTAACAAGAGATTTTCTAAAGTTATTGTGGGTTATAAGAATAAGATGAAATCTAGTGTTTTCATTAAGCATGAAATTTGTTGTATAACTGAACAATGAAGATTACCTATTCCAATATCCTTATTTTCCTAGGGTCACACTAATCAACTGACTAGTGAATATATGCAACCCAAAGAGGTTTGCAAACACAAAACAAGGTCTTTCAAATTTATAGAGGGCCCTAAGAGGCTCTCTCACATACACTAACACACTATAATCGCAAGCGCACATGTCATGTTAGATTAATCTCTATTCATCACGATTTTCAGTCACCTTTTTGGACCAATTCGATTCAACACTTTCGATTCCACCTCCTAAATCTCACAAAATGCAAGATTTCTTAACTAATTCAATTATCAAGTTTATTAACTAGATTTATATTGATTTTGTGCAGGTCTTGACTAAGTTCAACCATCGTATGGAATTTGCTTGAGGTCCTCTCAACTTTAGTCTTGACCAAGCAGTCTGTCCTAACGGTCTACCCATGCAGTTTTGACCTATCAGTCTCCGACATTCACCTACACGGTCCTCCTCTCACTACTCTATCTAAACAGTCTCAAAACCATTTGAGCCCATACGGTCTCAAGACCGCTTGAGCCCAAACGATCTCAAGACCGTATGGCGCCTAACGATTTCAAAACTGTTTGGACCAAGGACCGTTTGGACGATGAAGATCCAAGACCATTTGGATGAAGACTATTTGGACACTGACACTCAAGAAAAGACTGATGAAGAGAAAGACTGATTGGACTCGAGACCGTTCAGAGCCATACGGTCTCAACACCGTTTGGAGGCCATCGGTCCTTAAGACCATTTGAACGATCAAGACCGTTTGGCGCCATACGGTCTGCAAGACCATTTGGTCAGCTACCGCTGAAGACCAATTGGCGCCTATCAATTTCAAACCGTTTGAAGGCAATATTCCAGGACCACATGGGAAGTTCCTCTGCAAAATTGTTTGGTCATTTGATTGGTCTGTAAGCCCGTACGAAGAGAGAATCCCAAGACTGGTTGAATTTGTTCGGTCTCCAAGACTGTATGGTCATATATTCTTAAGACTGTTTGGATGTCAAACGGTCTCCAAGACCGTTTGGATGTCAAACGGTCGCAACGACATGTTTCTCTAAACCATTTAGAGCAAACTCACAGCAAAAACGTGAGCACCACATCCCAGCCTATAAATAGGACCTCAAGGGTCCTCATTTGGGCATCGATTCTAGGATGCCGAAAGGCTTCTTGAGCAAGGATCGGTCTCCCTTCCACACCGTCGCCACTTTACCATCTTCAGCCATTGCCACACCACCCACACCTCCTCTTGGTGCAAGCAAGGAGGTTGAGAAGAGAAAGAAGGTGGAAAATAAGGTCTACCTAGCACTCCTTGGTGGTTCTTCCTCCTTGTCCAAATTTGCCCCCAGATGATGTAGAAGACCGCATCATCTTCATCGAGCTGTAACTACCTTCTACATCATGCTCATGGTGGAATATTCTTCTCTCTTACTCTTCTTGTTTCTCGCACCATGAGCAAGTAGTCACTTTTCACTGGGGTGCGGGGACTAGCCCCGCTGCCCATGCAAGCATGTTCTCTTGTTAAACTTTCCATGGCAATGTATATAACTTTCCATTTTGTTGCTAATCGTTCATGCTTGTATTTTGATTACATGCTTGGTTTTATCTTGTTCTTCCCTATGTTGCGAGTTCTTCTACATGTAGGGTAGGACGTCGTTTAACGAGGTTGACTCCCAAACAAGAAATAGAATGGGATTCCTTGAGGTCATAAGTGTATGATTCGTGAGAGGACGAGTCATATAGCCTACGGAGATGCTTCTGTGTGCCTAACGCCTGTATAGGGGGGGCCACAACCTTAGTTGGATTATGTATCTTCTTTGATAATCGTCGATGTTTGCTTGTAGCTTAATCATTTGCTTGCTTATCAATTAGTGTGGTTGACTCCTTGATGAGAACCTCTGATAGGATTCCCTGAGGTTGTAAGTGTGTGATCTGTGAGGAGACGAGCCATCTATCATGCGGTGATGCTTCTGTGTACCTAACGCCTGTATAGGGGGCCCACAACCTTAGTTAGATTTATGTATCTTCAGAGCCGTAAGTGTGTGATCTGGATGGTGACAAGACATCTGATGCCTAAGGTGATGCTTACGCAAACCTAACGCCCATATGGGGGTTGTGCAACAGCTCTATTTGGATAGTTATATCTTGCCTAGAAGTTTGATGTTTGGATGTGTTTGCATGTGTAGTGGTGGTGAAACCCGGGACCATACCAGGAATTCCATATCATTAATCTAGAACAAACTTTAATTATGCTCTTTTACTTTCTTGCAACTAGTTTAATCAACCACAACCCAGTCAATCGTTCTAAATATTAGTCTTACTTGTGCTAGATTCTATTGACAAAGATTCTTAAAAACATTGTCCCTTGGGATTCGATCCTTAACTATACTACGATAAGACCCATCCACTTGTGGGTGGTATTATTGCATGAGGTTTTGGTAAAATCTCGTGGATTTCAACCCCGAGTGAGTTTGTTAGTGCGATAAATTCCACATCAAATTCTGGCACCATTGTCGGGGACAACGGAATCAGTTAGTCAAATCTAGTTCTTTTAAGGCTAATCTAGGATTTTTGTTTTTCCTTTGATACAATCAATCATCTACTTTAATTTCACACCACTCCATCAATCTTACTTCATATCTTTTCATTTCAGGTACCCCCAAGACTGGTGTATGCACCGTTTGAACAGTCCCAGACTCACTACTTGCTTTGATCCTGAGATAGACAGAACCTTTCATCGTCAAAATAGAGAGAACCAAGCAAGAATGGCTCAAGAAGAGGAAATAGCCCGAAGGGTCGCTCAAGCCATCAATGCACAGAGAGAGAGGCTCATGCACGAAGCTAGAGCCACAGTTCAAGAAGAAATCCTAGCGGCATAAGCAGCAAAACTACAAAAGGATCTTAGGGAGTTCTCAATCCCTAAAGCTCTTAATGTACGTCACCCAGTTCAACCTCCTCCCATCCATACTCCCAACTTTGAGATACATGAACATTGGATTACCTTGCTTCAAAATAGCCCATTCTATGGTAAAAAAGGAGAAGATAGTCAAGAACATCTTCTGAGATTCATCGATCTATGTGCTATGACAAAGCAAAATGGAGTATCTGATGATGCCATCCGACTCTGTCTCTTCAAGTACTCTCTTGCTGATAGAGCCATAAGTTGGTATAGATCCCTACAATGTGAACCCATCACTACTTGGGAGTAGCTTCAAAATGCTTTTCTGAAAAAATTCTACCCTCCTTCTCTCGCTTATGAAATTAGGGGACGAATAACGATGTTCACTCAAGACCTTGGAGAAACCCTTGCTGAAGCATGGGAAAGATATAAAGAGCTTCTATGCAAGTGTCCACACCACGACATTACTAAGAATCAACTTATCGAGATCTTATATAGGGGTGTGGATGACGATATCAAGAGATTCTTAGATTCCTCATATGGAGGAAACTGCATGCGTCAAAGTTATGACAGCGCATGGAGGGTAGTCACCCTGGGAGTTGAGAATCAAGCTAATTGGGGAAGGTCTGCAGGTAAAGGAGTGTTGAAAGTAGCTATGGCTGAAGCTGCTCCCGAGTTCAAGTCTATCGCTAAAACCCTCAAACTCTTAGTTACAAAACAAGACCATATTGAATCATCTCTTGCTGCTTTTAAAAGAAGACATTCACTCCCACAACCACAAGAACAGATCAAGTCAGCTTCATTTTTCTGTGAAGCATGTAAATGCACTGATCATTCTACGTTAGCATGCAATGTTCTCTACAATGTTGTTTTAAGCAATGCTTGTGGCCAAGGAGATAATAGTCAAATGAAAAATCTTAATGTTGTCAACACCATCCCTGGTCAAGGATATTACAATCCAAATCAGAATATGAACCATCCTGGTTTTCAATATGGAAATCCTTCAGGTGCAAAAAATTCACAACAACTTGGTTCAAACGATCAACCACAAGGCCCACCAGGATTCCAGTATAACCAACAACAAAATTTCAGGAATCAAGGGAACTTTAGAGGCAACTTCAACAAATAGGAACTTCGACAATTATCAGAACAACTCACAATTCCAAAATCCCAACCAGGTACCTTTCCAAAATCAACCACAAGGGCAACAAACCAGACCCATTTCTCCTGATGACAAACTAACGACCGTTGAGAAGATTCTACAGTCGCAGCAAACCATGATAGCTAACCAGCAAACCTTGATAGCTAACTAGCAAGCACACCAGAAAGCCATTGAATCTCAACTAGCTCAACTTGCAACTAGCGTGAAGCCACCTGTTGGAGCCTTTGCTGGTCAACCAGAGAACAACCCCAAGCATCCCGAACAATTGAAGATGGTCACCACCAGGTCTGGAAAAGACTATTCAGATCCCCCTATTAAGACACTGGTAGTTATTACGAATGAGGATGAACCAATGATTGTTCAAGACTCTAAAACACTTGAGTCTCAACTAAAAGAAACAACAACTGCTGATAAGACAATCGAGCAAAGTTCTAAGAAACCAATTGATGTAGAACCAGGAATACCAGAGCTAGAAATATCAGTGTACAAGCCTCGTATACCTTTCCTAGATTGTTTAAGGCAAACCTAGCTTGACACTTGATTCAACAAGTTCAAAGAAGCTATGAAAAAACTTCATGTTGATATTCCCTTTTTAGATGCTCTGGCTGAGATACCAGCCTGCACAAAGTACTTGAAGTCTCTCCTCACCAGAAAATATATTACTGAGGAATATGAAACAGTCAAGCTAGCAACAACTACTTCAGACATCATCCAGAGCAAGATGCCCAAGAAGCAGAAAGATGCATGATCTTTTGGGATATCTTGCCATATCAGTGATTCTTTATGTAAGAAAGGATTAGCAGATCTTGGTGCTAGCATTTCCATCATGCCACTTAGCCTTTTCAAAAGGCTAGGGTTTGTTGAACTTCTCCCAACTGGCATGACCATACAACTTGTAGATAACACTGTGACTCTACCTTTAGGAATCATTGAGGATGTCCCTATCAAGGTAGGAAAAGATTCATATGTTCCGTGTAACTTTGTCATCATGGACATAAAGGAAGACACTAGATACCCTCTCATATTTGGACATCCATTCCTCACCATCGCAACAGCTTTGATCGACGTTGAAGCAGGAACTTTGCTGCTCAGATTAGGTAAAGAAACTCTTGAATTCAAAGTTTTTGAAAGTATGCGTAGACCAAGCATGCAAGAAGAAGTCTACCAGATTGAGTGCATAGAGTAGATGTCACTACTCATACAAGAGGATTATGAACTAGAAGAACCCTTAGGAGTGGATCTAACTAATCCTAATGCTGCCAGTTCAGTTGACAAACAAGTCAAAAGTTGTGTTCTCGACCTTGACACTGCCGAAGAAGATCCTGAAATTAAAATTGAGGCACTCAAAGCTGTGGAAGTTACTGAAGAACCATGTGAAAAACCACAAGCTCCAAAAATGAAGCCCTTACCTGAAGGATTGAAATACATGTTTTTAGATGAACTCAAGGTCTGCCCGGTCATCATAAATTCTGATCTAACGAAAGAACAAGAAGATAAACTTTTGAAGGAATTAAAGGAAAGAAGAATAGCCATAGGCTACAAGATGAGACATCTCATCGGGGTCAGTCAAGCACTGTGCATGCACAAAATCCCCATGATGGAAGATCACAAGCCAACTGTTGAACACCAGAGGAAGCTTAATCCGAATATGAAAGAAGTTGTCCGCCTTGAAGTTATAAAGTTGCTCAAGACAGGTATTATCTATCCAATATCAGATTCACCATGGGTGAGCCCCATGCATGTGGTCCGAAAGAAAGGTGGAACTATTGTAATACGAAATGAAAACGATGAACTCATCCCTACTCGAACGGTTACAGGGTGGAGGATGTGCTTTGATTATAGGAAGTTAAACAAGGCAACTCGAAAGGATCATTTCCCAATGCCTTTTCTTGATCAAGTATTAGAACGGGTGGCTCATCAAGAATATTTCTGTTATCTTGATGGTTACTCTAGATTCTATCAAATACCCATACATCCATATGACCAGGAGAAAACTACTTTCACCTGCCCATTCGGAACATATGCATTTAGAAGAATGTCGTTCAGCCTCTGCAATGCACTTGCAACTTTCCAACGTTGCATGGCTGCCATATTTGCCGGTCTCATTGAAACAATTATTGAAGTCTTCATGGATGATTTTTCTGTGTACAGAGATTCATTTGATTCATGTCTAAAACACCTCTCCCTTGTTCTCAAACGATGTGAAGAAGCACATCTTGTGCTGAATTGGGAGAAGTGTCACTTTATGGTGAAGGAAGGCATTGTCCTTGGCCATAGGGTCAGTAATCGAGGAATTGAAGTAGATAAAGCCAAGATAGAAGTGATTTCCAAGATCTCTATCCCTATCAATGTAAAGGAAGTTCGAGCATCCCTAGGTCATGCAAGCTTCTACAGATGGTTTATAAAGGACTTCTCAAAGATAACCAAGCTGATGACAAATTTGTTACTAAAGGATGCTGAATTCAACTCTGACGAAGAATGTGTTAAAAGTTTCAACAAACTAAAGCATGCCCTTACAATCACACCCATCATTAGAGCTCCCGATTGGGACCATCCTTTTGAAATTATGTGTGATGTAAGTGACTACGCAGTGGGTGCTGTCTGTGGCCAATATATAGAAAAGAAACACTATGTGATCTACTATGCATCGAAGACACTTGACGAAGCTCAGAGGAATTATGCCACTATCGAAAAAGAACTTCTAGCAATTGTGTATGCCTTTGACAAGTTCAGATCCTACCTAATTGGTTCCAAGGTCATCATCTACACGGATCATGCTGCTATCAGTTACCTTCTGGCAAAGAAAGATGCAAAACCTAGACTAATTAGATGGATTCTCCTCTTAAAGGAACTTGATCTTGAAATAAGAGATAAAAAGGTAACAGAGAATGTGGTAGCAGACCACCTCAGTCACATCCACACTCAGAATATCGAGAAGATTATGATTAATGACTCCCTTCCAGATGACCAACTAATGAAGGTCTCAGAAGCTACACCGTTGTACTCGAATTATGTGAACTACCTTGTTGATGGGGTTATCCGTCTTAAATGCACTAGAAATGCACTAAAGAAATTTATGCATGATGTGAAATAATACTACTGGGATGAGTCGTACCTTTTCAAACTATGTGCTGATGGTCTATACAGACAGTGTATTGCTGAGGAAGAAGCTCAACTTATCTTAGAGCAATGTCACTCAGGACCAGTTGGAGGACATATGATCTCTAAAAAGACTGCCTTGAAGGTTTAGCAATGTGGATTCTTTTGGCCAACCATATCCAAAGATTCCCATGACTTTGTCTTATCATGTGACAAATGTCAAAGATCAGGCAACATAACAAAAAGAGATGAGATGCCGCTGAACTTGTTGCGAGAAGTAGAGATATTTGATGTTTGGGGGGTGGACTACATGGGTCCATTCCCATCTTCTCATGGATTTTCATACATCCTAGTAGCGGTGGACTACATCTCAAAATGGGTTGAAGCCATACCAACCGTCACTAGTGATTCCAAACCTATCATCAAAATGTTCAAAGATATCATCTTTCCCCGATTTGGAGTCCCACATACTGTGATTTCCGACGGAGGTTCTCATTTCCTAGAAAGAAGATTTGAAGCATTACTGAGGAAATATGGTATAACTCACAAGGTAGCCTCACCCTACCATCCACAAACTAGTGGATAGGTAGAATTTTCTAACCATCAACTCAAGGCTATTTTAGAAAAGACTGTAGGCCGCAATTGGAAAGATTGGTCAGTAAAAATCATTGACGCCTTGTGGGCCTACCGAACTGCTTTTAAAACTCCCCTTGGGACTACACCTTTTCGACTAATCTATGGAAAGTCATGCCACCTGCCGGTAGAATTGGAACATAAGGCATGGTGGGCAATAAAACAACTGAATTTTGATATGAAAGAAGCAGGCCAAGCTAGGATTCTACAACTCCAGGAGTTGGAAGAACTCCGAATGACAGCTTATGAGAATGCACGAATCTACAAAGAACGCACGAAGCTTTGGCACGATGGTCATCTGAAAAGAAAGGACATACAAGTGGGAGACCAATCCTTATTGTTCAACTCAAGAATGAAATTATTCCCAGGAAAACTCCGTTCTCACTCGTCTGGACCTTACATTGTCAAGATCATCTCCCCACATGGTGCTTTCTCCTTATGGAGTGAAAAGTCATGTGAGTTTGTGGCAAATGCACAACGCGTGAAGAGATACTTCACCCCAGTAGATATTAGCACTGAAGAATCGATAAAACTTACCAATCCAACGTATCCACCATAAAATTGAAGGGCTCAGTCGAGCCATCAACATAAAACAAAGGTGTTTGTCGGGAGGCAACTCGATCAATAAATTCATATTTAGTTTTAATTAGAAATTTTTCTTAATGTTGTTTTTACTTTTCTTTTAGATAATTTGCACCAAATAAAAATTGCATCGTGAGATGCTATCTTGAGTTCTGATTGGTCTTCACTTTTGAGATTTTCAGATGGAGGATGCACGCTAATTGGAACACAACCACTTCTGGTGGTCCAAACAACATGAACTTTCCCCTCCATCTCAGATTTAGAGTTTGCTCAGGACGAGCAACTTTCTAAGTTCAGGATGGAGGGTGGGTGGTACGTATCTTACTTTCCACCTTCACCCATATAATTTAGACTTAAGATTTCATCGTTGCATTTTGACCAATATTTTCTTGACCAATATTTTCAAAATTTTCAATTTTTTTAAAGCTTTCCAAAGAAATTTGAACAGATACTGGATGAAGTTTTGCCACTTTTCGTTTCAATCTCTATGCATTTTGTATCATTATGCCCCCCTTATTCGAAGCAGATCCTTAAAAGGACCTTTTTCTAAAAATTAGCCTTTTGATTGAAATCATCTAGTGAAGATTATGAATCCTAACATCATGATCCTTCTGCAAAAATGGCAAGTGTCTATCGAACTGATAGGGATCAAACACATCATGCTTCCTAACTGACTAGTGGAACAATAACATGGAATTCCCACCAGATCCTCATCAAGTCATTATTTGAGTAGAGTACGATAAAGAGAATAGCCCGATGCACATAATTGTAAATCAAGTTGCATTCTGATCTGAACTCTCTTCTACACTTCTTCTATCATCTTCGTACCCCTTCACCCGTCAAAAAAAAGAAAAATAGACAAAAGAGCGCCAAACCCTAAGTTCGGGGTGGCATGCCACTTCCCTCTATATCCGCTTCTTCCATACCCCTTGCAAATTAATAGGGACGTACCACCAAGAAATGATGCCAATGTGCACACAAAAAGAAAATGCAATCTCGAGTCGAATAGAGGAGAGATTCACACACAAAAAATGCAATCAATGTAATTGCAATCATAAAATAAAAATCTCGAGTCAAATAGAGGAGAGATTTATTTCTTCCTTCCATACCACCCTTCACTCCCTTTTTTACCTAAAGGCACAATGAATGCCTCCACTATCCTAAAAAACACCAGTGTTAGATCAGATGCACACTTGTTGTTCTGCGGGTATCTCTGGACTCTTACAAAACTCTTTGACATGCTTATTGTTCGAAAAAGTGAGGAGGAAGTGATGTTGGAAAGTGAACTCAGGAACGAAGATATGGTAAGATGTGTTCAATGGTCTCAGGAAGTTGAGATGCTTAGTCATACTGAGCAGAAAGGAAACAATCATGATGTGAAGATGAGGCAACCACACGAGTTGAAAGTATTCATTTGGCAACTGTTTCAAATTTTGTGTTACTCGAGGGTGAGCAACATTTAAGTTCGGGGTATTCTGATGAATCTCTATTCATCACAATTTTCAGTCAACGTTTTGGACCAATTCGATTCAACACTTTTGATTTCACCTCCTAAATCTCACAAAATGCAAGATTTCTTAACTAATTCAATTATTAACTAGATTTATATTGATTTTGTGCAGGTGTTGACTAAGTTCAACCATCGTATGGAATTCGCTCGAGGTCCTCTCAACTTTGGTCTTGACCAATTGGTCTTGACCAAGCGGTCTGCCCTAACGGTCTACCCATGCGGTTTTGACCTATCGGTCTCCGACGTTCACCTACACGGTCCTCCTCTCACTACTCTATCTAAACGATCTCAAAAAGTTTGAGCCCATACAGTCTCTAGACTGCTTGAGCCCAAATGGTCTCAAGACCGTATGACGCCTAATAGTTTCAAAACCGTTTGAACCAAGGACTGTTTGGATGACAAAGATCCAAGACCGTTTGGATGAAGACCGTTTGGACACTGACACTTAAGCAAAGACCGATGAAGAGCAAGACTGTTTGGTCCCGAGACCGTTCGCAGCCATACGGTCTCAAGATCGTTTGTAGGCCATCGGTCCTTAAGACCGTTTGAACGATCAAGACTGTTTGGTTCCATACAGTATGCAAGACCATTTGTCGAGCTACCGTTGAAGACAGATTGGCGCCTATCAGTTTCTAACCATTTGAAGGAAATATTCTAGGACCGCATGGGTAGTTCCTCTGCAAGACCGCTTGGTCATTTGATCGGTCTGCAAGCCCGTATGAAGACAGAATCCCAAGACCGGTTGAATCTGTTGGGTCTCCAAGACCCTATGATCATATATTCTCAAGATCGTTTGGATGTCAAACGGTCTCCAAGACCGTTCGAATGTCAAACTAGTTTCTCTAAACCGTTTGGAGAACACTCACAGAAAAAACATGTGCACCCCATACGAGCCTATAAATAGGACCTCAAGGGTCCTCATTTGGGCATCGATTCTAGGACGCCGAAAGGTTGCTTGAGCAAGGATTGGTTTCCCTTCCACACCACCGCCACTTCCCCATCTTCAGCCATTTCCATGCCGCCCACACCTCCTCCTAGTGCAAACAAGGAGGTTTAGAAGAGAAAGAAGGTGGAGAAGAAGGTCTACCCAACCCGCCTTGGTGGTTCTTTCTCCTTGTCCATATCTACCCCGATACGATGTAGAACACCGCATAATCTTCACTGAGTTGTGACTACCTTCTACATCATGCTCATGGCAGAATCTTCCTTCTCTCTTGCTCTTCTTATTTCTCGCACCATGAGCGAGTAGTCACTTTTTGCTGGGGTGCGGGAACTAGCCCCTCTACCCATGCAAGCATCTTCTCTTGTTAAACTTTCCATGGCAATGTATATAACTTTCCGTTTCGTTGCTAATCGTTCATGCTTGTAGTTTGATTACCTGCTTGCTTTTATCTTATTCTTCCCTATGTTGCGAGTTCTTCTACATGTAGGGTAGGATGTCATTTAATGAGTTTGACTCCCAAACTGGAAATAAAATGGGATTCCTTGAGGTCGTAAGTGTATGATCTATGAGGGGATGAGTCATCTAGCCTACAGTGATGCTTCTGTGTGCCTAACACCTATATAGGGGGCCCACAACCTTAGTTGGATTTTGTATCTTCTTTGTTAATCGTCGATGTTTGCTTGTAGCTTAATCATCTGCTTGCTTGTTGATTAGTGCATTTGACTCCTTGATGAGAACCTCTGATAGGATTCCCTGAGGTTGTAAGTGTGTGATCTGTGAGGAGACGAGTCATCTATCCTGTGGTGATGCTTCTGTGTGCCTAACGCCTGTATAGGGGGCCCACAACCTTAGTTGGATTTCTATATCTTCAGAGCCGTAAGTGTGTGATCTGGATGGTGATGAGACATCTAATGCCTAAGGTGATGCTTAGGCGAACCTAACACCCATATGGGGGGTTTTACAGCAGCTCTATTTGGATAGTTATATCTTGCCTGGAAGTTTGATGTTTGGATGTGTTTGCATGTGAAGTGGTGGTGAAACCCGAGACCATCCCAGCAATTTCATATCATTAATCTAGAACAAACTTTAATTATGCTATTTTACTTTCTTGCAACTATTAATCAACCACAACCCAATCAATCGTTCTAAATATTAGTCTTACTTGTGGTAGATTCGACTGACAAAGACTTTTAAAAATGTTGTCCCTTGGGATTCGATCCTTAACTATACTATGATAAGACCCGTCCGCTTGCGGGTGGTATTATTGCACGAGGTTTTGGTAAAAGCTCAGGGATTTCATCCGCAAGTGAGTTTGTTAGTGTGATAAATTCCACGTCAATGTTATAGTATATGTAAGCGGCACGTTAGGGGTCATACCCAAGGGAGAGAGGGGAACTAGAGCTAGGTTAGTTTTGGTTAGGTTCCTACTGCGAAGTCTATGGTTGAAGGGTTGTATGGTTTATTTGTTGATTTTTCTAATGGTGAACAAGCAAGTGAAGGAGAAAAAACAAGATCAAAACCAAAGTTAAGCCTAGACAATTAATTCTAATGAGAAAGGAAAATGACAGGCTAAGTAAGAAAAAACAACAAAGGAACAAACTACACTAAGGAAAGCAAGAAGAGATCTACCCTACACTAATATACCAAATGAGGCAAAAGAGAAATTAAATACCTAAATTATCAAGAATAAGGAAATGAACTAATTTAGCAAGTAAAGAGCTAACTAAGCTAGCACTAGCTAATCAAGAAGGCAATTAGTGTTTCAAAACAATTAATATAAGTGTGATCTATTTAGGCAATATACTCATCAATCATGTGAGGGTGATAACATTTTAACATTACTCTTCCATTTTGGTTACCAAACCAAACACATTATAGAGGCTAATGAATTTCCCTAAACTACTAATTGGTCATGGATAAGATAAGGTGTGTAACCTCCCAGGATTTGAGGCCTCAGATAAAATGATCTTATAAGGAATGATTGAACTACCCATATCACCAAGGTGCACCTTCTTTTTTGGGATCCCATCACTAAAGAATTCCATAGTTAAGCATGCTTGGGCAATAGTAGTACTAGGATGGGTGACTAGTCGAGAAGTTAATCCTGGCTTGCGCGTGAGTGAGGACAAAGTGCACAATTAAGGCTAGGGGTGGTTTGTTGGGCCAGTTGTCATTCCTAAAACTCTACTAGTAACTCAGGTAGTGGGTCCATGCTTTAAAAATGGTATCAGAGCCATAACCCCTCCAGCAGGTAGGGCCCACATGGGCATGCAACATTCCAAGATTGAGTCATGCAGTTGAGACAAGTTGGAAAGGGCTATCCATGGAGATGTAGCCACCCTTGCAATGGTATTCCATGATCAGGAGCTAGGTATCCATGAGCCATTCTGGGTATGTGCTGAAATGGGATGATATTATGAGGCCATATAGTTGAGTCTTGATGAGGACGTCAAGAGCCTAAGTGGGGGAGATTGTAATGTCCCAGGATTTGAGGCCTCAGATTAAATGATCAAGAAGATCACAACTAAAGACACTGACACCCTAGGAGGTACCTGCCTCGACCTTTTTATCTATCAATCTTATTCAATACACTAATAAACTGAAATGCAAAGGGATTAGGGTGAGAGATGATGCATGGAGTTTAATCTCTGATAATATTAATGAAATGAAGTAAAATATAGATACATATATGCATGAACCGATGACTAGTAAAGTACAAACCATAGTTATCTACGCATATTGTGATCTTATTTTAGCCTTACTAAGTACATATGGGTGTACATATGATCTAGACTATTTATATGACAAAGTGTCTAACTATGAGGAAGTTTCTAATCTTCTCTGTATCATTCCAATTTTATCAGATGTCTCTGGCATTTCAGTGTAGACCCAAATGTCCCATGTACACCCATCTCCTGATCATGGCTACCAATACAAGGGTGACTCCATAAACTCAGATAGCCCTTTCCAACATGCCTGGACACTACCAACTCCTGGGTGGCTCCATCAACTTGCACAACCCTTTCCAACATGTGTGGACCGCATGACTCAAAGACGGGCACGCCACATGCCCATGTGGGCCCCACCTACTAGAGGGTAATTGGCTTTTATACCATTTGTAACACCTGGGCCCACTACCCATGGCTCTGGTAGAGTTTTAGGAATGACGACTGTCCCCAAACCACCACTAGCCTTAATTGCACACTTTGTCCTCACTCACGCACAAGCCAGGATCAACTTCCTGACTGGTCACCCATCCTAGTACTAATCCAAGATGAGCAGGCTTAACTATGGAGTTCTTTAGTGATGGGATACAAGAAAAGGAGGTTCACCTTGGTGATGGGCGCCTGGAAAAGGAGGTTCACCTTGGTGACATGGGTAGTCCAATCATTCCTTATAAGATCATTTTATCTGAGACCTCAAATCCTGGGACGTTACAGGGTGTGTATCGGGGAACTAGTCCCCAACACCTCCTACCCACCCTTATGAGGCTAAATTAGGTGAGGGTTTAGGTGTAATTCAATTAGATTCTAGTTAAGACTAGGTTTCTAGGATAGGACCACTTAGGGTAATTAGGGGTCAAGGGTAGTAATGTAAGGTGGAAGTGAGGTTTTAGACCTCACATCATCTACATTCTAGCCTTAAGAAGGCTCCATGCCAGTTATACTACATGCTTCTACACTAGATACTTATATCTCTCACTTAGGTATAGTAGAGTTGATTAGAATGCAGGACATTGAAAGACTAACTAGGGATCCATTAATTGGACTTAGGAGAAATTCACAAATTAGCCACGTATAAGAAATTTTCCTATAATCCTAGGTGATTTCAAGCACAAACCATAAAGAAATTAATGAGGAATGAGATTATAAATTTCATTGTAAATATGAAATACTCATACAAATAAATAGAAATACAAATGTGGGGGCGATAAAGAGGATGCAGGGTCGTTTATCCATCTGGCTAGTTAAGCATGAGCTAGTTCATAGATCTTTGGGTCTCTCTATTGGAAACTACACCGAATTGAATTCTTCAACAGTGCATCCTCAAGCTACCCATCAAGGTGTGAATCTGAATAGGCATGCCTTAGGATGTCAACATAGGATGAGATGGAGGGGAGAGGCTGCAAGTTTCCTAGAGAACTCATGTCTTCTTTCTCCATCTCTAAACTTGAGGTTGGATGCTCAGAGTAATCTTTGTGGTCAATTTGAGTCATCCAATCATATTTTGAGCAAGCAGTATCCCCAGGTGAATCTGTTTATGGTTATACCACCCCAAGCTTGTCACATTATATGGGCTTTGGGCTATCTTCATGCTCAGTAGCCATGTTGTAGTGGATTTTCCATCCTACTCCTTAGATGTCCACCAAGCCTTGTAAGGGGATGGTGGCGAATGTCAACTCATGTTGTTCTAGTTCCTTATCAGCAATATACTTGCTTCCCCAATTTGAAAAATTCTTTGTCATCATCCTCTTGAAATAAATTATTCCAAACCATGAGAAGCATGTTGCTTGAAATAGAGTGACAATTCTCAATGTGAGAGATATTACCCAGTCTACCCAAATTGACCCATGAGTTGTGAGGTTGGTTGTCATCCCTGAGGAGAATAAAAGTAATCGTCATCAAACAATTGTTACAGATGATGTGTATCCTCCGTTGGTTGATTAGGTGAGTCTCCAAGATAAAATGAAGGGCTTCCCTGGGTGGGTGAGTCTTCATAGAAAAATCCAAATGAGTCTACCTGATTTCCCAAATAGGAGGTTGAGATAAGTTCCTCATCAAACCCAATGAAGTGCTCTCAATGACCGTAATCTTGGTTATCGTATTCTGGTACTTACAATTGAGTGAAAACTAAACCGACTAAGTCTTGAAATATCTTGCTTTGATCACCAGTCTTGTCCAAAAGTTGTTCGACTTGAGCTGAAACACTTTCAAGACTAGCCATTGTTTCTGTGTATGGTTCTTGGAGCACCTCTGCTTCAAACTACTGTGCTTGGATGTCTCTTTGCACAACATTTTGAAGCATGCTTCTATTGAGGGTTGCTACTTTGGTTTCTACTTGAACTTGATGATCTCGCCTTTGTAGTAGCTATTGAAGTGGATCAACTCATTCTTGAAGATGAGGTGTTAAGGAAGAGATGAGTGCATCAACACTTTTTATAGCTAGCGCCACTGGTCTGACCAATTCTTAGTCCAATGATGAAGTGGAGGTCGAGGGCTAATGTACAATCTCCACTGTTCAAATGTCTACGTATGAAGATGGTGAGGGCAAATATAGATTGACTAGTTGGAGTGTGTGACTTCTAATTATTCTCCAACAGTGGGGTTGTGGAAAAATTTGGGAGGAAATGTGGACAAGATAAGCTGCCTTGCTGAAGCAAGTTCCATGGCTAAAATGGTTTAAGAAAAAGGAAAGTATTTCATATATATGAAAAAATATGTGTAAAACAAAAGAAGAACAATGCATAAATGTAAACACTTATGGTGAAAAAAAAAATCTTTGGGTTTGTAAATGTGGAAATAGCACCCCTGACAATGGTGCCAAAAAGTTGATCGACCCTGAGACAATGCTCCCAAAAGAGGAAGCATGGTCCCAAAGGTGAATCAGACTTTTAAATTTATAAACTAAAACCTTCAACGACCCCTGCAACTCAATGCAGGGTCTAAGTAGATATATGGTGTTGAATATAGGGATGTTGGAATGTTTAGGACACGTAAGATCCCTCTCTTGAGTTAGTTAACCCAAACTAATAGTTGATATATGTAAAGAAATAGAACTAGTCTAGAAAAATGATACAAGACAAAACAAAACAAAGTAAAGAAAATAGAATCCATTAAATCCTACTAATCAGGAGAAGGAGTTCCTGACTTTGTAACCACAAGTTGGGTAGCCTATGCACCCGTTCTCAGACATAAACAACCCTTCAACATGCTAGCAAGAGTCTAACCTCCAAACATAGCATGCATCATGCTAACTGCTCTTGTGGGGATCATCCCACTCACTCTCACAAATTGTTACTAAAACCCTATCAATGATCCTAAACCTTTTTCAAGGATAATGGGTCAACACTCCCTAAGTATTCTAGATACCTTCTCAGGTCCAAAATATTCAGGGATGTTAGGAACAAAAGAGGATTTGGGCAGAATACAGTTCATGAACCTGAATGGTTTGAAATTAACCTGATCTGGTTAAAGGTTTAGGTCGAATCTCTCTGAAAGGTGTTTTATTTGGTCCTCCCTTAGACATCCTCTTCTCAAATTTCAATACAAACCACCTTCTCTTACCCATTTCTACAACTAATCTCTTTATCTTGGTAGAAATGGATGTTCAAGCAAGAAAGAGATCAACCACACTAGTAATCATAAGCAAAAAGAGAATATAGAACAAAAAAATGTACTAGATCTGGAATAAAACTAATTGCTTAAGGTAAAATTACACAAATATGCCCAAAAAAGTCTACATAGACAATCAGGATCTCAACTAGCCATGGACAAGTAGGCACTGAACGGAGATGGAAGAGCATCATTTGTATGGGGAGAAAAGTTGACGAAAGAGGTCAAAGAAGAGATTTAGCTCATGGAATTGAAGTTTCTATCACTCCTTAGCCCTAAGGAAGGCTGAATCTCATCCGTGGGGTCATCCTCCTTGATTCTGCTTGGCTCCTTTGCCCCCTTTCTCCTTGATTATGCCCAAACAACAACTAGGATGTTTATGTGGAGGTAGAAGGTGGTTGGGAATGGATGGAAGTGGGTGAATGATTGTGAAAAATGATGGTGGACAGAGTCTAACTGAAGAGGGTAGACATAGGGTGTTTCTTCACCTTGGAACTCTCCCACATGGCTCTAGGAACTGATGGTCGCTAAAAATACAAATTGGAGCCAAAAATTCATAACCCCCACCTAGGTAGTAGGGGTGGGTATCTACGGGAATAGGAGAGTGTATAGATTAATTTGGGCTGACCTCCCCTCCCCCTGAGTTCGAGTGAACCCCCCCCGGTTCAAGTCTTCATAGGATAGTCGATGGTATCTCACCGATCACTAGCATATCAATGATCACTGATGCTTTTAGTGACCGTTGGAACTTTTTATTTGGTGACCACTGAGTTTCTACAACAAGGGTTGACCACGCCCTCAGGTTCGAGTCTTTGGAAAGTAGTCATTGGTATCTCAGTGCTTACTAGTATCTTGACAGACACTATGGTTTTGGCAGTCACTGATGCTTTCAATGACTGTTGCCTTTCTTTTCTTTAGCGACACTGAGTTGTTGCAACAAGGGTTGAACCGCCCCAGGGTTCATGTAAAATCTTTGACAACCACTGAGATCAAATCTTTGGTGACTATTGACTCATGTTCAATGATCGTTGAGTTTGGGAGAAGTAAAATATTCGATGGGGACTGACGTGTACTTCTGCAAAAATTGGGGGTTGAACCTCCCCCCTCCCCCATTTCGGGTGAAACCCCTCAGTTTTGTCCAAAAAAATGTGGAGGATTGGTGTCTTATTGAGTTTGGTTCCTTCAAATCCCAAAATTGTCTAGTTGAGCAACTTAACCTTAAAAAAAATATACCTAACAGATAATAAGTGTCTACAATTACTTTCGACATATTAAGGCTATAATGGCAAAAAACTATAGATAAATTCTTAGCATAAACACCTAAATTTGGGTTATATCAATTTTTTCACTTTCTTTTCCCCATGTCCATTATTGGATTATTGAAAGAGAGTAAAATCATGAAAATCATGGCAAAAGGAAATTTGAAAATCAAACCCAATCTTTTAAAACATGGCACATAAAGTTTCTAATATATTGTTATTATAAAAATATTTGCATTTCAAATATGTGACTACATGTGGAAACCATGTTACAACATTCTTTTCCTCTTATAAGGAATTTATTGCTCAAAATTCAACTAATCATACAAACTGGTCAGGATGAGACTTTTCCATGTTAGTCTTTAGGTGCCATGTGGGTTCATTCTCTCCATGGTGTTTCTAAAAAAACCTTTGCCATCTCATATTTTTATTCGTGAGATCTTTCACCTTGGTATCCAATATCCTCATAGGTGGCTCACAGTATGTCACCTCCCTTAGAGTTCAATAGGATCAATGTTCAACACTCGGTTTGGATCCATCACATAGCACTTCAAATTGGACACATCAAAATACATCATGCATCATGCTACACTTTTTTAGTAAAGTTAAAAAATACACAACCTCACCAATCCATTTCAATATATCAAATAGACCCACATATCAGCAACTCGGTTTTATTCTATTTTTAGCTATAGATCAGAGGGGTCGGATTTTTAGGAACACATGATCACCTATGGTGAAGTGAAAATCTATCTGCTTTGCATTAGGATACGACTTATCTCAATCTTGGGCTCTCTTTACCCTCTGCATGATCAAAGCAACCTTATCACCATACAAATGTAGTTCCTCTGACCTCAACAAGGTCCTCTCACCGACATCATCCAATAAAGCGGTGATCGACATGGCCACCCATATTGTGCTTCGTATGGAGGCATCCCCATACTAGCTTGATAATTGTTATTATAGGCAAACTCATATAAGGACAAATATTGATCCCATGATCCACCCTGATCTAGCACACTTGTTGTAAACATATCTTCTAATGTTTGGATTGTTCTTTCAGACTATCCATTAATCTGGGGGTGACACGTTGTACTGAATTTCAACCCTTACCGAGTTCTTCCTAAAATTGTTTCCATAATTTGAAGTAAACTTAGGGTCACGGTAAAAAATTACTAAACTTGGAACACCATGTAAGCTAACTAGCTCAACTAAGGCTACCTCCTTGGCAGTGACTTTTAGAGCAAGGAAGTGTGCTGACTTGGTTAGGTGGTCCACAACAACCTATATTGCATCATGGACATTCTTGGTCTTGGGAAAACTGACCAAAAATTGAGGAATCTCAATTGATGTAGTAACCCACAGGGTCGCTAGTTTTCAACCTTCACCATATGGCATGTGAGACACCTGGCCACTTATGAAGCTATGTCTCTCTTCATTCCTTACCACTAAAAGTAGCGTTAGGTGTCCTTAAACATCTTAGTGGTATCCGGGTGTACTGTGTACTTTGATCCATGAGCCTCTTGCAATATATGAGTTGTCAAGGGAGAATATTTAGGAAGACAAATTCAATTATTATAACAAAATACACCATCCACACCAACCAAGAGGTTCCTCTGAGGATCTTCCATCAAACACTTTATCTTTTCCATCTCTACTTTGGCTAACTGGGCTGCTACAAGCTTGGACAATATGTCAGGCTTGATCTAAATATTGGAAAGATGAAATGCATTTGTCAAAGTCTATAGAGCCCAAGGAGCAGAGTCTTTTAGTCTCTTCAATTGCCTAACCAATCCAGCTAAACAACTGAGACATTTTCTACTGAGGGCATCGAAAACGACATTGGCCTTGCTGGGATGGTAAGCTATGGTGAAGTCAAAATCTTTCAGGTATTCCATCCAACGTCATTGTCACCAGTTCATTCCATCTGGGTCAACATATATGTCAGGATATTATGGTCAGTGA
The DNA here is from genome assembly GCA_963693085.1 of Alisma plantago-aquatica. NCBI lineage: Eukaryota > Viridiplantae > Streptophyta > Magnoliopsida > Alismatales > Alismataceae > Alisma > Alisma plantago-aquatica. The sequence goes on along the minus strand of OY856412.1, from coordinate 97,555,978 downwards.
GGATGCTGAAGGTAGCCCCATACAGATACTGCCACATCTTCAAGACATAAACAATATCTACAAATTCCAAATTGTGGGTTAGATAATTCAACTCGTTCAACTTGATCTGTATGGAAGAAAAGGTAATCACATGCTTGTTTTGTTCTAGTACATACCCTAAGCCCATCTTTGATGTGTCGGTAAATATGATAAAGCCCTCACTACCTGAAGGTATTTTCAGAATAGGGGTTGAGTAACCTTATCCTTCAACTCCTAGAATCATGCTTCACACAATTTGGACCAAATGAACTTCTCATCCTTCTGAGTGATCTTGGACAAGGGAAAGCAGTATTCAAGATATCCTTGATGAATCACTGGTAATACCCGGTCAAACCCAGGAAGCAGCAAATCTCGATAGCATTCTTAGGGGCTGGCTACTTGAACAGTTGCTACCTTGGCAAGGTTCACTGAAATGGTTCCTCTAGATACAATATGTCCAAGGAACATCACTCATTCTATCAAAAACTCACACTCTTTTAATTTCTCATAAAACTTCTTGTTTCTCAAGATATCAAGGTCCTTTTCTAGGTGCCCACAATTTTGTTCTAGGTCATCAGAATAAACTAGGATGTCATCTATGAACACTATGACAAAGGTATCAAGGAAAGGTTGGAGCATGCTATTCATGAGGTTCATGAAAATAATTGAAGCATTAGACAACCCAAAAGGCATATTCAAAAAACTCATAGTGGCCATAAGGGATTCAAAAAGTGGTTTTTGGGATGTCCTCACTCTTAACTCACAACTGGTGGTAACCAGATCTCAAGTCTATCTTAAAAAAGACTCGAGAATTTTTGAGCTGGTCAAATAGGTTATCCATACGAGGTAAAGGATACTTGTTCTTAATGGTTGTCTAATTTATCATTCATCTATTCTCATGTGGAGTGATTCGTCCTTTTTCTTAACAAAGAGGAGTGGTGCCTCCCATGGGAAAGTACTAGGTCAGATGAAGCCCTTGTCTAATAGTTCCTGTCATTGTTTTTTCAACTCAAGCAACTCGGAGGGAGTCATCCTATAAGGTTCCATAGAAAGTGGGTTTGTCCCGGGAGTTAGCTCTATTGAGAAGCCCACTTTTCACTCCAGAGGTGTGCCCAGAAAATTGTCTGGGAACACATCAGATCAATCTCTGACTACCAATATTTCCTCTAAGGGGTTGTACCTTTGGCTCTAGATCGATAACTACAACTAGGAACACTAGACAACCCTTGGACCATTTGTTTCTCTTTAACAAATGACACATACAAGCTGGGTGGTAGCATCCCTTCAACCTCTAATGGTAAAGGGTGCATGACCCGCTCTCTCTATTCTTATTTCCTTTTCCCTATAGTCCATTTTTGAATGATAATCATAAAGACAATACATTCCTATAATGAGATTTAAATCATTTTTTTTGGTATGAAGAGATTTAAATCATTCATAACAAAAAAAAAATCAACAAGGAGTTCATTGTTCATATTTTTAACAGGTAAGACTGGTGTCTTTAAGAGGGAATAAAAGATCCAACCACTAGGGGTAGTGACTTATAAGACATATTCCAAGTCCTTGAAGTCCAAATAAAGCATAGATGTGATGTTTTTTGAAATGAAAGAATTAGTAGAAATAGAGTTGATTAAAGATTCAAAATTATGGGACATTATAACTAGCATTTCTACATCATATTTATAGCAGTCAAACTATGTACCTCACGGTAAAGGATAGAAATTGAAAAACTAGGGATGGTTACCTTCTATAAGTCAGTTGGCATTAGCCTAATCTTCTTCATTATAAATGGAGAAGACTCGGGCCCATCTTTGCTCTCATGTAAGTTGTGTTGCTCCCTGGTGTGATGCAACCACTAATTGGCCTACCACTGGGCCCAAACCTTGACATTCGGGTTGTGGAGAATTGTCTATGAGATGCCCCTCTTGCTAATAGTGAAAACACACCTGCTTCTCAAAATGGTGCTTGCCAAGGTGCTTCCTCCCACAAGTGCAGCAGATGTGATTGCAGTCCTCATGATGGGGTTATCCCTTTCCTCCATTCCTCCCCTTACTAATATTATGACATTGGCCTCTTCTATTGTTATTCCTTTGGGCAGAACTGCCTTTAGTGAATCCTAAACATCCTTTAGATGGGCTCTATGTAGGCATGACCATATTCTTCATGTCTAGGTCAAAGTTGAGGGCCTCAATGAAGTTTGTGGGTCTACTTGCCATCATGTGAGGTTTGTTTAGAGGGTGTAGGCACTCCACAAGATGTTCCACCCACTTTTCTTCTATCAACATGTATCCAAACCGCTCAAGGAGGTGAAACTTCTAAGAGAAGTCTACCACAAACATGTTACCTTGGTAGGGGGCGTCAATTGGTTTTCCTTCTCTTTTGTTGAGGAGGTGGGTATAAAACTGACAGAGAAGATAGTACAAAAGTCCACCCAGGCCATCAGTTCCTCATTCAGACCCATGAAATGATTTCCCCACCATTTCTTTATGCTCCTTCAAGAAGGTGAGCGGTGAAGATAACCTTTTTGTTCGGTTGCACCTCCAGAATGTGAAAACCATTTTCTACAGCTAGAAGCTAGTCATGCACTTTATCGACCACCTCAGTGTTGTCCTCACCCTATAATTTCTCTATATTCAGCTTGATAAATTTTAGATTCGTCGATCTAAGAAGAGGGAGGATAGCAAGAGGTTCACCACTCTCATCTCTGGCAACATCTTTGAGTGCAAGGGCATTGATAGCCTTGAGTTTCTTCTTTTTCTCTAGACAGAGTGCATCAGGGGTATGAACAACTACTTTCTCGACTATCAGTGTGGAACCAACTGCATGGTCAGGGTCATCTCTGGGATCATCTTCTATCATAGGTTCAGCTTCAGGGTGTGGCTTGTCAAAGGGGACTGCCTCGTTCTTAGGGCCTTTCTCTATAGAGGCCTCACATTCCCTCTTCCATTTCTTGGAGGACTCACCCTTGATGGCATTCTCTTCTTGTCTGAGTACAATCTCTTTTTACAAGAGGGCCTCTCTCTGGGATATTCCTTGGGTGTATAGTCAGGGTTGATAGTGTGCTTGATGCGGGCCATTTCATTTCAAATTATTAACTTTATTAACTTCATTTCATATTTAGGGCATTTAAAGCATCATAAAATTATGTCCATGACATCTTGTTTACATGCATTTTATTATTTGGTAGAGAATGCCTTAATCCTAATATCCATAACCCTAGTTCTTAGAAGGGCAGAGGAAATAATTACAGGTTCCTAGGGTTTCGGTGAGTGATCGAAAGGGTGAAATGCGTATGTTGAGATGGATGTGTGGGAAGACAAGAAAAGATTGCTTGAGAAATGACTAAATCAGGAATAAAGTGGGGGTGGCAAGCATTGGGGACAAGTTGCGTGAGGGCCGACCCAAATGGTATGGACATATGAAATATAGACCGATTAATGTGCTTATACAAAGTAACACTATTGAGGCACACTAGTACAAGATTGGTTTGTAGCGTCGGTTTTTTTATGCCTCTAGCGTCACTTTTTAACCGACGCCTAAGTGCCCGTTGCTAGATAATTTGCTCTATAGGGTCGGTTTTTAAATCAAAGAAAACCAACCTCAGAGAGGTACAAAAACTGTCCCAAGAGAGGTACAAAAACTGACCCTAAAGAGGTACAAAAACCTACCATAGAGAGGTACAAAAACTGACCTTAGAGGTCTATAAAAAATGAGTTGTTGATCCCGACATCTCTAAGGTCAGTTATTTAAAAAAACAAACCCTAGAGATCTCTAAGGTCGGTTATATGAAGAAAACCGATCCAAAAGGGTCAAAAGGGTACCTGGAAAGAATTTGCGAAGTTCTTAGGTCAGTTATATTTGAAAACTGACCCTAAAGAGGTACAAAAACCGACCCAAGAGAGGTACAAAAATCGACCCTAGAGAGGTACAAAACCGACCCTAGAGGTTTACAAAAAATGAGTGGCTAATCCCGACATATCTAAGGTCGGTTATGTAAAAAAAATCAACCCTACAGATCTCTAAGGTTAGTTATTTGAAGAAAACTGACCCAACAGGGAAGCGAGTACCTAATAAGTTTGCATTGAAGCTATTAGGTCAGTTATTTTAATAAAACTAACATAGTAGAAATAGACTTGCAAATGCAATGATGCAGGTCGGAAAATGCATTCCAAATCCATTTGCTAGCTTTTATGTCCAATCCTTTTTGAATTGATGTATCAATCTCCAAACCACACACATTCATAACAACAATAATTCACATATTCAGTTGAGACATACGCATACACATAGCACACACTAACATTCATGCAAGTCTAAGATAGATTCATTCAATTGAGACATAGCACATACTAACATTCATACACATAGAACATACTAACAACAATGATAGATTGCAAGTATATGATGATACTAAAATTTGTGTCAGATACAAAAGTAAATTTGATTGAGTTTCAAAACTACATACACAAATGAAGCTATGCATTCAATCCAATGATGTAGTCATTTCATTAAGAAAATCCTCTGACCACTCTTCTCGGAATTCATTTAACTCATCAAGTGTGTAAGGCTGAGTTGTAAAGATCTGCAACAGAAAATGCACATGCTAATATTTTATAAAATGAGTAAATCTCACTTGTAAATTAATGATGTTATTCTTTATTACCTAATCTATAGTCTAGATGTCATTTGATGCTCCTTTGACAATAGCTTGCATATATTTCATTACATAGTAGCCACAAGTCCAATCATTATTTTGTATATGACACTACAAATAAATAATTATACTTAATGTTAGTAAACTACTATAAATAGAGTTGAGATAATACTATGAGGGTTGACATATAAGAGTTGACATATACATTACGATAAGAGTTGTACATATATAAGACTAAGCCATCAAAGTAGTTACCTTGATATTTTTCAAAGTCAATGTCTTTAATTTGGTGGGTATTATTCCTCCACCTTCATGAAAAGCCTTTATACCCCTATCAATTAATTGATTACAATAGTTGTTAAAATAGAAATTCTAAGTAGAAATATCATCTTGAAGCATGACAATTGATGTGGTAGAAACTAAATTTATGCTTACTCCATAGTTGGCAATTTCAGTTTGTGACTCCTTGTTGTTATTCCCATTGGGTCAAGATAATAGAAAGTCATCAATTTTGGGACAACCACCACTAGTTCCCAATGTCTAGATCTGAGTAAAATGCATATTGGAAACAAATATTAGAATTATAAATTTAGTCAATATTAGAATTATATTGAATAATAATACTTACTTGACGTTAAAAGGTATTAGGATAATTTCTTTTCCCGTACTAGAAAAATATTTGAATGCAGTACAAAACTACTCATTCACATCCTCAATGTGTGTCACCACTTGACTAGTGATTGAAGGAACTAAGAATCCAACATTCCTTATATCAAAGTTTGTCGTCTCAGTATATAAATGGTTGTAAAACATGTGTAATCATTTCATATATTAGAAATAAGCTAAAAATGTATATTGGAGTTTTCTATATTGATGAATCCTTACCTTATCCATACTTCTAATATTGAAGTATTTAGTCAATCATACCGAAACAAATCTTTAATATCATTAAGAAAAATAAAATTCTCAAAGTCCCTCCCAACTGCATCTTCTGTTAAATTGACCAACATATGTGGTCCCGAGCTTTGGTTGGCTAAGTATTGACACAAACATTTACATTTGCTTCCCAATTCATTGAATGTAGCTTTGGGATGAAAGATGGCTTGGGCATAGGAGGACAACTAGTAGAATTTTTACTTTTTGGTTTGCAACCCTATTAATTAAATTACATACTTATATTACACGAGTACATATATGCAGTCAAATATGAAAAACATGGTAGAATTCAAGTATACCTTGTCATTGATAACCAAGTATCTAGGCCAACCCACCATAGCACCCTTTGCTTCTTCAACTATACTATATTCAGGATTAGGTATGGGTAGTGGTTTGTCCCCCATTCCGTCATACACAAAATGGATGGACACACGACAAATGTCATCAGTAATTTGTTGGCAATGCAATGTACCACCAAGGTTGTATACCTTGCCCGCTGCCACCACATTATATTATGGAATCTCCACTGCAAGTTTATAGTTCATACCAACCTAGAATTGAAATAATATAAGTTATATACGAAGTTGTAAACCAGATACCTACTACAACTATATATATATATATATATATATATTCATATATATATCATACTAATAACACAACATATAAAACAAAACCTTATTGCAGATCGTTGTAGTGGGTCATTGGGAGTGCTCCCATGACCTTCTACGGCTGGAGCATGGGCTTGTACCTCATCATCTGAGAGACACACAGTTTGAATTGGTTGAGAAGGTTGAGTAGGATGAAATGAAGACATTATTTCTTTTACTTTCTGTGCTACTAATGCTTCAACTTCCTCTTGTGTAAGACCTCATGCAAAACCTCTTTTATATTGCGAAGGGCCAAAATAAGACTTGAATCCTATGCCAGCTCCTAATGCCCTAACACAGCCAGGATGCTACTCTGTACCAAGAGCAACTGATAGTTCATCCATGTGGCCAGTTGGGATGAACTTTCCTTCCTTCCTTTGCTCAAGGAGATCAATCTATTCATAGTTAATAAAAATATTAAATCACAATATCAGTTAGATATAAATAAATCTAAGTTTGTGGGAGTTACTCTTTACTTAGTTGGGATAAACCTACCATCTTTTATGCCACCTCCTTAGTTGTAGGGTTGACAATTTCACCTGCTCGATTCTTTCTAGCATCAATGCACTGCAAGTGTCGGGGTGGACGCTCATCTTGAGTTGTACTAGACTCTTCTCCAGAAGAGAGTTGCTTCTCTTATAGTTGGTGGCGGAAGGCATAACCACCAGGCCCCAAGTGATGGTCATGCACATTTTGGCCCGTCTTTCCTTTTGGGCCTCGTGAATAACCTGATCATTTAAAATGAGGTATTGAAACTTAGACTTGGCAAACATATATAAAATGATTCACCTCCTTAATTGTATAAAATTAAAGATTCATACAATACATCACAATCTTTATTACCTAAAACTCTTCCGATTTCCTAGCTGCAACAAATCTTTCCCACACCTCAGGATCTATAAAAACATATATATATGTTGCTTTCTTCTTTTGTTTAGGATTATCTATAAATTCCTTTTTGAGATATGTCTTAAAAGACCTCCATCGTAAACCACAACGTTGTATCACTTTTTTCTTGTGATCTTTTTCATTTAGATGGAAAACACCCTATACATACAAAAGAAGCAATAATGTTGTCTTAAAAAGGATATGTCTTTCCAAGCAAACTAAATTAGTATCCATAAACAAAAAACATATTAAAATAATATCACTTCCACTCACAGATATATCTTTCCATAGGAGGTCTTTTAAGGCATTAGAAACATCATGCCAATTTTCTATATCTATTGCCACCATACTGTGCGCGGTCGCCCCTACATAATGCTTGAAAGCACTAGCAAGTTCCCCAATAGGTGCTCCTGTGACATCAAACTAGACTACCAATTTCTCCCCTTTGGCCCTGAGCTCCTGCAGCCTACGCATCAGTGTGGGACCTCTACTTTTCTTAGCATCACCACTACCATCCTCATGGTTCTCATGCTCAGAATGTTCATCTACACTTGCCATTTTAGAACCTACAAGTGTACATGATAAAAGAAACATAAGTGATAATAAAAGCACAAGTGGCTAAATGATATATGATGTATATTTAAAAGATTACGTGCTTGAATGATAATAAAATAAATAATTCAAAGAATTCATGCCTCTAGTATTGGTTGAGTTGTTAGTCAAGTAAAATTCCTTCAACATGGTCTTGACGTTTATAGTATTCATCGGTGTTATCTTCAACATTTACACTTGGCAAACCAACTGAGAATGGACTAGAATCATCATACTTTTCGTAGTATTCTTCTTCATTTATAGGATCTACAGTAATTGTCTTTTTCCATGAAGAACGACAGACAAATTTTTATTTTCCGGGTCATCAATATAGAATACTTGTTTTGCTTGGTCTACCATGATGAATGGCTCATCTTTCTCACCAATCTTTTCAAAATTCACAAATTTGAAACCCAACTCATCCACTAAAACTCCTTTGTTGTTGTCAACCCAATTACACATAAAGATAGGAACTTTGAATTTGTATAGTCCAATTCCCATATGACCTCAATGATGTTGTAATATGACATCTCAGCTTTGCATGGTGTTTTATCTCTGGCACTAGAAAAATACAACGAACAAGCTTGAACAGTGAGCCCACTATTTTGGACTACACTACTTTCATCTTGACGCTTTGTGTAGTATGAAAATATGTTTATGTCATAACCTTTATATGACATGACATCCATTTTTGGCTTAAAGGCAAGCCATTTTATGTTCTCAGCAACATTATTCGGTGATTTAGATAGTTGATTGAAGACTTTCTCTTCAAACCACCTAATAAATGTTAGATTATGCTCACTTGCAAGCCACATTGAACTGGATCGTGGATGATTTCTCTTGATAAGATCATTGTGTTCTGTGATGTAGCTACTAACTTCATCGATGTGGTGTAAAATATACAAATGTGCTTGTTCCCACAACTCACAACTGATTCCTTTCACTCGTCCTCCCAGAGTTCCTTTGCCTCAATAAGATTCAGTGTGATGGGAATTTTTTAGATTTCTAGAAGTTTCATTGCAATTCAAAAAATCATTGCAAAAGTACATCACCTCCCTAGCCACATAACCCCCAATAATACTCCCTTCAGGATGATAACGATTTCGAACATCACCTTTAAAAACACTCATGTAGCGTTCAAATCGATACATCCAGTGTAAGAAAATTGGACCCAACATCTTCATCTCCCTTGTAATATGTACTACAAGATGACCCATGATATCAAAAAATGAAGAAGGAAAGTACATTTCAAGCTGACACATGGTAACAATTACATCTTTCTGTTAGCCAATAAGGCACGCATGTTAGATTTTTCCCTTTCCCGACTAGATAACTTTGATGATGAAGTCATTGTACTAGCACAAAAAGATTTGAATCAATAAAATGACTTCGGTCCCACTTTCAAAAAAAAAAATTACATCTTTCTGTAATTTATCGAGAGTATCAGGATGTATCACTTTGTTGCATATTTCATTGAAGAAGAAACAAAGTCTTGTGATTGCAAACCTTATATGTTTTGGAAATATAGATCGAATAGCCATAGGTAAAATTTGTTGCATTAAGGTGTGACAATCGTGAGATTTGAGACCTATCAACTTCAGATCCTTCTTTGATACCAATCTACGAATATTATAAGAGTATCTTTGTGGAATCTTAATATTATAAACGCAATCACAGAAAGTATTTTACTCCTTCTTTGACAAAGTGTAACAAGCTGGTGGTAAATATGTGCGACGACCCCTGATCTCCACTGATAATTCTTTTCTTATACCCATTAATTCTAAATATTTTCTAGATTTGGTGCCATTTTTAGTCTTTCCTGGTATGTTCAATAGTGTACCAATGATTCTATCACAAACATTTTTTTCAACATGCATGACGTCAATGCAGTGTCTAATCACCAAAGATCTCCAATAAGGAAGATCCCAGAATATTGACCTCTTCTTGTATAGAGATTTGTCACATGCAAGAGTACGACTACTTGAACTCTTTCCAAATTCATTAACAATATGTTTCACCCTATCATATACAACATTTCCTGGTATAGGTTTAGGAGCACTTCGTTCCTCAGTTGACCCATTAAAGGTTTTGTGTTTCCTTCGATAATGATGCACTGGTGGGAGAAATCTCCGATGACCAAGATATATGATTTTACCACCATGTTTCAGTTGGATTGAATCAGTATTTTCCGCACAAACAGGACATGTTTTGTATCCTTTTATGCTGTATCCAAACAAATTTCCATAAGATGGAAAGTCATTAATCATGCAAAACAACATAGCATGCAAACTAAAGACCTCTTTACATGAAGCATCATATGTCATAACACCTTCTTCCCATAGTTTCATTAGGTCATCAATTAGAGGTTGAAGGTAAACATCAATATCATTTCTAGGTTGCCTGGGCCCTGATGTCAATATTGACAACATGACATACTTATTTTTCATACACAACCAAGGAGGAAGATTGTATATAACAATCATAACAGGCCGCGTGCTATGTTGGTTGTTTAATGTACCACTGGGATTCATTCCATCTGTACAGAGTCCAAGTCTTAAATTTCTTGGTTCTTTACCAAATTAAGGGTATAATAAATCAATTTTCTTCCATTGTGATGAATCAGATGCATGTTGTAGGATTCCATCATCATTGGCATTTAACTCCCCATGCCAAGACGAATTTTGTGCATCTTCTGTATTAGAAAATAAGCGTTGAAATCGTGGTATTATTGGTAGATACCACATCACCTTGGCATGAGAGCCATTTTTAGCCTTAGTTGAATTTGTGGTCTTATACCTTGCCGCACCACATTTAGGACAATTTATCAAATTACTATAGTCCTTCTGAAATAACACACAATCATTTGGACATGCATGAATCTTCTTAGCCTCCATTTCCATTGGGAACATTATTTTGTTTGCTTGAGATGTTGAAATAGGAAGCTGTTGGATAAATTGACATTAGTATAATCCCTTTGTTTCGATGATGACAAACATTTCATTCTTCCAACTCTAACGTGATACTTGAGAGTTGCAGGAATTAGGTGGATGACAAACTACTTGGAAGATCTATATGCTCAAATGGCTTTAATTCATGATTGTAATCAAATGTAAAAACTTGTACAACATATATAATGTACTAGTACTTAGACATCATGTAAATCAAGCATTAGATCTTCCATATCCAATCACAACACTTAGGTAGGTCATCTCCTAAAATAGTATCACAACTACACACTCATACACACACTTATTACTTGGTTTAAAAATATTGAAACATGGTTAATCTCGGTCGACAAAATTCTCAACCGAGACACTCTCGGTCGACAAATTCCTCGATCGAGATTGACCCAAGTATCTGTTAGACCCAGCAGACAAGGTGGTTGGGATTTGGAAATGAACGTTGTAAACACTTGCTCCAGGACGTCCCTCGGTCGAAAAATCCTCGACCGAGAAGGACACTCGGTCGACAATTCTTCGACCGAGAAGAGTTATGTGTGCACTTTTCAGAGTTAATTAACTAGTCGTTGTTAAAGCAACTAATGGTTACCTAACGGCTAGTTAAGCACCAAGAACCCCCTAGAAAGTGTCTAGAACATTCTTAAGCATCCATAGGCCATTCCTATAAATAGGACAAGTCATAGGACACCAAAACTCACTCATATACACTTGTGCAATACTTGAGCTTACATACTTGCAATTGGCAATCTGTTTTGAGCAATAGAGCAATTCCAACATTGGCTATTCATTCCCATTCCTCCAATTTCGTGTCCTATAGGCTAGCATCTCCTATCCACTGCACTACCACTTCTATATACATTGGTTAGGAGATCAAAATTCTATATATAGGAAATCAAGCCTTGTGCTACAACGGTATTGTAATTTCTATTTTTCCTTCTTGTTCCTTTTTATCCTTTATACTCTCCTTGCTACTCATAGGGTTGGAGGCTGTGGATTGGATAGGGTTTGACTTCTCAGGTGGAGAAGGTGGACTTCAGACTACTTCAAGAAGGTTATCTCAACGGGAAGCTACTTCAAGAGGAAGGCTACTTCAAGGGGAGCTTAAGGTTACTTCAAGGAAGGCTGCTTCGAGGTTGGTGAGACTACTTCTAGGTGAAGGCTGTCCGGAGGGTTTGGTGAAAGTGTTGTAATTTTATGTAATATCCTTGCGAGATAATAAAATTAAATACTTTCAAAATCCCGGTTGGGTAAGAAACCAGGTAGTGGATTGACTATCTTAGTATTTTCTAAGGTTGGAACCACTCTAAATCCTTGTCACCTTGTCTAATCTTTTTGTGGTTGCTTAATTTGGTTGAATTGTTATTAAAATATCATAAAACCCTATTCACCCCCCCCTCTAGTGGTTTTTCAATTGGTATCAGAGCAGGCTTCAAGGATCTCTAATCGAGTCTTGAACAATGATGGGTGGTGGTGTTTACAACCACAAGCAAAGGAAAAGCATGAACCAATCTTCAACAAGTTGCAATTGGTGCTTAGGAACAAGGCACATAACATCTAGATGTCCATGGAGGTCAAGGAAGGAAGATGTGCATAAAGAATGCCTTATTGCTACAATAAGTGAAGAAGAAGAAGAAGAGGTAAGCCTTTTTTATTTACCTAAAGAAGATTTCATTGCTAGTCTTCAAGAAACACATAATAAGTATATTGAGTGCAAGAAGAAGTTAAAGAAATCTAATAAAGCAAATGATGAGTTACATGATAAACTTCTTGCTATCACATCTGAAAATTAAAAATTGTATGCTAAATTAAATGATCTCAGATTTGAAAAGGATAGCATTATTTCTGAAAATCATACTTTGAAATCATCTCTAAGTGATTGTAATGTGAAGATTTTTACTCTAGAAACAAATTACGATCTTCTATCTCAAGAAAAGGTTGGATTACTTGCAAAATTAAATGATCTTCAAAAACAACCTGTTTTGTGTACACATCTAGATTATGATATTATTGTGAAAGAAAGAGACTCTTTATCATCTAATCTAGATCAAGCAAAGTTAGATATCAAGAAGAGAATGGATGAGATTGTTAAGTTTCAACAAGAAATTAGTAGTTTGAGTAACAATGATATCCTTGATAAAATCTTAAATGATCCTTATCGTCAAATTGGAAGGAGAGGACTAGGTTATAAGCCTAAAGGAAAATCTTATCAAAACCTAGTTGGAGAAGGACACAAGTACTAGAGAGTCAATCTATGTATGTACCTAGAGGCAAATATACATATGTACCAAAGAACAACCTAGAACAAAATCATAAAAAGAGATATGAGGTTGATTCTATATGTTGCCATTATTGCTTACATCTTGGACATTATTCCTTCTCGTGTCCTTACAAGAAAAAGGATGTTGAGTTAGTATGGGTTCCAAAAACCCCAAACTGAATGAATATAATTAAGTTGAGATATGACCAAAGACTCTAAGTTGTATATCTCCATGTCTATCTCAACTTAAAATAATACGATAACAAATTGATTCAAATCTCTAACTTGAAAATACACATTTTATATAAATCTGTAGAGACACATCTTTAGAAATTTGTCTTAATTTGGGTTCTCAACACCTAAAGATTTGAATATGATTAGTTGAGATTTGATCTAAATGTTACTTTGATATTTATATGTTTTATCTCAACTAAATTGAGTTTTCAAACTGCATAAATGAATTGAAAATAGTCTATGTTCTACTTGGAAACAATTACTGAAAATAGTACTGAAACAGTACAGAAACATTCTCGGTCGAGAAACTGTTCGACCGAGAACATTGTCGGTCGAGAAATAGTCGACCGAGCAGGTTACTGTTTTCAATTTTGCAACAAATCTGATACAACCTGTTCAAACAACAGCATTCTCGGTCGAGAAAAACGTCAACCGAGATAAAATCGGTCAACCAACAGTTCGACCGAACCAAGTTCTGCTGAACCTGTTTTCAATTAATCTAGTTTGCTATCAATTTGTTATTAATGATTGATTTAATATGCAAATCAAGAATAAATCTTGGAGACCGTCTTTGAAACAAGACATATTGATCTTTTTGCATCATGAATTAAGGTATAACATTATGAATATGAAATCCTTAAACATATTGCAAAAGTGCTATATGAAGACTGATTCATTGATTGAAAAAGTTTATTAAGCATGATCATTCACATGGTTTGTCTTAAATTTGAAAATCCATGAATCATGAATGAGATTATTTTGGTTTATCCTCTACATGGCTTGGCATTAAACTGAAAATTACAAACCATGTTGGCTTAATCAAGGAAATTACTATTTTATCATAGTCCACGTGGTTTATCCTAAGTATTTCTTGGTCTATCTATATAGGAAGCATGTGTGTTAAAACTTAAATGGTCATAATCATTATATTTCATCAAATTACATGCTTCTATCTTGATCATTATATTGAGGATATGCTTCTACTATTCTATCATAATCATTGTGCCATGATCATTATGTTTCATTGGTTTGTCTACAATTATCTTTGATCCATATATACAAACCATGAATGGATATTGTTTTTGATCATTGTGATTCAGATCATATGAAGATGCCATTTTGCATAAACAGTAAAACTTCATGGCACAAATGCATGGAAATCTGCAGAAATTGCCTCTTGGTTGAAATCAAGTTTGACCAAGGGGCGCTATGGTCGAAGTCAAGGTCGACCTAAAATAAGCTTGACAAAATGTTTATTTGTACATCTTTTTACTGCACTTAATCTTAGTATCTTTGATTCAAAATGTGTTCATCATATTACAAAACATAAAGCTCTAATAAAAGGTCAAAATCAAATCTTAAAAATCGTTTGTGACATTAGAATCCTTAAATTGTCTTAATTATAAGATTAAAGGGGAGTTCACAAAAACTATTTTGATTAAGAAGCTTACAAAACTTTGTAAACATCATTTGAAGCTTTCTATGACCTTAGTATCCTTAAAAGTAATTTTTGTTATGAAAATAAAGGAATCTACGAATTTCATGAATGTAATACATATCTTGTTCTTAATGGAATTCTCTAAAAAAATCAGGGCTTACATCCCGTGCATTTGGTTAGAGATACTTTTTATGTACTTTACTATAAGCTTAAAGGATTCTCATATCATTTTCTGGGCTTAACATCCCATGTAAAATGGATGAGATATCAAAATACATATGCCATGGATCTAAAAGGATATCATATCATTTCAAGGCTTAACATCCTTTGCAAATGATTGAGAAACAAATTGTGGCTAAATTCGACAAAAAATAGTTTACATTTATCTTAATCCCTATTTTTGAAACCGAATATCTTAGTTAGGGGGAGCATAGCATAAAATTAAGGGGAGAAATTAAAGTCATACAAAATGATTTTCCTGGATATCTTTTTGAAATGACAAATGAGGAGAAATAATATAAACCGAAAACATAAAGTAAAATGAGTTTCATAAATCTCGGGCCAGTACCCAATTGCAAAATAAGAAAATGGCTACAACAGGTAAACTTCAGGTATGAAACTCATATGATTTATATTTCCTTATTTTATATTTAGGAAATGTTTGTCATCTTCAAAAAAGGGGAGATTGTTGGCTAAATTGACATTAGTATAATCCCTTTGTTTCGATGATGACAAACATTTCATTCTTGTGAATCTAAAGTGCTACTTGAGTGTTGCAGGAATTAGGTGGATGACAAACTACTTGGAAGATCTATATGCTCAAATGGCTTTAATTCATGATTGTAATCAAATGTAAAAACTTGTACAAGATATATAATGTACAAGTACTTAGACATCATGTAAATCAAGCGTTAGATCTTCCCTAGACAATCACAACACTTAGATAGGTCATCTCCTAAAATATTGTCACAACTGCACACTCATACACACACTTATTACTTGGTTTAAAAACATTAAAACAGGGTTAATCTCAGTCGACAAAATTCTCGATCGAGACACTCTCGGTCGACAAATTCCTTGACTGAGATTGACCCAAGTAGCCGTTAGACCCAGCATACAAGGTGGTTGGGAGTTGGAAATGAACATTATAAACACTTTCTCCAGGACATCCCTCGGTCGACAAATCCTCGACCGAGAAGGACTCTCGGTCGACAATTCTTCGACCGAGAAGAGTTCTGTCTGCAATTTTCAGAGTTAATTAACTAGTCATTGTTAAAGAAAGTAATGGTTACCTAACGGCTAGTTAAGCACTAAGAACCCCCTAGAAAGTGTCTAGAACTTCCTTAAGCATCCATAGGACATTCCTATAAATAGGACAAGCCATAGGATACAAAAACTCACTCATATACACTTGTGCAATACTTGAGCTTACATACTTGCAATTGGCAATCTGTTTTGAGCAATAGAGCAATTCCAACATTGGCTATTCATTCCCATTGCTCCAATTTCGTGTCCTATAGGCTAGCATCTCCTATCCACTACACTACCACTTCTATATACATTGGTTAGGAGATCAAAACGCTTGATATAGGAAATCAAGCCTTGTGCTACAACGGTATTGTAATTTCTATTTTTCCTTCTTGTTCCTTTTTATCCTTTGTACTCTCCTTGCTACTCCTAGGGTTGGAGGCTGCGGATTGGAGAGTTTTTGACTTCTCAGGTGGAGAAGGTGGACTTCGGACTACTTCAAGAAGGCTATCTCAACGGGAACCTACTTCAAGAGGAAGGCTACTTCAAGGGGAGCTTGAGGTTACTTCAAGGAAGGCTACTTCGAGGTTGGTGAGACTACTTCTAGGTGAAGGCTGTCCGGAGGGTTTGGTGAAAGTGTTGTAATTTTATGTAATATCCTTGCAAGGTAATAAAATTAAATACTTTCAAAATCTCGGTTGGGTAAGAAAAGCGGGTAGTGGATTGACTTCCTTAGTATTTGCTAAGGTTGGAACCACTCTAAATCCTTGTCTCCTTGTCCAATCTTTTTGTGGTTGCTTAATTTGGTTGAATTATTATTAAAATATCATAAAACCCTATTCACCCCCCCTCTAGTGGTTTTTCAGAAGCTCGTTGCCTTCAAGAGGAATTTTCTTTAACAAAGACAACAGTGAAGTGAAACTCTTATCACTCCACCAGTTTTGATCTTTAAGAGTATATAATCGCACCACAACACTCAACCTCGTGAACTTATTACAACCCTTATATAATGGTTTTTCAGCATCATGGACAATGTTTGCAAATAAAGAAGGCAGATCAATGACATTGTCCCGACAACTACATAGCATCTCATCAACCATATCATCTTGAATCGGTTCATCCTGAATCGGGTCATCATTGACATTATCATCATTATTTATATCTTCTATGCCACAACTATTAGTATCAACATTTTCTAATCCATAATTAAATTTCTCTCCATGCCAATACCATTCATTATAACCTTGTATGATCCCATTGCATATGACATGATTCTTAATTTCCTCAGCAGTATCAACTTTCAAATTGTTACCACAATTTCTACATGGACAATATAGCCTATCTGTAGGTATTTTCCTATATTCCTTAGCAAATCTGATAAATTCATCAAGACCTTTGGCAAACTCTAGACTGCAACGGTTCTTGGCAGACATCCAACTTCAATCCATTTTCTATATCACATTAAAGTTAATTATAAAACTAAGAATTTAATATTGATACTATACACTGCAAGTTTTTATTGATAGGAAGTTAATTACTTTTATACTAAAGTGTACCACCTATCCCATTTTTGAATATTTAATCTCACTCGTAACTATATAATGTATGTTTAGTCTTGAAGAAAATTTGATCATCATTTCCCCTAAGTTCTCCAAGTAAACTAATGTAAATGGCAAATAACCACTCACATATGTACCTAGAGAACAAATGAGGAAATCCTACTAAAATTTTCTTCAAAACTAAACATACATTATATAATTACATCCTAAGTGAGATTAAATATCCAAAAATAGTCCCAGATTAGGGACTATCCATGAGTAAATTTTGAACGGGTTTCTAAGTTGATACATGCATAAATGTATTATTGTCATATTTATATATTAAGTTAAACATCATGCATCGATGATCTCATCTATAAACCTTAAAGTGTCAATCTGAGACTACACAATGCCTACCCTCATATTTCTGGAATGTATATAATGATTACATATGTGATTGATAACAAAATGTAGATATGAAAGAATACATATTTTTATTATTGGTTGATTTACTAGTCAAATAAAATGGCATCACTTGAAGGCTGAAGAAGAAATATATGCAAGTCAATAGCAAGTCAATACACCTGAAACAACACAAATTCATGTTTCAATTCTGTTATAATGTATTAATTAGGGGACAATGTACAACCCCAAAACATATGTACTACGTGTTTGTTGCGGCAGAACCACACTGACCTGCAGGTAGTGAACAAGGGGAATAGATGTCATCCATGTAACCAAAAACACTTAAAGAGTAGTACATCCATCCACCCACAAATGAACAGTATGGGGATCTATCTAGTTGGTATTGGAAATAGTGGATGGTAACCAATGATGGATGCCGATTGATGAAAAGCAATATTTTCCATCCCTTAAAAATATATACTTCTCTAAGTAATTATTATTTGTCATTATAACTACATTGTACTTGATTTTGTAAAACAAATCAAGATAGTAATTAATGCATTATCAAGTAAATAGTAGATAGTGCATAGTCATCATACAAATTATAGTGAATAGTGATCATGGTTCAGTGTGGATTTATCTATCATGAATATCTGATATCAAAAAGTATTATAAGAAGAGTAGATTGCCGATGAACAACAGTGATCAATCCCTTGTTAGTAAAAGCAATATTCACCATCACTGGAAAATATGTACTTCTCTTAGTGATTGGTGTTTGTCATCCTCATCATAACTACATTATAGTTATTTTGTAAGAAAATAAAGATAATAATTAATCAATTATCAAGTAAATTGTAGATATTGCATAGTCATCATACAAATTGTAGTGAATCCATTATCAAGTACATTGTAGATATTGCATAGTCATCATACAAATTATAGTGGTACATCAATTTTAGAGGAGCAGGAAGAATTAACAAATGCAAGATTGACAAATCTTGAAGTTTCAGAAATTCAACGACCACGGCCGTGCTACCCAAAACGGTCATGCCATCACCACGGTCATGTTGCCCAACATGGCTGTACTACCTAGTCAATTGGATGATAGTAAGAAGAAAACAAAAAATTGGCCTTCCCTCCATTCATTCATGTCATTCACCATCTTGACCTTGTGCTACTACCTCCCTTTTTCCCCCTCTACCCTCCTCCATCCCACTCCTCTCCCTGCCTCTTATCCACCGTCAGGCGTAGGGCCGAGAAGAAGTAGAGTCAAAGTAAACATATCATCATCGCCGCCACGTCCATCATAGTCCTCCTCATCATCACGGTTGTGGTGTTCGTCGTTGTGGTGCATCTCAACAAACACAAGCAAGATGAGCAACAAATTCAGCGGGATAGGGATGCTTACCTTACGTTCGGGTGTGTTTGGGTGGCAGTGACAGTGAGGCCTTCTCTTCTTTTCGAACCTCCACGGCGGCAAGACCTTCTCTACTCTCCCTTACGACAGTGGTAGCTTGCTTCAAATGCGTTTAGACCTCCTCTACTCTCCCTTACAGTGGCGGCAACTTGCTTCACACGATGGATGAATGAAAGTAGAAGTAGGGTTCCAGTAAGTTAGTAAGTGGACACTACTTTACCTCTAGCATCAGTTTACACTGATAACCGATGTTGTTAGGTCCTCTATAGTGTCAGTTATCAGTGTAAACCAACGCCAGAGGTAAAGCAGTGCTCACGTTTTCTAGGGTCCTATATAGCGTCAAATAATCTAAAAAACTGACCCTATAGAGTGGTGTTACAAGGTTGGTTATTTTTAGAAAACTGACCCAATAGGTCCAAAGCGGTGCCCACATTTTTTGTTAACCCTATAGCATCGGTTTTTTGGAAAAACTGACCCTATAGATCGAGGTGAGAAGCCAAAATCGCATGAATTTTCACCGCGGGAAACCTGTAAGGTAGATATTTATAATAAAACTGATGCAATAGTCTATTAGGTCAGTTATTCTAGTAAAAATGACACTAAGGGCAGCGACGTTATTGGCCAAAAATGTAGTAGTGGCAAGCACAATTAATAGAAGAAGTGGAAGGACTAAATTAACATGTTAAGAGCTTATAAAGAGAGATTTTGAATATCTACATCTCAGCCATAATATGACCCATGATAGAGTTGAATGGAAAAGAAGAATCCATGTAGCCGACCCCAACATAGTTGGGATTGAGGCTTAGTTGATGATGCTGCTGCTGCT
Source organism: Alisma plantago-aquatica (assembly GCA_963693085.1). Taxonomy (NCBI): domain Eukaryota; kingdom Viridiplantae; phylum Streptophyta; class Magnoliopsida; order Alismatales; family Alismataceae; genus Alisma; species Alisma plantago-aquatica. Next base: position 97,535,918 of record OY856412.1, on the reverse strand, counting down.
GCTGCTGCTGATGATGATGATGATGATGGTGGTGGTGGTTTCAGTGAGTGAAGAAATGAGGTAGATAAGGGATGAAACGAAACGAGAATAAATCCTATAGGTATTTTATTTTGAGTAAAATTCTCTGACTTTGGTCATGTAGGATACACATGTCTGGGAGTCCTCATAAGCTAACTAGCGGTGTAGAGGGAAGTTTTTCCAACCCCCGAATCATGATCCCTTCTAGACACCATTGTCTTTAGAAGGTACTCTAATAATTTCCTTGGGCTCTACATAGTTCTTAAAATTTAATAATTATTAAAATTTGAATGGTAAACTAGGATTTGATACCAATTGTAACAACCCCCTCCCCCTGTTATCCCCTATTAAGGTGGACCGAGAGGGCAAGGGCCATTACCATAATACAAGATTGATGGTTTGGCAATTAATCAAGAATAATAATTAAATTTCATTAAATGGAAAGAGTTTGGTATCAAGATGAAAGATAAACTCTCCAACATGGGGTTAAATTAAAAGGGAACTATTGCTTGCAACTAGAAATAAAAACTATCTAACGAAATCATCCTAGTATTTTTAAACTTCTTCTCTTTTGGTGTCATCTTCTTTGGATGTCCATATTGCAGAATAACATTAGTTTAAAATAAAACTTTGTGAAACAAAAACGCAGTTAGTCCAAAAAGTTATACTAGTATTCATCCATATTAACAACATACTCTCATCTAGGAGTAACAACATATTCATCCATAGCACCAAATATGATTACAAAATTGAACATGCATTTTCTTTCTAACTTCTCAACTCAAACTCCATGGTACACTGCCTCCCTGGAGTACTCATTGTGGGTTTCCCTCACTCTAGGGTTTAGTACCTATAGTGGACTTTTTGTTACCTCATGTTCTTGGGCTTGGTTTGTTGAGGCCTTCCTTTCCCATCTAGGCCTCACAATGGCCATCCTATCCCGTCTTGGCCTTATAATAACCAACCTATCTTGGATTGATCTTATTAACGATCATCCTATCTCGACTTGATCATTTGTCATCATAATGACATTTCGTACATCCCACATTTATTACTTTAATCCACTATAGATAGTTGAGAAGTTATACTTAGATAATGTGATACTCATAGTGGTTTTAAAGATTATAGAAATTAAATAAAAAACAAATTGTCTATTTGGAATTAGTGTCGTAAGCCTAAAAAACACAGAAGTTAAGTTGAGTAGTCATAGGCATAGCAACATATCTTACTTAAAAGAGATTAAAAGTCCAAGATATGAGTAGTTAAGAATAAGAAAGTAATCACCCTAAAATTAGTGCATAACACTGAAGTATTACTACTTTATTAAAATTCTACCCATAAGATTGACTTGGGTTCCAAGTTAGGGTTTTGGAGTCAAGTTAGGGTTTTATTAGGGTTTTTACTTCCCAAACCCTAATTTACACTTTTAGTGTCCCTTTTAACTTACAAACCCTAAACTTGATGTTTTATCCATTAGTAATCTCAAATAAAGTCAAAGATGCCTCTTTTATCCAAAAAGACACAACTTTATGCATTGAAGTCATTTAAACATATTTTGATCATTATACCCAAGAAATTATGGTTCATTATTTAATGGTCAGTACATGACAAAATAGGCTTATGAGATATTGTAGAAACCCAAGAATATAGTACTAAGTGGGGATTGGAGTCACATCTGGCAATTAAAAGTGTCCAACTGCATAAAGTTGTTCATCTGGATCACATCACATGGAGCCCTCCTCATAAATTCTAGAAGAAAATCTAAACACCTCAGAGAGAACAATGGATGTGGTAGGTGTGTTGGACATGAGGAAACTATCCTCCATACTATGAGGGATTGTTGTTATGCAAGGCAAGTATGGGAAAAGCTCCTAGAGATGAATGAACTCACAAAACTCCTTGAACCAGTGGAGGCACATGAATGGATCAAAACCTATCTAAGGAAATCACAAGAAGCATAAACACGATTCTTCATCACTTGTTGGTACATATGGAAGAGTAGAAAATGTGAAGTGTTGGAGGTGGTGAAGTGGCCTATTGACAAACGTGTGGTGCAAATTAAGAGAGAAATAATTCTTGCCTTAAAGGTATAGGAACAGACTAAAGAGATCTCAGTTACCATAGACAAGGCTAAGTGGGCTATACCTGAAGAAGGATTCGTTAAATTAAACTCTAATGCGACAGTTGAGAAGGACAAAGCAGCAACTATGTTCATATGCAAAGATGCTAACAGGAAATGGTTAAGCAGAGGAGGTAGTCTTCTAAATACAACTAATGTCCAAGAGGCTTAACTGGCTGGCATCCTTGATGCAATGGAATATGCTACTGAGAATCACATCGAGAAGGCATGCTTTGGAACTGATTGTAAAAATGCCATATTGTCTATAGGGGAAGAAGCTCTATGTAATCCAAAACTCATCACCTAGACAATAAAGATCAAGAAAATATTGAGATGAGTGGAGAATCCAACATGGATATCGAGAACTCAACTAGGTTGTGGATACCTTGGTGAAGCATCACATCAAGACAAACCACTACTTGTATCATTATGTGAACCCTCTTCCTGGTGTAGAAGGGACAATCCATTTAGAAGCATGTAATGGTAGTAGTACTACCATGTTTAATTATGAATCTAGTAGTTTGAATTCTAATAGTTTTTCAAATTGTCTTGAAAGAGTAAGGCAAGAAATAAGATAGCTTCTTGACTTTACTAAAAAAGTTAACAACTTGAGGTACTTTTGAAATTAGAGGTAGAACTAAGCCTTCAAACCTATTTTAGTGGAATCCTTGCATTTTCTTATCAATTTTCATATATAAATTATTATCATTAGTCCTATTAATTTCTATGATTTTAACAAATTTAATAGACTCTATCTAATGAGAACTCACCACGTAGGCGATGAGTCTAGGTCCTAGCCTTACCAACTCAACTGGGTCAAACTAATGAGCTCACACCAATCATCTAGTCTTACTCACATGGACACATGCTTAAAAAGGGTGAGAAAAGAGAAAAGGATGTAAATATATTTACCTGTAATGAAGAGAACCTGGGGTCAAGCGAGTCTTTTCACCCCAAATTGTCTTCAACCTCATCTTGGTCAAGAGCAATCTTCGAAGGTCAGTAGGTGAGTTGACTCTGAGCCTTGGGCTCTCTCAACAGCCAACGAAGGCACCACCACATCCATCGTGCTTCACTAGACTCGAAGGTGGTGACCAATTTCTCAAATATGGTTTGAGTCAAGAGGATAGTGAAGGGGCTTCCTTATTGGAAAAACAACAAGTTGAGGGGGATGGTGCAAGGGTTGGAGAGAAATTGAATGTGGTGAGAGTTCCTTCTGGTGCGACAGGGTCTCACGAAGGCATTTGTATGTCTACAGAGGGATCATAGTCCTTTTATAGAATCAATTTTAGAGGTTGGGCACTGTTTAAACTAAGAATTGGGGAAACCCTAGTTTCTTATCTAAGGTAACCTAAGGTATGCCATCCATAAATGGTTGTATTCAGATATGTCTCCCAAATGCAATCGATAAGTAATTAAGAGGAGAGGTGTTTAAGAGAGAGAGTACCTATCATGAGAATGTTAAATTCCCTATTCAGATCTTTCCTAGTTTGTAGCGAGCTAGAAGACATGCCAGGAGCCCTTGGATCAGTGGTCTACAACTGTCAAGTCACATGAGATATCAAAAGGGTCCGGGTGCAATTCAAATATGAAAAAATTTGTGACTTTTAATGTAAATATCCACTAATTTTTTCACTTTAGGATTTCTAGAAAAATCCATATCTCTCTCTCCAAAGTCTTAATTACCATTCTCTAGATGCGGGAGAGCTTGGAGACCAAAACACCAAGCTTGAAGATACTTTTCTTGATCTCCAAGTCTCCCTCTTTATCTTACGAAGGAAGGCATCAAATCAATTATTTTCTCTTTGCACTTTTTCCACATCTTTTATTTTGATTACTTTTCCTATTAGAAACAATGTGGAAATGAAACCAGATCATTTATTGCCTTTACAACTCTTTTCTAGATTCCACTTAATTCTACATTAATTACTTATTACCTTTAGTAATCCATTTATTTAGTGATTTTTCTCACTTTCTTTTCCCCATGTCCATTATTGGATTATTGAAGGACAATAAATCATGAAATCCTTGATAAGGGAAATTTAAAAATCAAATTAAAACTTTTAAACATGACACATCAAGTTTCTAATATAACCTTGTTAGGAAAATATTTACATTTCAAATATGTGTCTACATGTGAAAAATAATGTTATAAGAATAAGCCGCCACCTTTCCTTCGTTCATAAGAACACATCCCAAATCTCTCCTGGAGGCATCACATAACAACACATATCCCTTATCTAACTCCAATAATTCTTCTTGAATTTTTTCCTATGGATAGATATGGTGATAAGTAGTTACACACATAATTTTATTATTAGATGATAAAAGAATACATTATAAGTTAGAATTGTGTTTTCCCTCAAGTAAGGTATTTTGGGTATTAAAGTTTTCCAAAAGGCAAATTTGATTTTAAATTTGTGTTAGTTGGGTCCCTATTAGTCTACCTGCCAAGTTATACCCTATTTTGATATTGTTTGATATTCCAATTTGCATAGATAAGAAAAGGGCAATAAATGTACTCATATATTGGTCAAATTCCTTAATTGGCTAAGATCATTGTTAATATGTCACAAGGTTGATTTTATTTTCTTTCATTTCCTTGTTTGGGTGGGTCCATCAAATGGAGGACTGGGATGATTTCCCTGGGACCGCGTTCCCATGATCCATGGCTTGGGATTCTTCTCCTACCCCGAGTTCATCACTGGTCTGAACGTGTTAATAATGAAAACTTCCACAACCTAAACCTTTCTCCATAGTTAATATAATCACACGAATCTTTCACTACCATGTTCCTCGAGAGTTTTCACATTCAATGGTCCCCTATTCGAGACCTAACTTGCTATATATATATATATTTTCCCATTTCTTGCCCCGAGTCTCTCAAAGATCCTAGTTGCAGAAACCCTAATACCCAACCCTATACATATCTAACTACATTTGTACCTCTGAAGGCCCTAGTAAATCATACTCTTATTCCAATTACTCCATGATTTTCATCCATTTCTATCACCAATTTACTTTCTTTCACCATGCTAGCTTCCCTCAATGGAAAACCTCATACCACAGTCCAATTGGATCAAGGGTGAGCCTCCTAACATTGTTTCCTTTGTTCCCGAACATCACTTGTAAAGCATGCTGCATCCTCCCCCTTTCCCCAATTTTGACTCCAACATTATCAAATCAGAGCTCCAGCCATGGAACTTTGTTGTGAGGAGGAAGACCACCTTGAAGCATTTATAGATTTTCCCTCCTTTGTTCTTTTCTATTACTGATTTCTCACATCGATTCTCTCCATTCCAAGATATTTGATTTAAATTGTCACATGATGCATAGATGAATGTATGAGCATTATTCCCTATCACAAATAAAGTTTAGAGTTCTTCTTTAATGATAATTAAGACTTTTGCAAATTTAATTTCATTAACAACTCAGTAAATAATGTGAATCTTATAAAAATCACAACTTTTTATTGGAAGCTCCAAAAATATAGAAAAATATATTTTACAATCATGAGGCATTTCTCTATCTCTTGGTATGGTTTTCATCACCTAATTCCAATGTTTTAAAGATGTGATTTTTAAGTTTTTGCTCATTCTTATTTTCTTATTAATAATATAGACAACATTATAATTAACAAAATTAATAAATTGAATCGACTAATAATCAGTCACCTTGAACCTATGTTAGATTAATATCAAGATTCATCCTAGATTTTTACTGATGGTTTAGATTTCTACATTTTCATCATATGCAACATAATTGAACCCTAATCTTTGTACAAAAATATTATAGGTAGGTATGAGGTGACTTTAGACTTGTAGGGTATATTTTGGTCTTGCACTTAATAATCGAGTCAAGGTATGTGCATATACTCTGTGCAAATTGGGCATAATATCATGACTAAATATCCTTTTCCCATATGAGGCATTGGTTAATTGTGAACATTCATATCATCTTGTGAAAGTACTCTTCCTTGCCAATATATTCATAATTGGTAATTAAAAAAATATCCGTAATTTGTTAACATTGATATATGAATACCACATTGATGGTCTTCTGACCTAATCTTGTTAATGATTTGTGTCCTCTAACCCCACTTGATGACATATTGATATTTTAATGCTTTGCAAGAAAATAACTATACCTTGTTCTTTCCTATCCTATTTGCATGTGTGGTTGACTAGTAATAATTGGAAGTAGTGACACCATATAGGCATTGGGTTTTATTCTCGTGCTACTTATAATATTTATAGTCACTAGGTTGTATTCCTCTACCATGTTTGATATTTAGGCACTGGTCTTATTCACCTTCCACTGAGTGGATTTTATTTTCCACCTATGATCTTAGGCACCGGGTTTTATTCCCTTTCAAAATATATATTTGTTTGGTACTAAGGTTTTAGTTCTCCTGCCCATTGGTATGGAATGCATATGGGTTCCTACCCCTTTTTTTAGTATATGCTTGTCAATATTATTATCAACATGCAACTATTTATCATTGTGAATATGTTTATGTGAAAGTATATGGAATGAAATTTTTTATTTATCATATCTGTTTTAATAATTTCCTAACCTATTTGACATATTAAGTCTTTTGAAATATTTTCTCCTTTGGATATCTCATTGTTGATAACACTTTAGTTGAACCTTCACTTTCCTGAATTATTTCTCAATTATTTTACTCTGCACATACACAACTTTTTTGACATCCTTCCTCTTGTTTATTTCCTCTTCTAGGTGTTGCTTTCAACCCACTTGGAGGATTCAAAGCTTGAGGTCTAGGAAGTATGAGGAGTTTCTCAAGTCCAGATTCAGGATGTATTTTAAGCTGGGTAGATTTTTCACCACTGATCAATCCTAGTAGTTTATATTTCATACCTTGATAGGTTCCCTTCATATTCCAAATGTTGAACTTGAACAAGAATTTATAAAATTTATATTTACTTTCTATTGCTATAAAACTATGTTCCTTTTACCGATATGTTTGACAAATATTATGCACCCCTTTTATTTGAAGATTTTTGTTTTATGGGTGTGAATGAATGGGTTTTATGCAATTATTTTCTTACACTAAGTAAGGAGCAGATCCCCTCTTGGGGACCACTCCTTATAAGATGGTACCTGAGAATTTTTGAGCTTCTCTATCTGACTATCTCAGAATTATCTATTAGAACATTTTGCCTTACACGCTATACCTATGTTTCAGGAAAACCAACCTATTTAGAGACACTAGTGCTACCCTCTTGTCCGGTGTTTTTGTGGGTTCTCTACCATAATAAACCCCCACTTTGTCATGGTGATTGATCCCCCTAGAAGAGACAACTCGAGCTCTCAAGACACCACAACGACTCAGGGTGTTTTCATCCCCACCGTTGCTACCTTGTCTGGCATCTCCCCAAAATAGGAGCTATCCTTGTTGTGAAAATTTATCACCACTATATGGTGGGAAAGTTGAACATCCCTCTATCTAATAAGCAAAATAAGTACTTGCTAACTCATTTTTCTGGAGATGAAACCACCCTACTTAAATGGTGAAGGGTTATTAGAGATGTTCGATAAGGCCAAATGACTGGGTTTTAGCTTTAGAATGGAATTGTGAGAGTATGACATGTGGTCCTCATTAGAAGGTCCACTTTTCTTCTTAATGTTGGATGGGCTAGCATGGGTCTAGTGGAATGCGATAGACTGAGATCATGACACTTCTATTTTGTCTTGGGAACAATTCTTGGAACTATTTTGTGAGAAGTATATATACAATGTTGTTCTTAGGAAGAAGGAAGCATAATTTTACAGCTTGAAGTTGGGTTTCCTATCTATCCCAGCTTGTGTGTAGAGGTTCCTTTTGCTTGATTGATATGCTACAGGTCTAAGTGAAGACTGTAGGGCTACTATCTTCTTGGGAGGGCTCAACCACCATGTGGGTTGTGCTATAATCCTACAACTCCCCCTCACCTAGTAGGTGGTTGATAAAGACTTAGTCATGAGTCATGCCTGGGTTTTCAGGATCGAAGACATGGTGAGAACATCAACAAGTGTAAGAATATTGGTGAAGAGTAGAGACATTCCATGTGCAACTATTTCCATCGACACCATACCCCAGGGAAATATACAACCCAGAATGGCAGCTACAGAATCCTAACTGCCACTTGTGCAGTCAGCCTAGGCATATTTGACAAGTATGCCCCCAACTTTAGTAGTAACAATTACTGGACCAACCACCACACCACCCTCTATAGAACAACATTAATAATAAAATAGGATCTCCTATTGAGAGACATGCAGGTCAAGTTTTTTTAACTTAAAGCTATAGATGTTAGAGATGCCCATTCAACAAATGAAGATAACATTCACCTAACTCCTTTTCCCTATGCAATTATCTTTGTTCCAAACCAGTTTATCCTTGTTCACATTATAATATAGAAGGAAAGAAATATCTATAAGGATCACATGGAGAATAATATATTGTAGTGCATGTCTCAAGGGTTATAAGAAGAGAATCAGTTCTTCCTGAGTTAGAAGTTTGGTTATGGGACATCTTGGGCATTCATAGGTTTTGGGAACCTCCTTAAACATGAAAAATGTAAAATAGGTAGTTGAGAGGTTTTGGTTGGTGACTTGGTTATGTATTCTTTCTGGCACCAATTTTCATATTTTCAACACATATTTTTTAATGAATATATATATTTTATCTTGTGGATGCAAAAGAAAAGTTTTGCATTTTATTGATGTTTTCAAAAACCAAGTCACCACCATGTAAGGCTCTGGATAAATAAATACCCTTTAAGACAAAACCTCTAACCTGGTAGGTCAACTGATACCCTTGACATAAAAAATATTTATGATGGATAAGATGTTTGGGACATAGTTGTCGTACCTCATGATATCCATATATAACAACTAGTTAGGTTTAGAATGATCTTTTTTTCCTAGGTGGTATCCCGAACCCTTAGTCTTTAAGATTAGAGAACTAGTGAAGAATGTTTGTACAAAGATACATTAGCTAACTAACGAGCTATTTCTCAAATTGATAACAATTGGATATAACTACATCCTAATTAGGGTACACGTAAAGACATTTTTCAGTGGACACCTCAGGTAGACATATTTGGCATCCTTGAGGAAACATTACACCAATCTATATAAACGAAACTATATTCAAAATATGGGTAACCTTAATAGGTATATCCCATGAACTCTTAATTTAGGTTGTTTGTATTTCGGGGACAAAATGCTCTATAAGGGTTGGAGTGTTGTAACATACCCAAACCCAGGTAAATATTACTTCTTCCCCCTTATAAAATAATCCTTTATTTTAAAACCCTTTTCTTAATTTGGATTGTATTAGGATGTGAGTAATATTCGAATATATATTTTTCACCATTAAAAAACTATTTGAGGCTTTAATACAAGAAATTAGAATAATATATAAATTTGGGTCTAGTTGTAAAAATTCACCAAATTGAGGGATTCAAGTTCTAAATAATTATTCTAGATTTTTTTCCTATGGATAGGTATAGTGAATAAGGAGTCACATAAAAAATGGTTATTTAATAATAAAAGAATACATTAATATGTTAAAAGTAAGCTTTCCATCAAGTTATTTTTTTTAGGTATTAAAGTTTTCCAAAATCTAATGATTTCAAATTCAAGTTCTTTGGGTCCTTTTATTCTACCTACCATGTTTTACCCTTTTTGGATATTTTATGATATTCTAGTTTGCTTAGATAAGAAAAGGGCAATAAATGCACACTCACTTTGGTTGAATTCCTAAATTGGCTATGATTATCGTTGATATGTCACATGCCCGATTTTATTTACTTTTCTATCCTAGATTGGGTGGGTCAAGACAAAGGTCACCTAGGATTCTTTCCTTGGGACCGCGGACATGGTGTCATTCTTTGAGGAAGAAGACCTCCTTTAAGCATTTTATAGTCTTTCCCTATGTCTCTCTTTCTATTATTGATTTCTAGAATGGGCATTTTCTCCATTTCAAGATATTTGATTTAGATCATCACATGATGCACGGATGAATAGATAACCATTATGTCCTATCATGAACTGAAGTTTTGATTTCTCATTTAGGTGTAAATTAAAATTTTGTAAATTTAGTTTCATTAATAAATTAGTAATTAATGTAAACCTTACAAAAATCATAACTTCTTAGTGGAAGCTCCTAAAATTATTAAAATATGTTTTAGAATCGTTAGATATTTGTTTGTCTTTTGGTATGGTTATCATCTCTTGATTCTAAAGTTTTAAATAAGTGACTTTTAGGGTTTTCTCTTTCTTATTCTCTTATTAATGATCAAGCAAACATTATAATTAATAATAATTAAGAAATTGAATCATACTTATAATCACTATCCTTAAACCCCATGTTAGATTAACATTAAGGTTTATCTAAAGTTTTACTAATGGTTTGGATCTCAAGGGTTTCATGATATGTGATATAATTGAATCCTAATATATGTACTAAAATATTGCATCTAGGCCTGAGGTGACTTTAGACTTTAAGGGTAACTTTGGTCTCTGATTCAATATTCAAGTCAAGGTATATGTATGTACTCTATTTAAATTGGGCATAATATCATGACTAAATATCTTTTTCTTATATGAAGCATTGATTGAATTGTCAACATTCATTCATCTTTTGAAAGTACTCTTCCTTAAGGATATCTTCTGTAATGACCCCACCTCCCAGTAACCCCCAATTAAGGGAGACCCGAAGGTTAGAGCCATTATTCCAATTAACAAGATCAAAGGTTCGACAAATAATCGATAATAATTATCAAATTCTACCAAACAAAACTAAAAGGCTGTAATAAAATAAAACTTTGGATACCTTTTTCAAAAACATGGATATCTACTGCTATCCACATCTGGAGTCTATTCTAACTAATCCTCCTTTGTACTTTAATTCTTATTTAATTCCACATATGCCACTTTACTGTTTGTCCTTTTCAATCTTGTACCTAAAATGTCGACAAATAAAATGTCAGTCAGCATATCGGAATATGCCGGTATGTGGGGACAACCAAAATTTCACAAATATGGCTAACAATCTAATTATCACAATCAAGGTAATTAGCAAGCCAATTTACATTTTCAATGTGTCATTCTCTACCACTTTTGCCCTAACCCTGGAATACCCCCTTTAGGGTTTTCTCTTTTGCCATTGACATAAGGCCACCTTCTCAATCCTGAGCTTGGTGCCTAGGGTCACCTCTCATGGTGCCCATTAGTCATGCAACATAGACCACCTTCTCATTCTCGAGCTTGGTGTTTGGGGTCACCACTCATGGTGCCCATTGGTCTTCCCTCTTGGGCTTGACCTTTTTGCATCATCCATTAGGGTGGCATGTAGGTGTTGTTGGTATGTATGCCCTGAGAGCCAATCATGGGATGATTGGTCGGATACATTAAGATTGACTTGATAAACATCAAAGACAAGCTTCCAATTCTTTCTGATTCAGTCATATGAGATAATGATAGAATAGATTGAATGTCTAGAGAATGACAGTACTCAATGACGTATGCTTTCAGGTTAAGGACCTAAACGATGCGATCATATGGATGCTAAGAGTTTGTACATTCTTATTATGTCCCTAGAGGTAGATAGACAACAATGACACACAAGACTAGATTGTGGTGTTGTTTGATGACAGAATCTCATTAGTCATGATATGGAGATATCAAACCAAAACACATAGGTACTTGTTAGAGAACAAGTGTACCGGACAGACCCACCGTGAGTTTGACACATGGAACCATGACATGGTAGTCACATTTAGTTCTCACAGTGATGGTGGTTAGTGTGATTCTTTGACTTGAAATCACTACACTCAACACATGTTGTTGGTTACACTTTAACATCATCAAATGTAGTCCTAAAACATGGGTTGTTATAAAGGTGATGATTGGGTGGCTTTGACACATGGGACTTTTGAGGGGTGAGTGATAGATATGGGATTTGTCCCTCCTGAGGATGTTTATCCATGGCCACTTGATGAGTAGGATTGAGATAGGCGTGCACGCATGTGTAAATCAATATGTGATATTGATGTCATACATATCTCCTCCAATCTACTCTGAGATCAAGCAAGTGAATGAACATTGACAGGATGACCGTTCCATGCCTCGAGTTCATTCGGGATATCAGTGACAAAGGAATTATACATTCATTGTAACACCATTCACGAATTGTAGGATTGAAAGTTGCTCTCCAACTTTCCTTTTTCACTTGGGTAGCACTGATGTGTGACCAGGCACCGCTCTTTACTTGTGAAGTCATAAGTGTTATGGACTTTCACTGCCAACGTGAAATGGACCTACAGGGTCACACACATAGGATTTAACCTGGAAGAGGAGTTTATATACAAATGATGTTTAGATTGATTACTAAAGGAGTTTGGTAGTTCAATTAAACACTAAATCAATTGATAGCTCAGTATCATAGTGTTCAAAGTGTTGGACCGGTTGATTAGAGTATCGGATTGATTGAAACTGCAATTGACTAATTTGCATAGTCTACTGCTCCAACCGATCGGCTCAGGTTGTTGAACCGGTCGGCTCAAGTTGTGAGTCAATCAGCTCATGTGTCATGAAACCATCAGCTCAATTGTTGAATCAATCGATTCGTGTGACCAACCGAGATCATTTGGAAAGTCAAAAGACTATTTTGCAAATACAATTTGCTTTACTTGTACAAATTCAATTTGGACAAGGATTAATATTTGATTAGTTGGAAACAAATATGAAAGTCAATTCGAGTTGGACCAGGATCACAAACCGATCAGCTCATAAGTGAACCGATCGACTCATAAGTGAACCGATCGGCTCATAAGTGAATCGATCGGCTCAGGTGCTCCAACCAATCGGTTGAGGTGTGAACTGATCGGCTCACCTCCCCAACCGACTGTTTCATTCTTGAAATGATTGGTTCAGGTGGCGCAGTTGGTTGTTTTGTTGAAAATCTCAGACCCTTCTACTTCTGCTTTAATCCCACATTGCCCGGGGTAGAGAACCCTGTCCCATGATCCTCCTATATATATAGGGGTGTTGGGGGCTTCTCAGAACAACTCAGAACACCAGTTGCTCTGCAAAGTTGTCATTCTCTCTGGTGGTGGTAACCGAGAGAGCCCGAGCAAGTGCTACCCGATAAGGGAGGCACAATAAGGGAAAGACAACTGTAGAAAGGAAACTAGTTCCAAGAGAGTGTGTCAGTGACTAGTATGCCGACAGGAGGGTGCGACTACTTTTGATTCCTTGTGGGATAAGGAGATCGGAGTTCCAGGTGGTCCGTGTGGACTACTTCAAAGGCAGGAGACTTCTGTCGCTCAGAGGACAGTTGTCAATCCCGACAGTCCCGGTGAGACCAGGAGCTGCACAGACATCATCTAAGACCGGAGGTGAAGACCACGCAAGCCGCAAGGTAACATCACTGAGCAAGCCTTGGGACAAGGTATGTCTCTACAAACCATCCTTCCTATTATATAAACATTGACGCGATTCCTTTATTCTGGGTTTGGGAGAAGAAATTTTTTGTTTCCACTTCCTTCTCTATCTCCTCTAAAACCCAACAGGTGTGAGAATACACACTTATTTTAGAATTGTGATAATCACAGTGACTTTATAATTTGCAAGTATGAACATCCAAACTGATAAGTTGCATTCAATGTGATGAATCGTCTGGGAAACTCTTCGAGAAAATAATGTGATTAACCATAATTAACCACATACCTGTCAAGCTGACTTGAGTGTTGAAATAATTCAACCAAGCAAGAAACCAATCAAGCACACAAGTTGATCCTAAAATATGCATCCAATTTCCTATCATTGATCATGCCATCAAGATCTATTAAACCTAGCTCGCTTCCTATGGTTTCTAGTCCACTTTTAGGGTTTCCATTGCAATTAGGGTTTCTCTTCATTTTTACTCTTTTAAACCCTAATTTTATACAATTACTCACTGATGCGATGATTGTGAGTCACATTTAAATACTTGTTTTATTTGTGTTTTATGCATTTATTAGTCATTTTGGTGGTTAATATTGCATGATTCATTTACTTTGGTCTATGATCCTTCTCGGTGTCAAATCTCCCTTATTTTAGTATTTTGAGCATAAATGATTACAATAATATGTTTTATTCCGTCTTATGTGGTTTTGTGTTGTAATTTTAGGAAAAACGAATATCTTCTACTATCGATACCATCGACAGTGGTCAATACCATCGACACAAGCACAGGTTGCCAGCCGCAAGGAGTAGCACAGAGTCGATACCATCGACGGAGAAGTCAATGGTAGCGATGTTCCATCAGGTTGTTGGCGAGAAGATAGTCGATACTATCGACACTAAAGTCGATACTATCGACCCTAGAGCATCAACGATGGAAAAAGACAAAAGCGACGCCTAAGAGAGTTGATACCATCGACCCGCGTCGATGGTATCGAGTCTACATCAGTTGCGACAGAGGAAAGAAAAGAATATTAGCCGATACCGCACAAGGTCGCGTCGATAGTATCGACATCGTCAGATACAAGTTTTCTTCAGATCGATCTAAATTCGACGGCTGTGATATTTTGGCGACCTAACTCGGTGATTATACCTAATGACGGCAGCCAAGAGCAATCTATCATGTCATTCGCCGCTGCACACGTACCGAGAAGGGGGTGGAGAGAAGAACGGAGCCCAGAAGCATGCCCCAGCCGTTCCGGACGCCGAAGAAGACATTTTCCACCACCGAAAGGTGGGAGAATGTGGATTCTATGCCAAGGAGCGCTTGGATCTTCTCCGTTTAGGGGTTTCACCACTCAATCACGTTTTCCCATGTTTCCCCTTTTCTCTACCTTGTTTCTCTTTGAGATGAACATGCGGAGCTAATCCCCTTTATCTTTAGGACTGAGAGTAGCCTGAGAAATCATTGTATGACAATTTTATCATAGTAATTCATCATTTATCTCTTAAATCCGTGGTATAATTTCGTTTTCTCAATTATATTGTTATGCTTGATCACCATAATAATAATATAATGCCCTTAATTACTTTGAAAGAAGAATTAATGGTTGAAAAGAGACGGAATTTACATTAATTGACAAATCCCTTGAACAAGGTGGTGTAAGGTGAATGGTGGATACCGAGAGATCGACTCTAATGCACCTAGTTTAGGGTATAGGTTGCTACGACTGTGGAACCGACCTAGACATAGGTAGTGAATTGTACCACGACAGTGGGCAATTCTGATTTCAGGCCACTACCCGGATAGAGAGATAAATCTGAGTGACTAAATAGAAATTCATACAATGAGAACCCGCGGTGAAACTGCAATCCTAAAGATTTCCACTTGAATTGATTAAAACTAAACCTTTAATCGGTTGTTTTGTTTTATTTCATTTTCTTTTAATTTTTTCAACAACTTCCAACTTTTTAATCGGTCTAGCTGATTGCGCGTAGTTAGTAGTAGTCTCTGATAATTCAGTATCCCTGAGTTCGACTCGGGCCTCACAAGGCCTATATTACATTGACGCGTACACTTGCGTTTCCACGCGCGTAAAAAGCGTGTCAAGTTTTTGGCGCCGTTGCCGGGGACACGGCTGTTGTCGGCACTACGAGTGCTGCAAGCGGCCACTCTAGGCCAATTTTTTTTTGTTTTAAATCATTTCTAAAAAAAATCATAGTCTATTTTCTAATTTTTGTAATCATCAAGCACGGTATTGAACTTAAATTTTCACTTTGCAGGTACTGTGCATGGTGCAGACGCGTAGCACCGACTACACGCAACAGGCACTAGAGGTTCCACTGTCGGGATCGGAAGACGAGGAAGATTACAATCAAGACCATCAGGAAGAAATAGATTCTGAATCCAAACAAGAAGAAATGGCAGAGGAACAGACGATATGGGAGAAGATCAAAGCTTCTTCCTCATATGCGTCAAAAGGGCCAATAAAGAAGCAGGTGATCAACATTCCAACTTACAAGATTGATCTTGCATTAATCAATTTGGTCAAGTCAAATGTGTTCCATGGGCTAAAGAATGAAGACCCAGTCACTCATATAAGCCAATTCGTGGAGAATTGTGACATGATCAAAATTGACAGATTTCCACAGGAGGTGCTCTACCTAAATTTGTTCCCGAGTTCTCTGGCAGGAAATGCTCGAGAATGGTAGCACAATCTAGATGACGAATATGTGGAATCGTGGAACCACATGGTCGAAGTGTTCTTTGAAAGATTCTTCCCACTTGAGAAGACAAATGATCTGATCAGAAAAATTCACAATTTCACCCAAAGGGAAGGAGAGACCTACTCAGAGACGTGGGAACGCTTTCAAATTATGCTAAGGAGGTGCCCACACCATGGGTTAGACAAGGAAAAATAGGTTAAAATCTTCTATTTTGCTCTTTCCGAGCATGATAGAAGTAACCTTGATTCAGCAGGTTCAAGGTTTTTCTTAAACAACACAGACACAAGGTGCTGGGAGATTCTGAAAAACATGGCAAAGAAACAGTCTTGGGGTGATAGGGATGCACCAGAACAAGTCAAAGTCACAGGTGAGTCCAGGGCCATCAAGGAGTTGAATGACAAACTCGATCTTCTAGCCAAGAAATTGCTTGCCAACGAAGATGCATCATCTGATGAGGAAGCCCAGGTCAAATTTATGCAACAATAGGGCTATAGAAATAATGATTATGCTTGGAGGAAGGATAGGAAGTTCTCATGGACGAATCCAAACAACTTCCTACAAGATCCAGATGCAAAGCCACAACCAAGGGCAGAGGACAAAAGCACCGAGTTGCTTAATCAAGTGGTGCAGCAAAATCAGGAGATGATGAGCATGTTTAGTAAGCAGCTGTAGTCCCAGGGTGATATTTTGACCAAGTTTGGTCAAACACTACAACGTCATGGAGCACAAATGAGGGCTCTAGAGATGACAGTGACCCAAATTTCCAATGAAGTGGAAGCCATAAAGCATGCCAATCAACAGAGACAAGTTGGGAATGCGGATGTTGTTCAAGCACATCATCAAGTCAAGTATGTATCTGTGATTAATGAGGAAGAACCCCCGGTGGTAGAGGTTCATGACAATGGTAAAATGATTTTTGATACGGAGGCTATACCGAGCATACCATATCTGCACAGTCATTATGGACTACCAGGTGGATATTGTCTATTCATAAAAGCCCGCAAAGAGCCCATCATGGTCGCGCCTGCACCTAGGCAAGAAGAGCAGGTGAAGGCCATTTGTCAAGGTGAAGTTACATCCAATGCGAGAGAGAAGTCGTTACAAGTTACATCAGTTGTAAATGAGGTGCCAAAGCCTGCGTTAGAAGGTGACATTGAAGCAAGCTTAGGGGAAGATGCCCCGAAGAGCCCATACGTTTCACCTCATAAGCATTCACATGCGGGAGTTGTGTCTAGCCCGGATAGCTCGAGGTTGAAGAAGGAGCATCGACATTACAGGAAGTTCTTGGAGATGTTCAGAAAACTCCATGTCAATATTCCGTTAGTGGAAATGATAGATAAGATTCCCACCTATGGGAGGTTTATCAAAGAAATCTTCACCAAGAAGAGGCGGATTCAAGACACGGACGTTTGCCGGGTAAATGAGATGGTGAGCTCAATTATCCATGGGAGATTACCACAGAAGAGGAAAGACCCAGGAGGTTTCTACATTCCATGCTCTATAGGTGATCGACATTTTCCACAAGCACAGTGTGATTCAGGCGCCAGCATTAATCTTATGCCTCTGTCCACATTTCAAAAGCTTGGGTTGAAGGAGATAAAGAAATCCTCTGCAACTATTGAGTTGGAAGATGGGTCTATTATGAAGCCATACAGAGTGTGCGAGGATGTGCTTGTCAAGGTAGACAGTTCATCTTTCCAGTGGATTTCGTCGTCATGGACATGCCACAGCTTAAAAGTTGTGAGATGCTATTGGGAACGCTGTTTCAAGCAACGACTGATGTTGTTACCGCCATTGGGAAAGGTACATTGACCTTGGGGATTGGCCAAGATTGAGTTGAGTTCAAACTGCCGCACGATTCCCTGGGCACACTCTCCAAAGCTCCAAGTTGAGGAACTTATTTTCGTCTAGCCTAAGACGTTAAATAAGGGCGCTTGTTGGGAGGCAATCCAGCCATCGGTAGTATAGTTTAGTTTCTTTCACATTCGTAGTTTGGTTTGTTTTGACTTTATTTTTAGTGTAAAAAAGGTACCGTGATCTTTTGTGCAATGTGCATGACTGAGGCAGAGTCGATACCATCGACCCTTGTGTCGATGGTATCGACATGGGTACAGGTTGGCGACTGTAGAAATCGCTCTGCGTCGATACCATTGACGGCCGCATCGATGGTATCGACATACCAATAGGCTGATCGCAAGAAGAGGTCGATAGTATCGACCTGGGTGTCGATACTCGCGAGATCTCTGGAGATATTCAGAAGAAATCATCTAAGTAAAGTCGATACCATCGACGGGCCTGTCGATGGTATCGACACAGTTACAGGCAGAAGGTGGTGGCCAGGCCTCACGAGGGTGTTGCCCTAATCGGAGGTCGATAGTATCGACGCACCAGGTCATCGATCCGCGAGAGGAGATCAACGGTGATCGCTGCATCCAGGAAGTCGATCCATGGGATGGGTCGATACCATCGACACACGTCGATAGTATCGACATGTCATCAATCTGGGCCCCCATATCCAGCCATCGACGACCGTCGATACCAGCGGAAGTACGGATTGTGCTACACGTGTTGATACCATCGACCCACGTCAATGGTATCGACGGGCACGCAGCAGCGCCAGCTTCAGTTATATAAGGGGGGTTTGTCATCATATGACATCACACCTTCAATGAGTTCTTCCTCTACGTGTGTCGTGCGTCCTCCAGAGTAATCCGAGCCCAACTCCGAGCATCTAGGAGCACATTCTTCATCGAGCGGAGATTGCCTTCTCCGATCTTCACCGAGCTCCTCCTTCTATTCTACTTTTTCTTCTTCCGCAATCATGGTGCATGTTGCCGGTGTGTCTTCTTCACGCGCCAACCCAATGGACATTCCAGAGTTCATCCCTCCACCGACCGCATCGATTCTGCACCCGTGGATTGTCCATCCGTCCGCGGAGGTCAAGAAGATCTATGAGGAGATCATGAAGAGGAAAATTGAGCCGACCCACTATGTTGAGCGGGAGATGATCCGCAACTTGGGGTTCGAGGCAAATCTGGCCTACGTTCTAAAAGTGTAGGCGAGACACACGGGCAGGACGCCCGATGAGCTGGAATACCATGCTGATGACTAGCCGTTCTTCGGTGACTGGCCGACATACAAGGAGCTGGTGGCTGAATTCATGGTGTCGTTGGACGTCTGCGTCGTGCCCAATGACATCATCGCCTCGGATCGCGAGTGGATAAAGGGCCGCGTTTCTTTCCGGCTATACTATAATGACTACACTCTCACCCTTCGCCAGTTCAACTCCATCTACAACTAGAACCATGGGCAAAATGACTACCAGAGGCCAGACAACAGAACATATTATGATGCTATCTTCGTTGAGCTCGTGATGGTGCCGCCAGGCAAATCTGTAAGCTACCACAACGCGGCGGTAGCAGACTTTGAGCATCCGTTCATGCAAATTCTCCATCGAATGCTGTGTTCCACCCTATTTGCTAGGGGTGATATGTCTCTTAGCAAATTTCAAGAGACAGACATGTTTTTCTTGCATAAACTACTGAAGCGCCAAGAGTGCAACTGGGGAGCTTTCTTTCTGCAGTGGGTATTGGCTGTAAAGCGGAGTACGCGGAAGGCGCCAATTCATTTTGGCGGGCTCATTACACCGCTGGCCTCCTACCTTGGGTTGAATTTCCAGCAGCTTACTCCTCTCTCCAGCAGAAGCAAGGTTAATTTGCAGCATCTTCACCAATCCAACCTTATCTTGCTTCAGGATGGTTTACCCTATGCTCACTTCCATGTAAACCACGCATATCAAGAATGTTCACTTCCCGACCCTATCTTCCATATCGAGGGTGCTCAACATTTCCGATGGCCCATCATAGCCATTGCTGACTCCGATGAAGACGGCGGCAACAACGACAACAACAATGATGATGTCGAGGCTGAAGAGGAAGAGGAGGCCTACACTCCTCTTTGTGCACGAGTGGCACCTAGGAAGCGTCCTCACATGCATCCGGGTGCATCTTCATCTTCGCCGCCTCCGCCACCACCACCGCCCTCACAGCCAAGCGAGGATGTCTACTCAATGCAAGGAATGTATGCCATGCTACAGGATATACAACAGACGCATCCGCACCATACAGTACTATACACCGGTGTTCAGGAGACGACGAACTGGTTACTTGACAATCAGAGGGCTATCTTCGAAAATGAGCGCCTCCTCCTCGACAACCAACAACAGATTCATGACAGGTTGCATAGGATGGAGATGCAGTAGCAGCCCTTCTATGATCACTACTGGAGCCAGAACTACTTTGGGGGGTATCCAAAACCTCCATCCATGCCCCAGTATGATCCGAGCTTTCAGGGGCAGTACCCATCCTGGGACCCCACGGCCCCGCAGTACCCGCCTCTGCCAGAAGAGTGATCGGTACCTCTGTTCCAACCTTTAAGATTGTTTTTGACTATGAGGCCATAGTCGAATTCAAGCTTGGGGGGTGTTGGAACAGCTCTATCCTTTAGTTTTCTTATTTTTTTATAGTTTTTATTGTTTTGTTATTGTTTTGTTTCTTGTCATTTAGTTTTTGCAATCTTAGTTTGTTTGTAGGATCCACATTCTATCTAGTGTAATTGTGGATGTGTTAAGTCTTGTGTCATCTCAATTGCTTGTACATGGGAATTAAGGGAAAATTAAAAAAAATTGAGTGTTCACAAGCTTGTGTTGTTCAACTTTGAGCACATAACTTAAGAAAATGATTGGTTTTGTCAACTTTAAAATAGAAAATCACAACTGTGCATTCCTAATGATTCATGAAAAGTGGACGGAATTGGTTGTGTGAGCCTAAACTGACCAAATGATAATGAGACTCTAATTTGAAGTAAGAGAGAGAGACCTTTTAACTACTACACAGGTCAGTAAGGAGGGACACATAATAATTTTCAAAGGTTCAGTCATTTAGTCTTGTGATCTTTCCACCTCATTGTTTTTCACAATCCACCATAGGAATTGGAAGTACTTTACGGTTTTAATCTTTTTGATTGCATCTCATGTAGATAGGTTTTGCATTGCAACCACTTTCACATGTTTTACATGAAAATAAAAAAATAGAATAGTTATACATGCACATTATCCTTAGGTGTGTGTCATTTAGCTGCATTCATAATTTCTATGCATAGAGCACATCATGTAACTTATTTCTTCTCTAAGGGTGATTAGCTTGTTCCATACCTTCCAAATAATTTAAATATTTGAGCTATGCAGAAAAAGTGAGCCCAACAAATAATTCATTGCCAATTATGGATATAAGGGCTTAAGAAAAAAAAAGAGTGAAAAAATGGAAAAAAAGAGAGAAAGTATTGAGAAGTAAGTAGAATAAGAGGGAGAAAGGAACATAGTCTCACTCACATTTTAAGATGAGTAAGTACATGATGTTGCTCAGTGAGATATTCCATCTCATTTTGAGACGGGATGATAGTGCATGCATCATTCCACCCAAATGTAGGCATTAGGGCATTTACACTTGCAAATGCATCATTTAGGGCATTCTATTTTATGCATGTTGAAACCGTATAATGCTTCCATATCTTCAATGAGCCACCCATTTCATCCACTCGTTGCTTGAATTGGTAGGCCACCGTGATTTTCTCCTCACTCATGAATATAAGGAGAGCTGATTCCATGTAGATGGTAGTTAGGGCGAGCAACGTAGTATAGGAGATCACAAGATGCACCGGGTCTAGACCGGCGAATTTTATTATGTTAACTGCCTTATGTGATAGTGTTCATCAGTTTTGAGGTAGATATCTTTTATGGATGGTTACTGTCGCCTTTAGGGTAATTATCATTTCATGGTTAGTAAGGGCCGGATTGTGAATGTCGGGTGGGGATCATATGGTGATGTTTGTTGTGTTGATCTATTCTTTAGTTGACCCTGGCAATTCTATTCTAAGGTTTTATTGCTCGAGGGCGAGAAATGTTCAAGCATAGGGGAGTTTGATGCGATGATTATGAGTCGCATTTATAGACTTGTTTTATTTGTGTTTTATGCATTTATTAGTCATTTTGGTGGTTAATATTGCATGATTCATTTACTTTGGTCTATGATCCTTCTCGGTGTCAAATCTCCCTTATTTTAGTATTTTGAGCATAAATGATTACAATAATATGTTTTATTCCAGCTTATGTGGTTTTGTGTTGTAATTTAAGGAAAAATGAATATCTGCTACTGTCAATACCATCGACAGTGGTCGATACCATCGACACGAGCACAGGTTTCCAGCCGCAACGAGCAGCACAGAGTCGATACCATCGACGGAGAAGTCGATGGTAGTGATGTACCATTGGGTTGCTGGCGAGAAGATAGTCGATACTATCGACACTAAAGTCGATACTATCGACCCCAGAGCATCAGCGACGGAAAAAGACAAAAGAGACGCCTAAGAGAGTCGATACCATCGACCCGTGTCGATGGTACCGAGTCTACATCAGTTGCAACAGAGGAAAGAAAAGAAGATCAGCCGATACCGCACAAGGTCGATACTATCGACTCGCGTAGATAGTATCGACACCGTCAGATACAAGTTTGCTTCAGATCGATCTAAATTCGACGACTGTGATATTTTGGCGACCTAACTCAGTGATTATACCTAATGACGATGGCCAAGAGCAATCTATCATGTCATTAGCCGCTGCACACGTCCCGAGAAGGGGGTGGAGAGAAGAACAGAGCCCAGAAGCATGCCCCAGCCGTTCCGGACGCCGAAGAAGATGTTTTCCACCACCGAAAGGCGGGAGAATGCGGATTCTACGCCAAGGAGCGCTTGGATCTTCTCCGTTCAGGGGTTTCACCACTCAATCATGTTTTTCCCATGTTTCCCCTTTTCTCTACCTTGTTTTGCTTTGAGATGAACATGCAGGGCTAATCCCCTTTATCTTTAGGACCGGGAGTAGCCCGGGAAATCATTGTATGACAATTTTATCATAGTAATTCATCATTTATCTCTTACATCCGTCGTATAATTTCATTTTCTCAATTATATTGTTATGCTTGATCACCATAATAATAATCTAATGCCCTTAATTACTTTGAAAGAAGAATTAATGGTTGCAAAGAGACGGAATTTACATTAATTGACAAATCCCTTGATCAAGGTGGTGTAAGGTGAATGGTGGATACCGAGAGATCGACTCTAATGCACCTAGTTTAGGGTATAGGTTGTTACGATGGTGGAACCGACCTAGACATAGGTAGTGAATTGTACCATGACAGTGGGCAATTCTGATTTCAGGCCACTACCCGGATAGAGAGATAATTCTGAGTGACGAAATAGAAATTCATACAATGAGAACCTGTGGTGAAACCACAATCCTAAAGATTTCCACTTGAATTGATTAAAACTAAACCTTTAATTGATTTTTTTGTTTTATTTCATTTTCTTTTAATTTTTTCAATAACTTCCAACTTTTTAATCGGTCTAGCTGATTGCGCATAGTTAGTAGTAGTCTCTGATAATTCAGTGTCCCTGAGTTCAACTCGAGCCTCACATGGCCTATATTACATTGACGCGTACACTTGCGTTTCCACGCACGTCAAAAGCGTGTCACTCACAAACCCTAATTATCTCATCTATTCTTCACGAAAGATATTAAGTTTACATTTTAACAACATATAACCTTAATTTCGGATTAAAGGCATACTTAACCATCAATTAAGTCCATTATGCTCTTTTACATTAAAACTACCATTTTTATCCTTTTATATCATGACAAGATTATTAGGCCTAATTATCATCTTTGGTTCCTTTCAGATTAACAACTCATAGTTCATTGTGATCTAATTCACATATGAGCTCTATTTATCATTAATTCCATCTTCATCCATTAGAAATACCCTAATTTCCATATTAAGGGTATTTATCCACAATTAGGAACCTTTATAATTGAAATATCTTAGAACCAACATATCCTAGCTTTATTCATGAATTTGAATAATTAAAGCCATTAAGAGTCACAATTACTAACATTAGGTCTTCAAGGCCCATTAAAGCTCGTTTATGCACATGGAATTCTAAATTAAACCAATTACGTGCAAAGTTCATCCTTTTTTTTCTTAATGTACCTTTTTATAATTAATAGGCTAATATCAACTTTAATCATCCATTAAACCCTAGCAAATACATTAATCATCTCAAAATAGGGTTTCTTAATCATAAAAGCATTAAAGTTGATAAGTTCCACAACTTTTCGAATTTCAAGAGTATTTAGCTTCTAAAACTATTTTTAATGGACTCCTCTCATTTTTCTGAGAAACTTTCCTATTTTTTATGTATCCATCCGAGCTACCAATAAAGAGATACAATTTTTGCAAAATTAACTTACTTGGACCAATGAGAGGCTGACACGTTAGCCAACTCATGCAACGTAGCCCTGCGTAACCTGGCTGGTTTAGGAACATAATGAAATGATGAAACTACCCCTACATGATGACCTGGCTCTTCAAGCCTTGGAAGGGCATTTTAGTCCAATCATCTTGATCTTCTTCTTCCTCGCAAATTCCACCTGCTACCGCTGCAGCAAGGATCCATTGCGGCCCTACCGCCCCTTCCCATCCCTCGACGACCACTAGGGTGGTTCCCCCATCTCCGTCGTGTCCCTGTGCAGGTGAGGATGCCTCTGGTACACGGCCAGGACAGCCAGGATCAAGCCCAGCAGGTCTGGAGCCATGGTCGACCTGCAACCAACCTGCGGGCGTCACACACGTGTAAGGAGCCAAAAAGATGATCGCCAAGTCTCTCTCTGACGATGTAAAAATGTCGTGATCTCCTTGTACTACCCTCATTACTTTAGTGATCACACCACCCCCTCTGGTTAGGGTTTGAATGCATGCAAGGTTTGAAGAAGATGTGAGAGGTCTGAGATCTTGGATTTGAGGCTATGGTTCCAACCCTTATATAGGGGAGGATATCCATGCCCTAAGGTGTTCACCCACAAATTAAAAGGTCCTTTTCCCAATAGGAACCCAAGTTCCTTCATTGAGAATCAAGCTTCTCTCTCCTAATTATATTCTAAGATAACTATATTCTTTGGATAATTAGGAATTCAAAAATTCCCTCTCTTATTCTTTTTATGCTTGCCTTTTAATCCATTGCCACGAAAATTATATTTTCTTTTAGTAGAAAATACCTCCTTTTTAACAATGCCACAAAATACATTAATTATACATCACATCATCCTCTTATTTTGTATTAATGGTATTTTCTCTTTCTGTTTCTCCCTTGGGGTTCCTTGGACCCCAAGAAACTCTAATATCTCGAAATCCTTTTTAGTGGATACTCATTATCCTTCTAAAAGCATCTATATCTGTTATTTCTCATTATCCTTCTTATTTCTTTATTAAAATATCTATTTTTGAGGATTTCTCTTTATCTCTCTTTTTATTTTCCTTATTGGAATTCCTTCTAATATTAGGAATCTCATGGATACGAAAATCCACCATGGATAACTCAATTATACCTCTTTCCACTCATTTTCCACATTTTATCATTGTTTTCAATTTCTTTCTTAATAAAGAAATATTTAATTGATCTTTTCTTTTCTTGTTGCATTATCTTTGCAACTTTGGACTCCTTTGAACCCAAGGAACCCAAGAGGCATGAAATATACTTTTGGATTATATACTTTTGCCTTCTAGAGGTTTCTACATCTTTCTTTTCTCCATTTCTTATTAATAATGGAGTTTCTTTTGTCTAATCCTTGTTATTGGGCCCAATAGCCAATAAAGCCCACAAAAAAATCACCAAGGCTATTTCAAACGAATTCCATTTATTCAAAACAAATTATATAATTATTTGTTCAAATATCTTTAATAGGAGAAATTACATTTCTCACCAAAAGTACCCAAAATTTGGGGTTGTAACATCCTTCCCCTCTTATAGGAATTTTGCCCTCAAAATTCCACCAGGCACACAAACAACTAGGATAAGCATTTCTTATGTCCATCATGGCTCCCATGTGGCCTCACCCTTTCCATGGTGCTTCCCAAGAACCTTCATCATCTCATATTCTTCCATCTGTGTTCTTTCTTACCTCGGTATATCGTACCCTCATAGGTGACTTAGGACATTTCAGCCTCTCATAAAGCTGAATAGGTTCAGGGCTTAGCACATGGCTTGGGTACCTCAATAGTGCTCTTGATCAGACTCATGGAACACATTATACATCATGTTATCCTGAGGGGTAAGGCTAAACACAACCATCTCCACCAATCCATCTCAAATGGACCATACAACCGGGACTCAGCTCTTTCTTAGTTATTACTTAGTGGGGTCAGATTTCACATCACATATTCTCCCACAGTGAACTGCATGTCAGTCTACTTTTCATCATCTCACAACTCATGTCGCCCCTGGGATCTCTCTCAACCATTGCACGATCAAAGTGACTTTATTTTCACACACTGTGGTTCTTTTCTGACCTTCATAAGGTCCCTTCACCAACATCATCTTAATGAAGTGGCGATCGACACAACCTCCCCTACAGAGCTTCTTTACATCCCGACAATGGCTATGGTGGTTATCATCACATCTTACAGAGGCCAAGAACTGTCTCTAGATATCACCCTGAACAAGCACACATGCTCTCATCAGACCATCTAGTCTGGATCATACTAACCATTAGTTAGGGGTGATAAACTGTACTAACATTGAGTTCGTCTACTTCCACCTCATGGAAGTGAATCTTTAGGTTATAAAGAACTTTTGAACTCACATGATGGTGTAGTTGAACCATCTCTCTATCATATGTAGTTCAACCGGATCCGTCTTGTGACAACATTCTTTCTTTCTCATGTCATCTAGGTAAGGCAATCTACCATAACCCATATTATATCTTGACCTCTCTTGGTCTAGGGGAGACTTACCACAATAACCATAGTGATGAACTCCCATTTCCTCTCGGGGACTCTTTATCCTCTATACCAACTCATTGGGTTACTGGTGTTCGTCCTTCACCTCCTGGCTTGCATGGCGACAAGCCATGTGCAACCTTATCTTAATCATCCAAAGTACTACTTCCACTTACTATCTTCGTAGTACCACTGTGTATGGTGATCTTAAAATCATGATCTCTTGTATGTCATGATTCCTCAAGATTGATTCCTCGAAAACCCTAAACCACTCTAGTCGGGTTTCATCTCCTTCTTTTCCAGAGAAGTGCATTTGAGGTTCTACAACCATCCTTTTATTGCATCAATGCCCAAACTGGCTAACCAAACAACTACTAACTTGTTCAACAGATATCGTTACATCTAAGTGTTAGCCAAACTTATCTTCTTTATCAAACTTAGGGATAACCTAGCAACCTCTTCTAGTCTCTAACTAAACTAGGCAGCTGTATCTCAACAAGAGCATCCATTACTACCTTTCATCTTTAGGTGCTAGGTAACATTGGAGACATACACTTCCATGTATCCCACTTTTCATCTCATCTCAGACTCTAAGTCTATATTCATCAAGAAAACTTTGGGCTCATCCTCTTGGTTATCAAACTCAACCTTGTATAACTTGCAATTTCCACATGGCTCATGATAAAACATGCTCACAAGATGACTACCTTAGTTTTCTTGATGTTTGTAAACCATCCACATATCATTTGTTCCACAAGGGTATGTAATTATCTCTGTCCTTATACCTCATAGCAACGTTCCAACTCACATCATCTTTATCCTTGGTGTATGGCATGTGTACTATCCTATCTCTCATTCCCATAACAAGAGGAAATAAGCATTTGGCTGTAGTCCAAATACAAAGTTCTTCCCATTCAAGAGTAGAGATGGTACATCCCACCTTGCCATTACACCTTCAAATCTAAGTTGAAACATGCAACTTATGTCTCAACATTACAGTCATCTCGATATCTAAGTTACTTCCATGGAAAACTGGTCTCGAATCTACTTGGGTCACCACACAATCCTTGGTCATCTCCTCTAGGTCCGTAGGGTGCCGGCACTTTTAAGGTCAACCCTCTTCCCTTATGCATCCATAGAGTGCCCTCCTCATCTGCCCTTTGGGTCCCATAAGTTTATGAAGGTGATCAATCTCCTAACCCATGGCCCTCAGACAATGATAGTTGTTACCTCCTGACCCTATGGTCATGTGCAACTAGGGAATTAGGCAACTCCTACTTCCATCGGTCTTATCCCTACCTAACCCTAGGATAGACTTAGGATTCTAATATAGTACATGTCCAACTTAGAACCTTACCCAAGTCTCCATCATCTCTCTTTGCATTACTGGGCTGACTTTCATCCTTTCACTGGGGTCATGGCGACCTACCTACCTTGGTCAGGCCCCATACTGGTTACCTCCATTGTAACACAGCCACATGTACTTAGAGATGGTTATCTTTGGGTCTACAGGTTCATTCTCATGCTATGTACTTTTCACTTAGCTTCCCAAGATCCTATGAGACCTTCTTAGGTTACTTCAAAACCAACAAAAACTGGTATACCCCCTACAAAAGGGTCCCTCTCATAGGATGGGAGGAAACTATCTCTTGATAACAACAAAGGTCACAAACATCCTTATGTCTAGGGTCTACATCATGCTTAACCCTAGCAAGCTACTAAGGCACAAGCAGACCACCCACTAAACCATGCTAGGTCATACTTGTTCTCATCCTCAACATTGGATCAAGAACAAGCCTTCCCATGTCACCAACTGATCTGTGAGGGGTCCATCAAACATACCTTAAACTTAAGGGGTTTCCCTTTCCTCTAAACATGAGGAGTACCATGCTCTAATCTATAAAAACTCAAATCTCATCATGGGCATCAGGTACACCACTTCCCCTCTTAGGCCTAGGAACCCTAGGTTTACTTTTTGGATGTCCAACTGCATGCTCACCCTTTTTAACCATGAACCAAGCATGTACAAGGTACGACATGCACTTCCCATGATCCTTCTGCCTGAACAAAACTTCAGAGTGGAGTCCTCCTCAAGGACAACCAACAAGGTAAAAGGCCTCACAACCTGTTACTAAACCTCTTTAGGACTAAGGAACTATTCTTCCTAGGGTTTGGTTCCTCTAAAGGCAACCAAGATATCATCAGTTTCCAGGGATCATGCATGAGGCAACCACAACCATCCACTTAGGTCACATCATCTTCAACTCCCCACAGTTCCTCATATCTCTGAGTCTAAGCTTCCAACCTTCTTGCTTAGGTCATGCTCTCTCTCTCTATAGCTAACTCCACAACCAGCCTTACAACTAGAGGTCCTCTCTCCATGTAGGTGGATCAAGCTCACAAGCATACCCCTACATGGGTGAAGCCTCTGTTCAACTTATGTTTGCTCAAGATTATCCATAGCCCTCATGCTTAACTCATAAGCCATCCAACATACCCTCCTGGCCAGGGTTTCAACCAACTTCCGCACTTCTAACGTACTCTAGGTGCATGCTATGCCCTACTCGCATAAGCCCATAGGGTTTCTATGGGTTCTTCACTAACCTCATCATTGAAGGAGCTATCCTTCACTCTTACATGCACGACCCTTCCTAGGGTTGGGTCGCCAAAGGCACTAGGTCATCCCACCTCGCATGGCTCATAACATCATGGGCATCTAAAAGCATGTCCACACATCCGGTATGACACCTAACTCATCGTGTCATCTCTCTCTATAACCACCACTTAGGGTTAGGGTTAGCACCATCCTCAGAGGATGTGCCAGGTCCCTACTTATAATGGAGGTCTCTACCTCCAAGACTAACTCTCTCTACACATCCTCCTGACAAGGAGGTCTAGCCTTAGGTCTCTCCTGAGGGAATGACAACATATGTCATACGACCTAAGCATGTATCTATTATTTAGTTTACGCTTAAAATATTAAGCTTATGTCCATGACATATGATTTACATGCTTTTCATTAATTTGGTGGAGGATTCCTTAAACCATATCAACCTTACCCATATCTCAAGAGGGTGAGGAAAAGAGAGAAAACCCTAATCCTTAAGGTCTTTAACAACATTTGAGTTTAGAAGGGATGAACAAGATGAGAGAGTCCTAAAGGTATCTTATTTCGAGTCTAATCCTGAGACATTGGCCAGGTAGTCACACAAATACGGGAGTCCTCGTATTCTGACTAGCGGTGTGGAGGAAAAATATTGCCAGCCCCCGGACGTGATCCTTTTCTAGACACCTCTATCTTTCGAAAAATCCTCTAATAACTCCCTCAGTTCTATGGAATTTGTAAAATTTAATAATTATTAAAGATTAAATGAGGAACCTATGCTCTGATACCAAATGTAACGACCCCGCCTCCCGGTAACCCCCAATTAAGGGAGACCCGAAGGTCAGAGCCGTTATTCAAATTAACATGATCAAAGGTTCGACAAATAATCGATAATAATTATCAAATTCTACCAAACAAAACTGAAAGGCTGTAATAAAATAAAACTTTGCATACCTTTTTCAAAAACTTGGATATCTACTTCTACCCACATCTAGAGTCTATTCTAACTAATCCTCCTTTGTACTTTAATTCTTATTTAATTCTACATATGCCACTTTATTGATTGTCCTTTTCAATCTTGTACCTAAAACACCGACAAACAAAACGTCGGTCAGCATATCAGAATATGTCGGTATGTGGCGATAACCAAAATTTCACAAATATGGCTAACAATCTAATTATCACAATCAAGGTAATTAACAAGCCAATTTACATTTTCAATGTGTCATTCTCCACCGCATTTTCCATAACCCTGGAATACCCCTCTAGGGTTTTCTCTTTTTCCATTGACATAAGGCCACCTTCTCAATCCTGAGCTTGGTGCCTGGGGTCACCTCTCATGGTGCACATTAGTCATGCAACATAGACCACCTTCTCATTCCTGAGCTTGGTGTCTGGGGTCACCACTCATGGTGCCCATTGGTCTTCCCTCTTGGGCTTGACCTTTTTGCATCATCCATCAGGGTGGCATGTAGGTGTGAGAATACACACATATTTTACAATTGTGATAATCATAGTGACTTTATAATTTGCAAGTATGAACATCCAAACTGATAAGTTGCATTCAATGCAATGAATCATCCCAAAAACTCTTCGGGAAACTAATATGATTAACCATAATTAACCACATACTTGTCAAGCTGACTTGAGTGTAGAAATAATTCAACCAAGCAAGAAACCAATCAAGCACACAAGTTGATCCTGAAATATGCATCCAATTTCCTATCATTGATCATGCCATTAAGATCTATTAAACCTTGCTTTCTTCCTAGGGTTTCTAGTCCACTTTTAGGGTTTCCATTGCAATTAGGGTTTCTCTTCATTTTTACTCTTTTAAACCCTAATTTTATACAATAACTCACAAACCCTAATTATCTCATCTATTCTTCACAAAAGATATTAAGGTTACCTTTTAACAACATATAACCTTAATTTTGGATTAAAGGCATACTTAACCATCAATTAAGTCCATTATGCTCTTTTACATTAAAACTACCATTTTTATCCTTTTAATTCATGACAAGATTATTAGGCCTAATTATCATCTTTGGTTCCTTTCGGATTAACAACTCATAGTTCATTATGATCTAATTCACATATGAACTCTATTTATCATTAATTCCATCTTTATCCATTAGAAAAACCATAATTTTTATATTAAGGGTATTTATCCACAATTAGGAACCTTTATACTTGAAATAGCTTATAACCATCATATCTTAGCTTTATTCATGAATTTGAATAATTAAAGCCATTAAGATTCACAATTACTAACATTAGGGTTTCAAGGCCCATTAAAGCTTCTTTATGCACATGGAATTCTAAATTAAACCAACTACGTGCAAAGTTCATCATTTTTGTTCTTAATGTACCTTTTTATAATTAACATACTAATATCAACATTAATCATCCATTAAACCCTACTAAATACATTAATCATCTCAAAATAGGGTTTCTTAATCATTAAAGAATTAAAGTTGATAACTTCTACTACTTTTCGAATTGCAAGAGGATTTAGCTTCTAAAACTATTTTTAATGAATTCCTCTCATTTTTCTGAGAAACTTTCATATTTTACATGTATTGATTCGAGCTACCAATAAAGAGAAACGATTTTTTCAAAATTAACTTGCTTAGACCAATCAGAGGCTGACACATCGGGCAACTCATGCAACATAGCCCTGTGTAACCCAGCTGGTTTAGGAACATAACAAAATGAAAAAACTACCCCTGCATGATGACTTGGCTCTTCAAGTCTTGGAAGGGCATTTTAGTCCAATCGTCTTGATCTTCTTCTACCTCACAAATTCCACCTGATGCTGCTGCAGCAAGGATCTTTTGCGGCCCTGCCGCCCCTTCCCATCCCTCGACGACAACCAGGGTGGTTCCCCCATCTCCTCCATGCCCCTATGCAGGTGAGGATGCCTCTAGTACATGGCTAGGATGGTCGGGATCAAGCCCAACAGGTCTGCAGCCATGGTCGACTTGCAGCCAACGTGCGGGCGTTGCGCAGGTGTAAGGAGCCAAAAACCTCATGGATACGAAAATCCACCAAGGATAACTCAATTATACCTCTTTCCACTCATTTTCCACATTTTATCATTGTTTTCAATTTCTTTCTTAATAAAGAAATATTTAATTGATTTTTTCTTTTCTTGTTGCATTATGTTTGCAACATTGGATTCCTTGGAACCCAAGGAATCCAAGAGGCACGAAATTCACTTTTGGATCATATACTTTTGCCTTCTAGAGGTTTCTACATCTTTCTTTTCTCCATTTCTTATTAATAATGGAGTTTTTTTTGTCTTATCCTTGTTATTGGGCTCAATAGCCAATAAAGCCCACAAAACAACCAACAAGGCTATTGCAAATGAGTTCCATTTATTCAAAAAAAATTATATCATTATTTTTTCAAATATATTTAATAGGAGAAATTATATTTCTCACCAAAAGTACCCAAAATTTGGGGTTGTAACATCTTCCTAATTTCTTAGCGTTGATATGTGAATACCACATTGATGGTTTTCTAACCTAATCTTGTTAATGATTTGGGTCATATGACCCCACTTGATGACAACTCCATATTTTAATGCTTTGCATGAAAATAAGCATACCTCATTCTTTCATTCCCTATTTTCATGTGTGATAAACCAGTCATAAATGGAAGTAGTGACACCATATATGCATTGCATTTTATTTGTGTGCCACTTATAATATTTATAGGCACTGGATTTTATTCCCCTTCCATGTTTAATGTTGCACTAGGTTTTATTTCCCTACCCGGCACTTGGTTTTATTCCACTACCACCTATTATATTAGGCACTAAGTTTTATTCCCCTCTTATGAAGTGGGTTTTATTCCCCTACGTAATATGTATTTGTTTGGCACTAAGGTTTTAGTTCACTTGACCCTTGGTATATAATTCATATGGGTCCCTACCCTACTTTTTAGTATATGCTAGTCAGTATTATTATCACTATACATTGATTTATTTTTGTGAATATGTTGATTTGAATGTGTATGGCTAGAAATTTTTTATTTATCATACTCTCTTTAATTATTTCCTCATCTATTGGGCATGTTAAATATTTTAAGAACTTTTCTCCTTTGTATATCTCATTATTGACATATCTTTAGTTATATCTTTTGTTGCCTCAATAATTTCCCAATTAGTTTACTCCGCACATATACAACTTTTTTGAAGTCTTTTCTCTTGTTTATTTCCTCTTTTGGGTGTTTCTTTCAACCCACCTGGAGGTTGCACAACCTGAGGTCCAGGTAGTAGGAGAAGTTGCTCAAGTCTAGCATTAGGATGTCGTCTGAGATGGGCAGGTTCTCACCACTAATCAATCCTAATAGTTTAGATTTCATACCTCGATAGTTTCCCTTCGTGGCCTCAATGTTGAACTTGGACAAGAATTTATAATACTTATATTTACTTTCCACTACAACAAAACTAAGTTTCTTTTACCAATCTATTTGAGAAAATAGTATGCACCCCTTTACTTGACAGTTTTTATTTTATAGTTGTGAATGAATGGAATTTTATGAAATTATTTTCTTTAATTAAGTAAGGAATGGACCCCCTCTTATGTCCCACTCCTTACATTCTTCCTTGTTAAACGAGCAAGAGGTGCTTCTAATGCATGCAAATTTCTTATAAACCTCCTAAAATATCCAACTAAGCCTAGAAAACTTCAGATCATAATAGAAGTAGTGGGTTTCTCCCACTAAAGAACAAATTCCAAATTCTATGGGTCTACACTGACTCCTCCTAATATAACATGTCCACGAAAGGAAACTTCAGACAATCAAAACTCACATTTGTTGAAATTTCCATATAACTGATGTTGTCTCAGCAATTGCAAAGATATCCTTGGATGTTGGTCATGTTGTTCTACATCTCTGAAATATATAAGAATGTCATCTATAAATACTTATGAACTGATACAGATAGGCCCTAAACATTCTATTCATCATATCAACAACAGTTATAGGGGCATTTGTCAATCAAAAAGATGTAAGTACAAATATATAATGTCCTTATCTTATCCTTAATGCTGACTTAGGTACATATGATGCCTTTATCCTCAACTTATGATAACCTGATCTAAGGTCTATCTTTGAGAAGATTGTTTCTCTACGTAACAGATCATACAGGTAATCAATCCTAGAAAAAGAATATTTGTATCATTTTTAATTGCCTATTGTCTATACATACCCTCATAGAACCATCCTTCTTTTCATGAAAAGCACTAGACCGCCCCAAGGTGAGGTACTAGGTTCAATGAAACCCTTATCTTGTAACTCTTTTAACTAATTTGTTATTCATGTAATTCTACATGTGCCATTCTATAGACTGGTAATTCTATAGGGTGACTACCATGTAGAATATGTATCTCAAAGTCAACATCTATGTCTGGAGGTAAACCTGGAAACTCATTAGCAAAAATATCTAAAAATTCACACACTATGGGAACATCCTCTTTACTAACTATTCTTTTATCTGCCTTCACATCTACTACATGTTCTAAAAAAGCCTCACACCCTTTTCTCAAGACATCTTATCAGCTACGACAGTTGATACTATACACATAGGTAAGACTTTCCTATCTTGGGTGAAGATAAAGGAAAAACCACCTTTCTGAAAAATAGACTCTTTGTTAATATGTCTTAAGACAATCCACACTGATAATTATTTGAAAATAAATAATATCTATGGCTGTGAGAATGACTTCTATGTTATACCCACCAAAACTAAAAAGACACATGGGACATATTTCTATCAAAATTGTTGGTTCTCTTAACAGTACTCTTAACTACAATTGATAAGATAAATATCAAGTTAAAAGATTCAATCTACTTACTAATGATATCTATGTATGCCCATAGAGTCAATCATATGATGATTGCATCGGTGCACCATATACTTGATTTGATAATAATAAAGGTAATTTTGTCTTCTATGTTTGTCTCAGTCATTAGATTATGACACAAACATGATAGTTGTTTAAGGAATGATGTTATTTGATGACATATAGCTTCAAGTTAAGGACCTAAACAATGAGATTATATGTCTGATAAGAAGACAAACATTCTTGTTATGTCCCTAGTCAGATATTATTTTGGGAGCAAAATAGACGACAATAATATAGAAGACTAAAATGTGTGTTGATTGATGATAGAGTTTCATTAGTCATGCTATTGGATATCAAATCAAACACAATAGTACTTGTTAGAGAATAGCGTACCTAAAAGACCCACCTTAAGAGTGATACATGGAACCATTGAATGATAGTCACAATCATCTCTCAAAGTGATAGTGGATATTATTGTTCTTAGACTTGTAGCCACTACACTCATCCATGTTGTTCAACATATTTTGACACCATCGATGGTGACCTTGAATAAGGTTTACTATAAAGGTGGTGCTTGAGTACGTTATGACACATGATAATTGATTGTGAGTGATGAAGGTCGAATTTGTCCCTCCTACTGAAGTTGATATCTTGGCCACTTGATAAGTGAGACTGAGAAATGCATGGCCATGCTCTTGTGAACCAATATGTGATATGTGAGTTCACATGTATGTTAATTGTCTTATCTAGTTCAAGAAGCATAGATTGAGTATCACGAGGATGATGATTCCATGCCTCACATTAAATATAGATCTTAGAGATAAATAAACTATATGATCATGGTAACACTAATTGCAAATATAGGTTGAATTTTTTGCCAACTTTCCAATTACTTGGATAGAAATGAAGTGTTGCTAGATACCTCTTGTTGCTTGTGATGTCATAATTTAGTTATGGACATTAGTTTCCAATGTAATTTGGCACCTACAGGGTCACACAAATAGGATGCACCTAGAATAGGAGTACTCATTTATGAGATTCAACTTGGTTACTAAAGTGTTTAGGTAATCAAGTTAAACAACACTGGCTATCAGTTGCCCGACTATAGTGTCCACTAGACAGAATGTATAGTTTAGTTGACAGTCGGATGTCTAATAGGACTAGGTCAAGCAATTGATATTGACATAAGGATGTGAATTAATCATCACATTAAAAGCCAATATGCTTGTGAATAGGAAAGCAATCCAATCAACCGACTAGATGGTCTAATCGACTAATTTCATGGTCCATTCAACCGACTAGATGGTCTAGTCAACCGAATGGTGATTTGTAGTTGTAGTCAAATCATGATACCTGACCAATCATTTCTGTGGGGTTTTGGAAACCTTAGCCCATGCACTCCTATATAAAATAGGGTGGACAAGGCTCTCAAAAACTCTTGTATGAAAAGACTCCTCAACTCACAGTTGTGGTAACGTAAGAGCTAGAGGAATCTTACCGATGAAAGGGAGAGATGGCCAAGGGGAGAAACATCAATGCTAACACATTAATAAAATGAAGGGACAACTCCTTTATGTCATCTCTAGAAGCACAATATGTAGAGTCATGAAGGCTTGTACTATCATTCTAGAAGGACGTTGTCAACCGTTATTCGTGGGTTCTACACCAGGAGGCCATCATCAACTACCGTCTCAATGCTGCTTGAGAAGGAAACACACCCCATGCAAGGATAGTCATTGGACTTTCTCTAGGACTAGTTCTACCTTGCATCCCTCCTTCCTAGATACATTGTTGCTGACACAATTTTCTAGTTAGGAATATGAATAGAAAATTTTCATTTACACTACCATCTTTTCTAACATATTTCCCAACAATGGTATCAGAGCCACGACAATTATAGTGTATTGAGATTTAAATCAATACTATAGGAATTAGTTTTATCACTTATTTTATTACATACAATGGGAATATTAAAATTATTAATGTTTGTATCAGGCTAAATACCACATACGTTGGGGAATGTCCTAGAGTCCGCCATTTCTCTTCGCATAGAAGGTGACATGGTTGTTCACTATTCCTTTCCTACACCCCATATGTGTCCACCGGGAGGATCACCCTCCCAATTTGAAGTTTTGTCCTCTCTCTCTCTCTCTCTCTCTCTCTCTCTCTCTCTCTCTATATATATATATATATATATATATATATATATATATATATATATATATATATATATATATATGGCTAAAAGAATTGTGTACCTGAGTACATGTATCTTATATGTACCCATCCTTAATTATGATGGTTGCACAATTCTATCAAATAATTTAACCTTACGGATGAGATGTATACGTCTTAGATAAGATGTATATTGAAAATCATCTAAATATGACATTCTTAGATCATCTAATGAAAGAAGATGTATATTTTCTAATCAGCGATAACTTGCCGAAACTGTAGAAACTGTTGAATGATACATTGTTATATCTCATGATTTATATGTGATATGGTTGTGATTTTTTAAACACACCTAATATAAATAATGTTGATTCAATCCATATGGTTGGATTTAGTTAAGGTATTCTACATGTGTCATTTTAATGGGTGGTACACATAACTTACATGTACCGGCTAGTACACACTTTCTAACCTCATATAGGCTAAAAGAATTGTGTACCTGAGTACATGTATCTTATATGTACCCATCCTTAATTATGATGGTTGCACAATTCTATCAAATATTTTAACCTTACGGATGAGATGTATACATCTTAGATAAGATGTATATCAAAAATCATCTAAGTATGACATTCTTAGATCCTCTAATGAAAGAAGATGTATCTTTTCTAATCAACGGTAACTTGCCGAAACTGTAGAAACTGTTGAATGATATATTGTTATATCTCATGATTTATATGTGATATGGTTGTGATTTTTTAAACACACCTAATATAAATAATGTTGATTCAATCCATATGGTTGGATTTAGTTAAGGTATTCTACATGTGTCATTTTAACGGGTGGTACACATAACTTACATGTACTGGCTAGTACACACTTTCTAACCGGTTAGAAAGTGTGTACTAGTCGGTACATGTAAGTTATGTGTACCACCCGTTAAAATGACACATGTAGAATACCTTAACTAAATCCAACCATATGGATTGAATCAACATTATTTATATTAGGTGTGTTTAAAAAATCACAACCATATCACATATAAATCATGAGATATAACAATATATCATTCAACGGTTTCTACAGTTTCGGCAAGTTACCGTTGATTAGAAAATATACATCTTCTTTCATTAGATGATCTAAGAATGTCATATTTAGATGATTTTCGATATACATCTTATCTAAGACGTATACATCTCATCCGTACGGTTAAATTATTTGATAGAATTGTGCAACCATCATAATTAAGGATGGGTACATATAAGATACATGTACTCAGGTACACAATTCTTTTAGC
This sequence comes from Alisma plantago-aquatica, assembly GCA_963693085.1. NCBI lineage: Eukaryota > Viridiplantae > Streptophyta > Magnoliopsida > Alismatales > Alismataceae > Alisma > Alisma plantago-aquatica. The sequence continues at coordinate 97,496,776 of OY856412.1, read as the reverse complement.
CTATATGAGGTTAGAAAGTGTGTACTAGCTGGTACATGTAAGTTATGTGTACCACCCGTTAAAATGACACATGTAGAATACCTTAACTAAATCCAACCATATGGATTGAATCAACATTATTTATATTAGGTGTGTTTAAAAAATCAAAACCATATCACATATAAATCATGAGATATAACAATATATCATTCAACAGTTTCTACAATTTTGGCAAGTTACCGTTGATTAGAAAATATACATCTTTTTTCATTAGATGATCTAAGAATGTCATATTTAGATGATTTTCGATATACATCTTATCTAAGACGTATACATCTCATCTGCAAGGTTAAATTATTTGATAGAATTGTGCAACCATCATAATTAAGGATGGGTACATATAAGATACATGTACTCAAGTACACAATTCTTTTAGCCTATATATATATATATATATATATATATATATATATATATATATATATATATATACATACATACATACATACATACATACATACATATATATAGGCATACACACACAAACACACACACACATATATATATATATATATATATATATATCTGTGTGTGTGTTTGTGTGTGTGTGCGTGTGTGTGTGTGTGTGTGTAAACCCATGCATCTTGTGTAGGTAACTAAGGTTAGATACATGTGCATTTGTTTTGTAATATTAAGACACATATTTGTCATGAGACATTTGATGTCGAATGATATGACCAAAAATGTAACAGAAAGACTCATTTTGTAATACTACATAAACTATTGTCAAAGATATCATTTTTACTATATTTAGCGGGACAATAAAATTTTCACGTTGTATTTACAAAATGAGTTTTGTATAACATTTTTGGTTATCTCGTTATAGTTAGGTGCCTTCCTATTACAAAATAGATCCACAGATAACAATAGTTAGTTACCCACATGGGTAGTGAATATATACCCTATATATGTGTATATATGTATGTATACATATGTATAAATATGTATGTATATATATTATATATATACATATATATGCAATTCATATGTGTCTCTCTAAAAAATGTTTTGATGATGGATGTATGTGTAGTTATTGCCAATACCCCAAGGATATGTGTGCATGGTTCAATGGTTTGTTTTTATCTTGTAAATTAAATTTGCATACCGAGCCTTCCTCTTTATATCCATATGTAATTTAATTCTTTCCTCCTTATTTTCTGCTAGAATGTAAATCGAGGTATTGACATACAAAAACATAATATATATAGATATGATTAGAATCATTTTCCTTTTTGGTGAAAGAAGGCATTCTGACCGGGTGAGTCGACTGATAGGGATTTGCGTCGATCAACTAAAGGACCGAGGAGGCTAGCCGACTAGAGATGCCAATATATTGACTGGAGTCCTGACTAATTGGTTGGAGGAGTCCAATCAACCGCCTGATCCAGGATCTAGTCGACCAAATGATGGAGACCAATTGACCGATAGGCATCCAATCAATTGACGGAGAGTCCAATCAACCAAATGGCTTGTTCTGAACAAAAAAATTTCTAATAAAGGTTTCTAATGTGATGTATGACCTTAGGTAGATAGTAGTTCATTGTGGTTCTAAGGTATTGCATTAGTTTGGTCATAACCATCACTCATATGTTTGTGATTGTAGGTTTTGTTTTGTTGATATAGTATGTATATGATACATATTATAAGTATGTGGTGATTGGATATGTATATATATTTATAAATAAAAAATTTCAATTAATATTAAGTCCTAGATGCTTTTTAAAATAAGAACACATGAAAAGCTTGATCGACCAAGTGTAGGTTATTCCAAAATGTGTTGTTTCATCTATCTCATGGAAGTGTGATGGTAGTTATGTTGGTTTTCCAAAGCAGTGTGCATTTATATCATGTTGGCTTTTGGGTAAGGCTTAACTAGGTGACCTTAATAGGATTACGTGCCTACAAGTATGCAGATGGAATATGAAAAGGAGTTGTTCATGCCATCTATCCAAGAATTGCAATGGATGCAATTGGCAAATGGTGTGTACCTTAGTAATTGTTTACATATTCCGAAGTTGGTTGGGTAATAATTCAATGTATTTTGGATCTTGGATCACTAGAGGATTGTAGGTTGCAATCTTCTAAATTTATTGTGATGGAGATTAACTTGAACAAAATAGTGGGGTTGATAATTAATTAATATCCTAATTAATATCATCAATATTTTCAAATTGAAACAAAAGGTGTTTTGACTAAATGCAAAATTTATATTATAGAATCAAATTGTAACATACCCAAATTTAGGTACATAACACCTTTTACCCCTTTATTTCTCCTCTTATTAATTTGGATGTATTAGGAGTTAATAATCTAACTATATGAGTTTTAGCCAATAACAAAATTATTTGAGGCTTTAATAAAAGAAATAGGAATAATATGCTAATTTTGCCCTAATTGTGAAAATATACCAAGTGAGATATTTAGGTTAAAAAAATCTTCTAGACTTTTCTAATGGATAGGTAAGGGCAATAGGGAGTCACACACAAAATTTGGGTAAAAATGATAAAGGAATAAACAAATATTATGTAAGATATACTTAGGCATCAAGTTAAGTTCTGATGGGTTTAGGATTTTCAAACGATAAAAATAAGGGCAAAATTGGATTCCTCACTCCTTAATTAGCTATCCTACCAAATTTGGAAAATTTGGACCTTAAATGCTCCCTCAATTGAAAAAGGAAAGGTTTAAATAATTAATGCATCAAAAGAATAAGGTTTTGCTAATCAAAAATACTTTTTTGTTCATTTATTTGTGGGTGCATGTGATCAGGGTCATAGGATCATGATTGTGTGAAATGTGGCTTGTATCCTACCTCAGGTAAGGGGTGGAGTCAGCTGCATGGATAGCATAGTCTGGGAGGGATTGGTTTTTTGGAATTTTTTGTGTTGATTCTCGATAAAAGTTCTAGATTCTTTTGCAATACATTCCTTGAGATAATTCACACATGGTGGATATTAATTTATGACCTAGATTGCCTAATATGGAATTTCCCTAATTCTCCTCACAAGGTCATTTGGAGCTCCGACATCAAAGACCCTAACATAGAGCCCTATATATGTAGATATATGTATACATATGTATATATATATAACCCTACCATTTCCTTCATCTCGCCTATTACAACTGGAAACCAGAGTCAATTTGGCCCTTGGCTTCATGCTTTGCCAACGTCGAGTCTTTTTTCTAGATTTTTTCTTGGCACATGACACATAGCCACCGGAAGCAAATTGCACCATTGGTATGGTTCATCAACCCCTCACCTTCAATTTTGTCAAGACAAATCTATAGATCGGATGCTCATTGAGTTTTCTACATTTTCTATACCCTCCTTGTTGTTTCACACAGTCCACCATGGGAATAGATGTGAGGATGACCTCCCTTCGAAGTTTTACATTTTCACCCTCTTTTGTTGTTTTTACTGCTATTTCCTCACTTGGGCATTGTCAACTTTTCTATAAAAAAATTATTTAAAAGTTACTTTGATGTGTGAATCAAGGCATTATTAATATTCTCTATCAAGGGCAAATTTTTGGGAAAATAATGTGAGGATATTATGGTCCTTCACACAACATGTTAAATATTAATCAGTAAATGTCACAAAACTTGTAAAAATCACATCTTTTTACTGAAACTCCATACAAAGTTATCTTTTAGAATCGTGAGATTTTTTTCTATCTTTTGGTATGAGTTTTGTTGCCTAATTCTAAAGTTCTAGAGACTAGATTTGTAGGGTTTTGATCTCTCTTAAACTCTTATTATAATTAAGGGAAACAATAGAATTAATAAATAGGAGATTTTGAGTCTAGATTATAATCAGTAACAATGTACTTAACGTTAGGATGATAACAAGAGTCAACCTAGGGTATTAGTGAAGGATTGATTTCTAGTGTTTCATCTTATATAACATAAATTGAACCCTAATTGATGTACAAATTAATATATGTTGGTTTAAGGTGACTCTAGACTTGGAAGTGTAGGATTGTAACTCTAATTTAATACACCAATCCAAGTATGTGCGTCTTTCTTGATTATCTAGGAAAATTATAATGAACAGTCAATTTTCCCATATGAAGTAGTGTTTGGTTAAATCTCGACATCATTGATTATATTTCCATAATTTCTTGTTATCTCCTAATTTATTGTTGATTCTATGAGATGTTATCATTTAAGGTTCTATGGCCTATTTTTATAAAATATAGGGATAATCTCATCCTCTTCTCTTTCATAATTATGATGATTAAAATTGCATCCTGCCTTTATGTTTTTATTGTGTGTGCAAATAGACTAAGTTTATTTTTAGTACCATGTACATGTGTACTACCTTGGTTGCCTTTATATTGGGTGTGGCTTTCCATCATTTATATTTTATGGTTTTTGTGCCTTTATATTGGGTATGACTTTCCATCATGATTTCTCCTTTCCACTCGTATTATATACATATTGGGCACACCTTTATGCCTAGGGTGCCCCTTTCCACCCTAGTTAGGCTTGGGATTTTATGAGTGTCAATCCTACATTAATAAACGTAGTCTAATTGTTGACATGCAAAAACTATGATTTGTTAATGTTGTTTATGGCAAGATTTCTTTCTTTTAATCATCTCTTTTATTTATAATGCCTCATCTTTTGATTTTTTATATGTCTTGAAATTTATTCTCTTAAACATCCCTATATTGAAATGTGCATATTTCCTCTTATTTTGCCCTAGGTATTGCCTTATTGTTATTTACTACACATACTTAGTTGTCATTGCCGTTGCTTTCTCTTGTTTTCCTCCTCCTCCTGGGTGCTTCTTCAACCCACCTAGAGGTAGTATAGCTTGAGGCTCAGGAAGAGGGAGACTTTGCTTAGGACCAGTATCAAGGATGAGTACTGAGATGGGTAGGTTTCTCACCGCAATTTGATCCTAATAATTTAGATTCATGTTTTGATAGATGCCTTACATGGCTTGTATGTTAAGTTTGGACAATGAAACTGTGTGGTTATTAGATTTATTTTCCATTGTGAAAAAACTATGTTTCTATATCCATCTGTTTGAGAAAATATTTTGCACCTCTTTTATTTCAAAGTCATTATTCATAGTCAAGGGGTTTTATGCAAATTTACTTTCTTGAATTAAGAAAGGAGTGGTCCCGTTTAAGGCCCCAATCCTTACACAAATGGCAATAGCCAACTCTTTTTTGTTGTGATCGGTCCTAGAGAAGGACAAAATGGGAGAAACTTCCATGACTCGTTCAAGAACTTGAGAATCATTCTCACTCATGAGCACAAGATCTTCTGGAAACAATAGAACTAGAGGAACCTCCTCCCAACACAACTATGGTTGAAAGGGATGATTACACGATGCATTGTGACGATGTCATAGACATCAAATGCCTGATTCTATGCTCAATGAACTATTATTTGTAGAGACAACATGAGAACATGGATGTTATCGAGATGGTGGCACATCTCAAAAATATGTACCAAGATTAGAAGAGGCAAGAGAGGTATGATTTCTCAAAGGTGTTGTTTAAGTTCAATAGCCACGAGTTTGCCACATACGTGATTCGGAAATCATTGCCTAAATCATACAACCAAATTTTCATATATTATAACTTGAACAATTTCTCTAAGCCACTGTCTGAGTTGCTCAGTATGTTGAGCAAAACCAACACTAATGAAGAAGGAAAATCCTAGATTTTTGATGATGATTATAAGAGGAAAAGGGAAGTTCAAGTGCAAGGCCAATAAGTGTTCTAAGGACATGTAGAAACCCAAGTCTTCAACACTTAAACCAAAGGGAGGATTGATTAAGGAAGGGAACTCCACCACTTTCATCAACCTAGACAGTGGAAAAGGAATTTCCCTCTTTACATAGACAAACTCAAGAAGAAGAAGCAAGGTATGGAAACATCCACTTTGAGTATATATGATAATGAGATGGATATTGTTACTTCATCATCTTAGGTATTAGACATCGATGGGGATCTGACATATGATATTTTGTACATGATCAAATAAGAAGTAAGCAACATGAGGTTGAACTGTGTGGAGCAAGAGTTGTTGCCACTATAGTTGGAACCTATCATGTATCTCATCCCAATTGTCTTGCAATAAAATTAGTGAATTTATATTATGTACCTATCATTAAACATCATCTGTGTGGATAAGAGTAGATTTGAATTTCATATAATGAAAGCTTGATTTTTTTAAGGTTAAGATCTTTTTATGGTAATGCCCCAATGTCTCATAGTCTATATCTGATAGTTTTAAAGTAACTATATATGATGTAAATATTGAAAAACATGATGAATCAAACAAATCATCCATTTGGAATTATCGTCTAAGACACATAAATGAGAAACACATTTTTAGATTCCATAAATATGGTTATCTAGACTCTTTTTGTTTTGAACCAATAGTGACATGCCATTCTAGTTTATTGGGCAGGAAGGAAAAAACACTTTTCACTAGATATAGTGGGAGAGCAAGTGATCAATTGGGACTCATACAATAGGATGTATGTCAACCTTTTAGAAAAAAATGCTAAAAGTGGTTAAAAATATTAAAACACTTTGATATTATCAATGTGAACAATACATAGAGTTTTAGGACCTTCTTTTAGAAAGTGATGTTGTATCACAATGGAATCCACCTGAGACACAATGATGTATGTTAAATAATGAATCATACCTTGTTGGACATGGTGCAATCATCAATATGTCTATTTGATCTTATTCATTTCTTCTATGGATATTGTTTATAAACTATCACGTTTACACTAGACCGTGTACCGTCTAAATCAGTTTGAAACACACCATAAGAGATACAACAAGGGAAGTGTCCCAATATGTCTTTTATGTAGATTTAGGAATGTGAAGCTTATGTGAGAAAAAAATTTCTTGGAAAGGTTGATCCCAAATTTGATAAATGTTATTTTTGTTGGATATTACTTTTATATACTCAATCCAACAAAATGTTTGTTGCTAGGATTTCAATATTCAATAAAAAGGAATTGGATTCCAAAGGAAATAACGGGAGAAAAGTAGAACTTGAAGAGGTTAGAGGATAATAGGAAAACAATGAACCTATGGAGGTACAAAAGTAACAAGGAGAATCACAAACTATTGTGGAATCTCAAGTTCCACGTGCAACATATAAACCTCTTAGATCTAGTAGGACATGCCTCGAGCCTGTAAGATTTGGATATCTTGTGACTCAAGAAGGAGATAAGTTGGTCATAGATGATGAGCCAAAAACCTATCTAGAAGCCATTGTGAGACCAGAATCTGAGAAATGGATTGAGACTATGAGATCTATGATGGATTCCTTAACCAACAATGTATCAACCTTGGTGGATCCACCTGAAGGGGTAAAAGTCATATGGTACAAGTCAGTCTTCTATAAGAGGACAAACATGAATGTTAATGTACAAGCCTATAAAGGTAGATTGGTTGCAAAGGGTTTCAAACAAGTTCAAGGTGTTGAACATGACTAAAATTTTTCACCAATTTCCATAGTAAATCCATCAGGATCATGTTTTCCATTGTAGTTAACTACAAAGATCGATCTATCGATTGAATCAAGCATCTTTGAGTTGGACTTCTTAGGTTTGATGAAGTAGTCAAAGATTTTAACTTCATTCAAAATGAATAGGAAACATGTTTTTACAAGAAGGTTAGTGGGAGCATAATTTTATTCCACATATTGATGGGGAGTGTCATCCTTACTCTACAAATGATAAAGACATGGCTTGGAAGTGCCTTCTCTATGAAGGATTTAGGCTAAGAATCATATATGTTAGGAATTAAGATATATAGAGATAGATCTAGAAATCTTGTTGACCTAAGTAAGAGTACATACATTGGAAGGATGTTGAAGGAGTTCAACATGCATGACTCAAAGAGAGGAAATGTGTCCATGTCCCATTGAATTAGTCTATCTAGAGCCTAGTGTCCCAATTCTTCTAATGAATGGGAATGCATGATTGATATGTCATGCGAGGTCACAATTGGATCTATCATGTATGCAATGTTATGCACTTGTTTTGTTGTCTCATATGTTTCAGACATAATTTGAAGATGTCCATAAGATCTAGGTAAAGGTAACCAGATTACCCTATAGAACATGCTTGAGTATTCTATAAGTACTAAGGATTAGTTCCTAATTTACAGTGATGAGGAAGATTTAGGTGTAAAGGGTTACATCGATGCTATCATCCAGACTAATAAAGATGACTAATGATTATAATCGGACATTGTTGTTTTGCCTAAAATAGAACTATAAGTTGGAACAATTATGAGCAAGAAACAATTGTTGATTCTGCAATAGAAGTTGAGTGCCTTGCTGGTTTTTAACACAACAGAGGATACAATATGGATCAAGAAGCTCATTTTATACGAGAGACATACAATGAAAAGATGTGAGGATTTGTAGAGTACCGACTGAAACTACTATTTCTAACCCGCTGAAAAAAGAACTTGAACAGTAGAAACATGATGGTCATGTAAGATCACTTGGAATTGGATAAGTGGGCTATTAATTCTAAGTGCAAGTGGGAGTCTATTGGTATGTATGCCCATATATCTAATCATATGATGATTGTATTGGGGCATCATATACTTGATTGGATAATTATCCAAAGGATAATTTTTTCAGTTATGCTTTTCTCAAACATGAGAAGATGACACAAATATTATAGATGTCTAAAGAATGATTTTACCCAATGACATATCTCTTCAGGTTAAGGATATGGGCAATGAGATCATATGTATGATAAGTGTGACGACCTATCATGTTATCTGAGATAACTCAAAACATGAACATACAACCTACAACTAATTAACCACATAGCCAGAAAAATAGATAAATTAAAACTGATTTCAAATAACCATCATGTTCAGAAATATATTACATCAAGGCCTGACAATTTGTACATCATCACCTACCATAACAAGTATTCACATATCTAATTAGTGGTTACAACCACAACCTATATACAAGAGAAATGGTTCTTCTAGTACAAACCATATACAAATATGTGCATACTACCAAAACCATGTGTCGATATACAAATCATCTGCAAAACATCTTTTCCTAGACCTGAGAGTACAAGGATGACACTAGGACTTGACAAACTATTATACAACCTTTCATTCCTATTTCTCTCTAAGATGATCCTCCTGAGAACCACAATCATGACCATGGTGTTGATGACCACCTAAAAGATGTGGGTGACCCACGAGGTGAGACCCATGTCCTAGTGAGAGATATAACTCTCAACCAACTATTATTGATTCCAACAAGTATCATTATAAAATAGTATGATCATATTCATCTAACTAAGCAAGTTTAGCAGATTAAGTAACTAAAACAAGTAAAACATGACTAAGATAATATATTAGGAAATAGGTAAAGCTACCACTTTCTATACATTTGATTTCTCTTACCACATTATATATCAACCAAGCTATATAAGAAGCAATGCAAAGGATAAAATCCAATGTAAATTGTTTTTAAACCTAAACATATATACCACATGGTTGTATTGCATGTTTTATTTTTATTGAGCCCTGAGGAGTTGAGGTGTACCACTCAACTCCAACTTACAACTGCTAAGTCAAAATCAGTGCCATACAAGATCTAGGAGAGCCAGACTCCCATGATCTCATCTGCCATTGGTCAGTGTAACATCCCAAAATTTCAAGCCTCAGATAAAATGATCTTAAAAGGAATGATTGGACTACCCATATCACCAAGGTGCACCTCCTTTTTAGGGAGCCCATTACTAAAGAACTCTATAGTTAAAGGTGCTAAACTTGAATTCATACTAGGATGGGTGACCAGTCGGGAAGTTGATCCTCTCTTGCATGTGAGTGAGGACAAAGCATACAGTTAAGGCTAGTGGTGGTCTGTGGGGCAAGTCATCATTCCAGAAACTCTACTAGAACCTTGGGAAGTGGGACCTAGCATTACAAATGGTATCAAATTCATAACCCCTCTAGTAGGTGGGTCCCGCATGGGCATGTGGGATGCCAATCTTGAGCTGTGCGGTCTAGGCATGTCAGAAAGGGTTGTCCATGGTGATGTAGCCACCCTTACGCTGGTATTCCATAAGTGGGAGTTGGGTGTCCGTGGGCCATTCTAGGTCTACACTAAAATGGGGGTAATATTATGAGGCCATATAGTTGAGACTTGACGAGGGCGTCAAGAGTCTAAGCGGGGGAGATTGTAACATCCCTAGATTTCAAGCCTCAGATAAAATGATCTTAAAAGGAATGATTAGACTAACCATATCACCAAGGTGCACCTCCTTTTCAGGGAGCCCATTACTAAAGAACTCCATAGGTAATCACGCTCAACTTCGAGTAGTACTAGCATGGGTGACCAGTCAGGAAGTTGATCCTATCTTGCATGTGAGTGAGGACAAAGAACATAGTTAAGGCTAGTGGTGGTCTGTGGGGCCAATTGTCATTCCTAAAACTCTACTAGATCCTTTGGTGGTGGGATCAGGCTTTACGATCAATATGAGTCCTCCACATCGATATATAATTCTAACTTTAAAACATCCTAGTTCGTACATGGTATATAGGTCACGACACTAGTGAACCAGGGTATAAAAAACCCAAACATCTAAGGTACAACCACAACTATCCTCATCACAACATATATTTAATATATGAGATATGACCATAGTCATTCTCCTACTGAGGTATGACTACAACCATCCTCAAAACCTTAGGATTAGGATGAAAAGGACACATAGTCTCAAGAACCCCCCCATACTCAACAATATGCGCTCTGAGTTTCCCTTAGGAATACTCATTTCACCGTCCAGCAAGTTCTGACATTGAAATGAATATATGGTACATAGCAGTACATGATTAGGGTTTCACTTGATTAGTTAAGTTCATTTAGGTTATTTTAAGACTGCATCAATCAAGTTACATACAAACCATTAAATTATTCTACAAAAAAACATGGGTAGATTACAACCTCAGACGATATAAAATGTAAAAAAGTATAAGGTTTATCACATCATCACATGGTACTATTTTACTTCCATACACGTAGCCATATTAATTGTCATACAATCATAAGATTCCAAATCCTTATCACTTCATAAGGAGGATAACACCTTGACGCAATTTTACCGTGCGTAGAAACGCAAGTGAACGCATCGAGTAGTACATGCCTTTATGAGGCCCGAGTCAAACTCAGGGATACGTGCAATCGTCGGGGACTCCTACTAACTACTCGCGATCAGCTAAGCTGATTAAGAAGTTGAGAGTTGTTGTTAAAATTAAAAGAAAAATAAAAATAAAACAAAACAAGCGATCAATTAAATGTTGGTTTAATCAATTCAAAATGGGGATCTTTAGGGTTACAGTTTCACCGCAGGTTTTCATTGTATTAAATTATATATAGCTACTCAATTTTATCTCTCTATCCGGGTAGTGGCCTGAAATCAGAATTGCCCACTGTCGTGGTACAATTCACTACCTATGTCTAGGTCCGTTCCACTGTCGTAGTAACCTATACCCTAAACTAGGTGCATTATAAACGACCTCTCGGTATCCACCATTAATCTTACACCACCTTGTTCAATGGATTTGTCAATTAATGTAAATTCCATCTCTTTTCAACCATTAATTCTTCTTTCAAAGCAATTAAGGGCATTAGGTTATTATTATGGTGATCAGGCATAACAATATATTGGAGAAAACGAAATTATACCACAGATTTAAGAGATAAGATATGAATTACTATTATAAAATCATCATACAATGAATTCCCGGGCTTCTCCTAGTCCTAAAGACAAAAGGGATTAGCCCCGCATGTTCATCTCAAGATAAGGCATGGTAGAGAAAAGGGGAAACATGAGAAAAACGAAATTGAGTCGTGAAACCCCTAAACGGAGAAGGTCCAATCGATCCTTGGCGTGGAATCTGCATTCTACCGCCTTTCGGTGGTGGAATTCGTCTTCTTCAGCATTCGGATCGGCTGGGGCGTGCTCTTGTTCTCCGTTCTTCTCTCCTTCCTCTCTGGGATGTGTGCAACAACTAATGACGTGATCCCCTGGACTGGGGCGTCGTCATTAGTTTTAATTCCCGAGTTTAGTCATCAATTAATCACCACCGTCCGATTAAGATCATTCTGAATCAAACTCATATCTGACGGTGTCGATACCATCGACTCGGGTCGATGGTATCGACCTAGCGCGATGCTGACTATTCTTGTTTTCTTTCGTCTGTGTGCCTGATGTCATCTCGATACGATCGACTCGGGTCGATGGTATCGACGAACCTGTAGCGACGGTTTTGTCGGTTTGCATCGTTGTAGCCTCCGTGCATCGATGGTATCGACTTTGTGTCGCTACTATCGACTGCTTCCTCGCCAGCAACCTGATGGTAGCTCGATACCATCGACATCCACGTCGATAGTATCAACTCTTTGCTGGTACTCACGGCTGGCAACCTGTGATCCGGTCGATGGTATCGACGGAAGCAGATACTTGTTTTCCCTGAAATTCAAACATGAAACCACATAAATTCACACAAATAATAATATTTTGACAATTAATGCTCAAAACGATGAAATCAAGGGGATTTGACATAAAATAGTAGCAAAGACCAAAGTGGATGAATTATGCAACATTAACTATAAAAATGACTAATAAAAGCATAAAACTCATATCAAACAGGTCTATAAATGCGACTCAAAATCATCACATCAAACTCCCCTAAGCTTGAATGTTGCTCCCCCTCGAGCAACTAATCCTTAGAATAGAATTGCTAATGTCAACTGAAGAACACACACCACAACCAAAATCCCATATGACTCCCACCGGACATTCACATACCGGCCCTCACTAACCACAGAACGGTAATTACCCTAAAGGCGACAGTAATCATCCATAAAAGAAATTAACCTCAAAATTGATAAACACTATCACATAAGGCAGTTATCATAATAAAACTCACTAGTTTAGACTTGGTGCAACTTGTGATCTCCTATACTACGTACTCGCCCTAACTACCATCTACATGGAAGCAGTTCTCCTTATATACCTTAGTGAGGAGAAATTCACGGTGGCCTACCAATCCGAGCAACGGGTAGATGAAGATGGGTGGATCATGGAAGAAAGTGGAAGTATTACACAGTTTCAACATGCATAAAACAAAAATGTCCTAAATGATGCAAATGCACATGAAAAATGCCCTAATGCCTAAAATTGGGTGGAATGATGCATGTACTAACCATCCATCTCAAAACGAAATGGACATCTAATTAAGCTACATCATGTACTCAATTATCTTGAAATGCATGTGATATTATGTTCCTTTCTCCTTCTTATTCTTGTTGCTTCTACATAACTCTTTTTTTTCTTCATTATGCAGATATTTTAGATTTTTCTCTTTTTTTTCAACCCTTGTATCCATAATTGATAATGAATATTTTATTGGGCTTATTTTTCTTCATACTCAGAAATTTGCACTATTTAGAAGGTATTGAACAATTTAATTCACCATTGGAGAAAAATTGCGATACATGATAGACTTCATGCATGCAAATTATGAATGCAACTACATGGCATGCACCTAAGGGTAATGTGCATGTATTACTATTCTAATTTTTTCTTTCTTTTTATGCAAAACATATGGAAATAAATTCAATGCAGGACCTATCTATATGAAATGTTGTCAAAGAAGTTAAAACTGTAAAGTACTTCCAATTCTTGCGGTGGATTGTGAAAAGTAAAGAGGTGGAAAGATCACAAGATTAGATGACTGAACCTTAGAAAGATATTATGTGTCCCTCCTTACTGACCTGTGTAGTAGTTAAGAGGTTTCTCTCTCTTACATCCAATTAGAGTCTCATTACCATTTGGTCAGTTTAGGCTCAAACAACCATTTCCGTCCACTTTCATGAATCATTAGGAGTACAGTTGTGAAATTTTGTTTTAAAGTTGACAAAACCAATCATTTTCGTAGGATATGTGCCCAAGGTTAAACAAGACAAGCTTTCCAAACACACAAAAATTTTAAATTTCCCTTGATTTTCCCATGCACAATTAATGAGATGGCACAAACTTTATGACATCTACGATTACACTAGATAGCATGTGGATCCTACAAAAAAAAAACTAAAATTGCAAGAAACAAATAACAAGAACAAAAACAATAAAGTTAAAAACTAAAAACAATAAAAGCTAAAGCTGTTCCAACTACCCCCCTAAGCTTGAATTCGACTATGGCCTCATAGTCAAAAACAAACTTAAAGATTGGAACAGTGATACCGGATCACTCTTGTGGTGGTGGAGGCAGGTACTGCAGCGTCGTGGGGTCCCAAGAAGGATACTCCCCCTAGAAGCTCGGATCAAACTGGGCCCTTGGTGGAGGTTGTGGATGGCCTCCAAAGTAGTTTTGGCTCCAATAGTGGTCGTAAAAGGGCTCCCGGTGCATCTCCATCCTATGCAACCGATCATGTATCTGTTGTTGGTTGTCGAGGAGAAGACGCTCGTTCTCGAACATCACCCTTTGATTGTCCAGTATCCGGTTCGTAGTGTCTTGAATACCGGTATACATCGTCATGTGCTGCTGCTGCGTTTGCTGGATGTCTTGCAGCATAGTGTACATGCCTTGCATGGAGTAGGCATCCTCGCTTGGCTGCGAGGGCGGTGGTGGTGGCGGCGTAGGTTGTGATGATGAAGATGCACCCGGATGCATCCGAGGATGCTTCCGTGGTGCCACTCGTGCTCGAAGAGGTGTGAATGCCTCCTCTTCCTCCTTAGCCTCGTCGTCATTTCCGTCGTTGCCACCGTCATTGCCGCCGTCTTCATCGGGAGTCGGCGACGGCTATGATTGGCCATCGGAAGTGTTGTGCACCTTCGATGTTGAAGACCGGATCAGGCAACGAGCACTCCTGATAGGCATGGTTGATGTGGCAATGTGCATACGCCAAACCATCTCGAAGAAGTAGGAGATTGGACCGGTGTAAATGTTGCAAGTTCACCTTGATCCTTGTAGATAGAGGAGTGAGGGTCTGGAAATTCAAGCCGAGGTATGAAGCCAGCCTGGTGATGAGCCCGCTGAAGTGAATCGGCGCTTTCCTCGTACTCCTCTTCACCGCCAATACTCTTTGCAGAAAGAAGGCACCCCAATTGCACTCTTGATGCTTCAGGAGCTTATACAAGAAGAAAAGATTCGGCTCCTGGAATTTGCTAAGGGATAAATCACCCCTAGCAAACAACGTCGAACTGAGCATCTGGTGCAGTATCCGGACGAAAGGGTGCTCGAAATCAGCTACTGTAGCATTATGGTAGCTCACTAACTTGCCCGACGGCACCGTCACCAGCTCGGCGAAGATCTTGTCATAGTCGGTGCGGCTATCCGGCCACCGGTAGTCGTATTGCGAGTGATTCCAGTTGAATATTTCATTGAACTGCTCAAGTGTAAGGGTGTAGTCGATGTTGAATAGCTGGAAAGACACCCGGCCCTTGATCCACTTGCGGTCGGTCGCTATGACGTCGTTGGGTACGACGCAGACATCTAGAGACGCCATGAACTCAGCCACCAACTCCTTGTACGTAGGCCACTCGCCGAAGAACGGCTGGCCATCTGCATGGTACTCCAGCTCGTCATCCAATCTGTTCGTGCGGTGTGCCTGCCCTTTCAGAATGTAGGCCAAGTTGACCTCGAACCCTGAGTCGCAGATCATGTTCCGTTCGACATAACGGGTTGGCTATATCTTCCTCTTTAAGATCTCCTCGTAGATCTTCTTCACCTCCGTGGATGAATGGATCATACGCGGGCGTGAAACTGACGCGGGAGGAGGTGGCACGAACTCTGGGATATCCATCAGGTTCACACGTGAAGACGACGCACAGCTACATGCACCATGACGTAGAAAGAAAGAGGATTAGAAAGAGAGCTCGGTGAAGATTGGAGAGTTTAATCTCCGCTCGATGAAGACCTTCGCTCGGTGCTGCTCGTCGTCGGGCTTGGACGGATCGGGGGATCGCTCGGCACAAGAGAAGGAGATTGCTCTGAAAGCGTGACGTCAACTGACGCAATCACTCCCCTTAAATAGATGTGGTCGGCGCCACTGTTGACCCGTCGATACCATCGACGTGAGTCGATGGTATTGACACTTATCGAAGCTATATGCCCCCTCGCTGGTATCGACGGTCGTCGATGGCTGGATCTTGAAACCCGGATCGCTGACGTGTCGATACCATCGACATGGGTCGATGGTATCGACGCTGCACCCGGATCGACCGTCTTGATGTCGCGATCGCCGTTGATTTGTTCGTGCAGATCGGTGACGTGGATGGTCGATACCGTCGACGCAAGTCGATAGTATCGACTCTCTGATTAGGGCAAATCCTCGCGAGGCCCGACCGCCTCCTTTTTCACTTGAAAGTGTCGATACCATCGACACGCCCGTCGATGGTATCGACTTTCCTGAGTCGATTTCTTCTGTAAATCTTCAGAGATCTCGATGGTATCGACAGGCATCTCGATACCATCGACCTTGATTTTGCGATCTGCCTGTAGGTATGTCGATACCATCGACGAGGCCGTCGATAGTATCAACGCAGTGCAAAATCTGCAGTCGTCAACCTGTTCCATGGTCGATACCATCGACCAGTGTGTCGATGGTATCGACTCTGCCTCAGCCTGCACAAAGAACAAACCGATCACGATATCTTTTTTACACTAAAAATTAAACCAAAACAAATCAACCTACGAATATACATGAACTAAACTAAGGTACCGATGGTTGGGTTGCCTCCCAACAAGCACCCTTATTTAACGTCTTAGGCTAGACGACTTTTGGGCACCTTGTGCATCCGAAAGTGAAATGAGTTTGACCTCATTCATCTTCCTCTTGTAATTTCCACCAAAGTAGAGCTTCAATCTTTGTCCATTCACCAAAAATGTGGTCTCACCATCCCGCACCAAGATTGCGCCATGTGGTTTGACCTCTTCTACCACGAACGGCCACTCCACTGGGATTTGAGCTTCCCAGGATGCAACTTCAGTCGTGAATTGAAAAGCAAAACACTATCTCCTTTCTTGAACGTGCGCAACTGGATGTGGCGATCGTGGATTAACTTGGTGCGCTCCTTGTATATCCGTGAGTTCTCGTATGCCGTCATCCGCAGCTCATCCAACTCATTCAATTCAAGCAATCTCTTCCTCCCCGCTCCATCGTAACTCAAGTTAAGCCTTCTAAGCACCCAATGTGCTTTGTGCTCTAACTCTACTGGTAAGTGACAAGCCCGACCATATGCTAACCTAAAAGGCGTGGTGCCTATAGGTGTTTTGTAAGCCGTCCTGTACGCCCACAATGCATCCGGTAGTAGGGCACTCCAGTTCTTCCTCGTGGACGCCACTGTACGCTCCAAAATCTTCTTAATTTCGCGATTGGAGACCTCCACCTGACCTTGAATCCTTGGGTGATATGGGGTACCTATGTTGTGTTTGACCCCATATTTCTTCAACAATGCCGAGAACTTCTGATTCCTAAAATGCGTACCCCCATCACTGATGATCATTTGGGGCACTCCAAACCTACAGAAAATGTTTTCTTTCACGAACCTGCACACTACAGTGGAATCATTAGTCCTTGTGGGTATTGCTTCTACCCACTTCGACACGTAATCAACTACTAAAAGAATATATAAATTTGAATTTGAGGCCACAAAGGGTCCCATGAAATCTATGCCCCACAGATCAAATACCTCCACTTCTTGGAACACATTTAGGGGCATCTCCTGTCTCTTTGAAATATTACCTACTCGTTGGGAGGAGTCACATTGCCTTACAAACTCGTAGGCGTCTCGGAACAAGGTTGGCCAATAAAGTCCACTTTCCAGAACTTTAGCTGTCGTACGAGAGCTCGCATGGTGTCCTCCCGTAGGTAGTGCGTGTCAATGACGGAGAACGCTCTCGTACTCCACCTCAGACACACATTTGCGTAGGATACCATCCCTGCATTGCTTAAGAAGAATCGGGTCATCCCAAAAATAATATCGTAAAGAATGGAAAAATAATTTCTTCGCTTGATATGACCAATCTTCCGGGATGATCCCGCAAGCCAAATAATTCACAATCTCAGTGAACCAAGGGTCTTTAGAATTAACTTTCAAAATATGTTAATCCGGAAATGTCTCGGTTATGGGTATATGTAAATCTTTTTCATCCACCCTCTCTAACCTAGACAGATGATCCGCCACAACATTTTCAATCCCAACTTTATCCTTGATTTCGATGTCAAATTCTTGTAAGAGCAAAATCCACTTAATTAATCTAGGCTTTGTGTCTTTTTTCTCCATTAAATATTTAACTTTGGCATGGTTAGTCCAAATGACTACTTTAGATCCAACTAAATATTGCCGAAATTTTTCAAAAGCGAAAACAATGGTGAGTAATTCTTTTTCAGTAGTTGTATAATTTAATTGGGCGTCATTCAGAGTCTTGGAAGCGTAGAAAATCACGGTGGGTTTATTGTCCACCCCCTGCCCCAACACGACTCCTACCGCAAAATCAGAAGCGTCACACATGAGTTCGAACGGTTTAGTCCAATCCGGCGTTTGAACAACCGGTGCAGAAATCAGTTTCTCCTTCAACACGTCGAACGCGTGTAGACATTTGTCATTGAAATCAAATACAGCGTCTTTCTCAAGCAGTTCAGATAGAGGTTTTGCGATTTTTGAAAAGTCTTTTATAAACCGACGATAAAATCCGGCATGTCCCAAGAAACTCCTTACCCCTTTAACCGAATTTGGTGGGGGCAATTTGGAAATAACTTCAATTTTTACCGGATCCACCTCTAAACCTTTTCTAGACACCTTGTGTCCTAGCACTACCCCCTCAGTCACCATCATGTGACATTTTTCCCAATTGAGGACCAAATGTGTGTCCTCGCAGCGCTGTAAAACTTTGTCTATATTGTAGAGACATTCATCAAACGATGCACCATACACTGAAAAGTCATCCATAAATACCTCAAGACAGCGTTCTACCATGTCAGAAAAGATAGCGAGCATACAATGCTGAAAAGTCACAGGTGCATTGCATAAACCAAAAGGTATTCAGCAATACACAAAAGTTCCATAGGGACAAGTGAAAGTAGATTTCTCTTCGTCCTTAGGATCGATTGAAATCTGATTGTACCCCGAGTACCCGTCAAGAAAACAGAAGTGCGATCGGCCGACAAGATGCTCTAGAATTTGATCGATAAAAGGTAAAGGAAAGTGATCCTTTAGCGTAGCGGCATTCAGACGGCGGTAATCAATACAAACTCGCCACCCGGTTACCAATCGGGTGGTGACAGGTTCATTTAAAATATTTTGGGTGACAGTAATTCCCCCCTTTTTAGGGACTACCTATGTGGGACTCACCCATGTCGAGTCTGATATTGCGTAAATGATACCTGCAACAAGCAGTTTAATAACCTCCTTCTTCACAACCTCCATCATGCTTGGATTGAGACGTCGTTGAGGTTGGATCACGGGCTTGGCTCCCTCCTCGAGCCGAATCTTATGCTGACACAATGTAGGGAAAATCCCCTTGATATCTGCAACGGACCACCCAAAAGCTCCCCGGTGGTTCTTCAGCACTATCAACAATT
The DNA here is from genome assembly GCA_963693085.1 of Alisma plantago-aquatica. Classification (NCBI taxonomy): domain Eukaryota; kingdom Viridiplantae; phylum Streptophyta; class Magnoliopsida; order Alismatales; family Alismataceae; genus Alisma; species Alisma plantago-aquatica. Next base: position 97,477,114 of record OY856412.1, on the reverse strand, counting down.
GTTCCTCCTCATCCGCACTCAAATAAACAGAAATGATTATAGGTAACTTGTCTTCCTCAGATAGAAAGACATATTTGAGATTTGGTGGAAACGACTTTAATTCTAACTCCGGCGGGCTGATCAGAGATGATTGAAGCAGTGGGGGAAGTTCACCTAAATCTTCATAATGCCTCGCATAGAAGCATGGAAGCATCTGAAGCATTTTGGCGCACTCCTTGAGTGAATTGCTCCGCATCCAATCATGTGTAATATTTACCAAACAAGCCTCCAATGGTAATTTAGGACATGCATCAAAAATAGAAATTGCAATAACATCATCCTCCGTAGAAGGAGGAATGTCCTCATCCTCATCATTTGGGAACCCTACAGCTTTACATAAAGATACTACCTTGGTCTGTTCCATGATGTCCACAGCCAAAGTTCCATTGTCCACTTTGCTCATCACATGAGCCATGTCCAGAAATGGCTTCCCAAGACAGAGTGAAATATTATTATCCAGATGTTTTACCATACGGCATTGTTCCTTTGCTTTAGACGACACAGTACTAGAGGGCATGACCATCTCAAATCGGTCATCAGCTATACCCTAGGTCAAACGACCTCTCCCCATCTCTAAAATCATGTCGGTTGTAGCTTGGAAAGGACGTCCAAGTAATAGCTCGTTGCCATGTTCATCCTGCATCTCCATGACTACAAAATCTGCTGGAAAAACAAATCTGTCCACTTTCACTAACACATCTTCACAGATTCCATTTGGCTTTACCACCGAGTTATCTGCCAATTGAATAGTCATGTTGCTTGGCCGTGACTCTTTCAATCCTTGCTTTTTGAATGTAGAAAGGGGCATCAAGTTGATGCTTGCCCCTGAGTCACATAATTCTTCACCAAATTTGACTTTTCCAATATAACAAGAAATGTTAAAACAGCCTGGATCTTGCCTCTTTGGCGGCAAAGTGCCCATGATGAAGGCACTCACTTGCTCTTTGAGCACGATAACCTCTGTATCCGGAATTTTCCTCTTCTTAGTAATGATGTCTTTTAGAAATTTCCCGTAAGACGGGATTTTCTCAATGGCTTCCAATAGAGGGATATTGACTGAAAGCTTCCTAAAACTGTCTAAGAACTTCTTAAATTGCACATCTACCTTCCTTGCCTTAGCACTGTTTGGATACGGGATCGGGACCGCTTGTGCCATTTGATTAGGTGGCACATAGGGTGTCCTTTTCTGAGGTCCCTCCTCCTCTGCAATAGGTTCTTCAGTAGCATCCACAAATTTGTCCTCGACTGGTTCTGTGACCGGTGTAGGCAGCTCCTCAGTGGCTCTCGCTTCTTTTTCAGTTTGGGGTTTGCTTGCTTCATCGGCCCTGGGATTTAACAATTTCTTGCCACTTCTTAGCAAGATGGCCTTAGCTTGTTGGTTCCCTCCTGGAACATTAGTATTTCTCGGGAAACCTGGATGTGTCGGCTTCTTCAAACTGGCTATCTCCACAACCATCTATGCCATAGATGTCTCAATGGTCCTCATTTGTGCCCCATGGCTCTGCAGTGTTTGCCCAAACTGACTCATAAACTCCCCTTGATGTTTAACTTGCTGGCCGAACGTAGTCATGAGTTCTTGATTTTGCTTTATCACCTGATTGAGCAGCTTTGTGCTCTTATCCTCTGCTACTGGCTAGGGTTTGGCATCCGGATCCTGCAGAAAATTGTTTGGATCCTTCCACGAGAACTTCTTGTCTTTTCTCCATGCGTAGTCGTTGTTCCTGTAACCTGGCTGCTGCCTCATAAATTTCACTTGAGCCTCGTCCTCAGACTCAGTATCCTCCTTTGCAAGCAATTTCTTTGTGAGAAAATCCATCTTCTCATTCAGTTCTTTTATTGCCTTAGATTCTCCTACTGCTCGGACCTACGCCACGACACCTCTTTCACCCCATGATTGTTTCCTATCCATGTTCTTTAATATCTCCCAACACCTGGTGTCCGTGTTGTTCAAAAAGAATCCTGACCCAGCTGAATCAAGGTTGCTCCTATCGTGCTTAGAGAGAGCAAAATAGAAGATCTTTACATGTGTTTCTTTATCCATGCCGTGATGCGGGCACCGTCTCAGCATGACCTGAAACCACTCCCAGGTCTTAGAATATGTCTCACCTGCCTATTGGGTAAAGTTATGGATCTTCCTGATCATGTCGTTGGTCTTCTCAGGAGGAGAGAACCTCTCAAAGATAACCTCCACCATATGGTCCCAGGACTCCACAAACTCATCATCTAAATTGTGTAGCCATTCTCGCGCGACTCCTGCCAATGAACTCGAGAAAAGCTTGAGATAAAGTGCATCCTATGGAAACCTGTCGATTTTAACCATGTCACAGTTCTCAACAAACTGACTTATGTGCGCGACGGGGTCCTCATTCTTGAGCCCATGAAAAACATTGGACTTTACCAGATTTATCAAAGCCAGATCAATCTTATAGGTAGGTATGTTGATTGCTTGCTTCTTTATAGGCCCTTTTGACGCGGATGCGGAAGAAGCCTTGATCTTCTCCCAGATTGTCTGTGGCTTGTCCATCTCTTCTTGTTCAGGTTCTGACTCTATTTTTTCTAACTGGTCTTGATTGTGGCTTTCCTCATCTTCTTGTCCCGGTAGCGGAACCTCTGGTGCACGACCTGCGTAGTCAGTACTACGCATCTGCACCATGCACAGTACCTGAAAAATAGAAAGATTAAATTTAGTACAGTGCTTGATGATTGCAAATATTTAGAAAATAGATTATGAATTTTTGGAATGATAATAATAAAAAAAATTATAAAGGTGGCCTAGAGTGGCCGCTCACAGCACTCGAAGTGCTAACAAATTGTCGTATCCCCGACAACGGCGCCAAACACTTGACACAATTTTACCGTGCGTAGAAACGCAAGTGAACGCGTCGAGTAGTACAGGCCTTTATGAGGCCCGAGTCGAACTCAGGGATACGTGCAATCGTCAGGGACTCCTACTAACTACTCACGATCAGCTAAGCCGATTAACAAGTTGAGAGTTGTTGTTAAAATTAAAAGAAAAAAAAAAGAAAAAAAAAGATCGATTAAATGTTGGTTTAATCAATTCAAAATGGGGATCTTTAGGGTTACGGTTTCACCGCGGGTTTTCATTGTATTAAATTCTATATAGCTACTCAATTTTATCTCTCTATCCAGGTAGTGGCCTGAAATCAGAATTGCCCACTGTCGTGGTACAATTCACTACCTATGTCTAGGTCGGTTCCACTGCCGTAGTAACCTATACCCTAAACTAGGTGCATTATAAACGACCTCTCGGTATCCACCATTAATCTTACACCACCTTGTTAAAGGGATTTGTCAATTAATGTAAATTTCGTCTCTTTTCAACCGTTAATTCTTCTTTCAAAGCAATTAAGGGCATTAGGTTATAATTATGGTGATCAAGCATAACAATATATTGGAGAAAATGAAATTATACCACGGATTTAAGAGATAAGATATGAATTACTATTATAAAATCATCATACAATGAATTCCCGGGCTACTCCCGGTCCTAAAGACAAAAGGGATTAGCCCCGCATGTTCATCTCAAGACAAGGCATGGTAGAGAAAAGGGGAAACATGAGAAAAACGAAATTGAGTAGTGAAACCCCTGAACGGAGAAGGTACAATCGATCCTTGGCGTGGAATCCGCGTTCTACCACCTTTCGGTGGTGGAATTCGTCTTCTTCAGCGTCTGGATCGGCTGGGGCGTGCTCTCGTGCTCCGTTCTTCTCTCCTTCCTCTCTGGGATGTGTGCAGCAACTAATGACGTGATTCCCTGGACTGGGGTGCCGTCATTAGGTTTAATTCCCGAGTTTAGTCATCAATTAATCACCACCATCCGATTAAGATCATTCTGAATCAAACTCATATCTGACGGTGTCGATACCATCGACTCGGGTCGATGGTATCGACCTAGCGCGATGCCGACTGTTCTTCTATTCTTTCGTCTGTGTGCCTGATGTCATCTCGATACCATCAACTCGGGTCGATGGTATCGACGAACCTGTAGTGACTGTTTTGTCGGTTTGCGTCGTTGTAGCCTCCGTGCGTCGATGGTATCGACTTTGTGTCGATACTATCAACTGCTTCCTCGCCAGCAACCTGATGGTAGCTCGATACCATCGACATCCACGTCGATAGTATCGACTCTTTGCTGGTACTCAAGGCTGGCAACCTGTGATCCGGTCGATGGTATCGACTTCCGTCGATGGTATCGACGGAAGAAGATACTTGTTTTCCCTGAAATTCAAACACGAAACCACATAAATTCACACAAATAATAATATTTTGACAATTAATGCTCAAAACGACGAAATCAAGGGGATTTGACATAAAATAGTAGCAAAGACCAAAGTGGATGAATTATGCAACATTAACCATAAAAATGACTAATAAATGCATAAAACACATATCAAACAGGTCTATAAATACGACTCAAAATCATCGCATCACACCTCAATTAGAGTAGATATCTATGTCCAAAGTCATAAGACCATCACATCATTCCCTATAGGAACATCATTATCTTTCCACGCTTCATCAAGGCTCATTATACCATCACCATACATGTGATGCATAAGATCAAATATAACACTACATTTAAGATCTATAAAGTTCATAGAATAGCAAATTAGGGTTATAAAAGTGTAGAGAGAGAAATCACATCCTCCATCATACTAATCACACATAGGGACTAAGTATCATCACCACTTATTCATATTAGGGTTAGGTTTTTCTTAGCAAGCTGAATTAGGGTTTCAAATTAGAAATTAAAAGTAAACCCTAATTTCTTATCATCTACATCCATCACAAAAGCAACCAAGTCAAAAAAACATGATGACCATATAGACCAGAAATATTCATCGACTACTTGGGTCAAGGGTGTCATTGACTGCTAAAATATAGGTCACACCAGCTTCATCGACCGAAGAGACATAAATCATTGGTGACCATTTGAAATTATCAAACATTAGTGACCAATTGGGAACATCCATGTTGGCGACCGATGAGATTAGTCACATTTAGTGACCATTATAGCTAAGGGACAACATAGATCAAAGAGAACACCAAACATTAGTAACTAAAGAGATCATAGATCATTAGAGACCCAAGAGGACGAAATTCCCATCACCCATTTAGGTCAAAATATCTTCAACAACATAAGGTCAAGAACTTAAGGACCACTCAAGGAGATCAATCTTAGCGGCTCACATGACATCAAAACCCCATCAACCACATACATAAAGCCATAGTGACCACTTAAGATACAAAACAACAACAAAGGCAATACCAACCATTTCCACAAGGAAGCTAAGTCAACTGGATCAAAACCAAACCATCAGGTACCATATCAAGGGGGAAATCCAACTTGAAAACCCAAAAATCCAAGAGCAAAACCAACAATTTGCACATACAAGCAAGCACCAAGATTCCATTACCAAGGAAAACTTAAGCAATAGAGTTAGGGTTCATCCAAGAAGTGTTAGATAATCAAGAATCACCATGTAAATAGAAACCCTAGATACAAGGTACAATAACTCTACTTGTAACCACGTTTTAGAGAAAAATAAAGTGCATGCAGGGTAGAAGTAAACAATAACAATGGAGAGAGTTATATAAATCTTCTTAGATTTAATGTAGAAACTCCAAACAGCAAGGTAGTTTGAAGAAGCAAGGTAGCAAGCCCTAGATTGAGCACTTCTTTCAGCCAAGATAGCTCCACCTCCAAGTAAGAAGGAAACCCTAGGTCAAGGAAGTAATTAAGAGAGAAAAACCCTAGGTATAAAGGCAAATAAGGATGTTCTTCAAGCTCAAATCAAACAAAACCATGGATCACCATGGGTTCGAACAAGAAGAGAAAGAAGAAGGGTAGGATAGTAAGGAAAATGTAGGTAGAGTGGAAGTTCTCACTCACCAAGACTAAGAAGAAGAGTGAGGATGCTCCAAAAGACTCCAAGAAGGGTAGATCCAAACCCTAACTCCACATGCATGGGGATCGGCCTCCTTCTTCAACCTTGATCTCCTTACATCACCACCAAGCAAGAGGGTACTAGATCTAAGAGAAATATGAGAGATAAAGGGTTCAAAGGGTTTATTTGCATGCAAAGAAAGAGGATTATATAGAATAGGGTTGGAGAGAGAGAGAGAAAGAGGGTCAGGTGTCATGCTAAACATGCCATGTGTATAAGAACAACACACGTTAACCATGCAAACACCTATAATAAGAAACTAGGGTAATAAAACCAAGAAAAAACATCGACCAAACTTGTCTATGAAAAGCAATCGACCGATGAGAATAGTAGCGACTTTAGATGATCAAAGCATAACTCCCGCACAAAAACTCTTCAACCCTCAACTCATGAAAAAGTTGGCGATCATAAAGAGATACCAAATTCCATCAACCACCAATCTTAGATGTATCACAAGAACTTCATCAACCGCCAAAACCAAGGACCCAAGAAACTTTGCAATCTCCAAACTAGGGCTCAACACCTCAAACATCCACGTAGGGCACCCATGCAAACCCCAATCTCAACATAAGATGTTACCACTCAAACCAAGGTGTGACAAGATGCCTCAAGGCTCAACTATATAAAATATGATATAAAAACATGTGAGACACAACAAGCATGTGACAAATTGCAAGAAAAACCCTATAATTGGGTAAATTACAATTAGGTCCAAAACAAGCACATATAAGCACAACTAGCTCAGACAACATCCAAACTGGACCCGATTGGAAACATAAGCATGTTACATGATATCAAAGTACATAATGAGGTTTATTTAAGGTTTTTAGAATCTAACTATTCTAAGCTAGCATAATCAACCAAAAAACAAGGTTAGGGTTCTTACTACCATACACCCCTAACAAGGATTTCACCACCAAATTCCTATGCAAACAAAGATGGGTACTTCCTACACATCTCATCCTTTAACCCCCACTTGGTTTCCTTTACACCATGGTGATGTCAAAAACATTAACCAAGACTATATCCCTCTTCTTCAACTTCTTCACTCTCCTATCAAAGATCAACACAAGACCCTCAACATATGATACGTCCTCATCCAGCTCAACCTCCAGTGGCTGCAATGTCAACTCTAAATCAGGATGGCACTTTCTCAACATGGAAATGTGGAAGTTACCATGCAACCTATGCAACTCTGGTGGTAGCTCCGAATTGTATGCCACCTTGGAACCATAGTCCAAAACAACCTTGTACTTCTCCAAGGTATCCATACCAAGGATCACATCAAATCCATGCATGTCAAGTGGCATAAAATCCACTTGAATGATGTGTCATGAGAAATAAACAACACAAGATGGACACACTTCATGCAACACAGTAGAACAAACAAAGACTATTAGTTCTATTATGCATAGGTAGGCAAAAACTAGCTATCATGCCTCTGGTGATAAAAGAGTGTGTCAAACCTATGTCAACCAAAACAGATACAAAAGAATTAGACAAATCAGAATGAAAAAGTTCCATTGACGTGTCATGACTCGTGGATTAACCACTCCCTATGAATGACTCATTGTGTAGAATCTAGTTGTCACCTATTGTAATCCCACCTATAATGATGATCAGGTCCTCTACCACCACCACCATTATTGAAATGTTGTTGCTGGGATCCTTGTTGACTCTGCCTCAGCTTTTGTGCCACCTCCTCATCCTTCACAGGGCAAGACCATCTGATATGCCCTACTTGTCCAAACATGTGACAAGTCCTTGAATCATACTACAGTGTAGATGGTCCTATCACTAACATAAACATCATGATGCGTGCTCCATATGGCAGAAAACTATGACCTTTTCCCTTTCTTGGGGACCATTGTGACAGAACTCCTAATCTCATCTCAAATAAAATGGACCTCTACTATGACTGCAGTGATGAAAGCCTTGGCTTCTGAAAGCCTCCAAATGACTACCCCTAAAACTGAGTTGGCCTCTTTCCTCCATGGGCTTACACTTCTTTATGGTAGCCCTCTTAATCCACCTCACTAACTCCACAAAGGTATATAACCTCTCTCTATTTTTTAAAGTAGATATTGTCATCATCAACTCTATGCTCATACCCTTATCAAACCTCCAAATACTCTCATTATCCTTCAAATCCATATGAGGATAGAACCTCAAAATCTCCATAAACATTGCTTCATACTTGTTGATCGAAATAGATCTCAACTTTATCTTCTCAAACTATGCTATCTTCTCATCTAAATAAGTCTTCAAAAAGTATCAATTCACAAACTCCCATTAAAACTCTTTCCAACTGACTGCTACTCTAGGTCTCTTCTCTTCATCAATGGCCCACCAATGCCCAACATTGCCCTTTAGTAGATACACAACATGCTTCACCTTGTTCTCTTCTGGGATACTAAGGATACTGAAAGATTTCTCAAGCTCTGTAAACCACATATCTGCATCAGTTCGGTCTTCTTTACCTACATACTCGATGGATCCAACACATCGCAATTGCTCAAACATCTTCCGAAAGCCCAGGAATTTCACATTAGGGTCGTCTTCCCTAGCTTGACGTACAGTTGCTCTATCATCTAGGTGTGTAATTATGGCAATAAAGCTATCTAAACTTAAACTGAAACATTGAATTGGCTATGGTTGTTGGGTCAATATGAGGCATCATGGGTTGCTTTGACCTCATCTCATGGACTCTATCTTCATGTGCATGCTTCCTAGAACCACCTCCTGGCATGACATAACTACTCTCAACATGTTCTTCACATTCTCTAGAAATATTTGCATAAGCATAAGCTATAATCACATATGTTGGGTTACGTAAGAATAGACACAAACCCTAGTCCTATGTCCCTGTAGACTCAGTGAACCTAGAGGTCTGATACCAACCTAACCTGTGACAACTTCTTATGCTAACCAAGATAACTCAAAACATAAACATACAATCTACAACTAATTAACCACATAGATAAAAAAATGCATAATTTAAAACCGAATTTCACATAACTGTCATGTTTAGAAACATATTACATCAAGGTCCAACAACATGTACATCATCACCTACCATATCAAGTATTCACATTTCTGATTAGTGGTTACAACCACAACATGTATAAAAAAGAAATTGTTCCACTGGTACAAACCATATACAAACACAGGCATACTGCCAAAACCATGTGTTGATATACATATCATCTACAAAACATCCATTCTCAGACGTGTGAGTACATGGACGATACTAGGACTCTACAGACTACTATACAATCTTCGGCTCCTACTGCTCTCCAAGCTACTCCTCCTCAGCACCATGGTCATGACCATGCCGCTGACGACTACCTAAAAAGATGTGGTGACTCACGAGGTGAGACCCATGTCCCACAGAGAGATATAACTCTCAACCAATAGTTATTGATTACAACTAGTATCATTATTAAATAGGATGAGTATATTCAGCTAACTAAGCAAGTTAATAAGATTAGGTAACCAAAATAGGTAAACCATGACAAACATATTATATAAGGAAACATGTAAAAATACCATTTTCTATACATTTGATTTCTCTTACCGCATTATATATCAACCAAACAATATAACAAAAATGCAAAGGTTAACATCCAATGTGAAGCATGTTTAAACCAAAATAGATATACCACACGACTCTATTATGTGTTTTATTAAGTCTTGAGGAATTTAGGTATAACACTCAACTCCAACTGGCCACTGCTAAGCCAAAATCATTGCCATACAACATCTAGGAGAGTTGGATTCCTTTGATCTCATTCGCCCTCAGTCAATATCGGTCTTCCTCAATGACAAATAAGTCTAGATACAAAATAGCATAGTTTCTCCTTGGTATATAGGTCACGACCCTAGTGAATTGGTGTATAAAAAACCCAAACATCCAAGGTACAACTATAGTTGTCCTCATCACATTATATATTTAATATCTTAGATACAATCATATTCGTTCTCCATCTGAGGTATGATCGTAACCATCCACAAAACCTTGGGATCAGAATGAAAAGGACACACAGTCTTCAGCACCCCACATACTTAAAAGTATGCACCCCGAGTTTCCCTTAGGAATACATGTTTCACCATCAAACAAGTTCTAACACTAGAATGGATCTATGGAACAAGGCACTACATGATTAGGGTTTCACTTGATTAGTTAAATTCATTCAAGTGATTTAAGACTGTATCAATCAAGTTTAATATAAACCCTAAAAGGATCCTACAAAAGCATGGGTACATTACCACCTCATAAGATATATAACATAAAAAGTATAAGGTTAATCATGTCATTACATGGTGCTATTTTACTACCATACATGTATCCATATTGATAGTCATACCATCACAAGATTCTAATTCCTTATCACATCATAAGGAGGATTACACCTCAACTAGAGAACATAGCTATGTCCAAGGTGATAAGACCATCACATCATTCCCTATAGGAACATCATTATCTTTCAATGTCTCATCAAGTCTCATTATACCATCACCATACATTTGATAGATAAGCTCAAACATAACATTGCATTTAAGAGATATAATGTTTATAGAACATCGAATTGGGGTTGTAACAGTGTAGAGAGAGAAAGCACATCCTCCATCATACTAATCACACATAGGGATTAAGTATCACCATCACCAACTCATTTTAGAGTTAGGTTTGATATAGCAAGTTGAATTAGGGTTTCAAATCAAAAATTAAAAGTAGACCCTAATTTCTTATCATCTCCATCAATCATGAAAGCAACTAAGTCAACATATCATGATAACCATATAGACCAGAAGTCTTCATTGACTACTTGGGTAAAAGGTGTCATCGACCATTGGAATCTAGGGCACACCATCTTCATCAACTGAAGAGACTTACATCATTGGAAATCCTTTGAAGCCATCAAACATTGGCAACTGTTTGGGAACATCCATGTTGGTGACCAATGACACTAGTCACCTTCAATGACCATTCTATCTTAGTGACATCATAGACTAAGGAGAACAACAAAATTTGGCGATCAGAGAAACCATAGATCATTGGCAACCAAAGAGGATGAAAATCCCATCGACCATTTAGGTAAAAATCTCTTCGACTAGAACTTAGAGACCACTCAAGGAGATCAATCTTAGTGACCCACATGACATCAAAATCTCATTGATGACATAGATCAAGCCTTGACAACCACTTACGATACAAAACAACAACAAAGTCAATATCACCCATTTGCACAAGGAAGATAAGTCAACTAGATCAAAGCCAAACCATTAGGTACATTATCAAGGGGAAACCAACTTGAAAACTGTAGAAATTCAAAAGAAAAACCAACGATTTGCATATACAAGAAAGAGCCAAGCTTCCATCACCAAGGAAAACTTATGCACAAAAGTTAGGGTTCATCCAAGAAGTGTTATGTACTCAAGAATCACTATGTGAACAGAAACCCTAGATACAAGATACTATCACCCTACTTGTAACCACATTTTAGAGCAAGATAAAGTGAATGCATGGTAGAAGTAAACAATAACAGTGGAGAAAGTTTTATAACTCTCCTTAGAGTTGACACAGAAACTCCAAATAGCAAGGTAGCTTGAAAAAGAAAGGTAGGAATCCCTATCTTGAGCACTCCTCTCGGCCAAGATAGCTCCAACTCTAAGAAAGAAAGAAACCCTAGGTCAAGGATTTAATAAAGAGAGCAAAACCCTATGTATAAAGGCAAAGAAGAGATGTTCTTCAAGATCAACTCAAGCAATACCATGGAACACCATGGGTTCGGACAAGAAGAGAAAGAAGAAGGGTACAACATCAAGGAAAATGCAGGTAGAGAGGAAGATATCACTCACGAAGACCAAAAGGAAGAGAAAGGATGCTCCAAACGACTCTAAGAAGGGTAGATCCAAAGCCTAGCTCCACATGCAAGGGGGATCAACCTCCTTAAACCTTAGTTCCTTCCTTCACCACCAGGTAAGAGGGAACAAGCTCTAAGAGAGAGAAGATAGAGACATGGTTCAAAGGGTTTAGTTGCATGCAAGGAAATATGATAATATAGCATAGGGTTGGAGAGAGCGAAAGAGGGTTAGGTGTCATGCTAAACATGACATGTGTCCAAGGCCAACATATATCAATGATGAAAACACCTCCATTAAGAAACTAGGGCATTGAGACCAAGAAAAAATGTCGACCAAACTTGTCCACAAAATGAAATCCACTAATGATAATACATAACAACCAAAGATGATCAAGACATAGCTACCGCAAGGAAAATCATCGACCCTTCAACTCCTAAAAAAGTTGGCGACCAATAGAGATACCAAATCTCATCGACCACAAAACCTATGTTGCTCACAAGAACTTCATTGGACACCAAAACCGTGGACCCAAGAAACTTGGAAATCGCCAAACTATGGCTCAACACCCAACGTCAAACATCCACTTAGGGAACCCATGCAAACCCTAATCTCAAAATGAGATGTCACCACTCAAACCAAGGATCAACTATATAAAACATGATGTCAAAACATGTGAGAGAGAACAAGGATGTGACAAATTGAAAGAAAAACCATAAGAACGGGTAAAATTGCAATTAGGTCCAAAACAAGCACATATAAGCACACCTAGCTTAAACAACATCCAAACTGGACCAAACTGGTATCATAAGTCTATCACATGATATAAAAGCACATAATGATGTTTTTTTAAGGTTTTAAGCATCTAATTATGCTAAGAAAGCATAACCAACCAAAATTCAAGGTCAGGGATCTTAAAATAATAATAATACATTCGTGTTATGTCCCTAGTTGGATATTATTGTGGAAGAAAAATAGACAACAATAATACATAATACTAAAATGTGTTTCGAATGATGACTGAGTCTAATCAATCACGATATTGGAAACCAAGTAAAACACATAGGTATTTGTTAGAGAACAATGTATTGGACAAACATACTTGGAGAGTCATACATGGAACCGCTGAATGGTTGTCAAAATAAACTCTCAAAGAAATAGTGTTGATTGTGGTTCTTAGAGATAAAGTCACTACAATCATCATATGGCATTCGATGAACTTTGATAGTAGACAACACGGCCTTGAACAAGGGTTACCATAGAGGTGTTGCTCAGGTATGTTGTGGCACATGGGAATTGACTATAAGTGATGTACATGGGATTTGTACCTCATACCACAGTTGATATGCTAGCCACTTTTTAAGAGATATTGAGAAATGTGTGGCCATTCTCATGTGATTCAATATCTGATATGTGAGCTCACATGTATCTCAATGGTTTGCTCTAGTTAAAGAAACATAGATTGAGTTTTAAGAGGATGGTGATTTCATACCTCACATTCATTCTGGATATTAGAGATAAAGGAACCATACAATCATGGTGACAATTATCATGAATGTAGGTTGAAGTTGTTCTCCAACTTTATAATTACTTGGGTAGTAATGAAGTGTTTCTAGATACATGTCATTGCTTGTGATGTTATAGTCTTGTTATAGTTTGGTGATGGACATCCACCGCCAATGTAATTTGTAACCTATAGGTTCATACACATAGGATGCACCAAGAATAGGACTTTACTCATGGATAAGATTTAACTTGGTTAATATAGTGTTTAGGTAATCAAATTAAACAACATTGGTTGTTAGTTGGCTTACTAGAGTGTCCATCAGAATAACTGGTGTGTCAGTCGATCGATTAGAGTGTCTAATCAACCGATTGGATGACCAATAGGACTGGGACAAGCAATTAATGGCAACATAGTGATGTGCATTAGTCAATTCATTTAAAAGCTAATATGTTTGAGAATTAGAAAGCAACCCAATAAACCAATTGGATGGTCCATTCGACCAACTGGTGATTCATGAAATATGACCCTTCGTATCCCTAGGGTTTTGGAAACCCTAGCCCATCCACTCCTATATAAGGGGGTGGAAGTGGATAAGGATCTCAACAACTCTGAAATGAAAAGACTCCTCATTTCATAGTTGTGGTAACATGAGAGCAAAGGCATTGTTGTGTTCTTTCCACATCAACTTCTTATATGATTTCACACACAAATTCAGTTCATTTTGTTTTTATTTAGCCTCTACTCATATTATTCTTGCCACCTTTTTGTTATTTTTCTTATCGCCTAACATGTATTGCATATGTGCTTAAAAAGGATAAAATTGGAGATAGCGCAACTCAACTCTGACACCATTGGGGCTTCTCCACACCTTACAGACATTCAAAATTTTATTTCTGTTGAAATAGCATCGCACACGGTGTGTCTGAATTAAGAGACACCATGCGTGACTCCAGTTGGCCATACTTCCTGCTGAAAAGAAATGGTACACGGCGTGTTCACAAAAGACACGACATGTACCTGGGAATTTAGAGTCAGTTATATGTTTCTAGTAACATACATGGAGTGTTTTAATTTAGATATGGCGTGTGCCTGACACTTGAAGCACCTGTTGAAGATCGGAACATGATGTGTCCCAAGGAAGACACATCGTGTCTCTGTTAGTTTCAACAAATTTGAAATATGACGTCTCTTGTTTTTAAAGACAAAATCAACTTATGGGGTGGTAATCATTGGTCATCATTCAAAAGTCTTTCTTCAAAGAGCAGGTCTAGAGCAAAGGAGGGTGATTTTGGTTGGAAGAAGGTGGTTTCTTGCCAAAGAACCTCCATTCTTCTTCTCTTCTTCTCCATTTTCTTCTTCAAAGGTGCAACAGAGCTTCTTCTCTCCACCAAGCTTCTTGGAAGGGAATCTTGTTAGGTTTGAAGTAGTTGGAGTGGAATTTCATCCCCAAGCCAGAATTCTAGTTTTCTTGGGTTACATCTTTGGATTCTCTTAGCTTTTCCTTCTCTAAACCATGTTAAACTCTAAAAATTCTGCATCTTTTCTGTTGTACATCATCATGGACGAGTAGGCTCTTTTTCTTGGACATGGGAGAGTAACTCCCATGTCATAGCATGTATGGAACATGATGATTTCGTACTAAATGCTAAGTTGCTTGTTTTTCTACCTTATGAGTACTTGTTTCTTGTTTCTTGCATGTATGGTTGGCCACTATGTACACATGTTTTATGCTTTCTTGCTTGATCTGAGAAGATAGGTAAGAGAGTAAGGAGGTACTCTCTTGGAAATTCCTCTTTTACCACAAGAGTAGAGGATATGGAGTTGAGGAGTAGGTTTGTGATCCAGAACAAAATACATACACAAGAGTGTTGTATGGAGTTAGGGTCATTATATTTCCACTAGGAGGTGAAGTATAACATACAACTCTCCTTTAAATCAAGTGCTTAGTACGTTTAAATTTCATGCTCCATTCTTCATGCTATGATGTGTTAGTGAAATCCTAAGTCCAAGATCGTTTCATATCTGAAATCAAACCCTTTTTAGTAGTCCTTTTACTATTTAGTCAATTTTTAAAATTTTTAGTTTAATCAACCAAATCATTCTTGAAAAAGATATATATTATTGAAACTTAGCATTTTTGTGTTTAATTGGTTACCAAGCTCCTTGTGTTTGATCTCGACTACAACTACTCACATACACTTGTGGGAATTGGCTAGTTGAGTAAAAGATCATTTATATGATGAAACTTGTTAGTGTAACAACCAACAAGTTTTTGGCACCGTTGCTGGGGAGCTACGGTTAATCTAATTAGAGTGACAAGTGCTAATTAGTATTTGAGACTAGATCACCACTTCCATTTTCGAATTTTCATATACCTTTTAGTTGTGTTCTCAATACCTCTTGCTTCTTTTCAGGTTGTATGTGTCGCTTGCAAAGGGGTCTTCAACCATCTATGTTTCTAGATCCTGAAATTGTGCGCACTCTTTCAAGCTTAAGAAAAGTAATAATAGTAGAGCAACCACTGCTAGGGGATGTTCCATCATCACCATCACCATCTTCTTCATCCTTTGAAGAAGCCGCACAAGAAGATCCAACCATGGAGGACGACCATCCTTTGAAGGATTTCACCATGATGGTTGCCACAAACATTTGTGGAGCCATTGATCTACCTGCAATGGAAGCAAACAACTTCTCTATTGCTCCTTCAATGATGCAGATGATCCAGCAAAACCATTTTGGGGTACCATTAATGAAGATCCAAATCTTCATGTAGCTGAATTCTTGGAGTATATGAACACTTTCAAAATTAGTGGTGTATCCACCGACAGAATAAGGCTACTACTTTTCCCTTTAACCTTGAGATATAGAGCCAAGGCATGGGTTTTATCTCTTCCTAAGAAGTTTATCAAAAGTCGGGACCAAGTATTAAATGCTTTCCTTGCAAAGTATTTCCCGCCAAGCAAGATAGCTCAACTGAGAAATCATCTTACAAACTTTTCTCAGTTGGATGGAGAGAATCTGTATGACACATGGGAGAGGTTCAAAGACCTACAATGTCTTTGCCCTCATCATGGATTGACCAATTGGCTGCTACTTCAAACATTTTACAATGGACTGTTCTACAATACTCGTATGACATTGGATGATGCAGCTAATGGAGATTTAATGAATAAGTCTTACAGGGAGGCTTATGATATAATTGAAGATATAGTGCTCAACCACTACCAATGGGGGTCAGATAAAAAAGCACAATCATCTTCTACACTGGGTTCTTCAGTCGGAAATCAAGGAGGAAAGCACATTGTTGATGCAGTTGATTTGATTGTAGCCAAGCTTGATGTCCTTACACAAAAGTTTGAGAAGATGACTACCATGCAGATCCAAGAAGCTGAGGTAATTTGTGAAGCTTGCATATTTGCCAGACATTCTTCTACTTGTTTTGCTCCTAATGTGAATCAAGACAACCAAGAGCAAGTGAATGTCATTGGAATACATGGGAACAAGCAGTACAATCCCTATTCCAACATCTAAAATCCGAGATGGATAGATCATCCTAATTTCTCTTATCAGAACACAAGCAATGCTTAGAACTTTTAATAAGGACAGCAGCAACTGCAATAGCAACAACACTTCAAATGGCAAAACAATGGGAATCTGTCGGGTTTCAACAACAATAGGGGTTACCAACAACAAAAACAACCCCAAAGTTCTTCCTTAGAGGTCATGATGGAGAAATTTATTTCCACTCAAGCACAACAAAATGAAGAGTTCAGGCGCAATCACAAGCTTTTGAAGGATGCAATTTCCCAACTCTCTGCAAAAGTGGATGGCATTTCCACTCATACAAAGATGTTGGAGAATCAAATTGCCCAATAGGCCTTAGTGCAGCAAAATAACACTCAATCTGGTTCTTTTCCAAGCAAACCAGAGGTGAATCCAAGACAACAGGCGAATGTTATCATCTTGAGGAGTGGAGCCAAAGTCCAAAGACCTTCTCCACCAAATGACAAGTCTGTTGAGGTTGCTGATGAAGAGAAGTTTGACACCCCTATTGGTGACAAAGGAAAAGGTACAACTGAGGTACCACCTTCTTACAAAGAAAATGCACCATTTCCACAAAGAATTGCAAACAAGGAGGAGGATTCAAAGTTTAGGAAATTCATGGATATCCTAAACAAACTCCATGTCAACCTTCCACTGGCTGAGGTTATAGCTGAGATGCCATCATACACCAAGTTCCTGAAAGACATCCTCACTAAGAGGAGAAAGGTGGACCACATTGAAACTGTTATGCTTTCAGAGAGAAAAAGTTCAATCATTCAAAACAAACTTCTCGAGAAGCTAGCTGACTTGGGAGCTTTCACTCTACCATGTAAGATTAGAAACACCACGTTTGACAAAGGTCTTGCAGACCTTGGGGCTAGCATTAGTCTCATTTTGTCTACCTTGTGACAAGAGCTAGATCTTAGAGATCTAAAAGCTACAAAGATGGCCATTGAACTAGCTGATCATTCCATCAAATATCCCAAAGGTATTGTGGAGGATGTGTTAATGCAAATTGGTAAATTCTACATTCGTTGTGATTTTGTTGTGTTAGACATGGTAGAATCTCCTTCCAATCCCGTTCTTTTTGGGAGATCTTTCTTGAGAACTGTTGGATGCCTTTTTGATGTCCAAGAAGGCAAAATTACACTCTGGGTTGGCAAAGAAGCCATGGAGTTTTCTATATATGATGCCATGAAGGCACTCTCAAGATTAGAAGAACTTTGTTTTATAGACTCTATTGATTCTGCTGTGGAGGAAGCTCATGATGTTGCTAATTTGATACTAAACTACTGGGATGATGATGAGGGTACACATAATGAATCTAAAAATTCTAAAGTACTTACTATTGCTCAATCAGATGCTATTAATGAAGACACTTCACTTGTTGACGACAAAGTTAAGGAAAATGTAGCTGGGAGAAAGGTAGAACTCAAAGCCCTTCCACCAGGGATGAGGTATGCATTTCTTGACTTTTATTCTACTTCTCCTGACATAATCAATGATGAGTTAACTAATGAATAAGAAAATAAATTGCTTGCTGAATTGTGTTTGTATAAAGATGTCATTCGTTACTCTATTGATGATTTAAAAGGCATTCATCCCTCCATTTTCATGCATAGAATAAACATGGAGGATGATGCTAAACCTATCGTTGAACCACCTAGATGTTTAAATCAAAGTGGTTTAAAAAAGAAATTTTTAAATTGGTTGATGTTGGTATCATTTATCCTATAAGTGACAGTCCTTGGGTTAGTGCCATTCATGTGGTACCAAAGAAGGGGGGTGCAACTATCAATAAGGAGGATAATGATGAGTTAATACAAACACGTATAGTCACAGGTTGACGTATGTGTATCAACTACCGACGTTTGAACAAAGCTACTGACAAAGATCATTTTCCCTTGTCGTTTATTGACTTGATGCTTGAAGAACTTGCAAAACATTCTTACTTTTGCTACTTGGAAGGGTATTCCGAGTTTTTCCAGATTCCTATCTACCCTCCCGACCAAGAGAAAACCACTTTTACATGCACGTATGGAACTTATGCTTATTGTCAAATGCCCTTTGGTCTTTGTAATGCCCCATTGACGTTTCAGCAATGCATGATGGCTATTTTCTCCAATTTTATTGAAAACATAGTGGAAATATTCATGGATGATTTTAGAGTTTATGGAGATTCATTTGATCAATGTTTATAGAATTTGTCACTAGTCTTAGCCCATTGCAAAAAGGTTAACCTAGTACTAAACTGGGAGAAGTGGCATTTCATGGTACAATCTGGTGTAGTACTAGGCCATGTTGTATCTAATAAGGGTATTGAAGTTGATAGGGCTAAGGTGGAAGCTATTAAGAATATGTCTATTCCTTCTTTAGTCAAGGACATCAGTAGTTTCCTTGGACATGCAGGGTTCGATAGAAGATTCATTAAAGACTTCTCCAAGATTCCAAACCATTATGTTCCTTACTTGCAAAGGATGCTGAATTCATATTTAATGATGATTGCCATACAACTTTCAACAAACTCAAAGAGGCTCTTATTTCAGCCCCAATCATCCAACCACCAAACTAGAGTGCTCCTTTCAAATTAATGTGTGATGTGAGTGACTATGTAGTAGGAGAAGTTCTTGGACAATGGAAAGATAAGAAGGTTCATGCCATATACTATGCAAGAAAGACTTTAGATGAGGCACAAATCAATTATACAACCACTGAGAAGGAGATGCTTGCTATAGTATACACTTTTGACAAATTTAGACAGTACTTGGTAGGATCCAAGGTAATCGTGTATATAGATCATGCTTCCATAAAGTATTTTCTCAATAAGAAAGATGTCAAACCTCATCTCATCCATTGGATATTGCTTCTATAAGAGTTTTATCTTGAAATCCAGGATAAGAAGGGGACAGAGAACAATGGTGTGGATCATCGATCTAGTTTGACTACAGATGTTGGAGATTTATTTCCTATTGAAGACCAAATGCCGATTGAGAAACTCTATGACTTATCGTCCACACAAGAACCATGGTTTGCAGACTGCTAATTTTCTTGCTACTGGGCAGCTGCCTCCTGACTTGACATATCAACAAAACAAGAAGTTCTTCCATGTTGTAAAGTTCTACCATTGGAACGATCCCTTGTTGTTCAAACATGGGAGTGATGGCCTCATCTGGAGGTGTGTTGCTGAAGACGAAATTGCCACAATCATTTCTGAATGTCATGCTTCCCCTTATGGAGGTCACTTTGGAGGAGAGAAGCCTGCAACAAAGATTCTCCAGGCCGGTTTCTATTGGCCAACCTTGTTCAAAGATGTCAACCATTTTGTCAAAGCTTCTTATAAATGCCAAAGGACTGGAGGAATATCTAGACATGATGATATGCCTCTTAACTCTATCTTAGAGATTTAGGTATTTGATGTGTGGGGAGTTGATTATATGGGACCCTTCCCATCTTCTGGTGGCTATCAATATATCCTAGTTGCTTGTGATTATGTCTCTAAATGGGTTGAGGCTATCCCAACCCAAGCACCAGATGCAAAATTTGTGATCAAGCTATTCCAAAAAATCATTTTCCCTCAGTTTGGAGTTCCTAGAGCTTTAATTTCTGATGGAGGCACACACTTTGTTGAGAAGAAATTCAATAATCTTCTATCTAAGTACAGAGTCACTCATAAAGTCTCTACACCCTACCATCCTCCAACTTTCGGGAAAGTAGAAGTCTCAAACTTTCAGTTGAAGAACATTCTAGAAAAGACTATGTCTAGCTCAAGGATTGGGCCATGAAGATAGACGATGCATTATGGGCATATTAGATAGCTTACAAAACTATCATAGGCAGAGCTCCATTCAAGCTAATATATGGTAAATCTTGTCACCTTCCGCTAGAGCTAGAACACTGTGCTTTATGGGATATTAAGTTCCTAAACTTTGACATGAAGACGGCTGGTGAGAAACTTCTATTGTAGCTGCAAGAGCTAGAAGAGCTCCGACTAGATGCATATAAGAATGCAAAACTCTACACGGAAAGAACAAAGTTTTGGCATGACAAAAGAATCCGTAGGAAAGATTTCAAGGAAGGAGATACAATGTTGTTGTTTAACTCTAGACTCAAGCTATTCCCAGGAAAATTGAAGTCCAAGTAGTCGGGTCCTTTTCTTGTAATGAAGATATTTCCATATGAAGTTGTTAAATTACAAGGCAAAGATGGAGCTTTCAAAGTCAATGGGAAACGTAGCAAGTTATACACTTATGGAGATGAAATTGACAAGGGAGCCTCTTGATCCCTCCAAGACACATAATGGATAGATTGAAGAGTCTCACTCTAGACTCTAAATGGAGGACCTTGTTGGAGTTGAACCCACATTAGGATAGATTTCTTTTCAGTTATTTGAGTCAAGAACACTCTTTAGTTTTATAAATAAGCTTGTTATGGATGAATGTAATAACTTAGACAATTTTATTACCATATCTATTATTATTTCTGTGCGGACAAAAAGTTGTTTTCTGCAGAAACTACAGAAGACCCAACGTGTCTTTATTTGACACGGCATGTCACTGCTCCCAGAAACACAACAATCAAGTCATTTCTCTAGGTATACGATGTGTCAAAAAAAGACATGCCATGTCACTGTCCAGTAGATAAAAGGTATTACTCAATGTGGAAACGAACATGTTGTGTCCTCAATTAGACATGACGTTTACCACAACAACAAAGGGTAGAATAAGTAATCTGGAATATAACACGATGTGTCTTTATTTGAACACGTCGTGTAGTTATCAGTGAAAAGGGCACAATTTGAATTTTTGGATTGAGACACGCCGTGTACTTATTGGAGCACGATGTGTCTTGTAATGCACAAAGGTATTCTATCGAGAAACATGTCGTGTCTTACAAAAGACATGTCGTGTCTTTTGTCGAGGATATAGGTTTTTAACCTAGCACACAGCCGCCTCTCTCACTCATGCCTCTCTTTTGAGTCATGTGAGACCTCCGCAGTTGTTGTGTGCCCTAGTGCCTTTGCCCCCTACCTCCCTAGCCACCGTGTGCCTTAGCACACCTTTCAACCGCCGTCGTGTTCTTCAGAGGTGTCTTCTTCAAGCAGCAACTAGCCATCATCCTCCCTTTCTCACATCGTGTCTTCTTCAAGATCAAGCAAGGATGCCTTGCTCTAGCCGCCACCATTCTCCACCATTCAAGATGCCATCAAGTCATCTTCTTCGAGCTACAACTGCTCCTCATCATCTACACCACACCAAGTCACCTCCGCCACACTCTATCTCCATCCCCACCTTCTCCAAAATGCCTCTGTCTCCATCTTCAGACTATAGAATTTCTCCAGGCACACGACGTGTCAAGCAAAGCACACACCATGTGTTTCATTGATTCAGTCAGAGTTTCTACATCTGCACATGTCGTGTCCCTTTCACCACACATTGTGTCTCATGTTGTCAGCAATAATGGCACATGTTAAGCAAACCTACAACCGCAAGCATGGTGCCAGCTCCTCCCAAGCATCGACATACATCTCTATGACTCAACTTTGGTTTACTCATGAGGAAGACTTGATGTACCAGTTTCTTATTGCAAGAAGGGTACTTCCTACTTGGTTCACTTGCGAGCAGACTTTCACGACCCTCAGCTTCAAGGATGAAGTCTTCATGCACCTACAAGATTTGGGGCTAAGCTACACTTGCTACACGGTATCAAACACTTACCCTTGCTTAGTTATGAGTTTTTGACAATGCTCACTATAGAGCAAGACCCACAAATGAATTTGGGACCTTATGGTATTATCCATTTCCAGCTTTTGGGTCATGGTTTTTAAGCTTACCTTTAGGCATTTTTGTGAGATGTTGGAGTGCCACTATGATGGGGCAATTAGTTATCTGCCTATTTTTCATAGTGATGAATTTTGGTTTGAGATATCGGATGAGGAACACCATGAAGCTAAGTAAGCTAGGGCGTTCTCTATCCACAACCCTATTTTTCAATATATGCATTGCCTTCTTAGTATTGGAGTGTTTGCTAAGAAAGAAACCCAAGGGGTTGTTGGAAAGCAGGATATTTTCCTTTTGTGGAGAATGATGTATGATTATCATATCAATAATGCTTACTATATTCTTATGCATTTCCTAGACATTAAGAAAGTGAAGAAGATGGACGTTGGAGACATAATGTGTGGTGGTTTGATTACTTTGATAACACAAAAGTTGGATGTATATCTGAAAAGTCTCGAGGTTGTACTAGGTAGAAACTTGATAGACATTTAGTACCTTCTTTCTACAGGGTTGATCTCAAGGGTTTCCAATAGTGATACCAAATTTTGGTAATTCTTTGATGATGATCAATACATTGACATTCCAAATCTTGAGCGTATCACATTAGAAAAAAAAAGATAACTTGAAAGTCATAATGAACACTGAGGAAGATGTTGATGCAGCTGGAGTTGTTGATGATACTGAGGCACCCCCTTATGCTCCACCACCTCCCTCCACCAGCACACAAACAGAGTACTCCTGGTCCATGCCTAATGTCAGGCATCTATATGGATATGTGCAACAACATTTTGATCACATTGATGACCGCTTGGATCAGCTGGGTATGCAGTATACTGTGATACATGACATGGTCCACCGCGTGGATTCGTGGCACATTTCACAGGGCCACTACTCCATCCTGCAGCCGTATCAGCCACCATCAGCTCAGCGGCCTGAGTTCGTCACACAGCTCGTGCCAATGGATGTCCCTAATGATGAGTTTGTCAACCAGTTCTTTCTGCCAGACCATGGAGGCGTTGGCCCATCTTTTTTATTTTATCCATGATAGGTTTTCGGTTGTTTCCTTCACAAGTTTGATTGATGCAGTGAGGACACTGCTGATTTCAAGCTTAGGGGGGATGAAATTGGCCCGTAATGTAGTTTTTGCTTTCATTTTCTTTTTTTAGTCATTTTCTTTTGTAAGTCATGTCAGTCTTTTATATCATCTTATTTCATGTTATGTATTTTCTTTTCATGGAATGTTTGATATGAAATGAGGCTATTATGATTAAGTGAACTCTTTTACCTTGTACGCTTAAACCATCTCGTCCCTTGTACTTCATTTAGCCATACAAAAGAATTAGTAAAGAGCATGCATGAATCAAATGAAAAATAAAACTCCCCATGTACATGATCTTGGTTTATAATTGTATCTTGAACTTTAAATTTTCACATCTTTGATTGCTCAATACATGTAACAGTCTCAAATTTTAGTGAATAAATCAACTCTACAACACTATTTAGAATACAGGATAGTCTTGCCAAACCGTTAGTGCATATATAATCAATATTTAGTGAAAAATTGGCAAATCAATGACTATAATCTTGTTAACTTAACATTCTAGTTGACTCTCTTATGTTGTGTAAAAATTTCTTTTATCCTTTTTCTCACTTTACCCAATAAAAGATGTCTTTTAGCCCATATATCATGCTAGCCTAGTGTGAGTCTGATTCGGACAATGATGGTTAGGTGGTTTGAAATAAAAAGAGGGTAAAAATAACACCCCAACTGGCACTCCACATGTGCATAAGCCTATATTAGTAGTCGAGTGTCGGAATCCCAAAAATCCATTGTCATATCTTTTTGAGAAGAGAGTCCAACTGAGTTTGTTAAAGTTAACTAAGATTTAATCATTTATATCCATAATAGCTAAAAATGTTATGATGTACATCCACTAGTTGTTTGGCTTGATTATCCAAATTCTATTTACTGTTGTGTAGTTGATTGATTCACTTAGTTTGTGACCACCCATGCTGAACTAAAACCTTTCTCTCTTGGATGTTTAGATTGAGGTGATGGCTATGAATATAAACCTAATGTACATGATTGGTTGAGTTTATTGCACATCTTTATTTCATTTAATCCATGCATGAGCTTGAATATTTCTTCATTTGTGTGGATGTGCTCTTTTTGCTAGAGTACAAGCAATGGTTCAAGCTTTGGGGGATTTGTTGTGTACTTTCCACATCAATTTCTTATATTATTTCACACACAAATTCAGTTCATTTTTGTTTTCATTTAGCCTCTATTCATATTATTCTTATCACCTTTTTGTTATTTTGTGTATCGCCTGATGTGTATTGTAGATATGCTTAAAAATGATCAATTTAGAGATAGCCCAACTCAACTCTGAAACCATTGGGGCTTCTCCACACCTTGCAGACATTCAAAATTTCATTTATGCTAAAATAGCATCGCACATGGCGTGTCTGAATTAAGACACGCTATGCGCAACTCCAGTTGGCCATACTTCCTGCTGAAAAGAAATAGTACACAGTGTGTTCACAAAAGACACAGCGTGTACCTGGGAATTCAGAGTCAATTATATGTTTCTGGTAACGTACATGGTGTGTTTTAATTCAGATATCCCGTGTGCCTGACACTTGAAGCAACTGTCAAAGACTGAAACACGACGTGTCCCAAGGAAGACACGTCGTGTCTCTATCAGTTTCAGCAAATTTGAAATATGACATCTCTCATTTTTAAAGACAAAACCAACTTATGGGGCAGTTATCACTGGTCATAATTCGAAAGTCTTTCGTCCAAGAGTAGTTCTAGAGCAAAGGAGGGTGATTTTGGGTGCAAGAAGGTGGCTTCCTGCCAAAGAACCTCCATTCTTCTTCTCTTCTTCTCCATTTTCTTCTCTGAATGTGCAGCAAAGCTTCTTCTCTCCACCAAGCTTCTCGGGAGGGAAGCATATCCGGTTTGAAGCAGTTGTAGGAGTGGAATTTCATCCCCAAGCCAGAATTCTACTTTTCTTGGGTTACATCTTTGGATTCTTTTAGCTTTTCCTTCTCTAATCCATATTAAACTCTGAAACTTCTTTATCTTTTATGTTGTACATCATCATGGATGAGTAGGCTCTTTTTCTTGGACATGGGAGAGTAACTCCCATGTCATAGCATGTATGGAACATGATAATTTCATACTAAATGCTAAGTTTCTTGTTTTTCTACCTTGTGAGTACCGGTTTCTTGCTTCTTGCATGTATGGCTGGCCACTATGTATGCCTGTTTTATGCTTTCTTGCTTGATCTGAGAAGATAGATAGGAGAGTAAGGAGGTACTCTCTTGGAAACTCCACTTTTACCAGAGAGTGGAGGATATGGAGTTGAGGAGTAGCTTTCTGATCCAGAATGAAATACATACACAAGAGTGTTGTATGGAGTTAGGATTGTTGTATTTGCACTGAAAGGTGAAGTATAACATACAACTCTCCTTTAAATCAAGTGCTTAGTATGTTTAAATTTCATGCTCCATTCTTCATGCTATGACATTTTAGTGAAATCCTAAGTCCAAGATCATTTCATATATGAAATCAAACCCTTTTTAGTAATTCTTTCATTGTTTAGTCAATTTTTGAAATTTTTAGTTTAATCAACCAAATCATTCTTGAAAAATATCTAGATTGTTGAAACTTAGCATTTTTGCATTTAATTGGTTACCAAGATCCTTGTGTTCAATCTTGACTACAACTACTCCCGTACACTTGCAGGAATTGGCTAGTTGAGTGAAAGATCATTTATATGATTGAAACTCATTAGTGTAACAACCAACATGTGTCTTACCCGTAAAAGGGATAGATAGTCAAGGGGAGAAAATTTGACACTATGACATTGTCAAAATGAAGGGACAACCCTTCCTAGAGGTTCTAGAAGTGGGACATGGAATTCTCAGTGGTTCGCATGGATTGTGTAGAGGTGTGGAGGATTTTGTTTCCATGCTAGGAGAACACCGTCAACCTCTATCTGTGTGTGTTGCATAGGAGGTTTTCACTGACTATTGTCCATGTGATGCTTCAGAAGGAAACACAACCCCATGTAAGGATAGTCTCTAGACTTGATCCAAGATCATGTATACCTTACAACTCTCCTTCCTAGTACATTCTTGTTGATGCAATCTGCTGGTTAGGAATATGGATAGAAAAATTTGTTTCTATCATATATCTCAACATCAGGATCTATCAGAATTATAACTAAAATGTTGTTAAAGAGAAGCATCTCACATGTAATAACTCTGGGTGAAAGTAATCCTTCATATTGAGTCATAGAAAACATATGTCTTGTATCTCTCCCTCTACCCTGGTGTCCTCACTTTCTATTGTTGCCTCTAGGTGTTCCCCTTCTAGATCATGAAGCCATCGAAGAACTTGTGCCTCTAGTTGGATTCTACCTCTACAGAGTATTAAACTCAGTCTATGAACTTTGTGATAGTGTGACCACGATTTTAGGACAATATCTCTTAAAATATCCCATCTATCCACAGTAGTGACATCCTTGAAATTTAGTTTCCCAACACTAACCAGAGTGTGCCTTATTACAAGTATCACAGACAGTTGTATCTTGTCATTGGGGTCCTGTCATCAATACTAATGATCCTCAAGGACTTGATGAAGTTGCACACCTAAATGGTGAATTTTCATTTTCTAGGTCTAGATCTTCTCCTACTATGAGAAGATACAATATCACTAGAACTATATTCTTGCCTTCCAAAACAACAAGGACCCCTTCCTATTTTGAAAAAGAATCCACCAACTCTTTTGTATCCTCCGCTACTCTCTCCTCCTCTACTAAAATCTCCTAATCTATTCCTACCTTCAGATTTCTTATCAGCATTAACTAATTCTTCTATATGTCTTGCAGCCTCAACAAATTCTTCAAAGTTTTCTCTATCTCTTTGGCCAACTACTGATGTATTGTGTTAAATCTCTAGCCTTAAACTTGCTTGAAACCTCCTGAATTTATCTATGTCATTTGGTACAAGTTGTGATAAGAGTTAACCAACCTCATAAAATACACTTCATACTCACCAGTTGTCATGCTACCCTATGTTATCCTCTCCAAATGTTTGATTTTGACAAATTTAAAGGTAGGAGGGAAATATTTTAGGTGAAAGTATTCAAAAATTTCTTCCATGTCATCATTGTATTTCTCCTCTTATCGTCTACCCCGTGCCACCATAATTGAGCACTCCTAAGTAGATAAATTGCATTGTTGGTCTACTTGTCTTCTTATAACTCCATTAAATGAAAATCCTTCTCCAGCTATTGGATCCCCATGTCTACCATAGTTGACTTTGTTGTTCCAAAAAACTCAATACCTTTGAGCTTCTTCACCAGCTCATAGGATCTCATCAGATCCTTACTAGAAGATGAAGCCCTCATGTCCATCTTATATTTCTTTTTTGTCTTCAAAAAAATATGATACAACATGGATGCCTCATCCCTATCTACTCCATGTTGAGTCATTGCTCGAGTTTTAGGTCCATAATGGCTCTCATCTTGTTCCTCACCAAGTCCTTGTACTCTTCCTTCCATCTACATAATCCATTACATAACACATCTATTTGAAAAATTGTAGTTCAAAGAGGAAAGAATCACAATCATATTGGTCTCTTACCATCTCTATCCCAAACTTAGACTACATTCCTAAGTTTAAACTATCCCTCAGATACCAAGAGTTGGTGCGACCCAAACCCACTAACCAGGGTTTAATCCCACTAAAGATGGAGTGGACTAACATACTAGTTTTAAATCGCTAACTTGAAGTTCAGACTTAAATATTTATTTTAAATTAATAGAATTTATGAAACATTGTGTTAACTAGAAAGATAACATATTATTCATGAAAACCATGAAAGAATATAATAAAGTTCAAATTGTACATAAAATTAAGAGTTATCACTTAATATACATCAAGTACAACTCGTTACTGTAAAAAGAAGTGTTTTCAGTAAGTCATAAAAGAGAATTGGGTCTCCTATATATAGGATCCATGATTATAAAAGTGGAATAGAAATAAGGGAAAATACAATGGGCCTAATCCAAACTAATCAATTATACTAACATGCCCCCTCAAGCTAGAGAGTATACATTGTGAAGTCCCAGCTTGGTGTCCATGTACTTGAATAAAGTAGGAGTAAGTGGTTTGGTGAGAATATCTATAATTTTATATCATGTCTGAATATGAGGGGTAATTATCTTTTTAGCTTTGACCAGGTCTCACACAAAGTGACAATCGACTTCAATGTGTTTTGTGTATTCATGAAAGCTGGATTATTAGCTATGTGTATAATTGCATGGTTATCACAGTATAGAGTGGCTGGAGTCTAAAAATATATCCCAAACTCAGTCAAAGTGGATTGGATCCACTATGGATCACATGTATGGGCCATAGTCAAATATTCAGCCTTAATGTTGGAGCGAGACACAATATCTTGTCTTTTATCCTACCAAATAACAACATGAGTGTCAATCATGATGAAAAAACTAGAAGTGGATCAACAATCCTAAGAATCACCTGCAAAATCTGTTGCTATAGTATGGCCAAAGAGCCAATCATATGATGATTGCAATGAGGCATATGATACTTGATTTGATAATGATAAAGGTAATTCCGTCTATAATTTTTATTTCACTCATGGGATGATGACACATACATGATAGATGTCTAAAGAATGATGTGACTCAATGACATATGTCTTCAGGTTAAGGACATGAACAATGAGACCATATGTATGTTAAGAGTACATACATTCTTGTTATGTCCCTAGTCAGATATTACTGTGGAAGTAAAATAGACAAAAATAATACATAAGACTAGAGTTGTGTTGATAGATGACAGAGTCTCATTAGTCATGATATATGATATCAAGTCAATCACACAGATATATGTTAGAGAACAATATATCAGACAGACTCACCATGAGAGTGATACATGGATACCATGGAATGGTAGTCACAATCGTCTCTGATAGTGATGGTGGTGATTGTGGTTCTTAGACCTAAAATCATTGCACTCATCACATGTGATCGGGTACACTTTGACATCATCAAACGCAGTCATGAAACATGGGTTGTTATAACGGTGATGATTGGGTGACTTTGACACATGGGGACTTGATTGTGAGTGATAGATATGGGATTTGTTCCTCCTACAAGGAGTATGATACTCAGGGCCCCGTGATAAGTGAGACTAAACATTGTATGGCCATACTCATGTGATTCAATATATGATATGTGAATTCACATGCATCTCAAACAGTATGCTCTAGGTCAAAGAACATGGATTGAATGTTGAAGAGGATGATGTTCCATGCCTTGAGTTCAATATGGATGTCAGTGACAAAGGAACTATATGATAATGATAACACTAATCACAGATTGTAGGTTGAAGTCGTTCTCCAACTTTCTGAGTTACCTGGGTAGCAATGATGAGTTACTAGATTCCACTCACTGCTTATGATGTCATAAGTTATTATGAACATTCACTATAGGGTCATACACATAGGATACCCCTGGAAGAGGAGATTGTCCATGAATGATGTTTAGATTGAGACTAAAGGTGTTTAGGTACTCAATTAAACATACAATTGACTGAGTGGACTCAGAACTATCAAGTTCAAGTGTTGAACAAGTTGGTTAGAGTGGCAGGTTGATTGGAGACTGCATTGGCAATGTTAGGACTACCAACTGACCGGTTCACCTTTATGAGCCGATCGGATGGTGTGAGCCAACTAACTGGTTCACTTGGTGAACTGGGTGGATCACAATCCTACCAACTGAGAAAGTTGGGATTTGCCTGGTTGGAAGAAAACTTTCATGTTTCACTTGTTCAATTCGATTGGAATAAGGATTAATCTTTGCATTAATTGGAAACAATTGAGGAAAATCAATTGTGGGCAAGTCTGGGAAGTCAAACGACCGGTTCACTGGGTGAACCGATTGACTAACCTACCCAAGCGACCGGTTCAGTTATGAACCGATCGACTCACCTGCCGAAATGATCGATTCAGTTGTGAACTGATTAGTTTGCCTGTCGTAGTACAAATTATTCATGAATTTTCCAGATCCTTCTACTCCCGAATAGACTGGGAACCCTGACCCTACCCTCTACTATAAATAGAGGGATATTGGGGGCTTCTCAGAACACACAACTCAGAGCATTAATTGCTCTACAAAGTTGTTTTGCTCTCTAGTTCTGGTAATAGAGAGAGCCTGAGCAAGTTCTACCCGACTAGGGAGGCACAACAAGGAAGTCTGAGTTTGGGAGAGCAGGTTGGTGCTAGTACAACAACAAGAGGGTTGTCACCTTCTTGCCCATTCTTCTAGAATGGCAAGAGTTCCAGGTTGTCCGTTTGGACAATCTGCTGAGGCGAGAGATGTTTGCCACTCAAGAGGACATGTCAACTGCTGTCTGTGGTGGAGGCTAGAGTCCATGGAGAAGACCAGGAGCTGCACAGACACCGTCCAAGACATGGCATTGAAGATCGCACATGGCTACAAGGTATTTTCATAGCGCAAGCCCTAGGACCAGGTATATCTCACTAAAACTATCCTTCTCATTACATAGTCGTTGATACGATCTCCTATTATGGGTTACTGGCACGTAAATGTTTTTTCCACTGCCTACTGTGAGGCCATAAAACCCAATAGTGGTATTAGAGCCACATCAACGTATTGTGTTTTGGGATAAATCGATATTATCATATTTTGATTTTATTGTCATTTATTTATTGCATGGAATGTGAATATTTAAAATGACTAATGTGCATATCCGACAAAATACCACATGCAACCTAAAACTAATATACATATATGATATGGTATATGTACAACTGATACACATCGTCCTAAAACGGTTTTGATGGTGGATGTGTAGCATGGTTATGGACTATAAAACCAATGTGTGCTTGGTTGGTTATGATTGTTTGCATCTCGATTTGCATACCCAGCCTCTACCTTCTATTCCACATGTAACTCGAGATAACTCGAGATCCTTTCTCTTATGCCTTTGCTCCCCTTGAATGTAACTCGAGGTTTCCCAAAGAATGTGTAAAAGTAGGATAGTTTATTTTCTATTACATCAAAGAAGAAGACGCTCAGCTCCAGATGAGACGACTTCCTGGAGGACCGAGGAGGATTGTGAAGGAGCCGGATCGACGGGTTGATGGCCCAACTGCTTGTTGGAGGTGTCCAGACATCAGAGGCCAGACCGACCAACCAACCGACCAGGAGGTGAGCCGATCGTGTCATAGGATGAGCCGATCAACCCAGAATGGTTCAAGCACAAAGATCTTCATCAACAATAGGTTGCATATGATGTAGACCTTAGATGACCAAAATTCCTTATCGCTCCAAGGAATTATAATAGGATGACCATAATCATCGCTTTTATCGATATTGCATGTTTCTCATTGTGGTTATAGCATGTATATGATACGTACTATAATAATGTGGTGATTGAATATGTATATGTACTTATATAAAATCCCTCAAATATAATATTAAAGTCTTAGATGTCTTTCATAAGAGGCAATGTAACATCCAAGGATTTGAGGCCTCCGATAATGATCTTAAAAGGAATGATTGGAATACTCATATCACCAAGGTGCACCTCCTTTTCTGGGAGCCCATCTCTAAAGAACTCCATAGCTAAGTGTGCTCAGCTTGGAGTAGTACTAAGATGGGTGACCAGTCGGGAAGTTGATCCTGGCTTGCACGTGAGTGAGATTAAGATGCGCAGTTAAGGCTAGTGGTGGTCTGTGGGGCCAGTCGTCATTCTTGAAACTCTACTAGAGCCTTGGGCAGTCTTGAGTCGTGCGGTCCAGGCAGGTAGGAAAGGGATGTCCATGGTTGGCGTAGCCACCCTTGCGCTGGTATTCTGTGATCGGGAGCTAGGTGTCCATGGACCAATGTGGGTCTGCACTGAAATGGGGAAGGGATTATGATGCCTTATAGTTGAGCCTTGATGAGGACGTCAAGAGTTTAAGTGGGGGATTTTGTAACATACCAGGATTTGAGACCTCAGATAATGATCTTAAAAGGAATAATTAGAATACTCATATCACCAAGGTGCACCTCTTTTTTTGGGAGCCCATCTCTAAAGAACTCCATAGTTAAGCGTGCTCAGCTTGGAGTAGTACTAGGATGGGTGACCAATCGGGAAGTTCATCCTGGCTTGTGCGTGAGTGAGATTAAGACGCGCAGTTAAGGCTAGTGGTGGTCTGTGGGGCCAGTCGTCATTCCTGAAACTCTACTAGAGCCTTGGGCAGTGGGCTCGGACGTTACATGCACACATGAAAATCTTGATCGACCAAGCATAGATTTGCATAAAGAATAGTATGTCATCAATCTCATGGAAATGTGATGGTAGATATGTAGATTTGCACAAAGCATGATGCATATCTATCGTGTCGGCTTTTTGGCAGACTTAACTGGTGATGTAGAGAGTCTAAGTTCCAGAGGCATGCAGATGATCATGGCCAAGAGTTGTGCATGTCATCTATCTAAGAGTTGCATATGATGCAATTAGCATGATGACCTACCTAAATAGTCAAGTTGTAGGTGATCAACCAAAGCTGACTCATAATTTGATGAAATATGGATCTTGGCCACTAGAAGATTGTACACTGCAATCTTTTGAATTGGTACGTGAGGGTTATCAATTTGAACAAAATAGTGGGATTGATAATTAATTAAAGACATAATTAATATCGTAAACTTTATCAAATAAAACAAATAAAAAATGTTTTGAAAAGTTGCAAAATTCTTTTATAAAATCCAAATGACAAACACAAACACATTATTGTTGTGATCAGTTCATAAATAGGATAAACATCAAATCTGGTTTGGGACCTTTGAGAAGTGTTCTCAATGGTGAGTTTAAACTCTAAAGTACTTGAAAGACTAGAGCTAGTTGAACCACTCCAAATGCACCTAAGGCTAAAATTGGATGCTTACTTGAAGTATGCCAATAATGCCTAAGACATGAAGAACCTTATGCTGAGCTATATGAACTATGAGTTGCATGACATCTTGAAGCATGGGCATTCTTGAGATGGTTATACATCTTAAGAATCATGTAAAATGTGTAACGTATAATGTCTTCAAGGCGATGTTTGAGTGTAATCAGACAGATGGAGATCAAGTATAATCTCATATGCTCAATATGATTGTGCTTATAGATTAATTGTGATTTCTGATAGCTCAAGAGTTGACCAAACATATGATTCTACAAATCATTGTGTGAATCATATATCCAGTTTATCAAATGTTGAGAAACTTGGGCAAACCAATGTCTAAAATGGTTGGCATGATGATACCAAAGCATGAATGAATAAAGGACAAGTCTGTGATAATGATCAGCAGAGTAAAGTCCATTGACTAAAGCAAGGTAAATAAGTGTTCTAAAGCCAAGCTTAGGTCCAAGTCTTCATCACTCAAGATATGGATAGGGTTTAGTAGGAAAGGGAAATAACCTCTTTATAGAGGATCTCAGGAAGATGATAGAGATAGAGATCTCTATTTCAGGACCTGAGAGGAGGTACGCTAGAAACTATGCAGAGCAAGAGTTTCTACCATTACAGTTACATTATGACACTCATAGGCATGTAATAGAATTAGTGAATTGCTATTATATACCTACCATCAATGAAAAATAGCATACATCATGTATGGGAATGAGTGTCATGGATTGATATTTCATTTTAAAGATATGATCTTTGATGGAAATGACTGTGTCTCACTAACTACACTTGATAGTTGAAGAGACAAATGTGTATGACACATATAATGAATGGCATAAATAACTCAAACTTGAATGCCTATAGCGATATCATCTAGAGCACATAAATGGGATTGAATTTCTAAAATCCAAATGATGGATATCTAGACTCTTTTGGTTGTTGAACCAATAGAGACATGCTAATCTCATTCATTGTGCAATGTGACAAAGGTTCTTCATTAGATATAGTGGGAGGATGATTATTCTATTAAGGATTATACATATTGATGTATATAGACCTTTTAGAATAAATGTTAAAGGTAATCACTAGTACTTCAATGTATTTACAGATGACCTCAGTAGATATGATATTTTGTATTTAGTGAAGTACAAACATGAATCTCTTGAAGTGTTCAATAAGATCAAAATGAAGTACATAATTATCTTGGTATATGTATTAAATTTTGATATGATCAATTTGGAGATACTTTGAACCAAGAGTTTGAGAACCTTCTGGAAGATCATGATAATGTATCATGATGGACTCCACCTGAAACACAATGATAGTGTATCATGAGAAGTGTATCAAAAAGAAGGAATCACACCTTGTTGAATCAGAGTGTGATTACTAGCTAAAACTTTAAATCTCCTTTTGGGCACATGCTTTACAATGGGAATAAAGAGAATCACAAAATATTGTGGAATCTCAAAGTTCCTTAAGTAACACACAAAAAGCATGGTTCTGGTAGAACACGCCTAGAGCTTGAATGATATATGATATCTTATGGACAAGAAGGTGGTGAGTTGATCATATGATGAGTCAACAGTCTACCTAGAAGCTAATGATAGACAGAAACTGAGATATGGCTTGAAGCCATGAAATCCAAGATGGACTTCATGTACATCAATAAAGTATGACCTTAGTTGATCCACTTGAAGGGGTAAAACCCATAGGGTACTTTTGGGTCTTTTAGAAGAAGACTGACATGGAGTGTAAGTTGGTTGAAAAGAGTTTCTAACAAGTTCAAGGTGTTGAATATGGTGAAATCTTTTCAGCAGTTACCATGGATAAATCCATTTGGATAATGCTTGCCATTGTAGCTTAATATGACTATGAGATTTATCATATGGACGTTAAAATCACATTCCTTATTGTGCAGGATGTGTATGTAACACATCCTAAAGGTTTTATAAATCTAATAATGCAAATAAAGTCTATAAAGTTGCATAGATCAATCTTTGGATTGAAGCAAGCACCTCAGAACTAGATCTTCAATTTGATAAGATAGTCAAAGAGTTTGACTTGAGTCATAATAAAGATGAATGTGTGATGAAAAGAATTTAGTCGGAGCATATATATATAGTCCACATGTTTATGGGGAGTATCATCCTTATACTACAAAATCTGGCAATGAAGTGCATTCTAAAAGGTTTTTTGGAGAAGCATCCTATCTAATAGGAATCAAGATCTATAGTGATAGATCAAGAGGGATTATTGACCTAGACAAGAGAAAATACTTTGGCTAGATGTTGAATGAGTTCAACATGGTGGTGTCCATGTTCCATGGAGTTAGTCTCTTAAGAGCCAAGTGTTTCAATTCTTATGAAGAATAAGGAACACATGGATAGATTTCATATGCATTCACAATTGGATCTATCACGTATGAGCTCATCTAGTTATCTTGTATGTATTGTACATGACAAAAAAATATGAACTAATTATCTTGTATGTATTGGACATGACAAGATTATACGAACTCATCATCTTATATGTATTGGGCATATATGACAAGAATATATGAAATCATCATCTTGTATGACAAGATGATATAAATATCCAGTTATCTCATATGTTCACTTTTATTATTATGCCCTAAGGACTTGAGGAGTACAACTCAAATCCAACTGATTACTGGTAAGTCAAAATTAGTAACATACAAGACCAATGGAAGAGTCAGACTCCATGATCGTCACCAACACTACTCGGTCAATTTGATTCTACATGTAGTGACATAACAGTCAAACTGCTAAACAACAACTTATAATCAAAGGTATAGTCATGTAGATAGCTACTCATAGTCGAAGATATGGTCCTATAAAACTACTAGCCTACCTTGGTACATGGCACAACACTAGAGAATGGTCCCATGCATGGCCATTCCATAATCAACAATATACCACTATATATATCAACAATTTTAGGATATAGGGAGATGTCTTCACTTCTACCCCACATATTCAATAATACCTTTGAGTACCCCATAGGAGTTACTTGTTTCTCCATCCAACTCGATATTGATGTTGAAGATGATCTATGGTATAGGGCAACTACATGATTATGGTTTCACTTATTTAGATATTCCAATTATGTTTCTTTTAATGCATTAATCAAGTTACAAAGTATAAACCCTAAACAAACTCTAAAAAATTAAGGATTGATTACAACTTTAGAAGATATAAAATGTATTAAGTGAAAACTTGTCACATCATCATATGGAACTTGTAGTGTTGTCATTCATAATGTCATCACCAATATCACATCACTATGGGATATCAATCCCTCAATTTATGCACAGACACTTTCTAGGCCACTAGATTAATTCATATAACTCTTGCACAATCAGTATCACAATATGCCTCAACATTACTCATAATCACCACCTTGTATTGTACAAGGTTCACCATAGTACAAAAATGGCTATGATATTCATCTCACCTACAAGGTTAGGGTTACATAGACATGAGAGAGAAAATACTATCACATGATTATAATATTTAAACAATATAAGCAAGTGTATTTTTAATCTCGATATTAGGGTTTCATATCATCCCTCAACTACTAACCCTAATTCCATCACCTCCCACGTTGTTGAAGAGTAATAGGGTTAAGTAATATTTTTTATGATTAGCCATTCATACTCGGATTATCTTACGTGGACCATTACATTGTATATTGACTATATACATACATGTGTGCAGGTGTCTCGACCACCCTCAACACATGATCTTGACCTCCCCTAACACATGGGTCTCAACCAACCATTAAACATATGTCTCGACCACCACAATCTATATGTTTCTAGACCCCTCACACATCCAGAGTTGCGATTGAGACACTTCCTCATGGTCATGACTGAGACACATCACAAAGGTCACCACTCCAGGAGTTTAGACCATGACACTACCTAAGCATGGTGTCACGAACGCAACACTAAGAGACACCCAAACAGGGTGTCACGACTGAGACACCACCAAGGTGTCACGA
Organism: Alisma plantago-aquatica; assembly: GCA_963693085.1. Taxonomy (NCBI): domain Eukaryota; kingdom Viridiplantae; phylum Streptophyta; class Magnoliopsida; order Alismatales; family Alismataceae; genus Alisma; species Alisma plantago-aquatica. Next base: position 97,439,387 of record OY856412.1, on the reverse strand, counting down.
CCGGGACACAACAAGGTGTGTTGACCCTACTAACACAAGGTGTTAACCTATTGGTGTCATGACCGCAACGAACTTATTCTTGACTAGTTACGACTCTAACACAACTTGAACATGTGTCTCGACCCTCATACTTAGCCAGTCTTTGTGGCAATATCAACCAACAAGTTGAGTGACCATGCAGCAACGCTGCATCCCAACTAGTAGTGTAGCGACCACCCTTATAGTTGAGGGTGCACAGTCAAAACCATCAGTTGCAAGAGTGTCGATCATGATGGAAGAGAAAAGGTTTTTTCGACCATTGATTCACTATATGCCCAACACCATAACAGATCTGAACAAGGTCGAAACTGGTGGTTGACAACAGGGAATACCAAGTGTCAACAAGAAGAACACCACCCTATACCAAGTGTTCATTAACCCTAAATTATGGATCATACAAGAACACAAAAAGAGTTATATTTAGAGAGATAAAACCTAGATTCTTATGCATATAAGCAGACCAAAGACTTCCTGTTACTCAATTATAAAGGAACCATAAAGAAAGTAGCATGGTTCCATAGATAAAGATTCAAAGGAAACACACCATTTTCCATTCACTACAAAAACATTGAGTACAAGGCTTTCTTAAGGTTTATAAGAAAGATAATTTTCTCAAGAATACTCCACAAGTTAACCCTAAGACATAATACTCCTTCTATCATCAAGAGCACATTTTTAATATGTAGAACAACAACTTATAATTAGATCTTGAGATGCTAATAATAAATGAAGGAAAAGTTATATAACCGACCAATTTTGAAGAGAAGCAATCTCCCAAGATCTCAAGCTCCAAGAAATTAAACCAAGCTTCAACACTTGGGCCAGAGGATCACCTCAAGAAGAGAAAGAAATTCCATAGTCAAAGGAGAGATTAAGGAAAGAGAGAAAACATTCCTAGGCCAAACCAAAGGAGAAAGGAGAAAGAGATGAAATCAACCTCTCATTTAGGTTTCACCACACCAACACATAGTTTATGACCCACCTTAAGGTGAGGAGTGTGATAACCCGATTTTTCACACATTGCATATGACTTGGCTTTGCCCTTGACCTCACCATCAATTTCTTGTACATATATGATTTGATGCGTAATTGATAATTTTCAAGCACAATTTCCACCTTGGTGACACTCAATAAAGTTTTTAAAATTCATCACTCTAGATCTCCTTTATCTTACTTTTATCATCATCTTGTGACCTTATGCACTTTAATTTCATGTTCATGGTGTAGAGGGGACTCTCAACTTTTTTTTGGAAATAGGTAAGTATATTTCCAAAGAGAGTATAGCTCAGCTATACATACAAAACGAGGCATTTGAGACAGACCCTAAATAAAACACACCACTGGGTTTATTTACAAAAACCCTAGTAGGTTCTAGAGTAAGCATTAACATCACAAAATATGCTACTTCTAGTCTTGTACATCAATCTAAGGTTACGACCAATCTCCTCAACAAAAGTGCAAACATCCATTTCGTTCTTTTGTACAATCTAGTATTTCTTTCATTCCAAATCAGGTAGCAAGTGCACGCTAGGCAGACCCCTACAAACCAAATTTCCATGTTGTCATTCTTGAACTAATTATTGATCCAGTTATTTATATTGTCTATCTCCTTTGGTACTTGGCTGTGTTGGTAGTTTTTGAGATTAACAATACTCCACACATGGCTTAAGTAGGTGCATTCAAAGAAGAGATGGCTGATAGACTCGTCATCCTTTTTGTAGAGTTGGAAAATATTGCTGATATTGTACCCCCATCCCCTCATTCTATCCGATAGAGGGAGTCTTTTTATTTTTACTCTATAGAGCAAGTACTCCATTTTAGGTAGTGACCCATGCCCTAGATAATATCACCCCAATCAATCGAATTATTCGTGATGTTGTTGATCCATGGTGGCTGGTTATAATGAAACCAGCAACCATTGCCATCAACAGTGTACAAATTTTGGATGCTAGGGTACATCATACACATTCTCCTACAAACAATTGAAGGTCTGATATTATCACTGATGATAGGTAGCTCACCATATCTACCCCTCATGCAAGATGACCATAGCCCATCCGACTGACATATGAATCTATCGATCCTTTTAAAGGTCCTAGTCCTAACCAAGTCAATAGGATCAATGATATAGAGACCAGTGCATCTTCAGTCTCCCCCTCCTATTGTCACATGATCAGGAAAGATAAACCCTCAATTTGATGGCACTGATATAGAGACCAGTGCATCTGCCAAAGTTGGTTAATACCCTATACAAGGCTTTCAACCCGTTGGCATGTCCTACCAAGAAGAGTAGAACATCATCCGTGAAAATGAGATGTGTTAAGACCTTAACACCTTTATCCTTGTAAGGTTTAATTACATTTTGTTTCTCCACCTTCTTGATCAGATAAGTCAACCTTCCATGATGATTGTAAACAATAGAGGGGATAGAGGATCCCCCTACCTCAACCCATTTATGCCTTTAAATAAACCTGCATGTGTACTATTAAATAGGATGAAGAAGGAGGTAGTCTCCACATAGTTCTTTGTTATGTCAATCCAACGTTGGGAAAACCCCAGGCTTTGCATCATCTTCCAAAGATTACCCCATTGGACGTGGTCATAAGCCTTACTAATGTCAATTTTCATGTAGGCTTTAGTAGTGGACTTTTGTACTTTGAATTCATTCAAGAACTCACATGCTACAAGAGAGCAATCTACAATCCTCCTGCCAGTGATAAAGGCATTTTGTTCTTTGGATATGATCTCAGGGAGGACCTCCTTAAGTATGGATGCAAGGAGTTTAGATACTATTTTGTAGATCACAGAATAGCATGCAATAGGCCTATAGTTAGAAACCTATTTTCCATTTTTTGTTTTAGGTATGAGATTAATAAAATAATGATTAGCAACCCTAACCATGCTTCCCCCACCGATGATCCATCTAACATCCCTGCACACGTCACTTTTAATCATGTCCCACATATAATGGAATAATTTGTTGTTGAAACCATCTGGGCCTGGGGCCTTTGAATGGTGTATGGATTTCATGGCTTTATATATTTCTTCATCAAATGCATCCCATCATAAATTAGCATTCATTATGGAATTAATTCTTTTCTCAGGATTGAACTCCCACTCAAAGATGTCAGTTTGAACCTGATTGTATAGGTCATCAAAGTATTTCACTGCCTGGGTAGTGACTTCCTATGTGTTGTTGACAACATGTGCTTGCTCATTAATGATCTCATGGACAGTTTCCATCATTTCCCTCTTCTTAATGGCAACATGATAAAGGTGAGTGTTTCTGTCGCCATCACTCACCCATGTCAGCCTACTTCTCTGCCACATAAACATTTCTTGTACTTTCTCTAGATCATTTAGTATTCGCTCCTTCTTACTGACTTCATCCATGGCCCCAGTGTCATTGGGGTTATTAGGTAGGAAACTCGCAGCACCCTCATATTCCCTGGTGGCAATAGCAATCAGGTTTGTGATGTTGACTTTCTCTTTGGCCCAACTTTTCAATTTCTTTTTCAGACTCAGAATCATTTTTATCACAATATACATTGGGTTATCTTTGATAGGGCAACTCCAATCATTTTTCACCATCACTTTGAATACATGCCATTCACATCATAAATTAAGAAATATGAATGATCTAGGAGTCATTTTAGTCTTTGTTATGTTGATTTCCATCCATGAATGATCACTAAATGGATGTGATCCCAACTTGATCACTAGGTTGGGGAGAATATCCAGTCATGCTTCATTAATGAATCCTCTATCCATTAGGCTTGATATTATGCGTCTAGCTTCCTATTTGTTAGACCATGAAATAACTCCACCAATCATGTTCATCTCCATCAGGCCCAATGCCTCAATGGTATTATTGAACTTGTCTAGAATCCTATCAGGCATAGTACGTCCAGCATACTTCTCACCCATTCTCCTGATGTTATTGAAGTGACCTAACACTAGCCATGGTATATCATTCTAAAATGAATCGGTGAGCATCCCCAAATTTTGTCTCTGTCTCTCTCCAGGTTCTCCCCATACACCCTAGGGATAATGCATGAGAAACCTCCTTTATTAAGACAACTAACAATCATCATCTGGTCCCCTATGAATAGAGGTTCCACTTGCTAGCTTATGGGTTCCCAACCCATGACAACCCTTCCCTCGTCACAAGCTTCAAGGTTATCCATACAACACCAGTTGGTTGGGAATATGGATTGAACTCTATCAGCATTGGTCCTCTTAATCCTAGTTTCAAAGAAGAGGATCAGGTCTTCTTTACTCCTCCTCAAAATCTTCCTCAGCTTCCCCTGCATTTTTGGCAGCGAAGCACCTCGCACATTCCATGCGAGTATAGACATTAGGATTTGTTGTTTTTCCCTCCTCCCCTTGGGGGTTTGGGAATTTATGTGCCTTGTCTTTCATAGCTGACCTCTTGGTTTGCCATGGGCTTCTGCTCCTACTAACTCCCTTAGGAACATCCTTTGGAGTCTCCATATTCCCCATCTTCTCAAGAACTACGAATGGATTCTCATCAGCATTCACCACCCTCTCCTTGTCACCTCCCCCCTTTGGTAGAGGGTTTAGGTTCAGTGATTCCATCAGGAACTGAGATAAGTTCTTTAATTACACCTTCCTCCAGGTTGAGGATTTCTTTCTCAATAGTCTAGGAGGTGTTAGCATCAACAAAGCCCAGTTGGAAAGATCAGTAACTTTGCCTATACCCTTACCCCTGGAATCATTCTCTTTATCTTCTTTGTTTCTATTCCTCTCAACATTGCACCATTTAGGAGGAGGTATGGATCGCTACCTTTTCTCATATATAGTTTTGGAACTATCTATGATAGGATGAGTCAAGTGCATGGAGGTATCCATTGCACCCGGACAACATCTGTCAGTATGTCCAAAGGCCCTGCAATCTTTGCAACGAATAGGAAGAGATTCATATTTTACATTGATCTCCCATTCATCACCATTAGGAAGTTCAACCATCACCATTGGAGGGGGTTATTCTTCTACTAAAATATCCACAAAAACTGCAAACAACCCAACAATGACCCATCATCTCATCTATCAATCACATGAGGATCACCAATGACATGAGCGATCGTTGTAACAGCCCTAGCGGACCAGTGCTTGACCACATCTTTCAGAGAGGCCCATACTGGTGTCGTCTTAAAAGTGTCTCTCCTTACATCAACATCAGGTGTCCATCGACGAACCAAGACCAGTTGGTTGTCAATGAATCAGCTTTGCAACACATCTAATTTCATCTAATTTGAAGCTAGGATGGATGAGATAGACATCATTGAATTCTTTTTCCTCTTGAAAGTTTGATTTCACCTTTTTTGTTTCTCACCCTCTTTGGGCATGTGGCCCACCCATGTAAGGGGATGTGGCCCAGTAGTCCCCCACCCATCTCTCCTCCTTGTCTTCTTTCCCTCCTTTCCTTTCCCTCCTTTCTTTGCTTGCCCATGACTCCTCCCTCTCATGCAGACAAGATCATACAAACACCAGTGTCGTCCACACTATGGTATTTTCTCCCCTTTTAGCCTCTCACTCATCTACTCCCTTGGTCCACCTGACCAACTGCCTGGCAACGAGACACTAGTAGGAGAGGTTGAACTACCAGCCGCCACCACTCCTGGGCTGGCAATCCTAAAACCTAAACTGTGACAAAGTGAGTTTTCCCACCATGTTCATTTTTCTACCTTGCTCTCAATTATATTCACTCATAATATCCAATTGTTAATTCTGAGTTACTTAATCAATTTTGGCACTCAATTTCGAAATATAGGGACAATTTGGGATAATATATCCCTTTATGACACTAAAAGAAGGATATATAAATACTCTATCCAAAGTAACAAACTAAGTGATGTAGCTTTATCATATGGCTCCCAAATGTTTTCTATACATTCTACACATTATTATGAACTTATGTTCTAAATTTCATTTGAATTGGACATTCCTACTATTTTTTAGGATTTATTGAAGTTTTAAAGTGCATAATTTCATCCATCTACCCCCTAAACCTAAGTGGGTCGACCAATTAATCGCGTGACACATAAATGTCACATGCTCCTATTTAGTTTTGGGTGCAGGTATCTTTTGATCCTAGCTGTCCAGTCTGATCCGATGACTACCAACTCATCTCCTTCCTCTCCATGACTCACGAGACTCGAGCAGATCAGAGATGAGATAGCTAGCGCACCCACCTAACAACCTATGACCATGCCCTCATGATATATTTGAAGGAGAGAATCCTCTCTCTGAGATGCGCTCAACGACCCCTCACGTCTCCCCTCACCTTTGGATCAGGGAGAACTATCCCCTGAGTCCTCGCCCCTCTCACCTAGCGGCAGAAGTGAGTTTAGGGATTCCTCATCTAGACCCCCTCACACCTATTTAAGGACACCAGTAGCTCTACCACCCTCCCTTTTCTCATTCTCGACCATCAATTGCATTAGATTACACCCCAGCACCCCCTACCTAGAACCACCTTCACCCACCTGACCCAAGCACCTCCCTCAGTCCAGGAGCCTCCACCGTCCAATTAGCCATGGCCCCACGCTCCAGGGACCTCGGCGTGAAGAACAACTCCTCCTGTTGGAGCCATGAAGGTCAAGAGGCCTGGGTCAATGAGCCCCTGCAACCAAGATCCAAAGCTCCATTATCGATGAAGTTGGAGATACCACTGAGCCTCGGGAAGGTTGCAAAATCTTTGAAAGATTTCCACGGAGCTCCTAACTCCCTCAATCCATCCAAAGGGGGGGGGGGGTAATTCTTAAACTTCTCCTTTTCATCTTCATCACCTACTTTGACCAAAACCCAGCCCCTAGACCATCTTCAACTGCTATGATAGGCTCTCCGACACTGGCGTAACCTCGTGAACTCAACCCACACCTCAACACATACCCAACACCCACCTATCTATCTTGAGCCATCTCCACTTTCCCTTGGTTCGAGCTACTGCCATGGCATGAGCAGCAGAACAATCCTACCTATGAAATTCCTAATCTACCCATGCCCTGCCACACCTATTCTTTTGATCCCATGGGGGGAGGGCATGATTCCAATTTTAGGAGATATGAAGAGGACACTAAAGGAACATGCATGGCAGTGGGGTTTAGGGCTTTATGGCGAGGAGTCTGAGTTCCATCTGCAGATCCCTAAACGCCACCATTAATGATGGTGGTTGGGTGATATTTGATCTCATTCTTTTGAGTTGCAAGTTTTTGGCGGTGTGAAGGACCAATGGTTAGCTTTTTCTTGCCCCGGGTAGACTGAGTGTGGAGTCTGATATAGGGAGGTTGCTAGGATTTTGTACACAATGTTGTGGAGGGGACAAGAGAGAGATCATGTTCCTGTAACGTAGGCATTCTGTAGGAGAGATAGTGTTACAATCTCATAAATTTTTGCCAAATAAATTGGTGGTTACTCCCTTTTACTAATTAGTCCATTACTTCATAACTTCTAAATGGGAAACCATGTCTTAAGACTTGACCATGGATTTAATTATATTAAAATGTTAACACTTCCATTTATATCTTGGTATTCCTAACTTAATCTTTCTCATAATGTATCCAAACATTAGTACCTATATTTATAGATCTAACTAAAATAAGTACATATGTACATAATTTTAACTGACTTAGCACATTTAAACATAATTCCAACCCATTATGTGGAAGAAAGAGAATGTAAGGTCTAATAGGATCGTGAGGCATAAGATATCAAATTGAACTAGATAAATCTTAAATTATGACAAAAAATACACAAATGAGGGGCGAAATTGAAATTTTTCTCTCAAATGAAGAATGATAATATATTTAGACACAAGAAACTCAAAAGGAGGATAATTTTTATCAAGGGACATGATAATCAGTCAAAATGATCACATTCAAGTTGGAAAGAAGGACCCAATCAAAATCAAGTTTAGGGAAAATTATGAATAATAGCTCAAATTTGATTTAGTACACAAAATTTTAGTATGTTACACCAACATTTATAGTAAACAGGGTTTCTCAAAAGTAATATGAGGCAGATTAATTCAATCTCAACATATTCCTTATCAATTTAGTCCATAACATAGTTCTCAACAAATATGCACAGAGAAACTAGAACTAGAAACAATATAGGCATATAGACCATCTTATGTCATCCATCATGTTCATAACTGGTTTATCATACAACATATACTTATTCCATACAAATTCAATAAATTTACTTAAATTTCAAATATAAACATGCAGAACACACTCAGCTCTCTTCTTCTATTATTTAGCATTCTTCGGTTAGGATTACCAATCAACACATGTTTGATTCTCATATGAAGTCCATTTCTGTAAACTATTCTCCGTGAACAAGTATACGAGCAAACAATTATGATCGAAGAACACATTCTTGTAAATCAATTGAAATTCTTGAACCTCAACTTATAATTGAATTCAACTATAATCATATGCATTCCTTAATCACTCATTTGAGATCTTTATTCATTAGCATCATCTAGCTCATCATTTTTAGGGTTAGAGTTAGATTCTTTGATCCATATACTAATTTTTATCATTTTCCTCATTTCATATTTATTAGTATCAACCTCTTTCATTTCATGCTTACTACTTCCTTGGAACATATCATTCTAAATTTACTTAATGCATAAGTTTCTCTCTCATTAAAATCTTGTATAGCCTTAGTTTAGTGTATTACATTCTTTTTATCTAAACCTAGATACATACAAAGTAAATAGACAAAGGAGTTCATCATACTTATTTTATTAATTTATCATCCATCGCTTATCATCTCAATTCATTGCACCCTGGTCAATTACTTATATTCCATCTAGATACATATACCAAGTCATTCGACTTTCAAAAGTGTTTGGGTAATTATAAACAATTCCTCCATTTCTTACAAGACTACCAATTTAGTAGATAGAACGGATTAGGGTTGCTTCTTCATAATCCTTACTATTTATTCATCTCTCTATTCATCAATATGTGCCATGTATAAAAGTCTAGCAATCATGTAGAATTTACTCATATTCCATGTTGCATTTGTCTTATATCATTTTAATAAGACTTACCACATTCAATTAAAGTAAACACCAACAATTGAGCATATTTTCACATTCATAGGATCATATGTGAGTTTGTCTTTATCTCTCATACTCGTCTTAATATGTGATATCTAGGGTTTCAAGAAATCATTTTAGTTCAACACATCATTTGAATCATATTATCTAGCAATGTTGTCAGGATGTATAGAGGGTCAATGAGTCTGTTCAAGACACATGCAAACCCTAGTTTCCATTCCACACAATTCATCCTTCAATTTTGAATATGTAGTGATTAATTGTCTCATTTGAGTCAATCCCTCAACAGAAACCCTAAATAAGGAATATTTCCCTCACAAACCCTCATACTAATCCTAATGTCTATGTCTATTCAGTTTCAGTAAGATTCAACAATACACTTGTGTAATTCATTCAAATATAATTCAAATATGATTCTATACATATGTCAACTCAATTTCCAATAATACAATTGAATATGTTTGTTCTAGACAATATTTGTATAAAACAACATAGTTCTACATCCACAAAGTTATTCATAGAACTCTAATCAATAGATCAAGAACTATAAAAATATTAATCAATGAGAGGCATCTAATCAGTAACATTTATTTCCAAAAAATCATTCAAATTGATTACCAAATTACATACTAATACTAGAAATTATCTTGATTAATTAGGATTTCATCATGATTCCAATTCTTAGAAGGGAAATAAAACTCACCTAAGGTTCCCAAGACCTTAAAAACATAGGTCATACTCTAAATTTCCAGAAATCCATCAAGGTTCCATCTATCGAATCCATTTCTTCCTCCAAGAAAAGGAGAATAGAATAGAAAGGAAGAGAAGATGGTGATTTTCTATAATTACATGTGAGAGAAGAATCATAAAATAAGCTATCTAAACAAGGACCAAGTTACTTGATTCCATCATTTCTTGGAAGATGAAACCATAGATCATCAATTCCATCATTTTCTTCTCTTAAAACCTTAGCTCTCCTCTCTCTCTCTCAATGTTTGGTTATTGGACAGGAACCACTAATAATGGGAGATAATAGGGTGTTATGTTGATCATATATATATCAATTAAGTAATTATAACATTTGCAAACAAGCCCTTCATTGCATTGTTTTATTTATTCAGACTGGTTGGTCGGCTAGGTTGTCAATGCTAAGAAACTCAACCAACACCACTCTCTGGATCAGTTCAACATCATCCACAAACTATGAAAAATTATTCTAGTGTTTGAAATGGAGTTTCTATGTGTTAGTTAAAATTTCAGATCATTTTCATATACTAATAAACAGATAAAAATAGAATACTACATTGCTATATTTAAACTAGAATGTATGGTTTGTTGAGTTTGTCTTGAGGAAACTTGGTCGACAAATAAGTGATAAAATATTCAAATATTATGATATATTGTATGAACACTTAAATTTAAGTTTTTCATATTATCATCTAACTTTCAAGTAAAGTAGTGTTGTAGATAAAATAGTAAAAGTTATTTACCACTGGTCGGAGTCCGCGATAAAAGATCTCTGTTTGCAAACATATTTACCTATGCTGATCATGGCATAAACCATGCCTAGATACCGGAAGACTGGTTTTCCTGAAAAGGTCGATACAATATGACGGCATGCAGAGGTCGCGGACCGACCATATACCCTATTCAATATCTAATATTAGAAAAATCGAATATTGGACAAAAGGGTTCCGGCCCAGTACGAGCCTCACACAGTTCTTCTTCTCAGCATAAAACGAGCCAAAATTGAATCTAGAAGAGTTAAAGAATAGAAATAGAATTCATTTCAGATACATTACAATCTTATTTTTGACTTAGGGTTATTGTTGATGAAGCAATCTAAATCGAATGAATCCCCTTGTTTTTTTTAGTGACCAAATCTTCTATTTGTCTCGCCCCTCTCAAGTGAACAATATCAATAGGAACAGTACAATCATCCAAACTAATGACAGAATTAAATCTGGTAGTACTACTACCATTACAAGCATCTAAGTTGATTACAACAACTAGGACCAACGGGGGGTTTCTATAGAAATAAAAACCTCCAGTGTTTTTGAGGTGAAACTTAGCTAACTGATTTGCTACCTTATTACCTTCTCTTCCAACCTACGAACAAGACCAGTCATGTTTCCAATTATCTTTGACAGCTGCTAACCATCTAGCCAACATAGGGTTATCTAACGTATTGTTCTTCAATGCCTTGATAACATTCTTTGAATCTGACTCAACGCAAAGCCCACTGCCCTCAAACGTCAATCCCACCTCTGAAGCAAGGTCAATGGCTTGAGCCTTAGCCTCTAGAGCACTTCTGGCCATGGTTATCTTTTCCCATCCTCCTCGCCAGCTTCCATTACTTTCACGGCATACAACAACAAGAGAAGATTGAAGGGTATGTGCATTGAAAGTTGTGTTCGTATTGAGCTTCAAAGAGTTCTGTACAGGCTTTCTCCACTTCACTTCAGTAGATTTAGATTGTTGAGATGTATTAGCATGTGTCCAAGCCTAGAGATGGATGGATACGTCCTTCTTGATGATTGATTTAACGTGATTAACGGTCTTCCTCTCGTTCTCAAAAACTTGTGAGTTCTGATTCCTCCATATCTGCCAGCAACCTCCTGCAAAGAGAATATCATGAGGTCTAATTACCAATAAATTATAAGCAATCCAGTTCCAAATATTCATTTCTCTGAAGAATCTGCTCCAAGTTCCCGGGTCTAGGACCTCCCTCCAGATCTGTAATGTGTGTGTACAGTCCCTGAGAGCATGTAGAGTGGTTTCGTCCTCTCGTCCACATAGTGGGCAAGTTTTATCAGATGTCATGTTTCTCGCAGAAATTCTGCAATTAGTTAAAATTGCCTCATGACCAACTAGCCACATGAAATATCTCAGCTTCATTGCAATGTTAGCCTTCCAAATGACCTTCCACTTACCATTGGATATGATGTCTTTTCCTTTCCTCAGAATCTCGTAGGCATTACCAGTAGTAAAATGACCTGAGTCAGTGTGACAACAGGCTCAAATATCAGCTATGTCAGTATTTAAAGGTAAAGTGGTGCTGGTCACCTTCTTCACTATGTCCGGCGGTAACCATTCCTCTAGGAATTCCTTCTCCCAAGTGTTTTCAAAATTGATTAGACTTGCAACTTTGAGGTCATCCAGCTCTACTGGAATTGGTTTGATGACCAGATCCTTTAGCACGCGATGGCTATCCCACCACTCATCTGTCCATACATTCGTGTCTTTGCCATTAACTGGAATCACGATAGAGTTTTTGTGAATGAAATATTTGTGATGCAAGACTGCACGACCAAGTCTGGAAATTGCTGGTTTAGAACCATCCTTGTAGGTTGCATACTTCTGCCGGAGCCCTTCACACCAGAAAGTCCTTCAGTTTGCGCTTAACTCCCAGGAGTGCTTAACGATCAAGGCTCAGTTCAGTTCCCTCATCGACCTTAGACCCAAGTCGCCATGCTTCTTCTCGCAGGTAAGCTTGTTCCACGCCACAAGGGAGCTAGGGTGTTGCTTATGACTGCCTCCCCAGATGAAGGAACGAATGGAACTGTCGATACGATCACATATTTTCATTGGTGGTACTGAGGTCTGCATTACGTAGCTCGGGATAGCAGCTAGTGTGGACTTTGCTAAGAAAACCCTTCCAGCTAGACTGAGAGTGCAGGTGGACCACGAGTTGATATTGGTGGAAATTTTGTTTAGTATACGTCTGTATGATTCGTACATGACCCTTCCGTGAATGATTGGGACTCCAAGGTACTTACCCATGTTAACGGAGTCCATGAAACCACTGAAATTATAGATTCTTCATCGAAGATTAGGGGGCACTCTCTTAGAGAAGTGGATACTTGATTTACTAACTGAGACAGACTGTCCAGAAACCTCGCCGAAAAATCTAAAACGGTCGAGAATCGTCTTCATTTCAGATATATCTGCCTTCGCAAATAGGAACAAGTCGTCAGCGAAGCAAAGATGGTAAATCTTGGGGCCGTCCTTGTATAATCGGACAGGGGTCCATTTCTTCTTCTGAATAAGATCTTCAATCGCTTGACTCAAGCATTCAAGACATAGGATAAATACATAGGGGGGTAATGGGTCGCCTTGTCTAAGGCCCCGTGTAGCTTTGAATGAACCTGCAGGTTTTCCATTCCATATTACAGTTGATTCACCTCCTGAAATGGAATTGAGGATATAGCTTTTAATGGACAGAGGGAGTCCCAATTTTGAGAGTGTATCAGCCACAAAGGGCCATGTCATCTTATCGTAAGCCTTCGAAAGGTCCACCTTAATAGCCATCATCTTGGGTGCGGATTTTCTTCTCATTATGTGAATGATTTACTGGGCGACTGTGATATTGTCAGCAATTCGCCTTCCGGGGACAAAGGCGCTTTGGGCTGGTGATATCCACTCAGACATAAACTTTTGGAGCCGTTCAACAATAACTTTTGAAGTGATTTTGAGGATGTTGTTATTTAACGAGATAGGCCAGAGCTGTTCACATTTCTCTGGTTTAGTAACTATGGGGATCATCACCAAACTTTCATTGCAGAAGGATTCCTCAAGGGCAGTCCCAGCCATTGCCTTTTCTACTGTCTTGAGAAGTGAGTTCTTAATAGTATGCTAGTTCTTTAGCAAGAATGACCTGTCTACCCCATCTGGTCCTGGTGCCTTGTGAGTATTTGTGTTACAACCCCAAATTTTGGGTTCTTTTGGTGAGAAATGCAATTTCTCATATTAAAGATAATTGAACAAAAAATTGTATAATTTGTTTTGAATACATGGATTTCGTTTACAATTGCCTTGATGTTTGTGTTTGGGGCTTTATTGGCTATTGGGCCCAATAACAAGGAAATAACAAGAAAATTCAATTAATAAATGAATAATTGGATTTTTGAGAAAAGAATGATGTGGAAACCTCTAGAAGGCAAATCCAAAGAGGATTTCGTGCCTCTTGGGTTCCTTGGGTACCAAGGAGTCCAAGGTTGCAAAAAAGAAAGCAATAAGAAAAGAAAAGATTAATTAAGTATTTCTTTATTAAGAAATAAATTGAAAATAATGATAATATGTGGAAAATGAGTGGAAAGAGGCATAAATGAGATTTCTTGAGGAAATTTCGTATCCATGAGGTTGCTAATATTAAAAGGAATGCCAATGAGGAAAATAAAAGAGAAATAAAAAGAAATCCTCAAAAGAAGGTATTTAAATGAGAAATAAACAAGATAATGTGAAATAATGCATAATGATGCATCTAGAAGGATAATAACTATCCAATAAAAATAATTTCGAAATAAAGGTGTGTCTTGGGATCCAAGGAGTCCCAATAAAGAAGAAAGATATAGAAAATACCAAAATTTGCAAGATAGAAGATAATATGATACATTATTAATGATTTTGGTGGCATTAGGAAAAAGGAAGTAATTTCTATTGAAAGAGAATAGAAATTCGTGGCCAATAAATAAAAAGGGAAAGTACAAAGAAAGTGAAAGAAGGAATTTCAAATTCTTAATATCCATATAATAGAAAATAATCATGGATAAAGAAGAGAGAAGATATTAATTCTATTAGAAGGAATTGACTTCCTACTTGGAAAAGGACTCTTGGGTTCGTGAATAGCCGACCTAAGGCTTCTTTACTCACCCCTATATAAAGGGGAGACCCTTTGGTTCGAGCCCAGAAGAATTCCACGTTTCTTCTCTTCTTCTTCTTCCTCTTTTCCGTCCATAAACCCTAACAGGGAGAATCAGAACAACCAAGGAGCAACTGAGTGCTAATGATGGTTTGCTTTGGGGGCACCATACCCCACGTTGCTGGAGGTAAGAAAGGCGCTCGTCCTTAGGCCCTAGCCAAGGTGCAGCAGCGACTGCACGTCTGCAAAGGTTGTTGCACATCGCAGGACAGAGGAGCAGATAGTCGACGAGGTTGGCTGCGATCTGGGCACCCATGGGTGCGCAACAGGTAGGTGGAGGCTTAGGCACCACCTCCGGTGGGCATTGAGGTCCGAGGAGCAAGAGGATAGACATGCAAAACACGGCTAGGGCGGCTGAATCGCGCATCTGAAGGTTGAAGACGACCTTCGATGTTTGGACGGAATTGCCCTTGGTGGGCTAAAGAAGATGAGCCACTTACGCGGGGGTAGAAGCATCCTTTCATTATGTTTTTCAAGCAACTGAGATCGCTGCATGGAAAGGCCTACGTGGCACAATCTGATTGGTCCAAAAGTAAGTATTTTTACAAAATTCGTAACTAAGGAACCGTAGCTCGGATTGAGACAAATCTTATATGAAAATTGATCCTCAGAACGAGGGGAATTCAATAAAAATATGTTTAGAAGCTAATTCCTCTTGCTATGCGAAAAGTAGTGTAAATCATCATCTTTAGTGAATTAAAGATTAAGAAACCCTATTTTGATATGATTAATGTGTTTAATAGGGTTTAATGGATCATTAGAGTTGATGTTAACCTTTTAAATGTAAAAAGGTACATTATGTTCAAAAAGGAAGAACTTTGCACATGATTAGTCTAATTTAGAGTTTATATGCTTGAAATTGGAAAGGTACATAAAGTTATCATCTTTAGTGTTTTAATTAAGGGAAAATCCTTAGATTTGATGGTAAATGGTCTTAATGACATTATTTGGATAATTCAAGTTGATATTAACCTGTTGTTAATAAAAGTGAGAATAGGATCTAAAAAGATGATCTTTTTATATAATTGGTTTAATTTAGGGTTTCATGCATGATTATGCACTAATGAACTTGAAAACCCTAATTTAGATGAATATGTCTTTTAACTGTTTTAATGGTTCAAATCCATGAATAAATAGGGATGTGATAATCCTAAGTCTATTTGGGTATAAAAGACTATTAAATGGATAATTGAGCAATTAAGGTTCATATAAATAGAAAAGAGTATTTTAGGGTTTGTTAACCTAAAAGGGATAAAGTTTGAGAAATTGATCTAAGAAACCCTAATGAACATTAATGAAATCTTAATGCGGATTAAAAACCCTAGAAAGAGAATCCAAGTCAATAAAGTAGATTCTTGATAAAGTGTGTAACAAATAGAGTACATATTCTTTTCAGGAATTATGTGATGATTGAATTACTTGCTTGGATCTGTTGATTGGCTTGATTGTATATACATGAAGTATATGTTGAGTAATCTGCATGAATCATCGAATCAGGTATGTGGTTACGCTTATGAATAATCGCTCTAGTTTCTCGGCGATTCCTGAAGTTTTAATCGGTTGCTTGAAATTAACTGTTGGATGTTTATTTAATTCATGCAACTATAAAGTGACTAGGATTATCATTATGAATGTGCGTATATAACTGACTAGATCTGGGTCCATCTCTATCGTAATGAAAAGGCTAAGAAAAAAAGGGGTAATCCTAGAGCAAGGTCTAGGTTATCGAGAGTTAGAAACTGGGCAACCTACGTGTAGTGCCATGAGACTCATTAGCCTGCCTTGAGTTAAGGAGTGGGCTACTTACGAGTAGTGCCATGTGACTCAACCCTAGAAATTGGTTCACTTATAGGTGGATCATGAGGGGTTTAATAAGGACAACATAGAGGATAGGGTACCCTTGGATCGAGGAGTTATATTTAAAATGTAATCTTGATTGTTAAATGATTAATTGAATGATTACATTGGTATCATAGTTGCATGTTTATTGTTTCCCCCACATACCATCTTCGGCTGACCGACATTTTGTTTGTCGACATTTTAGGTACAAGCCAAAAGGACAAATAGTAAATCGTCACATTGTGAAATACATGAAGTTAAATACAAGGAGGATTAGTTAGAGTAGAATCCTTAAGCGGATAGAAGTTTAGAGATCCAAGTTTTTAAAAAGGTATGCAAAAATTTATTTTCTTACAGCTTTCAGTATATTATGTTAAAATTTGATAATTATTCTTGGTTAATTGCCGAACCTTTGATCCGGAAGTCATGGGTGCGACTTCGACCTCTCGGTCTCCCTTAATTGGGGGTTATTGGGAGGTGGGGTCGTAACATTTGGTATCAGAGTATAGGTTCCTCATCTAACCATTAGTAATTATTAAATTTTACAAACTCCATAGAACCTAAGGGAGTTATTAGAGGATTATCCGAAAGACGGAGGTGTCTAGAAAAGGATCACGATCGGGGGCTGGAAATATTTTCATCTGCACCGCTAGTCGGAATACGAGGACTCCCAGATCCGTGTGACTGCCTGGCCAAAGTCTTAGGGTATGAATCGAAATAAGATACCTTTAGGACTTCTCATCTTATTCATCCCTTCTCACCACAAAATTCTGATAAGGACCTAAAGGATTAGGGTTTTCTTTCTTCTCTACACCCTCTTGAGGTATGGGTAATGTTCATAAGGTTTAAGAAATCCTCCACCAAATTAATAAAAGGTATGTAAATAAGATGTCATAGACATAATCTTAATAGATTAAGCGCAAACTAAAGAATAGATACATGCTTAGGTCGTATGACATAAGTTGTCATGTCCTTAGAAGAGACATGAGGATAGACCTTCTTGTCAGGAGGATAAGTTAGTTTTGGAGATAGAGATCTCCATTGCAAGTAGAGACCTGGCACATCCTCTGAGGATGATGCTAACCCTAACCCTAAATGAAAGATAGAGAGAGATGAGTTGGACCAGGTGTTTGAAAGGACATGCCTTTGGGATGCCATATGATCCATGGTTGACCTAGCACCTTTGGCAACCCAACCCTCAGAAGGGTCGTGCATGTTAGGGTAAAGGATAGCACCTTAGATGATGATGTTAGTAAAGGACCTTAGAAACCCTATGGGCTTGTGCAAGTAGGGTATAGCTGGCACCTAGGGCACGTCATAGTGCTGACAGTAGGATGAAACCCTGGATAAGGAATTATGATGGAGCATAAAGGGTTATGGATGATCTTGAGCAACCATAAGTTCGAACCTAGGCTTCACCCATGTAGAGCATGCTTTTGAGGTTGATCCTTCATGAAGAGAGGACCTCTAATGGTGAGGTTGGATGTGGGGTTAGAGAGAGTAGGAAACCCAACAAGAAGGTCGGAAGCCTAAAACCCTGAACAATGGATGATAGTGGTTGCCTCATGATCGATCCCTGAAAGTTGATGATACCTTGGTTGCCTCTAGAGGGACCAAACCCTAGAGAGAGAAGATGAAGCTTCTGGTAAATATGTGCCTACGGTATAGGTGGTTACCTTCTGAGGTAGGAAGAAGAGTTCCTTAGACCTAGAAAGGTTTAGTGAACAGGTTTCGAGGCCTTGTACCTTGTTGGTTGTCCTTAAGGAGGACCCAACCCTAAGTGTTGCTCGAGTTGAAGGATGACAGGAAGTGCATGTCATGCCTTTTGCATGCTTGATTCGTAGTTAAGAGATAGAGCATGTGGTTGGACACCTACATGTGAACCTAGGGTTCCTAGGTCTAAGAGGGGAAGTGGTATACCTGATGCTCATGATGAGAGTTGAGTTCCTATAGAGAGAGCATGGTACTCCTCATGTATAGAGGAAAAGGGAAGCCCCTTAAGTTTAAGGTGTGTTTGATGAAACCCTCGCAACTAGGTTTATGATAAAGGAAGGTGTGATCTTGATCCAGCATTGAGGAAAAAGGACAAGTATGACCTATCATGGTATAGTAGGTGATCTGTTGTGCCTTAACAGCTTGCTAGGGTTAAGTAGGCTCAAGTGGATGAAAACCCTAGACCTAAGAAATTTTGTGACCTGGTTGTCAAGAGATAGTTTTTCCTCCAATCCTGGGAGAGGGACCCTTTGGAAGGGTGTATATCAGTTTTGTTGGTTTAAGGTAACTTAATGAGGTCTCATAGGATCTTGTGAAGCTAAGTGAAAAGTACATGGTATGAGAATGAACTTGTAGACCCATAGATAACCATCTCTAATTGCATATGAATGTGTTACCATGGAGGTAACTGGTACGGGGCTTGACCAAGGTAGGCAGGTTGCCATGATCCCTATGAAAGGATGGGAGCCAGCCCATGAATGCAGAAAGAGAGATGATGAAGACTTGGGTAAGGTTCTAAGTGAATATGTACTATAATGGTGAATCCTAAGTCTATCCTAGGGTCAGGTAGGGATAAGACTGATGAAAGTAGGAGTTGCCTAATTCCCTAGTTGCACATGACCATAGGGTCGGGAGGTAACAGCTATCAGTGTCTGAGGGCCATGGGTTAGGAGATTGATCACCTTCATGAACTCATGGGACCCAAAGGGCAGATGAGTAGGGCACTCTCTTGATGCATGAGGGAAGAGGGATGACCCCAAAAGAGTCGGTACCCTATAGACCTAGAGGAGATGACCAAGGATATAAACCTCAGTCGGTTCAAGACTAGTTTGATATCATGATGTCTGTGACATAGAGACATATGTGGCATGTTGCAACTTAGATGTAAAAGTGTATTGGCAAGGTGGGATGCACCATCTCTACTCTTGGAATAGGAAGAACTCTGTATTTGGACTGCAGCCAAATGCTTATTTCCTCTTGTTATGGGGGTGATAGATAGGACATTACGCATGACATACACCAAGGATAAGAGATGAAGTAGGTTGGAACGTTGCCATGAGAAATGGGGATAGAGAAGATAACCTACCCTGGTAAAGTGAATGATACATGGATGGTTCGCAAACACTAAGAGGAATGAGGTAGTCACCTTACGAGGATGTTTTTATCATGAGCTATGTAGAACTTACAATTTATACAAGGTTGAGTTTGATTACCAGAAAAATGAGCTCAAAAGTGTTCTCAATGAATTTAGACTTAGAGTTTGAGACGAGATGATAAGTGGAATACATGGAAGTGTATGTCTTCAATGTTACCTAATACCTGAGGATGTGAGGTGATAATGAATGTTTTGGTTAAGACTTGTTTGACTAGAAGCTAGAAGGGGTTGTTTGGCTAACCCTAAGTTTGGAAAGGAGAGGTGTTTGGATAACACTCAGATGTAAGAAGATGCGTTGAAAAGTTAAGGGTTGTTTGGTTAGCCAGTCTAGTCCTTGATGCAATGAAAGGATGGTGGTAGAACCTCAGATGTTTTTCTTTGGAAAAGAAGGTGATGAAACCCCGACTAGAATGGTTTAGGGTTTCTGAGGAATTGATCTTGAAGAATAATGACATACAGGAGATCATGATTTTAAGATCACCATACACTGTGGTAAATGGCAATAGCACTTTGGATGCTTAAGATGAAGTTGCATGTGGTTTATGACCATGCAAGCCAGGAGGTAAAGGACGAACCCCAGTAACCCAGTGTATCGATATAGAGGACAAAAGAGCCCCAGAGAGGGAATGGGAGTTCATCACTATGGAAGTTGCGATAGGTCTCCCCTAGACCAAGGAAGGTCGAGATGCAATATGGGTTATGGTAGATCGCCTTACCTAGTTGACATAAGAGAGAAAAAGTACTGTCAAGGGACAGATCGGGTTGAGCTACATATGAGAGAGATGGTTCAACTACACCATGATGTGAGTTCAAAAGTTCATGAGTATGACTTAAAGATTCACTTCCATAAGGTGGAAGTAGGTACATGAAGAACTCGATGGTACAGTTTATCACCCCTATATAATGGTTAGTATGATCTGGAATAAAGGGTCTGATGAGAGCATATGTGCTCATTCAGGGTGATAGTTAGAGACAATTTTTGTCCTATGAAAGATGTGAAGATAACCACCATAGCCAGTATCGGGATTTATAAGAAGCTCTGTAAGGGAGGTTGTGTCGGTCACCACTTCAGTAAGGTGATGTTGGTGAAAGGACCCCATGATGGTTAGAAAAGGGCCACAGTGCATGTAGATGAAGTCGCTTCAATTGTGCAATGGCTAAAAGGAGCCTAGAGATGATGAAAGTCATGAGTAGATGCAACGTAGAATGACATGCAGTTCACTGTGGGAATATGTGACATGAAAATCTGACCCCTCTAAGTTATAACTAAGAGAGCTGAGTCCCCGATGCATGGGTTCTTTTGACATGGTTTGGTGGAGAAGGTTAAGTTTGACCTTACCCCTCAGGATAAAGTAATGTGTGATGAGTTCCATGTGTCAAATTTAGAGCACTATGTGAGGTACCCGACCATGTGCTGAGCAATGAACCTAGTGAGCCCCAAGGGAGGCTGACATGGCCTGAGTCACCTGTGCAGTTTATAGACGTCGGGATGAAAGGACTCAGAAAAAAAAATGTGATGATAAAGGTTCTGTGGAAGCGCCATGAGTACGGTAAAGCCACATAGGGGCCAATGATGGACATGGAAAGTCTTATCCTAAATTGATTGTTTGTTTGCTTGATAGAATTTTGAGGACAAAATTCCTATAAGAGGGGAAGGATGTTACAACCCCAAATTTTGGGTTCTTTTGGTGAGAAATGCAATTTCTCATATTAAAGATAATTGAAAAAAGAATGGTATAATTTGTTTTGAATACATGGATTTCGTTTACAATAGCCTTGATGTTTGTGTTTTGGGCTTTATTGGCTATTGGGCCCAATAACAAGGAAATAACAAGAAAATTCAATTAATAAATGAATAATTGGATTTTTGAGAAAAGAATGATGTGGAAACCTCTAGAAGGAAAATCCAAAGAGGATTTCATGCCTCTTGGGTTCCTTGGGTACCAAGGAGTCCCAGGTTGCAAAAAAGAAAGCAATAAGAAAAGAAAAGATTAATTAAGTATTTCTTTATTAAGAAATAAATTGAAAATAATGATAATATGTGGAAAATGAGTGGAAAGAGGCATAAATGAGATTTCTTGAGGAAATTTCGTATCCATGAGGTTGCTAATATTAAAAGGAATGCCAATGAGGAAAATAAAAGAGAAATAAAAAGAAATCCTCAAAAGGAGGTATTTAAATGAGAAATAAATAAGATCATGTGAAATAATGCATAATGATGCATCTAGAAGGATAATAACTATCCAATAAAAATAATTTCAAAATAAAGGTGTGTCTTGGGATCCAAGGAGTCCCAATAAAGAAGAAAGATATAGAAAATACCAAAATTTGCAAGATAGAAGATAATATGATACATTATTAATGATTTTGGTGGCATTAGGAAAAAGGAAGTAATTTCTATTGAAAGAGAATAGAAATTCGTGGCCAATAAATAAAAAGGGAAAGTACAAAGAAAGTGAAAGAAGGAATTTCAAATTCTTAATATCCATATAATAGAAAATAATCATGGATAAAGAAGAGAGAAGATATTACTTCTATTAGAAGGAATTGACTTCCTACTTGGAAAAGGACTCTTGGGTTCGTGAATAGCCGACCTAAGGCTTCTTTACTCACCCCTATATAAAGGGGAGACCCTTTGGTTCGAGCCCAGAAGAATTCCACGTTTCTTCTCTTCTTCTTCTCCCTCTTTTCCGTCCATAAACCCTAACAGGGAGAATCGGAACAACCAAGGAGCAACTAAGTGCTAATGATGGTTTGCTTTGGGGGCACCATACCCCACGTTGCTGGAGGTAAGGAAGGCGCTCGTCCTTAGGCCCTAGCCAAGGTGCAGTAGTGATTGCACGTCTGCAAAGGATGGTGTACGTCGTGGGCCAGAGGAGCGGATAGTCGGCGAGGTTGGCTGCGATCTGGGCACCCATGGGTGCGCAACAGGTAGGTGGAGGCTTAGGCACCACCTCCGGTGGGCATTGAGGTCCGAGGAGCAAGAGGATAGCCATGTAAAGCACGGCTAGGGCGGCTGAATCGCGCATTTGAAGGTTGAAGACGACCTTCGGCGTTTGGACGGAATTTCCCTTGGCGGGCTAAAGAAGATGAGCCACTTACGCGGGGGTAGAAGCATCCTTTCATTATGCTTTTCAAGCAACTGAGATCGCTGCATGGAAAGGCCTACGTGGCGCAATCTGATTGGTCCAAAAGTAAGTATTTTTACAAAATTCATAACTAATGAACCGTAGCTCAGATTGAGACAAATCTTATATGAAAATTGATCCTCAGAACGAGGGGAATTCAATAAAATAATGTTTAGAAGCTAATTCCTCTTACTATGAGAAAAGTAGTGTAAATCATCATCTTTAGTGAATTAAAGATTAAGAAACCCTATTTTGATATGATTAATGTGTTTAATAGGGTTTAATGGATCATTAGAGTTGATGTTAACCTGTTAAATGTAAAAAGGTACATTATGTTAAAAAAGGAAGAAATTTGCACATGATTAGTCTAATTTAGAGTTTATATGCTTGAAATTGGAAAGGTACATAAAGTTATCATCTTTAGTGTTTTAATTAAGGGAAAATCCTTAGATTTAATGGTAAATGGTCTTAATGACATTATTTGGATAATTCAAGTTGATATTAACCTGTTGTTAATAAAAGTGAGAATAGGATCTAAAAAGATGATCTTTTTATATAATTGGTTTAATTTAGGGTTTCGTGCATGATTATGCACTAATGAACTTGAAAACCCTAATTTAGATGAATATGTCTTTTAAATGTTTTAATGGTTCAAATCCATGAATAAATAGGGATGTGATAATCCTAAGTCTATTTGGGTATAAAAGACTATTAAATGGATAATTGAGCAATTAAGGTTCATATAAATAGAAAAGAGTATTTTAGGGTTTGTTAACCTAAAAGGGATAAATTTTGAGAAACTAATCTAAGAAACCCTAATGAACATTAATGAATTCTTAATGCGGATTAGAAACCCTAGAAAGAGAATCCAAGTCAATAAAGTAGATTCTTGATAAAGTGTGTAACAAATAGAGTAGATATTCTTTTCAGGAATTATGTGATGATTGAATTACTTTCTTGGATCTGTTGATTGGCTTGATTGTATATACATGAAGTATATGTTGAGTAATCTGCATGAATCATCGAATCAGGTATGTGGTTACGCTTATGAATAATCGCTCTAGTTTCTCGGCGATTCCCAAAGTTTTTACCGGTTGCTTGAAATTAAATGTTGGATGTTTATTTAATTCATGCAACTATAAAGTGACTAGGATTATCATTATGATTGTGCGTATATAACTGACTAGATTCGGGTCCACCTCTATCGTAATGAAAAGGCTAAGAAAAAAAGGGGTAATCCTAGAGCAAGGTCGAGGTTACCGAGAGTTAGAAATTGGGCTACCTACGTGTAGTGCCATGAGACTCATTAGCCTACCTTAAGTTAAGGAGTGGGCTACTTACGAGTAGTGCCATGTGACTCAACCCTAGAAATTGGTTCACTTATAGGTGGATCATGAGGGGTTTAATGAGGACACCATAGATGATAGGGTACCCTTGGATCGAGGAGTTATATTTAAAATGTAATCTTGATTGTTAAATGATTAATAGAATGATTACATTGGTATCATAGTTGCATGTTTATTGTTTCCCCCACATACCAGCTTCGGCTGACCGACGTTTTGTTTGTCGACGTTTTAAGTACAAGCCAAAAGGACAAATAGTAAATCGTCACATTGTGCAATACATGAAGTTAAATACAAGGAGGATTAGTTAGAGTAGAATCCTTAAGCGGATAGAAGTTTAGAGATCCAAGTTTTTAAAAAGGTATGCACAAATTTATTTTCTAACAGCTTTCAGTATAGTATGTTAAAATGTGATAAATATTCTTGGTTAATTGTCGAACCTTTGATCTGGAAGTCAGGGGTGCGACTTCGACCTCTCGGTCTCCCTTAATTGGGAGTTATTGGGAGGTGGGGTCGTAACAATTTGTCTTTGTGAAGACGTTATGGATCTCTTGGAGCGTAGGGGTTCTTTCAATATCCTGAATCTCCTCAACAGTGAGTGGCTTAAAAGAACCCACGAAGCCTTGAACAACTGCCATGTCAACTTGGGCTGGTTCAGTGAACATGCCTTTGAAATGTGAGAATACCATTTTCGAGTTTTATCAACAATTTGCTTGCGTAGGTGGAGACCCAGTATTTTTTGAGTCCTTATGTAACCACTATATTTATCAAATTATGTATTCATATGCTATCAAAACCCTAATTTTGGTGACTAAGGTTTACACTAATCAAACCCTAATTTTTCAAAATAAAAGTATGATTAGAGTAATTTATTATGTTTAAAACATCATAATCAGAGCATCTTCATTGAACAAGCTTAAGCAATGATCAATCTACTAAGCATGCAATTATCCAAGAAAACCCTAATTAGATTGCTAACTTGAAAATGGGTCATTACGTATTATCCCCTCCTTTAAGGATTTTGACTCAAAATCTATGAAAAGACATGGAAGAAGATCATATTATCTCTCTCAGCATCTTTTTATATTGATTTTCGATTCATGGTTTTTTCATATTACATTAATTCCCCGCTTCTTTGACCTTTTTCATTGAAATTCTAAATTTACTAGAATTAGATCGATATTCCATCTCTTGTCATCATCATATCCCTCTTTGAGTATTACAATCACTTTTTTCAGAAATCTTCATAATACATCAACTATCATGTCATGATTCAAATCACCATTAATATTCTTTGAAATTTTGATTATGTATCTCATTAATCAACAACATAATTCATTTTGTATTATTCTCTGCATCCATCAATGTTCTTCATAACAAAAATTATCTTAATAGGAATCATTCTCAGTTCTCATATTTTTCTTAAAACTTTAGATTCGTACAAATTTTCAAATTTGTTAGGAATTATATTAATAATCAATAAGAGACATTCATCTTTCTCTTATGAAAATTTCGTATTATCTTAGATTTCATATTTAATTATATAATCCATTCTCTTTATCAATCTTATCATTTTTATTACAATCATGCATTTTGTTACACTCTCAAACTATCTCCATTTTGGATGCTTGGTCATGGCATCCAGACTAAAGTATAATCGGCAATTCAATATTGACTTATTCCTATACTCATATACTTGACCATAGTAGACGAATATTGAGTTAAGTCAATATGTATATCATTCAGGTGATGTTTAATATCCAAATTATCATTTAGCCCTAGATCCTATTATCCATGTAGAGTCATCTAACCTAAGCTCTTATACCACATTGTCAGGATCTCTCTTTTGATCAACATAAATGTCAATCATTAGAGATAAACCTTAAAACTAAACCCAGATTAAGAAATAAAACAATTAATTCTTGACAAAAGTGATATACACAGTATACGAAAAACACAAGTAAACTTTTCCTTTTTATTTCTCATAAAACCTCGTAACGAGTGTCACATCAATGAGAACATATTTACTCATCATATTCAACTCTGCAAAAACTAGCACTAAAACTAATTGCTCATATGCAATAAATTTTACATTCATTACATGTATATGAAAGAACAAACTCACTACAACCCATCATGGGAAAGAGAGAGTACAAGACATTTCAATCTATCTATATTATTCTATTTACATATTCTTTGTCACATCCTTTCCTCTGAATGACCTTAAGAAAATTTAAACTATTGTTTGAAATAGAGTTCCAAGCTAAATCTAAGATTTTAGATCATTTGCATGTACCAAAAAAAGATAAGAATAGAATGCTAGACTATATCTCAGCTAAAATTCATAGTCGACTAAGTTTGTCCTAGGAAACATCTGTGAACAAATAGGTCAACAAATATTCAAAAATTTTGATATTTTTTGCAAGAAAACTTAAATTTGAGTTTCCAAACTAGGTAAAAATTTCAATAAATTTGAGTTGTAGATAAAATAGCAAAAATCATTTACTACACCACTATATTTATCAAATTATGTATTCATATCCAAACATGTAAAAATTTCAAAACCCTATTTTTGGGAATTAGGGCTTACACTTATCAAAACCTAGTTATAAAAAATAAAAGCATGACTAGAGTTTTTCAATAGTTTTAAAACATCATAATTAGACTATCAACATCAATCTTTTGTGATGATCAATCTACTAAGCATGAAATCATCCAAGTAAACCCTAATTAGATTGCTAACTAGAAGATGGGTCCATAGGGTATGAAGCATGGGCTATTGGAACCCAACTAAGAGGGAGTCTAGTAGACTAGACTCCTAGGCCTGAGTATTGCCAAGTCTAGGTAGCTCATCTCTCAAACCCGATATCTACACCTATCTATGAGATCTCGTAGTTCACACACCCCCATATTCCCTCACCCTCAATGACACTCCTGGTCATTAAATATTGATGCCAACATTTTTGAGAGATAATGTTGGTATGTATGCCCATACAGACAGTCATATGATGATTATATTAAGGTATAGTGTAATTGATTTGAAAAATAATAAAGGAAATTTTGTCTATTATATTTTGTTTAGTTATGAGATAATTATATGACATAATAGATGTCTAAAGAGTGATGCTACTCGATGACATAGTTCTTTAGGTTGAGGACCTAAATAATAAGATCATATGTATGATAAGAGTACTTACATTCTAATTATGTCCCTAGTTATATTATTGTTGGAGCAAAATAGACAACAATAATACATAAGACTAGAATGTGTATTGGCTGATGACAGAATCTCATTGGTCATGATATATGATATCAAGCCAAACACATAGGTTCTTATTAGAGAACAATGTACTAGACACACCCACCTTAAGAGTGATGCACGGAACCATTAACGATATTCAAAATCATCTCTCAAAGTGATAGTGTTGATTTTGGTTCTTAGACTTGAAGTCATGACACTCATCACATGTCGTTCGCTGAATTTTCACACCATCTAATGTGACCTTGAATAAGGGTTTCTATTGAGGTGGTGCTCATGTATGTTGTGACACATGGGGATTGACTGTGACTATTTAGATGGGATTTGTCCCTCCTATCAAAGATGATATCTTTGCCACTTGATAAGAGAGAGTGAGAAATGCATGGCCATGCTCAAGTGAGTCAATATGTGATATTGAGCTCACACATATTTCAATAGTCTACATTGGTTCAAGAAACATAGATTCAATATTAGGAGGATGATGGTTCCTTGTCTCACATTCAACCTAGATATCAGAGACAAAGGAACTTTACGATCATGGTAACACAAATCACAAATTGTAAGTTGAAGTTGATCTCCCACTTTCTAATTACTTGGGTAGAAATGATGTGTTGCTAGATACCTTTCACTATTTGTGATGTCATAATCTAGTTATGGACAATAACTGCCAACATATTGGGGACTTATAGGGTCACACACATAGAATGCACCTATAATAGGAGTTTACTCATGGATAAGGTTTAACTTGTTTACTAAAGTGTTTAGGTAATCAACCTAAACAACACTGGTTGTCAATTTGCCGACTTGAGTGTCTAGTCTACTGACTGGGAATGTTAGTTGACCATCTGAAGTGTCTAGTTAACTAATTAAAAAGTCCAGTTGATTGACTAGATGATCAGTAAGACTGGATCAAGGAATTGATGATGACGTCATGACGTGCACATCATCGCATTAAAATCCAGTATGTTTGCAAATCGGAAAACATTACAATCAATCGAATGGATTTTCTAGTCAACCTACTAGCATGTCAGTTGACCGACTAGGTGTCCATTCAATTGACCGATGGTAAAAAACATCCACAAATTCAATAAATCAATTCTATCATGTCCCCGGGTTTATTTAAAACCTAGCCCATCCACTCCTATATAAAGGGGGTTGCCAAGGATCTCAACACTCTTGTATGACAAGAATCATCATCTTAGCATTGTGGTAATGTGATAGCCACATGCATCTTACCCATCAAAGAGAGACACAGACAAAGGGGAGAAAAGTCAATGCTAGCACATTGACAACACAAAGGGACAACTCCTTCCTGTCAGATCTAGAAGAACAATGTGGAGTTTTCAGTGGTTCACATGGACTGCGTGGAGGAATGGAGTCCTTCATCATCACGCTAGGAGAATTCTGTCAACTGTCAGTTGTGGTTATACACCAGGAGGCCGCCACCCATGACCATTTGTGTGTTGCTTGAGAAATAAGCACAAGACTGTAAGGATTGTCGATGGACTTTCTCCAGGACCGGGTATATTCCTTGCAACCTTCCTTCCTGTTTCATAATTTTTTATGTGATCTTTTGGTTATGGGGAATATCACAAGAAATTTTTTATTTCCATTGATGTCTTTGTGATCCCTACAATGGTATCAGATCCACATCAATTTCTATGTTTGGGATTTAATTGATATGATTGATTTTTTTCTTTTATCATTTATTTTATTGCATGTGATGTGAATATTTAAGATAATTAATGTACATATCTGAGTAAATAACACACATTCTATGCAATCTCATGTAGATCCTATATAAGATATGATACATATGCAATATATGTGCGCCACCCTAAAATCATTTTGACGGTGGATGTATGTGTGATTATGGTCAATACCCCCTTGGACGTGTGCGCTTGGTTAAATGGTTTAATTTGTATTTTAAATTCAATTTGCATATCGATCCTCTCTCTATTTATCCATATGTAAGTTAATGTTTTCCTCTCTATGCTCCCATTCAAGTGTAACTCGAGATTTTACCTTTTACAATATAAGAAATAATGAGTACAAGCTTTACGTTATGCACTAAGCGAGTCGACCGACTGGGAAGTCAGGTCAATAGACTAGAGGACCAAAGAGGGAGCACATTGGAGGAGACAATTGACCGACTAGAGGCCCAATTTGACCAACTAGAGGAATCTAGACATCCGCTTGATCCAGGTGCCAATTGAATCGACCGACGGAGACCAATCAAATGACCAGAGGATGAAACGATCGGCTGGAAGAGTTCAATCAACCAACGGGCTTGTTTCCATCTCAATAGTTTTTTCTTTATAGGTTGTAATATGTGTTGTTTGGCCTTAGGTGAGTAGTAATTCTTTGTGGCACCAAATAATTGAATTAGTATGGCCATTAACATTGCTGGTATAATTATGATTGCATGTTTCATTTGTCAATGTAGTATGTATATGATACATATTATAAATATGTGGTAATTGGATATATATATATGTATTTATATATAAAATACCTCAATAAATATTAAGTCTTATATGTTTTTCATAAGCCAGACACATGAAAAGCTTGATTGACTAAGCATAGGTTATGCCAAAGAGCAGTGTACCGTCTATCTCGTGAAAGTGTGATGGTATATATGTGAGTCTATCAAAGTTGGGTGCATATTTTATCATGTTGACTTTTTGGTCGGGCTTCACTAGGTGTCCTTTAGATTAAGTTCCTAGAAACATACAGATGGTTTGTAACAAGTACTTGTGCGTACCATCTATCCAAGAGTTACATTAGATGCAATTGACAAAAGTTGCCTTCCTAAATAGTTAAGTTGTGATCAACCAACCAAAGTTGACTCATGATTTGATGAAATATGGATCTTGGTCCACTAGAAAGTTGTATGTTACAATCTTCCTAGTTGATAGTGAGGGCTATCGATTTGAACAAAATAGTGGGAGTGATAATTGATTAAAGGTCTAATTGTTATCAACAATATTGTCAAATCACATTAAAAAGTGTTTTGACAAATGTAATGTAACGATTGGGCCCACTGCCCAAGGCTCTAGTAGAGTTTTAGGAATGACGATTGGCCCCACAAACCACCACTAGCCTTAACTGTGCACTTTGTCCCCACTGACGCGCAAGCCAGGATCAACTTCCCGACTGGTCACCCATCCTAGTACTACTCCAAGCTGAGCATGCTTAACTCTGGAGTTCTTTAGTGATGGGCTCCCGGAAAAGGAGGTGCACCTTGGTGATATGGGTAATCCAATCATTCCTTTTAAGATCACGTTATCTGAGGCCTCAAATCCTGGGATGTTACAATCTCCCCCACTTAGAATCTTGACGTCCTCGTCAAGGCTCAACTATATGGCCTCATAATCTGACCCCATTTCAGTGCAGACCTGCAATGGCCCATGGACACCCAGCTCCCGATCACGGAACACCAGCGCAAGGGTGGCTACGTCAACCATGGACAACCCTTTCCTACATGCCTAGACCGCACGGCTCAAGACTGGCATGCCACATGCCCATGTGGGCCCCACCTACTGGAGGGGTTATGGCTCTGATACCATTTGTAACGACTGGGCCCACTGCCCAAGGCTCTAGTAGAGTTTTAGGAATGACGACTGGCCCCACCAACCACCACTAGCCTTAACTGCGCACTTTGTCCACACTGACGCACAAGCCAGGATTAACTTACCGACTGGTCACCCATCCTAGTACAAATCCAAGCTGAGCACGCTTAACTATGGAGTTCTTTAGTGATGGGATCTCGGAAAAGGAGGTGCACCTTGGTGATATGGGTAGTCCAATCATTCCTTTTAAGATCATGTTATCTGAGGCCTCAAATCCTGGGATGTTACATGCAAATTCTCTTGTGTAGAAACAAATGGAAAATACATTCTCACTGTTATCGTTCCTTGAGAAGGAAAAATTAAATGGGGCCAACTTCCTTGACTAGTTCAGGACTCTGAGAAACGTTCTCACGCATGAACGCAAGATCTATGTCCTTGAAACACAAGTACCAGAGGAACCCACTCCAAATGAGCCTAAGGCTGAAATGGATGCTTAATTGAAGCATGCCAATGATGTTATAGACATCAAAGATCTTATGCTAGGTTGTATTAACTATTGTTGCATAAACAACATGAAAACTTGAACATTCTCGTGATGGTAACACATTTCAAGAATCATGCATAGCAGTAAAGGTATAATGTCTCTAAGGCTCTCTCTGAGCATAAGATGATAGAAGGAGATCCCGTAGAGGCCCATGTGCTAAATATGGTTGAGCATGTGGAACATCTAGAGAGACATGATTTCCTTTAGGCCATGAGTTGGTCACTAATATGATTCTACAATCATTGCCTTAATTATATAGTTAGTTTATCAAGTGCTATTACTTGAGTAACTTGGACAAACTGCTATCTGAATTGCTTGGCATGTTGATAAATCTTGAAGAATGAATGAATAAGGACAAATCCATGATAGTGATTAGCGGAAGGGAGTCCAAGGGAAAAGGCAAGTATGATAAATGTTTTGAGGCTAGGTGAAAGTCCAAGTCTTATGTACTCAGGATAAGGAGAAGGGCACATGCAAAAGGAATCTATCCTTTTCACTTAAAGGAACTAAGGAAGATTAAAAAAGGGATAGAGATCTCTACTTCAAGTATATACATAATTGAGATTAACTTTGATACTTATTCATATTGAGTATTGGATACTATATGTGGATCACACATTTGCTAAAATGTACAGGATCTGAAAATAAGTAGACCTTTAAGGAAAGGTGAGGTTGAACTATGTATTGCTAATGGAACAAGAGTTGTTGTCACTGCATTTGGAACCTATAAGTTATCTCTACATAGTGTGGCTGTAATAGATTTAGAGAACTTCTATTTTGTACCTTCCATTACTATGAAAATCATATATATATCTTGTTTGGACAAGAATGAATTTAAATTTCTTATAAAAAATGTCTGATGTTATATTAGTAAAGATGAGATATATCTTAGAAGTGACCCTATGTCCTATGGTCTATACTTGTTACTTTGGATACAAGCGTGTATAATGTAAATACCAAAAGGCTAAAACTCAATAATTCAAACCAAACATATCTTTGGCATTGTCGTCTAGGGAACATAAATGAGATAAGCATTTCTAGACTCCATAAAGATGGTTATTTGGACTCTTTTGCTTTCAAATCAAAGTTACATGTGAGTCTTTTTTACTGGGCAAGATGAAAAAGAATCCTTTTACTGGAAATAGTTATAGAGCGAGTGAACTATTGGGACTCATACATACTGATGTGTGTGGATCCTTTAGAACAAATACTAGAGGTGGTTAATTACCATTACTTCCCATCACATTTATTGATGATCTCAGTATGTATGGTTGTGTGTATTTAATGAAATACAAGTATGAATCCCTTGAAAAGATCAAAGAGTTCATGAATGAAGTACAAAACCAACTTGGTAAAAGTATTAGAATACTTTGGTCCGATTGAGGTGGAGAATACTTAAGTCTGAGGACCTTATGTGAGGATATGGTATTGTATCACAACAGACTCCACCCGGAACACCACAACATAATGGTTTGTCGAAAAGAAGGAATTGTACATTACTATATATGGTGCGATAAATGATGAGTTTTAACAATCTTCTAACTTCCTTTTTGGGGATATTCTCAAGAAACCATAGTGTTTACACTCAACCGCATACCGTCTAAATCGATTCAAAAGTTATCATATAAGATATGGACTAGAAAGTGTCTCAATACGTCGTATCTAAAGATTTGAAGATGTGAATCGTATGTGATGAAAATGTATCCTAAAAAGCTTGGTCATAGATCAAATAGATGTTATTTTGTTTGATATCCCAAGGAAACTAAGGGATACTACTTGTAAAACCCATCTCACAACAAAGTAGTTGTTGTCAGGGATGCTATTTTTTTAGAAAAGGAATTTATTTTGAAAGGAATCAGTGGGAGGAAAGTAGAACTAAAAGAGGTTCAAGACCAACAAGAAAACAGTGAATGTGTAGAGGTAAAAGAGGAACAAGGAGATTGACAAACCGTTGTGGAATCTAAAGTTGCTCGTGTAACTGGGAACCTCACAGATCTAGTAGGACACACCTTGAGCCTAAAAGATTTTGTTATCTTGTAACTCAAGAAGGTGGTGAGTTGGTCATAGATGATGAGCCACAAAACTACCTAGAAGTTATTGAGGAAATAGAGTTAGAGAAATAGCTTGAGTCCATGAAACCTGAGATGGAATTCATGTACACCAACAAGGTATGAACCTTGGAGGATACACCTGAAGGAATGAAACCCATCGGGTGCAAGTAGGCCCTTAAGAAGAAGACTGACAAGGATGGTAATGTACAAAACTTTAAGGGAAGATCGGTCGCAAAGAGTTTCAAACACATTTCAAGGTGTTGACTATGACAAAAACTTTTCATTGATTGCAATGGTTAAATTTGTCAGGATCATGCTTGCCATTTCATCCTATTATGATTGTGAGATTTGGAAGATGGATGTTAAAACTTCTTTCCTTGGCGGAAATCTTCTTGAGGATGTGTACATGACACAACCTAAAGGTTCTATAAATGTAAAATATGCAATTAATTTTTGTAAGTTGTAAAGTCAATCTTGTTGACCTAGAGGTTATACATTATCCATATTTTGATAATGACTTAACCATTCCATTCATATGTATCTAATATGTGTATTCAAGATTGATTTTAGGTGTTAGGTACATGAAAAGGACCAAATTACACAAGCCCTAGATTATCAAAGTTCAAGTCAAAATCTATGCAAGTGTGCTAATTAGGAAATCCATGTAAATGACCTTAGAAGAATTTTGTAATCACTTGTACTGATGATATGACTTGTAACTAAGATGAGAAAAATATGTGGGACACTTTATACCAAGTTTTAATCACTTTTTAAAGCAATTTAGAAAATCAATCACAGGTTGTTGATCGGTCGAGTTACGATCTCGACCGATCCACTGGATCAATTTTCTAGAGATTGCATCGGTCGAGTTGTGCATTCACAAAACTTGACCGATCTGGTTACTGACCAAATATGATTTTCATTGGTCAGTCGAGTTTCCCCAAGACAAACTTGACTGATGGTTTGAATATTAGGTTGGTCTTTTAGCCGATCGGTCAAGTTACCTTTATTGAATCTTTACCAATTACATTGTATGAAAAATGCAGAAAACGTGATTCTAACCGTTGGTGACTTGTTTGGACAAAAATAGATTTATTGCCTTGAGAAAAAATGGCTATAATTCGGCCCTAAGTGTTCCCCAACTCAAAGGGGCACCCCCAGTTATAAATAGGACCACTTGGAGTTCATTCCAAGGTTTCTCATTCACTACATACTTGGTCCTAGGCTATTTGAGAGTGTTGCACACCTTTGAGCCCCTTTCTCTCACTACTTTTAATTCAAATCCATGAATACGAGTGAATTAGGATCCCTTGTAAGAGAGATAATCCATGTATCCATGTAAATCTCTCCACCTCCATCTTCCTACCCCCTTTCCTCATTGAAGAAAAGGTTTGAAGATATTCTCCAAGTGAAGTAGAAGGAGTTGATGTTCTTCAAGGTTGAATAAAGCATGGTGATCAAGATCTCCGAGTGAAGGAGATAGGAAAGGCGGATGTTCAAGAAAGATAGTTAATTCTTGGAAGGCCAAAGACTTGAAGATGGAGTGGGTAAGTCCTTGTTGAAGGATGAAGACTCCTTGCTCAAGTGGGTAAGTTCCTTCGGTAGGTTGAAGATCCTTGCTTGAAGTATTAAGTCCTTGGATGAATGTGGTTTTTTCTTGAAATCTTATGAATGAATATAAGAGCACCAAGATTGCAAAGTCCTAGAGACTAATCACCTCTAGGTAGTGGACTGACTCAGTTCTAGTTTGAAGTGTGGAACCACTCTAAACCACTTTTTCCAAGTGTATGCTATCATTGTCTCTCATCCTGGCTATGCATGTTAGTTACGACTTCAAATTGGTTGTATGCTTTAGCTTTTGCACTTAATATAATTTGAAGGTCTAATCTATTTTGTGAGATTTGTGAAGCTCTATTCACCCCCCCCCTTTAGATCCCTTGATCCAGCAAGTGGTATTAGAGTAGGTCTTCTCCAAGCTACTTCCACAAGTTGGAGAAGATGGGCGATTCAGCACTTGGATCTCTCAACTTGGAGGGAAGCCTCTCCATGCGACCTCTGATCTTCGACGACACCAACTTCCTCTATTAGAAGAGAAGAATGCAATTCTACCTCCAAGGAGTAGGCAACGAGATGTGGAATGTAGTGCACCTAAAGTATGAAGATCCAAAGGGGGAAATCTCTACATGGACAGAAGCCCAATTGAAGCAAGCTCAACTCAATGCCAAAGCTATAACCATCATCGATGCAGCCCTCACTCCATCCAAGTTCAACCAGATCTCCTCATGGGACACCGCACATGAGATTTGGAACAAGCTATGTGTCACCTATGAGGGAACGAAACAAGTGAAGGAAGCAAAGATCTACATGCTTGGTAGTCTCCTTAAGAACATCAAGATGGGAAAGAATGAAAGAGTGGCGGAGATGTACACAAGGCTTAATTTCATCATTAATGGATTGGTAGCTCTTGGTAATGTGATGGACAAAGGCACAATCAACTCAAAGATCTTGATATCTCTTCCTAAGAGATGGGAGCCTAAGGTGACCTCCATTGAAGAAGTATACAAGCTTAGTGACTTGGCAACTGAGGAGCTGGTTGGTAACCTCCAAGCTCATGAGCCAAGGCTTGACAAGCAAGAAGAAGAAGAAAATAGAGAAGAGAAGGAGTCCAAGAAAATCAAGGACACAACCTTCAAAGCTCAAATTGAAAAGATGGTTCAGCAACAACAACTTGCACTATGGTCCCCTACTCCTTCCTCAAGTGAAGATGAAGGCCCAAATGAGCATGAAGCTAACTAGTCCAAGGGAAAACCCTTCAAAGGGAAGTCATCTTCATCTACTCCTAGGTGCTATGAATGTGGCCAAAAAGGCCATTACAAGAGTGACTGCCCCAAGGCCAAGAAGAGCCACCATAAGAGCAGCCACAAGAAGGACAAGGAGTATAAGAAGGAACAAAAATATAAGAGAAAGGAGAAGAAAGAAAGAAGAAGCAAGGATGCAGTTCATGCAACTTGGGAGGAGTCTTCCTCAAGTTCTTCTAGCTTTGAAGATGGAGAATGCCACCTTGCTCTCATGGCCTCTACAAGTGATGATGTAGGTGAAGTAAGTGAGGTAAGTGAAGTTAATTTGCATGAGTTGTCTAAAGAAACTCTCATTGATATGCTTAATGCTAGCCGGTTATCTTTTACTAAATGAAAAGCTAAAAAGAAAAGGTTAGGAAAAATTATAGATGATCTTTATGCTAAGATTGAGATTCTAGATCAAAATTAAAGGCTACATCTTGATAGTATTGATTCTTTGCAAGGGAAATAACTTGAGCTTGAGCTCTAATACAATGGAGTTGAAGTTGAGAATGGTGTCTACCTTAAGACCATTGCTACTCTTAAGGAAGAGAACCAAAAATGTCAAGATGAAATTGATGTTCTTGAAACAAAAAATGTAGAACTTAAACTCATTGACGAAGCTAGGAGACAAGAAATGTATGCTTATCAAAGAGAAATTCAATTGCTTAAATCTAAAAATGCTAAGTTTCTTACTCAAGTAAATGATTTATCCTCTAGACCTATCTTGCAAAGTAATGAGGTAGCTAGCACTGCTCTAGAATGTGATTCTTTTCATACTAAAGCCCTCTATTTAGAGGCCGACTTATTGCATGCTAGAGATGATCTTGCTAGCTTATCATCTACTGTCATTAGTCTTAGTGATGATAATGAAAAATTAAGAGCTTCTTTGCAAAATTTTCTTACGGGAAAGAAATCCCTTAATGACGTCCTAGAACACTCTACCAAACAAATTGGTACTAGTGGTTTAGGATATGATGGGACTGCTCCTAAGGGTACGAACAAGAACAAGAGTAAGGGTAAGAAGAAGAGTTTGGAACCTCCTTTCTTCCATGGAGAGACTTCCAACTCATAGAACCCAATGGTATGTGCTCATTGTAAATGTGATAATCATTATTCTACTTATTGTCCTTACAAGCCAAAGGGAACCAACCCAAAGATGAATGGGTCCCTAGGCTAACCCTAGATCCCAAAGTTTGAGTTGGGCACCGACATCCTTCTTTCATGCAGGTCAAAAGAAGGTGGATTGTTGATAGCGGCTGCTCAAAGCATATGACAGGTGAAATCAACCATTTCAACAAATTTATGAAAAAGAAAGGTGGATCAGTGACCTTCAGGGACAACAAAAAGGGTAAGGTAATAGGTGAGGGTGACATAGGAAATGAACTTTGTACTAAAAAAAATTGCTTGTTGATGGTCTACATTACAATTTGATAAGTGTAAGCCAAATTTGTGATAATGGTTATCTTGTTCTATTTACTTCTTTAGAATGTTTGCTTCTAGATTAGCTCACTTATAATGTTATATATAAGGGAACTATAAATGGTAATCTATATGTTATTGTGCTTCATGCTCTAAAGCCTGTACTTGATAGATGTGTAGTTGTAGATAAAAATGATATATCTCTTTAACATCACTGGTTGGGTCATGTGAATATGCATCAAATGAAGAAATTGAGCAAAAAGGAATTGGTTAGGGGACTTCCTAAATTGGATTTTGAAAAGGATGAGGAATGCCAACCTTGCACACAAGGTAAGAAAACCAAGTCCTCCTTCAAATCCAAAGGAGTCCTTAGTACCGAAAGAGCTCTTGAGCTTCTTCATATTGATCTATTCGGACCTATGAGAACTCAAACGCATCGTGGTTCCAAGTATTATCTTGTGATTGTCGATGATTTCTCTCGCTATACTTGGACATTCTTTCTCATTTCTAAAAGTGATACTCCAGATGTTTTCTCGATCTTTTAGAAACAATTTGAGAATGAAGGTTTTCTATATTGTTTCTATCTATAGTGACCATGGGGGAGAGTTTGAAAATGATCTTTTTGAGCGCTTTAGCAAAAAATCTGGTTACTCGCACAATTTCTCTTCTCCTTGTACACCTCAAGAAAATGGGGTAGTAGAGAGAAAGAATAGGTCACTATAGGAGATGGCTAGCACCATGCTTCTAGAGTATGACACTCCAAATAAGTTTTGGGCTGAAGCTATTAGCACCTCATGCTTTGTGCATAACTGAGTTTTTACGCATCCATCTTTGAAGAAAACCCCCTATGATTTATGGCATGGTAGAAAGTCATCCATCGACTTATTTTACATTTTTGGATGTCCTTGTTTTGTTTTGAACACAAAGGATTCTCTCAAAAAGTTTGATCCAAAATAATACAAGGCTTTCTGATGAATCTCTATTCATCATGATTTTCAGTCACCTTTTTGGGACCAATTCGATTCAATACTTTCGATTTCATCTCCTAAACCTCATAAAATGCAATTTTTATTAACTGATTCAATTATTGAGATTATTAACTAGATTTATATTGATTTTTTGCAGGTCTTGATGAGGTTCAACCATCATATGGAATTCATTCAAGATCCTCTCAACTTTGGTCTTGACCAAATAGTTTGCCCTAACAGTCTACCCATACGGTTTTGATCCCTCGGTCTTAGACATTCACCCACACTGTCCTCCTCTCATCACTCTACCTTTACGGTCTCAAGACCATGTGACGCCTCATAGTTTCAAGATCATTTGGATTCAAGACCGTTTGGACGACGAAGACCATTTGGAGCCAAGACCGTTTGGAGCCAAGACCGTTTGGAGCCAAAACCATTTGGAGCCAAGACCGTTTGAACGTTGGAGACCATTTGGATGGAGGGATGCCAAAGACCATTTGGATATGTTCAGTCTTCAAGACCGTTTGGTCAATAGATACTCTCAAGACCGATGATCGTTTGTTGAAGACTGTATGGTCATAGATTTGCAAGACCGTTTGGATGGAGACTCAAGACCGATCAGAGGCAGAGACCATTAAATCCATAACCCTTTGAAGGAAAATTAATACAAGACCATTTGGCCATCAAACGGTATCCAAGACCGTTTGATCCAAACGGTTTAAGCAAGACATGTTGTTCCAAACTGTTTGGAGCAAACTCACACCAAAAATGTGAGGACCAGACCCGAGCCTATAAATAGGACCATAAGGGTCCTCATTTGGGCATCGATCTGGGAACGCCGCCAGGCTGCCCAAACGCAAGGTTCGATCCAACTCCATACACGTACATCCACTCCATAGTTACTTCACCTGCTCCTCCTTTTGTGAGCAAGGAAGTTGAGTAGAGAAGGAAGGTGGAGAAGAAGGTCCACCCAGTCTACCTTGGTGTTTCTTCCTCCTCATCCAAGATATGCCCCGACACGATGTAGAAGACCGCATCATCTTCACCAAGTTGTGACTACCTTCTTCATTATACTCATGGAAGAATCTTCCCTCTCTCTTGTTCTTCTTGTTTCTCGCATCATGAACAAGTAGTTCATTTTCATTGGGGCGCAGGGTCTAGCCTGCCCATTCAAGCATGTACTCATGTTAAACATTCCATGGCAATGCATATAACTTTCCATTTCATTGCTAATCGTTCATGCTTGAAGTTTGATTACCTACTTGCTTTTATCTTGTTCTTCCCTATGTTGTGAGTTCTTCTATATGTAGGGTAGGATTTTGTTTAATGAGGTTGACTACCAAACTAGAAATAGAATAGGATTCCTTGAGGTCATAAGTGTATGATCCATTAGGGGATGAGCTGTCTAGCCTACGATGATGCTTATGTGGCCTAAACATCCCTCAGGGAGGGCCACAACCTTAGTTGGATTTTGTATCTTCTTTGTTAATAGTTGATGTTTTCTTGTATATTAATCTCCTACTGGATTTTTGATTAGCGCATTTGTATCCTTGACGAGAACTTCTAAAAGGGTTCCTTGAGGTTGTAAGTGTGTGATATGTGAGGGGACAAGCCATCTATCCCATAGTGATGCTTCTATGTGCCCAAACATCCCTCAGGGAGGACCACAGCCTTGGTTGGATTTTGTATCTTCTGAACCGTAAGTGTATAATCAGGATGGTGACGAGACATCTGATGCCTAAGGGGATGCTTACGTGGAACTAAACATACCTCAGGGAGGGTCCACAACAGTTCTATTTGGATAGTTATATCTTGTCTAGATGTTTGATGTTTGGATGTGTCTGCATGTGTAATGGTGGTGAAACCTGGAACCATCCCAGTGATTCCATATCATTAATCTAGATCCAACTTTAATTCTACTCTTTACTTTCCTACAATTAGTTTAATTAACCTCAAATCAACCAATCATTCTAAATATTAGTCTTGCTTGAGCTAGATTCGACTAACAACGATTCTTAAAAACGCTGTCTCTTGGGATTTGATCCTTAACTATACTGTGATAATACCCATCCGCTTGCGGGTGGTATTATAGCACAAGGTTTTGGTAAAAGCTCGGGGATCTCAACCCCGAGTGAATTTGTTAGTGCGATAATATTCCACGTCAAATTTTGGCATCGTTGTCGGGGACAACAGAACCAGTTAGTCAAATCTAGTTCTTTTGAGGCTAATTTAGGTCTTTGCTTTTTCTTTTCATAAAATTGGTCGTCTACTTGAATTTCACTCTACTCCATCAATCTTACTTCAAATCTTTTTCATCTTAGGTACCATCAAGGACTAGTGCATGCACCGTTTGAACAGTCCTGGTCTCTCTACTAGCTGTGACCCTGAGATAGATCAGACATTTCATTGTCAGAATAGAGAAAACCAAGCAAGAATGGCTCAAGAGGAGGAAATATCCCGAAGGGTAGCTCAAGCCCTTAATGCACAAAGTGAAATGTTCATGCAAGCAGCCAGAGCTACAGTTCAAGAAGAAATCCAAGCAGCACAAGTAGCAGTGCAAGCAGTAGAACTGCAAAAGGACCTTAGGGAATTCTCAATCCCTAAAGTTGCTGACGTACATCACCCAGTGCAACCACCTCCCATAAACGCCCCAAACTTTGAGATAAGGGCACATTGGATCACATTGCTTCAAAACAACCCATTCTATGGTAAACAAGGTGAAGATAGTCAAGAACATCTTCTGAGGTTTATCGATCTATGTGCTATGACAAAGAAAAATGGAGTCTCAGACGATGCTATTCGACTCCATCTCTTCAAGTATTCTCTCGTTGATAATGCTATAAGTTGGTATAACTCCCTGTAATGCGAACCCATCACTACTTGGGAACAACTCCAAAATGTTTTTCTGGAAAAATTCTACCCTCCTTCTCTTACCTATGAAATTAGTGGGTGAATAATAATGTTTACTCAAGCCCCTGGAGAAACCATTGATGAAGCATGGGAAAGATATAAAGATCTTCTACGCAAGTGTCCACATCATGGAATCCCTAAGAATCAGCTTATTAAAATCTTCTATAGGGGTGTGGATGATGATATCAAGAGGTTTTTAGACTCCTCATCTGGAGGAAACTTCATGCGACAAAGTTACGATAGCGCATGGTGGGTTGTCACCCTTGGAGTTGAAAATCAAGCTAATTGGAGTAGATCTGCAGGCAAAGGAGTGTTGAAGGTAGCTATGGCTGAAGTTATTCCTGAATACAAGTTAATCGTTGAAACCCTCAAACTCCTAGTTTCCAAGCAAGACCATATTGAATCATCCCTTGCTGCATTTGGAAGAGGACGTTCACCCCCTCAACAACAAGAACAAATTAAGTCAGCTTCTCTATTCTGTGAAGCATGCAAAGGTGCTGACCATTCCACTTTAGCATGCAATGTTCTCTACGATGTTGTTCTAAGAAACGCTTATGGCCAAGGAGATAATAGTCAAATGGAAAATCTTAATGCAGTCAACACCATCCCTGGTCAAGGATATTACAATCCAAATCAGAATAGGAACCATCCTGGTTTTCAATAAGGAAATTCTTTAGGAGAAGAAAACTTATGACAACTTGGTTCAAACTATCAACAATGAAGCCCACCTGGATTCTAGTATAACCAACAACAAAACTTCGGGAATCAAGGAAACTTCAGAGGCAACTTCACTAATAGGAACTTCAACAATTATAAGAACAACTCTCAATTCCAGAATCCCAACCAGGCCCCTTTCCAAAATCAACAACAAGGGCAACAAACCAGACCCATTTTCCTGATGACAAACTGACGACCATTGAGAAGATGTTGCAGTCGTAGCAAACCATGATAGCTAACCAGCAAACCTTGATAGCTAACCAGCAAGCACATCAGAAAGCCATTGAATCTCAACTAGCTCAACTTGTAGCTAGCGTGAAGCCACCTGTTGGAGCCTTTGTTGGTCAATCGGAGAACAACCCTAAACATCCTGAGCAATTAAAGGGTGTTATGACTCATTCTAGGAATGTATATCTTGACCCTCCTGTCAGGACACCAATGGTTGTCATAGATGAACAAGACTATGTGAAAGATCAAGTCGACAAGGAACCTGAATCTTTCCCGGAGGAGCAGCCAAGCAATGATAAGTCAGACAAAGAAAACTTTGAGAAACCTACTACAGGAGAGGAAAAAGCAACAAAAAAACAAGATATCCCTATTTACAAGCCTTGTGTACCTTTTCCAGCTCATTTAAGGCAAACAAAGCTTGATACTCATTTCAATAAATTCAAAGAAGCTATGAAGAAGCTTCATGTTGATATACTCTTTCTAGATGCGCTGTCTGAGATACCAGCTTAGATGAAGTACTTGAAGTCACTCCTCACAAGGAAATATATAACTGAATAGTATGAGATAGTCAAGTTAGCAACGACTACTTCAAACATCATCCAGAGTAAGATGCCCAAGAAGTAGAAAGATCTGGGATCTTTTGGTATCTCATGCCATATTGGTGATTCTACACATAAGAAGGGA
Organism: Alisma plantago-aquatica; assembly: GCA_963693085.1. Lineage (NCBI taxonomy): Eukaryota > Viridiplantae > Streptophyta > Magnoliopsida > Alismatales > Alismataceae > Alisma > Alisma plantago-aquatica. Next base: position 97,395,903 of record OY856412.1, on the reverse strand, counting down.
CTAGCTGATCTTGGTGCTAGCATTTCAATCATGCCTCTTAGCCTTTGCAAGAGTCTAGGATTTTCATAATTTCTTCCAACTGGCATGACTATACAGCTTGTAGACAATTTGATAAAATGTCTATTAGGAATTCTCGAAGATGTCCCGGTCAAGGTTGGAAAGGACACATATGTTCCATGTGACTTTGTCATTATGGACATAAAAGAAGACACCAAATATCCTGTCATCTTTGGACGTCCGTTCCTCACCACTATAAGAGCTCTAATTGATGTTGAAGTAGGTACCTTGCTTCTTAGACTTGGTAAAGAAACTCTCGAATTCAAAGTTTTTGAAAGTATGCGAAGACCAAGCATGAAAGAAGAATTCTACTTGATTGAGTGTATAGAGAAGATGTCACCTTACGCAAGAGGATTATGAACAAGAAGATCCTTTAGGAGTGTCCCTTACTAATCCTAATTCAGAAAGTTCTGTTGACGAACAAGTAAAGGATTACATTGAATTTCTTGACTTTGTAGAAGAAGATGTTGAACTCAAGCCTATAGAAACAATTGAAGACATTTGTGAAAAGGAGGAGACACCTCCCAACCCTATCATTACACATACCAAACCATTTGCAGGTGTCCATGAGCCTCCTCATCTAGAAACAACTATCCTCTAGAATGCACTGGTAGCCCCACAAATAGAGATTACTGATTTCATCTTCCCTCCGCAACAAGATTTGGATTGTGGTTTCTACAAGGAAAATCCCTCAGATCCATATATGATATATGTTAATAACCAGCATTGCTACGATGAAGGGATAGTGCATCAACAAATGAACTTTTCTTTCAAGCCTCAACAACACTACATTATCAATGATGCCATTCAGATTCCCTACAACTATTTTCCACCTCAAATTGAGCAACAAAGAACAAGTCAACATCACTCAGGTTGTTTCCCTATATGCTCTGACACTGCTCATTCTGTATAGGGAAGGATACAAGAAGCTAAAATCAAAGTGAAGATTAATGAATGGTTGAGAAAAGAAACCACTAAAAGAATATGTCAATCAAGTTCATCCTGGAGCCCCACCATGGTGATAGTATCCATGTCGAGCAATCGACATAAAACAAAAGCACTTGTTGGGAGGCAACCCGATCAATAAATTTGTTTGTACTTTTAATTTCAAATTAGAATGTTTCTCCAATTTTTTTTTACCTTTTAGATAATTTTTCACTAAAATAAAAATCACATCGTTAGATGCTATCTTTAGTTTTGATTGGTTTTCATTCTTGAAATTTTCATATGAAGGACACACGCTGATTGGAACACAACCACATATCATGGTCCAACTGGCATGAATTTTCCCCTCCATCTCGGATTTAGAGTTTGCTCAGGACGAGAAAATTTCTAAGTTTGGGATGAAGGTTGGTGGTACGTACTTTACCTTCCACCCACACCCATCTATCTCTGACATAAAGATTTCACCACCGCATTTTTGACCAAAATTTTGAAATTTTTTTAAAAGGTTTTTCAAAGAAATTGAACAGATACAGGATGAAGTTTTGATGCTTTTGAATCTTTATACCCTCCTTATTTGAAGCAAATCCTCAAAAGGACCACTTTTTGAAACTAGCCTTCTGATTGAAATCACCATGTGAAGCTTACAAATCCTAACATCATGATCTTTATGCCAAAATGGCAAGTGTCTATCAAACTGATAGGGATCAAACACATCATGCTTCCTACCTGAGTTGTGGAACAATATCATAGAATCCCCACTGGATCCTCGTCAAGTCATTATTTGAGCAGAGTACGATAAAGAGAACAACTTGGTGCACTGAATTGTAAATCAAGTTGCATTTTGATCTGAACTCTCTTCTACACTTCTTCTATCATCTTCGTACCCCTTCATCCATCAAAAAGAAACAAAAATATTCAAAATAGTGCCAAACCCTAAGTTCGGGGTGGCACACCACCTTTTTCTATATATGCTTCTTCCATACCCCTCACTAATAAATAGGGGTGTACCACCAAGAAAAGATACCAAAATGCACACAAAAGAAATGGAATGTTGAGTCGAATAGAGGAGAGATTCACACAAAAAAATGCAATCAATGAAATTGCAAATAATAAAAATATCGAGTCAAAAAGAGTAGAGATTTATTTCTTCTTTCCATACCACCCTTCACTCCCTTTTCTACCTAAAGGCACAATAAATTCCTCCACTACCTTGAAATACACCAGTGTCAGATCAGTTGCACACTTGTCATTCTACGGGGATCTCTAAACTCTTACTAAACTCTTTGACATGCTTGTTGTTGGAAAAGGTGACGAGGAAGTGATGTTGGAAAACAAACTCAGGAATGAAGATATAGTAAGATGTGTTCAGTGGTCTTAGGAAGTTGAGATGCTTAGTCATACTGAGTAGAAAGGAAACAATCATGATGTGAAGAGGAGGTGATCATATGATCAGAAAGTATTCATTTGGTGACTATTTCAGATTTTGTGTTACTCGATGACGATCAATGTTTAAGTTCAGGGTATTCTGATGAATCTCTATTCATCATGATTTTCAGTCACCTTTTTGGGATCAATTTGATTCAATACTTTCGATTTTATCTCCTAAACCTCACAAAATGCAATTTTTCTTAACTGATTCAATTATCAAGATTATTAACTAGATTTATATTGATTTTGTGCAGGTCTTGATGAGGTTCAACCATCATATGGAATTCACTCAAGATATTCTCAACTTTGGTCTTGACCAATCGGTGTTGACCAAACGGTTTGCCCTAACAGTCTACCCATACGGTTTTGACCCCTCAGTCTTAGACATTCACCCACACGGTCCTCCTCTCATCACTCAACCTTTATGGTCTCAAGACTGTGTGACGCCTCATGGTTTCAAGACCATTTGGATTCAAGACCGTTTGGACAACAAAGACCGTTTGGATTCAAGACCGTTTAGACGACGAAGACCGTTTGGAGCCAAAACTGTTTGGAGCCAAGACCGTTTGGAGCCAAAACTATTTGGAGGAAAGACCGTTTGAACGCTGAAGACTGTTTGGATAGAGGGATGCCAAAGACTGTTTGGATCTGTTCAGTCTTCAAGACCATTTGGTCAACGGATACTCTCAAGACCGACGATCGTTTGTTGAAGATCGTATGGTCATAGATTTGCAAGACTATTTGGATGGAGACTCAAGACCGATCAGAGGCAGAGACCGTTAAAGCCAGAACCATTTGAAAGAAAATTAATACAAGACCATTTGGTCATCAAACAGTCTCTAAGATTGTTTGCTCCAAACCGTTCAAGCAAGACCGTTTGCTCCAAATCGTTCAAGCAAGACCGTTTGCTCCAAACCGTTCAAGCAAGATCGGTTTCTCCAAACCATTTGGAGCGGAATCACACCAAAAACATGAGGACCAGACCCGAGCCTATAAATAGGACCACAAGGGTCCTCATTTGGGCATTGATCTGGGGACGCCGCCAGGCTGCCCAAATGTAAGGTTTGATCCAGCTCCATCCACGTACATCCACTCCATAGCTACTTCACCTACTCCTCCTGTTGTGAGCAAGGAAGTCAAGTAGAGAAGGAAGGTGGAGAAGAAGGTCCACTCGGTCTGCCTTGGTGTTTCTTCCTCCTCATCCAAGATATGCCCTGACACGACGTAGAAGGCTGCATCATCTTCGCTGAGCTGCGACTACCTTCTTCATCATGCTCATGTAAGAATCTTCCCTCTCTCTTGTTCTTCTTATTTCTCGCATCATGAATGAGTAGTTCCTTTTTAATGGGGTGTGGGGACTAGCCCCACTGCCCAGGCAAGCATGTACTCATGTTAAACATTTCATGGAAATGCATATAACTTTCCATTTCTTTGCTAATCGTTCATCCTTGAAGTTTGATTACCTGGTTGCTTTTATCTTGTTCTTCCCTATGTTGCGAGTTCTTCTATATGTAGGGTAGGATGTCGTTTAATGAGGTTGACTCCCAAACTAGAAATAGAATGGGATTCCTTGAGGTCGTAAATGTATGATCTGTGAGGGTATGATCCATCTAGCCTACGGTGATGCTTCTGTGGCCTAAACATCCCTCAGGGAGGGCCACAGCCTTAGTTGGATTTTGTATCTTCTTTGTTAATACTCGATATTTGCTTGTATATTAATCTCATGTTGGCTTGTCGATTAGCGCGGTTGACTCCTTGATGAGAACTTCTGAAAGGATTCCTTGAGGTCGTAAGTGAGTGATATGTGAGGGGACGAGCCATCTAACCCACGGTGATGCTTCTATGTGCCTAAACTTCCCTCAGGGTGGGCCACAAACTTAGTTTGATTTTGTATCTTCGGAATCGTAAGTGTATGATCTGGATGGCGATGAGACATGTGATGCCTAAGGGGATGCTTATGCGGACCTAAACATCCCTTAGGGAGGGTCTGCAGCAGTTCTATTTGGATAGTTATATCTTGCCTGGATGTTTGATGTTTGGATGTGTTTGCATGTGTAGTGTTGGTGAAACCTAGAACCATCCCAGTGATTCCATATCATTAATCTAGAACCAACTTTAATTCTACTCTTTACTTTCCCGCAATTAGTTTAATTAGCCTCAAATCAACCAATCATTCTGAATATTAGTCTTGCTTGAGCTAGATTCGACTGACAATTGTTCTTAAAAACATTGTCTCTTGGGATTCAATCCTTAACTATACTACGAGAAGACTTGTCTGCTTGCGGGTGGTATTATTGCATAAGGTTTTGACAAAATCTTGGAGATCTCAACCCCAAGTGAATTTGTTAGTGCGATAATATTCCACGTCAAATTCTAGCACCATTGCCGGGGACAACGGAATCAGTAACTCAAATCTAGTTCTTTTGAGGCTAATTTAGGTCTTTGCTTTTTCTTTTGATAAAATCGATCATCTACTTGAATTTCACTCTACTCCATCAATCCTACTTCAGATCTTTTTCATCTCAGGTACCATCAAGGACTAGTGCATGCACCGTTTGAACAGTCCCGGTCTCTCTGCTAGCTTTTACCCTAAGATAGATCGGACATTTCATCGTCAGAATAGAGAAAACCAAGAAAGAATGGCTCAAGAGGAGGAAATAGCCCGAAGGGTAGCTCAGGCCCTTAATGCACAAAGAGAAAGGTTCATGCAAGAAGCCAGAGCTACAGTTCAAGAAGAAATCCAAGCAGCACAAGCAGTAGAGCAAGCAGCAGAACTGCAAAATGACCTTAGGGAATTCTCAATCCCTAAAGCTGCTGACGTACATCTCCCAGTGAAACTACCTCCCATAAATGCCCCAAACTTTGAGATAAGGGCACATTGGATCACATTGCTTCAAAACAACCCATTCTATGGTAAACAAGGTGAAGATAGTCGAGAACATCTTCTGAGGTTTATCGATCTATGTGATATGAAAAAGAAAAATGGAATCTCAGACGATGCTATTTGACTTTGTCTCTTCAAGTATTATCTTACTGATAGAGCTATAAGTTGGTATAACTCCCTGCAATGTGAACCCATCACTACTTGGGAACAACTCCAAAATGTTTTTCTAGAAAAATTCTACCCTCCTTCTCTTACCTATGAAATTAGCGGTTGAATAATAATGTTCACTCAAGCCCCTGGAGAAACCCTTGTTGAAGCATGGGAAAGATATAAAGATCTTCTACGCAAGTGTCCACATCATGGAATCCCTAAGAATCAGCTTATTGAAATCTTCTATAAGGGTTTGGACGATGATATCAAGAGGTTTTTAGACTCCTCATCTGGAGGAAACTTCATGCGACAAAGTTACGATAGCGCATGGAGGGTCGTCACCCTTGGAGTTGAAAATCAAGCTAATTGGGGTAGATCTATAGGGAAAGGAGTGTTGAAGGTAGCTATGGCTAAAGTTATTCCTGAATTCAAGTCAATCGTTGAAACCCTCGAACTCCTAGTTGCCAAGCAAGACCATATTGAATCGTACCTTGCTGCATTTGAAGAGTACGCTCACCCCCTCAACAACAAGAACAGATTAAGTCCGCTTCTCTGTTCTATGAAGCATGCAAAGGTACTGACCATTCCACTTTAGCATGCAATGTTCTCTACGATGTTGTTCTAAGCAATGCTTATGGCCAAGGAGATAATAGTCAAATGGAAAATCTTAATGTGGTCAACACCATCTCTGGTCAAGGATATTACAATCCAAATCAGAATAGGAACCCACCTGATTTTCAATATGGAAATCCTTCTGGAGCAGAAAACTCACGACAACTTGGTTCAAACTATCAATAATGAAGCCCACCTAGATTCCATTATAACCAGCAACAAAACTTCAGGAATCAAGGAAACTTCAGAGGCAACTTCCCTAATAGAAACTTCAACAATTATCAGAACAACTCTCAATTCTAGAATCCCAAACATGCCCCTTTCTAAAATCAACAACATGGGCAACAAACCGAACCCATTTTCCTGATGACAAACTGACGACCATTGAGAAGATGTTGCAGTCACAGCAAACCATGATAGCTAACCAGCAAACCTTGATAGCTAACCAGCAAGCACATCAGAAAGCCATTGAATCTCAAATTGCTCAACTTGCAGCTAGCATGAAGACACCTGTTGGAGCCTTTGCTGGTCAACCGGAGAACAACCCTAAACATCCTGAGCAATTGAAGGGTGTTATGACTCATTCTGGTAGTGTATATCCTGACCCTCCTATCAGGACACCAATGGTTGTCATAGATGAACAAGACTAGGTGAAAGATCAAGTCGACAAGGAACCTGAATCTTTCCCAGAGGAGCAGCCAAGCAATGATAAGTCAGACAAAGAAAACTCTGAGAAACCTACTACAGAAGAGGAAAAAGCAACACCAGAACCTAATATCCCTATTTACAAGCCTCGTATACCTTTTCTAGCTCATTTAAGGCAAACAAAGCTTGATACTCATTTCAATAAGTTCAAAGAAGCTATGAAGAAGCTTCATGTTGATATACCCTTTCTGGATGCGCTGGCTGAGATACCAATTTAGATGAAGTACTTGAAGTCACTCCTCACAAGGAAATATATAACGGAAGAGTACGAGACAGTCAAGTTAGCAACGACTACTTCAAACATCATCTAGAGTAAGATGCCCAAGAAGCAGAAAGATCAAGGATCTTTTGGTATCTCATGCCATATTGGTGATTCTACACATAAGAAGGGACTAGATGATCTTGGTGCTAGCATTTCAATCATGTCGCTTAGCCTTTGCAAGACTTTAGGATTTTCAAAATTTCTTACGACTAGCATGACTATACAGCTTGCCGATAATTCAATAAAATGTCCATTAGGAATTCTCAAAGATGTCCCGGTCAAGGTTGGAAAGAACATATATGTTCCATGTGACTTTGTCATTATGGATATAAAATAAGAAACCAGATATCCTCTCATCTTTGGACATCCATTCCTCACCACTGCCAGAGCTCTAATTGATGTTGAAGCAGGTACTTTGCTTCTCAGACTTGGTAAAGAAACTCTTGAATTCAAAGTTTTTGAAAGTATGCGAAGACCAAGCATGCAAGAAGAAGTCTACTTGATTGAGTGTATAGAGCAGATGTCACTCCTTACACAAGAGGATTATGAACAAGAAGATCCTTTAGGAGTGGCCCTTACTAATCCTAATTCAGAAAGTTCAGTTGATGAATAAGTAAAGGATTACATTGAATTTCTCGACTCTGCAGAAGAAGATGTTGAACTCAAGTCTATAGAAACAATTGAAGACATTTGTGAAAAGGAGGAGACACCTCTCAACCCTGTCATTACACATACCAAGCCATTTGCAGGTGTCTATGAGCCTCCTCATCCAGAAACAACTATCCTCTAGAATGCACTGGTAGCCCCATAGACAGAGATTATTGATTTCATCTTCCCTCCGCAACAAGATTTGGATTGCGGTTTCTACAAGGAAAATCCCTCGGATCCATATATGATAGATGTTAATAACCAGCATTGCTACGATGAAGGGATAGTGCGTCAACAAATGAACTTTTCTTCTGAGCCTCAACAACACTACATTATCAATGATGTCGTTCAGATTACCTATAACTATTTTCCACCTCAAATTGAGCAACAAAGAACAAGTCAATGTAACTCAGGTTGTTTCTCTATATGCTCTGACATTGCTCATTATGTATAGGGAAGGATACAAGAATCTAAAATCAAAGTGAAGATTAATGAATGGTTGAGAAAGAAACCACCAAAAGAATATGTCAATCAAGTTCCTCTTAGAGCCCCACCATGGTGATAATATCCACGTCGAGCCATCGACATAAAACAAAAGCAGTTATCGGGAGGCAACCCTGTTAATAAATTTGTTTTTACTTTTAATTTCAAATTAGAATGTTTCTCTAATTTTGTTTTTACCTTTTAGATAATTTTGCACTAAAATAAAAATTGCATCGTGAGATGCTATCTTTAGTTTTGATTGGTTTTCATTCTTAAAATTTTCAGATGAAGGACACACGCTGATTGGAATACAACCACATCTTGTGATCCAACCGTCATGAATTTTCCCCTCCATCTCAAATTTAGAGTTTGCTTGGGACGAGCCAATTTCTAAGTTTGGGGTGGAGGGAGGGTGGTACGTACTTTAACTTTCAACATTTTCAATTTTTTTTAAAGAAATTGAACAGATACTGGATGAAGTTTTGACGCTTTTGAATCTTTATAGCCTCCTTATTCGAAGCAAATCCTCAAAAGGACCACTTTTTGAAACTAGCCTTCTGATTGAAATCCCCATGTGAAGCTTATAAATCCTAACATCATGATCTTTATGCAAAAATGGCAAGTTTCTGTCAAACTGATAGGGATCAAACACGTCATGCTTCCTAACTGACTTGTGGAATAATATCATAGAATCCCCACTGGATCCTCATCAAGTCATTATTTGAGCAGAGTACGATAAAGAGAACAACCTGGTGCACTGAATAGTAAAAAAGAGAACATGCATTTGTAAGAGATGTGGGAGAGATTTCAAAAGTTGTTACATGACTTCTTCCTATATTTAATAGTCCATAGCCTATTTCACTCATCTCGGTATAGACCTCCAGGGAGGGTTATACGGTGTTCAAGGCATCTACTATTACTATTGTAGTTTTACTTACTACTTGAGCTATTAGACTGAATTCTCTAATGATAGTTGAATGCATAAAATATTGGTTACCCTTATTTTAGGGTTTTTCATTCCTTAGATGCTTAACATAGTGATTACCCTTCTCTCAAGGTTTCTCATTTCTCATGCACATAGAATAATTCTCATATGTTCAAACAGATATCATGTCTAATGATTAAACATTTACATTCAACATTTCTCATATTCATGCATGACATCAATGACATACCTATCTAGGGAAATGCATTTTCTATTTTCTTAAATTACCATAACAACTTATGCATTTCATTTCAATTAACTCAGCTAGAGATCTTTGCATCAAAAATCAAAATGTGTATGGATATAAAATGATATTCAGCTAGAAGCTCGAATTATCACATAACTCATTTCAATCAGTCATGCATATGAAACCCTGGTATGATATTGACTAGGGTTTCCAAGATATTCATTAAAATATCATGCATCAAGAATAACCTTAAATAAATGAGTTTATAACAATAAAAGAATCACATCAGTTGAATTCATGAATCTATTTGCAAACTTCTAACTTTTCATTCATTTAGGCTTTCACCCTCTTTACTAATATATCAAGCAAACATTGATATCATCAAATGAAATACAAGATCTTATATGACATATATGTACTACTCATTCAGATAAAATAATCACTTGTAACCAAGGAGATTCAACTAGACAAACCTCTTTATTCAATTATACAACAATTTTAGTCATAGCCGAAAACCCTAGATTTCACTATTTTCATATAAACTCCGTAATTTATTTAGGAATTATCATTGAGATAATTTGTATGAATTTATAGTATGATTTATCAATTGGAATCCATCACAATAGAGAAATAATCTATTTCATATCATCTTGCAAAAGCTAGGTCAAAAGGGTAGTTTAGGGTTTGTAGTCACATACAAAACAAGTAAATATTATTGATCATTTAACTCATTTTCATGTAATCTACTATTTAAAGGAAGTACCCACTCACCCATAGGTGTGAAAACACCTTAAAAACACAACTCATCTCTGAAAATCTCGAATTCATATCAAAACCCTAGCAAATCACCAGATACTTCTTCCTTTCAATCCGGAAACCCTAGAAATGCGGGATTATGAAGAAAGAGTCAGAAAAGGGGAAGATTTGATACCATTTCGAATCAAATTAGAGGAGGGACATAATCTTTACATGTGAGAGACACCATGAAAGGCTATGGAAAGAAGCAAAACTTACTTGATTTCATCATACCTCGGATAGAGAAACCCTAGATCAGCAATTCCACCACTTTCTTCTCTCAAACCCTAACTCTCCCTCTAGGATTTCATTTCTCTAGAATGGATCACGAAATATGAGAGCTACTTCGGTGCTAGATTTATTATATAGAGCAATTTAGGTCCTTGGGTAATTTACACATTAACCCCTCATTATACTTTTTCTTATTTCAGCATATTTTTCTGTTATAAAAAAGTTACTATAATTTGTTTATTTCATAGGTCAAACATACATAAAATTTATTAAAATTTATCACGATGTCTTAAATTTAATTTCATAAATAAAATATAACCTTCAGATCATTTGAATTTCCAATAAATAATTAAAAATCAAACACTACATTGCTGAACAACACTCTGTCAGCATTTCGGTCAAAGTATAGTTTGACCGAGAACCACATCCAAGGAACACCCAAATATTTTGAAATTTTTCTCCAATATGAATGATTAAGTTATCCATATCATATATAAAATTCAATTAAAAAAATGTATAAAATACAAAAAATCATTTACCACACTGCTATCCTGATCAAATTCCATATTCATGTACTATCAAAACCCTAAGTTTTGCTGATTAGGGTTTACATTTCTCAAACCCTAATTCTTCAAAGTAAAATCATAATTTGAGTTTATTCTTAGGTTTGAAACATCACAATTGAGGTACTATCACTAATCAAGTCTAAATGATGTTCAGTCTAATCAAACATGTAATCATTCAGGTAAACCCTAGTTTACCAATTAAGCACAAATGTGGTCGTTACACATTCATTCCGTTATGTCTAGAAGTAGGTCGTGCATGCCCATGCCAAAGTGGAAATCCAGTGCCAAGTTTTAGTCCTCCTAGTTGTGATTTTGATTTATTTTATACTTACATATAGTACCATGTCTGTATATATAACAAGCACACAAATAGTAGCAACATGATTCAAGACAAAGAAACTGAACATGTAGGAAAATTATATGTGTTTTGGATCCTATGGTTGAAGTACACAATGAGCAATCAAAGAGTTTCTCTAGGAACCAATCATGCACCTGATTAGAAATGGAAAACACATTCTAACAAGCCTAGACAATGTTGTAGCTCCAATGGGGAATAAACATACCTTCTACATGATGTTTCTTGTGGGTTAGGGTGGATTCTAGATCATCATTCCCTCCCAAGGTTCTAGGTCAACATCGATGATGGTAACTCTATCCACCAGAGATATCTAAAACATGTGTTGGAAATGGTTTGACATACTATCATGAAACTACATTAGATGAGTACCCCCATCAAATTCTATTTTGTATTTTGGCACAATTATGGTACCTATGACTTGTCCAAATGGTCCACACAGAGTTCAACTTTGTGTAGAACCAGATGATGCAGAATAGTGATGCTCACTAAGCCAAGTCATCAATTTTCTTATTGCTAAAGCCACCTTCCTTTAAGGTAGGGGCTATTTTGGTCAACGCTAACGTAAGATTTTGGACTTCCAATGACATTTTGCAACAACTCAATATAGATGGTCATGTACTATCATTGGAATGTGCCCTTGTATAGTGCAGAAAGCACAAGGCCATGTATGTTGGATCTCATAAGATACCCACATCCCACAAAAGAGATGTGTTCCACATGATAACGATTGATTATTTTCTAGAGCATGCCAAGACATGGACCAAAGTGTAACGCCATCATGTTCTTATTGGTGACGGGGAAGCAAGATACCTACAAGGTAGTGAGCCTTCAAAAAAGCTAATTACACTAAAAAAACAGCTTCTTTGGGCCCGGGCTAATTTAGACATGAGGAGACTAGACTCATTGGGTTTAATCATGAGCCTAGTTGACACGTCAAACTTGTCCATGATATTCTTGATGCCTTCCATGCTACTGTAGTGCCCTCAACAAAGATCAACACATTCTTAGCAAGGGTAAGATGGGAGAGGACTATGGTGCATTTGACAAAGAATGGTGCAAAGGCATGGAGGTTTTCCCCTTCATGAAGCAATATGAGAGGTAGTCCATCATGATTCTAAAAAGGGGGAACACAAGGGGAACCCTCGTAGAAGAACCCATGGGTTGTTGAACATACTTGCTAGGAACATGTTGATGAGGAAATAGAAGGACGCACTGAATATCTACCCTATCATGTTCTTAGTGAAGCAAAAGACATAAAATAGGTCTAAGAGCACCTTCTAGCTAGTGTGATCATATGCCTTGGATATATCTATATTCATATTGGTGTAAGGGGTGGCCCTTTTGAGGTCTAAGATGATGAGGAACTCCCCTTCTAGGAGAGAATAGTAAACAATGATTCTTCTAGGGATTAAAGCATTTGGATTGCTTGAGATGATGTTATCAATGACACTATTGACTTAGAGTTTATCAACGACCTTGTAAAAAGTGCCACAACAACAAATAGGTTGAATTTTCCAAAGGGATGTAGCACCTTCTACTTTGGTAATTATGGCAAGAAAAGACTAGTTCACTTGGCGAATCATTTGATCCCCATCCATAAGATAGTGGATTGTCTTGTAGATGCCACCACCTATGGTGCTCCAATATTCATCAAAGAAACATGCATAGTCCCAGTGATTGATCTAATCCAATTGACCACACTGACTTTCAAATGTCCTCATAAGTGTATGGCCTACATATGGAGGAGCATTGTTCTATAGAAAATTGCTTGGTGGTAGAGAGTTGTAACATGCCCATACATTGATATACTTGGATGTATAGCTTGTTGAATAATCCGATAGCCTCACCATTGGATCATCCTAGTTGTTGACTTTTCTCCCTCCTTCATCTACCATGAACTATATTGTGTGTCCTTTACTTGCTTACTTTTTATGGCTCCTTGATATAAGGACATATTATTCTCACCTTTTATAAGGCATCAAGCACGTATCCTTTGGTAGAATGCAGTCTCCTCTGCTTTTTCAAGTTTCTCTAGGTGCCTCCTAATGTGAGAATCTCTGAAGACAAGTTTTACATTAATAGGGCCCACTTGTAGCACACCAAACATGCTTTGGAACTCAACAATGACCTAATTCCAAAGGATTTGGATGTTGATGTTTTTTTCATCCCACCCTTTAATCTTTAATTTGAATGCTTGGATCTTCTTGGATACCATGTAGAGTGGGTACCCCAGTACCTACACCAACCAAGTTCTATGCACAAAATCATCATATTTGTAATAACCCATCATGTTTAACGAGATTACTTAAAACTCAAAACACGATCAACATAGTTATCCACATAACAAGAAAGGAGGGTAAATTAAAACTAATTAAAGATTCCAAACATGACCAAGAACATTTACATAAAGGCCCAAAATTTGCATATATTTCTATTATCCATATATCTTTAACAACTGCTCTGTGGCCTTAACCACAACATATACATATAGGAAGACATAATCCATAAGTACCACATGTATAAACATCACAATGCTACCAAAGCTCGATTCAATTAAAATATCATATATAAACTTTCATGCCCAGACCTGAGAGTATATGGATGACTCTAGGATGCACTAGATGTCTAACAATTGGTGCTAAGGTCCATCATCCCAAGTCCTCCTCACAGTCACATTCCTGACAATGTCACTGGAGATCACCTAAAATGATATGGTGACCCAAGAGAAGATACCAATATCCCATCGAGAGATATAACTCTCAACCAATAGTTATTGATTACAAGAAGATAAATATCACTTACAAGTTAAGAATACACATTAAATAGATAATCATGGTAGAAGGTATGATTAACAAATGGTATATAAGAACAAATAAGACTATCATCAACATGACTAACCATAAGTGCAAAGTTAACAACACAGCTAGTCTAGTAGCATAAATATGTCTATTATCATAAGCAAGTATATCAACAAGGTTATCTTATTAGCATAGATCTAACTAGTAATATCAGCATATCTAATAGAGTATGAAAAGATGATCTCTCTATTGCACTATATCTCATTGATTATGTAAAGAAAAGAATACAAGTGTTATCATCCAATGTGAAGCATTGTGTATAACTCTAAGAAGATATGCTAAAAAACTATATTATGACTTTTATTAAGATCTGAGGAGTTTGAGTCATACCGCTCAAAGTGCAACTGACCATCTCTTGGTCACAATCAGTTCCATACAAGATCTAGTAGAGCTGAAATCCTAAGATCTCATATACCCCCGGTGAATAGGGTCCGCCTCAACTAATCATAAGGTCAAGCTGCAAAACAACTTAGTCCACCCTTGGTTCATGCCACAACACTAGTGAACCAGATGCAACCCTATCATCTAAGGTACAACCACAACTATCCTTAATCACATCATATACTTGAGATATGATCACAACCTTTCTCCTACTGTGGTAAGACCTTAACCATCCTCAAACCTTGGAATCAAGATGTCAAGGACAAAGTCTCTTACACCTCGCATAACATTATGCATTCTAAGCTTCCCTTTGGAATACTCATTTCCCCATCTAGCAAGTCCTGACACTGGAATGGTTCTATGACATAAGGCACCACATGATTAGTGTTTCACTTGATTAGTGAATGTCAATTGGGTGTATTAAGGATGCATCACACAAGTGGACATACAAACCCTAATTCATTCCTATCAAGCAGAAAAATATACTGACTCCAAAAGATATAAAATGTAAGGGACATACTTCTTATCTTCTCATCACATAATACTATTCCATTTCCAATCATGAAGCTATACTTGGCATCACACCATCACATAATTAAATCCTTATCACATCATACAACAGATAACACCTCAATTAGGGCTCAATCATGCCCAAAGGTCATTAAGACCAACACATCATTCACTGTAGAATCATCATATAACTTTCCTTGCCTTGTCAAGATTCATCATATCATCACCATTCATGTGATACATAGGTTCTGCATAACTTTGAATAGAATATCTATCATGTTCACTGGGTAGCATAAAAGAAAGTATCATTCATACATCTATAATAATCACTAGTTAACTTGTTTAGGGCTGCCACAATCATTAGAGAAATTATTCCTTTATCATATCATATGAGGGAGTTAAGTATGTCTATCCATCATTATGTAATTAAATTAAGTTTAATACAACAAGACAAGTGGAAGTGATATTATCAAATCAATACCCCAAACCAAAACATAGTTTCATACATTTACTCAGATCAAGCACATCCTTCTCACATAGCATCACCATCTAAATATGGTTTCATAGGATACTACATTAGAATTGAACCCCAAACTATCCTCAAGTATGGATTCATACATATTTAACACAAGGTTCAACCATCAGATTGTAACATTAAAGCCAAAACCATCAACTTAGGGTTACACCAACCATTGATTCTAAATCATCGATCCCAAAACATTAAAATCTGGTGCACAAGAACAACCATCAAACCATACGTAGGTTATGTATGCCCAAAGATCCAATCATATGATGATTGTAATGGCATATCATGTAAAAACAATTTGGTTATTAATAAAAGGCAAGATTCCAATTTATTCTATTTAATTTAGTTATGAGATGATGTAACATTATAAATGTCTAGAGAATAATATTACTTAGTGATGCATGCCTTCAAGTTTTAGCCTTTTTGAATGAGGTCATACATATATTAAAAGTACATATACATATTCTCATTATGTCCCTGATCGGTTGTTATTGTGGAAGGTTGATAGACAACAATGACGCATAATATTAGAGTGTGAGTTGGTTGATAACAAAATGTCATTAGTCATGATATGGCAATATCAAACCAAGCACACGTATAGATCTTAGAGAATAATGTATCATACAGACCCACCATGAGACTGACACATGGAAGCCATCATCATGGAAGCCATAGTTAGGTCTCACAGTGATGGTGTTGTACTCATCACATTTTGTATGGTACACTTTGACATCATCAAACACAGTCCTAAAACATGGGTTATTATAACGGTGAGGATTGGGTGACTTTGGCACATGGGGATAGACTGTGAATGATAGAAATGGGATTTGTCTGTCCTATTGGAGTGTGATGTACTAGGCCTCTTGATTAGCGAGATTGAGAAATGCATGACCTTGTCCATGTGAGTCAATACGTGATATTGAGCTTACATATATCTTAGATAGTTTGCTCTTAGTTCAAGATTAAAGATTGAAACATAATGAGGGTGACTACTCCATGCCTCTAGTTGAATCTATACATTAGTGACAAAGGAACTATATAAACATTGTAACACCATACAAAAATTGTAGGTTGATGTTGTTCCCCAACTTTCCATATACTTGGGTAGAATTTATGTGCGACTAGGCATCACTCGTTTCTTTTGATGTCATAAGTTGTTATGGACATTCACTGCCAATGTAATATGCGACCTATTGGGTCACACACATAAGTCTCGACCTAGAAGGGGAGTTTAATCTCAAATGAAAATTGAGTTAAGTACTAAAGTGTTTAGGCATTTGATTCACGCAACAAATAGGCTGACAACACTGCCAAACACCCATCTCAAATGTTGAGACAATTGTCTAGAAGTGCCAAATGACCGTCTCAAGTGTTGAGACAGGCGTCTGGGGAGTCAGATCTGTTATGAGTTCGAATTAGCTAAGGAAGTGAACCGAACCGAACAGACTCGCTCAACTCGAGTCACTAGATGACTATCTGGGTAATTAAGACGGTTGTATCGCTTGGGCAAGATGGTCCAGTTCAGGTGAGGGAATGTTTTAGATATTTCCTAGTTTGTTTTACTTGCACATTACTTGTTGTACAACGAAATTAATATGGGATATTAATTGAAAAAAATGGCCAATTTCGTGTACAATTGGGAAAAAACCAAATGATCATTTGGGTTGTGCCAAACAATCGTCTGGCATGCCAGACGATCGTCCGATTTGCCAGACAACCATCTGAGTTGTTGTAGGTTCCAAAATTGTTGCAAAATTTTGAGAATTTCCAGTCTCTTCCACTCCAACATAGACTGGGAACCTGGACCGAAACCCCGTATATAAATAAAGGGGTATTGGGGGATTCCCAGAATACAACACAGACAATTGAGGAATAGTTGCTTTAAAAAACATTGTCCTCTCTGGTTGGGGTAACCACGAGAGCCCGAGCAAGTTTTATCCTACTAGGGAGGAACAACAAGTGAAAGAGAAACTGAGATCATTGTCATGGGAGAGCAAGTTGGTAACTAGTACACCAATATGAGGAATGACTCCTTCCTGATCATTCTAATAGGATGACAAAGTTCTAAATGGTCCATGTGGACTACCATAGAGGCGGGAGGTCGCTGTCTACATCTACGAGGACAACGTCAACCAGTAGTATGTGACAAGAGGACCTGCTAAAGATGATGAGGTTCATGGCTGAAGTTTGTGGTGCAGACTAGGAGGAGCAACAACTAGACGAGTCTTAGTGCAACCAATATTAAGAAGTTGTGCATCTACAATGATGAGGATTTTCATTGGACTTTCTCCAGGACCAGGTATATCCTTGAAACCATCCTTTCGATATTATAGTTATTGATGTGATCCGCTGGTTATGGGAATATGTAGATAACATTTTTGTTTCCGCTGCCTGCTCTGTAGCTATATTTCCCTATAGTGGTATCAGAGCCAACATCAATTTACTATATTATGGAATAACCACTATGATTGGATTTTGGTTTCGTTGTTCTATTATTGAATTTGATGCGAATAATATCTTGTCAAATCCAATACCATAATATTCCCAAACTAATATATATGATATATATATACAATTTACACATGTCACCCTAATAGCGGTTTTGATGGTGTATGTGTAGCATGGTTATGGCCAATAACCCCTAAATTGTGTGCATGGTTGTATGGTTGGTTTATCCATTAATCTCGATCTTCATACCAAGCCTCTATCTTATCTTCCCAATGTAAAGTTAATTCTTTTCTAACCTTGTTCCCCACAAAAGTAATTCAAGGTTTCTCAATATTATGTAAAAGTAGGATTTTTTTCTTTCCTATTATGATGAAGATGAAGATGTCCCAAAGACGAGTCAAAGGACCTTGTAGGACATGGTGGACAAGCCTGACTAGTCGCCTGGTGGTCCCGACTGATTCGTTGAAGGATCCAACATATGGTGGATTGATGGAACCACACGAATGGTGAGATGACCTAACAACTGGCCAGAAGATGCGCGGACTGATTCAAGGGTTGAACTGATCAACCCAGATTGGAAAGCATGGATCTTCATCAACAACATGTTTCTGCATGTAATGTTGACCTAGATGACATAATTCCTTGTGGATCCAAGGGATTACATTAGGTATGCCATAACCATAGCTTTCGTTTATTGCATGTTTTCATTGTGGGATGTAGAATGTATATGATAAGTAATATATATGTGGTGATTGGATAAAGTATATGTATATACTTATAAATACAAACTCCCTCAACTAAAATATCAAGTCTTAGATGCTTTCCAAAAGTAGCACACATGAAAAGCTTGATCGACTAAGCATAGGTTCCTCCTCTGTAGGGTGTGTCGTCCATATAGTGGAAGTATGATGGTAACAATGTAGGTTCTGCCTCTATGGGGTGCATTATTATCATGTCAGCATTTGGGTTAGGCTTGACTGGTGATTCTCAGAGCGTATGTGCCCAAAGGCATGTAGATGATTATGAAAAGGGGTTGCACATATCATCTATCTAGAATCGCATATGATGTAATTGGCAAGAGTTTCCTACCTTGATGGTCGACTATGTTTGCAGTGTTGATCGGGCCACAATTGAATTATCTTGGATCTGGCCTGCTAGAATATTGTACACTATAATATTCCAAAATGAAATAGAGGGCTATAAATTTGAATAAAATAGTGGGAGTGATAATATTTAAAGACCTAGTTAATATCATCAAAATTTTCAAATCAAATCAAATGAATAGTTTTTTTGATAAATGCAAATTTTCTTTTGTAGAATCAATGACAAACAAATCAGATTTGTGATTGGTCCTAAAGAAGGACAAACATGACGTGAGAAATTTTGATGAATGGTTTTGGACTTTGAGAAGGGTTCTAAATGAAGAGTGCAAGCTCTACATTCTTGACATACTAGTGCGTGAAATACCTCATCCTGATACACCTATGGCACATGTGGATGCTTACTAGAAGCATGCCAATGATGCCTTGGATATAAAGTACCTTATGCTTAGTTGAGTGAACTATGAGTTGAATAAGCAATGTGAGGACATTAGTGTTCTTGAGATGGTGACACATCTTAAGAAGGTAACACTTGGTCTTGAAAAGCAAGAAAGGGGTGCTATCCTGAAGGTTCTACTTGAGTCAAAGCTGACAGAGGGAACCTCAGTAGAAGAACATGTGCTCAATATTATTGGACATGTATATCATCTTGAAGAACTAGGATTCACCTTGAGCCAAGAGTTGTCCATTGATACGATTCTAAGGACTATGTATGCATTGTATAGCCGCTTTATTGCATGTTATCATAAAAATAATATGGCTGGACAGATGTCAGGATTGCTTGCCATGTTGATTCATGTTGAAGCAAACTTAAAGAAGGATAAGCCCATGATGGTGATCAACAGAGAAAATTCGAAGGATCAAAGCAAGACCGAGAGTTTTGTGGTCAAGCCTAAATCTAAATCTTCAACACTCAAAATAAGGAGAAAGAAAAGTACAATAGGAACTCATCCTTTGTACTTTAAGGCTTTTAGGAAGCAGAAGATGGGGATGATGAACTCCACTTTAGGTATATACATTATTGATATAAATATATCTACTTCATCATAATGGGTACTAGATACCAGATATGGATCTCACATATGTTCACATATGCAGGATCTAAAAGGAAGTAGGCCTTTGGGAAAAGGCGAGGTGGAACTATGAGTTGCTAATGGTGCAAGAGTTGTGGCCACCGTAGTTGGAACCTATAGTATATCTCTACCTATATGTCTTGTAATAGAGATAAAGAAATTCTATCATGTTCCTTCTATAAATAGAAACATCATTTATGTATCTTGTATGGACAAGGTTGCATTTGAATTCCATATTAAATATGGTCGACGTTCTATTTCAAAAGATGGGATCTTTTATGGTAGTGCCCCAATGTCTTATGGTCTTTACTTGTTAGATCTTAAGATAGATGTATATAACGTTAATACCAAAAGACTAAAACTAAACAATTCAAAAAAACATACCTATGACATTGTCATCTAGGGAACATAAATGAGAATCACATACCTAGACCCCATACAGATGGTTATCTAGACTCTTTTGATTTTGAATCAATAGAGACATGTGAATCTTTTTTTATGGGAAACATGACTAAGACCCCTTTCATTGGTAACAATGAGTGGGCTAGTGATCTATTAGGACTCATACATACTGATGTGTGTGGACCTTTTAGAACAACTTCTAGAGGTGGGTATTAGTACTTCATAACCTTCACTAATGAATTCAGTAGGTATGGCTTTGTTTATTTAATGAAACATAAGTCAGAAACAATTGAAAAGTTCAAGGATTTTATGAATTAAGTAAAAAAACAGTTTAGTAAAAGTATTAAGGCACTTCGTTTCGACCTGAAGTGGATAATACTTAAACCAAGAGTTTGAGGACCTTCTAAGAGCCCATGGGATTGTATCCCAATGGACTCCACTTGGAAAACCTCAGCATAATGGTGTATCAGAAAGAAGGAATCATGCATTACTAAATATGGTGCAATCAATGATGAGTTTTGTTGAGCTTCCAACAACCTTCTGGGGGTATTCAAACTGCCGTGTTTACACTAAATTGAGTACCATATAAATTAGTTCAAAATACACCATATGAGATATGGAATGGGAAGTGTGCCAATATGTCTTTTATGAGAATTTGGGGATGTGAATCTTCTGTCAAGAAAATGTTTCCTGAAAAGCTTGGCCCAAGATCCGATAAATTTTTTTTGTTATATATCCTAAATAATCTAGAGGATATTACTTTTATTCCCAATATGACAACAAAGTGTTTGTTGCCAAGGATGCTGCATTCCTTGAAATGGACTTCATTTCTAAAGGAATCAGTGGGAGAAAAGTGGAACTCAAAGAGGTTTGAGACCAACAAGAAAACATTGAACCAATAGATGAACTATAGGAACAAAGAGATTCACAAGATGTTGTGGAATCTCAAATTCTTCAAGTAACACAGGAGCCTCATAGATCTAATAGGACAAACCTTAAATCTAAGAGATTTGGATATCGTGTAACTCAGGAAGGTAGTGAATTGGTCATAGATGATGAGCCAATATCCTATAAGGATGCTTTTGAGGGACCAGAGTTTGAGAAATGGCTTGGGGCCATGAGATCTGAGATAGAATCCATGTACACCCACAAAGTATGGACTTTTTTGGATTCACCTAAAGGGGTAAAACCCATAGGGTGCAAGTGGGTCTTCAAGAAGAATATCGACATTGATGGTAATGTACAAAACTATAAGGGCAGATTGGTTGCAAAGGGTTTCAGACAAGTTCAAGGTGTTGACTATGATGAAGCCTTTTCTCCATTGGCCATGGTTAAATCCATCATGATCATGCTTGCTATTGCATCTAATCGTGACTATGAAAATTGGTAGATGGATGTTAAAACAACATTCCTTGATGAAATTTACTCGGGGATGTGTACAAGACACATACTGAGGGTTTTATCAATCCAAAGGATGCAAATAAAGTTTGTAAGCTACACAGGTCATTCTATGGGTTTAAGGAGGCATCTCAAAGATAGAATCTTCATTTTGATGAGATAGTCAAATGGTTTGGCTTTATTCAAAATGAATATGAACCTTGTGTGTACAAGAAGGTTAGTGGGAGCATAGTGACATTCCTCATATTGTATGTAGATGACATACTATTGATGGGGAATGTCATTCCTACTTTACAAATGGTAAAGACATGGCTTTCAAATACATTCTGTAACATAGTAGATCTCATACCCTACCTTGGAAGTTGATGCTTTGGCCTTTGCCAAACACAGTTGAAGGTTAGACCTACATAGATTTTTATTATAATACCAATAAGATAATGCATGTATAGATCACCTTAATGTAACCTAATGTTCTAACATTCATCTTAGGTTTATAATAGATACATAAAATATGCCACATAACTCATTTTGGTGGTAATATAAAGATAAGAAACTTAATTGGATGTACAATTTAGATAATGGGCCATATGACATATCTCATAAAAATAAGTCTCAAAATAGGAAAAAAACTTCAAATTCGAATTCTACATATCAATATTAGCCTACATGTCAAATTTCATCTAATTTGGACAACCTTGAAATATTATGATAAGTTTAGGAGAGAGAAAATGAGTAAAAGGAATAAGTAATAAATAATGTGATTATATAAATTCAAAATATATAAATAATGGAAAATTAATATTCTACACATCAAATATCACTTGTGGATAAAGTTTGGTCCAATTTGGATGTTGTTTGTACAAGTTATGCAATTTTAGGTACATTCTGGACTTTTATGCAATTTACCCAATTGGGAGGTTTTATTTGCAAATTATCACATTATTTATAATAATTAGATACTACCTTACCATTCTTGAATTATAAAACCATGGGAGCACCTAGTTTCACCTTGGTTTGATGGTATTGCTTTCCAAGGGCATTTTAGGGCTTTTCTCTTTATAAGTGATCTTATCTTTAGAAGCCATCGACCAATGGGGTTATTTCTTTGATGGAGGTCGGTTGGGATGGCCTAGAAAGGTCCAAAAACCGACCTTAGATATTTTAGATCCCCCATGAGGTGTCCACTTAAAAGTCCATGAAGCCCTAGGCTAAAGACACATGGAAAATCCCATAAAACACCTCATGCTTGAACTTTTTCTATATATAGCCATACATACCCCTATCCCAACTCACAAATTCGAAACTCTTGGTCTCCTTTTCTTTCCTCTACCTTAGAGAATAGTTCCTTTTGTATTTGTCCACGAAGTTTCTGACCCAAGGTAATAGAGGGAGCCTACCTTAGTGAAGAAGGCTCATATGGTATCCAAATTGCTCTATTAGGATTTCTTAAGCTCCTCCTTGGTGATTTTAACCAAAACTAGTAAGAATCATCCTTCCCTTCCCTATTTTCATATTGATAGTATTTCTCACACCTTCCTCCAGGTAGGAATCATGACCTTCCATGATAAAACTCCACTAAGAACCCTAAAACATCTCATCTCCATGCTCTTTTGCTAGGGTTTATCACCTCTAAGTTGAGAAGGAGATCGTTGTTCAAGAAAGGAGCTAGGCATGGAGAAACCAGACCTTATAAGCTCGGGATTATTGCTGTTTGAACCTTATTATCTTCTCTAGGTATGAGATTATAACCCCCTTCCCATATATTTCTTATTACATGCTTAAAACTCATGATCTTATGTTAAAAATTGACGATGTGTCGATTTCTAATTGGTCGATTTTCAATAATTCATAACTTTTGATTCGTTTGTCCAAAAATTAAAGTAAAATATGTTCTGAACTTAGAAAAACATGTTATTTTTAATAAAAATATTTTCAAGTATTGTTTTTCAGTTTTGTCGAAAAGAGTTTTTAGAAAATGAATTAAATACCTAAAAATCACCAAAAATACACTTTAACCTTCATAACTCCAATATATGCAAAATTATATGTTTTTTTAATCAGAAAAACCTAAATAAGTCAGTGGTGATATTTTTGAGATCTGAATCAAGTTTTTGTGTAAAAAATTCATATATTATGGTTTCAACTCTTTAATGTATATATGTTAAGAAAGAATGAGGAGGAGGAAGGAAAACTTTTTTTAGACGCTCTCTCCCTCTAGGGTTACGCTCTCCTCTCTCTAGAACCCTCCGGCGGCCAGTGCTGGGGGGAGGGAGTGGTGTTTTGTTGCTTCCTCCACCTGGCTTCATCGGTTGGCTCTAGTCAGATCAGCAGGTTCCTGGAGTGAGTGAACGAGGTGATCGAGAACAAGTGATGCTCCTGGTCGGAGTCCATGGGTCGCCTTATAGTCAGGTTACGGAGGCGATGGATCATGTCATGCCGGAGATCGATCAAGGTTTGTTGTGGTGAGTTCGACCTGGTCGACTCCACCCTATTCAAGAGAGACGGGTGGATAGGAGCCACGCCCTAGGTCTGATTCTCTATGGTGCCGATCCGTTTGGGCAAAGACGAGGGGTTCTCGACCTCCTCAGTACCTGCGACCCTCCTTCCCCTGGTTGTCTCCTGGAGCTATTCCAGTTATGGTGTACTCCGACTTCGACCTTGAAGCGCTCAGTGACGGCGGTGAAGGCAGAGCCTGGTTAGTCCCGACGGCGCGTCTCCTCCAGCGGTCCGTGGTTTCCAGGCCTGTGGCTTTGGCGATGGTGATGGGCGGCTGTGGATCAAGCGCCTCAAGGTCGGTAGCTTGCAGGGCGACCTGGACTGCCTATCTGCTCGGTGGATGAAAGGACATCCCCATGATGCTCGACGAACAGCCCTGTTCCGAGCACCCCCTAGGTTTCGACGGCCAGGCGTCGTTCATTATAGAGCAGGCATGTGGTTTGTCTCCCTGACGACTGGAGTTGATGATGCTCTCTCGTGGTTTCTCTACAGGCACGAGTGGGTCACCCTGAAGCTGCTCGACGTTGTGTCTCAACCTTCTGGCGCTTCTTGTGGGTGTGGGTTCAAGGGGGGCAGATCCTAGTCTCCTCCTCTTTGGTCCCTTCTGCTGCTGCGTTTTGGAACACCTTTATGGTGTTTGAAGAAATGTTGTATAGTGCACTGTAGGTGCTGGATGAGGGGCTTCTGTGGTTTACAGGAGTCCCGTGTGGTGCTGGTCTCTGGGGGGGGGTGTTGATCGTTTCCCTCTCCTTTTCGAGCTTCTGTTGCTGTGCGATGAAACACCTTCAAGGTGTCTTTGTTCTACAGCTGTCCTTGATGTAGCTGAGAGGCGCATGGTCTTGATATCTGGTGGTGGTCGATTGATGAAGAGGAGCTGGTCTTCTACCTGGAATTCACATCTTCAGGGAATGATTCAAATGCCAGTAGATGATGGGTAGTGCTCAGTTCAAGGACACTAATTGATGACCTGGTCATAGAAGGTTTCTGCTGCTTCTCCTTTGCACCTCGGTTGTTTCTTTCTACGGTTTGATGGATCTATTTTGAGGTGTATGCTCTTTCCAGATCCTTGTGATAGACAGCTATGACAGTAGATACACTCTTTCTAGATCCTAGTAGGGTGGCTAGAGATAGTCGTTGATGAGCTGCGGTTTTTTGTGGGTACACTGAATGTATGTAATCAGGGCTTGTTACGTCTTTCTTCTGGCAGGAGTATTAGGATCTAGTCGGTAGTTTGTTTTCTCTTTTAGCTTTTGTGTTCCTTTTGGGTTCTCTGGGCCCCCTGCGTGGGGTTAAGATCTTTAATTTTTCTGGTTTTTTCTGCCTGATGTAATGGGGTACTTAGTGCCCAAAGTTTGGTAATACAAGCAACACGCATTTTAGACCGACCAAAAAAAATGT
Source organism: Alisma plantago-aquatica (assembly GCA_963693085.1). Taxonomy (NCBI): domain Eukaryota; kingdom Viridiplantae; phylum Streptophyta; class Magnoliopsida; order Alismatales; family Alismataceae; genus Alisma; species Alisma plantago-aquatica. The sequence continues at coordinate 97,370,017 of OY856412.1, read as the reverse complement.
ATATATGTTATTCTAATACATGAATATGAAATTGGAAATAGGACAAGTGGACCTTGATTTCAACTAAAGGTTCGAAAAAGAGGTTAATAGGACTCTAAGTATCTATGTATGTGCTATCCCTATCTATGTATGTGCTATCCCTATCTATGTATGTGCTATAAATCCCTATATGTGTATGTTGTATCCCCTATTCCTCTATGTTGAGCAATTCACCTATGCTTATTCATTCTCTTTGTCCTATGGACATTAGCCTATACACAATGTCTTTTCTTTTGAAAATCATTGTTAATGTGAAATACCTTATTTGATGTTGAACATGTGATCATGGATATTCTTTTGAACTCTTATCTTATGCTTTGTTCATGATGGAACTCTAAAAGATGACATGTGATGTCTTTTTCCCACTTATGAGGTGGATGTATATGTTGGTCACTTATGTGGTGACTAGTTTATATATTCTGACTATACTTTCTACTTGCCTCTACATTTAACATGCTATGTGATTCAGTAGCACTAGAGTAGTGTAATTGCATTGGTTTTTATGGCAGATGTGTTATTTCCTGCCGAGCAGATGTGATATTTCCTGCTCTTTTGGGATGGAAAGGAACCTCATACCCAGGGCAAGATGTGTGATTCTTGGCCCATGTTTTATATATTTGGGAGATTGGAAGTATTCCTTTCTCTATCAGGTTTCAAGTTTATGAGACTTGGCCGCCTTTGTATTTATAATATTCTAGTGTTATGCTTATCTCACATGCATGCAGGATGATGGTTATGATATGTGCTTATGTTGCACCACTCTTTTATTTAATAATGGCAAGTATTCTTTTGTTATCATATTATTTCAATTTCTTTTCTCTTGATACCTATTTGGGCGGTCCTTATCTTTTCTATGGGAAGCCTTTTATATTTTATGTCCTTTATTCCATATATTGCTCAATTTCCTATTTAGTATGCACATTCCAGCCTTTGCTGATGTCATCTATTTTCTCTTCTTGCTGGGGTATGCTTCCAACCCCAGGTTAGATCAAGGAGTATATAGCTTTTGGCTTGGACCTAGCTCTTGAAGATTTTGCTTTGGAGACAAGATTTAAAGTAGTTTGTACTTCCCTCTATCTAGATCCTATTTTGTATGTTGATGTAACCCTAAATGGGAGAATTTGATGTATTTTTTGTAAACCTTTATGAAATTGAATATAGTCAGTTATATCTTTTATTCCGCTGCTTTCCAATGACTTTTGATTATCATATTTTAGTAAAGGGGTGATTTTACTCTCCTTACAGAATGGTATCAGAGCGCATTGTAGTCGGAATCTGACTATTTCAGTTTTGTCTCCCTAGTTAGAACTTCAGACTTGCATAGTTTCCTTTAAGTAACATGCTAACCTCTAGATTAGTTTGACATAATAGGTTAGACATTTTAATAAGTAAAGAGTAGTTTTGGCTTAATATAATGAATCATTTAAGGGGTGGTGAATAATAATCACTTATATATGGATGTTTTGATTTCGAGGACGAAATCCCTTTAAGGGGTGGTGTGCTGTAACATACTAGATCTCATACTCTACCTTGGAGGTTGATGCTTTGGCCTTTGCCAAACACAGTTGAAGGTTAGACCAACATAGATGTTTAGTATAATCCCAATAAGATAATGCATGTATAGATCACCTTAATGTAACCTAATGTTCTAACATTCATCTTAGGTTTATAATAGATACATAAAATATGCCACATAACTCATTTTGGTGGTAATATAAAGATAAGAAACTTAATTGGATGTACAATTTAGATAATGGGCCATATGACATATCTCATAAAAATAAGTCTCAAAATAGGAAAAAAACTTCAAATTTGAATTATACATATCAATATTAGCCTACATGTCAAATTTCATCTAATTTGGACAACGTTGAAATATTATGATAAGTTTAGGAGAGAGAAAATGAGTAAAAGGAATAAGTAATAAATAATGTGATTATATAAATTCAAAATATATAAATAATGTCAAATTAATATTCTACACATCAAATATCACTTGTGGATAAAGTTTGGTCCAATTTGGATGTTGTTTGTACAAGTTATGCAATTTTAGGTACATTCTGGACTTTTATGCAATTTACCCAATTGGGAGGTTTTATTTGCAAATTATCACATTAATTATAATAATTAGATACCACCTTACTATTCTCGAATTCTAAAACCATGGGAGCACCTAGTTTCACCTTGGTTTGATGGTATTGCTTTCCAAGGGCATTTTAGGGTTTTTCTCTTTATAAGTGATCTTATCTTTAGAAGCCATCGACCAATGGGGTTATTTCTTTGATGGAGGTCGGTTGGGATGGACTAGAAGGTTCCAAAAACTGACCTTAGATATTTTATAGCCCCCATGAGGTGTCCACTTAAAAGGCCATGAAGCCCTGGGCTAAAGACACATGGAAAGTCCCATAAAACACCTCATGCTTGAACTTTTTCTATATATAGCCATACATACCCGTTTCCCAACTCAAAAATTCGAAACTCTTGGTCTCCTTTTATTTCCTCTACCTTATAGAATAGTTCCTTTTGTATTTGGCCACGAATTTTCTGACCCAAGGTAATAGAGGGAGCCTACCTTGGTGAAGAAGGCTCATATGGTATCCAAATTGCTCTATTAGGATTTCTTAAGCTCCTCCTTGGTGATTTTAACCAAAACTAGTAAGAATCATCCTTCCCTTCCCTATTTTCATATTTATAGTATTTCTCACACCTTCCTACAGGTAGGAATCATGACCTTCCATGATAAAACTCCACTAAGAACCCTAAAACATCTCATCTCCATGCTCTTTTGCTAGGGTTTATCACCTCTAAGTTGAGAAGGAGATCGTTGTTCAAGAAAGGAGCTAGGCATGGAGCAACCAGACCTTATAAGCTCGGGATTATTGCTGTTTGAACCTTATTATCTTCCCTAGGTATGAGCTTCATAACCCCCTTCCCATATATTTCTTATTACATGCTTAAAACTCATGATCTTATGTTAAACATTGACGATGTGTCGATTTCTAATCGGTCGATTTTCAATAATTCATAACTTTTGATTCATTTGTCCAAAAATTAAAGTAAAATATGTTCTGAACTGATAAAAACATGTTATTTTTAATAAAAATATTTCCAAGTATTCGTTTTCAGTTTTGTCGAAAAGAGTTTTTAGAAAATGAATTAAATACCTAAAAATCACCAAAAATACACTTTAATCTTCATAACTCCAATATATGCAAAATTATATGTTTTCTTAATCAAAAAAACCTAAATAAGTTATTGGTGATATTTTTGATATCTGAATCAAGGTTTTGTGTAAAAATTTCATATATTATGGTTTCAACTCTTTAATGTATGTATGTTATTCTAATACATGAATATGAAATTGGAAATAGGACAAGTGGACCTTGATTTCAACTAAAGGTTCGGAAAAGAGGTTAATAGGACTCTAAGTATCTATGTATGTGCTATCCCTATCTATGCATGTGCTATCCCTATCTATGTATGTGCTATAAATCCCTATTTGTGTATGTTGTATCCCCTATTCCTCTATGTTGAGCAATTCACCTATGCTTATTCATTCTCTTTGTCCTATGGACATTAGCCTATACACAATGTCTTTTCTTTTGAAAATAATTGTTCATGTGAAATACCTTATTTGATGTTGAACATGTGATCATGGATATTCTTTTGAACTCTTATCTTATGCTTTGTTCATGATGGAACTCTAAAAGATGACATGTGATGTCTTTTGCCCACTTATGAGGTGGATGTATATGTTGGTCACTTATGTGGTGACTAGTTTATAGATTCTGACTATACTTTCTACTTGCCTCTACATTTAACATGCTATGTGATTCAGTAGCACTAGAGTAGTGTAATTGCATTGGTTTTTATGGCAGATGTGTTATTTCCTGTCGAGCAGATGTGATATTTCCTGCTCTTTTGGGACGGAAAGGAACCTCATACCCAGGGAAAGATGTGTGATTCTTGGCCCATGTTTTATATATTTTGGGAGATTGTAAGTATTCCTTTCTCTATCAGGTTTCAAGTTTATGAGACTTGGCCACCTTTGTATTTATAATATTCTAGTGTTATGCTTATCTCACATGCATGCAGGATGATGGTTATGATATGTGCTTATGTGGCACCACTCTTTTATTTAATAATGGCAAGTATTCTTTTGTTATCATATTATTTCAATTCCTTTTCTCTTGATACCTATTTGGGTGGTCCTTATCTTTTCTATGGGAAGCCTTTTATATTTGATGTCCTTTATTCCATATATTGCTCAATTTCTTATTTAGTACGCACATACCAGCCTTTGCTAATGTCATCTATTTTCTCTTCTTGCTGGGGTATGCTTCCAACCCCAGGTTAGATCAAGGAGTATATAGCTTTTGGCTTGGACCTAGCTCTTGGAGATTTTTCTTTGGAGACAAGATTTGAAGTAGTTTGGACTTCCCTCTATCTAGATCCTATTTTGTATGTTGATGTAACCCTAAATGGGAGAATTTGATGTATTTTTTGTAAACCTTTATGAAATTGAATATAGTCAGTTATATCTTTTATTCCGCTGCTTTCCAATGACTTTTGATTATCATATTTTAGTAAAGGGGTGATTTCACTCTCCTTACATATTCTCTATGAAAGACTTCAGAGAAGCATCCTACATATTGGGGATAAAGATCTATAGAGATAGATCCAAAAGGCTTCTTGGACTAATTAGAGCACATACATTGACAAAGTGTTTAAGCGGTCTAGCATGGAGAAATCAAAGAGAGGAAACCTACCTGTGTGTCGTGGTGTCCCCAGCTCTAGAGCTCAATGTCCCTATTCTTGTGAAGAAAGGGAACACATGAGTGTGATTCCATATGCCTCACCAATTGGATCAATCATGTATGCAATGTTGTGTACCCGTCCAGATGTCTCGTATGCCCTAAGCATGACGAGAAGATATCATTCAGATCCATGTGATGCTCACTGGATAGCCGTGAAGAACATCCTCAAGTACTTGAGAAGGACTAAGGATGAATTCTTAGTCTACGGTGGAAAGAAAGATTTGGTGGTAAAGGATTACACTGATGCAAGCTTCCAGATTTATCAAGATGATTACAAGTTACAATCGGGATTTGTTTTCTTCCTCAAGACTGGAGTTGTAAGTTGGAAGAGTTCCCAGAAAGAGATAGTTTTTGATTCTACAACAGAGTTCGAGTCTATTGCTGCATCGAGTGCAATAAAGGAGGTTGTATGGATCAAGAAGTTCATTACAGAACTTGGGGTCGTTCCTAGCATCAGCGACGTGATCGAGCTATATTGTGACAACAATGGTGCTATTGCACAAGCTAAGGAACCTAGATCGCATCAATGCTCAAAGAATAACCAAAGATAGTTCCATCTCATATGAGAAATCATACAACGAGGAGATGTAAAAATTTGCAAAGTACCAACTGAGAACAATGTTGTTGATCCCTTAACAAAGGAACTTTCGTAGTAGAAGCATGAAGGTCATGTAAGATCACTTGGAATACAATTCGTAGGTGATTTGGCTCTAAGTGAAAGTGGGCTTCTATTGATTATGTATGCCCAGAGAGCCAATCATATGATGATTGTAATGGCATATCATGTAAAAATGATTTGATTATTAATAAAAGGCAAACTTCCAATTTATTGTGTTCAATTTAGTTATGAGATAACAATGTAACATTATAAATGTCTAGATAATAATATTACTCAATGATGTATGTCTTCAAGTATTAGCCTTGTTGAATGAGATAATATAGATATTAAGAGTACATATACATATTCTCATTATGTCCCTGATCGATTGTTATCGTGGAAGCATGATAGATACCAATTACATATAATATCAGAGTGTGAGTTGGTTGAGGACTAAATCTCATTAGTCATGATATGGTGATATCAAACCAAGAACATAGATACATGTTAGAGAATAGTGTATCAAACAAACCCACTCTGAGACTGACACATGGAATCCATCATCATGGAAGTCATAGTTAGGTCTCACAGTGATGGCGGTGGTGGTGGTTCTTAGACCTAAAATCATTGCAATGATCACATGTCGTACACTTTGACATCATCATACACAATCCTAAAACATGGGTTATTATAACGATGATGATTGGGTGACTTTGAAACATGGGGATAGAGTGTGAATGATAGAAATGGGTTGTATCCCTCCTACTAGAGTGTAATGTCCTATGCCTCTTTATTAGAGAGACTGAGAAATGCATGGTCATGCACATGTGAGTCAATATGTGATATTGAGGTTACATATATCTTAGACAGTCTGCTCTGGGTTCAAGAAACAACATTTAATAATAATGAGGGTGACTACTCCATTCCTCTAGTTCAATCTGGACATCAGTGAAAAAGGAACTATACAAACATTGTAACATCATTTATAGATTGTAGGTTAAAGTTGTTCCCCAAATTTCCATTTACTTGTGTAGCATTGATGTGCGACTAGGCACCACTCATTGCTTGTGATGTCATAAGTTGTTATGGACATTCACTTCCAACATAATATGGGACATGTAGGGTCACACACATAGGTCTTGACCTAGAAGAGGAGTTTAATCTCAAATGACAATTGAATTAAGAACTGAAGTGTTTAGGTATTTGATTCACGCAACAAATAGACTGACAACACTGCCAAATGCCCATCTCAAATGTTGACAGGTCGTTTGGAAGTGCCAAATGGCCATCTCAAATTTTGAGATGGGCATTTGGGGAGTCATATCTATTATGAATTTGAATTGACTAAGGAAGTGAACCGACCAAATGGACCAACTCGACTTAGATCACTAGACAACTGTCTGGGTTACTGAGATGGTCATCACACATGGGAGAGATGGTCCAATTCGGGTGAGTGAAGGTTCTATACATTTCCTAGTTCACTTGACTTGCACATTACTCATTGTGCAAGGAAATTAATATGGAATATTAATTGGAAACAAATTGTCAATTTGTGTACAATTGGGAAACAACCAAACAAAAATCTGGGATGTGTCAAACAATTGTGTGGCATGCCAAACGAACGTCTATGCTATCGCAGGTTGTGAGATTTCTATCATTGTTGTGAAAATTTGAGATCTTATAGTCCCTTACACTCCCACATCGACTGTGAACCTGGGCCCAAACCTCACCTATAAATAGAGGGGGTACTGGGGGCTTCCCAGAACACCACATAGACAATTGAGAATTTTTTTCTCTGACAAATGTTGTCCTCTCTAGTTGTGGTAACCACGAGAGCCTGATCAAGTTCTACCCAACTAGGGAGGAACATCAAGGGAAAGAGCAACTAAGATCATTATTGTGGGAGAGCAAGTAGGTGACTAGTACACCAACGAGAGGGATGACTCCTTCTTGATCGTTCTAGGAGGATGACAGGAGTTCTAGGTGGTCTGTGTGGACTACCTTAGAGGTGGATGGTCATTGTCTTCTTCTAGGAGGACAACGTTAACCAACAATCGATGACAAGAGGAGCTGTCAAACAAGACAAGGTTCATGGCTACAGTCTGTGGTGCAGACCAGGAGGTGTAGAAGTCATACGAGTCACAGTGCAACCATGACTCAGAAGTTTCACATCTATGACGATGATGATTGTCGCTGGACTTTCTCGAGGACCAGGTATATCCTCAAAACTATCATTTCCATATTATAGTTATTGACACAATCCGCTGGTTATGGGAATATGGTAGATAACATTTTTTGTTTCCTCTACCTTCTCTGTACCCATATTTCCCTACACCGTAGGCCACTCATAAAAATTTCAGATTATAGGAAAAAAAGATCATTAAAAGCATTTGCAAAAATGAATACCAATGATTCATGAGAACCATAAGATTGTACACTTAGAGAAACCCTCATTTTCAGACATCTGAATCACCTAAGTCGAATCAACATCATTACTTAGTTGTATCAAGGTTAGACTCATCATGATAAGCTTGATTAGGGTTACAAAAAAATACTCAAGGTTAATCCCTAATTCTTAGCATCTCTTTTAATCATGAAAGCACTTAGGTCAACTATTACCATTGAACATAGATCATGAATACATAATGACCACCTAGGTCAGCAATCTTCATCGACTACTTGGATTAAAGATTTCATCAATCGCTGAATATGAGCAAGGTTTGTAACCGTTGAGACTAGGGTTCACCACCTTCATTGACTGTTGAGGTTATCATATTTGGTGACCACTAAGAGTTAGACACTTTTGTGACCTCTAGGTTTAAGTGACCTAATCGACCATAGAAGACACAATCATTGGTGATGGAAGAAAGTTAGGATTTTAGAATCTTCAATGACCACTTGAGACTAAACAATATTGGTGATTGATTGGAAGACTTCGAGCATTGGAGACCACTTAGGGTTCCACCACCTTCATTGACCATTGAAGATCCAAGATCTCAACGACCACTAATGGTCTAAACCTTGGCGACCATGTAAGATTTTTGGCAACCAAGTTAGGGAACCAAACATTGGCGACTGCACAGGGAACAAAACCTTGGCGACCTCATGAAGAGAAAATAATCTCATCGGCCACAAAGGTCCAAACCTTGGTGACCCATCAAGAGATAGAAAACCTTGGCGACCACATAGAATCCAAAACATGTTGGTCATCATCAAGAATTTGAAAAAGCCATCAAGATGTAATTCACAACAAGAAGATCAACTCAAAAACCTTAGTAAGAAACAATCATGGGAGAAAGCAAAACCATGATTTGTGAGAGAGAAAACCACAATTTCCTCAACCATGCATGCATCAAAACTTCCTTTACTGAAGAAGGATTTGTGAATAAAGATTATGGTTCATCTAAGAAGGGATATTTACTCAAGAATGACCATACAACACAAACCCTAAATCAAAGATACTACCTTTCTACTTGGAATCACATTTAGAGCAAGATAAAGTGCATACAAGAGAGATGTAAGCAATAATTGTGGAGAAAGTTATATAACTCACCTTAGATATGATGAAGCAACTCCAATATCAAGGTATCCTATAGAATAATGGTAGGAAGCCCTATATTGAGCACTCCTCTTGGCCAAGCTAGCTCCACCTCCAAGAAAGAAACAAACACTAGGTCAAGGAAGTAAAAAAGAGAGCAAAACCCTAGGTATAAAGGCAAAGAAGAGATGTTCTTCAAGATCAACTGAAGAACTGCCATGGAACACCATGGGTTCTACCAAGAATAGAAAAAAGTAGGGTAGGACAAAAAGGAAAACGTAGGTAGAGAGGAAGATCTCACTTACCCAGACCAAGAAGAAGAGCAAGGATGCTCCAAACGACTTCAAGAAGGGTAGATCCAAACCCTAGCTCCACATGCAAGGGTGACCAGCCTCCTTCTTCATCCTTGAGCTCCTTCCTCCACCATAAAGAACAAGGGGGTGATATCCAAGTACAACAAGAGAGGAATAGCGTTCAAAAAGGGTTTAGTTGCATGCAAGGAGGGAGGTTTATATAGAATAGAGTTGGAGAGAGAGGGGGTTAGGTGTAATGCTAAACATGACATGTGTCTAAATACAACACACCTCAACCATGAAATAACCCACTAAGAAAATAGGGAGACCAAACCAAAAAAATCATCAACCAACTTGGTCTAGAAAAACATAACAACCGATGAGGAAATAAAGTGACAACAGTGAAACCTATCGACCCTCAACACATGCAGAAGTTGGCAACCAAAGAGAGATATCAAATCTCATCGACTGACAACCCAAGGTATATCAAGGAAATCATCATCTACCTCTAAAACTAAGAGCTACACAAAATGTAGAGATCACCAAACCCTAAATGACTCCTCACTCAAACATCAACTTAGGGCATCCATGCAAACCCTAAATCTTAACATGAGATGCCATCACTCAAACCAAGATGTGCAAAGGTGATCCAAATCTCAACCATAACCAACATATTGTAAAAACCTATGAGCCACAACAAGAATGTGACAAATTGCAAGAAAACCCCTACAAGTGGGTAAATTGCAATTTGGTCCAAAACAAGCATAACTAGCTCAAATAGTGTCCAAATAGGACCAAACTTGAAATATAAGCCTATCACATGATATCAGAGCACATAACATGATTTGATTAAGGTTTTAAGCATATAATTATTCTAATAAAGCATGATCAACCAAAAAGCAAGGTTAAGGGTCATACAACCATAAACCCCCATCAAGGATTTCACCCCAAAAATCCAAGGCAGCAAGGATGGTTGCCTCCCATCCACCTCATCCACTAATCCCCACATGGTTACCTCCATCCCATTGTGATGTCACAATACACTTCTTAAGAAATTATGTTCTCCTCCCTCAACTCATGTACCTTCCATCTGGGTTTATCATAGAACTCTCCACATAAGAACATCCTCATGCAACTCCACATCCATAGACTGTATAACATGTCTTGTATCAGGGGTGACACTTTCGCAATATACAACATAGAAACTCATTATGTAAATTATGTCACACTGGAGGTTACTCTACCTTGTACTCTAGATTCCTATTATGGATTGTTTGCATCAATTGTTGAACATTAAGTCCTTTACTGTAATCTGGTTGTGTCAACACATCTTCAAAAGTTATTACTGAATTACCTTTACTAGTCATGGTATGTCCTATATCTAGTACCATGTGTAGTTTCACAAGGTATCTCATATATACTCCTTAGGTATTGTCCCACTCAAACCATCAACATATAGAACCATGGTCTGTCATAGAATCATACATTATCTTGTCATCTAACCAATGGAAGCTATCATGCTCCCTACTGGGTTACCCTGATCTGACGTTCTGCATCATGGTATGATACACATGTACTTCTCTATCTGCAATGTTGATGAAGATGACTTCTTGTTTGACCATATATCATAACATCATATTCATGTGTCAATATGCATCCCAAATCGTTCCTTGAAGAATTACAGAAGACATGTATCCCTCCCTTTATTCTGGCAACACTAGTATTAGAATACTTGTCAATTCCTCCTTCAATATCTAGAAAGAACGTTGACCCAACCCTAAAACCTATCACATTATACAAGAAGGAACACCTTTCTTGGTCAACCTTGTTATAAGTAAAGAAACGGTAATATCGCTCTAAATGAACTTTCTTGTAGTGTCCATTTGGGTTTAAGAAGCTTTGACTCTCATTCGGTGTATGCGTCTGCTCCCACTTCAGCACTATCTTCACCATACTTGGACTCACACAACATCCTTAATAGGTATATCATAATTCTGAGAAGACACTTTGGTGAAGTCGAACTTACTCTTGCTATGCTTGATACACCATTATCGCTATTGACCATCTCTAAAGTGCATAGAGATGTTATCCACAAAACTTGCCACAACTTGTAAGGACATGACCTGAGTAATCTGTTCATCATGTCTACAAATGTTACATATACATGGGTTAGTCCTAGATAGCAAACCTACAAACTGATAGTGAACATACAACTAATGTCTTCCACCTTTATTCTCATCTGACAATATCCTGACCTCATGTCTATCTGAAGGAATATTGTAGTACTTGTTGATTGATCAACTAACCATCCATCCTTAGCAATGATCTTGTCCAGCTATTGGTAATCTATATACTTATATTCCCTTTCTTTCTAAACAACACTTAAAGGGTTTCAAAATCCAAATTCTCTCTCTTATGGGGGACAAGAAACATCAGGAACTCATCTGATAGACATTCTCAACTCACATACTACTAGTACACTCTGGATACTAGGACTCATCATCTTAGTGTCTGCTACATGTGAAACTCACACCCCGATTCAATAGCTTCTCCATCATCATAACTAGTTAAATGGATAGAGAAGGAGTCTTCCTAACTCTTGGAAGGCTCAAAAAAATATTCATCACAAACCATCATGATCTTGGGACCGTAGCCCAAGTAACCTCATATGACATCAAGATATCCACCTCCAGGATTACATACAATCCTCAGATACCAAGTGGCATAAGATCCACTAGAAATTTGCGCCCCAAAAAGGGAGAACACAATGGACAACACACTTCCCAAAACATGACAAAATTGTCCAGGGGTTACTCGCAAGGGTTACTAATTTTACCTTCATCATGCATGTTACAACATCTTATGCATCGTTTTTAACTTTTTTAGTTGGGTTCCTTGCCATTAGCATAGGAATTATTAAGATCAATGTATTTCATTGCTCATTCTTGTTAATTATTTTCCATATTGTGTATGTCCTCTCACGTTATCATGTTTTTCTTGGTCTCTTATCAAGGGGTAGCTCATCATATTTTTAAATTTTTCCTCATTTTACAAGATCACCTCCCTTGTTCTTTTCCATATGTCATGATAATTTTTACATTATCACCTTCTTACTTATATATGTTGGTCAGGGATTAGCTCATATTTTCTTATTTATTATCTAATATCACACTTATCTCACGAGTTCTCTTCTTCTTGCGTGGATTTTACCCCTTTAATCATTCCATTAACATAGGTTTATTTCCTTTTTACTTTATGAATGTCTAGAATTACAGATTCTAGAACTACTGTTTAGCTTATTTATGTTCAGATTATGATTTTTATGGTGTCATATCTTTCTCTTTTATTACCTTTCAATGTGACCTTCATCTTTTCTTAGGGTATGATTAAGATATCTTCATCATAATTTCTTATTCGTGATACTCTTTAGATTGTTTTGAATCGAGTACTTGATCAGAATAATTAGAAAGATAACAACCCAAGAGTTCCATACTTACCTTTTATTCAATATTTCAATACCTAGCCAGGTCATCCAAGTACTGGAATTAGGTAGTATGCATCATGTTCACATGTTATGTTCCTTACTTGATCGTCGTCCAAGTCTAAAGTCCTAGAGTCCCTGTAGACTCAACAAACCTAAAGATATGATACCAACTTGTAACAACCTATCATGTTAAATGAGATTACTTAAAACTCAAAACACAATTGATTATAATTATCCCCATAACCAGAAAGGAGGGTAAACTAAAACTAATTGAAGCTTTTCAGACTTGCCCAAGAACATTTATAGAAAGGCCCAACATTTGCATATATTTGTATCATGCCATATATCTTTTACAGCTCCTCCATAGCCTTAGACACAACATATACATATAGGAAAACATAATCCACAAGTACCACATGTACAAGCATCACAATGCTACCAAAGCTTGAGTCAACTAAAACATCATATTCAAACTTTCCTGCCAGGACCTAAGAGTACATGGATGACTCTATGACACACTATACATCTTACAACCAGTGTTGACTTCCATCATTGTAGGACCTCCTCACTGTCACTATCCTAAGGATGTCGTTGACGATCACCTAAAAAGATGTGGTGATCCACAAGGTGAAACCAACTTCACAGCAAGAGATATAACCCTCAACTAATGGTTGATGATAACAACAATATAAATATTACTTACAAGTTAAGCAGATTAAACAATTTAAGCACATTAAATAGATAATCATGGAAGTAGGTATGATTAACATATTGTATATAAGAACAAATAAGAATATGATCAGCATGACTAACCATATGTGCATAGTTAACAGCAGAAGTAGTCTACTAGCATAAACATGGCTAGTATCATAAGGAAGTCTATCATCAAGGTTATCTTATCAACATAGATCTAACTGAAAGTATCAACATATCTAACAACATAAGAAAAGCTAATATCTCTATTGCACTATATTTCATTGATTGTGTAAAGAAAAAAATACAAGTTTAAGCATACAATGTGAAGTGTTGTCTATAACCCTAAGAAGATATTCTACACGACTATATTACATCTTTTACTAAGCCTTGAGGAGTTTGATTCATACCACTCAAAGTCCAACTAACCACTGCTTGGTCACACTACTACAGAAACAACGTTCAGTGTCGCTTTTCCGGGCGTCGGTTATTTAGGAAAATCGACGCCTATAATATTAGACGTCGGTTATTTATCCAAACCGACATCTATATTCGAAGACCAGCTAGACACGGGTACCGCTTTGTATTCAGTGTCGGCTGGTTATAACAGACCGACGCCTAAAATCGCCCGCAAAATCCAATTTTTGAGCGAAAACATTTTAGGTCACCTACAACGTCGGTTTTTTAACAATTCACCGACGCCTATTGAAAATGAAAATTTGCGCGAACCGTCCCACTTTCAGTGTCAGTTATCCTTCGATAACTGAAGCTGATAATGGTTCCCGCCAAATAATTTAGGGTAAAGTTTGTCTAGTTGGGCGTCGGTGTTTTACTATGAACTGACGCTAAATCATAATAGGCATCGGTTTTGTAGATAACCGACGTCGTTGACCAACTTAATAATCCCAATCACCGGCTCTTCCCCCTTTCTTCCTATTTCATCATGATATTGTTGTGCTGCTGCCGCCTCTCTCCTGAAATCGGCTGAAGACCCCGCTGCTGCTCGCCGCCGCTACTGTTGGTGCTTCTCCGCTCGCCGCCGCCACTGCTGCTGGTGCACCTCTACTCACCGCTGCCGTTGCTGCTCTGCTCATTCCCGGCGCCGCTGCTGCTGGTTCACTGCCCGCCGCTCTGCTCTCTCTTCTTCCGCCGCCACTGCTGCTGCCGCTCGCCGCCACGCTTTCCACGCTAGCTCCAGGTAGCGCTACCTCTTTGCTTCCTTCTCCCTAGCTGTTTACCAACATGCAAGCTCAGCCATGATTTTGTTGGCCTACCACGGCCGTGTTGTCCAGCACGGCCATGGTAGGCCAACATAGCCACGGCCATGCTTGCTGTTGGTAAGGATATGAACAAATTTTTATGTAATGCTTTATGTAAATCCTAGGATATGAACAAATTTTTTGCTTGCATATATTTGTGCTTCTAATCCTAATGTTTGACTTAATTCAGTAAATTTGATGCATGTTGAAATAAGATTTAAACTTGTTAATTCTAGCATCCTAATTTGATTTGATTAAACCTAACATTGATGAAACCCTAACATCAATTGTGATGAAACCCTAACATTAATTATGATGAAACCCTAACATGTACATATCTATTATTGTGTTTTTTGGCCTAGAAACCCATCCAAGATTTACTCATTAGGAGTAAATCTTAGATAGTCCCCAGTTTGGGACTGTTCTTGAACACCTAATCTCACTTAGGATGTAAGTGTATAATGTGTATTGGGTTTTCGAGAAAATTTCGGTAGCATTTCCCCGTTTGTTCTCTAAGTACATATGTACTTAGAGAACAGCGGGGAAATGCTGCCGAAATTTTCTCAAAAACCCAATACACATTATACACTTACTAGTGAGATTAGGTGTTCAAGGATGGGATAGGTGGTACACATTTATTATATATAAGAATGACATCACATGTGTTTGTTGGCCTAGAAAGTGAACAATCATTGTTCTTTATATTACTTGTACATTGGTATAAATTAGAATGAACAATCACTAAATTATATACTATTTGTATGGAGTCCGGATTCATTGTAGATATCTATTATTGTGTTTGTTGGCCTAGAAACCCGTCCAAGATTTACTCATTAGGAGTAAATCTTGGATAGTCCCTGGTTTGGGACTGTTCTTGAACACCTAATCTCACTTAGGATGTAAGTGTACAATGTGTATTGGGTTTTTGAGAAAATTTCGGTAGTATTTCCCCGTTTGTTCTCTAAGTACATATGTACATAGAGAACAGCGGGGAAATGCTGCCGAAATTTTCTTGAAAACCCAATACACATTATACACTTACTAGTGAGATTAGGTGTTCAAGGATGGGATAGGTGGTACACATTTATTATATATAAGAATGACATCACATGTGTTTGTTGGAGTAAATCTTGTTGGCTAATTTGACATTAGCATAATCCCTTTTGTTTTGATAATGACAAACATTTCATTCTTGTGATTTTAACGTGCTATTTGAGTATTTCAGGAACAAGCATATAAGGTGGTGGATAACAAAGACTTGGAAGAAACAATTTGATAAAATCGCTTTATTTTCATGATTGTAATCAAATGTAAATGCTTGTACAAGTATATAATGTACAAGCAATTAGATATCATGTAAATCAAGCGTTTAGATCTTCCCTATCCACTCACAACACTTAGATAGGCCATTCCCCAAGATAGTATCACAATTGCAAATTGATACACACACTTAGTAAATGAATACATTGAGTCAGTAATATTCTCGGTCGACAAATCGTCGATCGAGAAAATATCGGTCGACAAATCTTCGACCGAGAAACTCTCGGTCGACAAAATCTTCGATCGAGAATAGACCCTACTAGCCGTTTGACCCAGCAGACAAAGTGGTTGGGAGTTGGAAATGAACGTTGTAAACACTTGCTCCAGGAGGTCCCTCGGTCGACAAATCTTCGACCGAGAAGGACTCTCGATCGACAAATTGTCGATCGAGAAAAGTTTTGTCTGCACTTTTCAGGGTCAATTAACTAGCCGTTGCAAATACAATTAGTGGACACATAACATCTAGTTGAGCACTAAGAACCCCCTAGAAAGTGTCTAGAATGTCCTTAAGCACTTGTAGGTCATTCCTATAAATAGGACATGCCTTAGGACACCTAAATACATCTAAGCTACACGTGTGCTACACTTGAGATTGAATACTCATTGGCAATCTGTTTTGAGAAATAGAGCAATTCCTACATTGGCTATTCATTCCCATTGCTCCAACTTCATGTCCTATAGGCTAGTATCTCCTATCCACAACACTTACACTTCTACATACATTGGTTAGGAGATCAAAACGCTTGATATAGGAAATCAAGCCTTGAGCTACAAGTGGTATTGTAATTTCTGTTTTCTTTCTTGTTCGTTTGTATCTTTTGTATTCTCCTTGCTACTCCTAGGGTTGGAGGCTGCGGATTGGAGAAGGTTCTTCTCGGAGGAGAAAGTGGACTTCAAGCTACTTCAAGAAGGCTATCGCAACGGGAAGCTACTTCAAGAAGGTTATTGCAACGGGAAGCTACTTCAGGAGGAAGGCTGCTTCAAGGTTGGTGCAATTGCTTCTAGGTGAAGGCTGCTTCAAGGTTGGTGCGATTACTTCGAGGTGAAGGCTGCTTGAAGGGTTTAGGGAGAGAATTGTAATTTTATGTAAAGTCCTTGCGAGGTAATAAAATTAAATTCTTTCCAAATCCCGGTTGGGTAAGCAACCGGGTAGTGGACTGACTGCCTTAGTATTTGCTAAGGTAGGAACCACTCTAAATCCTTGTCCCCTTGTCCAATATTTTTGTGATTGGTTGTTTGAGTTTAATAAATTGTTAAAATTATTTAAAAACTCTATTCACCCCCCCTCTAGTGTTTTTCAATTGGTATCAAAGCAGGCTTCAAGGAACCCTAACCAGGTCTTGAAGAATGGAGGGTAATGGTGATTACAATCACAACAAAAGGTGATGCTTGGACAAAACTACAACATATTGCAATTGGTGCTTAGGAACAAGCCACACAACAACTAGATGTCCATGGAGATCAAAGAAGGAAGATGAGAACAAAGATTGTCTCATTGCTACAACTAGCGAGGAAGAAGAAGAAGAGGTAAGTCTTTTTTATTTATCTAAAGAAGAACTAGTTGCTAGCCTTGAAGAAACACATACTAAATATGTTGAATGCAAGAAGAAATTAAAGAAATCTAATAAAGCAAATGATGAATTACATGCTAAGCTTCTGGCTATTACATCTGAAAATATAGATCTTAAAAAGATCATTGAAGATCATGATATTGAGATAAAATCTATAGAGGCAAATTGTAATCTACTTTCTTTAGAGAAAAATAATTTGCAAAGACAAGTGAATGATCTTAAAAAACAACCCATCTTATGCAACCATCTAGATTATGATTCTATTGTCAAAGAAAGAAATTCATTGTCCTCTAATCTAGATCAAGCAAAACTAGATATCAAGAAGAGAATGGAAGAGATTGCCAAGTTACAACAAAAAGTTAGTAATTTAAATAGTAATGGCATTCTTGATAAAATCTTAGATAATCCCTATCATCAAATCGGGAGAAGAGGACTAGGTTACAAGCCTAAAGGGAAATCCTATCAACAACCTAGTTGGAGAAAGTCACAAACACATCAATCTATATATGTACCTAAAGGAACATCATCACAATATGACAACACTGCACACAACCATAGAAAAAGATATGAGGTTGACTCGATATGCTGTCATTATTTTTTGCGTCTTGGTCATTATTCCTTTTCATGTCCTTACAAAAGAAAAGATGTCGAGTTAGTTTGGGTTCCAAAACCTCCAAACTAAATAAATGCAATTAAGTTGAGATATGACCAAGAACCTTAGTTGCATATTTCTATGTCTATCTCAACTTAACATAATGGGATAATAAATTAATTCAAGTTTTTTTTTAAACATCTAACTTGGATATATACAAAATCTTTCAAATTGCAAAAATAAAATTTTGCCTTACTCATAGCTAAATTGTTAATAAAGATTTGGATACAATTAGTTGGGATTTGATCTAAAAGTTCCTTTGACGTTCATAAAGTCTATCTCAACTAAACTGAGTCTTCAAATTGTTTAATTGAGTAAATAACCATTCATGATTTACTTATAAACAATTACTGAAAATGGTTCTGAAAACAATACAGAAACCTGATCGGTCGAGAAATTTTCGATCGAGTAGTCAGTCGGTCGAGAAATCATCGACCAAGCAGGTTACTGATGTCAGTCTGAAATAAGTCTGCTGAATAATTCTACAAAGGATCAATGTGCTATCTATTTGCTGTCAATAAGTGTTTTACATGCACAAATTATGGAAATCATCTTTGGAACACTTATATGAGATCATTTTTATCTATGAATCATATTTGATTTAAGTTAAGGGAAAATTACTGTTTTCATGGTAACCCTTGGAATATCTATACATGAACCATGTGTGTATTGAAATTTGTTTTAAATGATCATAATTAATGCATTTATATGCTGATCATTGTATATGCTTCAATTGTTTTATCATTACACCATGGATATGCTTCATCATGATCATTATGTTTCATTGGTTTGTATAAAATAATCTTTGATTCATATATACAAACCATGAATGGATATTATTCTTGATCATTGTGATTCAGATAAATTGAAAATGCCATTAGCATAAAAGCATCTTGACATAATAAACAATGATTGTGGACATAGCTTGTGATAAAATAATGATGTTGCTATGACAAGCCAAACGGTGCCTCTTAGAACAAAAATATTAATGTTTTTATCTATTTGTTTGTTCTAAGAAATCAAAAGCAAAAATCTTGACTTTAAGATATTAATCTTGCTTTCAAAATATATGTCTCTAAAGAATCTTATGATTAATATGAAAATAAGGGTATAAGAAGAAATGTGATTTAATATGTACCCATAACAAAGCTTATGAAAACATCATTCACAATGAATGTAAAACATGCGTTCTAGAAAAATCAAGGACAAAGACTTCACTATGATGCCCATATTAAGTCTTCATAATAGGTATATCTTAATATGCTTCAAATAGATATTTATTTAAAGCTATCTGCAGAAATTATACTTCACAGATGAATGTTTAAATTGGAAATCTGCAGAATTTGCCTCTTGGTTGAAATTAAAATTGACCAAGGGGCGCTATGGTCGTAGTCAAGGGCGACCTAAAATAAGCTTTGACAAAATGCTTATATTGACATCATTTTATTGTACTTAATCTTAGTATACATTTGATAAAGGTCAAAATCAAAATTTAAAATCATTTGTGACCTTAGAAGCCTTAAATTGTAAGATTAAGGGGGAGCTCATAAAAACAAATTTGATTAAGAAGCGTACAAAAATATTGTAAACATCATTTGAAGCCTATTATGACCTTAGTATTTTTACTCTTGGTTATGAAGAAATCAACAAATTTCATAAAATGATATATCTTGTTCTTAAAGGAATTCTCTAGACAAATTAGGGGTTAACATCCCGTGCATTTGGCTAGAGAAATTTTTATGTACTCTAAGATTAAAGAATTCTCATTTCATTTTTAGGGCTTAACATCCCTTGTAAAATGGATGAGAAATCAATACACAAATTCCATGAACCTAAAAGGAACTCATATCATTTCAAGGCTTAACATACATTGCAAATGAGTGAGAAATAAATTATGGCTAAATTTAACAATCATTGCTTTGCTTTAATCCCTTGTTTTCTAATTGAATATCTCTTTAAGGGGGAGCATAGCATAAAATTAAGGGGGAGAAATGAAATCTATTATATTGGATATCTTTTTGAAATGACAAAGGTGGAGAAATAATATAAAATCAAAAACATAAAATAAAAATATGAGTTTCATAATATCTCGGCCAACATCCACTTGCAAAACAAGAATGGCTACAAAAGGTAATCTTCAGGTATGAAACTCACATGATTTATATTTCCTTATTTTATATTTAGGAAATGTTTGTCATCTTCAAAAAGGGGGAGATTGTTGGCTAATTTGACATTAGCATAATCCCTTTTGTTTTGATAATGACAAACATTTCATTCTTGTGGTTTTAACGTGCTATTTGAGTATTTCAGGAACAAGCATATAAGGTGGTGGATAACAAAGACTTGGAAGAAACAATTTGATAAAATCACTTTATTTTCATGATTGTAATCAAATGTAAATGATTGTACAAGTATATAATGTACAAGCAATTAGATATCATGTAAATCAAGCATTTAGATCTTCCCTATCCACTCACAACACTTAGATAGGCCATTCCCCAAGATAGTATCACAATTGCACATTGATACACACACTTAGTAAATGAATATATTGAGTCAGTAATATTCTCGGTCGACAAATCGTCGATCGAGAAAATATCGGTCGACAAATCTTCGACCGAGAAACTCTCGGTCGACAAAATCTTCAATCGAGAATAGACCCTACTAGCCGTTAGACCCAGCAGACAAAGCGGTTGGGAGTTGGAAATGAACGTTGTAAACACTTGCTCCAGGAGGTCCCTCGGTCGACAAATCTTCGACCGAGAAGGACTCTCGGTCGACAAATTGTCGATCGAGAAAAGTTCTGTCTGCACTTTTCAGGGTCAATTAACTAGTCGTTGCAAATGCAATTAGTGGACACATAACGGCTAGTTGAGCACTAAGAACCCCCTAGAAAGTGTCTAGAATGTCCTTAAGCACTTGTAGGTCATTCCTATAAATAGGACATGCCTTAGGACACCTAAATACATCTAAGCTACACGTGTGCTACACTTGAGATTGAATACTCATTGGCCATCTGTTTTGAGCAATAGAGCAATTCCTACATTGGCTATTCATTCCCATTGCTCCAACTTCATGTCCTATAGGCTAGTGTCTCCTATCCACAACACTTACACTTCTACATACATTGGTTAGGAGATCAAAATGCTTGATATAGGAAATCAAGCCTTGAGCTACAAGTGGTATTGTAATTTCTGTTTTCTTTCTTGTTCCTTTGTATCTTTTGTATTCTCCTTGCTACTCCTAGGGTTGGAGGCTGCGGATTGGAGAAGGTTCTTCTCGGAGGAGAAGGTGGACTTTAAGCTACTTCAAGAAGGCTATCGCAACGGGAAGCTACTTCAAGAAGTTTATTGCAACGGGAAGCTACTTCAGGAGGAAGGCTGCTTCAAGGTTGGTGCAATTGCTTCTAGGTGAAGGCTGCTTCAAGGTTGGTGCGATTACTTCGAGGTGAAGGCTGCTTGAAGGGTTTAGGGAGAGAATTGTAATTTTATGTAAAGTCCTTGCGAGGTAATAAAATTAAATTCTTTCCAAATCCCGGTTGGGTAAGTAACCGGGTAGTGGACTGACTGCCTTAGTATTTGCTAAGGTAGGAACCACTCTAAATCCTTGTCCCCTTGTCCAATATTTTTGTGATTGGTTGTTTGAGTTTAATAAATTGTTAAAATTATTTAAAAACTCTATTCACCCCCCCTCTAGTGTTTTTCAAATCTTGGATAGGATGTAAGTGTATACCCTAATCTTGTCCTAATATATACTTGTTTTCTCTTTGATCATAGAATGGATAGATCATGGATGTCCATTCGTAATTGCTGCACCCCAGAGTTTATATCTGGTCTTGATCAATTTGTTAGATTTGTCGAGGAACATAGGGAGAAACCTACAGATAGGTTCTACTGTCCATGTAGGCATTGCGGTAACAACTTGAAAGTCAACACTGGTGAGGAAATCAAAAGTCATGTCATGTGCAATGGGATTGTATAAGGCTATACAGAATGGCACTGGAATGGAGAGATTTCAAACTCGAAACCATTAGATGTCGATAGCAGTGCTTGGGTGGAAGAAGAAATTGCCTCCGATGATGTAGATGTGAACGAACCAGTTCAAGTAGACATCGTTGATGCGATGCTGGATAGTTGTAGGGTAGAGCACACCGATCCACCTCCTATCTTTAGAAACATTGTGCATGATGCTGAGATACCGTTATACACAGGTTGTGCTAAGTTTATGAAGCTTAGCGTTGTGTTGAGATTGTATAAGTTGAAAGCTAACAATAGATGGAGCGACAAAAGCTTCACTGAATTGTTGACTTTGTTGAAAGAAATGCTTCCTGAAGGAAACGAGCTGCCAATCTCAACATACCGGGTAAAGAAAATGTTATGCCCAATGGGAATGGAGGACAAGAAGATACACGCATGCCTGAATGATTGTGTATTATTTCAAAAGGACTATGTAGATTTGAAAGATTGTCCAAAATGTGGTGTGTCACGGTATAAATTGACGACTTCGGGGGAATCCAAAACTGGTTCTCCTGCCAAGGTGTTGTGGTATCTACCTATAATATCATGATTTCAATGCTTGTTTGCAAATCTGAAAGATGCGAAGAATTTGAAGTTGCATGGAGATGTTAAGAAAAATAATGATGGGATCGTACGACATGCATCTGATTCCCCATAGTGGAAGAAGATTGATCTATTGTACCCCAAATTTGGTGAAGAAGATAGGAATATAAGACTTGGGCTTTGTACAGATGGGATGAATCCGTACGGGACATTGAGCAGCCAACATAGCACTTGGCCAGTCATGCTTGTTATATACAATCTTCCTCCCTGGCTGTGTATGAAAAATAAGTACGTTATGTTGTCGTTGTTGATATCGGGCCCTAAACAACCCGGAAATGATATCGATGTTTATCTTGAACCTCTGATTGATGACTTAAAGAAACTTTGGGCTGAAGGTGTGATGACCTATGATGCTTCAGGAAAAGAGACATTTTGTTTGCACGCTATGTTGTTTTGCACTATTAATGACTTTCCAGCATATGGGAATTTGTCTGGATATAGTGTCAAAGGAGCTAAAGTGTGTCCTATATGTGAAGAAAACACTGATTCAATAAGACTAAAACATGGCGGCAAGACTGTATATCTTGGTCATCGAAGGTTTCTTTCAAAATTCCATATGTATCGTAGGAAGCGCAAAGCATTCAATGGATGGAATGATGAACGAAGTGCACCTAAACCTATACCAGGGGATGTTGTTTATGAAAGAGTAAAAGACATTGTCAATGAATTTGGTAAGAAATCACAATGTAGTATGGCCACACGGAGTGACAATTCTTCATTCAAGAAGAAGTCAATATTTTGGGATCTTCCTTATTGGAGTTCTTTGACAGTCAGGAATTGTATCGATGTAATGCACGTTGAGAAAAATGTCTGTGATAGCATCATTGGTACTCTGTTAAATATACCAGGTAAGACTAAAGATGGGATAAAATCCAGACTGGACCTACGTGAAATGGGAATAAGGTCAGAATTAACAGAATTACGTGAAATGGGTAATAAAAGAACATACTTACCTCCCGCTTGTTACACGTTGTCTAGAAAGGAGAAGAAAGCTTTTTGTGAATGCTTGGTAAATGTTAAGGTGCCACATGGTTACTCATCCAACATCCGTAGATTGGTATCAATGAAAGATCTGAAGTTGATAGGTCTTAAATCTCATGATTGTCACACTCTAATGCAACAAATATTGCCCGTGGCAATTCGGTCTATATTTCTGAAGCATGTAAGGTTTGCAATCACCAGACTTTGTTTCTTTTTCAACAGTCTATGCAGCAAAGTTATTGACCCTAATACTCTCGATAATTTGCAAAGAGAAGTGGTTGTTACCCTATGTCAGCTTGAGATGTATTTCCCTCCTTCATTCTTTGATATCATGGTACATCTTGTTGTCCACTTGACTAAGGAAGTGAAAATGTTGGGACCAGTTTTCTTGCATTGGATTTATCTCTTTGAACGATACATGAGCATTTTTAAAGGTGATGTTCGAAACCGTTATCGGCCTGAAGGGAGTATTATTGAAGGTTATGTGGCGAGAGAGGCTATGGATTTTTGCAATGACTTTCTGAGTGGTAATAACACTCATGTTAATGACAAGAATATTGAGGAGGGCAAAGGAATTTTGGGATCACGGGTGAAAGTAATCAGCCATGAGAAGTTGGAACAAGCTCACTTGTATATTTTACACAACATGGACGAAGTGAGTGTTTATATCGAGGAACATACCAATTTCATCACGAGACAACATCCTCGAGCAAGTTCAATGTGGCTTGCTAGAGAGCATAATAAGACTTTTACTAAGTGGTTTGAAGATAAAGTCTTACATCAACTATCTCAAACACCAAATGATATTACAGAAACTATCAAATGTCTCGCCTTTAAACCAGAACCAAATGTTATGTCTTATGAAGGGTTTGACATTAATGGGTTCACATATTACACAAAGCGCCAAGATGATAAGAGGGTCGTCCAAAACACTGCGGTCACTCTTCAAGCGTCGACTATGTATTTTGCAAGTGCAAAGGATACGAGTCCACATGAAGCCAAAATGTCATATTACGGTGTCATTGAAGACATATGGGAGTTTGACAACATAGATTTCAGAATTCCGCTCTTTAAATGTAATTGGGTTGATAACACCAAAGGAGTTATAGTGGATGAATTGGGTTTCACTTTGGTGAACTTTGAAAAGATTGGCGAGAAGGGTGAACCATTCATATTGGCATCACAGGCGAAACAAATATTCTATATCGATGATCCTGCAAATGATAAATGGTCGGTTGTTCTTCATGGTAAAAGACAGTTCATTGAAGATCCTATAGATGAAGAAGAGTACTATGATAAGTATTATGACTCCAGTCCATTCTCAGTTGGGTTGCCAACTCCACAAAATATTGAAGCTAACGATGACTTATATGTGCGCGGAGATCACAATGAAGGATTTTTAATTGATAAAAGATCACAATTTTAGAGACATGTATGTTTAAATGCAAATGCTAAATGTTTGCCATTTTCTAGTTAATACAAATGCTAAATGTTTTCCTTTTTCTAGTTAATACAAATGATAAATGTTTGCCTTTTTCTAGTTAATACAAATGCTAAATGTTTGCCTTTTTAATGACATTTTCAGATGGCTGACCATGATGAGCATGATGTCCATGATGAGCATGAAGTCCATGATGAGCATGCTATCCATGACGAGCATGGCGAGGATACCAATGTAAGTTCTAAAAACATATCCTGTATTTCTATAAATTCATTATCTTCTAGTTATGTCATATATCCTATATTTCTATATTGGGCTAATTCAGTGTGTTTATTTTTGTCAAATTTTAGGTTGATGATGCACATGTACCCACTGAAGCACTAGAGCAACTTGATGCGCAGCACCAAACACTTAACAAGAAAAGGGGCATCACTCTGTTGAAGACGTTAATAGTGCTGAGTGGCAGTGGATCCAAATTGGTTGTTGAGTTTGATAATGGAGGAAATGCAATTGGAGTGAACCGCAATAATTTTGTAAACTATCTTGGGTGTGTCACTCGAAGCCATTATGGTGTTAAGTATGATAATTGGCATAAAGTTCCTCAGGAAAAGAAAGACTTGATATGGAAGGATTTATGCGTGAGTTATTATTATTTGCAATTCTATTTTGTAGATTACAAATTATATTATTTGCAATTCTATTTTTGGATACTAGTTAATAAGAATTCTATTTTACAGAATCTGTTTGCATTGGATGAGAAGATGCATCGTAAAAGCGTGATGCAATGCGTTGGAAAGATGCTTAGGAACTATAGGCCAAATCTGAACAGAGAATACATAAAAGATGGTGATAAGAAGAAGAAGTCAGCCCTTGAGCAGTGGAACTTCTTGGACAAAGAAGATTGGGACAATTTTGTTGCTTCTAGAAAATCTGAAGAATTCAAGGTATTAGGCGTCACTCCCAATTTAATTAATATATGTTGTATTCACCTATTCAAGATTAACATTTAGTGCTACTAACCAAATCATTAATGTGCATACTAACTAGGCCCTCAGTGATGCGCAAAAAGTAAGGCGTGCACTGAATGTTCATGACCACACTATGGGTCCAAAGGGCTATGCAAGCATTCACCAAAGACTACAAGCGGAGTCTACGGCTACTCAGGAGTCTACTGCTACTCAAGAGTCTGCCACACCCATGCCTCGCCATGATATCTGGACAGCTGGGAGGCAAAACAAGAAGGGTGAAATAAAGAAGCCCGTAACTGCTGAGGCGGCTGAGAAAATGGTAAAATACAACTCTTAGAGCAATCGTTTGAATAATGATTATTTGTGGTGTTAACTTACCAATTTCTATTGATGGTGATTAGCGGGAGCTACACGAGCAGAGGAAACATGGCACATTCATCCCTCAGGGCACAAGGGATGAATTGACAGTTGCTCTGGGTAACCCAGAGCATCCTGGACGTGTTAGGGGTGCAGGCGTTGGTGTGGGCATCAAAGCATTCTTTGGGCCATCCCAGCGCAAACCCAGAGTGGGACTTTCACAAGAAGAGGTAACCTATTCTTTTTTTAGAATGTTACTGCAAAAGGGAATTCAATAATAAGAAGCTAATGTTTCTTTTATCCATGTATAGGAGAATAAGAGAGTCGAGGATAGAGTTGCTAAGAAGGTCAATGATATAGTTGCTGAGAAGGTCAAGGAAGAAATAGTGCGGTGGTAGGCATCTCAGGCTTCCAATCAGCCTATGGCGACCCACTCTTCTCCTAATGCACAGATTGTGAGTAATCCTGGAGACCCATCGCCTAGCACGTCTCCTGTAAGTATTGTTTATGACATTGTAGCTAGTCTTTTCAAGATGATATGTTTTCAAGATGATATGTATATATGTATAACATTCTTTACGTAAATTTGTAGGCATTGAAGCCATACCGCTTAAGAATGCAAGACTATGTTGTTGTAGAGGCGCGGGCTTACCCATCCCTTCCTGGGGCAACGTTTCATGGGACTCCAATGCCGCAGGGCTACGTTCGTGTGAGCCCGATATGTGTATTACCCGATTGGAGGGAAGCTGCATTGCCATATGCCCACCCAGATATTGATACACTTGGTGAGGCAGAAGGTGGGGTGATATTGTGGCCCAAAGCAGATGTCGTCTACACTAATATTATTGTAAGATAAATTTACATTACTTTAGATTGTTAATGTGTATATATGAGGTCAACTGATCTGAAATTATATATACAGGTTAAAAAGAAGACACCCGGAGCACCAGGCCTCCACCTCCACTTCCTGCATTACCAAGTTGGGTTCCAACTGACCTAAAATACCCGTTAGGTCCTGCTTGTAGGGGAATGGCATGTTGGCTACGGGCACATAATATACATTGCCCTATAGTTGTTTCTTTAGAAGCAGATTATGCAGGTCAATCATATGATAGCTCTTTATTTATACAAGATATTATTGAGTTGTTTATGTATGATTGGTTGAATACATCAATGATAGAGACATGGATAAGGTGAGATCTTGTTTATACATCCATATACCTTGTGTAAGATCTGGTGATCTAGTTTCTTATATATTAATGCATATGTAATACATGTTTTGCAGCTACTTAGTCGAAGATCAATGCAAACAATTTGCATTTGATCATGTGGGATTTTTGATTCCATCATTGATTAGTATGGTAGCTAAAGACCGTGATAGTGTTCAAGAATAATGTATAGATGCTTTTTCAATTTTCGGTCAGCAAAACAAGACGATAATAATAGCTCCATTCAATGTCAAGTAAGTTTACTTTATTTATAATTTGGACTTAAAAAATTTCCATTTTTATTGTGCATTTTGAGTTATTAATTTTTAACTTTTTTACCTATAGTGCTAGACATTGGGAGTTACTAGTTATTGTCCCCGGGATGTTCACTGTTTATTATCTAGATCCTGTGGGAAGTACATTGAACAATAAAATTGGACACACATTGAGAATGTCATTATTCTGGTGAGAAATATTTCATTTTTATATCCGTTAACATCTGTTATTACATTACTATTTAATTATGCAATTTACTGTGTTACATTAACATGTAGGGGTTTAGATGCATTCAAAAATGTTGGAGGAAATGTCCCAAGGAGAAAGAACCAGCCAATAATTTGGGAAAACATAAAAGTAAGTTCCCGACTCCAATGTATATATTATTTATGTGAATTGTGCTTAGTTGTATTTTTTAATATTTTGTATGTTTCAATTTATAGTGCGCTACACAAGACAACGGCTGGGCATGCGCATACTATGTGATGCGGTTTATGCAGATGATTATCCGACATGCCGCATTGGATATTAATACCATACATGAGGTATTATATATAGTCTCATTAGTTATTATGAAATATATCAATCTTATTTTTATATTATTACTTATATATATACATCATTCTCTTTGCAGGTGTTTAAAATTGACCACACAATAGGTAAACGCTTAAAAAATGTACATGATCCATATACGATGGAAGCATTAAATGAAGTAAGAGAAGAATGGGAAAAAGCCATACAAGCAGTGGCGATTGTAAGATATAATTGGGATGATGATACCGATGATGAATGATATTTTGTAAATGAATATTTCTAAATGTTTATACATGTATTTGAATGTTTCTACATGTGCGAATGTGAGAATTGAATTGATGTCTGAATGTATCTACTTGTGTGAAAAACTATTTGTTGATTTTATAGGTTTGTGGCCTGTTTGTAGGCTGATATCAATGGATGTCGTAAACCTGCAGTTCAGAAAACTGAACTGCAGGTTCTCATCCTACTGACCAGCCACAGCAGGCCTGCAAACTGATAAGAAAAAAAATTAAAGTATAGACGTCGATTAGTTATAAAACACCGTCATCAAAGGCCTACAGTGTCGGTTATTTGATAAAAACTGATGCCTAATATGACAAACAACCCGACCGTGCAGGAAAGCACGGCCGTGGTGGAAAAGGCGTCGCTTATTCGTATAAAACTGATTCCTATAGTACTAAACACAGTCGTGCAGCGAAGCACGGTCGTGTCGTCTGGGAGTATGGCGTCAGTTGTTCAGTTGCTAACCGACGCAGAAAGTGTCCTAGGTGGTGCCCTTCTTTGTGGCGTGAACCCTATAGACGTTGGCCAACTATATACAACCGACGCCTATAGATCATATAGGCGTCGGTTAGAAAACTAACGCCGAAGAGTTCGACCTTTAGCGGCGCCCACATAGGCGTCGCTTGAAAACTGTCGCCAAAGGGGGTTAAACAACCGACGCCAAAGGTTGTTTCTGTAGTAGTGTCAGCTAGGAGAGACAGAATCTTAAGATCTCCTCTGCCCCAGGTCAATAAAGGTTTGCTGCAATGACTCATAAGGTCAACCTACAAAACATCCTACTCCACCCTTGGTATAGTCCATGATACTAGTGAACTAGGTATGCAACCCTATCATCTGAGGTACAACCGTAGTTGTCCTCAATCACATCATATACCTGAGATACAACCACAACCATTCTCCTACCGAGGTATGACTACAACCATGCTCAAACCTTGGAATCAAGATGTCAAGGACACACAATCTCTTGTACCTTGCATACTCAACAACATGTGCTTCGATCTTCCCTTAGGAATATTTGTTTCCACATCTAGCAAGTCATGACACTTGAATAGTTCTATGACACACGACACTACATGATTAGGGTTCTACTTGATTAGTTAATGTCCTTTGGTGTATTAATGTTGCATCACACAAGTGGACATACAAACCCTAATTCATTTCTATCAAGCATAAAAGTATAATGATTCCTGGAGATACAAAATGTAAGGGACATAATTCTTATCTTCTCATCACATGATACAATTTCATTTCCAATCATGAGACTATACTTGGTATCACACCATGACAAGATCAAATCCTTATCACAACATACAGAGGATAAAACCTCAATCAAGGATCAACTTCTCAAAGTTCATTAAGACTGTCATATGATTCCCTATAGAATCATCATTATCTTTCCATGCCTTATCAGGATTCATCATATGATCACTATTAATGTGATACACATGTTCTACATAACTTTCCATAGAAGAGCTATCATGTTCACAAGGTAGCATAAAGGAAAGTATCACTCATAAAGCTATTATAAACATTAGTAAACCTATTTAGGGATACCACAACCATTAAAGAAATTATTCCTTCATCATATCATATAGAGGAGTTAAGTATGTTTAGATAACATTACTTAGTTACATTAAGTTAAGTACAACAATATATGTGGAAGTGATATTATAAAATTAGTACCCCAAACCAAAACATAGGTTCAGACATTTGCTCAGGTCAAGAACATCTTTCTCCCATAGCATCCCCATCCGAACATCGATGCTTAGGTTACAACATTACCATTGAACCCCACACTATCCTCAAGTATAGATTCATACATATTTAATACAAGGTTTAACCATTGGATTATAACATCAAAGCCAAAACCATGAACTTAGGGTTACACCAACCATAGAATCTAAACCATCAATCCCAAAACATTGAAATCAGGTGCACAAGCACAACCATCAAACCATAGACCACTCATAAAACTTTTGGATTATAGGTAAAAAAATACCATTAAAAGCTTTTGCAAAAATCACCTCCAAAGGGTCATGAGAACCATAAGATTTTACACTTAGAAGGACCCTCATTTTTTGACCTCTAAACCATCTAAGATGAATCAACATCATTACTTAGTTGTATCTAGGTTAAATTCATCAAGATAAGTTGAACTAGGTTTACAAAACAATATTTAAGGGTAAACCCTATTTTTTAGCATCTCTTTTAATCATGAAATCACTAAGGTCAAACATCACCGTTGAACATAGATCATGAATACATAATGACCACCTAGGCCAACAATCTTCATTGCTTACTTGGATTAGAGATGTCATTGAATGCTAAAGTTAAGTAAGGTTAGAGGCTGTTGAGACTAGGGTTCACCAAATTCATCGCCTGCTGAGGTTATCATCTTTGGGAACCACTATGGGTAAGACATTTCTGAGACCTCAAGGGTTAAGTGACCTCATCGACCATTGAAAACACAATCATTGGCACTCAAAGAAAGTTAGGGTTTTAGAATCTTCAATGACCACATGAGACTAAACAATATTGGTGACTGATTGGAAGACTTAGAGCGTTAGTGACCACTTAGGGTTCCACCACCTTCATTGACAATTGAAGATCCAAGATCTCAAAAAACACTAAGGGTCTAAATCTTGGTGACCATGTAAGATCCTTTGTGACTAAATCAGGGAACCAAACATTAGCGTCCACATAGGGATTCAAAACCTTGTCAGCCTCATGAAGAGAACATAAGCCATCGACCACATAGGTTTGAAACTTGGTGACCCATGAAGAGTGAGTAAACCTTGACGACCACATAGAATCCAAAATAGGTTGGTCATCATCAAGAGTCTAAAAAGCCATCAAGATGTAATTCACAAGAAGAAAATAAACTCCAAAACCCTAATTAGCTACCATCATGAAAGAAAGTAAAATGATGATTTGTGAGAGAGAAAACCAACATTTCTACAACCATGTATGCATCTAAACTTCCTTTACCAAAGATAGATTCATGTACAAAGATTAGGGTTCAACCAAGAATGGATATCTACTCAAGAGTCACCATGCAACACAAACCCTATATCAAAGATACTACCTTTCTACTTGGAATCGAATTTTTGAGCAAGGTAAAGTACATGAAAGAGAGATGAAAGAAATAATCATGGAGAAAGTTATATAACTCACCTTAGAGATGATGAAGCAAATCCAACAATAAGGTAGCCTAAAAAAGAAAGGTAGGAAGCCCTGGCTTGAGCACTCTTCTCAGCCAAGCTAGCTCCACCTCCAAGAAAGAAAGAAACCCTTGTCAAGGAAGTAAGAAAGAGAGAAAACCCCTAGGATAAAGGCAAACAAGAGATGTTATTCAAGATCAAATCAAGAACTACTACGGAACACCTTGGGTTTGGCCAAGAAAAGAAAGAAGAAGGGTAGGACAGTAAGGAAAACATAGATAGAGAGGAAGGTCTCACTCTTCTAGACCAAGAAGAAGAGCAAGGATGCTCCAAATGACTCCAAGAAGGGTAGATACAAACCCTAGCTCCACAAGCAAGCATGATCGACCTTATTATTCAACCTTGATCTCCTTCCTTCACCACCAAGCACAAGGGGACGAGCTCTAAGAATAAGAAGAGAGAAAAAAGGTTCAAAAAGGGTTTAGTTACATGCAAGGAGAATAAGCTTGTCAGGGGACAACCCTTTTCAAACCTGAATCAAATAAGCTTGTCACATGATATTAGAGCACATGAAAAGGTTTGATTCAGGTTTGAAGAATATAATTATTCTAATAAAGCATGATGAAACAAAAATCAAGGTCAAGGGTCTTACAATATCTCTCCCATTGTAGACAATAATTTATTTACTAGAGTGGACACATTTTATCTGTCTAATCATTAAAAGGGGACACATAAAGAAGATTGTGTTTTTTAGATGGGATAAGAAAACATTAGAGGTAGAAAGGGAGAATAAGTTGATCAAAAAAATTTTATAAAACACTTGGTCTAGCCTATATATATCTGCCTGGTTTTTGTGTTGTGATGTTGATGAAAGGTTACCCCTGAAGGCTTGGAGATCTAGCAGTCCTATGTTGGTGACTTTTTGGTGGAATTCATAAATGACTTACTTCTTTCTCTCTTTTTTAATGGTGTTGAATTCCTTTCAGACCAATCAAGATTGGTTCATTGAGGATATGGAGTCAATATGCTCCTTCCATTATGGCTTTGTACCTATTGGGTTGGAGTCCCCATAGACTAACACAAAGAATCTATGTAGTGAGTCTCAATCATTTGTGGTGATGAGCTGATGTGAGCAAGGCTCACACCATGGGGTTCCAAACCTAGTAGATACTTCCTTTACTTCTACAGTTTTGGTTGGATGTGGAACTTCATATGATAAGAAATAGACCTAAAACAATCTTTGAATTGGAGATATCAGTCATGGCCTAAGTAAGGATATACATCAGTGCACCTTGTAGTTTGAAAAAGTTAGTAATGTCCCTCTTCTTTTCTAGTTCATCAACACTCCTTGTGTTCAATGTGATAATTGGCAAATATAACCTAGACAAGGGCATAAGACCAAGAAGTACATGATTTCATAGGTCCCCCTACAACAACACCCTTTTATCTGTAGTGACCATTAGGGCCATCAATATCCTCAAGGATCGACTGTATAGGGACATTGACCTCTTTTCCATCACCTACTTTCTTTTTATTTTGACCTACCTTCATCATCTTCCCATTCGAAGATTGGATCATATGATCAAACACCACCTCCATAGACTTTTTGGCAGTGGATTGTATAATTGGTCTAGGAACTGTCACGACATTGTAAGGCCCAATGGGCTACCATATATAATCCCAAAAAAAATCTTTGGGATGTATGAGAGGTGGTTGAGGGTAGGGAAAGTCACTAACATGGGGTCATAAAAAAGGAGGTGTTTCTCAAAGGTGAGGGAAGGTTTTAATTCCTTGATGACTAAATGTTTACTAGCAAAGAACCAAGGGTCTCCTTGGGTGGTGTGGAAGAAATTGCTCTTAAGAAGGAAGGTGACACTAAAGAATCCATTTATTTTTTGCCATAGCTTGAAATGCCTTATGGTTGTGACATATCCAGTCGGTCATGAGATCCTCATGCAGGGATCAATATTGTTGTAGGACACCATCATGTTCACCTACTATGCACGGATCAACTTGATTGATTCTTTGAGGATGATGGTTATGTGGCTGTCATTTATCTTTTTGTACCCATAATATGAGAGGATTCAATAGGGTTGAGCCTTTATTTCTTCTTTGTTGATGAAATATCTTCTACCTATTTCTTTTTGAAAGGACCCATGCATGTGGAGGAGTGATGAAGATGTTCTTTCAATTTTTGTTGGAGGAGGACTAGGAATAGTCCACCTTTCTACAAAAAGTTTTTGTGACATGGCCACTTAGGGGCATTGGGTTCTAACTGGAAATCTCCTACCTCATCAAAGGGGACGTAGATGACTCAAAATCCTAGATGATTTTATTATCATATCCGTTAGGGGACTCAAATCTTGATCCAAGAATGGTAAGAGGGGAAAATGTGAAACTTTTTCCTTGTAAGGGGAAGCCCACATTTCAAGAAAACATGATTGTTTCCCTCTCTTTTTCCTTTCCACTATAGCTTCTTGTGAGATAGTAATGTGATGCCTTTTCTTCTAATTTGAGTTACCTCCTATCATGGACCTAGTCGATCAATGGGTGCCTCCATGTCATATCAGTAATGGTGACTGTCAGGGTGGTTTGTGATGCACTCGAGAGATGCACACACTTGGGCTAGAAAAAATTGTAGACCCTAATCAGCACACTTACATATACTAAATGATTTTCCTACAAGTGCATGGTTTAATAGTATTGTATAGATCATACAAGTTAAGGCTCTATCCAAGCAAATAAATGGGGGCACTAGATCTAGGTTTGCTTTACTAGGTTCTTATTGAGGATTATAGGATTTTTAAGGCTTGATTTTGAAGTTCAAATTATAGTAAGTGAAAAATCATTAGGAATGAGCATGAATGAATGCTATGTTAATCCTATGTAATTAGGGATATTTAACTCAGCAAGGAGGGTAATTACACTAAACTAAACTAGAAGCCAATACTAAACTAAATAAAAATAAATCCTAATTACCAAATCAATTAAACAACTATGTAGCACTAGGGAGTGTCAAGGGGATCAATTGTAGAAGATGGTGGTGCACTGGGATTGTGCACAATAATGCTTAAAATATGGTCTTCGCTTTTATGTGTTGGCTAAGTGTTGTTGGGCATGATGAAGGATGTGAACAATGTTTGATTGTAAAACTGAAGGTTTACAATGGAAAGAATATTAATGTTTTCATGTTTGAGAGTGACATGGAGAATTTGATGGTGATGGTGGGGGTAAGTTAAGAACATCACTGTAGGATAACCCCTCACATCTTATAAATTAAGAATATTATTGGGGATTTTGATGTGACAATGCAAGTTATATGCAATGAAGAAAATAATGTTTCCAGAGCTATTGGGAGGTGCTCTATGGATGTGAACGGTTCAAATTTTCTCAAAGGTCTTTTGGTCACCCAAGATCCATTCATGACCTTTTCTTGATGGACAAGTAGGGTGTTCCATACATCTAAAAGGTATGGAAGGTCATTTAGATAAGGAGGATTTAGTTTTTTGTTTATTTTCAATTATACATGTTGTACATGGGGATGGATATACAAGGGATGTTGGGTAATGTTGGCATGGAAATAAAGGGTTTGGGGTTGTGGAGGACCCTCTAGGTTATTGTATCAACCCTCTAAGTTTGTGGGTGATGGTTTTTTCTGGTGTAGGACTAGATGAATCGATATCCTCTGGGTAATTTATAATAAAACTAAAAAATTAAGGAAAAATAGAGTAATTAGATACTATATGCTAACAATTACTCTATAAAGGCAATTAGAGGGATAAACTACCAAAGAACTAACAAAATTAAATAAGAACAATCACTAAATACTCAAACAAAGGTTGACTATAATGACCAAGGTGAAAGACTAAGTAAACAAGAACGAAAGTTAACTCTATTAGCACTATCTAAGGAAGCAAGCAATTAGGTTTTCAAGCAATAAAATAGGGAAGTGGGTTGTTTGGGATTAAATGTGACTATCAACCTAGTTATGGTCATATTGTGCAATACATTCAGTCGATCATGCTATCTAACCAAACAACAAATTGGGATGATGAAGAATTGTGACGACCCCAATTTCTATAAACTTTCCTTAGTGACATTCATAGATATGTGTGCACTCATATCTATAAATGTCAAAAGGGAAAAGACACGAGATTATGTTAATCAGCTAGAACATAAAAGGAAGCTGCATCGTTGTTCACAACATCATTAAATAGCCACACAAACAACAGTCATTGATAATAATAAAGTCATGCACATTATTCTAGATAGAAGAAGTGAGTAGTTCTATAAAAGGAAATACATAGGATTTAGAACATCCTATACAGCATCTAGTAGGAAAGCAACTATCTAACTGAAGAAGAGATAAGCTATCTAACTAAAAAAGAGATAAGAAAGGAAATCTAGCTAGTCTATCCTCCATGTCCTTTTATTTGATAGCTTCAGGTACTTTGAGATGCTTTATTTGTTCCTTGTACCTAGAAAATATGAGAAACAAAATCGTCAACAAAAGTTGGTACATGGCTGCAAAAATATACTATTCTATGATGGCATATCAAAATAGTTGAAAAGAGAGAAGATGAAAACATTATTTAAGGCAGAAAATCAGGTAAACCCAAGTTATTAATCATATTTTAACGAACATGCATTACTATGGTGGACTTAGCACATATTCACATTTATTAGTGGAGACCTTTCAGGTAAAGCGGTAGGGATCATTTGTATTCTCGATGAATGAGGATGTATGGTCATTTTCATACTTGTGTCGGTGGATCATTCCCCTTCGGGAAGGAAAAAAGAATTTGGAAATGAAATTTATCATTAAACACTTTGTGAAGCGTAGAACCCCAGAATAGAATCATTGCAGAAGAAAGGTATAAAGGTTGGGGACAAGAACAGGATTAAGCCAACACATTCTGCCTCTTCCTTGCCCACCTCAGAATATTCCTTCCTTTTTGACTGGTGGGACGAAGTCGCATTAGTCTACATTAATGCTTTCCCTCTCTAATAGGGAGATTAATGAACACCATCAGTAACTACATTTCATTTTGTTCCATTAATGTTCATTATGTTCCAGACGGAAGAATTTCAATACATATAGATATACATCCAAGCAAGTTTATGCAACTAAATGCAAGCAAGTATTCATAGGTATATCATCCAGCAAAACTAGTCTTATAATTATATCCATGTACCTTGAATCTAGGTTTGAATTTCACAAGACTAGAATAAAAGAGCATATCACCCTGAAACAAAAATAAGGACCTACTATCATTGTGTGTTCTCAATACTTCACATTAGGGTTTTGGACTTATTTGGGTTGTCATCTAGAGTTATTGGCTCGGATCAGAGTACTTGGAGAGAGAATCTCATTTTAGGGTTTTGAGAGTGGATCATGTATATTGGATAATTGTTCTTCCCTTAATGATCCTTATTTAAAGAGTGAGGTTATCTAGGTTGTTCATGTGGTGTAGGGTTTTAAGTTTATCATTGGCCGTCATTTAGGATTTTGAGGGACCCGGAGATATGTCTTAGGGTTTCAAAATTATTGATATTCATCCTCATGTTTATATTACATTAGTTAATTAATACAAGGAACATAGATCGAGTCATAAAAGGAGTGTATCGATTCAAGGATTGAAATCAAGCACCAAAGTAATTTATATAGATTCTACTCATTTTTCTAGGAATTTGGGTATTTTATGAGAATGTTTTGGACATCAGAGCTATTTATATAGGATTATACAAAACTGACCAATCAGGTAATTTCTAGAAGAAACAAAATGAAAATAAAAAAGGACTCGTGAGCTTGGCTTCACAGATTAGGTGGGGGATCTGACTTCCTAGACCCTCCCACTAACCCGCGAGCCAATGCTCGACTCAGAGGGTCAGCAAAAGGGCAAAAGGCAAGAATTCCCATGGGATTTATTTAGATACATGGGCTAGCACGTGCAAGGTGGGAACTCCACCCATTCAATTGTTCCTTTCTCGTGTGTGCCATGGCTGCAATGAGGGGAAAAACCAAGGCGAGGTGAGGTTAGGGATAGCTATGTGGGTTTTGGGTAGGGTTGCTGTGTGGGTTGAAATTGTGAGGTCATTCTGGTGTTAGGGAGCCTTATAAGATGGTAAGAGATGATTCATAGGATAGGTTTGATCGAAAATAGATAAAGAAGATAAAAAAGAGGAGTTCAAGCATTACCTCCCCTCTAGTTGGATTGAGGGAGTTTGGAGCTCCGCAGAGGTTTGTTGATGGGTCTGCAACCTTCCCGAGGCTCAGAGGTGGCTCCAACCTCATCGGTGATGGAGTTCTTAGAGCTGGGTTGTAAGGATCATCGACCCAGGCTTCTGGGCCTTCACGGCTCTAACTGAAGGTCTTGTTCTTCTCACCGCGGTCCCTCAATCATGTGGTTTCGCATGATTGGAAGGAGAGGGTTCATAGGAGCGAGGGGCTCCTCTAATCTGGATCGGTGGAGGGGGGTAAGGTAGGGGATGATGGGGTGAGTTTTGGTGAAATTGAGGGTTGAGGATGGTTAAAGGAAGGCAGGCGGTGCTAATGGGCCCCTTAAATAGGTTGGAGAGAGGGCATAGGAGGAAGCCCTAAATTTTACGCCTCCGCCATTTGAAAGTTGCGAGAAGGGTAGGGTGTGTTCTAGCTAACTAGGAGGATAGAGCTGACATGGTGAGGGTCATTTGGCTCATCGTGGCAATAGGAGATTATCCTCCCATTATCTCATGTAGATAATGCGGGAGTCAAGCGTGTGAGGTCATGGTCAGTTGGTCGTTCAGTTAGGCAAGAGTCCAAGGATGTGTAGGAGGTAGGTGACGAGGTTAGCACCATTGGATCTCACATGATCTGTGATCAGGAGATCGGTCAGCTAGGATGGAGTCCCTTAATTGACCCATGCCTAGGTGGGTATAGGGGCCACGTGACACATATTTTGATCAAATAAATTTGAAACTTAGGTCCTAGGGTTAATAAATGAAATAATATACATTACTCTCAATTGCTAATAACTCCTAATTGGTTAATCCAATTGAATTGAGATTTTAAGGAGGGCTTCATGACATTATCATGTAACTATGGTATAATTTTGGGTTCAAATTCGAATATTAATCATGGTTATTGACTAAATACATTAATACTTATAATTTGCCTTCATATGACACTTGGGTTTGCATTAGTTGAAATTGATAAGTCAATGAGGCAATTAAGTGAGGGAGATGTTTGAGGATATTATTGCAATTAGAAAAATTATAAGAGAGATAAATATTTGTAAAAACTCACTCTATCACATTCTCCCCTCCTTTTTAAGAATTTTGTCCTCAAAATTCAAGCATCTTGAAATAGATGTGGATATTTCTGCTTGACGTTGGATTTGAGCTCGTAGGTGACATCAGTTTGATCGTGATGGCTCCAAAGGACTTTCAACATGTCTATACAGCAATTACTGCAAAGCTCCTTTGTCTTGAAATCAAGAATTTTGACTAGGGACTCAACATAAGACAGATCATCCTTCAACTCTAGTGGCTCATTATTCAGAATGTGACTCAGATCTTTGACATAAGGCTTCAATTTCAATACATGGAAGGCATTATGCATGGCACTGTAGTGAAGTGGCAAAGCAAAACAATATGCACATTCACCAACCCTTTCTAGGATCTCAAAGGGTCCCACATAATGAGGAATGATATTTCCTTTATTCTTGGCCAAAGCTCGAATAGGTCAGATCTTTAGAATGACATGATCACCTTCCTTGAACTGGCATTCCTACCTGTGAGCATCTTCACAAGATTTCTACCTATCATGTGCCCGCTTCATTCTCTGCCTAATCAGTGCAACTTTATCTGTATACAACTGCATCTCCTCCGATTTATTCAAGGTATGTTCCCTGACTTCATCCCAATGTAGTGGAGACATGTAGGGATGGCCATATAAAGCTTCATAGGAGGGCATCCCAATACTTTCCTGATGGCTATTATTATATGTGAACTTAGCTAAAGGTAGATAATGGTCCCACGAGCCTTCCCAATCAAGTAGAAAAGCACACAAAAGGTCCTCTAGAATCTACATTGTACGTTTT
Source organism: Alisma plantago-aquatica (assembly GCA_963693085.1). Classification (NCBI taxonomy): domain Eukaryota; kingdom Viridiplantae; phylum Streptophyta; class Magnoliopsida; order Alismatales; family Alismataceae; genus Alisma; species Alisma plantago-aquatica. The sequence continues at coordinate 97,329,842 of OY856412.1, read as the reverse complement.
GATGACCTGTCTGTCTATTTATGGTATGCAATACTGAAGTTCAACTTGGTGCCTAGTTCTTCTTGAACCTTCTTCCATAGTTTTGAAGTAAACTTTGGATCCCTGTCCGAGACAATGGACGATGGAATTCTATGCAGATGCACTATCTCCCATATATAGAGGTCGGCCAGCTCAGAAACTTTCATAGTAGTCTTCACAGGGAGAAAATGAGCTGACGTTGTGACATGATCCACTATGACCCATGCAACGTCGTATCCCTTTCTGGTCGTGGGTAGTCCAACCACAAATCCATGATGATGTGTTACCATTTCCATTCCATGATCTCTAAAGGTTGTAGTAAACCACCTGGTCTCTAGTGCTCAGCCTTGATTCTCTGTCATGTCAGACATCTGGACAAAAATTCTACAATATCATGTTTCATGCCTCTCCACCAGAATTGACGTTGCAAGTCTTTGTACATCTTAGTTGTGCTGGGGTGAACTGTGTACTTTGACCCATGTGCCTCACTGATAATCTTTGTCTTCACAATTGACTGCTTAGGAACCCAAGAACCCACATGCAGTTTTTGTATCGAAAACTGCCATCGAGACCCACAGATAAGTGTTTTTGAGGCTTTGATAGGAGAGACAAAAGTTCTACCAGCTCAGGACTAACTTTTTGTGCTTCATGAAGTTCAGACTGCTGATCAGGCATAATAGATATATTATTGACACAGACATGATCATGCAAGAACTACGGCTTCCAGCCCACTATATCCTCCATGTTCTTCCACTCAGGAATGGATAATGATGCACACACTACCCTTTTCCTACTAAGGGCATCAACGACTACATTTGCCTTACATGGATGATAGGCAATAGTGAAATCGTGGTCCTTTAGGTACTCGATCCATCGACGTTACCGCAGATTCAGGTCCTTCTATGTCAGAATGTAATTCAAGCTTTTGTGGTCAGTGAAGATGTCAAATGTTGCCCCGTACAAGTAGTGCCTCCAGATTTTGAGTGCATGAATGATTGCAACTAGTTCCAAATCATGTGTGGGATAATTAAGCTCATTGGGTTTTAACTTTCTGGATGCAAAGTCCACCACCTTTTCATGCTATTGTAGGACACATCCTAACCCATTTCTTCAAGAATTAGTGAAGATCACAAACCCATCATTGTCGAAAGGTAAGACTAGAATAGGGGTTGATGTCAACTTCTGCTTCAACTCCTGAAAATTGGACTCACAGACAGCTGAACAGAGGAAATGCTCGTCCTTCTGAGTAAGTTTAGTTAGAGGAAGTGTGAATTTGGAGAATTTTAGAATAAATCAATGATAATATCTAGATAAACCCAAAAAGCTCTGGATTTCAGAAGGATTTCAAGGAGGTTTCCAATCAAGTACAACAAATACTTTAGCGGGATCAACATATATATTACCCCTAGAAATGGCATGCCCAAGAAATATGACTTTATCAATCCAGAATTCACATTTAGAAAGTTTGCCATATAATTTCTGATCTCAAAGAATTTCAAGAACCGCCTTTAATTGCTCTCGATGTTTTTCCATAGAATTAGAATAAATCAGAATATCATCAATGAAGACGACCACAAACTCATCAAGATAGGGTTGGAAGACTTTGTTCATCTAGTTCATGAATACACCAGGTGCATTGGTCAACCTGAATGGCATCACTAGAAATTTGTAATGCCCATAACAAGTTTGAAAAGCAGTTTTAGAAATATCAGAATCTTTGACTTTATGTTGATGGTAGCCAGAGCGAAGATCAATTTTGGAGAAGGCTTTGGTAGTACAAAGCTAATCAAAGAGGTAATCAATATGAGGGAGTGGATACTTGTTTTTAATAGTGGCTTGATTCAACATGCCATAATCAACACACATTCACATGGAACCGTCTTTCTTTTTGAGAAAGATAACGAGCACACCCGAAGGGGATACACTAGGACGGATAAAACCTTTGTCGAGAAGTTCTTGCAAATATTTCTTCAACTCCATAAGATCAGCTGGAGACATCCTATACGGTGCCCTAGAAATCAGAGTGGTTCCAGGAAGAGGATTTATGGAGAACTCAATGTCTCTATTTGGAGGCAGCCCAGGAAGCTCCTCAGGAAATACGTCAAGAAATTTGTGTATCACCTCTAGTCTTTCTACATGCCCGCTACTAGAATTGGTCTTTGAGACTAATGTGAGGAATACCTTACATCCTTTCAAAATGAGATTTTTAGCTTTAAGAGAGGAAATTATAATATTATTACCGAATCCACTTCCCCTAGGGATCACCATGGGACAAGAATGAGGCTGAGAGAGAACTACCATCTTGTTTCTATAATCAATTTGAGTATGATACTTGTATAGTGAATCCATACCAAGTATAATATCAAAGTCTTCCATAGTCAAGAGAATGAATTCAAAGGGCATGTCATGATTTTTGAATTTTAGAGGTAGGACATCTGTTTTCTGTAGGGTAGTGAGTATTTTTCCACTAGGAGTAGACACATCCAGGATATATCCCAAGTCCCTTATATGCAGATGGAACATAGATGCCAGTTTTCAAGAAATAAAAGTATTTCTAGATCTAGAGTCAAATAAAGCATTAACAGGATGACCATTTAAGAATACAATGCCTACACATGATAATTATATTATAACTATTTGAAGGCATTGAACAAGATATTAGATTAAAAAAATTAAGGTTACCTTCAACAAGCTGATTGGGGTTCTCCCTAACCTCCTCTGTCATGACGACGAATACTCATGCATTGCAGTGTCCTTGAGAAGTTGGAGCACCCACTGGAGGGTTTCCAAGAATAGATGAAATAGGGCATTTGGTGATGAAATGGCCCTCCTTCTTGCAGTTGTAGCAGACCAACTTGGGATGACAACACACTACACCATGGTGTCACCGACAAGTCTTGCATTTTGGGTGAACTATCTTCTTTTGATTCTGGTAGTGTTTCTATCCTCCTTTACTTAAACCTCCTCCTTTTCCTGATCCCTTATTGTTATGGCCAAGGTCAAACTTTCTAGACTTATCCTACTCGGTGGTGGTTAACCCTAAGTACCCCATGCTAGAAGGATTCTGTAAACCCTGTTCCCTTTCCTGCTTGAGGGACATGTATAGGGCATCATCCATGCTTTTGGGACCGGAGGCTATAACTAGGGTTTTTAGATGGGAGACAAGGCAGTCAACATAATGTTCGGTGAGGTGTTCTTTAGTCTTAATAGGTTCATAATGCTCCAGAAGCCTAAATTTTTGGGTGTAGTCAGCTACTGAGAGACTTCCATGTTTAAGTTATATGTACATCTTCTCCTTCCTCTTCCTCTCATCTATAGGCATAAAATGTTTAGTGAAGAGGGTTTTGAAGGCTTCCCACCCCATGTTATCTACTTCTTCTCCCCTATTCCCGCCATAGTTTTCCCACCAAATTTTTGCCCCTCCCTTAAGCAGATGGGTGGCGAATTTGACCTTCTTCTCATTGGGTACTTCTAGGGTACGGAAGGCGTTCTCCACAGACAAGATCTAGGCTACATCCTTATCCATGACTTCAGGTTGGCCTTCCCCCCAAAAGGTGTTAGGGTTGAGTTTGATGAAATCTATCACTGTCACTTCCTTTTTCCTAGAGGAGCTGGGTTCAGGGGTTCCATTTGCGGCAAGGGTCTCCATGAAGTCTAATAGGATTTTCTTTTGTTCTCCCCACCTTTCTTTGGCCACACTATCAGGATTAGGTACCTCAAAGGTTTTAGGTTCCTTCCTCTTCTTAGTGGATGACTCTTTAGAAGCCTTGGAGTTACGGGTCTTGGGAGGCATCCTAAAATTAGGTGGAACATATTAGATTTATCATCATTCATCTTTTTTTTCATATGACATTTCATTATTTTCCTTTATTAATGATTAATTATCTTAATGTTATGATTTGTGTAGGATACCCAAAATCCTTATCAAAGTCGGTCCTTAGGACTTTCTAAATAGAGCGACTCTTTTCCTAACTTTTTTTTTAAAATAAGCTCAATATCATTAAAAGTAAGCCATACGACATCTACAAGATAGAGATCTCACAACAAAGAACCTAACAACCACTCCCTTTAAGGACCAACATAGAAAAAGACTCATATTGGGATGCGATAGGTAAATTTCAGCACCAACCAACTCTTGTAGTGGCTGTCTAAAACAGCTATCTGGGATGGAAGCCATCAATCTACATGATCCTTTGAGTATATCGGGTTGAGAGTTTGCATAGTTGCCAACAGAGATCATCATCATGAAGAGGCCAATAGACCACCTGAATGGAAGAGAGCTCAACTGAACCAAAGACACAATAAGACGCCAACAAAAAATCACACTACAGCCTCGCAACTTGACCCCTACTACAACCATCATCAAAACTGCAAAAAAGGAACAAGGCTAGAAAGGGACCAAACCAAACCCCAAACAACACACACAGAAAAAGTGGTGATAAGAAATGGAGCACCACCCGTACAAAGACACTACCTAACAGACAGATAAAACACTCACAAAAACAAACCACCTGACAACACACACAGACAAAACAACAAACAGGTAGGAAACACCCTAGAAGTTGGGCAGGAAGGAGGCAAAAATCCCCAGCAGAAACAACTGCAAGGGAAGGAGGACCAAGGCATTTGAGCCGATGGGGGGTAGGGAAGGCAAGGAACCCCACCACCACTCCACACCATGCCGGCACACCTCTCCACCTACAAGCTACAGCTTGAGGTGGATGAAGGTGACCGAGGATAGGAGAACCCGCCAGAGATCGTTCCCTACTTAACTCCTCCCTACAAGATGTTTGAGGATGTCAATGCTAGCCTCCGACTAAAAGAGGGCAACCCGACACACACGACCACACACAAAACAAAAACAAAAGGAAAGGTAGGGAAAGACACTCGTCTTCTAGAGTTATATCGTATAGGTAAGAGGGAAAGTATTTAAAAATGAAGATGAGAGGGAAAAATTTTTCTATAGAAGAGATGATATGGAAATGTCTATAGATGAGAGGGGTCCTAATTAAGGTATGCCCAAGAAGTAGGGGACATTTAGGATATCGGCCAGGTAGACTTGTACTGCCATATAGGTAGCCTCATGATTGCCAAGCTAAGTGGCTCGGAGACTTTAATCAGACCCATGGCAGATGCTATCCTAGACACCTCCACCCTTCACGTCCCTAAATCAAGGACTACCCTAGACTCATAGTAGGGTGAATGAAGTCAATGTGACTATGATTTGTGAACCTCGCTCTGATTCCAACTGTGACGACCCCAATTTCTATATACTTTCCTTAGTGACATTCATAGATATGCATGCACTCATATTCATATAAATATTAGAAGGGAAAATAATTGATATTATGGTAATCATCTAGAACATAAAAGGGATCTTGGCTTCACAGATCAAGTGGGGGATCTGACTTCCCGGACCCTCCCACTAACCCACGAGCCAATGCTCGACTCAGAGGGTCAGCAATAGGGTAAAAGGTGAGAATGCCCATGGGATTTTTTTAGATACATGTGGCTAGCACAGGCAAGGTGGTAACTCCACCCATTTGATTGTTCCTTTCTCGCATATGCCATGACTACAACGAGGGGACAAACCAATGCGAGGTGAGGTTGGGGGTAGCTAGGTGTGTGGTGGGTAGGGTTGTGGTGTGGGTTGAAATAGCGAGGTCATTCTGGTGTTAGGGAGCCTCACCAGATGGCCATAGATGATTCAGAGGCCTAGGTTTGACCGAAAATAGGTAAAGAAGATCAAAAAGAGGAGTTCAAGCATTACCTCCCCTCTAGTTGGATCAAGGGAGTTAGGAGCTCCAGGGAGGTCTTTTGATGTCTGCAACCTTCCCGAGGCTCAGAGGTGGCTCCAACCTCATCGGCAATGGAGTTCTTAGAGATCAGTTGTAGGGATTGTCGAATCAGGCTTCTGGGCCTTCACAGATCTAACTGAAGGTCTTGTTCTTCTCACCGTGGACCCTTGAGTGTGTGGTTGCGCTTGATTGGAAGGAGGGGGTTCACAGGAGAGAGGGGCTCATCTAGTCAGGCTTGGTGGAGAGAGGCAATGTAGGGGATGATGGGGTGAGTTTCAGTGAAATTGACGGTTGAGGATGATGAAAGGAAGATAGGAAGTGCTAATGGGCCCCTTAAATAGGTTGGAGAGAGGGTGTAGGAGGAAGCCCTAAATTTTGCACCACCGCCAGTTGAGAGCTGCAAGAAGGGTGGGGTTCATTCTAGCTAACTGGGAGGATAGAGATGATGTGGTGAGGGTCATTTAGCTCATCGTGGTAAGAGGAGATTATCCTCCCATTATCTTGTGTAAATAATGTGTAGGTCGAGCGCGCGAGGCCATGGTCGGTTGGTCATTTAGTTAGGCAAGAGTCCAAGGATGTGTGGGAGGTAGGTGACAAGGTTAGCACTGTTGGATCTTACACGATACATGATTAGGAGATTGGTCGGTTGGGATGAATTCCCTTAAGTGATCCACGCCTAGGTGTGTATAGGGGTCGCGTGACACATATTTTGATCAAATAAATTCGAAACTTAGGTCCTAGGGTTAATAAATGAAATAATATACAATACTCTCAATTTCTAATAAATCCTAATTGGTTAATCCAATTGAATTGAGATTTTAAGGAGGGATTCACGACATTATCATGTAACTATGGTATAATTTTGGTGTTCAAATTCAAATATTAATCATGGTTATTGACTAAATACATTAATACCTATAATTTGCCTTCATATGACACTAGGGTTTGCATTTTTTGAAATTGATAAGTCATTGAGTCAATTTAGTAAGGGAGATGGTTGAGGATGTTATTGCAATTAGCAAAATTATAAGAGAGATAATTTTTTGTAAAAACTCATTGTATCACAAGAATTTTCCTACACTACTAGTTGACCATGGGTGCTATAGGGTGCACATAGAGGAACTAGCCTCTATTATTACCTAATCAACATTAACGGGTTCAATTGAATAAGGTATATGTATAAATCAATCAAGACCCACACTAGTCTAGGTTCCTAGGAGTGATTCTCCTAATGTACATAGAGGCAGACATCTAATGTAGGAAAAGGGTATTTTAACCTATTTTTACTCTCTGTACAACCTGCAGATATGCTCTTTGCTAAGTACATTAAAGGGCCATTAGTAGCCACTTAGAAACATAGTGGTTGATAGAAGAGTATTTGGACATGTAGTCAGAGGGGGTTAGTATCTAAGGATTTATTAGTCAAACATAAGAGCTTTTCTCCAAATAGACACATATACCACATTTTTTTATGTCGTGGTTTTTTCAACCATCAATCACCATAGTCGGAGATGGGAAATGTGATAGAACCATTAAGATAACATCTCCATATGACATTATAGTATTTATAATAATAATTTATCAACACAGTATCAAAGACGTAGTTATTCCCTCAAATAGCCCGCCAATGGAGCTTATCTACTCATTACAATGGAAAATACAAAAAAGAAAATGAAGAGATAGAAGAGCCATTCAATTCAAAGTAGATGATGAATTCTTCTTCTTAGGTAGTAGAAAGCTTGAGCACTTCACTTTCTCTAGGTTCAAATGCATGTAAAAGTTATTTGAGTGGCCAAGACCCTAAAGATTAGGGTTTTAGGGTGGAAGATGATGAAATGGGATGGAAAGTGGTAGGTGGTGGAAATGAATACCCAAGGGGGCTAACCTTGTACTCCCATCTATCACTTATGTTTATATAGTTTCTAGGGAAGCATAAGGTTTAGTGGGGACACGATGATAAAATCATAGTAGGGAAACATTAGTAGGGTATCACGACAGCGGTGGTCACAACATCTATGGCGGGTGAGTATGGGAATGGCCATGGTAATGGAAATGGATTGCGTTGTGAAGGTAAAGGGATCAAATGATTTTTTAGGTTTTGGAGTTGAAGTAGCATGGGTATTGTGGGAATTAGGTAGAACAGCTGTTGTAGGTGCTATGGCCGTCATAGAGGGTTTGAAGAAGAGTTAGGCCTTGGAGAATGGTTGTCTTGGGAGATGGCTGCCACAACCGTGTTGGTCGTCATGGCCATGTTGGACATTGAGCACCACAATCATGTTTAAAAAAAGGGAGGTGGTGGTGCATTTATTGGACTTCTTGAACTTGTTCTTTTATCTATGATTTTGGCTTCTATATCAAGGCCATGGCTGGGTGTCACAACCATTTTGGGTGTTTTCTATACCACTTATATTCTTGAACTTGGTCATCTATGGAGATTGTTGCTTCAATGCATTATTTGATAAGTTGGTTTAGGTTATGAGTGATTTTGACCTCATTTTGTACTCCTTCAATTCTAGAGGAACTTAAATTCAGCCCTCTTATCTCCTTTTCATCAAGTAGTGGTTAAAGCACCTAAAAGCCAGCATAATAAGAAATATGCCAAAAGATGAACACTCAATTAAGGTCTTCCTCACCACCCAAATCTTAAAACATACCTCTGCTCAAGTATGCTCCAACTAGTTCTCTTTTTTTCCAGCAAGAAAGAAATGACAAGTGCATTCAAATAAATGTATAGTGACTACATGGAATCAATAATGACCAAATAGATGTACTCAACCTCTTTCCTCTCCTATTTATAGACCAACTACAATCATATCATTGAGCCTACAAATTTTCATTATTGGGCATCAAATATAGAATTAATCCATATGGTTTGCATATATCTTTAGGTAAATTGTTTCACGATGGCTGTGACCAAAAATTAATCAAAGTGATGTTTTAACTTCATGAATTCAATTTCATATTTCAATCCACTCTAACTGAACCATGTGGCTATGGAAAGGGGGTAGAAGGCCTTGGTTTGATTTTTCATTCCCATTTAGGAGTGCAAAGAGAAGAAAGGGTTGTGGGAGGTATTGAAGTGCTATTACATAGAAATAGTCATCTTTTATTTTCTTAGATGTCATTATATAGGAGACTCTTTTATTTTATTTTTATCTTTTTCTCTTTCATTTTACTTAGTATATCTAGGTATAGGTGGTGGTAGGAGTGAAGTTTAGTGGTGGAAGTGTTGGCCACCCCAAGCTTTTAAAGGGTGGACAAGGCTTACCATTTTTGTGCATTTTGGCACTTTTCATGGGGAGGAGGGGTCTACAGTGATGAAAGAAATGGGAACAAGAGGGGGGTCACCGATGTGGATCTTAATAAAAAAATATCTTGCATAAATGATACTTCAACGCTCTTCATCAATCGATGGAAAACCACATGAATGAGGAAATAAAACAACCATATTTTTATTGCTAATTATGACAAACCATATGCATTCGTGGCTTGCTTAGATGAAAATTCTGCCAAGCATTTCAAAAAGCATGAAAGAGGTGATTCACATACACAGTACTAAGTCCATCTAGAAATAAACCATGACAATATGAAATGGATTTGTCAAAGGTCAAAAAGTTTCACTCAACAATTTAGAGATTGGGTTAAGCATGATCTAGGTCAAGCAATTTCAAGTTTAGGTAGAATTGGCCAAAATGGTACCAAATGCCCCTATTCACCTCAAGCTATAGTCTACAAAGTAGTAAATGGCATGAAAGTAAGTCTTAACTAATAACACAAACAATATTAAAATCTACATGTAATGCAATTGCAACGAATTGAATGGCTTGAAATTTTTTTTTTGAAAAACACACAAGAATTGAACTATGTGATATGCATGTAGGGAAAGCAGTAAAAACCTAATCAAGATAAAAGTTATGCAAATGGAAAAGATTCATCATAGTCAAAAAAGGGTGGGATGGATATAACAAGAATCAACACAAGAGAAGGGATAATACCTCCTTACCACCACATTCTTGAGAATAATGTTGCCTCATCATGAAACAAAACCTCTGTAGGTGATAGGTTTTTGTCATGACTATGGTGGTGGTGGATTTAGATCTCCTATTATGATAGAAGATATTAGCAGTTATGACTCCAACAAACTCTCTATGGAGGCATATATGTATCAAGGTACACCTCCAAAGCTCCCTAGAAGTCATCCTCCCATTGGGGGATCCTTTTTACTTGTGCATGCTAGTAATAGTAAATGTGGTTGATCTAGTATTACATGTACTTATTATCAATTCACATATGTTGTAGGTCTGATGGATCCCCTCCAATTGTGTCTGAACAGTGAACATGTTACATGCATTTGTTGTAGGTTGTTGCACATCATCTTCTTCTTGTCTTCTCCTTGTTGTGACATGCATACTTTTGTGTCTGTTGTTGGTGTTGCTCCTTAACATTTGCCTCTTCTTCCCTTTCTAGCAGATAAAATAGTAGAAACTAGTACATATATGAGAATAAGTACTAAGACTATTTAGACGATCCTCCTTGTAACATTAATTTATGATCTAAAATATTTTTTGAATCTCCCTATCTTCAAATGTTTAATAATATCATCTACCTAAAACATCGACAAAGAGAAGCAAAAATCAATATAGTGCTATGTTGTGTATGTTGGTGCATACAAAAGTTTACTTATATAATGACAACATATAATGTTCACAATCAAATACTTCCACGTATGGACTTGTATTTTCCTTACCTATTCTATCTTGTCATTGGTATACTATCTTTGGAGAAATCATTGCCCATCCTTGGACTTGAGTATTATCCCTTGATATGAATAATCCAGGGTTCAAAATATTGTATTTGTCATTACATGATGTCCATTGGGAATTATATTTGAACTAGAATTAAATAAACATTCAAGCAATTTATTTCATCAAACATCAAGAAAAACTCGACCATCATGAAAATATGATATATGTGGATACTCATAAATAATTAGGTACCTTCTCATGCATAATACATATAGAATACTTCAACTTTAAGAATGCAACACAAATGGTCATATCACATCCAAGTGAACCAACATTCAATCTACATGTATGTAGAACACTAGGGTGTCACAATATATTCATGTGGTACCAATTAGGACAAACTTAGTTCCTAAACTAGGGTTTAGGGTCATCTTATATTTGGACTAGGAATAAGGGTATAAAATACTAATTCCATCATTTTATTATTTCTAAGGGTTAGCAACCCTAATTAAGCATATAGTGTAACCCTAGTTGTCAAATTGAAAATCAAGTCATTATGAACACATAGATCAGATCACGTGAATTAATATTATGAGTTATAATAATTGATTTCAAAACGCTATTTACTTGTTAGTGACTTAGAAACCCCAAAAATACATCATCATCATTTTTATCTTGGGTTCTCATTATATTCAACAATATCAGTTATTAATATGTAATAAATGTAGTCTAGGAATTCATAAGCTAATCATCGAGGTTTTGTATGCACTAATTGTCTCATATTCATACTTTAACTATACTTTTGGAATTTGTATACGACTTAGGCAATGAAACAAGCTTAGTTATAATATGCATTTTTTTTATAAATCTCATGTATAGGTTCACTACAATTAGGAGCTAGCATTTATTTCTTACATTCAATCTAAATAAACCATTAACTAACCAATGGAATCATGCCATGTCAATAACTATCCAATTATCCACAAAATTCATGGGGTGATTCCTAGTTAATGGGTCAACGGCATATCAGCTAGGTGCTTCCATCATAGATGAGCTTGAGTAAGGGGAAAAAGACCTAAATGTCCATACGCTATGACGTGCATGTAACATGGATTGTGGGTATAGAGTTAAATCTTTAAAGGGGATTCTTTTTACTCATTTCCACTGCCCATACTATTGCTCATTCAGCCTTGGTGAGGTCAACCTCTAGTTTACTCTCATCCTTAGGCCCTAGAATCTCCAACAGATTATTGGGTTGTCTTCAAAGAAGTTTGATGAGGTTATTAGCCTTCACGACATGCCACTAGTAGTAATAAGGAGAGAAGTAGAGGCTTGGATTTACGAGGAGGATAAAATATCAAGGAAGTGGGTTTTACTCCATCTCATGGAGAACAAGAAGGTTGCAGAAGATTTTTTTTGAGTCTGCTAATGCCTCTCCACCTAGTGTTGAGTATTGTTGTGGTTTGAGGCATAGACCTTGACTAGAAACTCCATGCAACAATTATGGCATGATGACACTTCATCAAGTATAGGCTCCTTTCTGGAAGGAATGACAACCCATAGTCTTGGTTGTCTTCATGGAGTTCCGTAGGGAGCTCTGGTCATGCATAACATGTAGGGGAGTTGGTGGTTGATGTTAGAAGTGGACCTCGATAGTGTGATCCTAAGGAGTTCGAGGACAATTGAGGGTCATTCCATTTCGTTCATGCCATGGGGGTCCTTTATGTAGTCATATATAAGCAAAGGTATGTGGGAATAGTAGGTACCAACAAACCCTAGATCCCTAATATCTTGGATAATTGGGCATTATTGTGTTTTTATATGAAAATGCTAAAGTAAGGGGTGTTGGATTTGCACTTATATGTAGGGAAATATGGCAACAGAGATGGCAGTGGAAACACAACTTTTCTTGTCATATTCCACATAACCAATGGATCACGTCAAAAACTATGAAATGGGAAGACATGTTGCAAGGCATATACCTGGTCTTGGAGAACGTATGGTGAAGATACTTACTCTATTTTGCTTCTTTCTCAAGAAGCACATGAATAGTCATTGACATCGACCTCCTCGTGTATCACCAACAATAGTGGCTAATGATGTTATCCTAGCATGATTGCGATTCCATCCACACCTCTACGTAGTCCACATAGACCACTAGGAACTCCACATCATTCTTCTAGAACCAACACGAAGGAGTTGTCCTTTGTGTTATCAATGTGCTACCATCGAATTTTCTCCCCTTTGGCTATCTCTCCCTTTTATGAGTAAGATGCCACTGGCTCTCACATTACCACAATGTTGAGATGAGGAGTCTTGTCATACAAGAGTGTTGTGAGCCTTGGCCACCCCACCCCCATTATATAGGAGTGGATGGTCTAGGGTTTCCACAAACCCAGGGACATGATGGGATGGATTTCATGAATTTTTGGCTGCTACAAATCACCAATAAGTCAATTGGATATCTAGTCGATTAACAAGCATGGTAGTTAGTTGACTAGAACTTCTGGTCAATCGATTGGAATCTTTTCCTATTCACAAACATGCTGGTTTTTAATGTGATAATTAATGCACGTCATAACGTCAACATCAATTCCTTGATCTAGTATGATTGATCATCTACATGTTCACTAGAATTTTTAGCCAACCAACTGGGCACTCCATTCAATCGACTGGACACTTCGATCAGCCAACTAATAGGGAATGTTGTTTAAGTTGATTACCTAAACACTTTAGTAACCAAGTTAAACCTTTTCCATTAGTAAACTCCTATTCTAGGTGAAACCTATCCGTGTGACCCTATAGGTCCCAAATTATGTTGGTAGTGAATCACTCTGTAGGTGGGTCTATCCAGTACAATGTTCTCTAACAAGTAACTATGTGTTTGGATTGATATCATATATCATGACTAATGAGATTTTGTCATCATCCAACACACATTCTACTCTTATGTATTATTATTGTGTATTTTTGTTCCACAATAATATCTGACTTGGGACAAAATAAGAATGTACATACTCTTATCATACATATGATCACATTGTTTAGGTCCTCAACCTAACGACATATGTCATTAAGTAACATCATTATTTAGACATCTATTATTTCATATCATTATCTCATAACTGAAGAAAACTATAGGATAGAATTTTCATCATTATCTATCAAATTAATTACATTATTCCTTATTAAAATCATCATATGATTGGCTCTCTAGGCATACATACCAAAAAACTCCCACTTTAACTTAGAGCCAATCACTCATGAATCTTATCCAAAGTGATCTAACATGACCATCATGCTTCTGTTGGGAAAGTGATTTTATTAGTAGAGTTTCAGGAATGATGACTGACCCCACAAACCACCACTAGCTTTAACTATGCACTTGTCCCAACTTACACGCAAGTTGGGATCAACTTCTTCACTGGTCACCCATCCTAGTACTACTCTAGATTTAGCATTCTTAACAAAAAAGTTCTTTAATAATGGGCTCCTTGAATAGGAGGTGCACCTTGGTGATATGGGTAGTCTAATTATTCCTTTTAAGATCATTTTATCTGTGGCCTCAAATATTGAGATGTAACAATCTCCTCCACTTGGACTCTTGACATCCTCATCAAGGATCAACTATATGGCCTCATAATATTTCCCCATTTCAGTACAAATCCAACATTTCCATGTACACCCAACTCCCGATTACGTCTATCGACACAAGGGTGGCTCCTCCACCATGGATAGCCCTTTCCAATATGCTTGAACCACATGAATTAAAGACTGGCATGCTACAGACCCATGTGGGCCCCATCTACAGGAGGGGTTTAGGCTCTAATGCCATTTGTAACACCTGATCCCACTGCTGAGGCTCTAGTAGAGTTTAAGAATGATGATTGGCCCCACAGACCACAACTAGCCTTAACTACAAACTTTGTCCTTACTCACATGAAAGCTAGGATAAACTTAGTGACTGGTCACCCGTCTTAGTACTACTCTGGGCAGAGCACAGTTAACCATATAGTTCTTCAGTGATGGGCTCCCTGAAAAGGAGGTGCACCTTGGTGATAGGGATAGTCCAATCACTCCTTCTAAGATCATTTTAACCGTGACATCAAATACATGTATGTTACATCCTCACTGTACAATTTCTCATATGAGATGAAAGTGTTGAAGTATGTTCTTAGAACGATGATGCGATCTCGGTTCCCTAGCTTGTGAACTAACTCCATTGTTGTAATAGTACAAATCTAATACATCATGAATTATTGAAACCACTCCAAGTTCACTGAGGAACTTGTTGATCCAAACAAGTTCCTTTGATGTGCTCGAGGCTTCAATGTACTCAGCATTCGTTGTAGAATCAACAACTTCTTCTTGCTTGGAAATTTTCCAACTCATAGCTCCATTGTTAATGCAAAACATAAATCTAGATCAGCATCGGTAATCATCTTTGTCGATTTGGAAGCTTGCATTGGTGTAAACCTTTACACCCAAATCTTCCTCACCACCATAAACAAGGAAGTGGTTCTTAGTCCTTCTAAAGTACTTAAGGATGTTCTGTATGACCATCTAATAACTCTTACCGAGATGTGACTGATGTCTTCTTGTCATACTTAAAGCATACGAGGCATCCAGATGAGTGCAAAACATTGCATACATGATAGATCCAATTTTGGATGCTTTTGACATCTTACTCATGTATACCCATTCTTCACAAAAACTAAGACACTGGGATCTTGAGAGTAAAATTCCATGGAAATGGGAAAATTCCCTCCCTTTGAGTCCTGCATACTAAACCTTTTTAGCACTTGGTCAATGTATGTACTCCAGCTTAGGCCAAGAAGCATTTTAGCTCTATCTTTATAGATCTTGATTCCTAATATATATGATTCTTCACCTTAATCCTTCATAGAGAATGTACTTCCTGTGAGTTCTTTACCATTTCTAGAGTAGGGATGTCATTACCCATGGTTAGTATGTCATATACATGCAATATGAGGAATACAACTATGGTCTCACTATTGTTCTTGTATACACAAGGTTCATCTTAATTTTGACTAAAGCTAAACTCTTTGACTGCCTCATCAAATAAAAATTCTAGCTCTGAGATTCTTTCTTCAATCCATAGATTTGTTGGGTCAAGGGCTCTAGAGGGGGGGTGAATAGAGATTCACAAATCTCACAAAATGGATTAGACCTTCAAATTATATTAAGTGTAAAAGCTAAAGTATACAACCAATTTGAAGTCCTAACTAACATGCATAGTAAGGATGAGAGACAATGATAGCATACACTTGGACAAAGTGGTTTAGAGTGGTTCCACACTTCAAACTAGAAGTGAGTCAATCCACTACCTAGAGGTGGTTAGTCTCTAGGACTTTGCAATCTTGGTGCTCTTATATTCATTCATAAGATTACAAGACAAAACCACATTCATCCAAGGACTTAATACTTCAAGCAAGGATCTTTAACCTACCGAAGGAACTTACCCACTTGAGCAAGGAGTCTTCAGCCTTCAACAAGGACTTACCCACTCCATCTTCAGGTCTTTGGCCTTCCAGGAATTACCTATCCTTCTTGAACGTCTTCCTTGCCTATCTCCTTCACTAGGAGATCTTGATCACCATTCTTTCTTCAACCTTGAAGAACAACAACTCATTCTCCTTCACTTGGAGAATATCTTCAAACCTTTTCTTTAATGAGGAAAGTGGGTAGGAAGATGGAGGTTGAGAGCTTTACATGTATACATGGATTACCTCTCTTACAAGGGATCCTAACTCACTCATATTCATGGATTTGAATTGAAAGTAGAGAGAGAAAGGGGATCAAAGGTGTCTAACACTCTCAAATAGACTAGGACCAAGTATCTAGTGAATGAGTAACCTTGGAATGAACTCCAAGTGGTCCTATTTATAGTTGGGGGTGCCCCTTTGAGTTGGGGAACACTTAGGGCTGAATTATAGCCATTTTTTCTCAAGGCAATGGATCTATTTTTGTCCAAACATGTCACCAATGGTTAGAATCACTTTTGCTACATTTTCCGTACATTGTAATTGGTCGAGATTCAATAAAGGTAACTCGACTGATCGGCTAAAAGACAAACCCGATATTCAAACTATCGGTCAAATTTATCCTGGGGAAACTCGACCGACCAATGAAAATCATATTTGGTTAGTAACCCGATCAGTCGAGTTTTGTGAATGCACAACTCGACCGATGCACTCTCTAGAAAATTGATGTAGTGGATCGATCAAGATTGTAGCTCGATCAATCAACTATCTGTGATCGATTTTCTAAATTGCTTTAAAAAGTGATTAAAACTTGGTATAAAGTGTCCCACATATTTTTCTCATCTTAGTTACAAGTCATATCATCAATACAAATGATTAAAAAATTCTTCTAAGGTCATTTACATGGATTTCCTAATTAGCACACTTGCATAGCTTTTGACTTGAACTTTGACAATCTAGGGCTTGTGTAATTTGGTCCTTTTCATGTACCTAACACCTGAAATCAATCTTGAATACACATATTAGATACACATGAATGGAATGGTTAAGTCATTATCAAAATATGGACAATGTATAACCTCTAGGTCAATAAGATTGACTTTACAGCTTACAAAATTTATTTGCATATTTTACATTTATAGAACCTTTAGGTTGTGTCATGTACACATCCTCAAGAAGATTTCCGTCAAGGAAAGTAGTTTTAACATCCATCTTCCAAATCTCACAGTCACAATAAGATGCAATGGCAAGCATGATCCTGACAGATTTAACCATGGCAATCAATGAAAAGTTTTTGTCATAGTCAACACCTTGAAATGTGTTTGAAACTCTTTGCGACTGATCTTCCCTTATATTTTTGTACATTACCATCCTTGTCAATCTTCTTCTTAAGGTCCCACTTGGACCTTATGGGTTTCATTCCTTTGGGTGGATTTCCAAGGTCCACACCTTGTTGAAATAATACATGAGTTACATCTCAGGTTTCATGGACTCAAGATATTTCTCTGACTCTGGTCCCTCAATAACTTCTAGGTAGTTTTGTGGGTCATCATCTATGACCAACTCACCACCTTCTTGACCCAGAATTGAGTTTCTAACATCAACTGATTGGATATCGGTGGTACTTTAGTTGAGTAGCATAGTACCCAACAATAATTAGAGATCCTAGTGGTACTATTTCAGTAGTAGGGGTATCCAATAATAACTGGAGATCTAGTGGTACCCACCAGTTGAAGTATACAGCCCTTGTAGACCTACTTATTCTAATAGTTACTCCATTTTGTGTGTCAGCCCTAGTGGAACCGCATTACGTAGAGTTGAGGCTTTTTATCCTAGAGGCACCCCTCCTGAGTACCCAGGATAAGGGGCCACCATTTACAGACATTGTTTAGCTGTCGTTAGGCCAGACGTGGCAATCTCGTCGCAGGTTGAGGTAGTTAGTAGTAGTCTTAAGGTCCCGATTTTACCTTAAGACTTGTACGGTAAGTCACGAAGTAGTGGATTTTGCTTGTATGGTACAATCCAAGTGAGTTTAGTGGAAAAGTAAAAAGAAAAGTTAATTGAGTTCAATTGAGTTCAGATAAAGAGTACAATAGTCAGATTAGTCGGTTATGTTTAGTTGGCCAACATAGTAGTAGTCAATTAAGTAGTCAGGTCAAGTCAAGGTTAATGAAAGATTACAAAGAGAATAATTAGAAAAATGTTTACATATTCGTATATTACTACTTATGCATTAGAAGATGAATGAGAGGTTAACCTAGTGTGTGCAATTATTTAATTATTCCTTGTATGTTTCTGGATTATTAGTTGTCTTTTTGGTTAATGAATCATGTTCATATATTGATTCACACTTGTAGATGTCTAGAGTATTCTACCATATTTATGTTTTTGAATGATTAGTTTATTTAGCTTACTGCTGTTATAATTGATATCAGTTGAAAAATAGTATATATGTAATTATATCAGTGCTTTAGACTATTTCTTTGAAGTACTTATTCACTGAGCGATTAGGCTCACCCCTCTACTCACAATTTTTAGGGATAACTATTGGACTGAAGATGTCATTGCATCAACATAGATTTACCACAATAGTTAAGCATGAGATTAGTTAAGTTCAGTCAGTCCCTGTCACTCTAGGTCCTTGTATAGAGTTGAGAGAGAATTCTAAATGATTATTTGTATCTTTGTTTCCTTAATAAGAGAGTATGTATATGATTATCATGTCATACGTACATAGAATTGTGAGAAACAAAATGAATGTTTAGATATGTATCTTTAATGTTGAGATCATATTGGAGTAATCAAGGTTTAATTCCATTGTGAAGTTTGTTTATGTGATTGAATGCGAGAAAACAAAGAGTTTGAAATAAAGGAAAAAAAATAAAAAAGTTGGGAGTTGACTTTGTATTAAGTATAATCCTTAAACTTATTCCCTAATCTCATGATTAGTGGTAATTGTGGGATGTGGGTGTAACAACTTGGTATCAGAGCTTAGGCTGAGTTGTCAGGGACCGTTAGGATAGAAAGTCAGAGTTATAAGTTTGGAAGTTAGGAGATGATGTGTCTATAGCTCTGGGAGGTCTAAGTATATAGATACCCTGGCCTGGTATTTGATTACTTAGGTTGACCAGTATCAAGCTACTCTATGTATTCTTCTCTAGATGCCCTGGCTAGGTATGTAGAGGAAGGATGGGCTAGAGAGAAACCCTAGAAATATTAGGGTTAGAAGATCGGAAAGAAATGAATGAATTGAGTATAAGAATAGAATGTGAGGTAACTCCTATTTTATATTATTTCTTTGATTGGATATCAATGGAAATGTTCTAATATATTTGAATTCGAATATTCATTTCCTAGAAATATATGTGATCCTTTAAGATTCTTATACACTATGAAGTTAATAAAATTATTGTTTACATTCTTTGTATCAGTTAGACCAGAAGTTATCTTTAAATGAATTTACCCTGAGTGGATATTCTTTCTATATGTTTGAGATAAATAGAAGTTGGTTAATCCTGAGTAGCTCTTGGCTTCAGGACTATAGGTTCAGCCTAGTATGACTGGAAGGATGTGTTACTGGGATCTGACGACTCCTATTAACAATATAATAAGAGTAGACTTTGGAAAAAGTGGACCCACATCATAGTCAGAATGTACATACACTAAGATGTTGAAATATAAGGGAAAGATTAAAATAGTTAAGAATCAATTGGAATTGATATCTGAGATCCAACTTTGGGGCCTCAGATAAGAAACCCTAAGTTGGAAATGAAGGAATACATATATAGATACAAGGCATACATTAGTATTTTTTTTTAGAGAAGGACGGGAAGCCCCATGATTGGGCTCCCCGCCATCTATTAACTTGCTAAATCATAGGTTACAAGCCTCAAAATGTTCAAAGGGAAAGACTGTGAAACAAAGAACCTATCTACTTGGCCCCTACGGGAATAGTTGGCAACCGCATGGGCAGCCAAATTACTCCTATGACTCACATGACTCAAGCTACAAAAAGAAAAAGACTGCTTCAAAGAAAGGATGTCCTCAGCTACATCTCCTAGATAGTCCCTTCCCGGGTTCCTGATGTTGCATGCACGGATGACCTCCATAGAGTCTGACTCCACCTCCACTTGTTCCAGTCCTTCTTTCCTTGCCCATACCAGCACAGCCCACACAACAAGAGCTTCAGTCATGGTGACATCCTCCCCCGAATTCACCTTCTCACCCATCATTCCCACCAACCTGCCCCCTTCATCCCTCGCAACCATGCCCACTGTCGCCCCTCCATTATCACCACAAGAGCCGTCTACATTTAGCTTTACCCTACCTTCTCTCGGTACCCTCCATCCCGTGCCCTTGCATCTCTCCGATGCCACTACGTCTCCCCTTACATGGCATTGCAGGACGTTGCAAGGGGTCACGCCATTGCCCCCTCCCTTGTAGTCATTTACTCATCCCACCCTGATCATGGCCATGGCGCCATGAAATAAGAATCTATTGTGCATGTGTAACGTCCCCGAATTTTCACCTTCTCAAAACCCGATGGAGATGAGAAGACGAATTCTGAACACGTTAGGCAATTGTTTCAGAGAGCGATGCGGAAGCATAATACGCATACATGAACATTCAATATAACAACACCATAACATTTCTCAGCATTCAACATGTAAATTACAACATGAATTACAATTGCATATTGAAAGAGAATTTTACACAAGTCTAAACATGTATGCTAACTAGGATCTTAGACAATAGGTACAACCTGTACTACTTGCTCACATCCTATTCTTTTATCCCATGCTAGCTCTGAACCTAGAAAATACGAGAAACAAAATCATCAACAAAAGTTGGTATGTGGAATTAAAAGCTATACTATGCTGGCATATAAAATACTCAAAATTGAAGAAAGAGAAAGGAAACGTTATTTAAGTCAGAGAATCAGGTAATCCCAAGTTATTAGCCATATTTCAATAGACATGTATTACTATGGTGGACTTAGCACAGACATATATTATTGGGCCCTATCCCCGCATACCTTGTACCATTAGGGATCTCCCCACATACCTTGTACCATTAGGGAGGAGCTAGTCAACATTAATACTTTCCCTCTCTAATAGGGAGATTAATGAACCATCAGTAACTACATTCCATTTTCTTTCTTTAGTGTTCTTATTATTCAAGGCGGAAATGACAATACATATAGATCTACATCCAACAATGTATTTCAAATACAAGCAAGCAAGTACATATATTTAACATCTAGCAAATCTAGTCATATAATTATATCCACGTACCTAAGTTCAGAGATTCTTTTGACATCCATGATCATCTACAACTTTGTCCATGACCTGATTAAATATAATTGAGCATCATTAATACAAGGTTCATCATTATTAATGGTATTTAGGTCCAATTTAGGGTTTAGGTCAAATCTAGGTGTTACTAATCCAAACTATGTCTCTAGTATTTTTATAATGATCTAGAGGTCATTATTCAGGTCTGATTCAATTTTCATAATTTTCTGATGCTTAGTCCATTTCCTAGAATTAAAATGGGATTAAAAGCATCTAAATAGTCATTAATAGAAAATGACCTATTATTTAGATATATTACTCAGATCGGAGTATAAATATGGATGTATATCATCATTTAGGTTTTTAGGACAATTTTCTGAGAATTAATCTCAACCAGATATTATTTATTTCATTCAATAAACCGTTAAAAGGAGCATTATAAAGTAAATTAAATATCATGATTGAAAGTGGTTCAAGGGACTGATCTAGGAGTCCAATATTGTAGAGAACATTTTTCTGAGTCTAGGGGTATTTTTCGGGTATTTATAGACCAAGGGAACAATTTTTTATGCATTTTCTAAGAATGTAAATTGTTTGGAAATTATTAGCATTTACCTAGTTTGGCGGGTCGCACTGCCTGAGTAAAGACTTTTGATTGGCCCAATCTGGTTGGTTCATTCCCAATTTTCCAGTTAGTCTGGCTTGGATTAATCAGCTCTGACCGGATCATCTTGTTGAACCAGACTCTCCACTCCCATTCCTCTCTTCGTGTTGTCGAGCGCCGACTCCGTCTTCCGAACGGGAGGTGCCACCACATCTGGATCCGCCAATCAATGTTGTGGTTGGGTGCTGCCACGAGTAGGGCAGTCAGTAAGGGCTCACAACTTCTTGCCCTCTTCTATCACCCTAGTGTTCATCCACCTCCATAGACTCCTTCAGTCACATGTTGCTGCATTTGCAGTGGCAGTTCTCCTTCCCGTGGAGGCTTCTTCCTCAACTCTCAAATCAAGCTTCTGAGACCAAAGATATGTGCAAACTCCTGAAACAGGGAGAGGTATTTTCGGTGGTGATGACATGCAGAGGCATCCCCCAAGGTTCTCACCCTTATAGAGGAGGTTGGGTTCGAGGAGCAGGTTCATGCAGCGCTACCTACGCTTTGATCCTTTTGTGAGAGCACCGTTGTGTAGCCTGCTACCGGTGAGAAATCTTGCTTCACATGTCCTCTCTCTCTCTCTCATCCTTAGATGATGGTGTCGTAGGATCATTAGTTGTGGGTGCACCTCATTGGCCATTCACGGCATCAAGGGAAGGGTTAATGACCCGCTCTAGATTCCTTCTTGGAGTTGTGGTAGAGGAGGGGCGGCACAGATGTAGATTGGGGATCTGCTACTCCACACTATCCCTACCCAAACGAGGCACCAGGAAGGTCCTCATACCAATTAAGAACTTGTAGGCAGTTTCCATGGGCAGTGACGAAGGTTGTAGACCTATCTTCAAGGTCACCCCTCATGGTCAATGAAGACATGTCTGAGGAGCTCCTCACTGTGCTATGTATAGCCTGGTGGATACCCAGATGAGCGCGATACTTTATATTATGTCTTTGGTGGTGTCTCCCACAGCGTAAGAAGCTATCTTCCTGACTTGTCAACCCCTCGGCCGCTCCTAGTTGGTGTCTATAAGAAGCGTCGAGTAGAGGTGGGGATGCGGGGGCTAATATCTCACTTCTCTCTATCGGAATTGTTGTATAAGGTGTTGCTGGTAGCTCCTGGAACTACAGATTTGTAACAACACTCCAGATGGAGCATAGGGTCCAGGCTCTCATACTCTCAAATCGGTGAGGATCACGGCCAAGTCAAAGCTACTGGTCCGCTCCTTTCGGAGATGGAAGAAGGACCAGGGGACGCATGATTTTCATCCTACGGATGAAGATAACACGTTTGGATCTGTACCTGGGATGTGTCCCAATGTCCAAGGAGGAGGATGTGTGACATATCACGTCACATCCTTAGTTAGATAATAATGAAAAGACCAAATTCCAGATGTTGACATAATAATTGAGTAGAATCTTAACCTCTAATAACTCTCAATTGGAACCTCGTAAACACGCTTCTATTATTGTCTATTCTCTCCTCTACTAATTTTTAGACCAAAAATCCTCAACATGATCATGTAACAAGCTCTTGCGAAAGAAATAACTTATAAATAGGTGCATAAACCTTGAATACAAGATAATTAATCCTCAAACGTTATTGATGGAAAATCTACTTACTAATGTTGACCATATAAGACCTCAAATTCCACAATTACATCATTTTACTCCAATTATGTCCTCAAATACTAGGTTAGATATCAAAACCCTAAAATCAAGGTTATCACAGCACGTCACCACTCTGGAAGACCCTCATGCATCTCCCTCTCCATATCTCCCACATAGCAACCACTATGACCTCAACCTCTAGCAAGTCCGTCTTCTCTAAAGCAGTCAAAATGGATTAGTGAACATCTGCATCTTTGTTATCCGCCACCCATTCTTGAACGTCCCTTGTCGTTTGATCCCATACTTCTGTTGCATTAGGACACCGGAACAACATGTGAGGTATAGTTTCCTTCTCCGTCATGTAGAGTGAGCATGTGTCATCCTCTATACAGTGTCTATCAAATAGACGTCCTCTAGTAGCTAGCCTCTCTGTGCATATTCTCCATAAGAAATGAGCTATTTTGGGACTCCATCATGTATGCCAAATTCTCCTCCATAACCCGTCTCCTTGTTGGGCATTATAGCGCCTGGCTTCCTCTTTTCCTAGGATCCCCATCCAGTAAGTTGAGCGAACTGAGAAATCCCCATTCTTTGACGGCCACCACATCCATGTATCCTTGGGCTTCCTGATGTTGAGTGGTATATCACATATCCTCCTAGCATAGCTATCCGGGAAGCATTCCCGCACTTTATCCTCATCCCGTCCTGTGCCATCCTCTGCTATGAGCTCTCTAACTTTGTTGTACTCTGGTCTACCCTCCAGTTTGTGATAAGAGAGCGAGGCATCTTCTTTGGGTAGCCATATGTCCTCCCATATGTTAACATCTGCTCCATCCCCCACTCTCCATTGGATTCCTTCTTTTAGAAGAGTGTTAGCCCCCCATAGACTCCCCCATTTGTAGCTAGGGTCGTAGCCTCTTCTTGCTTCCCAGATAGATGTCCTTGGGAAGTATCTAGCTTTTAGAACTCTATTCACAAGGGCCTCTGGGTGATTTACCATCCTCCAAAGTTGCCTCGCCAGGAGGGCTTGGTTAAAGATGTGGAAGTACCTAAACCCAAGTCCCCCCTACCGCTTTGGTATGCATAACTTGTCCCAACTCATCCATGAGAGTTTCCGCTCTTTATCCTTTGCTCCCCACTAGAATCTAGCTATCATTCTTTGGATTTACTCTATTACACCTGTTGGCAACTGGAAAATGCTCATGATGTATGTGGGAATAGCTTGCACCACCACTTTGATGAGAACCTCCCTCCCTGCTTTAGACAGGAGTTTTTCCGACCATCCTTGCAGTTTCCTCCGTATTCTTTCTTTAATAAAATTAAACACCTACTTCTTTGACCTTCCCATAGCTGTCGGAAGTCCTAAATAACTAGCATGTCGGTCCACCTCTCTCACATCCAAGAGGCATCTCAGCTCCTCCCATTTTGTGGCCTCTATCCCTTTGCTGAAAACAACCTCTGTGTTTGAAAAATTAATCTTTTGACCGGAGGCCCATTCATATTGGCTGATGATTTCAGCTATCTTCAGGCACTCTGTATTGGTTGCTCTAGAAAAAAGGATACTGTCATCTGCAAAAAAGAGATGTGAGATGCAGGGTGCACCCCTACTCAGCTTTATGTCATGTAGGTGGTTGTCACGGGCAATAGTAGATATCAAGGTAGAGAAAGCTTCAGCACACAAGATAAAAAGATAGGGAGAAAGAGGGTCACCCTGGCGAAGTCTGCATGCTGGCTTTGTGCTCTTGGTCTGGTCTCCATTAATGGCAAAAGTATGCTGGACAGAAGTAATGCATTGTTGGATCTTGATCCTCCATTTCATCCCAAACCCCAACCTCTCCATAACAAAGTCTAGAAAGTTCCACTCTACTCTATCATAGGCTTTGGACATGTCCAGCTTCAGCACAAGGCTGCCTTTTTTCTTTCCTTTATCTCTCTTCATAGTATGGAAAAGCTCATACGCTATGAGGGCATTGTCCGTGATCATTCTCCCTGGAACAAAAGCGCTTTGATTTTCAGAAACGATACTGTTCATGAGGGGCTTTAGTCTGTTTGTCAGCACCTTGGAGGCTATTTTGTACACCACATTACAGAGACTAATAGGCCTAAACCCAACCACTATTTTAGGCTTTTTTGTCTTCATTATTAGCACAACTAGCATATCATTTACAGTCTTCAAACTTCTTTCTCCTTTCCACCACCCTTTGATGTAACTATCCACATCCTTCCCCACAATACCCCAGTATTTCTGATAAAACATAGCCTTCATACCATCAGGTCCCGATGCTTTATTTGGATGCATCTACTGCAGAGCTATCCATATTTCCTCCTCAGTAATATCCCTCTCTAGATCATCCCTTTGCGCCTCAGTAATCATTTCCCGGATTCCTTTTGTCGCCTCTTCAAATCCCGTAGGATTGCTAGACTGAAAGAGTTGCACAAAGTACCTCAAGATGATGCCAGTGACTTCATCCTCCTAAGTTCTCATAACACCTTGCTCATCTTCTAAGCCTTCTATCCAGTTCCTTCACCTTCTTTTTGTTGCTTTTTGGTGGAAGTAAGTTTTATTCCGGTCACCTTCCTTTATCTCTTTAACTCATGCCCAGGCAGCCCAATACTCTTCATTCTTTTGCAGCCAGTATTGCAACTCCTTGGATTTCTCCTCTGCTAAATTAAGCATTGTGTGGTCTAGGGGAAGGGATTGTAGGTGTTTCAAGTCACTTTCCAAATCCATAACCCTTTTCTGCCTCTCAGCAAATTTTTTTTCAGCCCACTCCTTCAAGCTTTCTTTGCATCTCCACAACCTGGTGTTCAAATCAGCCCCTCCCTCATCTCCCCATACCTCCTTGATGGTGTCAGCACATCCCTCTTCACCCACCCACATGGGTTCAAACATAAAATGGTCTTTTGGCTTTGTTCTTCTATTGTCCCTGTTGTCTGCCTTTAGGATAATGGGTGCGTGATCAGATTCATAGATGGGAAGGTGGAAAACTCTGCAATACTTAAACATATTCCTCCATGTAAGTTCAAGAAGAAATCTATCAAGCCTCTCTTGCACCATAGTTCTTTCTGACAGCCCCCTTTTCCATGTGAAAATATTTCCTTCAAAGCCCACGACAACTAAGCCACAATCATCTATGGCATCCCGGAAGTTCTGTAGAAACTTTTCTTCTTTAGTAGGGCCCCCTTTTTTTTCCTCATTGGAAATAATTTCATTAAAATCCCCAAAGAAAAGGACCAGCTCTGCTGCTTCATCTTTTAGTCTCCTCATGAGTTCCCACATTTTTTTCTTGCTCTGCTGGTCACCCCATCCATAAATCCCAATCGCTCTCCACCTAGCACCATTGGCCTCATCTTTAACAATAGAAGATACATGTATGCTCGAGTAGCTACGAATCTCCACATCAGCATCCTTCCACCAGAAACCAAGGCCGCCTGCCATGTCAGTGCTAGAAATACACAAACCATCTGTAAAACCACAACTCCCTCTGACCTCTTCTATTTTCCTCTCTGCAATCATAGTTTCCATAACGAAAACTATATTTGGGCGCACTCTCCAGACCCAAGCCCGGAGAGCTTTGCACGTGTCAGGGTTGCTTAAACCCTGACAGTTCCAACTGAGAATTTTCATTGGCCTTCGTGGGATTGAGCTCCGCCAATATCCGCTACTTGGGTTGTGACAACCCCCTCACTGACCGTCATGCCCTCAGTGAAACTCCTTGATCTTTTTTCTCTCGCTGCCTGTGTTGGTTGTTCATCAAGATCCATATCACATAATTCCACACATCTTCCCCTCTTCCCCGTTGCTTGCTCCCATACCACCTCCTCTTCTGGAATGCCTAGTCGAGACCCCCTGCTCATCTTGTAAACCCACGGTTGGTGCTTCTTTTTCCCTAGCCTTGTATTCTTCCCTATTTCTTTTTTGACCCTACTTCTTTCCTCCTTTGTGCCCTCGTAATTGCTCCCCTCTCCCCTTTATAATGTGTCATGGTTGCGTCTGTATACTGAGCCATCTGTTAGTGCACCTCCTTGACCTGGTCAGGATGACCCCCCTTGCTCGGCCTATCACGTCCCATGGTCATCTGGTTCTGTCCCTCATGCAGCCCTTCATCCACTTGTAATTGGTCATCTTGCTGCAGCCACACCATCACCTAATCTTGCACATCCTGCCATTGATGCCTCCCGCGACGCTGCCCTTCTCGTTGGTCGTTTGTCCCTCTTCCTTCTTCATCCTGTGGCACCCCATCATCTGGGGCCTCCTCATCGATCCATTATGCTCCATGTAAAGCCACCAGCTCCTACCTTATGAAATAGGTAGCCGTCTTCTCCTTATTCTTCTCTCCCTCCCCATGTGTCAACTCCCACTCCTTGTGTGCTCCCCGCCCTGTCCCGCCATTGCCGTCATTGAGGTAGGCATCGTCGGACGCCATCGTCCCCGTCCCCCATTTGTCATCGTCCGCCTCCTTTCCTCTCTATTTTCCTTCCACGTCCCTCGTTCTTTCCTTGTCCTCCCTCCCAATTCATTCTGTTGCACCCTCCCCTCAATGCTTTTCCCCGTCGCCATAACCCCCGACAATGTCGCTGCTGTCATCTTCTCCGCCTGCCTTACTCCCACCCCTGACACGCTAACCTTGAAAGTGAGCTTACGTCTCACCCCTCCTTTACCCCCGTCGCTAATTCCTTCTTGACGCCTTTGTTTCCATGGAGAAGCTCACAGCCAAATCCCCCATTGTTGATGCTGCTCATCGTCGTCGACACTACGCTGACAGTCCTTGTCGATGTGGCCAAGTCTCCCACAAACAAAGTAGAAGTTTGACAGCTACTCATACTTGATCTTGACGTCTACTATAGCCCCACTCTTCACCCTAATCCTCAGGGTTCGTTTGAGAGGCTTGTTGACATCCAACAGCACCCAGACTCGTAGAGAGGAGTCCCACCCCATGCATTAGTATGTAACATACAAAATGAAGAAGAAAAGATGGATAAAGAGAACTAAACAATTTAACTAATTGTGACAATTTGTCCAATCTGAAATCAAGGAAAGATAAGACAAAACTACATGGAAAGCCAAGATAGAAAGAATCAATTAGAATGAATGGATCATATAATCAAGTAGAATGTACTTATGTACTCTACAACAAAAGGAAAATACGAGAAAAGAGTTAAGTATGCAATAAGTACATAGAAGTGAAGTTCAGAAAAATGAAAGCGAAGAGAACTTGACAAACATGTAAATTATAAGACTAGGATAAGAAACTAAGATGAAATAAAAAAAAGTGAAGGAAATTATGAGTATGATTTAGAAAGAAGGGTTAAATGATATAATGAGGAGCATGGAATGTGTACTTTTATCATAAAGTTTAAAGTATTCATCCTTGGAAGCTATGGTTGACCCCTGCATGAGACGTTTGATTCGAAATGAAGGTCATGTAATGTATTATGCATAAGATAAAGCTAGTAGGGAGGATATTGAATTATAATTTCAACTAGATAAAAGTAAAAGGATGATAAGAAAGTTTCTATGGCATGGAATAAGGAATCATACACAAGAGTGACAACCATGATCATAAGAGATAAATAAAAATAAATAATGGCATAGGGAAGAGTAGCAAATAGGTAGTCGATGATAGAAAATAAAGAAGGGGCTAAAACATGAGGGAGTAATATAGATGATAAAAGAGAGAGATTAGGAGATGTGAGGAAATGTGAAATAGTCTAGTATTCTTGATGATGAGTAATATGAGAATCGTGTTAAGTGAATACTCAAAGATTATAATTCTATGTCTCAAAATCAGCTTCTCTTTTATATCCTACTTACCGAGTGTAACATGGGATGAAGTGGTAAGTAAATAAATCATAAACGATACACAACCGTCATGAGAGACACATATACTGAATATACTAATGACACATAATATGATGATGAAACCCTAGTAGGGTAGATCAAGAAAGTAATCTATCAAAATGGTAAAGTAACATAAAGAAAATTCAAGTGGTAAAAAAAAGGAAGACTTTAGTAGACCTCAAGAGAGCTAAGGTTTGCATATCAAAATAAGAGAGTAAAATCATGTCACAATAACATCATAATCATGTCACAATAACATCATGTTTTTTTGATAAGGATCAAACCCTATATAGTATACGGTGTAATAGTTAAAGGGATGTCAATAGTGATTTGACCTTGAGCATGAACATCTCTATAAAATAAAATCATGATATCATCAATTTGAGAATAAAATAGTAGTTATAGTATTCATGGGTTTAAATGTTGCAAATGTGAAAGACAGATAAACAATATGTAAATGAATATGAACGAAGGGTAAGAAATATATTTGAAAGATAAGAAGTGTGATTTGAATAAAAGGAGAAGTTCAACATGAGAAAAGTGTAATCTAAAATAAATTCTTACAGTGATAGAAAGAATGATGAATAATCTATTCTTTAGAATGTTTCAATGTTAGGGATGTTTATTCTAGATGATCAGAATGAGAAACATAAGTAAGAAGAAGTTGTAATGCATAAGAAGAGAAATCAGAGAAAACAAATGGCTATTAGCAATATGTGAATTTGTTTTAAAGAAGTATAGTTTGTTGAAGGCATTTAAATGGATGAAAATTTGTTTTACATATGACTTCAATTGTACATGTGCGAGTAATATACTAATTTGTAATGTGTTTTATGGTTTAAATCATTCATATCAGTAGTCTGACTCAGTTTTATACAATTATTGTTACTTCTAGTCTTGCAGTTCATGAGTGATGTTCTATTAGAGTGGGAAAATAGTGAAATTTAAAATAAAAAGGTGAATTGTCTTTAATAAATCTGATGTGATGTAGAAAAATAAGTACATATTGATGTGTATGAATTAGGATAGTGGTATCAGATTACCAGTACTGAGGTAACATCTCAATAGGGTATGGCATAAAAAAATTAGTTATTTATCTATCTCTTTCCTATAGTTGATTATGACCAAAAAGAATATTCTTCGGCTATCATTGAGAAGTTTGGCTTAAAATATGTTGTGATTAGAAGAGAAACAAATGACTCAATATTGAAAATAACACTCAAATATGAAATACAAGAGTGTACTATTACATAAGATTTCAGAAGTTTAAAATAAACTTTGAATATATTTTGTTTGCATATTTATGTTTTGGGGATGAAACTTTTTAAGGGGGTGAGAATTGTAATGACCACATTTGTGCTTAATTGGTATATAAGGGTTTACCTGAATGATTACATGTTTGATTAGATTGAACATCATTTAGACTTGATTAATGATAGTAGCTAAATTGTGATGTTTCAAACCTAAGAAGAAACTCTAATTATGATTTTACTTTGAAGAATTAGGGTTTGAGAAATGTAAACCCTAATAGGAAAAAAATTAGGGTTTTTATAGTACATGAATATGGAATTTGATCAGGATAGCAATGTGGTAAATTATTTTTCATATTTTCTACGAATTTTATATTTAATTGAATTTTGGATATGATATGGATAACTTAGTAATTCATATTCGAGAAAATTTTCAGAATATTTTGGGTGTTCTTTTATCAATTTTATAAATCAAAAGAAAATCAAATAAAAAATAAATAAGATTTCAGTTTATTTATTTAATTATAAATTAATTAACTATAAATTAATTATTTAATAATAAAATTATAAATATAAATTATAAATATAAATTATAATGGGGTTCTCGGTCAAACTATACTTCGACCGAAATGTTGAAAGAGTGTTGTTTAGCAGTGTAGTGTTTTATTTTTAATTATTTATTGATAATTCCAAATGATCCTAAATTTATACTGGAGCTATGAAATTACATTTTAGACATCATGCTACATTTTTATAATATTTTAAGGATGTTTTACCTTTGAAATAAATGAATTACAGTAACTTTTTTATAACAGAAAAATCTGCTAAAATCAGAAAAAGTATAGTGAGGGGTTAATGTGTAAATTAACCAAGCACCTAAATTGCTCTACATGAGCAAGCTAGAACCCAAGTAGCCTTAGAGAGTTAGGGAGAGTTACGGTTTGAGAGAAGAAAGTGGTGGAATTGATGATCAAGGGTTTCTCTATTTGAGATATGATGAAATCAAGCAAGTTTAGCTTCTTTGCATAACCTTTCATGGTGAATCTTCTCTCACATATCAATATTTTGTCCCTCCTCATATTTGATTCAAAATGGTATCAAATCTTCCCCTTTTCTCACTCTTTCTTCATAATCCCCCATTTCTAGGGTTTTCGGGTTGAAAGGAAGAAGAATTCGGTGATTTGCTAGGGTTTTGATATGAATTTGAGATTTTCAGAGATGGGCTGCATTTTAAAGGTGTTTTCACACCTTAGGGTGAGTGGGTACTTCCTTTAAACAATAGATTGCATGAAAATGAGTTAAATGATCACTAATCTTCACTTGTTTTGTATGCGACTACAAACCCTAAACTGCGCTTTTGACCTAGCTTTTGCAAGATAATATGAAATAGATTATTTCTCTGTTGTGATGGATTCTAGTTGATAAATCATACTAGAAATGCATAAAAATTATCTCAATGAGAATTCCTAAAGCAATTGCAAAGTTTATATGTAAATAACAAAATCTAGGGTTTTCGTCTATGACTAAAATTGTTGTATAATTGAATAAAGATGTTTGTATAGTTGAATCTCCTTGGTTACAAGTGATTGTTTTATCTAAATGAGTGTACATATATGTCTAATAAGATCTTGTATTTCATTTGATGATATCAATGTTTACTTGATATATCAGTAAAGAGGGTGAAACCCTTAATGAATGAAAATTTGGAATTTTGTGAATAGATTCATGAATTCAACTGATGTGAATCTTTTATTGTTATAAGTTCATTTATTTAAGGTTATTCTTGATGCATAATATTTTAATGAATATCTTAGAAACCCTAGTTAAATTCATACCAGGGTTTCATATGCATGACAGATTGAAATGAGTTATGTGGTAATTTGAGCTTCTAGCTGAATATCATTTTATATGCATACACATTTTGATTTGTGATGCAAAAATCTCTAGCTGAGTTAATTGACATGAAATGCATAAGTTGTTATGGTAATTTAAGAAAATAGAAAATACATTTCCCTAGATAGAAATGTCGTTGATGTCATGGATGAATATGAGAAAGTTGAACATAAATGTTTATATCATTAGACATGATATTTGTTTAAACATATGAGAATTCTTCTATGTGCATGAGAACTGAGAAACCCTGAGAGAACGGTAATCAGTATGTTAAGAATCTATGAAATGAAAAACCCTAAGATAAGGGTAACCAATATGTTATGCATTCAACTAAGTATCATCATAGAATTCAGTCTAATAGCTCAAGTAGTCAGTAAAACTACAATAGTAATAGTAGATGCCCAGAACACTGTAGAACCCTCTGTGGAGGTCTGTACCGGGATGGGTGAAATAGGCTATGGACTATCAGATATAGGAAGAAGTACCCCAGAACTGAGTATCTAACATAAACTGATTGGATATCGGTGGTACTTCAGTTGAGTAGCATAGTACCCAACAATAACTGGAGATCCCGGTGGTACTATTTCAGTAGTAGGGGTATCCAATAATAATTGGAGATCTAGTGGTACCCACCAATTGAAGTATACAGCCCTTGTGGACCTACTTCTTTTGACAGTTACTCTGTTTTGTGCATCAGTCCTAGTGGAACCACATTACGTACATTTGAGGCTTTTTAGCCTAGAGTCACCCCTCCTGAGTACCCAGGACAAGGGGCCACAGTTTACGAATGTTGTTCAGTCGTCATTAGGCCAGACGTGGCAACCTCAATGCAGACCGAGGTAGTTAGTAGTAGTCTTAAGGTCTCGAGTTTACCTTAAGACTTGTACGATAAGTCACATAGTAGTGGGTTTTGCTTGGATGGTACAATCCAAGTGAGTTCATGGGAAAAGTAAAAAGAAAAGTTAATTGAGTTCAATTGAGTTCAGATAAAGAGTGCACTAATCAGATTAGTCAGTTAAGTTTAGTTGGTCGACATAGTAGTAGTCAGTTTAGTAGTCAAGTCAAGGTTAATGAAAGATTACAAAGAGAATAATGACAAAATTGTTTAGATATTTTTATATTACTACTTATGCATTATACGATGAATGAGAGGTTAACCAAGTATGTGTAGTTATTCAATTACTCTTTGTATGTTTCTGGATTATTAATTGTCTTTGTCGTTAATGAAGCATGTTCATATATTGATTCACTCTTGTAGATGTCTAGAGTATTCTGCCATATTTATGTTTGTGAATGATTAGTCTTTTTAGAGCTAATTGCTGTTATAATTGATATCAGTTGCAAAATAGTATATTTGTAATACATCAGTGCTTTAGACTATTTCTTTGAAGTAGTCATTCACTGAGTGAGTAGGCTCACCCCTCTACTCAAAATTTTTAGGGATAACTCATGGATTGAAGATGTCATTGCATCATTATAGATCTTCCACATGAGTTAAGTGTAAGATTAGTTAAGTTCATCTGGTCCCTATCACTCTAGGTCCTTGTATAGAGTTGAGAGAGAATTCTAAATGATGATTTGTATCTTTGTTTCCTTAATAAGAGAGTATGTATATGATTATCATGTCATATGTACACAATATTATGAGAAGCAGAATGAATGTTTAGATATGTATCTTTAATGTTGAGATCATATTTGAGTAATCAAGGTTTAATTCCTTTGTAAAGTTTGTTTATGTGATTGAATGCGAGAAAACAAAGAGTTTGAAATAAAGGAAAAAAAGTTGGGAGTTAACTTTGTATTAAGTATAATCCTCAAACGTCTTCCCTAATATCATGATTAGTGGTAATTGTGGGATGTGGGTGTAACAAACTGGTATCACAGCTTAGGGTGAGTTGTCAGGGACCATTTGGATAAAAAGCCAGAGTTATAAGTGTGGCAATTAGGAGGTGATGTGTCTATAGCTCTGGGAGGTATGAGTATTTAGATACCCTGGCATGGTATTTGATTACTTAGGTTGACCAGTATCAAGCTACTCTATCTATTCTTCTCTGGATGCTCTAGCCATGTATGCAGAGGAAGGATGTGCTAGAGAGAAACCCTAGAAATATTAGGGTTAGAAGATCGGAAAGAAATGAATGAATTGAGCATAAGAATAGAATGTGAGGTAACGTTTGTTTTATATTGTTTCTTGGATTGGATATCAATGGAAATGCTCTTATATATTTGAATTTGAATATTCAATTCCTAGAAATATATGTGATCTGTTAAGATTCTTGTACACTACGAAGTTAATTCAATTATTGTTTACATTCTTTGTATCAATTAGACCTGAAGTTATCTTTAAATGAATTACCCTGAATGGATATTCTTTCTATATGTTTGAGATATATAGAAGTCGGTTAATCTTGAGTAGCTCTTTGCTTCAGGACTGCAGGTTTAGCCTGGTCTGACTGGAAGGATGTGTTACTGGGATCTGATGACTCCTATTAACAATATAATAAGAGTAGACTCTGGAAAAATCAGACCCACATCATAGTGAGAATGTACATACACTAAGATGTTGAAATATAAGGGAAGATTAGAATAGTTAAGAATCAATTAGAATTGATATATGAGATCCAACTTTGGGGCCTCGGATAAGAAACCCTAAGTTGGGAATGAAGGAATAGGGATATAGATAAAAGACATACATTAGTATGTAACATACAAAATGAAGAAGAAAAGATGGATAAAGAGAACTGAACTATATAACTAATTGTGGCAATTTACCCAATCTAAAATCAAGGAAGGATAAGAGAAAACTACATGGAAATCCAATATAGAAAGAATCAATTAGAATGAATGGATCATATTACTGGGTAAAATGTACTTACGTACTCTACAACAAAAGGAAAATAGGAGAAAAGAGTTAAGTATGCAATAAGTACATAGAAGTAAGTTTAGAAAAATGAAAATGAAGAGAACTAGATAAACATGTAAATTATAAGATTAGGATAAGAAACTAAGATGAAACAAAAAAAAGAAGGAAAGTGATGGAAATTATGAGTTTGATTTAGAAAGAAGGGTTACATGATATAATAAGGAGCATGGAATATGTACTTTTATCATAAAGTTGAAAGTATTCATCCTTACTTGCTTTTGATTCAATGTATCTATTTAATAGAAACCTAGTTGACATCAAGTGTGTTCAATAGGTTCCTAGTGATGAAATGGAACTAGATCTTAAAAGAAGAACAAAGGTGCAGCTAAATAAATGAACAACTCATATAAAGGTAAATTGTATTCAGAACATAAAAGTTTGATTGTAAAGGAAGCTATGGTTGACCCCTGCATGAGATGTTTGATTTGAAATGAAGGACATGTAATGTATTATGCATAAGATGAAGCTAGTATGGAGGATATTGAATTACAATTTCAACTAGATAAAAGTAAAAGGATGATAAGAAAGTTTATATGGCATGGAAGATGGAATCATACACAAGAGTGAGAACATGTATCCAATAATAGAAATAAATAATGGCATAGGGAAGAGTAGCAAACAGGTATCCAATGATAGAAAATAAAGAAGGGACTAAAACATGAGGGAGTAATATACATGATAAAAGAGAGAGATTGTGAGATGTGAGGAAATGTGAAACAATTTAGTCTCCTTGATGATGACTAATATGAGAATCGTGTTAAGTGAATACTTGAATATTATAATTCTCTATCTCAAAATCAGCTTCTCTTTTGTATCCTACTTAGCAGCTTTAATATGGTATGAAGTTATAAGTAAATAAATCATAAACAATACATAATCGTCATGAGAGACACATCAACTGAATATACTAATGACACATAATATGATGATGAAACCCTAGCAGGGTAGATCAAGAAAGTAATATATCAAAATGGTAAAGTAAGATAAAGAAAATTCAAGTGGTAAAGACAAGGAAGACTTAAGTCAACCTCAAGAGAGGTAAGGTTTGCATATCAAAAGAAGAGAATGAAATCATGTCATAATAACATCATATTTTTTTGATAAGGATCAAACCTAGATAGTTTAGGGTGTAATAGTTAAAGGGATTTCAATAGTGATTTGACCTTGAGCATGAGCATCTCTATAAAATAAAATCCTAAGATCATCAATATGAGAAGAAAATAGCAGTTATAGTATTCATGGGTTTAAATGTTGTAAATGTGAAAGATAGATAAACAATATAGAAATGAATATGAACGAAGGATAAGAAATAGATTTGAAAGATAAGAAGTTTGATTTGAATAAAAGGAGAAGTGCAACATGAGCAAAGTGTAATCTAAAATAAATTCTTGTAGTGATAGCAAGAATGATGAATAATCTATTCTTTAGAATGTTTCAATGTTAGGGATGTTTATTCTAGATGATCAGAATGAGAAACATAAGTAAGAAGAAGTTGTAATGGATAAGAAGAGAAATCAGAGAAAACAAATGGCTATCAGTAATATGTGAATTTGTTTTAAAGAAGTATAGTTTGTTGAAGGCATTTCAATGGATGAAAATGTCTTCTACATATGACTTCAATTGTACATGTGTGAGCAATATATTGAATTGTAATGTGTTTTATGATTTCAGTCATTCATATCAGTAGTCTAACTCTATTTTATACAATTGTTGTATTTAATTGAATTTTGCATTTAATTGAATTTTGGATAGGATATGTAACATATTTTCTACGAATTTTGCATTTAATTGAATTTTGGATAGGATATGATTTTTCATATTTTCTACGAATTTTGCATTTAATTGAATTTTGGATAGGATATGTAACATATTCATATTGGCGAAAACTTTTAGAATGTTTGGGTCTTCTTTGAATGTGGTTCTCGGTCAAACTATACTTCGACCGAAATGCTGATAGAGTGTTGTTTAGCAGTGTAGTGTTTGATTTTTAATTATTTATTGGTAAATGAAAATGATCTTAAATTTATACTGAAGCTTAGAAATTACATTTTAGACATCATACTAAATTTTCATAATTTTTTAAGGATGTTTGACCTCTGAAATAAATGAATTATAGTAACTTTTTTATAATAGAAAAATCTATTGAAATAAGAAAAAGTATAGTGAGGGGTTATTGTGTAAATTACCCAAGAACCTAAATTTCTCTATATGAGAAAGATAGCACCCAAGTAGCTCTCACATTTTGTGATCAATTCTAGAGAAATGAAATCCTAGAGAATGAGGGAGAGTTAGGGTTTGAGAGAAGAAAGTGGTGGAATTGCTGATCTAGGGTTTCTCTATCCGAGATATGATGAAATCAAGTAAGTTTAGCTTCTTTTCATAGCCTTTTATGGTGAATCTTCTCTCACATATCAAGATTTCATCGCTCCTTTGATTTGATTCAAAATGGTATCAAATCTTCCCCTTTTCTCACTCTTTCTTCATAATCCCCCATTTATAGGGTTTTTGGGTTAAAAGGAAGAAGAATCTGGTGATTTGCTAGGGTTTTTATATGAATTTGACATTTTCATAGATGAGCTATGTTTTTAAGGTGTTTTCACACCTTAGAGTGATTAGGTACTTCCTTAAATAGTAGATTGCATGAAAATGAGTTAAATGATCAATAATTTTTACTTGTTTTGTATGCTACTACAAACCCTAAACTTCCCTTTTGACCTAGCTTTTACAAGATGATATGAAATAAATTATTTCTCTATTGTGATGGATTCCAGTTGATAAATCATACCAGAAATGCATAAAAATTATCTCAATGAGAATTCCTAAATCAATTGTAGAGTTTATATGAAAATAGTGAAATCTAGGGTTATCATCTATGACTAAAATTGTTGTATAATTGAATAAAGAGGTATGTCTAGTTGAATCTCCTTGTTTACAAGTGATTGTTTTATCTAAATGTGTAATATCACTGACCTGGGTTATGCCTTAACCCTGGGAGTTTTGCTTAAGCAAGATAATTAGATCCTCTATTTTATTTTGTGAAAAGTAATTAAGGCTCAAGAGGAACTTATGTTTCAGTTTTAGTCCTTTTTAAATAATGTTGAAGCAATGTTTGCTTATTTTGGACTAAAGTGCAATTTATCCAATTTGAGGGGTTAACTTGCAAATTGTATATGATAAAATGTTCCTCAATTGTTGAATCATCATAAGAATGAGAATGATGTTGTGGTATGGCTTGTGGTAGCCTGAGTACCAAGACAGAGCTTGTTAAGCAATGTTTGTGCATTAAAACCTAGTTTTGGTGTAATGTGCAATTTACCCAAAACCCAGGGATCAATATGCATAATACCACGTCTAGAGGGTCCCTCATGTTTCTTGGCATCATGTAGAGAAAATAAAATGAGAGGGACACCTCATTTGAATCACTTTTGAAGAGAGAGAATCTTGATATTAAAATAATCAAGATTTAAGCATAATTGGAACCCTAATTCAATTTAATGCAAAAATAAAAATATTAATTAAAGTGTCTTCAACCAAAAACGAGATGGTTGAATTTTCTTAAGAGCGTACGTCCTTGATCCTTGCAAATTCACTCAAAAATATCTAAGTGAGTGGAGAGTCCACTCACATTAGTTAAAGGAAAAAGTAATATCCACTAACTTATGGATATTATTGTTATATGATTAAGGTGCTTAATTTCTTTTCCTTTAAATCATGGATAATTGAAGGTAATGAAAGGCAAGGAAGGAGGCTTCATATTTAAGGAAGAAGAGGGGGCAAGTTTCAAGGAAATGGAGGAATTTTCCCCTACATTCTCTCTCTTAAAAAGAAATTCAATAATACACATATATACTCACATAGTCACATATCCATAACTTGAAAGGGTTATTTCGAAACCACTTTCACTCTTTGCTTGAAAAATGACCAAGGGAGCTTAGGAGCAGGAGGAGGATGATCCCCAACCTGTAGGTAAGCTCCATGGTCCTCTTTCACCTTGATTTCATGATGGAAATTACAAATCAATGCTTGATTTCTTCTTTTCTCCCTTCAAACTTCAACCCTGGCCATTCTTTTCACTCAAAGACTTGAGGATGAGCTTTGGATAGTTGAAGGAGTTGCTTTCACCATTTAAGACGTGGAGTTTGAAGCTTTGAAGCTTCTTTGGAGGTGGGTTTTATAACTTAAATCCTTAATATTATTATTGCATTCAATTCTTCATCAATTGTTGATCATTTTGTTCTTATTGAAATTCATTTGATCAAATCAATGGAACCACTATGAGAATTACAGAAAATTATGAAGGATCATAGCTTTATGATGATGACATCATCCTAAGAACACATCTCAATAATATCTAAAGCAAACAATTTCAA
The DNA here is from genome assembly GCA_963693085.1 of Alisma plantago-aquatica. Taxonomy (NCBI): domain Eukaryota; kingdom Viridiplantae; phylum Streptophyta; class Magnoliopsida; order Alismatales; family Alismataceae; genus Alisma; species Alisma plantago-aquatica. Next base: position 97,289,948 of record OY856412.1, on the reverse strand, counting down.
AGGACTTGAGACCAAACAGTCTCAAGACCGTTTGGACTCAAACGGTCTCAAGACCATTTGGGATCAAACGGTCTCAAACCGTTTGGAGGATAAGTGATGATATAGTTGAAGGTTGATTCAATTGGTTACAATTGATTTGATCTTAATGGATCCAATTGTGAATGATCCATCTATTGCAAACCTTAATCGGGTTGACTATTGAATCCTTAAGTGAATTGAATCAATTTAAGGGTTGATTGACCCAAACGGTCTCAAGACCGTTTGGAGGTCAACCAAATGGTCTCAAAACTGTTTGGAGGTCTATGGTTGAGTATGATTGGATGTTTGAAGATCCAATGGTTACCAACTGATGAATAATTGATAGTTCAATTGATGATGGATTTAATGAATTAAATCCTTAATTGATTTGAGTGAATGGAACCCTAGTTGATCCTCTCGGTTTCAAGATGTTTTGGACCAAACAGTCTTAAGACCATTTGGGGTTCAATTGGATCAAGACTGTTTGGGGTCCATTTGATCAAAACTATTTAAGAGGTTCAATACAATCAAAACGGTTTAGGATCGTTGACCGTTTGAGATAGTTGAACGTTTGAAAGGAAACGGTTTCAAGACCGTTTGAAGGTCTAACCCCAAGACCATTTCAGGGTGTAACCCTAATAACACCAAATGTTGTGATGTTTTTGGCCCTTATTTTGTTATTAAAATTGCCCTTTTAAACTATTTTCCTCTCCTTTTTATAGTGTTTTTGAATAAACAGGCCACACGACACTATTAACTCAATTTTGTCATCTTTTGTAGAGTTTTCCTCAGTTTTTAACACATTTATTGGCAAAGAGGCCCGTCCCGGCCCACGAACATGTTCCACCTACATCAGCCTCCTTACCAACCAGCCGGCCGATACGGTCACTGCCCGATAGGGCAGCCTGATACCCTGTCGCGCGACACAATGGCGTCACGCAAGAGGGAGCGGATGAGCGACACACCTTCTACCCGATACGGAGCTGGACTCGCCACGACCGTTGTAGCGTGTCGCGCGATACAGGCCACCCACCGGCAGGTGCCACTCATCGCGATGACTGACAGCCCGACATCTCTATGCCGCCCGAGACGCGTATCGGGCGCCCCTGAAGGCCGCAATAAAGGAGCTGATGAAGAACACGTGGCGTCCGGAGCACCATAAATTCCTCCAACCGCTGCCTATAAATAGCAGCTACAGGACTCTGATGGGACGGGTCAGAACCTTGTGAGATCTACCAGAGAAAAGAGCTTGGAGCTATCGTATCATGCCTCAGAGGTTGTGTCGGGCGATTCTAGGTGAGCACTTCCCCATCCTGAGAGGGAGGGAATGGTTCACTTAGGGCCGTCCCGGGCACCACTGCAGGCCGATATCGGCCAACAAGGATACTTGATACAAGTGATCGATACATAAAGCGACACTCTAAGCCCGACACGATACCGAACCCCGATACGTATCGCCTGTCATGGCATGTCGCCCGAGAGGGTGTCGCATGACATGATCGTATCGGGCCAGGGCACCCCGCGAGATACGTTTACTCATCATGAGCGTGTTGCCCGAGAGGGTGTGCTGCCCGACACGGGCGTATCGGGCGAGGCTCCTGCCCGGTATCAGGCTGGAGAGTCAGCTGTTGTCTGTCGACCTTCTAAATCAAGAAGGCGACGTTTATCTTTCTTATTTCAGTCATTTACTTCCTTTACTTATGCAATGTAATCGGACCCTTTTATGCTAATGGGATTAGAAGAGTTTTAATTATCTGCTACTTTATGTTTGGTAACTTTTGTTGGATGATTGTTGTGTTTGACATTTGAACTCTAGCTTGTATGCTTGGATCACATTTCGATTAGCTACCGAATCGTTTTTTCCCGTTGCAATAGCCTCGAGAGAGGGGTTGCAGCTCTATTGTTTGGTCCGATACGGGAGTACGAGAGTGCCCAGGATCGGAGCTGCTTTAGTGACCTTTCCACTCTAAACAAAGATCAGCAGCCTCAAGAGAGGTGTTGATACTTAGTTAGAGGTACCCGCTTTGAGAGGAGGGGTACATGATGTTTCTGTTGCCGCTTGTTTTACCGAAGCTTTCTCCTTCGTTCCTTGCTAAAGTAGTAGTTTTATCCTCTCTGTTTCCGTTGCGCGAAAACCATAAAAACTGATAAATGCTTAAAACCTTATTTTTCCTCGTAGCTCCATTTAGAGATAGTTATCTTTTATTTTACCGATCTTATCCTGTTGTTCCCTTGAGGAACTTTTTCATCTCCTTACCCTTACCGGAGTGTAAAGTGTCAATTCAGCATTCCTAACACTACCACCCTTGTCCCTGTGTTCGACCCCGTATATCTACTTCAACCCCGTAAACAAAGTTGCGGGGGCCTAGAAGGTTTCGGGTTATAAATGTAAAAGTCCGACTACTTAAAATCCGCCTCCAATTATAGGACGCGCGATTTAGGTCGGTCAACTTTTTGGCACCGTTGCCGGGGACAAGGCAAAACGGTACTGTTGGCGAACTCGAATCCACTATCTACACTCCAGTTCCTCAAGCTTAGAAATAAGCTTGAAAACACTCTCTTTTACCTTTATTATTATTATTATTTATCTAAATGAGTAATTCTTATTATCAATAACATATTTCTAACTTGATTTTTTTTACATGCTATGCAGGTACTCAGAGAAAGGTGTTCTGCCAAGCTGAACACAAACATCATCAAGCATGCCGCCTCCCATTGAACAACCTCTTTCTGAAGGCGAACGCCAAGGGAGAGACAGACCTCTCTCGAGCACCAGTCAAGGCCAAGACGAGGTTTCAAACCAACCAAACTTGGTTGGACAGTTATTCACTTTTATAAAGAGACAGGATACAATCATAAACCAGCTGGCGCAGAGTACGCTTCCCCATCTAGGAGTTCTAAACTCCATGCAGTTCCAGATGGCGAATATGTAGACACGCCAACGTCAACTTGATCAACAGTTGGCCCAGATGGCCGATTTGATGAAGAACCCTTCAAGAAAGATGCTCTCCAGTCCCAAATCTGCCAGAATGGTAGTATTGAGATCCGGGAGGACAGTGGAGCATAATGAGGAGGCTAGACCAGTATCTGAATCGAGGACTGTGGGTGTGAATCCCACAGAAGATGAGAATCGACAAGCTGATGCCAGAGAGTCTGAACAGAGATCCTTCGAGGAGCTACCTGGTGGGAGAAGCCCTTAAGCTCCTAGGATACCTTTTCCATACAAATTGATAAAGGTAAACCTGTAGAAGCACCATGAAAAGTTCATGGAATCAATCAAGAAACTTTATCTTGAAGTTCCCTTTCTGGACGCCTTGGAAGAGATGCCAACTTATGCCAAGTTTCTCAAAGATCTGATTACGAAGAAGAGAAGAGGAGGAAGGATTGAAACTGTGCATCTATCAGTTGTGTCCTCTGCTTTCGTAAAACCGGATCTACCCAACAAAAAGAAAGATCTGGGGGCTTTCACAATCCCTTTTGCCATCAGAGACAACGTCGAACGGAGGGGTCTTGCCGACTTAGGGGATAGCATCAGCCTTATGCCCCTAAGCTTCGCGCAAAGATTAGATTTAACCGATATGGTTAGAACCAATATGAGAATTGAACTAGCAGATCATACCTTCAAAAGAACTGTCGGCGTTGTTGAAGATGTGCCAATCCGGGTAGGAAATTTCTTCATTCCATGCGATATAGTTTTCATAGACACCGTGGAGGACTCCCACTGTCCTGTCATCTTTGGACGTCCTTTCCTGGCTACGGGGAGGGCATTGATCGATGTTTCTGAGGGGGTAATCACCCTGAGGGTCAGAAATGACCACATAGACTTCAAGGTGAAGGATGCAACAAGAGGACCTTCCCTGTCAGAGTCTGCTTGCTTTGCGGACAACTACGACCAGTTCTGTGAGGAGATAGAAGAAGACATCTGAATGGTAGACCCCCTTGTGAGGGCGATAAGCAGTCAGGATTCCGACTTTGAGAGTCCAGAAGTTGCGGAGTGTCTCAGCTTTCTTAACCTGTCTGATGAAGATTTGAGCAGTAAGGATGAGATGGTGGAATCTATCAAGTATGCCTCTCTTGAGGGGGAGCCGCAAGAAAAGACACCCAGGGCCAAGCCTGAATTGAAGCTGTTACCTGAAGGATTGAAATATGAATTCCTAGATCAAGAAGAAAGGAACCCTATCATTGTCAACACCAATCTTTCAAAGAACCAGTTGGACAGACTTCTTGAGGAGTTAAGACTCCACCGGAGGGCTATAGGATACTCAGTGGAAGACATCAAAGGCCTTAGCCCCGCTCTATGTATGCATCACATCAATCTGTAAGAATCTACCAAACCTCTGGCCCAGCCCCAGAGAAAGTTGAATCAGATGTTGAAAGAAGTCATCAAGAAAGAGGATTTTATCAGGTCCCCATCCTAACAAAACGACCAAGAGAAGACAACCTATACCTGCCTCTACGACACTTATGCCTTCAGAAGGATGCCCTTCGGCCTTTGCAACGCTCCCGCTACGTTTCAACGATGCATGATATCAATGTTTTCAGATTTTTTGGAAGATATCGTGGAAGTTTTCATCGACAATTTTTCAATCTATGGAAAGGACTTCGATACCTTCCTGAAAAACCTATCTTTGGTTCTACAAAGATGCGAGAAGAACAGTCTAGTTTTGAACTGGGAAAAGTGCCATTTTATGGTACGAGAAGGCATCGTTCTGGGGCATAAGATCTCAAGGTGTGGCATCGAGGTGGACACTAGAAAAGTTGAAGCCAAATCAAAGCTTCCTCCACCGAAGTCTATGACAGGAGTGCGGAGCTTCCTCAGGCACACCGGCTATTACCAAAGATTCATAAAGGACTTCTCGAAGATTTCAAAACCATTGTCCAATCTGTTGGTAAAAGATGTTGAATTTGTTTTGTCAGCATTCAAACCCTTCTCGAATGTCCTGATTCTTTCCCCTTCTGTGGCAGCCATGTGTAGACAGAATCGCAGCAACTCCATGAACTTAGCTTCATACTCGCTAATGTTCATCATGCCCTGCCTCAATCTCTCAAACTGAGAGATCTTCTCATCTAGGAAGGTCTTTGGAAAATATCTATTGATAAATTCCCGACGAAAATCTTCCCACGAGAACTCTATCCCAGGTCTCTTCTGCTCTTCCATGTTCCACCAGTGACCAGCACTGCCTTTGAGAAGATAGACAACATGTCTAACCTTCTCAGCATCCGGGATATTAAGAATCCTGAAAGCCTTCTCCAACTCTGTTAACCACAGATCAGCATCTGCGGGGTCGGCAGTCCCAAAGTACTCGGTAGCTCCGACACGATGAAGTCGCTCGAACGTCTTACTGATACCTTGTCCTTCAGGCTGGGCAGGTGCCCTAGGTGCAGGCATGGGCATCTTGTCAGTTATGTGTGTCATGGCAGTCATAAACTGCCCAAACATCGTATGAATTGTTGGGTTACCCATATCAGCTGGGTCAAACTGGGGTGGTTCAGGTGCAGGTTGTTCTATTTCTGGAACCCTTGCACCGCCTCGAGGTGCACTAGAACTACTCTCTGCCACATACTCATCATGTGGCTCTGCCATCCTTATGTATCTTCTTCTCCTGAGGAGCAGAAGATTCTATTAGATAAGGAAGAGATACTAAGGATAGACTCGACATCCTAAGTCCTATGCCTCTGTAGACTCAGCGAACCTAGAGCTCTGATACCACTTAATTGTGGGCTCTGATCTCCAAACCATGATATAAACACGATTTAAACTTAGTGGAAGCGATTCAATTAGCAGTGGAATACCAAAAATCAGCGGAAATTAAAACTTTTTGAGATAAAGCATTGAAACCATAAAAGTTCCTTCATAAAAGGAGATAAACTGTTTACATCTCAGATAATTACTTCTTCAGTAATTATATACAACATGATACAAAATCTTAAGAACTCATAACCAAAATCTCAGACCAAAAGGCTCCAAGACCTGAGAGTATAGAGGACACATAGGACTGACTCTAACTACACCACATGGAAGGCTAAATCTCCACCTGAGATTTCACTGCTGCCCTTGGTGCTGCTGCTACTGGGACTGGTCACCTGTAGACATGTTCCTCCGTCCTCGACGTCCACCTAAAAAGTTGAAGACTACGGGGTGAGACAATTTTACATAATTGTCCCTGCGAGAGTTATAACTCTCCGCCAGAAGCTTTATTATAGCACCTTAAAGAATAACTTAAGCAGTAAAAGCTTCAAAGTATTCAACATCAGATTTAATAGTAAGCATGAGTTCAACAGTTATGAAACATGAAGACATTTACACTATATAGTGTAACATCAATCAATCAACTCGTAGTTATCTCTAACAGGTATGCTACGCTGTGGATTGTGTTTTTCAAACATTACTTTTATGCCCTATGGAGATGAGGTTTACCACTCATACTCCAACCAATCACTACTAAGTGCCTCGGTATCATACTAGGTCATCGAAAGAGTCGGATTCTCATGACCTTCACCTTCCTCAGTCAGTAAGAGGATTACTTGTAGGACATCTCGTGCCTCTACTATAATAGCTTACCAGGGTAATCTGGTCCTTCGCTATTTTAGAGTTACAGTGGCGTTCTGTACTCTCTTCGTCATCAGGAGATTTCATGTTTATCTTCCACAGATACAGATATCTGTGCTATCTTCGTCATCAGGTGGTTTCATGTTTACCATCCACTGATACGGTATAGGATTGTAGTGAAGGATTGATGTATTACACATCTACATCAAACACCTACACTAGGATGTAAGGTTCTACACATCCATATACCCCACATACTCAAAAGTATGTGATCCAGGAGTTCCTTTAGGAAAACCTGTTTCACCATCACTTGGTCTCTGATAATGATGGATCTATGATCAGGGCTCTACATTACACTTGATTAGTTAGGTACATTCAGTATTCTTTTAACATCATACATTGTTCTTCAAACAATAACATTAGCATAAAAGTTATGAAATGAGAATACTAAATGTAACAAGCCTAACTCTCATCAATCATCATATCTCAATACCTTCATCACAAGTCATCTCTAAAGCATGACCTTGATGGTAATTATGGCTCTCACAGCCCATTTAATTCATAGGTTGCCATTGACAAGGCATCAAGATATTTTACTATTCATAAAGCTAACAACATGCTTTCAATGAATATAGCATCATCATCCATACCTGGATATGTTCATCTTCATATGAGAACCTGCAAGGTTAATTCAACTGATAAAAGCAATTCAAATCAAGAATTATACTTTCCACTCTTGCTATAAGAGCTAAGTTTCCTGATTCTCATCAATTAGGGTTTACTATTCACATTACATGCCATCACCCTAGAATTAGGGTTTATTATTCACATTATGGTAAAATGAACTCATAACATCATCATGTATGAGGATCATTAATGCCCTCAAGTTAGTTTAAGATTCACTAATTATCATAATTAGGGTTTCCATGATCTCACATAGGTGGATCATACCCTAATCATGCACATTCATATATATATTGAAGGTACATTACTTGGATTTCAACCATAATTGGGATCTTCTCTCTCCTCTTACTCATAGGTGATGAATACATCACTCTAGATTAGGTTGGGTTAAGTCCTTATTGACTATCATAAGCCAAATCACCACTATCATGTGATTAGGGTTTGATTAGAACAAGGTATTACTCAATTGAACCCTTCAAGGGCATTTTGGTAAATTACTCATTGATCGTCATCATGGGTCAATTCATTAGTCATTTAGTCCCTTAATGTCCTAAGTTACTATTAGGGTTTAGATTAGATCACCATTGAACCATTTACACCTTCAAGTGATTAAGTATAAACAACCTTGAAAATCTTCAAACGATTTCAACCTTCAACCACCAAACGGTCTTGAGACCGTTTGGTCTCAAACGGTCTTGAGACAGTTTGACCTCAAATGGTCTTGAGACCGTTTGGGTGTGTTGACCGTTTGGGGAGAGTTGACTTTCAAACCATTTGAAGCTTATGCGGTTTGAAACCGTTTGATCTTAAACGATCTTGAGATCGATTGGTCCAAACGACCTTGAGATCATTTGAGCCCAAACGGTCTTGAGACTGTTTGGCCCCAAACGGTCTTGAGACCGTTTGACCTCAAACGGTCTTGAGACCGTTTGGTCCAAATGGGCTCAAACCGTTTGGATCTCAAAAGCGGATTAAAGGTTATAAACGATTGGGGTTTTCTATGTTGAAGCCTTCAATTGGCCAAATCCTTGTTAGCCACTTATCAATTGAGACAATTAGGGTTATCCTTAACCAATTGGTCACTCAATTGACCCTCAATTGATATCCAATTAGGGTTGGAGTTGGTTCAATTAAGGTTTATAAACATTCAACCATCAACACTCAACAATGTGAATCAAATCGAAGTTGATCCCATCAATTGTCCTCCAATCGGGCTCAAACTTGGCCCAAACGGTCTTGGGATCATTTGGATAACCTCCAAACGGTCTTGAGACCGTTTTCCCAAGAATTCATCAAAATCTAAGTTGATTTGATAGGGTTTGAACCTTAATTAAGTCACAAATCAGCAATTTGATTATTTCAATAACCCACTGTAATTGGGCCCTCAATTGATCAAATTACCTTAACCCTAGACCTCCAAACGGTCTTGGGTTGACACCAAACGGTCTTGAGACCATTTGCCCATCCATCTTTTGGACTCTAGTGAAAATTCATCAAGGTTTGATCTATTGAGTTAATCATCACATCAATACTTAATTGCAATATGATTTGGTACCTTTGGACATTCAATTGGTCAACTATACTTGACCCCAGACCTCTAAAAGGTCTTGGGTGACCCCCAAATGGTCTTGAGATCGTTTGGATGATTCCCCAAACGGTCTTGAGACCGTTTGTCAAAAAGGGCAAATTAAACAGATTGAAAATCAGAACTTAATTCAATTGGATTTGCTAATTGATTTGCTTATATCTCACGATTCCTTTGGAGTTAACCCCTCAAATTTTGTGGGTGATTAACCTACATAATTATAATCAAGATTCCTATATGGTCATCGCTTGGTCAATGCGACCAAATGGTCTTGAAGACCGTTTGCCTTCATACGACCCTGAAACCGTTTGCCCACCAAACGGTTGTGTAAACCGTATGGGCAATTGGTGGAGGTCGTTTGGTAAAGTGGAAATCCGTGGATAAGCATAGGAATTAACGCCCTTATCTTCTACCTCAAGAATAGTAGCAGTTCTTCACAATTTTTCTTGCAAGGATGTAAGGGAAGATAGAGAAGAAGAAGAACTAGGAACTATATGCATAGAAAAAGATGTATAATCAAAGCATAAGGTTTAGAGTTATAAAACCCGCCTAAAGGTTGTTCCTTGAGCTCCAAGCTTCCAAGCTTCAGGTCTTTAATGGCGTCTTTGAGCTCCATAGGTCGGCCAAGGTGAATTCTCCAAGGAAAAGCTGGAAAGAAATGGCTAGACAGATAAAGCTAGGTGAGCTAGCCATGAATTCAACCTTGAAAACGAGTTTCCTCCATGAATTCAAGCAAAAGGAATGATCCAAACTTACCTTGAACTCCCTGGTTGTTCTCCTATGCTCCAGAGCTCTGCCTTAGTCGGTTTGAGCAAGGGGGATAAGTTAGTGAAAGAAAGAAATGTTCCTTTGCTTACAAAGGAAGTGGTATATATATTTTGGGTGAAATTTCTCCATAAAGCTTCTACTTTATCCCATTTCTCATCTAAGTCCTTCCTTTCTTCTTTTCTCGTCCCTACCCCTTATTTCTAAGGACAAACTCCTTCTAAGGCCAAGAATTGAAGGCAAAGAAGATCAACCCATTACTAAAGTACACATATAAAAGGCTATTATACTTACACCTTGATTATTCAATCACAAAGGTATTCATTTATTATATGATTATTCAAATGAAGTGACCTTTTCATCATTTCTCTTCTAAATGATGCCAAGAGTCATAAAAGATATTTTAGATGATGTATTTTACAAGTTGCACCCCTCAAATTGGGTAAATTGCACTTTACACCAATTTAGGGTTTTCAAGTACAGGGGTTGCTTCCACAACTGCACCTTGGTGCTCAAGCTTGGAAAATCCCTCAAACTTCATCATAAACATCCTCATGATGTCTCAACATCAGAGGAACATCTCAACATGAGCAATTTGCAAGTTAATCCCTTAACTGGGTAATTTGCACATAGATCCCTATATTACAAAACAATGCTACAACTTTATATATAAAGGAGCAAAATTGAAATATATGTTTCTGAGGAACTTAATTACATGCCCAAAGTTAATCACAAGGATTTAATTACATATTTAGGCAAAACACCTAGGGTTAGTTCATAACCCCAGTCAGGGATGTTACAAATTATCCACCCCTTACAAGGATTTCGTCCCCGAAATCGATAAAACGTATTAAGAGAAAAGGGTAGGGTATTTCCTTCTCATCTCATCCTCTAGTTCCCAAGTGGCTTCTTCAACACCACGGTGGTTCCAGAGGACTTTCACAAGGCTTAAATCTTTCTTCTTTAACTTTTTAATTCTGCTATCAAGGATTGACACTGGTCCTTCCTCATAAGATATATCATCATTCAATTCTACCTCCATAGGTTGTAGAACTGACTCAGTGTCTGGGTGACATTTCCTCAACATAGAAATGTGAAACACAGGGTGTAACCTCTGTAACTCTGGTGGAAGCTCTAGTTTATATGCTACCTTTCCAATCCGTTCAATGATTGGATAAGGCCCCATAAATCTAGGAGCTAACTTCCCTTTTCTTCCAAAACGAAGAACTCCTTTCCAAGGCGAGACTTTGAGATACACTCTGTCTCTGACCTGGAACTATAAGGGTCTACGACGCTTGTCAGCATAAGATTTCTTCCTATCCTGTGCAGTCTTAATCTGTTGTTGTATTACCTTAATCTTTTCTGTAGTTTGCTGCACAAGATCAGGTCCTAACAACAAATGCTCACCAGTCTCATACCAACACAAGGGTGATCTACAACGTCTACCATACAAGGCTTTGTAAGGTGCCATATCAATACTATGCTGATAGCTATTGTTATAGGCAAACTCTATCAAGCTTAGGTGTAGATCCCAACTTCCGGTAAACTGGAGAACACATGTTCTCAACAGGTCTTCCAAGGTCTGTATGGTCCTTTCCGACTGTCCATCAGTCTGTGGATGAAAGGTCGTACTAAACCTTAACTGGGTGCCTAAAGCATTATGAAGTTGTTCCCAAAAACGACTTGTAAATTGGGGACCTCTGTCAGAAACTATAGTGACAGGAACTCCGTGCAAACGCACTATCTCTTGAACATACAACTGTGATAACCTTTCAGCATAATAGGTTGTTTTGATAGGTAAGAATGTGTTGTCTTAGTCAACCTATCTACAACTACCCAAATGGAATCATGTCCTTTGCTTGTCCTGGGTAGGCCAACAAAAAAGTACATGGTCACATGGTCCCACTTCCACTGTGGTATGGGTAAAGGTTGCATTGTTCCTCCAGGCTTCTGGTGTTCAGCTTTAACTTGCTGACACACAGGACACTTCAGAATAAACTCTGCAACATCCTTCTTCATTCCAGGCCACCAATACATATCTTTCAAATTTCGATACATCTTGGTGCTTCCTGGATGCATAGCATACATTGAAGAATGAGCTTCTTCCAGGACTAACTTCCTCAAGTTATCCACATCCGACACTATCATCCTCCCATGATAACATGCTACATGATCATCTGAATCATGGAAACTATCTCGCTTCTCATTTCCATACTCTGGTCTAATCTGCTGAACTACAACATCAACATGTTGTGCCTCCTTAATCTACTCTCTTAGGGTAGGTTTAATATGCATCTCAGCCATCAACCCGGCTAACAATGATACCTTCAATTGTACATTGTCTTGCCTTAAAGAGATAAGCATATCTCTCTTAGAGCATACTAAAGAGTTTAGTTGTGCTCTATCCATGGTTGATGTTGCTGATTTCCTACTCAAGGAATCTGCAACAACATTGGCCTTCCCTGGATGGTAATCAATTGTACAATCGTAGTCCTTGATTAACTCCATCCAGCGACATTGCCTCATGTTAAGCTCATGCTGAGAGAAGATATACTTAAGGTTCTTATGGTCAGTGAAAATCTGAAACGTCTCTCCATAAAGATAATGTCTCCAGATCTTCAGGGCATGAACTACAGTAGCTAACTCCAGATCGTGCGTCGGATAATTCTCTTCGTGTTTCTTAAGCTGTCGAGAAGCAAAAGAAATTACTTGTTTATCCTGCATCAACACACACCCTAGTCCATTCTTAGAAGCATCACAGAAAACTATATATCCTTTGCCTTGCTCAGGTAGCACAAGTATGGGTGCACTTGTCAACTTCTCCTTCAACAGCTGGAAAGATTGCTGACACTTATCACTCCAAACAAAAGGAACATCTTTCCGGGTCAACTTAGTCAAGGGTAAGGCTATGGAACTGAAATTCTTAATGAACCTTCGATAATAGCTTGCTAACCCCAAGAAGCTTCGAATCTCCGTCGGCATCTTCGGTTGTTCCCACTGTAGAACAGATTCTACCTTTGTAGGGTCAACACAAATTCCCGATGCAGATATCACATGTCCAAGAAAAGATACCTCCGGTAGCCAGAACTCACACTTGCTAAACTTAGCATACAGATTGTGTTCTCTTAGCAAGGCCAAAGCTTGGCGAAGATGTTGTTCATGCTGCTGAGCATCCTTACTATAGATCAGAATGTCATCTATGAAGACGACAACACACTGATCATGGAAGGGTCGAAAAACTCTATTCATGAGTTCCATGAATGCAGCTGGTGTATTGGTTAGTCCAAACGACATAACCGTGAACTCATAGTGACCATATCTTGTCCTAAAGGCAGACTTGGATATGTCACTATCCTTAATACGGAGTTGATGATATCCAGACCTCAGGTCTATCTTTGAGAAGACGGTTGCACCACGCAACTAGTCAAAGAGATCATCAATCCTCGGCAGAGGGTACTTATTCTTTATCGTTACTTTATTGAGTTGTCTATAATCAATGCACAACTGCATTGACCCATCTATCTTTCTAACAAACAAAACCGGAGCACCCCAAGGTGAAGTGCTCGGTCGGATAAAACCTTTCTCAAGTAACTCTTGAAGTTGTTTCTTGAGTTCTGCCATCTCAGCAGGCGCCATCCTATACGGTGTATGGGCTATAGGTTTCATGTCTGGGATCAAATTAATTTCAAAATCAATTTCCCGAGGCAGTGGTATACCTGGAAGTTCTTCAGGAAACACATCCTCGAATTCCCTGACTATGGGAACTTCAGCAGGATTGGAACTTTCCTTAGTAACATCTACCACATGGGCCAAGAATGCATAACATCCTTGCCTCAACAGCTTATTAGCAACCATAGCTGATACAAGACAGGTGGGCAGAATCTTGCTTTCACCTTGAAAGATCCATGTGTTGCCTTCATCAGCAAACACAGCAAACTTGGATTCACAATCCAAGACAACTCTATACCTTTCTAAGGTATCCATCTCGAGGATTATATCAAATCCTTGCATATCAAGTGGTATAAGTTCCACTTGAATGCGATGATCAGAGAAGAAGGGGATGCAGGGAGAACATACCTCCTGCAAAACGGCAGACCCACTCAATGGAGTCTCCAACAACAAACTATCTGCCCTATGACTAATCGTCATATTGCAGTTACGAATCACTCTCCAAGTGACAAAGGAGTGCGTAGCACCCGAGTCAATCAGAACAGATACCACACAGGATTTAGACATATAAGAATATAAAAGTTCCATCTGACCTGCCACTACCTGTGGATTGACCACTGCATCAGGTGGGTTCATAGCATAGAACCTTGCTGTCGCCTGGTGTTGAGGTGGTGCTGATGATCCAGCTTGAGACGCTTGTCCACGTCCTCGAGCTGCTCCTTGAGATTGCCTTCTCTGAGATCCCTATTGACTCTGCCTCTGAGGTTGTGTCACACTGACAGGCCTAGATCGGCAGTCCTTCATCAAGTGTCCCACCTTCCCACAGTTGTAGCAACTTCTTTCCAGTTGTTGTGGTCTTGGTGGTCCAGTAACTGACATTGATGCAGAACTGTGAGTCTCTTGTTGAGGTAGGCTTCGTCCCCTGCCTCTACTTGGTGACCACTAAGTTTGGGAACTTGATCTGGGTGGTGGAGGGTTAGGTGCAAAGAATCTCGGTTTCTTGAAATCCCTAGATGAAGAACCATGGAACTGTGGATATCTTTTCTGGGTTTGCCTCTTCTCAACCACAGATCTCTCTATCCTTCGGACTGACTTAATGAAGGTAGAGAATCTCTCTCGGTTTTCTAAGGCAGACACAGGGGTTGATATGTCAGCATTCAAACCCTTCTCGAATCTCCTGATTCTTTCCTCTTCTGTGGCAGCCATGTGCAGACAGAATCGCAGCAACTCCATGAACTTAGCTTCATACTCGCTAATGTTCATCATGCCCTGCCTCAATCTCTCAAACTCAGAGATCTTATCATCTAGAAAGGTCTTTGGAAAATATCTATTAATAAATTCTCGACGAAACTCTTCCCATGAGAACTCTATCCCAGGTCTCTTCTGCTCTTCCATGTTCCACCAGTGACCAGCACTGCCTTTGAGAAGATAGACAGCATGTCTAACCTTCTCAGCATCCGGGATATTAAGAATCCTGAAAGCCTTCTCCAACTCTATTAACCACATATCAGCATCTGCGGGGTCGGAAGTCCCAAAGTACTTGGTAGCTCCGACACGACGAAGTCGCTCGAACGTCTTACCGATACCTTGTCCTTCAGGCTGGGCAGGTGCCCTAAGTGCAGGCATGGGCATCTTGTCAGTTATGTGTGTCATGGCAGTCATAAATTGCCCAAACATCGTCTGAACTGTTGGGTTACCCATATCAGCTGGGTCAAACTGGGGTGGTTCAGGTGCAGGCTATTCTATTTCTGGAACCCTTGCACCGCCTCGAGGTGCACTAGCACTACTCTCTCCCACGTACTCATCATGTGGCTCTTCCATCCTTACGTATCTTCTTCTCCTGAGGAGCAGAAGATTCTATTAGATAAGGAAGAGATACTAAGGATAGACTCAACATCCTTAGTCCTATGCCTCTGTAGACTCAGCGAACCTAGAGATCTGATACCACTTAATTGTGGGCTCTGATCTCCAAACCACGATATAAACACGATTTAAACTTAGCGGAAGCGATTCGATTAGCAGCGGAATACCAAAAATCTACGGAAATTAAAACTTTTTGAGATAAAGCATTGAAACCATAAAACTTCCTTCATAAAAGGAGATAAACTGTTTACATCTCAGATAATTACTTCTTGAGTAATTATATACAACATGATACAAAATCTCAAGAACTCATAACCAAAATCTCATACCAAAAGGCTCCAAGACCTGAGAGTACAGAGGACACATAGGACTGACTCTAACTACACCACATGGCAGGCTAAATCTCCACCTGAGATTTCACTGCTGCCCCTGGTGCTGCTGCTGCTGGGACTGGTCACCTGTAGACCTGTTCCTCCATCCTCGATGTCCACCTAAAAAGTTGAAGACTACGGGGTGAGACAATTTTACATAATTGTCCCAGCGAGAGTTATAACTCTCCACCAGAAGCTTTATTATAGCACCTTAAAGAATAACTTAAGCAGTAAAAGCTTCAAAGTATTCAACATCAGATTTAATAGTAAGCATGAGTTCAACAGTTATGAAACATGAAGACATTTGCACTATACAGTGTAACATCAATCAATCAACTCGTAGTTATCTCTAACAGGTATGCTACACTGTGGATTATGTTTTTCAAACATTACTTTTATGCCCTGTGGAGATGAGGTTTACCACTCATACTCCAACCAATCACTGCTAAGTGCCTCGGTATCATACTAGGTCATCAAAAGAGCCGGATTCTCATGACCTTCACCTTCCTCAGTCAGTAAGAGGATTACTTGTAGGACATCTCATGCCTCTACTATAATAGCTTACCAGGGTAATCTGGTCCTTCATTATTTTAGAGTTACAGTGGCGTTCTGTACTCTCTTCGTCATCAGGAGATTTCATGTTTATCTTCCACTGATACGGATATCTGTGCTATCTTCATCATCAGGTGGTTTCATGTTTACCATCCACTGATACGGTATAGGATTGTAGTGAAGGATTGATGGATTACACATCTACATCAAACACCTACACTAGGATGTAAGGTTCTACACATCCATATACCCCGCATACTCAAAAGTATGTGATCCAGGAGTTCCCTTAGGAAAACCTATTTCACCATCACTTGATCTCTGACAATGATGGATCTATGATCAGGGCTCTACATTACACTTGATTAGTTAGGTACATTCAGTATTCTTTTAACATCATACATTGTTCTTCAACCAATAACATTAGCATAACAGTTATGAAATGAGAATACTAAATGTAACAAGCCTAACTCTCATCAATCATCACATCTCAATACCTTCATCACAAGTCATCTCTAAAGCATGACCTTGATGGTAATTATGGCTCTCACAGCCCATTTAATTCATAGGTTGCCATTGACAAGGCATCAAGATATTTTACTATTCATAAATCTAACAACATGCTTTCAATAAATATAGCATCATCATCCATACCTGGATATGATCATCTTCATATCAGAACCTGCAAGGTTAATTCAACTGATAAAAGAAATTCAAATCAAGAATTATACTTTCCACTCTTGCTATAAGAGCTAAGTTCCCTGATTCTCATCAATTAGGGTTTACTATTCACATTACATGCCATCACCCTAGAATTAGGGTTTATTATTCACATTATGGTAAAATGAACTCATAAGATCATCATGTATGAGGAACATCATCAGTAATGCCCTCAAGTTAGGTTAAGATTCACTAATTATCATAATTAGGGTTTCCATGATCTCACATAGGTGGATCATACCCTAATCATGCACATTCATATATATATTGAAGGTACATTACTTGGATTTCAACCATAATTGGGATCTTCTCTCTCCTCTTACTCATAGGTTATGATTACATCACTCTAGATTAGGTTGGGTTAAGTCCTTATTAACTATCATAAGACAAATCACCACTATCATGTGATTAGGGTTTGATTAGAACAAGGTATTACTCAATTGAACCCTTCAAGGGCATTTTGGTAAATTACCCATTGATCGTCAACATGGGTCAATTCATTAGTCATTTAGTCCCTTAATGTCCTAAGTTACTATTAGGGTTTAGATTAGATCACCATTGAACCATTTACACCTTCAAGTGATTAAGTATAAACAACCTTGAAAATCTTCAAACGGTTTCAACCTTCAACCACCAAACGGTCTTGAGACCGTTTGGGTGTGTTGACCGTTTGGGGAGAGTTTACTTTCAAACCGTTTGAAGCTTATGCGGTTTGAAACCGTTTGATCTTAAACGATCTTGAGATCGATTGGTCCAAACGACCTTGAGATCGTTTGAGCCCAAACGGTCTTGAGACCGTTTGGCCCCAAAAGGTCTTGAGACCGTTTGACCTCAAACGGTCTTGAGACCGTTTGGTCCAAATGGGCTCAAACCGTTTGGATCTCAAAAGCGGATTAAAGGTTATAAACGATTGGGGTTTTCTATGTTAAAGCCTTCAATTGGCCAAATCCTTGTTAGCCACTTATCAATTGAGACAATTAGGGTTATCCTTAACCAATTGGTCACTAAATTGACCCTCAATTGATATCCAATTAGGGTTGGAGTTGGTTCAATTAAGGTTTATAAACATTCAACCATCAACACTCAACAATGTGAATCAAATCGAAGTTGATCCCATCAATTGTCCTCCAATCGGGCTCAAACTTGGCCCAAACGGTCTTGGGATCATTTGGATAACCTCCAAACGGTCTTGATACCGTTTGCCCAAGAATTCATCAAAATATAAGTTGATTTGATAGGGTTTGAACCTTAATTAAGTCACAAATCAGCAATTTGATTATTTCAATAACCCACTGTAATTGGGCCCTCAATTGATCAAATTACCTTAACCCTAGACCTCCAAACGGTCTTGGGTTGACACCAAACGGTCTTGAGACCGTTTGGATGAGTTCCAAATGGTCTTGAGACCGTTTGCCCATCCATCTTTTGGACTCTAGTGAAAATTCATCAAGGTTTGATCTATTGAGTTAATCATCACATCAATACTTAATTGCAATATGATTTGGTACCTTTGGACCTTCAATTGATCAACTATGCTTGACCCCAGACCTCTAAACGGTCTTGAATGATCCCTAAACGGTCTTGAGATCGTTTGGATGATTCCCCAAACGGTCTTGAGACTGTTTGTCAAAAAGTTCAAATTAAACAGATTGAAAATCAGAACTTAATTCAATTGGATTTGCTAATTGATTTGCTTATATCTCACGATTCCTTTGGAGTTAACCCCTCAAATTTTGTGGGTGATTAACCTACATAATTATAAACAAGATTCCCATACAGTTGTTGCTTGTTCAATGCGACCAAACGGTCTTGAAGACCGTTTGCCTTCATACGACCCTGAAACCGTTTGCCCACCAAACGGTTGTGTAAATCGTATGGGCAATTGGTGGAGGTCGTTTGGTAAAGTGGAAATCCGTGGATAAGCATAGGAATTAATGCCCTTATCTTCTACCTCAAGAACAGTAGCAGTTCTTCACGATTTTGCTTGCAAGGATGCAAGGGAAGATAGAGAAGAAGAAGAACGAGCAACTATATGCATAGAAAAAGATGTATAATCAAAGCATAAGGTTTAGAGTTATAAAACCCGCCTAAAGGTTGTTCCTTGAGCTCCAAGCTTCCAAGCTTCAGGTCTTTAATGGCATCTTTGATCTCCACAGGTCGGCCAAGGTGACTTCTCCAAGGAATAGTTGGAAAGGAATGGCTAGACAGATAAAGCTAGGTGAGCTAGCCATGAATTCAACCTTGAAAATGAGTTTCCTCCATGAATTCAAGCAAAAGGAATGATCCAAACTTACCTTGAACTCCCTGGTCATTCTCCTATGCTCCAGAGCTCTGCCTTAGTCGGTCTGAGCAAGGGGGATAAGTGAGGGAATGAAAGAAACGTTCCTTTGCTTGCAAAGGAAGTGGTATATATATTTTGGGTGAAATTTCTCCATAAAGCTTCTACTTTATCCCATTTCTCATCTAAGTCATTCCTTTCTTCTTTTCTCGTCCCTACCCCTTATTTCTAAGGACAAACTCCTTCTAAGGCCAAGAATTGAAGGCAAAGAAGATCAACCCATTACTAAAGTACACATATAAAAGGCTATTATACTTACACCTTGATTATTCAATCACAAAGGTGTTCATTTATTATATGATTATTCAAATTAAGTGACCTTTTCATCATTTCTCTTCTAAATGATGCCAAGAGTCATAAAAGATATTTTAGATGATGTATTTTACAAGTTGCACCCCTCAAATTGGGTAAATTGCACTTTACACCAATTTAGGGTTTTCAAGTACAGGGGTTGCTTCCACAGCTGCACCTTGGTGCTCAAGCTTGGAAAATCCCGCAAACTTCATCATAAACATCCTCATGATGTCTCAACATCAGAGGAACATCTCAACATGAGCAATTTGCAAGTTAATCCCTTAACTGGGTAATTTTCACATAGATCCCTGTATTACAAAACAATGCTACAACTTTATATATAAAGGAGCAAAATTGAAATATATGTTTCTGAGGAACTTAATTACATGCCCAAAGTTAATCACAAGGATTTAATTACATATTTAGGCAAAACACCTAGGGTTAGTTCATAACCCCGGTCAGGGATGTTACAACTCTGGTTCGCAGATATCTGTAACTATCTTGCCTGTGGAGAACTGCCCCCCGACATCACCTATAACCAGAAAAAGAAGTTGTTCGTGGATGTGAAAAATTACTATTGGGACGATCCTCTCCTTTTCAGAAGATGTGCTGATAACTTGTACAGGAGATGCGTTCCCGAAGAAGAAACCCCGAACATTCTTAAAGAGTGCCACGCCTCCCCTTATGGAGGACATCTAGGCAGCGAAAGAACTGCTGCCAAAGTGCTACAATCAAGTTTTTATTGACCATCTTTATTCAAGGACGCCACACAATTTGTAAAGGTATGCAAAGAATGCCAATCGACAGGCAATATAGGGCGAAGGAACGAGATGCCGATGGCAAATTGGATTGAAGTAGAGATTTTTGATGTATGGGGGATTGATTACATGGGGCCGTTTCCCCATCAAGGGGGATTCAATACATTCTAGTGGCAGTATACTATGTGTCGAAATGGGTAGAAGTTGTGGCAACCCAAACGTGCGACGCTAAGTCTGTGATAAAGCTGTTCGAGAAGACGATTTTTCCTCGGTTCGCTGTACCACACACTGCAATAAGCGACGGTGGGTCGCATTTCAGTGAAGACAGTTTGAAGCACTCCTATGAAAGTATGGAGTTAAGCACAAGATCGCTACACCCTACCACCCACAGACTTTCGGGCAGGTAGAGGTTTCAAATAGGCAAATCAAGCAGATTTTGGAAAAGACTGTCAGCCGGACGAGGAAGGATTGGTGGTTAAAGCTTGACTATGCACTTTGAGCCTATAGGACTGCCTACAAAACTCCCATTGGAACCACCCCCTATAAGTTGATCTACGGAAAATCCTGTCATCTACCGCTTGAACTGGAACACAAGGCCCTCTGGGCAATCAAATTCTTGAATATGGATCTGGAGAAAGTAGGAGAAAAGAGATATTTGCAGTTACAAGAGCTTGAGGAATTAAGGATTCATGCTTATGAGAATGCGAAAATCTATAAACAAAGGACGAAGGTGTGGCATGATGCCCACCTAAGGAGAAAGGATGTAAGTGAAGGGGATAAAGTTTTATTATTTAAATCCTCCATTCATTTTTTTCCTGGAAAGTTACAAACGAGATGGTCGGGACCATTCACCGTGTCAAAGATATACCCATCAGGAATGATGGAGCTATACGACAAAGATGATCTGACCAAGTTCTTTCAAGTAAACGGGCATAGAGTGAAGAGGTACTATGAAGACGAAGCTTTTGTTAGGAGGGCAGAGATCAACTTGCAGGACATGGATACTGTTGAAAGCCAAAAGTAAAGAACCTGAAGCAGTCGAGCTGGCGACGCAAACTCCAGCGCTCCTCGGGAGGCAGCCCGAACTTTTTATTTTTCCTAGAATAGGATGTTATTTTCTTTCCTGCAAAACAAACATTATGGACATTTGGACTGTAATAAGGCCCGAGTCAGTGTATGCGCCACTTGCGCTGACTCTCCTATTTTATGGGCCACCGCTCTATTTTATAGACCTGGATGGGTAATACTATCTGAGGCCGGGAACTTTACCTGGGGCCAATGACGTTTTACTCATCGACCGCTTTTTCCCCGCTTTGTTTTTAAGTTTTTCACCTTGATTTTGTTCTGAAGTTTTCATATCAGGAAGCAACTCAACCGGCGCACAGAGCCACTCGTATCGGGCAATGGCATATCAGGGTTTGCAAAAGCCGTGACAGATGGTACTCCCGGGCGATGAGTACCTGTATCAGGCAAGATGTATAATTGCCCTTGATTAGACGGATGGAACCGCTCGTCTCGGAAATGACCTATCTCAACGGCCGACGCACGCCCCAGATCTACCCGTTTTACCCCCGGTTGAGATTGCTATATATAGTACGGAGGTTTTACCATGTCGGGCCATTACTTTTTGCTCTTCTAGCCACCCGTATCATGCAGTAATTTCTCCCTTTGATCTTGTGTCGGCCGGTGTTGCTTCAGATAGAAAAGGTATAGCCCGGCAGCCAGCTTGCCCGACACAAGCCTCTTATCGCGAGCATCGTACTGGGTGGACGACTTTCATTGTTTTTCCTTGAGTCACCCGACACGTGTGTCGCGCGATACGTTTTTCATACGCATTTGCATGATATGTCGTGTCGGGTGACACATTTTTATCTCTCTCTCCGGGAAGTCCCTATCGGGTAGTTTGTTTCACGCGACTGTGTCGCCCGACACACCCGTGTCGGAAAACAGGCGTGACGCGCAGCTTTTCCTCCTTATCGGCCAGTTTTGTATCGCCTAGGTTTTTCTTTTGATAGATGATACCCAGACTCTGCAACGAGACGATACCTAACATCTAAATGATAAATGAACTTGATAACAGGTATGGCCCGTACAAAGCAAACCTCCAGTCAAGTTGACAAACATAGCAGAAGAATCGACACTGCAGCCGCAGCTGAAGCAACAACAGCCGGACAGAAACGTCAGAATCCCGAGGCAGCTGGGCCATCAACTGCCAAAAAGAGAGCAAGGACGGAAGAAGTAACGAGTCCATTTTCTTTCCCAGAGGATGCAGCCAGAGCAAACGCAAGCCACTGGAGAAAGACTTCCACTGGTTTTCTCTTTTGGAGATGGTCCTAAACCACAGCAGAGGACAGACTATGATAAGGAAATTGACCTCTCTTGGGGGCTACCAAATCAAGAAAAAGTATTGGAAGAGATAAGGAGACTTCTCTGGCTAGTTCAATAGATGATGAAAGTTTAAAGAAACTGAGATTGATGATCAGTCCTTTTGTTCATGTTCACAATGAAAGTATCTGGTTTAAATGAATGCCTAATAGTCTTGGAACTTTCTCCCTCAGCAAAAGCGCATGACTGATCTCATTGAATCTTGCAATTCTGAGCTCTCAATTTGCCTTCTGGTATAACCGACTGCAACACCTTCATCCTCGAATGGATATCAAATAAAGGGACGCCTGACCAACTCCACCACATCGACTACCACAGTAAACAAAGAGAATATATGTGGGAGCTTCTATCTAGCACAGGCGCACTCACCCGCTAACCCTCACTGGGTTAAGCATTACCCTACCTTATCTACTTCACAACTCTGGGACAGAGTGTGGAGTAAGTTTTTTTTTTTTGGGGGGGGGGGGTACCATGTACCAGTGAGGGAGGTACAAAAATTTAAAATTTTTCTTCCAGCTCCACCCTTTTTGTTATTTTGTTCTTCTTTCTATATCATGTGTACATATACATATGCATGCCTAATACAATAATCATTTTGCTAAAAATTTTGAAAATTTTTGCTTATTTTGTCTCCATACTCTTGTACAAAGACAATATATAGTAAAAACTTGATACTTTTTCTTGCCAGTTTGTTTTCTATGTACCTAAGGAGATGCTAGTTTAGTTATGTCTTTATGATAATGCTGCCTCAAACAACAAAAGACCACGACTTTCCATGCCAGGAATTTCGAAAAATAATCTCGCAACAGCTAAGAGACGTGTATGAAGAAGGAAAAAGCTGCCCAAACAGCAAAAATTTCTCTTGTTCTCCCTTACCCAACAAAATCCCAAAAAGAGAGAATAACCTTATGAGAGTGAATAAAAGCATGAGAGTTGTGCCAAAAGAAAAGAAAAAATATATATACACACTTCTTTTCTAAAAGTACCCATCTTTAGGCATGGTAGATCCGGGGTAGTGGTACGTAGGATGTGAAATCACTGCTCTAAAGCCAACTGGCTTGGACTGCAGGGACCACTTGCCCGCTAATGGACCCGTACCTGGATGGACCGATGGGAAACAAGAAGAAAAACCCAAACAGCCTTATCCTACCCAATACACAACTTTCTACTCCCCAAAAAGCTGTTTGGTGTGAAAGTTAACTTCGAAATCATGCACCCAAGTCTCGCCGAAGCTGTGGAGAACAATTTTTGCTTAAATAAGACAGGAAAGGCAAAGTCTGTTGTTCGTGGTCGGGCAGTATTCACTTTAAAGACATCTCAATGCTCGCTTAAACCTATGGTTTGAAAACTATACCGGTCAAGAAGAAGCATCACAAAACAAAGTATAAAGATTGATTGAGGACAATCAAAATACTAAGTTTGGGGGAGTTGATAACACCAAATTTTGTGATGTTTTTGGCCCTTATTTTGTTATCAAAACTGCCCTTTTAAAATATTTTCCTCTCCTTTTTATAGTGGTTTTGAATAAACAGGCCACACGGCACTATTACTCAATTTTGTCATCTTTTGCAGAGTTTTCCTCGATTTTTAACACATTTATCAGCAAAAAGGCCCATCCCAGTCCATGAACACGTTCCACCTGCATCAGCCTCCTTACCAACCAGCCAGCCGATACGGTCATTGCCCGATAGGGTATCCTGATACCCTTCCGTGAGACACAATGGCACCACGCAAGAGGGAGCGGATGAGAGACACGCCTTCTACCCGACAGGGAGCCAGACTCTCCACGGCTGCTGTAGCGTGTCGCGCGATACAGGCCACCCACCGGCAGGCGCCACTTGTCGCGATGACCGATAGTCCAACATCTCTGTGCCGACCGAGACGCGTATCGGGCGCCCCTAAAGGCCGCAATAAAGGAGCTGATGAAGAACATGTGGCGTATGGAGCACCATAAATTCCTCCAACCGCTGCCTATAAATAATAGCTACAAGACTCCGATGGGATGGGTCGGAACCCTACGAGATATACCAGAGAAAAGAGCTTGGAGCTATCGTATCGTGCCTCAGAGGTTGTTCCAGGCGATTCTAGGTGAGCACTTCCCCATCCCGAGAGGGAGGGAATGGTTCACTTAGGGCCGTCCTGGGCACCACTGTAGGCCGATCTCAGCCAACAAGAATACGCAATACAAGTGACCGATACTTAAAGTGACACTCTAAGCCCGACACGATACCGAACCCCGATACGTATCGCCTGTCACGACGTGTCGCCCGAGAGGGTGCCGCCTAACATGATCGTATCGGGCGAGGGCGCCCCACGTCATACGTCTACTCGTCATGAGCATGTCGCCCGAGAGTGTGTGCTGCCAGACACGGGCATATTGAGCGAGGCTCCTGCCCGGTATCGGGCTGGAGAGTCGGTTGTTGTCTGTCGACCTTCTAAATCAAGAAGGCGACGTTTATCTTTCTTATTTTAGTCATTTACTTCCTTTACTTATGCAATGTAATCAGACCCTTTTATGCTAATGGGATTAGATGAGTTTTAATTATCTGCTGCTTTATGTTTGGTAACTTTTGTTGGATGATTGCTGTGTTTGACATCTGAACTCTAGCTTGTACACTTGGATCATGTTTTGATTAGCTACCGAATCGTGTTTTCCCATTGCAATAGCCTCGAGAGAGGGGTTGCGGCTCTATTGTTTGGTCTGATACGGGAGTACGAGAGTGCCCAGGATCGGAGCTACTTTAGTGACCTTTCCACTCTAACCAAAGATCAGCAACCTCGAGAGAGGTGTTGATACTTAGTTAGAGGTACCCGCTTTGAGAGGAGGGGTACAGGATGTTTCTGCTGCTGCTTGTTTTACCGAAGCTTTCTACTTCGTTCCTTTCAAAAGTAGTAGTTTTATCCTCTCTGTTTCCGTTGCGCGAAAACCCTAAAAACTGATAAATGCTTAAAACCTTATTTTTCCTCATAGCTCCATTTGGAGATAGTTATCTTTTATTTTACCAATCTTATCTTGTTGTTCCCTTGAGGAACTTTTTCATCTCCTTACCCTTACCGGAGTGTAAAGTGTCGATTCACCGTTCCCAACACTACCACCCTTGTCCCTGTGTTCGACCCCGTATATCTACTTCGACCCCGTAAACAAAGTTGTGGGGGCCTAGAAGGTTTTGGGTTATACATGTAAAAGTCTGACTACTTCAAATCCGCCTCCAATTTTAGGACGCGCAATTTAGGCCGGTCAGACCCCAAGATCATTTAAAGGTCATGATCAAAACCAAATGGAGGTCCAAATTGGTCCTAAACCCAATGAAGAATTAGATGGTCTGAAACTAATTGAAGGTTTGATTGATCAAAACCAATTGAGGTCTATTTGATCAAGACCATTTAAAGGTTCAATTACTTCAAATTATGAAAAGACCAATAACCCCATGAGTGGTTGAAAAGTATACTAATGTTGATTACAATGGAAGTACCTTTAGGGTACTTAAATAATTAATGTAATTAGAGTGCTCATCCTTTGATGCTTATGAATGCAAATAAGTATACTATGATAATCATAGGTGTATGTACTCTAATGAAGGGTTGAACTAACCTAATTGATGGGAAAACCCTAATTGATGGGGAAATCTTGATTGAGATGAATTGGGATATGAGAAATTCTAATTGATGTGAATAGTAAACCTTAACCCTAATCTAGGGTAATGGAGTAACCCTAATCTAGGGTAAAGACATGAGGAATCCTAATTTAAGGTAACATAATGAAAAACCCTAATTCAAGGGGATGCTTCATGAAACCCTAATTTCGGGTAAAGGTACATGAGACCCTAATTTGGGGGAAAGATATAAGAACCCTAATATAGGGTGATGTTATAAGAAACCTTAATACAGGGTGTTGCCTAGGGGCAGTACGGCCGTGCTGGTCAGTACGGCCGTGGGATGAAGGTATGTGAGATCCTAACTGCAGATTGTAATATATGAAACCCCAAATCTTGGTAATGAAATGAGAAACCCTACCCTTAATTTTGGGTAAGGGAATGAGAATTCCTATGTGATATAGAATAAGAATCTTTAACCCTAATTTCGGATAATGCCATGATAAACCCTAACCCTAATGAAGGGTGATGGTATGTGAAACCCTAATCCTAATAATGGAATAGTGGCTAATATCCAGATGAGGGAAATACCTAAAGTGGTTGATTATAGACAACCTTATAGCAAGCAATGCTTTAATCTAAGATGAGTCCATATCATTCAAGATAGTTGGACAAATCTTATGTGTGTTCTATGACCTATGCACTTTATGATGTGATAGGTTAGTGGATAAAAGTATTAAGATGGGAAAATACCTTAATACAATATAAGTTGATAAACTTAAGTAAAGTTAAAAGTGATGATGGAAGTAATACTTCAAGACCTCAAAGATGTCACATCCATCTCTTTAAGAGTGATACCCCTTGATGCATCTCAAATCCAACATACTTGGATGAATAACATATGAAGAGTGTTATCCTAATTGTTACATTAAAGATGTTTTAATGGGACTTGAGAGGCATATGAGTCAGTTGTTGCCTAGTAAGAGGTACCAAGATGATTATAAAGGTCTCTTGTAAGAGATGATAATGTTCATAATAAAACAAGAAATGGAAACTCAGTAATATGATAATAATAACAAAAGGATACAATAATAATAATGAAATCATGATCATACATGTTTTTTAATATGTTGAAAGGGGAAGAGAGGAATACTTGTATTACATAAAGAATGTGATTATGATGGCATGGCCAAAGTTTAATGCTAGTAAAAGGATGTGGTACCTGGCAGTGTAATCAGGATTGGTTAAAGTCTAATACCTAGCAGAGGCATGAAGCCTATAATCGGGATTGGTTAGAGTCCAATGCATGGTTGTGTAATCAGGATTCATTAGAGTCTAATGCCTGGCGGTGTAATCAGGATTGGTTAAACTCCAATACCTGGCAGGGGCATGAAGCATGTAATCAGGATTGGTTAAAGTCCAATACCTGGCAGAGGCATGAAGCCTATAATTAGGATTGGTTAGATTCCAATGCCTGGCTGTGTAATCCAGATTGGTTAGAGTCCAATGTCTGGCAGTGTAATCAGGATTGGTTAAAGTCCAATACCCAGAAGAGGCATGAAGCCTGTAATCAGGATTGGTTAAAGTCTAATACCTAGAAGAGGCATGAAGCCTGTAATCAAGATTGGTTAGAGTCCAATGCCTGGTTGTGTAATCAGGATTGGTTAGAGTCCAATGCCTGGTGGTGTAATCAGGATTGGTTAAAGTCCAATACCTAGCAGAGGCATGAAGCCTGTAATCAGGATTGGTTAAAGTCCAATACCTGGCAGAGGCATGAAGCTTGTAATCAGGATTGGTTAGAGTCCTGTAAGGACCCTGACCTGCGTTTAGGGTTTACCCTGTTTGTTTTGCTTGATCTTGGTGCTTTGGTGCTTGCTAATCACCTTTAGTGGTGATTAGGGTTTGGTTGTGCTTTGTTGAGAGTTCGAGGGGCTACTTGCAAATAACCCAAGTTTAGGGTTTTGTGGGCAAGTTTGCCATCTTGTGAGATGTTTTTCCTCTTTGCTTCCTCTAGGGTTGAGAGGAAGGCTCGGGCTTGTTGTTTGAGTCCTTTGGGCCTGAGTTGAGCCTTTTTTGGGCCTTGGAGTTCCTTGTTTGGGGCTTGCTTGAGCCTTGTGTCGCCCAGGGCAGGTGGTGTGTCGCCCAGTTGCTTGGTGTGTCACCCAGTTGCTTGGTGTGTCACCTAGTAGCTCTTGTTGTGTCGCCCAGATGGCTTGGCTTGGTTGATGGACACACGGTGCACATCTTGGACAAGTGCCTTATGGCTTGCATGAGAGGTGGCTTGAGTTGGTGGACATGTGTCCCTTGGGTGGGCGACACATAACATGGTTGTACCTTGGTTTCTCCTCCCCTTCTTCCTATATAGGTAGCTCTTCTCCTTGCCTTAGTCTCCTTTGGTCCTTTGGTCTCCCCTCCACCCTTGGTGCACGATACCCCTCTCCATCTTGCTTGTGTTGGCCGATATACTTCCTTGGAGCTGAAGTGGTGGCCGATACACCTTCCTGGAGCAGCCTGGTGGACGATAGCTTTGGACCTTGGAGTGCTTTGGAGCTTTGGTGGCCGACAACCTTGGAGCTTAAGGCGGGTTGCATAGTTTCTAACCCTAACTCTATTACCTCTAGCTTTAACCTTGTTACATGTTAGTAGACTAGCTTAGTTCCTTTCTTGTGCACCTTGCTTATATACCTTACTGGCCGATATCCCTCTCTTGGGTTTTAGGGTTCCTTGTATACCTTGCTTTTTAGGCTTTGTGCTCCCTTGTGTTGGAGGTAGAAGGTGACCTAGGGTTGGGCGATACCCCTTCCTTGTGGGTATGTTGAGCGACACCCTTGTCCTTGAGTTGAACGATATCAGTGTTCTTGGTGTTGGGCAACACCCTTCCTCTTGGGTTGGATGATAGGTTGACCTAGTATGGATGTTGGCCGACAGGGTGACCATGTTGGGTGATATAGTTCCTTGGGTTGAGCAACACCTTTGTTTTTGAGTTGGACGGCATGGTATTTCCCCTTGGTGGATGATATGGTAGCTGGTGTTGGGTGACATGATGAGTCCTTTAGGTTGGCCGATACCCTTTCCCTTGAGTTGGGCGATAGGGTGAGCTAGGGTTTGTTGGCCGCTATGGTGAGTACCCTTGGAGATGGGCGATACTCTCTCTCTCTCTCTCTCTCTTGTTGGGTGATATGGTCTGATGGTGTTGGGCAACATGGACGTCCTTGAGTTGGACGATAGAACGGGTGCTCTTGTGTTGAGTTATCTCCTTGTCCATGTGGTGGACGATAGGGCCAAGTAGTGCCATGTTGGACGATAGACTATGTGCCCTAATGGCCGTTACCATGATGGTCGATACCATGATGAGCGACACGCCTTGGGCCATGATGGCCGATAGGGTTAGTGTGGTGGCCGATACCCATGTCGGGTGATAGGTTTTAGATGAGGGTTGTGAGGCTATAGTGAGGGTATGAGTTTCTTTGGTGACGGTCCCTTATGTGATAGAAGTGGATGTTTATACATTAACCAATAAAACGATGGTGGTGTTTGTGATATCATCAATATGTAATATGTTGCCTTGCAAATGATAAGGATGCTAATGATAGTAATGTATATGATGTTAGCCCTCATGTAATAGATGGATGATGTGACCCTTATGCTTAATTGTTAATGATAAAGAAGATGATGATAACTACTCTAGCAGTTTGTTTAATGATAATAATGTTGGTAATAATGATGCTAAGTGACAGTTATGTTAAAGGTTGCTTAATGATAAAGATGACAACGACTGATGGCAATAGTAATGACCTTGTTAATAATAGTGTTGGTTCTGTATACCCAACATGATTTCTATATACCCTGATTGTTTGTATAATCCTGAGATTTAGGGTAAGTATCAGTATGGTTGTTTAATGGTGTACTTAACATACTCGGTTACCAAATAAGTGTAATATTGGTAATTTAATTATCTTGAATGATATTTCATGATAGTAAGCATATTCCTTATGTTGAATCTACAATTATTGCATACCTTAACCTTGTAAGTGATGACTTAGCCATGAAAGGGCTATGTGACATATGTAATGAGTAACATTGATTTGATAATTGCTCTATAAGATTATGAATGTGATGTGTTGGTCCCATGATGATGATGTGAGCCTTAAGAGGCAGTAACAATACATGATGAAGGGTTGAGACCCTGTGGTATGTGATGATCCTTGAGATGGATCTGGATGGTTGGTAAGAGGCCAAGTGGTAACATGTGATGTTGGATCCTTAAGATGGATCAGGTTTATATGAATAGATCATAATATAATGTTCTTTACTTTCTGTTATATCTTTGCATGTTATACAACTTGGTTGAATCTTGCAATCCATCTAAAAGATACTAATTAATCACAGTGAAATATATCATGTAGTTTGCCCTGGCCATAGATCCATCATCGTCAGGACTTGGTGATGGTGAAACAAGTTTTCCTACGGGTTAACCTGGAAGTGTATATTGTTGAATATGTGTAGGTTGCTCCTAGCCTGAAAATGAGGAGGTAAGAGTGTAACTTCGGTTGCAGACTCAGATATGTGTGTAGAGCATGGTGAACAGGCCCATGGCTCAGGATATGTGATGTATGGAGCATGAATGTGTTCATGGCTCAGAGCATGGTGATCAGGCCCGTGGCTCAGTTTTACTAGCGCCGTGACATGTACCAAGGCGGGCTAGAGAATGGGTAGCCTATGGAGCTAACCCTATGGCTTAGACCACTTCAGCATGTGACTACGGTCCTGCTTGTATTGTACTCATGTACTGACCATGAGGTGGGAGGTCATGGAGTCCGGCTCTTCCATTGACCTTGTATGGCACCGTCTTGGGTTTCGTAACCGAAGGTTGGATTTGAACGGTACGGTTCAAATCCTCAGGGCATAATAAAATGTAATACAGTCGTTTAGTATTTACTAGTCATATCAAATACGAAACATTGGTTGAGGCCTTGTTTGTGTAATATTCCGTTATACCTTGCAGGTTATGTGGCAATCTGTCTTATCTTGATAAACAGGTTATGTGGCATTATAACCTGTTCTAATAATTCTGTTACATGTTGATATATCTCATCTTGATAGTCATGTTCCTTTGAAAGACATCTGGTTTTATGCTTTAGTACAGCTGGTATGCTTACCGGTAAGAATGATTTTGCTATATATATATATAACTGCTTCTGATATATCTGCTCATGTTATAATTGCTGTTATGGTTTATCTTGCTGAGGTTCTATAGTTGCGGTGGGGAGCTATGTTTCCCGCTGGGACAATTGTTCAATTGTCTCACCCCGCTGGTTTACACCCTTTTTAGGTGGTCGAGGTAGACGTGGTCGTGGTTGTGGTGTTGCGGACGAGCAGCTTGAGGAGCAGTAGAAGGCAAGCGATGGACATGCTGCTGTTTTGGATGTTTTGTAGTAGAGTCTAGAGTCATCCCTGTACTCTCAGGTCCTTGGCAGTGTTTTGACGATGTTTCACGAAGATCATTCGATGATATCTATATATCCTGTTGTTGGCCGGATGTGGGCCTCACTACTACAGAAATGGCCTTTGGCGTCGGTCGTTTAACCCCATTTGGCGTCGGTTTTCGACCGACGCCTATGTGGGCGTCGCTAAAGGTCGAACACTTCGGCGTCGGTTGTTTAACCGATGCCTATTTTACCTATAAGCGTCGGTCTTTTAGTAGATAACCGACGCCAAAAGGGTTCGCGCCACATAAAACGGCGTTAGCTAGGGCACATTATGCGTCGGTTATTTACTCAAGGACCGACGCCTATATATCATGTAGCGTCGGTCGTTTAGTAGATAACCGACGCCAAAAAGGTTCGCGCCACATAAAACGGCGTCAGCTAGGGCACTTTTTGCATCGGTTATTTACTAAGGGACCGACGCCTATATAACATGTAGCGTCGGTCGTTTAGTAGATAACCGACGCATAACGTGTGGCGCGAACACTTTTGGCGTCGGTTATATACCAAAAGACCGACGCTACATGGTATATAGGCGTCGGTCCCTTAGTAAATAACCGACGCAGAAAGTGCCCTAGCTGACGCCATTTCTGGGGCTGCTTTGGCCACATAAGGCGTCGGTTATCTGTAAATAACCGACGCTGTAGGTTTTTGCTGTCGGTTATATATAAATAACTGACGCCTATTTTACATTTTTTTTTTAATATCAGTTTGTAGGCCTGCTTTGGCTGGTCAGCAGGATGAGAACCTGCAGTTCAGTTTTCTGAACTGCAGGTTTACGACATCCATTGATATCAGCCTACAAACAGGCCGCAAACCTACAAAAGTAATAAGGAAAATTTCACACAAGTACATACATTCAGACATCAATTCAATTCTCACATTCACACATATAGAAACATTCAAATACATGTATTAACATTCAGAAATATTCACTTACAAAGTATCATTAATTATCGCTATCAACATCCCAATTATATCTTACAGTTGCCACTGCTTGTATGGATTTTGCCCATTCTTCTCTTACTTCATTTAATGATTCCCTCGTATATGGAGCATGTACATTTTTTAAGCATTTTCCTATAGTGTGGTCCGTTTTAAACACCTGCAAAGAGAATGATGTATATATAAGTAATAATATAAAAATAAGATTGATATATTTCATACTAACTAATGAGACTATGTATAATACCTCATGTATGGTATCGATGTCCAATGCGGCATATCAGATAATCATCTGCATAAATCGCATCACATAGTATGCGCATGCCCAGCCATTGTCTTGTGTAGCACACTATAAATTGAAACATACAAAATAATACAACTAAGCACAATTCACATCAATAATATATACATTGGAGTCGGGAACTTAATTGTACGTTCTGCCAATTTATTGGTTGGTTCTTTTTCCTTGGGACCGTTCCTCCAGCCTTTTTGAATGCATCTAAACCCCTACATGTTAATATAACACAGTAAATTGCATAAGTAAATAGTAATGTAATAAAAGATGTTAACGGATATAAAAATGAAATATTTCTCACCAGAATAATGGCATTCTCATTACGTGTCCAATTTTAGGGTTCAATGTACTCCCCGCAGGATCTAGATAATAAACAGTGAATGTCCCGGGGACAATAACTAGTAACTCCCAATGTCTACCGCTAGAGATAAGAAGTTAACAATTAATAACTCAAAATGCAAAATAAAAATGGAATTTTCTTAAGTCCAAATTATAAATAAAGTAAACTTACTTGACATTAAATGGAGCTATTATTATCGTCTTCTTTTGCTGACCAAAAATTGTAAAAGCATCTATACAGTATTGTTGAACAGTATCGGGGTCTTTAGCTACCATACTAATCAATGATGGAATTAAAAATCCCACATGATCAAATGCAAATTGTTTGCAATGATCTTCGACTAAGTAGCTGCAAAACATATAGGTGTATGCATTAATATATAAGAAACCAGATCACCGGATCTTACACAAGGTATATGGATGTATAAACAAGATCTCACCTTATCCATGTCTCTATCATTGATGTATTCAGCCAATCATACATAAACAACTCAATAATATCTTGTATAAATAAAGAGCTATCGTATGATTGACCTGCATAATCTCCATCTAAAGAAATAATTATAGGGCAATGTATATTATGTGCACGTAGCCAACATGCCATTCCCCTACAAGCAGGACCTAACGGGTATGTTAGGTCAATTGGAACCCAATCGGGTAATGCGGGAAGTGGAGGTGGAGGCCTAGGTGCTCCTACTATCTTCTTTTTAACCTGTATATATAATTTTAGATCAGTTGACATCATATATACACATTAACAGTCTAAATCAATGTAAATTTATCTTACAATTTCAGTCGTGTAGACGACATCTGCTTTGGGCCACAATATGACCCCGCCTTCTGTCTCATCAAGTGTATCAATATCTGGGTGGGCATATGGCAACGCAGCTCCCCTCCAATCGGGTAACACACGTAACGGGCTCACACGAACGTAGCCTTGTGGCATTGGAGTCCCGTGAAACCTTTCCCCAGGAAGGGACGGGTAAGCCTGCGCCTCTGCAACAACATAGTCTTGCATTCTTAAGTGGCATGGCTTCAATGCCTACAAATTTACATAAAGAATATTATACATATCATCTCGAAAACATATCATCTTGAAAAGATTAGCTACAATGTCATAAACAATACTTACAGCAGACGTGCTAGGCGATGGGTCTCCAGGATTAGTCGTAGTCTGTGCATCAGGAGAAGAGTGGGTCGCCATAGGCATATTGGAAGCCTGAGATGCCTGCCACCGCAGCAACTCTTCCTTGACCTTCTTAGAAATTAAATCCTCAACTCTCTTATTCTCCTATACATGGATAAAAGAAACATTAACTTCTTATTAATGAATTTCTTTTTGCAGTAACATTCTAAAAAAAGAATAGGTTACCTCTTCTTGAGAAAGTCCCGCTCTGGGTTTGCGTTGGGATGGCCCAAAGAATGCTTTGATGCCAACACCAGCGCCGGCACCTCTAACACGTCCAGGATGCTCTAGGTTACCCAGAGCAACTGTCAATTCATCCCTTGTGCCCTGAGGGATGAACGTGCCTTGTTGCCTCTGCTCGTGCAGCTCCCGCTAATCACCATAAACAGAAATTGGTAAGTTAATACCACAAATAATCAA
This sequence comes from Alisma plantago-aquatica, assembly GCA_963693085.1. Classification (NCBI taxonomy): domain Eukaryota; kingdom Viridiplantae; phylum Streptophyta; class Magnoliopsida; order Alismatales; family Alismataceae; genus Alisma; species Alisma plantago-aquatica. The sequence continues at coordinate 97,255,135 of OY856412.1, read as the reverse complement.
TATTCAAATGATTTCTCTAAGAGTTGTATTTTACCATTTTTGCAGCCGCCTCAGCAGTTACAGGCTTCTTTATTTCACCCTTCTTGTTTTGCCTGCCAGCTATCCTGATATCATGGCGAGGCATGGGTGTGGCAGACTCCTGAGTAGGAGCAGACTATTGAGCAGACTGTTGAGTAGCCGCAGACTCTGCCTGTAGTCTTTGGCGAACACTTGCATAGCCTTTTGGACCCATAGTGTGGTCATGCACATTCAGTTCACGCCTTGCTTTTTGTGCGTCACTGAGGACCTAGTTAGTATGCAAATAATGATTTGGTTAGTAGCACTAAATGTTAATCTTGAATAGGTGAATACAATGTATATTAATTAAATTGGGAGTGACGCCTAATACCTTGAATTCTTCAGATTTTCTTGAAGCAACAAAATTGTCCCAATCTTCTTTGTCCAAGAACTCATGTGATGGATGGACAGTTGTTCCTGAGCTGTGGACACGTGTCAGATCTTGTGTATGTACATATTTATATGACATGTTTCTGTGCAGGATGAGGACTGGAAAGTAATCGTTTCACAGTTTATCAGTTTTCCGCAATCGGTTTTAATTAAGCCGTGTTTTGATAATCTGTGGTTATGGTGTTTTCCGCACGTTTTCGTGTAACACCTCGTTATCTGTGTGATAATGGGATGTGTTGCCACAAAGCTTGGTATCAGAGCTCTAGGTTCGCTGAGTCTACAGGGATCTAGGACTAGGTCGAGTCTGTTCTTATGAGTTTTCCAGGTTATCTTACAAAAATCTTCTGCCCTCAGCAGAAGAAAAGCCAAGATGTCTGGAAACCACGAAGAACATGCTCCTGAGCATAGTGATGCTGCATCAGTTGATGGAGCAGATGGACGGGCACATGAAGATCGGGTGCCTGAGGTCCCCCAACCAGACCCATCCATACTTGAACACCCTGCCTACCAACAGCTTATGGGGCAGTTAATGGCTATGATGAATCTCATGGTTGAGCGATTACCAATGCCTCCTCCGCGAGCACAGGTTCCCCATGGAGAAGAATCGGGTATTGGGAAGACCTTTGAGCGGCTTCGCCGAGTCGGAGCTTCGGATTATGCTGGAACGGCTGATCCAGCGGATGCAGATCTGTGGCTGACGAGTCTTGAAAAGGCTTTCCAGATCCTCGACATCCCCGAAGTAGACAAAGTAAAGCATGTTGTCTACCTTTTGAAGGGTAGTGCTGGTCACTGGTGGACCATCGAGGAAGAGAAACGGCCTGGTGAGGTGATCTGTTGGGAAGTGTTTCGGCGCGAGTTTGTCACCAGATACTTTCTGAAGGCGTACCTGGATGAGAAGATCAGTCAGTTTGAGAAGTTGCGGCAAGGAACGATGAACATCACCGAGTATGAAGCTAAGTTTATGGATCTGTTGAGGTTCTGTCCTCATATGGCGGCGACAGATGATGAACGGATCAGACGTTTCGAGAAGGGTTTGAGTGTTGAGTTGACAACCCATGTGTCTGCGCTGGAAAACCGAGAGCGGTTTGCTACGTTTGTGGAATCAGTTCGACGGATCGAGAGGACAGTAAGGGAGAAAAGAGAGTTGGTTTCTCTTAAAAGACCTGCTCAGTTTCAAGGACGAAGGTTTGGTGGCTTCAAGAAACCCAGGTTTTTAGCACCGTCAGTGATGAGAAGTGCTGGTGTACCATCTCAGTGGTTTCCGAGTAAGGGAAAAGGTTATGTTTCTTCACCATCTAAGGCGCACAGCTCAGCTTCGGTGGTAGTGACAGGGCCATCTAGGTCACGAGTTGACAATAGAGCATGTCATCTCTGTGGACAAGTCGGGCATTGGAAGTTCAATTGCCCGAATAGAGAGGTTGAAGTGATGCAGCAACCGAGGCAGAGTTTCCAGAAGTCTGAGAGACCACAGCCCAGTGGTAGCAGAGGACGAGGACGTGGTCAAGCGTCTCAAGCTGGATCGTCTGCTCAAGGGAGCAGAGGTCGTGGACAGCAAGCTACGGCTCGATTCTATGCCATGAATCAGCCGGAGGCGATAGTCAACCCACGAGTGGTGACAGGTCAGATGGAGTTATTTCATTCTGATATGTCTTCTTCTTGCTTTATATCTGTTCTGGTTGACCCGGGTGCTACACACTCTTTTATCGCCTATAGTATGCTTGAAAACTGTCATCTACCTGTTAGTTGTAAGAAGGATAGCTTGTTGTTAGAAACCCCTCTTGATGGTTCCTCTTTGCTTCGAGAAGAGTGTCCATCTTGTGTCTTGTCTTTCTCGGGACACAGCATTCAGGTGGATCTCATACCACTTGATATGCATGGTTTCGATGTTATCCTTGGGATGGATACCTTAGAGAAGTATAAGGTTGTCTTGGACTGTGGTTCCAAGCAGGCGGTGTTTGATGTTGCTGGAGAGAAGTGGATCTTCCAGGGAGATAGGAAGATTCTTCCGACGTGTCTGGTGTCAGCTATGGTGGCAGATAGGTTGTTGCGACAAGGATGTGAGGCGTTCTTAGCTCACGTTGTGGATACCGTTGTGGATACCAAGGCGAAAGGCCTTAACCTTGAAGAAGTGTAAGTGGTCCGAGAGTTTGCAGATGTGTTTCCCGAGGAGTTTCCTGGTGTTCCTCCACCCTGAGAGATCGATTTTGAGATCAATCTGGTTCCGGGAATGCAGCCGATTGCACAGACACCTTATAGGATGGCTCCAGCAGAGATGGTAGAGTTGAAGAAGCAGTTACAAGAGTTGATTTCATCAGACCGAGCACGTCACCTTGGGGTGCTCCCGTGTTGTTCGTTAAGAAGAAGGATGGTTCGATGCGGTTGTGTATAGACTACCGACAGTTGAACAAGGTCACGATCAAGAATAAGTACCCGTTGCCGAGGATAGATGACATGTTCGATCAGTTGCGTTGTGCTATAGTGTTTTCGAAGATCGATCTACGGTCTGGATATCATCAGTTGAGGATAAAGGCGGATGACATACCAAAGTCAGCTTTTAGGACGAGGTATGGTCATTTTGAGTTTGTGGTTATGCCGTTTGGATTAACCAATGCACCTGCTGCTTTCATGGACCTAATGAACAGAGTGTTTTGTCCGTTCTTAGATCAGTTTGTTGTAGTTTTTATAGATGACATCTTGATCTATAGTCGGAACCAGCTAGAGCATGAGCAACATCTTCGTCAAGCGTTGACTCTCCTTCGTCAACATCAGTTGTATGCTAAGTTTAGTAAGTGTGAGTTCTGGTTGGATGAAGTGACTTTCTTAGGTCATGTGATATCTGCTGAAGGAGTCAAAGTAGATCCGAAGAAAGTGGAGTCCGTTGCGGATTGGGAACAGCCGAAGACGCTGACGGAAGTTCGTATTTTCCTTGGCCTAGCAGGATACTACCGGAGGTTTATCAAGGACTTCAGTTCGATAGCTCTACCGATGACGAAGTTAACCAGGAAGAATGTACTTTTTGTTTGGAATGATCGATGTCAGCAAGCTTTCCAAAGTTTGAAGGAAAAGCTAACCAGTGCTCCAGTGTTGATCTTGCCAGAATCTGGAAAAGGCTATGTTGTTTTCTGTGATGCGTCCAAGAAAGGTTTGGGTTGTGTGCTGATGCAAGAAGATCATGTGGTTTCTTTTGCTTCGCGACAGCTTAAGAAACACGAGGAGAACTATCCGACCCATGACTTGGAGCTGGCAGTAGTGGTTCATGCGTTAAAGATTTGGAGACACTATTTTTATGGGGAAGTGTGTCAGATCTTTACAGATCACAAGAATCTGAAGTACATCTTCTCACAGCAAGAGTTGAACATGCGACAGCGTCGGTGGATGGAGTTGATCAATGATTATGATTGCACTATCGAGTATCATCCTGGTAAGGCGAATGTGGTAGCAGATGCGCTTAGTAGAAAGTCTTCTTCTCCCAAGAAGGCACAGATGAGTTCTTTGGTATGCCATAGGTGGGACATGTTAGTCTCCTTACGGCAGATGAACGTACAGATGGAGGTTTCCTCGATAGCTGGACTTTTAGCACAGATGCAAATCAAGCCCACGTTGAGACAGCAGATCAAGGATGCACAGCAAACGGATGATACAGTACAGCTAATCAGATCAGAGTTTGGCAGCAAAAAGTGTGATGGGTTCCATGAGTCCGAGGATGGAGTGGTTTGCTATCATAATAGGATGGTGGTTCCAGATGCTGATAATCTGAGGGAGTTGGTGCTCGAGGAAGCACACACGTCGATGTATGCTATGCATCCAGGCGTCACCAAAATGTATCATAGTCTGAAGGACTTGTAATGGTGGCCCGGCTTGAAGAAAGATGTAGCTGAGTTTGTGGCTAGGTGTGCGGTGTGTCAGCAAGTCAAGGTTGAGCATCAAAAGCCGGCAGGTACGTTGCAACCTTTGCCTATACCACAGTGGAAGTGGGATCATATAACCATGGATTTCGTAGTTGGTCTACCCAGGACAACTAGGAATCATGATTCCATTTGGGTGATAGTGGACAGATTAACGAAGTCTGCCCATTTCATACCTGTGAAGACCACGTATACAGCTAAAAAGCTCGCTCAAGTATATGTGGATGAGATAGTTCGTTTGCATGGTGTGCCAGTAACGATAGTTTCTGATAGAGGTCCTCAGTTTACAAGTCGTTTTTGGGAACAGTTGCACAGGGCGATGGGAATGCAGTTGAAGTTCAATATCGCTTTCCACCCACAGACAGATGGACAGTCTGAGAGGACTATTCAGACTTTGGAAGATCTTCTTCATGCTTGTGTTTTGCAGTTCCTAGGCAGTTGGGACGTACATCTCAGTTTGATAGAGTTTGCCTACAACAATAGCTATCAGCAGAGCATTGACATGGCTCCCTATGAGGCTTTGTATGGGAGGAAGTGCAGATCTCCTTTGTGTTGGTATGAATCAGGTGAATATCAGCTTTTGGTCCCTGAGTTAGTACAGCAAACGACAGAAAAGATCAAGGTGATACAACAACAGTTGAAAGCGGCACAAGATAGGAAGAAGTCTTATGCAGACAATCGTCGACGACCTTTGGAGTTCCAGGTGGGAGACAAGGTGTATCTTAAAGTCTCTCCGTGGAAAGGTGTGCTGAGGTTTGGCCGGAAGGGTAAGTTAGCTCCCAGATATATGGGGCCTTACTCAGTCTTAGCACGTGTTGGCAAGGTGGCCTACGAGTTAGAGTTGCCTCCAGAGTTGCACAGGTTACATCCAGTGTTCCATGTCAGTATGCTGAAGAAAAGCCATCCGGATACAGGAACAGTGATACAACCAGTTGAAGTTGAGCTTGACAAAGATGTGACTTATGAAGAGGGTCCTATGATGATCCTTGACAGAAGAGTCAAGAAGTTGAAGAAAAAGGATCTGGTTCTTGTGAAGGTCCTTTGGCATCACCGTGGCGTTGAGGAAGCCACGTGGGAGCTTGAGGAAGAGATGAGGAGGAAGTATCCCTCTCTTTTCTCTTTGGATTTCGGGGACGAAATCCTTTTGTAGAGGTTTATGGTTGTAAGGACCCTGACCTGCGTTTAGGGTTTACCCTGTTTGTTTTGCTTGATCTTGGTGCTTTGGTGCTTGCTAATCACCTTTAGTGGTGATTAGGGTTTGGTTGTGCTTTGTTGAGAGTTCGAGGGGCTACTTGCAAATAACCCAAGTTTAGGGTTTTGTGGGCAAGTTTGCCATCTTGTGAGATGTTTTTCCTCTTTGCTTCCTCTAGGGTTGAGAGGAAGGCTCGGGCTTGTTGTTTGAGTCCTTTGGGCCTGAGTTGAGCCTTGTTTGGGCCTTGGAGTTCCTTGTTTGGGGCTTGCTTGAGCCTTGTGTCGCCCAGGGCAGGTGGTGTGTCGCCCAGTTGCTTGGTGTGTCGCCCAATTGCTTGGTGTGTCGCCCAGTAGCTCTTGTTGTGTCACCCAGATGGCTTGGCTTGGTTTATGGACACATGGTGCACATCTTGGACAAGTGCCTTATGGCTTGCATGAGAGGAGGCTTGAGTTGGTGGACATGTGTCCCTTGGGTGGGCGACACATAGCATGGTTGTACCTTGGTTTCTCCTCCCCTTCTTCCTATATAGGTAGCTCTTCTCCTTGCCTTAGTCTCCTTTGGTCCTTTGGTCTCCCCTCCACCCTTGGTGCACGATACCCCTCTCCATCTTGCTTGTGTTGGCCGATATACTTCCTTGGAGCTGAAGTGGTGGCCGATACACCTTCCTGGAGCAGCCTGGTGGACGATAGCTTTGGACCTTGGAGTGCTTTGGAGCTTTGGTGGCCGACAACCTTGGAGCTTAAGGCGGGTTGCATAGTTTCTAACCCTAACTCTATTACCTCTAGCTTTAACCTTGTTACATGTTAGTAGACTAGCTTAGTTCCTTTCTTGTGCACCTTGCTTATATACCTTAGTGGCCGATATCCCTCTCTTGGGTTTTAGGGTTCCTTGTATACCTTGCTTTTTAGGGTTTGTGCTCCCTTGTGTTGGAAGTAGAAGGTGACCTAGGGTTGGGTGATACCCCTTCCTTGTGGGTATGTTGAGCGACATCCTTGTCCTTGAGTTGAACGATATCAGTGTTCTTGGTGTTGGGCAACACCCTTCCTCTTGGGTTGGACGATAGGTTGACCTAGTATGGATGTTGGCTGACAGGGTGACCATGTTGGGCGATATGGTTCCTTGGGTTGAGCAACACCTTTGTTTTTGAGTTGGACGGCATGGTATTTCCCCTTGGTGGACGATATGGTAGCTGGTGTTGGGTGACATGATGAGTCCTTTAGGTTGGCCGATACCCTTGCCCTTGAGTTGGGCGATAGGGTGAGCTAGGGTTTGTTGGCCGCTATGGTGAGTACCCTTGGAGATGGGCGATACTCTCTCTCTCTCTCTCTCTTGTTGGGTGATATGGTCTGATGGTGTTGGGCGACATGGACGTCCTTGAGTTGGACGATAGAACGGGTGCTCTTGTGTTGAGTTATCTCCTTGTCCATGTGGTGGACGATAGGGCCAAGTAGTGCCATGTTGGACGATAGGCTATGTGCCCTGATGGCCGATACCATGATGGCCGATACCATGATGAGCGACATGCCTTGGGCCATGATGGCCGATAGGGTTAGTGTGGTGGCCGATACCCATGTCGGGTGATAGGTTTCAGATGAGGGTTGTGAGGCTATAGTGAGGGTATGAGTTTCTTTGGTGACGGTCCCTTATGTGATAGAAGTGGATGTTTATACATTAACCAATAAAACGATGGTGGTGTTTGTGATATCATCAATATGTAATATGTTGCCTTGCAAATGATAAGGATGCTAATGATAGTAATGTATATGATGTTATCCCTCATGTAATAGATGGATGATGTGACCCTTATGCTTAATTGTTAATGATAAAGAAGATGATGATAACTACTCTAGCAGTTTGTTTAATGATAATAATGTTGGTAATAATGATGCTAAGTGACAGTTATGTTAAAGGTTGCTTCATGATAAAGATGACAACGGCTGATGGCAATAGTAATGACCTTGTTAATAATAGTTTTGGTTCTGTATACCCAACATGATTTCTATATACCCTGATTGTTTGTATAATCCTGAGATTTAGGGTAACTATTAGTATGGTTATTTAATGGTGTACTTAACATACTCAGTTACCAAATAAGTGTAATATTGGTAATTTAATTATCTTGAATGATATTTCATGATAGTGAGCATATTCCTTATGTTGAATCTACAATTATTGCATACCTTAACCTTACAGGTGATGACTTAGCCATGAAAGGGCTATGTGACATATGTAATGAGTAACATTAATTTGATAATTACTCTATAAGATTATGAATGTGATGTGTTGGTCCCATGATGATGATGTGAGCCTTAAGAGGCAGTAACAATACATGATGAAGGGTTGAGACCCTGTGGTATGTGATGATCCTTGAGATGGATCTGGATGGTTGGCAAGAGGCCAAGTGGTAACATGTGATGTTGGATCCTTAAGATGGATCAGGTTTATATGAATAGATCATAATATAATGTTCTTTACTTTCTGTTATATCTTTGCATGTTATACAACTTGGTTGATTCTTGCAATCCATCTAAAAGATACTAATTAATCACAGTGAAATATATCATGTAGTTTGCCCTGGCCATAGATCCATCATCGTCAGGACTTGGTGATGGTGAAACAGGTTTTCCTACGGGTTAACCTGGAAGCACATATTGTTGAATATGTGTAGGTTGCTCCTAGCCTGAAAATGAGGAGGTAAGAGTGTAACTTCGGTTGCAGACTCAGATATGTGTGTAGAGCATGGTGAACATGCCCATGGCTCAGGATATGTGATGTATGGAGCATGAATGCGTTCATGGCTCAGAGCACGGTGATCAGGCCCGTGGCTCAGTTTTACTAGTGCTGTGACCTGTACCAAGGCGGGCTAGAGAATGGGTAGCCTATGGAGCTAACCCTGTGGCTTAGACCACTTCAGCATGTGACTGCGGTCCTGCTTGTGTTGTACTCATGTACTGACCATGAGGTGGGAGGTCGTGGAGTCCGGCTCTTCCATTGACCTTGTATGGCACTGTCTTGGGTTTCGTAACCGAAGGTTGGATTTGAACGGTACGGTTCAAATCCTCAGGGCATAATAAAATGTAATACAGCCGTTTAGTATTTACTAGTCATATCAAATACGAAACATTGGTTGAGGCCTTGTTTGTGTAATATTCCGTTATACCTTGCAGGTTATGTGGCAATCTGTCTTATCTTGATAAACAGGTTATGTGGCATTATACCTTGTTCTAATAATCTTGTTACATGTTGATATATCTCATCTTGATAGTCATGTTCCTTTGAAAGACATCTGGTTTTACGCTTTAGTACAGCTGGTATGCTTACCGGTAAGAATGATTTTGCTATATATATATAACTGCTTCTGATATATCTGCTCATGTTATAATTGCTGTTATGGTTTATCTTGTTGAGGTTCTATAGTTGCGGTGGGGAGCTATGTTTCCCGCTGGGACAATTGTTCAATTGTCTCACCCCGCTGGTTTACACCCTTTTTAGGTGGTCGAGGTAGACGTGGTCGTGGTTGTGGTGTTGCAGACGAGCAGCTTGAGGAGCAGTAGAAGGCAAGCGATGGACATGTTGTTGTTTTGGATGTTTTGTAGTAGAGTCTAGAGTCATCCCTGTACTCTCAGGTCCTTGGCAGTGTTTTGACGATGTTTCACGAAGATCGTTCGATGATATCTGTATATCCTGTTGTTGGCCGGATGTGGGCCTTTATGTATATAGGAACAGGTGGTGAACTCATGTGATGGATGGACAGCTGTTCCTGAGCTGTGGACACGTGTCACATCTTGTGTATGTACATATTTATATGACATGTTTCTGTGCAGGATGAGGACTGGAAAGTAATCATTTCACAGTTTATCAGTTTTCCGCAATCGGTTTTAATTAACCCGTGTTTTGATAATCTGTGGTTATGGTGTTTTCCGCACGTTTTCGCGTAACACCTCATTATCTGTGTGATAATGGGATGTGTTGCCACAAGTCCAATGCCTGGTTGTGTAATCAGGATTGGTTAGAGTCCAACGCCTAGCGGTGTAATTAGGATTGCTTAAAGTCCAATGCCTAGCGGTGTAATCCTGATTGGTTAAACTCCAATACCTGGCAGAGGCATGAAGCCTGTAATAATGATTGGTTAGAGTCCAATGCATGGCTGTGTAATCAGGATTGGTTAGAGTCCAATGACTGGCTCTGTAATCAGAATTGGTTAGAGTCCAATGCCTGACTGTGTAATCAGGATTGGTTAGAGTCCAATGCCTGGCTGTGTAATCAGGATTGGTTAGAGTCCAATGCCTGGCTGTGTAATTAGGATTGGTAGAGTCCAATGCCTGGCTGTGAAATCAGGATTGGAATGGTCCAATACCTGGCAAAGGTATGAAGCCTATAACCAAATGATTGGCATAGTCCAATGCCTAGATAGAATATGATGATGTATACTCTTATGTCTGGTATAATTCAATATCTATTTAGCAGATTGGCTAAGGCCAATAGATAGAAACAAGAATGAATCATGGGTGAAATATCAGGATAATAAGGAAAAGCTTGAGATGTTGAAATGATATCATAGATAAATGATATACATGTTCTTCCTATTCCTTATAAAGAGAATAGATGATTTATTGTTCTATCATAGACAGTTGCAATACTTTAAAAGATGAGAATGATCTAAACTGCTTATCCTCTACTCAGTTTTATATTATTAAACTGCAATAATAATGTTTTTGGCAGAGAGTTATATCTCTTACTGGGGCAATTTTCAATTGTCTCACCCCATGGGATTCAACATTTTTTTAGGTAGGCGAGAACGGAGGAGTTTGAGAACATCTTGCAGAGGAAGAACATCAGCAGAAGTAAGGACAACAGTGACAACTCAAGTTGAGTGTACTGTCTATTATGTCTTGTAGATAGAAGTCCTATGTGTCGTCTCGGTACTCTCAGGTCCTCGAAGTTAGTTGTTTGAACTTTAATGAATCAATATGAGATTTTGGCTTAATGCCTCGAGGTATTTATGCTGCCTGTGTATAGTTTTAATAGAGCAGTTGATGTTTGTAACCCTCGAGAAGGGATGGTACATGATATGTACTTATGAACCAGGATGTCAATAAAATACATTGGTTCTTGTTCAAAGAGTTTTCCCTGTGTTTGGATCTCTTTGTAAGTGGTTTTAATTTTTAGTGATTTTCAGTAATCCGCTACTAACGAACGCTTCTGTTTAAGTAAATCATGTTTTCTTCGAACGGTTCGTATCAATTTAGTGGTATCAGAGCTCTAGGTTTGCTGAGTCTATAGAGATACAGGACTAAGGTGTCGAGTCTGTTCTAAGTGTACCCCAGTGTATCTTATAGTGCCTTTTGCTTATGCAGAAGAAGATATATAACATAAAGATGTCTGGAGGACATGAGGGACAAGTTGCTGAGAGTAATGTTGCTGCACCAGTAAAAGGTGCCAAGGACCAGGCAAGAGAAGAAACAGTTCCTGAGAATCCCCATGTTGATGAAGTCATGATGAGAAACCCAAATTTTCATACTCTTTTTGGGCAAATCATGACTACAGTGATGCATATAACAGTCTGGATGCCACTGGGACCTAGGGCACCAGTTCCCAATGGGGGATATGGGTCTAGTAAGACTTTTGAATGACTATGTCGTGTAGGAGCCATAGAATATGTTGGGACATCTGACCCAGCAGATGCTGATCTATGGCTCATTGAGTTAGAAAAGGGCTTTTAAGATCCTTAGTATTCCAGATGTCGACAAGGTCAAACATGTTGTGTACCTTTTGAAGGGTAGTGTTGGACATTGTTGGGCTATAGAAGAAATAAAAAGGAATGATGAAGAGGTTGATTGGGAGGAATTTCGTCGAGAATTCATCAATAAGTATTTTCCAAAGACATACTTAGAGGAAAAGATTTCACAGTTTGAGAAGATTCGACAGGAAGCCATGTAGATAAATGAATATGAGGTTATGTTTATGGAACTTTTGCGATTTTTTCCTCAAATGGTTGCTACTGAGGAGGAAAAGATCTGACGTTTTGAGAAGGGATTGAATGTTGAGATGTCCATCCCGACATCTGCATTAGAAAGTAGAGAAAGGTTCGCTACATTTGTGGAATCAATTCGAAGGATAGAAAGGTCTACAACAAAGAAACATGAGACAGACCTTAAAAGGAAGTCTACATAGTCACAGGAACAGTGGATTAGTGGTACTAAACAATCAAAGATTTCAGTAGTACCGACTCAACTACAATATAGTGCACCAATGCAGCAGTCACCAAAAAGGCTCTGAGCTTGCTATAGATGTGGACAGAAAGGACATCTGAGGTGGCAATGTCCAAGTAGAAAGTAATGAGGTGACCCAACAGACAAGACAATAGATAACCCGTAAAGGTAACATGTCAGATAAAATTTTCATTCTGAATTACCTTTCCTTTTTCTTCTCTTTTCCTACTGATTATGAGTAAGGTAGTTATTAATAAGCTTTCTTCAGTCAGTCCTTTAAGGACAAAGAGAAGAGATAAAAAGGATGGAAATGTTTATTCAATTCAATATTCTTTTTAAAATGTTAAAAGTTCTCTCTCTTCATTAAGGAAGGGAAGAGAGATAAAAGGAACTTAGAGGAAATCTGAGATATTTAAAGAGATAAAAACATAAAATAAAATAAATGCATACTACCTAATTTCAGTTCTTGAATACCCTGGCCATGTATTCATTTATTGAAGGCAAGGTAAGTATGGCATACCTCGATTGTTGTCTTTCTAACTACCCTGATCAAGTAATCATTCGGAAACAATCTAAAAAGATCCTAATGAAGTAGGAGATGTGGCATGGATATTTATATCGCATTCTAATTGATATACGGAGGAATTTGATTTAATTATAAATCAACTTATAAACAAAAGAAGATGTTTAGTATAATGTATACCCTGGTCCTCAGACCTAGAGGTAACAGTTACCTGATGGGAGGTAACAATAATCAGTGATGAACCAAAGGTTTGAATACCTAGATCTAGTAATCATAATGATGATAATACTAAGATGTGGTGACATATAATTATCCTTATAATTTCTTATGCAGATGGCAAGGAACCAGGATGAGACAAGAATGATTGACTCATGAACAAGTTGAAAGTTCATGTAATTGATAATCTCTTCTCTTTAATAAACAACCCTGGGTGATGATGGGGTGATAAGAAGAATATGTTTTCTTATGCTCTTTCCTGTCTGGGACATGGTAATCAAGTGGGTCTTATGACACTTGATGTACATAAATTAAAGTGTTCTTTTGAGGGATACTTAGAAAAGTATTAGTTTGTCTTGAACTTGGGTTTCAAGATAAAGATAAATGTAACAAGTAATGTCTCATGATGAAAGGAAGATGAGGATGTGATGTGTTTTCAACACATATGATAGATACCAAGGTAAGAGATTCTGATATCTGAGAAATATCAGATTATTTTATGATGATTTCCTGGAATGATTAACTATGAAATAAGTTCAGATACCTAATGTAGCATGGACATCATATGTTAGGGGTTTATGCCTTGCATAAACATAACATTTATGAGGATGAACTATTTGAAGGAATAATTGTAAAATTATTATGAGAAAAGCTTATCAAATTAATTTGACAAATAACCTCTATCTAAATCTATAAAAGCAACTTATACACAACATCTAAAGATACCTTTAAGATAAATTCTTAAAATTGACAAATAACCTTCCCTTATGATAAGAGAATGTACAACTAATGAGATAGTCAGTACAAGTAGTAAGAAAGCCTAGTGTTGTGTCAGCTGGTTAGATGGCATAACCGGTCATATATTCTATAATAAGTTGTGTGGAAGAACTTTGTATCGATCAAAGTTCAATGGTATCTTCATGACATTGAGATGTTATGTGAAGACTTGATGAGATGATAAATGAATAATATATGCTTCCCTTTATCTGGGATTTCAGGGATGAAACCCTTGTTAGGGGTTTATAATTGTAATATCCCTGACCTGGGTTATGCCTTAACCCTGGGATTTTTGCTCAAGAAAGTTAATTAGATCCTCAATTTTATTTTGTGAAAAGTAATTAAGGATCAAGAGGAACTTATGTTTCAGTTTTAGTCCTTTTTTAATAATGTTGAACCAATGTTTTCTTATTTTAGACTAAAGTGCAATTTATCCAATTTGAGGGGTTAACTTGCAAATTGTATATGATAAAATGTTCCTCAAATTTTGAAGCATCATAAGAATGAGAATTATGTTGTGGTATGGCTTGTGGTAGCCTGAGTACCAAGATAGAGCTTGTTAACCAATGTTTGTGCATTAAAACCTAGTTTTAGTATAATGTGCAATTTACCCAAAACCCAGGGTTCAATATGCAAAATACCACTGCTAGAGGGTCCCTCATATTTCTTGGCATCATGTAGAGAAAATAAAATGAGAGGGACACCTCATTTGAATCACTTTTGAAGAGAGAGAATCTTGATATTAAAATAATCAAGATTTAAGCATAGTAGGAACCCTAATTCAATTTAATGCAAAAATAAAAATATTAATTGAAGTGCCTTCAACCAAAAACGATATGGTTGAATTTGCTTAAGAGTGGACGTCCTTGAGCCTTGAAAAGGCACTCAAAAATATCTAAGTGAGTGGAGAGCCCACTCACATTAGTTAAAGGAAAAAGTAATATCCACTAACTTATGGATATTATTATTATATGATTAAGGTGCTTAATTTCTTTTCCTTTAAATCATGGATAATTGAAGGGAATGAAAGGCAAGGAAGGAGGCTTCGTATGTAAGGAAGAATAGGGGGCAAGTGGCAAGGAAATGGAGGAATTATCCCCTACATTCTCTCTCTTAAAAAGAAATTCAATAATACACATATATACTCACATATCCATAACTTGAAAGGGTTATTTGGAAACCACTTTCACTATTTGCTTGAAAAACTACCAAGGGAGCTTAGGAGTATGAGGATTACGATCCCCAACCTATAGGTAAGCTCCATCGTCCTCTTTCACCTTGATTTCATGGTGGAAATTACAAATCAATGCTTGATTTCTTCTTTTCTCCCTTCAAACTTCAACCCTGGCCATTCTTTTCACTCAAAGAATTGAGGATGAGCTTTGGATAGTTGAAGAAGTTGCTTTCACCATTGAAGACGTGGATTTTGAATCTTTGAAGCTTCTTTGGAGGTAGGTTTTATAACTGAAATCCGTAATATTATTATTGCATTCAATTCTTCATCAATTGTTGATCATTTTTTCTTATTGAAATTCATTTGATCAAATCAATGGAACCACTATGAGAATTACAGAAAATTATGAAGGATCATAGCTTTATGATGATGACATCATCCTAAGCACACATCTCAATAATATCTAAAGCAAACAGTTTCAAAGGACTTGAGACCAAACGGTCTCAAGATCGTTTGAGACCAAATGGTCTCAAGACCGTTTGGACTCAAACGGTCTCAAGACCATTTGTGATCAAACGGTCCCAAGCCATTTGGAGGATAAGTGATGATATAGTTGAAGGTTGATTCAATTGGTTACAATTTATTTGATCTTAATGGCTCCAATTGTGAATGATCCATCTTTTACAAACCCTAATCGGGTTGAGTGTTGAATCCTTAAGCGAATTGAATCAATTTAAGGGTTGATTGACCCAAATGGTCTCAAGACCGTTTAGTGGTCAACCAAACGGTCTCAATACCGTTTGGAGGTCTATGGTTGAGTATGATTGGATGGTTGAAGATCCAATGATTACCAACTGATGAATAATTAATAGTTCAATTGATGATGGATTCAATGACGTAAATCCTTAATTGATTTGAGTGAATGGAACCCTAGTTGATCCTCTCGGTTTCAAGATGTTTTGGACCAACCGGTCTTGAGACCGTTTGAGTCCAAATGGTCTTGAGACCGTTTGGGATCAAACGGTCTCATACCATTTGGGGTTCAATCGGATCAAGACCGTTTGGGGTCCATTTGATCAGAACCGTTTAAGAGGTTCAATACAATCAAAACTATTTAGGATCGTTGACCATTTGAGATAGTTGACCGTTTGAAAGGAAACGGTTTCAAGACCGTTTAAGGGACTAAGGGCCAAGACCGTTTGAAGGTCTAGCCCCAAGACCGTTTGAGGGTGTGACCCCAAGACTGTTTAAAGGTCATGATCAAAACCGAATGGAGGTCCAAATTGGTCCTAAACCCAATGAAGAATTAGATGGTCTAAAACTAATTGAAGGTTTGATTGATCAAAACCAATTGAGGTCTATTTGATCAAGACCATTTAAAGGTTCAATTAGTTCAAATTATGAAAAGACCAATAACCCCATGAGTGGTTGAAAAGTATACTAATGTTGATTACAATGGAAGTACCTTTAGGGTACTTAAATAATTAATGTAATTAGAGTACTCATTCTTTGATGCTTATGAATGCAAATAAGTACACTATGATAATCATAGGTGTATGTACTCTAATGAAGGGTTGAACTAACGTAATTGATGGGAAAACCCTAATTGATGGGGAAATCTTGATTGAGATGAATTGGGATATGAGAAATTATAATTGATGTGAATAGTAAACATTAACCCTAATCTAGGGTAATGGAGTAACCCTAATCTAGGGTAAGGACATGAGGAATCCTAATTCAAGGTAACATAATGAAAAACCCTAATTTAAGGGGATGCTTCATGAAACCCTAATTTTGGGTAAAGGTACATGAGACCCTAATTTGGGGGAAAGATATAAGAACCCTAATATAGGGTGATGTTATAAGAAACCCTAATATAGGGTGTTGCCTAGGGGCAGCACGACCGTACTGGTCAGTACGGCCGTGGAATGAAGGTATGTGAAATCCTAACTGCAGATTGTAATATATGAAACCCCAAATCTCAGTAATGAAATGAGAAACCCTACCCTTAATTTTGGGTAAGGGAATGAGAATTCCTATGTGATATAGAATAAGAAGCTTTAACCCTAATTTCGGATAATGCCATGATAAACCCTAACCCTAATGAAGGGTGATGGTATGTGAAACCCTAATCCTAATAATGGAATAGTGGCTAATATTCGGATGAGGGAAATACCTAAAGTGGTTGATTATAGGCAACCTTATAGCAAGCAATGCTTTAATCTGAGATGAGTCCATATCATTGAAGATAGTTAGACAATTCGTACGTGTGTTCTATGACCTATGCACTTTATGATAAAGGTGATAGGTTAGTGGATAAAAGTATTAAGATGGGAAAATACCTTAATACAATATAAGTTGATAAACTTAAGTAAAGTTAAAAGTGATGAAGGAAGTAATAATTCAAGACCTCATAGATGTCACATCTAGCTCTTTTACAGTGATACCCCTTGATGCATATCAAATCCAACATACTTGTATGAATAACATATGAAGAGTGTTATCCTAATTGTTACATTAAAGATGTTTTAATGGGCCTTGAGAGCCAAATGAGTAAGTTGTTTCCTAGTAAGAGGTACCAAGATGATTATAAAGGTCTCTTGTAAGAGATGATAATGTTCATAATAAACCAAGAAATGGAAACTCAATAATATGATAATAATAACAAAAGGATACAATAATAATAATGAAATCATGATCATACATGTTTTTGAATATGCTGAAAGGGGAAGAGAGGAATACTTGTATTACATAAAGAATGTGATTAAGTATGATGGCATGGCCAAAGTTTAATGCTAGTAAAAGGATGTGGTACCTGGCTGTGTAATCAGGATTGGTTAAAGTCCAATACCTAGTAGAGGCATGAAGCTTGTAATCAGGATTGGTTAGAGTCCAATGCTTGGCTGTGTAATCAGGATTGGTTAGAGTCCAATGTCTGGCGGTATAATCAGGATTGGTTAAAGTCCAATACCTGGCAGAGGCATGAAGCCTGTAATCAGGATTGGTTAAAGTCCAATACCTGGTAGAGGCATGAAGCATGTAATCAGGATTGGTTAGATTCCAATGCCTGGCTGTGTAATCAGGATTGGTTAGAGTCCAATGCTTGGCAGTGTAATCAGAATTGGTTAAAGTCCAAACAATGGTAGAGGCATGAAGCCTGTAATCAGGATTGGTTAAAGTCCAATACCTGGCAGAGGCATGAAGCCTGTAATCAGGATTGGTTAGAGTCCAATGCCTGGCTGTGCAATCAAGATTGGTTAGAGTCCAATGCCTGGCTGTGTAATCAGGATTGGTTAAAGTCAAATACCTGGCAGAGGCATGAAGCCTATAATCAGGATTGGTTAAATTCCAATACCTGGCAGAGGCATGAAGCTTGTAATCAGGATTGTTTAGAGTCCAATGCCTAGCTATGTAAGCATGATTGGTTAGAGTCCAATGTCTGGCGATGTAATCAGGATTGGTTAAAGTCCAATACCTGACAGAGGCATGAAGCATGTATTCAAGATTGGTTAGAGTCCAATGCATGGCTGTGTAATCAGGATTGGTTAGAGTCCAATGTCTGGCTGTGTAATCAGGATTGGTTAGAGTCCAATATCTGGTTGAGTAATCAGGATTGGTTAGAGTCCAATGCCTGGCTGTGTAATCAGGATTGGTTAGAGTCAAATGCCTGGCTGTGTAATCAGGATTGGTAGAGTCCAATGCCTAGCTGTGAAATCGGAATTGGCATGGTCCAATACCTGGCAAAGGTATGAAGCCTATAACCAAAGGATTGGCATAGTCCAATGCCTAGATAGAATATGATGATGTATAATCTTATGTTTGGTATAATTCAATATCTGTTTAGCATATTGGCTAAGGCCAACAGATGGAAACAAGAATGAATCATGGGTGACATATCAGGATAATAAGGAAAAGCTTGAGATGTTGAAATGATATGATAGATAAATGATATGCATGTTCTTCCTATTCCTTATAAAGAGAATAGATGATTTACTATTCTATCATAGACAGTTGCAATACTTTAAAAGATGGGAATGATCTAAAATGCTTATCCTCTGCTTAGTTTTATATTATTAAACTACAATGATAATGTTTTTGGCAGGGAGTTATATCTCTCGCTGGGGCAATTTTCAATTGTCTCACCCCCATGGGAATCAACATTTTTTTAGGTAGGCGAGCACGGAGGAGTTTGAGAACATCTTGCAGAGGAAGAACATCAGCATCGGCAAGGACAGCAGTGACAGCTCAGGTTGAGTGTACTGTTTGTTGTGTCTTATAGATAGAAGTCCTATGTTTCGTCTCTGTACTCTCAGGTCCTTGGAGTTAGTAGTTTGAACTTTAATGAATCAATATGAGATTTTGGCTTAATGCCTTGAGGTTTTTATGCTGCATGTGTATAGTTTTAACAGATAAGTTGATGTTTGTAACCCTCGAGAAGGGATGGTACAGGATATATACTTATGAACCAGGATGTAAATAAAATACATTGGTTCTTGTTCAAAGAGTTTTCCCTGTGTTTGGATGTCTTTGTAAATGGTTTTAATTTTTAGTGATTTTCAGTAATCCACTACTAATGAACGCTTCTGTTTAAGTAAATCATGTTTTCTTCGAACGGTTCGTATCAAAATGAGTAGTACATATATGTTAGATAAGATCTTGTATTTCATTTTATGATATGAATGTTTGCTTGATATATCAGTAAAGAGGGTGAAACCCTAAATGAATGAAAAGATTGATGTTTTCGAATAGATTCATGAATTCAACTGATGTAATTCTTTTATTGTTATAAATTCATTATTTAAGGTTATTCTTGATGCATAATATTTTAATGAATTTCTTGGAAACCCTAGTTAAATTCATACCTTACACATTTTAATTTGTGATGCAAAAATCTCTAGCTGAGTTAATTGACATGAAATGCATAAGTTTTTATGGTAATTTAAGAAAATAGAAAATACATTTACCTAGACATGATATCTATTTGAACATATGAGAATTCTTCTATGTGCGTGAGAAATGAGAAACCCTGAGAGAAGGGTAATCAGTATGTTAAGCATCTAAGAAATGAAAAAAAACCCTAAGATAAGGGTAACCAATATGTTATGCATTCAACTAAGTATCATCAGAGAATTCAGTCTAATAACTCAAGTAGTCAGTAAAACTACAATAGTAATAGTAGATGCCTTGAACACCGTAGAACCCTCCTTGGAGGTCTGTACCGGGATGTGTGAAACATGCTATGGACTATCAGATATAGGAAGAAGTAGCTCGAAACTGAGTATCTAACATCAACTGATTGGATATAAGTGGTACTTTAGTTGAGTAGCATAGTACCCAACAATAACCAGAGATCTTGGTGGTACTATTTCAGTAGTAGGGGTATCTAATAATAACTAGAGATCCAGTGGTACCCACCAGTTGAAGTATACAGCCCTTGTGGACCTACTTCTTCTGATAGTTACTCCGTTTTGTGTGTCAGCCCTAGTGGAACCGCATTACATAGAGTGAGGCTTTTTAGCCTAGAGGCACCCCTCCTGAGTACTCAGGACAAGGGGTCATAGTTTACGGACGTTGTTTAGCCGCCGTTAGGCCAGATGTGGCAACCTCACTGCAGATCGGGGTAGTTAGTAGTAGTCTTAAGGTCCTAGGTTTACCTTAAGACTTGTATGGTAAGTCACGCAGTAGTGGATTTTGCTTGGATGGTACAATCTAAGTGAGTTCAGGGGCTAAGTAAAAAGAAAAGTTAATTGAGTTCAATTGCATTCAGATAAAGAGTACAGTAGTAAGATTAGTCGGTTATGTTTAGTTGGCCAATATAGTAGTAGTCAGTTCAGTAGTCAGGTCAAGTCAAGGTTAATGAAAGATTGCAAAGAGAATAATGACAAAAATGTTTATATATTTGTATATTACTACTTATGCATTATAAGATGAATGAGAGGTTAACCAAGTGTGTGCAGTTATTCAATTATTCTTTGTATGTTTCTGGATTATTAGTTGTCTTTGTGGTTAATGAAGCATGTTCAGATATTGATTCACTCTTGTAGACGTCTAGAGTATTCTGCCATATTTATATTTGTGAATGATTAGTCTCTTTAGATCTTACTGCTGTTATAATTGATATCAGTTGCAAAATAGTATATATGTAATTATATCAGTGCTTTAGGCTATTTCTTTGAAGTACTCATTCACTGAATGAGTAGGCTCACCCCTCTACTCACAATTTTTAGGGATAACTCGTGGATTGAAGATGTCATTGCATCATTATAGATCTGCCACAGGAGTTAAGTATGAGATCAGTTAAGTTCAGTCGGTCCCTATCACTCTAGATCCTTGTATAGAGTTGAGAGAGAATTCTAAATGATGATTTGTAGATTTGTTTCCTTAATAAGAGAGTATGTATATGATTATCATGTAATATGTACACAAAATTGTGAGAAACCTAATGAATGTTTAGATATGTATCTTTAATGTTGAGATCATATTAGAGTAATCAAGGTTTAATTCCTTTATAAAGTTTGTTTATGTGATTGAATGTGAGAAAATAAAGAGTTTAAAATAAAGAAAAAAATAAAAAAGTTGGGAGTTAACTTTGTATTTAGTATATGTGGGTGTAACAGAATGCAAGCATGGTTAGCAATGCTTCCATCATAGTGAGTCATGGAGAGTTGTAATCAGAATTGTTAGAATCATGCTAAGAGTAGGGGTTTGGGCCATCTTCTGAAATCGTTACTTACTTGTGAGAATAATCGATCCTTTGTTAGTAGTTTTCTTTTCATTGATACTCTCCACCTGTGTCTAGGTGAGTTTACTTTTTCCTAGCAATCTATAGGTCTAACCTATTGTAAATAGTTATAGGAGTCGGTGAGTTTATGTTTTAAAGTTGTTATAGAAGAAAAATAAAATGCATAGGAGTAAGCAATCATTGAACACAACATGTAAGTCAAAGGAAAACGCAAGAAGAATATAAACG
This sequence comes from Alisma plantago-aquatica, assembly GCA_963693085.1. Lineage (NCBI taxonomy): Eukaryota > Viridiplantae > Streptophyta > Magnoliopsida > Alismatales > Alismataceae > Alisma > Alisma plantago-aquatica. The sequence continues at coordinate 97,233,719 of OY856412.1, read as the reverse complement.
AAATAACTAATTTAAATTCAATGAAATGTTTAAAAATGATTTTTTTAATGAAATAACTAAGACAATAATAGCATGTGTTCTTATTATATTTATACGCAAAAATAATTGGATGAAAAAAAAAAACAATTGGATGAGATCTGAACCGACACATCTAATTTAAAAAAAAATTAGGGAAATGGTTCGCGTGACATACTTTGACAATTTGTTCGTCAAAAAACATAGTAGTAGACTTCACTCTTGGGTTCTTGCTTCCACAACAGCTATAACAGTTGGTAGAAGGAGCCAATAACTAGAGAGTTGAAACTTGAATCACAATGTCAACGTGTACTTTCATTTTAAATATATAGAATTTATTCCACCAAAATCAAGAACTTTCGAGAGAGATTTAGACAACAATATAGCTACCATTTGTCGATGGTTGTAGTAAGTGTGTACTATTGTGGTGTAGGAAATTATCGAGTTGGATGCACGTGTACTCGACCGGTAGGAATGGCCAGAAAATATATTTGGCTGGGTAGATAAACAAAAAAGATTGCCATCAAATAGGCTGAAAGAAAATGAGAGGATAAAACACACGTCCAGTCGAGCAGCTCATGCATCCGAGTGATTAAGATGATAAATATAGAGAGAGAAAAATAAAAATTTGTAAATGAAACCAGACGGATCGGTTTTGCAGCGCTGGGTCTCAAAATACCTCAAAAGATATGGCTAATGGCTGGACGTTATAATTAAATATGAGTCGTGAGAGAACTCATACGGACACCTAGTTGAGCTGACCAATGTCAGTGGGTTTCGACACCTTCAAATAGGAGGAAGGGGAATAGAAAGACGCAACATAACACGTTCCTTGTGCATAAAAATGAATGAACAGGATTGAAAAGTTACCAGGATAGGAGGAAATGAAAAGCTTAGTTGGGGCTGTGACCGTGATGTCGCCACAGGATAGGAGTGCGCAACCACGCTAGCAGTCGACGGAGAAATGGGGACGGAGACGTGAGCAGCCGGGTCTGCTGGACGCGTTTTGGTTGGGCCCGAGCATGCGCGCGCGTCCACCTTTCCACGCGGTTGCGGAACTTCCCGCGCAACCGCCATCGGCATCCATCCAGGGGTATACACCTCGGCGGGACCGAAACGGCGCTGGCACCGCCCAATGACCGATACGGGTTTGTGCCCAGCTAGGTAGTTCTTGCCAAATGTGGGTCCGGATCGTTGGCCAGTGTCAATCAAGATCAACGGCTCAACGCCCCCTTAATAAACAAACATTCCTGCTCCTTTACGGTCGCACAGATTGGACGACTTACCCTGCTCTCCTGGGCAAGTGGGCATAATATTTCCTAACGTCAATATCAATTCTACTCCAATGTCACCGGCTATCACTGCTGGCTTATACAAGGACCGGTGGCGGAGAAACGAGTCCGGTCACGCTACCTCATGTAGTCCTGGTCAAGGAAACTAAAGCGAAACTGTACTAGGCAATTCTTCCTTCTCATAATAAGATTCAATCCATATTCCACCCAATTTTCATACATGTCAACCTTTTTATATATTTAATCCACAAGAAATATTCTTCTCATGACAAAAGTACATTGACGTGGATTTTACAGCACTAACAAATTCACCTAGGTTTCAAATCTTTAGGCTTTTATCAAAACGACATGCAATAATACCACCCGCAAGTAGACAGGTCATACCGCAATATAGTAAAAGATCAAATTCCAAGAGACACGTTTTAAGAATCTTTTGGCTTCTATCTAGTTTAACTAAGACTAATATTTAGAACCAAGTGTTGATTTGAGTTAAGTTAAACTAATTGTAAGTAAAGTAAAAGTGTGAGATCATAATTGAGTTTAAATTAATGATGAATGTCACCGGGATGATATCACGTTTCACTACCTCTACACGCACAAGTACATTCATACCATATCCAAGATAGATATAACTGTTTAAATGGAGCAAAAGCATGATCCACCTGTTAGGTGTGGGAAATCACGTAGATATCTCCATGGGCTCGATGGTGAAGGTGTAAACCAATGGTCTTTCTCAGAAGCGCACTAAGCAACAACCTTGGGATCAGAAGAAAGCGGAGCAACCCCCTCGATGTTGGAGGTCGTCCTCTATTTATAGCCAAGCCTAAAGTGCTCATCGACAAACTTTCTTATGCTCTAAGGGAGTGTAGGCACATGCCCCAAGGCGTGTGCTCGACTGCTATGTTGGTCTCTATCTGTAGATCCATTGGTAGGCCTCTTCCTGTCGTACCATCAGATGATGAATGCCCGCCAAATCATTGGAGGATGAAGGTTTTGTCGGGCCATCGGTTGGAAGGCCATATGCCAAGCCATTAGAAGGTGAAGTACCTATAGTTCGATAGATCAGCAGACCACCAACCAACCTGATGGTGAAGCTTGTGATTCCATTAGTTTCTCCTGATTGATGGGCATCTTGTACGAGGGGAAGTTCCACTGCGAGAGTCAAAGTTTGATGGAATCATTATGATGGGATGAAGTCAGTGGTTCGACAGATGGTGAATTTGGCTCCATCAACTTTGATGTTGGGTGATGCTAGAAGTCGATGGTCTCCCCTATTGATGGTGAAATCGATGGATTTCCTGCACAAAAAAAGGTAGTTATTGTCTAATCAAGCTAAGAAAATAAAATCTGAGAAGAAAAAAGAAAGTTAGAGAGAGTCCATATTAAGTAACTTAATTAAGGTCAATAATAGGCATGAAACATTCAAAAAATTGAATGTTATCAATGCTCCAATTCTATATTATATAAGCTATCTTCCAATAAATTGCCTAGTTGCATTACATGAAATAAAATATATATTTTTTCTAGTTGCTTTATAAAAATATCCAAGATATAATCTCACATCATCTTTCTATGCAGGTTTTCTCCGATTTTCTCCAGAACATTTCTAAAATTATTGAGAAATCGGGAACTTACCTTTTAATCGCCCTAGACACCCGTCGGATCTAAGCCATCTGCCACGTGTCACATCATAGATCGCCTCGATCCAAGCACCCCTCCTACATGGAACATTGCAGTGATCTGCCACCTCTCTAGAAAGTTGTATCCAAAACATCAAAACCCAAAATACATAGTATACATACCCCCTTACACCCACTATATTAGATTCCCCTCTCAAACCTCCTGAAGCCAGAGCATTGACTACCTCCCTTTTTACTTTTTTGCATTGTTCAAGATTAGAGGATCCTTTCTCTGACATATCCTTCTATGTTAGCTCTCATAGAATGATTAGCAGCTCTAACTGATGCTCTGAATGATCTATAACTATTGCAATTGATATGTTCTATTGATGCATCTGATTTATTTAATCTGATATAACTACTCCACTATTGTTATAATCATTGAATTTACTACATCTGAAGATGAGATCTTGTCTCCTTAAAAAATAGTCACCCTTTAAAATCCTACGCATCGGTCCTAATCATTAATGAGAAATCTCTAGGTGAGAGGTCCTGAGGTTATTAGGACCACTATCCACCTAAAATAGGACTTTCAAGGCTATGATGGGAAGGAATATCCATCTCCGGTCCTAGAATCCCGCCAACCAATAAAAACCATTTTTTATGTTTCTTTCTTTAGTGCAATCATCTTGAATCATTATTTTCTTCTACAACAAGATAGCGTTCTGATATTGGATTATCACGCGAGATGGGGGTGCTAATCCTTCCCACTCGTAACTAGATCGCCAAACTTGATCTTTAGATTTGTTTTTTTATTTTCTATTTTCTTAATCCAACATGGATAATCACTCAGATTGACACCGTGACTTCAACATTCTATATTTTTCCTCATTTTTCATACAAAATGTGGTGACAACTCTGAAACACCCCTTTCCTTTCTTAAGAAAAAGTTTCACTACCAAAAAGGGTAGAATTTAACCTAAGATATCTATTCTTATTATTTCCCTTTTTTTTAGCACAGTGAAATAGACTAATGACCCCTCTAGGGATAGCCAAGACATTCTAAATCGTACTCTTTCTATCATGTTATGAAGATTGAGCATCTTTAGGACTGATCCAATTTCTCTGTGTTTCCCCTTTCTCTCAGGGATGGCAATTATAACCAATACCCGGCCCCCGAACAAGTCCCAAACAAAACCACCTCATATTAACGGATCATTTACTCCCATTTAGGCTGTGGGGCCCCAATAATGGGAAAGCAAAGTTTATGTCTTGCTTGTATGGTATTCCAAACCATACCGTAGTCATCTAGATTTTTACACCACCACTAGCTAGCAGATGATGTTTGATGATGTGTACAAACTAAATGTAGGTGCGCCAACCTACACCCCAATCTCCTCTATCACCGAGAACATTGAAGTCTTGTCGGGAAGAATCTATCCTCCTGGGAACGGGCTTATTGTTGCTAGATCACCGACCTGTTGCCGTAGAAGAAGCTATTTGCCAGTGCCAGATGAAAGATCTTACTGCCGTTGTGTCGTCGAGGTTGCTCGCTTGAGGTCGGGGAAGGTTTTCATCAACATCATGTTGTCAAGATGGCTCACTTGACATTGGGGAAGGAGTTCATTAACATTGTGGGTTTTGTGGTCGAGGAAGGAACCTTGTTACCGAGTTAAAAATCTCATTGCTCACTTGACGTGAGGGAAATAGTTTTTTGACATCACGAGGGTTGTTGCACGTCACTTTAACTTCCCTAGTCCTTCACCTCCACTTGCAACATTCTGATGCCCTCCAAGATAGCAGTATGTTGGTGCCCTCTAGGATGGTGAATGACGACGTTCTGATGCCCTTCAAGATGGCAGCATGTCGGTGCACTCCAGGATGGCTGCTAGTGGCATTCCGACACCCTCCAAGATGCCAGTGTGTCAGCGCCCTCCAAGGAGGTGGTGTGCCTTTCATCGCTTCCTAACTCTAACGAGTCTCCAAGATGGTGGCATACCATATATCGTCGCCTCACTCTGATGATTCTAAGGTTGTTCCTCCTCCATGGCTTTACATGAGGGCCTTCCAAGCTAACATTGGACATCCAACTAGATTAGTAATGGACCATGTCGTGCTACTCAAGGCATTACCATTGTTGGCAAGGTAATCTAGGTACTACAACCATGTTGATGGCTAGAGGAGCTCGTAGTTATGAAAGTCAGGTGAAACTCATCATCAACTAATCTCGTCGGCTAAATGTTTTGAGATTTTTATTGTTGTATTTGTGGTTGATTCATGGTTATCATAAAACATCAAAATAGTGTATCCATTCAGCTATAGACGTGTATTAAGGAGTGATATGGATTCCCATGGCCACCCATCATATATAAGCCAAATTACTGCACCAAAATGGAGTGGGAAACTAATCCATTTGTATTAACATTGGTATGGCTTGGGGTTGATCGAGATGTGGAAGATCTAGTCCACTATCATCCCTACTTTCTCTTTATCATTTTATTATATTTTGATCTGTGAGTAAAGTGGCATATTCCTCTGATCTTCCAGCCTCTTCTCATAGATTGATGTGATCTCTAGACCCTACTCCCCCTTTATATCTTTCTTCTGCTTTGGAGTCCTGATCTCATTTTGCTTTTCTTTTTTATTTTATGGGTCTCTGTCCCCTGTTGATTTAGGGTTTCAGCCATGCTTCCCATTTAAAAACTCAAACAATCTTTCAAAAGATTAAAAACTCAAGAAGCATTTCTCAAAAGATTAGCAATTTCAAATTCCAAAAATCTTTCAAAAGATTAAAAATTCAAACAATTTTTTTCCCAAAATATAAACAATCTCAAATTCCAACTATCTTTCAAAAGATCAAAAATTTAAACATTTTTATTTAAAAGATTAAAAATCTTTCAATCAAAAAGTCCTTCTGAGACTAACAGGCTTGATAAATAATATTTTTCATCAAAATCGGAACAACTCTGTGTGCTATCATGAATCTGCTAAAAGATAAGCACTTCTCAAAAGTCAATCTTCTCTCCAAAAGTGGGCCTACTGTCAAAACCTAAGCAAGTAAGAAGTTTTCTCCACATCATCTAAGTTACTTATCAATGTTGGGTCTGCCCCCATGATGGTCGTGGACTATGATCCTAAATTGATCCCAACTTCACTTTTCAATAAATTTGGGTCCTAGACCTTGACTTATAATTGGTCTAATTACACACATCATCTTCCTACCTAGGGTCATGGACTGACCTAAAACTGGACCACCTAGCTCCTCGTATGCTCGCATCTAGTATCTTGGACTATGACCCTAAATTATACCACCTTTGTGCTTTCATGCCCATAGTTATGGTCCTAGACAACAACCTCAAACTAGACCATGATCTTCTATGCCACTTCATAATATGTAGAGAAGTCTAGTCGAGGATACCTCCTTACCAACCATTCACCACATCCAAGGGGCAGGAATGCTCAGGAGAAATATATCAAATCTGGATAAAACTAGGGTGTCATGGATGTTGCCAAGGGTTTTGGTTTGACAACCCTACTGAATGAGGATGCCCTGGGGATTAAAGATGATTGATTGAGAATATTCTCCAGACCAGTGAGGGCTACCTTAATCTATAACCAACCACTAAGGTCCCCGCTTTTCATTCTCTTTTGAATGATTTTCTTGGAAACACTTCTCGGAGGAGCATCACAACCACCATCTTTCTTTCATCCCTGCCATGGCATTAGCGAGTACATCTTATACGAAGGGGATACATTCCCTTACCTTGCCCTAGATGGGGGCAAGAAAAACCATCTAAAATAAAATGAATAATTGTAACAACCCCGCCTCCCGGTAACCCCCAATTAAGGGATACCCAAAGGTCAGAGTTGTTATTCAATCAACATGATCAAAGGTTCGACAAATAATCAATAATAATTATGAAATTCTACTAAAACTGGAATTTGGTATAAAATTAAAACTTTACTTACCTTTGAAAAACTTTGGAAGTCTATCTATCCAGAGCTTGAATCTACTCTATCTAATCCTCGTGGCACTTTATGTTTTATTTTCACAATGTGTCACTTTTCCGTTTGTTCATTTCAGGGTTGTATCTAAAACGCCGACAAACAAAATGTCGGTCAGTATATCGAAATATACTGGTATGTGGGGACAACCAAAAGTTTGCACATATGGATAACAATCTAATTATCACAATCAAGTTAATTAACCAACCAATTTACATTTTCCAGTATGACATTCTCCACCGCTTTTGCCCTAACCCTGGCATACCCACCTTAGGGTTTCCTTTGCTAATGACTTAAGACCACCTTCTCAATCCCGAGCTTGGTGCCTGGGGTCACCACTCATGGTGCCCTCTAGCCATGCAATATCATAGGCCACCTTCTCATTCCCGAGCTTAGTGCCTGGGGTCACCACTCAAGGTGTCCATTGGTCTACCCATCTGGGCCTGACCTTTGGCATCATCCATCAGGGTGGCATGTAGGTGCGAGAATACATACTTCTATTATTAATGTGATAATCATAATGACTTTATAGTTTTGCAAGTATGAACATCCAAACTGATAATTTGCATTCAATGCGGTTAACCATCCGGAAAATCCTCGGGAAAACTAAGACAATTATTCATAATTAACCACATACCTGTTAAGAAAACTTGAATGTAGAAATAACCAATCAATAAAGAATCAACCAAGCACACACACACTATTATTCCTAAAAAAGGCATCCAATTTCTCTATCATTAATCACATCATCTTGATCCATTAATCCTAGTTGTTTCCTAGGTTATTTGCCCTTTTTAGGGTTTTGACCATAATTAGGGTTCCACTTCATCTTTATTACTTTAAACCCTAATTTCACAAAATCACTTACAAACCCTAACTATTTCATTTTTACAAAAGATTCTAAATTCATCTTTTAGCAACAGGAAACCCTAATTTCTGGTTATAAGCACCTTTCTTTTTCTTTTTCTCTAATTTAGGGTTTCTAAGCATCTTAACCATTATATTAAGTTTAAAACCCTAAACTTTGCAATTCTATCATCAAAACATGTTAAAAACCATCTTTACCATTAACAGGGTTAAGCTTATCAATTTGGCCTATTAACGCACCAAAAATTCATCCTTTATATTTAATTAGGGTTTCTCATTAACTTTTAATTCATTTTACTAGCAAGTTAAGGTACTTTTGTAAAACAGAGTAGAACCAGGTTCTGAAATTATTTTTAACAGGTTCCTTGTATTTTTCTACACAACTTTCATGTATAAATTTTTTCCATTAGACAATCCTATTAATTTCTACGAATTTTGTAAATAAAACCCTTTTCCTGGATTATTCGATCAGAGAGGAATAATTACCAAAATAATGGGCTGCTCGATCTGTGGTCCGGTGATCCGCTTCTTGGATCTAATGATCCCAGTTGCACACGCCCAACAGAATTCTCTCTTGCTCTAGAGCGTTGGATATGACTGAGTTCACCGTGGACTCAGATCGTAGGGCGACATGTCGTCGTCTTCCTTAGACACAACAACTTCACAAGGTCAACCTGGAGGTTGACTCTGAGCTCTTGACTTCCTTATCCCGCACCAATCGACCAGGGAGCTCCGCCTCCCTATGACGAAGTTGCTAGCTGGTTCAATTCCTCTCCCGAGCTTCTCCAATGTCGTCCCCTACTCTCCGGACTCCGACGAGGGTCACCGAGGTGTCGGGGGTCCAGATCAGGGTGGACGGAACAATTGAGGGTGCGAGGTGGATCCTTGCACTCTGCCACGGAGGTTGGAATATCCAAGAGAGACGTTAGTTCCCTCCTTAACTCTCCCCTATATAGGGTCGAGGTCAGGTCCACAAGGTTTGGGCATTTCCCAAAACCATGACCAAAGCCAAACAAATCGGGGACTATTCCCCGCGGTTTCATCTCCCAAGTCCAATGGGACTATCCTCAGGCTTGCTCATACACTGGATTGCGAGAAATCAGCGATGGAAGGTTCTTCCTATGACCTATAAGGTCCCAATCTACGTGAGACTTAGGTGATGACCATCGGCCGTTGGATTAAGATCCAACAGACCTCGCTGCTCGCGATCAAAACAAAGGAAACATCTATTTCTTTTAATTCAGAAATAATTTCCAAATTTATGATAACTTGCAAAAATGATTTCTCCCAAACCATAACTCCTTTATAGCTCAAAATTTAAGGGAAGGTTCCTCTTAATATTTCCTAGCTTTGTACGAAATTTGGGAAACAAATTCCAAGGGATGAGAAGGCTTCCTTCTCTCGTAAGTTATTCATTAATTTATTCAAAATTAATTGTTATTTCTTTTCCCTTTGCTATTATCTTGTTATTTTGGGTCCATTGGGGAAAATCTATTTGCCTTTATATTCTTTTGAAAGTCAATTTCTCATATTTCCCTTTTATTAATCAATTTCTTTTCCTTTTTAATTCTCTTTTTAAGGATTTCTCTTTACCTCTCCTCTATTTTCCTATTGGAATTCCTTTTAACATTAGGAATCCTTGGGATACGAAAATCCACCAACGATAACTCAATTACAGCTCTTTTCACATATTTTCCACATTTTATCATTATTTTCAATTTCTTTCTTAACAAGGAAATACTTAATTGGTCTTTTCTTTTCTTATTGCATTCTCTATGCAACTTTGGACTCCTTGGGACCCAAGGAACCCAAGAGGCATGAAATCCAACTTTAGATTGTATTCTTTTACCTTCTGGAGGTTTCCACACCTTTCTTTTCTCAAAACTTAATTATTCATCTACTAATTGAATTTCCTTGTTATTGGGCCCAATAGCCAATAAAGCCCATAAAGAAATCATCAAGGCTATTGTAAATGAAATCAATTTATTCCAAAAAAATTACATCATTATTTGTTCCAATAACTTTAATGCGAGAAATTACATTCCTCACCAAAGGAACCCAAAAATTGGGGTTGTAACATCCTTCCCCTCTTATAATAATTTTGCCCTCAAAGTTCCATCAAGCAAACAAACAGTTCAGGATAAGCCTTTCATACGTTCATCAGGGCTCCCATGTGGCATCACCCTTTCCATGGTGCTTCCCAAGAACCTTCATCATCTCATATTCTTCCATCTGAGTTCTTTCTTACCTTGGTATATCATACCCTCATAGGTGACTCAGGACATTTCAGCCTCTCAAAAGCTGAATAGGTTCAGGGTTCAACACATGGCTTGGATACCTCACATAGTCCTCTAGATCGGACTCATGGAACACATTACACATCATGTTATCCTGAGGGGCAAGGCTAAACACAACCATCTCCACCAATCCATCTCAAATGGACCCATATATCGGGGACTCAACTTTCTCAACTGTACCTTAGAGGGGTCGCATTTTCACATCACATATCCTCCCACAGTGAACTGCATGTCAGTCTACTTTGCATCAGCTCGTGACTCATGTCACCACTGGGCCCTCTCTCAGCCATTGTACGATCAAAGCGACTTCATCTGCACACACTGTGATTCTTTTCTGACCTTCGCGAGGCCTCCTTCATCAACATCATCATAATGAAGTGGCGACTGACACAACCTCTCCATAAGTCTTCTTGCATCCTGATAAAGGCTATGGTGGTTAACATCACATCTTAAGAACTGTCTCTATGTATCACCCTAAATGAGCACACATGCTCTCATCAGACCCTCTAGTCTGGATCATACTGTCCATTAGTATGGGGTGATAAACTGTACTATCATCGAGTTCATCATGCATCCACTTCTACCTCGTGGAAATGAACTTTTGGGTTATACTCAAGAACTTGTGAACTCGCATCATGGTGTAGTTGAACCATCTCTTTCTCGTATGTAGTTCAACAGAATCTGTCTCTTGATAGTACTCCTTTATTTCTCATGTTATCTAGGTAAGGCTATCTACCATAACCCATTTTGCATATTGACCTTCCTTAGTCTAGGGGAGACTCACAACATCCACGGTGATGAAATCCCATTCCCTCTCGGAACTCTTTATACTTTATATGCATGCATCGGGTTAGTGGTGTTCATCCTTCACCTCCTGACTTGCATGGTCACATGCTACATGCAATATCATATTAAGCATCCCAAGTACTACTATCACTTACTATCTTTGAAGTATCACGGTGTTTGGTGATATTAAACCATGATCTCCTATATGTCATGATTCCTCAAGATCGATTCCTCAGAAACTCTAAACTCCACAAGGGTATGTTATCATCTCTATCCTCATACCTCATAGCAACGTTCAAACTTCCATCGTCTTTTATCCTTGGTGTAAGGCATGTGTATGTCCTATCTCTCACTCCCATAACAAGAGGAAATAAGCATTTGGCTGCAGTCCAAATAAAAAGTTCTTCCTATTCTAAGAGTAGAGATGGTACAGCCCACCTTGCCAGTACACTTTCAAATCTAAGTTGAAATGTGCCACATATGTCCCTACTTCACAAACATCTCTATAAAAAAGTTATTTCTATGGAAAATTGGTCTCAAACTTACTTGGTCCAAGCACAATCCTTGGTCTTCTCCTCTAGGTCTATAAGCTGTCGACACTTTTGGGGTCATTCCTCTTCCCTTATGCATCTAGAGAGTGCCCTACGCATCTGCCCTTTGGGTCCCATGAGTTCATGAAGGTGATCAATCTCCTAACCCATGGCCCTTAGACAATGATATATGTTACCTCCCGGCCCTATGGTCATGTGCAACTAGGGAATTAGGAAACTCCTACTTCCATTGGTCTTATCCCCACCTGACCCTAGGATAGACTTAGGATTCCAACATAGTACATATCCAACTAAGAACCTTACCCAAGCCTTCATCATCTCTTTCTGCATTCATGGGCTGACTTTCATCCCTTCACAGGGGTCATGGCGACCTACCTTCCTTGTTCAGGCCCCATACTGGTTACCTCCTTGGTAACACATCCCCATGCACTTAGAGATGGTTATCTACGGGTCTGCAGGTTCATCCTCATGCTATGTACTCTTCACTTAGCTTCTCAAGATCCTCTGGAACCTCTTTAGGTTACCTCAAAACCAACAAAACTGGTATACACCCTACAAAAGGGTCCCTCTCCCAGGATGGGAGGGAACCACCACTCTTGACAACCAAGGTCACAACCATCCTTATGTTTAGGGTCTGCATCCACATGAGCATGCCTAACCCAGCAACTACTAAGGCACAGGAAGACCACCTATTGAACCATGCTAGATCATACTTGTTCTCTTTCCTCATCATTAGTTCAACTTAGTTGTGAGGGGTTCATCAAACACACCCTCAACTTTAAGGGATTTCCTATTCCTCTACACATGAGGAGTACCATGCTCGAAACTATAGAGACTCAAATCTCATCATGAGCATTGGGTACACAACTTCCCCTCTTAGGCCTAGGAACCCTAGGTTCTCCTTTAGGTATCCAACTGCATGCTCCATCTCTTAACCACGAATCAAGCATGTCCAAGGTATGTGTAACATCCCTAACCTGGGTTATGCTTTAACCCTAGGTGTTTTGATTAAGAAATATTATTATATGCTTAATGTCATCTTTTGAAAAGTAATTAAGGCTCAAAAGGAACCTATGTTTCAATTTTGGTCCTGTTTGAACAATGTTGAAGCAATGTTTGCTTATTTTGGACTAAAGTGCAAATTACCCAAGTTGAGGGGTTAAATTGCAAATGTTGCATGATAAGATGTTCCTCTGATGTTGAGACATCATAAGAATGAATATGATGTAGTGGTATGGTTTCCACAAGCTTGGACACCAAGATTAAGCTTGTAAAGCAATCCTTGTGCATTAAAACCTAGTTTTGGTGTAATGTGCAATTTACCCAAAATCTAGGGTTCAATATGCAAATTACCACTTCAACAAGGTCCCTAATGTTTATTAGCATCATTTAGAGCAAAGAAAATGAGAGGGACTCCTCATTTGAATTAAGTTGTAGGAGAGAGAATCTTGACATTAAAATAATCAAGAATAATGCCTAATTGAAACCCTAATTCGATTTAGGGCAAAAATGAATAAAAATAATTGAAGGGCTTTCAACCAAAATGTTTTGGGTTGATTTTTAATAAGTATGGACGTTCCTTTAACAAGATAAGGAACGAAAATATCTTAAGTAGGTGAAATTCCACTCACCTTTTTATAAAGAAAAGTAATATCCACTCACATGTGGGATATTATATTATAAGCATTAAGGTGCTTAATTTGCTTTTCTTTAAATTGAGGATAATGAAGGAGAATTAAAGGCAAGGAAGGTGCCTCGTACCCAAGGTAGTTGAGGGGGAAGAGGCGGCCACTTTATTGGGATTAATTGGATTTTTATAAGGCATTTTCTCTCTAATCAATTTCCTTATAAAAGTGCCATTTCCAAGCCCAAACCAAGGCCTTTTCGGATTTCTTTCTTCCCCTTGCTTGCAAAACCGACCAAGGAGCTAGGGAGGAGAAGGTATCACGTCCCCAACCTGTTGGTAAGCCCTTGACCTTCGTTCTTCATGATTTCATGGTGGAAATTGAAAATAAATTATGGATTCCTTCTTATTTCGATCTCCTCTTCAACCCTAGCCAACTTTTACAACCAAAAGCTTGAGGACGAGCTTAGGGGGAGTTGCAAGAGCTTCATCCACCATTAATGGCGTGAGCTTGGATCTTTGGAGCTCAATTGGAGGCGGGTTTTATAACTCAAACCCTTAAACATTTCTATTGCATCAATTCTCTATGCTTTGTTGATTGATTTCTTCAATTTGATACACTCTTGTTTCTTTGCTGCAACTTCCATCAAGAACGGTTGCTGTTCTTGGTTGTTCGAAGGAAGGGGATGATGACATCATCCTAGATGCTTGTATAAAGAAAATTACCAAGCAAAACCGTTTTTATAGCTACTCCAAATCGTTTTAATTTGATTGGCTATGCGGTTTCAGCAAACCGTTTAAGGGCAAACGGTTTGAAACTGTTTGGGATCAAACGGTTTCAAGACCGTTTGAGATGGTTGACCAAGCATTGACCGTTTGGGAATTTTGTTCCTAATTATGTAGGCTGATAACCCTCCAAATTTGAGGGATTAAATCCAAAGGAATAGAGATTTGAAGGCCAATCAATTAGGCAATCGGATTGAATTATGTGCTGATTTTCAACCTGATTAACTTGACCTGGTTGAGAAAACGGTTTCAAGACCGTTTGAGATGGTTGACCAAGCGTTTAACGTTTGAGATTCCTGTTCATAATTATGTTTATTAATAACCCTCCAAATTTGAGGGATTAACTCCAAAGGAATCGTGAGTTGAAGCCTAATCAATTAGGGAAACCTAATTGGATTAAGTGCTGACTTTCAATCTGATTTAATTGAACTTTTTGGGCAAACGGTCTCAAGACCATTTGAGTGCGTTGACCAAGCGTTGACCGTTTGGGATTACTGTTCCTAATGATGTGATATAATTACTCACCGAATTTGAGGGATTAACTCCCAAGGAATCATGAGTTGAAGGCTATTCAATTAGGCAAACCCTAATTGAAAACAGTACTGAAATTCCAATGAGTTAAGTTGAGATTTTGGGTTGATTAGCCCAAACAGTTTCAAGACCGTTTGGGGATCACCCAAACGGTCTCAAGACCGTTTGGGGATCACCCAAACGGTCTCAAGACCGTTTGGGGATCACCCCAAGACCGTTTGGAGGTCTGGGGTCAAGTATAGTTGACCAAATGAAGGTCAAAAGGTACTAATCATATTGCAATGTAGTGCTGATCTGTTGATCAACTCGATAGACCAATCCATGATGATTTTTCACTAGAATCCAAAGGTTGGATGGGCCAAACGGTCTCAAGACCGTTTGGAGCTCATACAAACGGTCTCAAGACCGTTTGGTGGTCACCTAAGACCGTTTGGAGGTCTAGGGTTGAGTATGGTTAGGTGTTTGAAGGTCTAAAGGTACCAAGCTATTATACAATGCAATGCTGATTTGGTGATCAATCCAATGATCCAAACCTTAATTGGATGGCTTGGATTTGAGTGATATGATGGGAAAACGGTCTCAATACCGTTTGGAGGTCATCCAAACGACCTCAAGACCGTTTGGGGTCAGGTCATACCCAATTTGGATAATGGTTCAATAGTTTCAAAGTAACCAATCTTGCATTGATGAGTGTTGTTGGATCTTCGATTCCAAACCCTAATTCAATTGAATCAAGCCCTAATTGATGACCAATTGAGGGTCAATTGAGGGTCAAATTAGTTGAAGGTTGACCTATTAAACTCAATTGAAGTATGAGCATAGGTCCAATTGATGATTGGTTCCATGAATTCAATGGTTGAAGGTCCAATGCAATCAATTGAAACACAATTAGTAGCATGATTGATGATCAACTTCAAAGCTCTAATTGGTGTTTATAAACCCTAATCCCATTGAGATCAGACCATAATTGAAGTCCCAATTGAGGGGTGAGCCATGATTCAAATGATTATTGAGTTGATGATCCAATTGGTTGAAGTTCCATTGATTAGAATTGAGTGTGGTTCAATTTGGTTAATTCAATTGGATACCTCATGTTATTGAAGGTCTAATTGATCAAACCTTTTTGAAAACCTAATGTGATTAGGTGGGAGATACCTTTAATGGTACTAGTCATTAATGCATAACAAATGCATGGACCCAATACATGATGTAAACCCTAATTGAGGCTGATTCAATGTATAACCTTAATAAGAGGTTGTCTACATGTGAAATCACTAATTAGGATGTTAGTAAACCCTAGTTGAGGGTGTATCCTTGTGAAACCCTAGTGGAGGGTGTATCATTGTGAACCCTGGTTGAGGGTGTAACCTTGTGAAACCCTAGTGGAAGGTGTATCATTGTGAACCCTGGTTGAGGGTGTAACCTTGTGAAACCCTAGTGGAGGGTGTATCATTGTGAACCCTGGTTGAGGGTGTAACCTTGTGAAACCCTATTGGAGGGTGTATCATTGTGAACCCTGGTTGAGGGTGTAACCTTGTGAAACCCTAGTGGAGGGTGTATCATTGTGAACCCTGGTTGAGTGTGTATCCTTGTGAAACCCTAGTTGAGGGTGTATCATTGCGATTGTTTTTAGGCAACTTTATAATAAAGTTATGCCTTAAACTAAGATAAGTCCATATCATGTGAGATAGCTGGACAATTCTAATGTGTGGCCTATGCATTATATGCTAAGGGTGAGTATTCTGTGATGGAATGTATTAAGAAGGGAAATACCTTAAAACAAGATAAAGTTGGTTAACTCAAGAGGGTCTGAATTAATGAGAAATGGGAAACCCTAACCCTGGTAAGGGAATAGTGGTTTTACCCTTGAATAATGATGTTATATATTGTTTTGCATGGTGCTAATATGAAATTGATGTATTATCATTTGTACTAACCATGCAGGTATGATGTGATGATGAACATATCCAGGTATGAGCTATGACATTTTATGTATTGACATTGTTTTTTGGGCCTTATGTGCCATGCTATACCTTATTGCCTAGTATGAGGTAATAAGACAAGTAATGGGCCTTAAGTGCCATGAGAAGATGTTTATGTAATAAGCATCATATTTACCTTGGTCAGGTGACCTGAAGGTGATAATTACCTGAAAAAGTGGTAATAATGCTCAATGATGAGCTAAGGGTTTGAATACCCAGAACCATATGATTATGGCATTGAGTTGCAAAGGAATGAAAATTCCCAGTATTGAAATGAGGGACTGAGATCCCCATGTCTTATAAAGACTGAGAAGTGATTAATGGAAATAGTACATGTTTTCTTTATAGCATTTGTCTTATTAAGTTATGTTTGGAAACTTGGCTGATGCTAAAAGAATATGATAATGTACTTAATTAATCAAGTGATACCATATAATGTAGTTGCCCTGATCACAGATTCATCAGCGTCAGGATTAGCTGAATGGTGAAACGAGTTTACTCGGAACGCATATTTTTGAATATGTGGGGGTAATTGGGCAATTATATCCTTATGCCCCATAGGCATTGCTACGGGCTATGTCCTATGAACGGGATTGGTTACGGACCATACCCCAATAAGAGCATGGCTACGGGCCATGACTCCAAAAAATAATACCGGGCATTGTCTACGGGCCATATCCTGAAGAGAGTATATGCTATGGGCTATAACTCTAATAGCGATGTTGCCAGTATACCCTGGAAAGCTATCTAGCAGAGACACAAGATGTCCTGCATGTTATCTTGTACTGACCGAGATAGTTGAGGTCATGGGAATCTGGCTCTTCCATTGACCTATGTGTGGTACCGATGCTTTACGTAACTGTGGTCAGTTGGAGTATGAGCGGTATACCTCATCTCCTCAGGGCATAAGTGTGATTGTAAAATGTAATCAGCCGTATAGCATGTTTGCTTAAGGATTGAATATGGAGATTCATTGGCTGATGTTGCATTTATTTGTGCATTCCTTAGTAGATAAATTTTAATTATGTTTCTTTATATTCTCTGCAAAATAGACAGATGAATTACATATCTACCATGGGTAGATGCAATGACCTCCTTGAGAATGGAGATTATCTTATTCTGTTCTATGATGAATAATTCTACCTGATAATGTAAAAGTAACCCCTACTCAGTTTTAATTTGATAAACTGCAATAATAATGTTTTTGGCGGAGAGTTATATCTCTCGTTGGGGCAATTTTCAATTGTCTCACCCCGTGGGAAACATTTTGTTTAGGTATGCATGGAAGGCAGAGCAGAAACCCTAGAACAGGGAAAGAGCAGCAGCAACAGTAGGGACATCAATAAGATCTCAGGTGGAAATATTGTCTGTCTAGTCATATAGATAGTAGTCTTATGTGTCGTCTCTGTACTCTCAGGTCCTCGGAGTTTTAAATGTATCAATCTGAGTTTTGGCTTAGTGCCTCAAAGTTTTTATACTGCCTGTGTATATTTGTTAACAGGGCAGTCAATGTTGTAATCCTTGAAAAGGAATGGTACAGGTTGTGTACTTGTGAACCAGGATGAATTTAGAATACTTTGGTTCATGGTTAAAGAGTTTTCTTATGAATGGATCTCTTTGCAAAAAGTTTTAAATTTTCAGTGATTTTCAGTAATCCGCTGCAAATAATTCGCTTCCGCATTAGTTAATCCTGTTTTCGTGAGACGGTCGTTTCAATTAGTGGTATCAGAGCTCTAGGTTCGGTGAGTCTACAGAGACATAGGACTAAGGTAGTAGAGTCTGTGTTAGTGTCCTCCAGTATACCCTATAATGATTTCTGCTTGTGCAGAGAAAGGGTAAATTTGAAAATGACTGGAGAACACAAGGAACACATTGCTAAGGGCAATGTTGCTGCATCAAGAAGAGGTGCAAGGGATCTGACAAGAATAGAATGAGTGCCTGAGAATCCTCAATAAGACCTGATCAGGATAGAGAATCCTATGATCACACTCTTGTTGGGCATATTAGGGCAACTGTAATGCATATAGTGGACTGGATGCTAGGCTTACAACCTAGGTTATCAGTCCTTAATACAGAAAGCTTGAGCTTTAAATGAGTTCCTAAATGACTTAGTCATGTTGGAACAAGGGAAAATATGGAAAAGATTAACTTATAGCAAGAAAGTGGACTCTGCCATGAGTTCAGACAGATAATAAATATGTGATGGTAGTGCCCAAGAAGGGGCAATAAGCTGAGAAGTAGGGAATGGTCTCTATAATTCTAGAGACATTTGACTAATGGTTTTAAACAGCCAAGTTTTTGGTACTAATAGTGCAATAAATGCCTAGTGTACTAGGGAAGTAGCCACTAAGTAAGTGCAAAGGTCTTAACCTTTCACTTGTAAGATTCTATGGCTTAGTTTTTGCTTCAGTAATAAGACTAGTAAGACCATGATATGAGTACAAGGTATGTTATAAATGTGTACATGTTGAGTACACTAAACCCTTTTTGTTATAAAAAGGAGGATTGTTGATATTGTTTTCCCCATTGGTTTCTATATAGGGATGAAATGATGAGAACTAGAATTTGAATTCTGATCAGTATTCTTTTAAATGCTCTATATTGATCTTACCTCCATGAAAGAGGAAGAGGTATAGAAGAGATGCCTGGATAAAATCCAGGGATGTTAAATCTTATGTTATGGTAATATGAAAAGAAAGGAATATGATAGCATGTAAGTGCATACTACTTGATCTCAGTACTTGTAAACCCTGAGCAGGTGTACAACTATTGATGATAAAGTGAGTATGGAAACTCTTAGATTGATATCTTTTTGATTGCCCTGATCAAGCAATCATTCTGATACAATCTAAAGAGTATCATGAAATTGGAAATATGATATGGATAAATGTATCATATCTTAAGAACAAGAAAGAAGGATCTGATAGGAATTCAGATCAGTATGTGTATATGAGGAAGTAAAAGTATGACCCTCATATGATGAGAAAGCGAACAAGGGAGGTGATCCCTGTTCTATAAAGTTGTAAATATGATAAAAGAAAGATGAGAATATAATGTGTTTTCAACACATGCGACTGATACCAAGGTAAGAGATTCTGGTATCTGAGAATTATCAGATGTTTTAGATTGGCTACCTGTTATGGTCAACTATGAAATCCGTCTGATTATATAAAATGATATGAACATCATATGTTAGGGGTTTATGCTTTGCATAAACATAACAACTAAATATGTCTTTAAGATAAGTTCTCATTTGACTCTATGAGAATATTGTGTGAAGGAACTTTGTGCTGATCAATGTTCTATGATGTCTACATAACAATGAGGTGTTATGAAGAGACATGATGATATGATGAATGAATAATATCTGTTCCCTTTATCTGGGATTTCAGGGACGAAATCCTTGTTAGGAGTTTATAATTTGTAACATCCCTGACCTGGGTTATGATTTAACCCTAGGTGTTTTGATTAAGAAAGATTATTATATGCTTAATCTCATCTTGTGAAAAGTAATTAAGGCTCAAAAGGAACATATGTTTCAATTTTGGTCCTGTTTGAACAATGTTGAAGCAATGTTTGCTTATTTTGGACTAAAGTGCAAATTACCCAAGTTGAGGGGTTAAATTGCAAATGTTGCATGATAAGATGTTCCTCTGATGTTGAGACATCATAATAATGAATATGATGTAGTGGTATGGTTTCTACAAGCTTGGACACCAAGATTAAGCTTGTAAAGAAATCCTTGTGCATTAAAACCTAGTTTTGGTGTAATGTGCAATTTATCCAAAATCTAGGGTTCAATATGCAAATTACCACTTCAACAAGGTCCCTAATGTTTCTTAGCATCATTTAGAGCAAATAAAATGAGAGGTACTCCTCATTTGAATTAAGTTGTAGGAGAGAGAATCTTGACATTAAAATAATCAAGAATAATGCCTAATTGAAACCCTAATTCGATTTAGGGCAAAAATGAATAAAAATAATTGAAGTGCTTTCAACCAAAATGTTTTGGGTTGATTTTGAATAAGGATGGACGTTCCTTTAACAAGATAAGGAACGAAAATATCTTAAGTAGGTGAAATTCCACTCACCTTTTTATAAAGAAAAGTAATATCCACTCACATGTGGAATATTATATTATAAGCATTAAGGTGCTTAATTTGCTTTTCTTTAAATTGAGGATAATGAAGGAGAATTAAATGCAAGTAAGGTTCCTCGTACCCAAGGTAGTTGAGGGGGAAGAGGCGGCCACTTTATTGGGATTAATTGGATTTGTATAAGGCATTTTCTCTCTCATCAATTTCCTTATAAAAGTGCCATTTCCAAGCCCAAACCAAGGCCTTTTCGGATTTCTTTCTTCCCCTTGCTTGCAAAACCTACCAAGGAGCTAGGGAGGAGCAGGTAGCACGTACCCAACCTGTTGGTAAGCCCTTGACCTTCGTTCTTCATGATTTCATGGTGGAAATCGAAAATAAATTATGGATTCCTTCTTATTTCAATCTCCTCTTCAACCCTAGCCAACTTTTACAATCAAAAGCTTGAGGACGAGCCTAGGGGGAGTTTCAGGATCTTCATCCACCATTAATGGCGTGATCTTGGATCTTTGGAGCTCAATTGGAGGTGGGTTTTATAACTCAAACCCTTAAACATTGCTATTGCATCAATTCTCTATGCTTTGTTGATTGATTTCTTCAATTTGATACACTCTTGTTTCTTTGCTGCAATTTCCATCAAGAACGGTTTCTGTTCTTGTTTGTTAGAAGGAAGGGGATGATTACATCATCCTAGATGCTTATCCAAAGAAAATTACCAAGCAAAACCGTTTTGATAGCTACTCCAAATCGTTTTAATTTGATTGGCTATGCGGTTTCAGCAAACTGTTTAAGGGTAAACGGTTTGAAACCGTTTGGGAGCAAACGGTTTCAAGACCGTTTGAGATGGTTGACCAAGCATTGACCGTTTGGGAATTTTGTTCCTCATTATGTAGGCTGATAACCCTCCAAATTTGAGGGATTAACTCCAAAGGAATGTAGAGTTGAAGGCCAATCAATTAGGCAATCGGATTGAATTATGTGCTGATTTTCAACCTGATTAACTTGACCTGGTTGAGCAAACGGTTTCAAGACCGTTTGAGATGGTTGACCAAGAATTTACTGTTTGGTATTCCTGTTCATAATTATGTTTTTTAATAACCCTCCAAATTTGAGGGATTAACTCCAACGAAATCGTGAGATGAAGCCTAATAAATTAGGGTAACCTAATTGGATTAAGTGCTGACCTTCAATCTGATTTAATTGAACTTTTTGGGAAAATGGTCTCAAGACCATTTGAGTGCGTTGACCAAGCGTTGATCGTTTGGGATTACTGTTACTAATGATGTGATCTAATGACTCACCGAATTTGAGGGATTAACTCCCAAGGAATCATGAGTTGAAGGCTATTCAATTAGGAAAACCGTAATTGAAAACAGTGCTGAAATTCCAATGAGTTAAGTTGAGATTTTGGGTTGATTAGCCCAAACGGTTTCAAGACCGTTTGGGGATCACCCAAACGGTCTCAAGACCATTTGGGGATCACCCCAAGACCGTTTGGAGGTCTGGGGTCAAGTATAGTTGACCAATTGAAGGTCCAAAGGTACTAATCATATTGCAATGTAGTGCTGATCTGTTGATCAACTCGATAGACCAATCCATGATGATTTTTCACTAGAATCCAAAGGTTGGATGGGCCAAACGGTCTCAAGACCGTTTGAAGCTCATCCAAACGGTCTCAAGACCGTTTGGTGGTCACCCAAGACCGTTTGGAGGTCTAGGGTTGAGTATGGTTAGGTGTTTGAAGGTCTAAAGGTACCAAGCTATTATACAATGCAATGCTGATTTGGTGATCAATCCAATGATTCAAACCTTAATTGGATGGCTTGGATTTGAGTGATATGATGGGCAAACGGTCTCAAGACCGTTTGGAGGTCATCCAAACGACCTCAAGACCGTTTGGGGTCAGGTCATACCCAATTTGGATAATGGTTCAATAGTTTCAAAGTAACCAATCTTGCATTGATGAGTGTTGTTGGATCTTCGATTCCAAACCCTAATTCAATTGAATCAAGCCCTAATTGATGACCAATTGAGTGTCAATTGAGGGTCAAATTAGTTGAAGGTTGACCTATTAAACTCAATTGAAGTATGAGCATAGGTCCAATTGATGATGGGTTCCATGAATTCAATGGTTGAAGGTCCAATGCAATCAATTGCAACACAATTAGTAGCATGATTGATGATCAACTTCAAAGCTCTAATTGGTGTTTATAAACCCTAATACCATTGAGATCAGACCATAATTGAAGTCCCAATTGAGGGGTGAGCCATGATTCAAATGATGATTGAGTTGATGATCCAATTGGTTGAAGTTCCATTGATTAGAATTGAGTGTGGTTCAATTTGGTTAATTCAATTGGATACCTCATGTTATTGAAGGTCTAATTGATCAAACCTTTTTGAAAACCTAATGTGATTAGGTGGGAGATACCTTTAATGGTACTAGTCATTAATGCATAACAAATGCATGGACCCAATACATGATGTAAACCCTAATTGAGGCCGATTCAATGTATAACCTTAATAAGAGGTTGTCTACATGTGAAATCACTAATTAGGATGTTCCCTAGTTGAGGGTGTATTCTTGTGAAACCCTAGTGGAGGGTGTATCATTGTGAACCCTGGTTGAGGGTGTAACCTTGTGAAACCCTAGTGGAGGGTGTATCATTGTGAACCCTGGTTGAGGGTGTAACCTTGTGAAACCCTAGTGGAGGGTGTATCATTGTGAACCCTGGTTGAGGGTGTAACCTTGTGAAACCCTAGTGGAGGGTGTATCATTGTGAACCCTGATTGAGGGTGTATCCTTGTGAAACCCTAGTTGAGGGTGTATCATTGCGATTGTTTTTAGGCAACTTTATAATAATGTTATGCCTTAAACTACGATAAGTCCATATCATGTGAGATAGCTGGACAATTCTAATGTGTGGCCTATGCATTATATGCTAAGGGTGAGTATTCTGTGATGGAATGTATTAAGAGGGGAAATACCTTAATACAAGATAAAGTTGGTTAACTCAAGAGGGTCTAAATTAATGAGAAATGGGAAACCCTAACCCTGGTAAGGGAATAGTAATGATGTTATATATTGTTTTGCATGGTGCTGATATGAAATTGATGTATTATCATCTGTACTAACCATGCAGGTATGATGTGATGATGAACATAGCCAGGTATGAGCTATGAAATTTTATGTATTGACATTGTTTTTTGGGCCTTATGTGCCATGCTATACCTTATTGCCTAGTATGAGGTAATAAGACAAGTAATGGGCCTTAAGTGCCATGAGAAGATGTTTATGTAATAAGCATCATATTTACCTTGGTCAGGTGACCTGAAGGTGACAATTACCTGAAAAAGTGGTAATAATGCTCAATGATGAGCTAAGGGTTTGAATACCCAGAACCATATGATTATGGCATTGAGTTGCAAAGGAATGAAAATTCCCAGTATTGAAATGAGGGACTGAGATCCCCATGTCTTATAAAGACTGAGAAGTGATTAATGGAAATAGTACATGTTTTCTTTATAGCATTTGTCTTATTAAGTTATGTTTGGAAACTTGGCTGATGCTAAAAGAATATGATAATGTACTTAATTAATCAAGTGATACCATATAATGTAGTTGCCCTGATCACAGATCCATCAGCGGTAGAATTAGCTGAATGGTGAAACGAGTTTACTCGGAACACATATTTTTGAATATGTGGGGGTAATTGGGCAATTATATCCTTATGCCCCATAGGCATTGCTACGGGCTATGTCCTATGAACGGGATTGGTTACGGACCATACCCCAATAAGAGCATGGCTACGGGCCATGACTCCACAAAATAATACCGGGCATTGGCTACAGGCCATATCCTGAAGAGAGTATATGCTATGGGCTATAACTCTAATAGCGATGTTGCCAGTAAAGCTATCTAGCAGAGACACAAGATGTCCTGCATGTTATCTCGTACTGACCGAGATAGTTGAGGTCATGGGAATCCGACTCTTCCATTGACCTATGTGTGTTACCGATGCTTTACGTAACCGTGGTCAGTTGGAGTATGAGCGGTATACCTCATCTCCTCAGGGCATAAGTGTGATTGTAAAATGTAATCATCCGTATAGCATGTTTGCTTAAGGATTGAATACGGAGATTCATTGGCTGATGTTGCATTTCTTTGTGCATTCCTTAGTAGATAAATGTTAATTATGTTTCTTTATATTCTCTGCAAAATAGACAGATGAATTACTTATCTACCATGGGTAGATGCAATGACCTCCTTGAGAATGGAGATTATCTTATTCTGTTCTATGATGAATAATTCTACCTGATAATGTAAAAGTAACCCCTACTCAGTTTTAATTTGATAAACTGTAATAATAATGTTTTTGGCGGAGAGTTATATCTCTCGCTGGGGAAATTTTCAATTGTCTCACCCCTGTGGGAAACATTTTTTTTAGGTATGCATGGAAGGTAGAGCAGAAACCCTAGAATAGGGAAAGAGCAGCAGCAACAGCAGGGACATCAATAAGATCTCAGGTGGAAATATTGTCTGTCTAGTCATATAGATAGTAGTCTTATGTGTCGTCTATGTACTCTCAGGTCCTCGGAGTTTTAAATGTATCAATCTGAGTTTTGGCTTAGTGCCTCGAAGTTTTTATACTGCCTGTGTATATTTGTTAACATGGCAGTCAATGTTGTAATCCTTGAAAAGGAATGGTACAGGTTGTGTACTTGTGAACCAGGATGAATTTAGAATACTTTGGTTCATGGTTAAAGAGTTTTCCTATGAATGGATCTCTTTGCAAAAAGTTTTAAATTTTTAGTGATTTTCAGTAATCCGTTGCAAATAATTCGCTTCCGCATTAGTTAATCCTATTTTCGTGAGACGGTCGTTTCAGTATGTCTTGTACTTCCATGATCCTTCTACTTGAGCAACACTTCAGAGTTGAGTCCTCTTCCAGGACAGCCAACCAAGTACAAGGCCTTACAACATGGTTACCTAAACCTCCTCAGGGTCTAAGGCACTCTTTGTCTCATTTCAGTAGGTAACCACTTATACCATAGGCACATAGGTACCAGAAGCATCTTTCTTTCTCTAGGGTTGGTTCCTCTAAAGGCAACCAAGATATCATCAGCCTCCAGGGATCATGCATGAGGCAACCACTATCATCCACTTAGGTCGCATCATTCCTGACTCCCCACTGTTCCTCACATCTCAAGGTTTTAGGTTTCCAACCTTCTTGCTTGGTTCCTTCTTACTCTCTCTCTAAAGCTAACTCCACATCCAGGCATACTACTAGAGGTCATCTCTCCATGAAGGATCAAGCTAACAGGTATACTTCTACGTGGGTGAAGCCTATACTCAAGCTTATGTTTACTCATGATTATCCATAGCCCCTTATGCTTATCTCACAGGCCATCCATCCTGTCCTTCTGGCCTCGGTTTTAACTTACTGCTCATACTACTGAAGCACTCTAGGTGCATTCTATCCCCTACTTACATAAGCCCATAGGGTTTCTATAGGTTCTTCACTAACCTCATCCATGAAGGAGCTATCCTCCACTCAAACATGCATGATCCTTCCCAGGGTTGGGTTGCCCAAGGTACTCAGTTATCAACTTCTCATGGCTCATAAGGCATCCAAGGCACGTCTATCCAAACACCTAGTCAGCCATGACATCTAACTCATCATGTTATCTCTCTCTAACCTTCACTTAGGGTTAGGGTTAACATCTCCTCAAAGGATGTGCTAGGTCTCTACTTTTAATGGAGATCTCTACCTCTAAGACTAACTCTCTTTACTTATCCTCCTGACAAGAAGGTATAGCCTCAGGTCTTTCCCGAGGGCAATGAAAACTCGTGTCATACGACCTAAGCATGTATCTATTCTTTAGTTTGCACTTAATCTATTAAGCTTATGTCCATGACATCTTATTTACATGCTTTTCATTAATTTGGTGGAGGATTCCTTAGACCTCATTAACCTTACCCATACCTCAAGAGGGTGAGGAGAAGAGAGAAAACCCTAATCCTTAAGGTCCTTAATAGAATTTGAGTTGAGAAGGGATGAACAAGATGAGAGAGTCCTAGAGGTATCTTATTTCGAGTCTTATCCTAAGACATCAACCAGGCAGTCACACAATCCAGGAGTCCTCGTATTCCGACTAGCGGTACGGAGGAAAATATTGCCAGCCCCTGGACGTGATCCTTTTCTAGATACCTTAGTCTTTTAGACAATCCTCTAATAGGCCATTTGATGATACATTGCTTTTCTTTTTAGTCTTTTTAAGTGTGATCTTCCTCTTTCTCTTTGTTTTCCTTAATGTTCTATCCTCTTATCTTTTCTTCTTGGTATGTTTCATGATGGGACTTGATCTAGAAGTTAAACACACCTTCTTTCTTGCCTCTTCAACCTAGGGTTTGCTTCCTTTATGAAGAAGGAGCTAGTTTGTCCGGAGTGGAGTGCTCAAGCTAGGGTTTCTACCCCCTTTCCTTCATTCTACCTTTCTATTTGGAGTTGCTTCATCATCTCTAAGGAATGTTATATAATTTTCTTCATGACTATTACATACTCTCATCTTGCATGTGCATAATCTTACCCTAAAACATTGATCCAAGTAGAAAGATGGTATCTTTTACCAAGAGTTTGTATTTATATGGTGATTCTTGAGTAGTGTATTTTCTTGGGTGAACCCTAAACGTTGCTCACAAATCTTTCTTGATAATTGAAGTTTTTGTACTTGCATGCTTGTGGAAATGATGGTTTTTGTTCTCTCAAATGATGGTTGCTAATTAGGGTTTTGAAATGATCTTTCTCCTTGTGAATGCAACTTGATGACCTTTCAGATTCTTATTTGTAACCAACTTCTAGTGGCATATGATATTTCGATCTCTTCATGTTTGCCAAGATTTTGAATGAATGATGGTCGTCAAGATTTCCCTTATGTGGCAATGAAACCTTGATGTTATGTCTTTGCTAATGTTTTGATTTCCTTGATTGGTCTCTAAGATGTTAAAACCATGAGTGGTCACTAAGATGATGGAATTAGTGGTCATAAAGTTTTGAATTATTAATTGATTGCCAACTTTTTGTGAACCTTAATGGTCACCAAGAATTTCCGATCTTGAGTGGTCGCTATGTTTGGTAACCCTAGTGGTCGCCAAAGAGACCTAACCCTAGTGGTCGTTCATGTTCTTGACTCTTAGTAATCATTGAAGTTCTAGATCTTTTATGATCATTGAGTCTTGGTAGCCCTAGTGGTCTCCAAGAGTGGTAACCCTAGTGGTCGCCAACCTTCTTGACCCTTGGCGGTCGATGACTTCTCTAAACTGAGTGGTCGATGAGATTTTCCCATCGTAAGTGGATACTATGTTTTTGTGACTCTATGATGGTTTTGGTTTAATGCTATAATCCAATGGTTAAACCTTGTGCTATGTATGAATCCATACTTGAGGATAGTATGGGATTCAATGGTAATGCTTTACCTTGTGCATCCATGATCGGATGGGGATGCTATGTGTGAATGATGTGCTTTAACCTAAGTAAGTGTATGAACTAATGGTTTAGTTTCATGTGCTGATTTTTAACAACAATTCCACCTATCTTATTGAACTTAATGCAATTAAGTAAAGATGGTTAATCAAGCTTAGCTTCCTTGTATGATATGATTAAGGAATATTCTCTTTAATTATTGTTGTAACCCTAATGTGTTAACTGGTGGTTATCATAGCCTTATGATTTATGGTTTCTTATACTACATATGTGTATCACAAGTACGATGGTATAAGGTGAACCTTCTTCAAGGTGTTGAAAAATTATGATGATCATGAAGGAAATGATGTGATGGTCTTGATGACCTTTGAGCATTTCTTGAGCCCTTATGGAGGTGTATTCCTCTTTATGTTGACAAGGGTTGGTACCCTGAAATAATGTGATAAGGATTCATATCTCATGATGGCATGATGACAAGTATAGTTTCATGACTGGCAATAAAACAATACCATGTGATGTTGAAATGAGGAATCTATCTCATACATTTTATATCTTTTGGAGTTGTTATATATCAATGCTTGTTAGAAATGAATTAGGGTTTGTATGTCCACTTGTTTGATGCATCCTTAATACACTCAATTAACATTAACTAATAAAGTGAAACCCTAATCATGTAGTTCCATGTGTCATAGTTCCATTCCAGTGTTAGGGCTTGTTGGATGGTGAAACAGGTATTCCCGAAGGGAAGCCCGAAGTCGCATATTGTTGAGTATGTGTTGGTGTAAGTGACTTTGTGTCATTGTCATCCTGATCCCAAGGTTTTGAGGATGCATGAGGTCATACTTCGCTAGGAGAACAATTGTAGTCATATCTCAGATATGGTATATATATGACATGTGTTGAGGATAGTTGCGTTTGTTCCTCGGATGATAGGGTTTTGAATACCCTAGTTACTAGTGTCATGACCTATATACCTATGGCAGACAAGGTTGTTTTGCAGCTTGACCTAATGTGTCATTGTGGCAGACTCATACTGACTGAGGGTGATGTTAGGCTTTTGGCTCCCCTATATCTTGCACAAAACTGAATGCGACCAAGTGGTGGTTAGCTATAATTTGAGTGGTATACCTCAAATTCCCCATGGCTAATCAAAGACATAATCCAACTGTGTAGTATATATGTTAGGGTTATACACAACACTTCAAATTTGATGATAACCCTTGTATTGATCCTTCCACATATATATGGTGTATAGTTCAATAAGAGAAAGTAATCTTTCTTATGTTGTTATATATACTAATATTGATCGGTAGGTTTATGTTGTTAGTTATCTCATGCTTCTAGATATGATTTAATATTAGTTATGCATAAACTGCTAGCCCTACTGATGACGTTAGCTATGTCTTGATGTTAGTCAGACTTATGATGATATTTTTTATCAGCTCCTTTATGTACCTTGTTTATCAGGCCTTTTTCTATGCCTATTTGTTTAACATGCTTAAATTGTTTAATTACTTAATCTGATGTAATCCATAAGTGTTGTTGACAGTTATAACTCTCTCTGGGACATGGGTCTCACCTCGTGGGTCACAACATCTTTTTAGGTGATCGGTAGCAGCGACGACAGACCTGTAGAAGCAAGGAGGAGCTTTGATGATGGACCATAGAGAAGGTTGTTAGATGTCTAGTGTGTCCTAGAGTAGTTCATGTACTCTCAGGTCCAGACAAGGAAGTTTTTATATAATGTTTTGATTGACTCGAGCTTTCAGTAGCATTTTAACGCTTGTACATGTGGTATATGTGGATCATGTTCATCTGTAATATATATATGTTGTGGTTGAGGCCACAAAACTATTGTAAAAGATACATGGCATGATATATCAATACAAGAAAGATATCAAGATTTTATGTAAATGTTCTCGAGTATGCTTGTGAAATAAATTGGTTTTAATTATCCCATTTTTTGCTATGTGGTTAATTATTGATTGATCGTGTTTTGAGATTTAAGTAATCTCGTTTAGCATGATGGGTTACTGCACCATTAGTACTCTGGAAAGGGGGACCCCATGGATCACATCAAGACATATTTCTCAAATATGGTGGAAGTTCAAGAAATAATAATACACTGTTTTGTACGGATCTTAACAGATCTTGCATAGGCCTGATACAATAAGAAGGACATGACCACCATCACTACATAGACCAAGATGTCCAAGAATTTAGTACATATGTATGCCTGGAATTTAGACCAGGTCCCAACTAAAGAAGACCTAGAAGCGTTGCATAAAAAGGCAGACAAGAGCTTCTCTGAGTTTGTTGGAAGATGGAGAGAGATAGCTTCCCAGTTGGAATTTCAACCCATAGATAAGGAGGCATATACATGGTGATTAGAAATGCCTCACTGATCCTTATGACCCCCTTATGTTTATAGAGGTACAACACATTCTCAAAACTCATACAAGCAGAGGTACAAATCGAGAATTACATCAAGAGGTGGGTCTATTAAAACATTGGACTCACTTTCCAGCCAACATCCTCTCCTACAACAACTAATCATAGGCCTAAATGGACCAAGACAAAGGCCACAAACTCTACAGTAGGGGCACTACTTGTTCCTATTAGAGGAAGCAAGTGAAAATAGCCAACATTTTGGGTTTTTCCAGTGTAGACTATGGTAGCTTGGATGACTCTTGCCCAGGCACCTCAGCCACAACAAAAGTAGGTGATTCCACCCAACTTTCAACATCAGTACATGCCCCCATAGTACGCATGGCCTTCGAGCAACTATTATGGGTAAATACCACCACCTTTCCAATTGGTGATGCAGCAAGTGGTAGTCAACACACCTCTAATAGTGAGCAACTTGACACCTCAACCTAAGCTGACAACTATTGCTCTATTAGTAGAAGAACCTCCTAAGTTAAAAGAGGAAGTTCACCCTGTTGGGAGCTTCTATCAACACTATCTTTCCATATATCAAACACTTATTCAAGTTTCCATTTGTAAGGGATTGATCAAATCCCTTACTGAAAAGTTACAATGCAATTGCCTTTCATGGCTTCCATTAAGCAAAGGGGCACAAGACCAACTTATGCATCACACTCAAACACACCTTGCAAGATTTGATATATGTTGGTGAGGTCATCATAGTCACAATAGAATAAATTTCATCATCCTCCAATATGATAGTCATCATCTTACTGCAAAAGGACTCACCACATGGGCTCTTCCTCCCCAAGAGTAAGCAATCAAGAACTAGTCTCAAAGTACTCTGATTGTTGCATCGATCTAGGAAAAGAAGACAATAATCCCCATAAGACCCATAAGGTTGTTGACATTCCAAGAGCCCTCTAAGGGCTTAAAGTGCAACCAATCAGCATACCAAAGGCCAGACAATGGCCAAATGTACAAAAATTTTAGGTCTTGAAGGTTCCAGTCCCTAGAAAGACCACCAAACTACCATGCATCACCTTGTGGTCTTGATATCAACTACAACCTCATCTCTAGTCTCAACAAAGGAGACCAATGCCCTATTCTACCAGAAGTATCACTACCTCTCAACAAGGGCAAGGAGAAGATGACTACTTATGTAGGAGTCCCTACCAGAACAACTGAAGAGGGGGCCATAAAGGTATCCATTCCATCTATTGATACCAAGAAGGTATTGCCAACACTCGAGATTTGCAAGGAAATGACTCCTAAATACTCACATCTCATCTAGTTACTTAATGAACTAGAATGGGAAGTTTCATTAGGGAAAGTGATGTGAAAATCCCTAGCAGACAGAGAAGCAGTCATGAAGACTTTAGAAGGGTCCTACATAATTGAAGACATAAGTTCAGAACTCTTACAACCACCATCAGATTAATCACAACCCCACACCTGGTCTCATTCTCTGAGGATTAGATACTAGTAGGAGGAAGTCATAACAATCCCTTATTAATCACTACAATATATAAGGCCTTAAGATAACCTCATGATTTGTTGACGATGGTATAATCCTCAATGTGTGTCCCTTAAAGACACTACTTATCATGGGGAAGGATTCTTCCAACCTCCACTCAATGATAAAGAAAGCAACCTTCTTCAATAGACTGATCAAAATGCTTGAGGAGAAATTACTCTAGAACTGCAAATGGGACCATAGACATTAACAGTCCCTTTCATGGCCAACAAGTTGAGTCCCTACTTCAACATCTCCTAGGGAGACTATGGATTCATCAAAATTAGGTAGTTCCCTCTACACTACATCAAACACTGAAGTATTAGCTAGGCCATGCTATCATCACTATTCAAGCTGACAATATCGACGTCATAGATTGTGTCAAGGAAGATGATATCCTATTTGTTTCAATATGATACACATTGCTAACAATAGTTGGGTACTTCCACACAGAAGAAGTTGGCATCTCCCTTGCGATTTCACATTGTTTGGAGAATAGCTACGGGAGATGCACATTCATTCATATCAAGGACTAGGAGCTAGACGACAAGGAAGCATAGAGGTCATTGAGATCTCTCCCAAATAGAATGGTTCAGGCCTAGAGTTATGTACCCCATCCTACACTTGGCCTCAAATCACCAAGTGGACACCATATTGGAATCATGCATCATTGTGGCTCAGCACAAGAGACTTGAACTGAAGAGGTTACCTCAACTATCTTTTGTTGAATCGAAACATGAGCCTTGAAGACTGAAACTTTTGACTAAATGAAGAGCATCAACTCATGGTGCTTTATTAGTAGGATATTGGCCCTGAGCATAAAGGTCTTCATCCATACTTTTCCTGGACAGTGGCCATCACTAAATATCATCCAAATATTAACAAGGTTGTCATCCATGTGACCACGCCTTACTTTGTATAAGAGGTTGACAACAGCAACCAGGAGGACTATGCTAGGATCGCAACCAACATCGGGGAGATCTCCCTTATTACCAATGAAAGTCAGGGCATCTAGACTGCCCAACGTAACCAACAAGTCGAGAACAAGGTCATCCCTCTAAATGAGGAAGCAATCAAATGGATGATCGCTCTTGCTGTCAACGAACCATGCCTAAAGCATTCTGACATCATCAAAAGCATCAAAAAACATCAACATGATCACACTAGATATACAAAACTTTTCGACCCAACACCTGAACGGGTGGAGGTACCACCTGAAACATCCGATCAAGATCCTCTCTAGATTTGGCCTCCCTGGTCCTACTAATATGATGCCAAGACCGTAGACCATGAGGTCACAAAGGAAGACGATGGTGTCATGTGGGGAAAAACACAATGAGGCCTACAACATGATCAAGGGAGGGGGTGCCACCACCATATTTGATACAAAGATTGTGGAAGGCCCAAATACCGTCATTCTTCCTATTAGGAAGGGGGAGGAATTCGAGAAATGCTGAGTGGATGACCACAACACCCTGAGGACTGAGTCTTCCATGCACCCAAAAAAGGCCCATTAGAGTAACAACACTCCAATGTGGTGGAGATTCTAGAGTGGCTATTTAGTCATGTTCTACCACATCCCCAAATAGCCCCACAAAATATAAAAAAATTTCAAAGCATAAAAGAAACCTAAAAAACTACAAAATTAAAAAACACAAAATAATTTGAAGATGAGCAAACATTTTCCAGCTATTTCATTGAGGTAGCACAAATATACAACAACAAAGATGCCAAGATAGAAGACGTCCCTATCCTAGAGTATATGAGGAAGGAGCATCAACCTTTTCCTTTCAAAGACTAGATAGAGAGGGTGAATCTTAACTCAAGCCATGAGTAGTACAAATTCAAAATTAGGGCACATCTACCACAAGATATCAAATACCAACTAAAAAAGATTCTATGCCACTACATCAACATGCTTGCATGGATCTATGCCTATAGGCCAGAGTTGGATGAGTCAATCATTGTTCATTGATTGCCTATAATCCCTAGTGTTCGTCCCATCAAGTAGAAGGTTAGGCGGTATAATGGTTCCCTAAGATCATGGACTAAGTTTAGAACATAATACATTGTTGTTTTTTTAGCCAAACAACTATTCTACTTGGCTCGCCAAAATTGTATTAGTGCAAAAGAAAGATGATAAAGTATGAGTGTGTGTGTATTATCATGACCTCAGAAAACCATCACTAAAACATGACTTTTTGCTTCCATATATAGATATGCTCATTGACAATACAGCTGGCCATGCGCTACTTAGTTTCATGGATGGATTTTTCAGCAACAATCGGATCAAGATGGCTAAATAAGATAATAAGAAGATAGTCTTCATCACAAAATGGGGGGTATTATGCTATCAAGTCATGCCTTTGGGTCTCAAGAATGCTAGAGCCACATATCAAAGGAAAATGGTTGCTCTATTTCACAACATGATGCACAAGGAGGTGGATGACATGATTGCTAAGTCTGAAAACCCAAAGGACAAAATCACCAACCTCTAGAAGTTGTTCCAATGATTGTGGCAATTCTCTATGCACTTCAATCTTGCCATTTTCACTTTTGGGGTTATGTCAGGTAACTTGTTGGGATACATTGTCATCTGTAGAGGGATCAAAGTATATCCTGGGAAATCTTAAGCTATATAGGAAATTTCTTCTCCCAGAACTGAGAAGGAGGTACTAGGCCTACTTGATCTTCTCTAGTACATCAACAACTTCATCGCCAAACTATACCTATATGTGAGCCAATCTTCAAGTTGTTAAAAACAAAGTCCAATGATGGATGGGACAAATTATGTGAGGAAGCACTCTAGAAGCTTAAATACTACCTCACCAATCCCCTAATATTAAGGCCGGTTGTGCCAAGATATCCTCTCATAGTCCACCTATCAATTTGTGAGACGTCAATAGGTGAAGTTTTGAGTCAAGATACTATCAGCAGACAACACACCATATACTATATATCCAAGAAGTTCAATGACACATAGGCTCATTACACTAAAATTGAAAAGTATTACCTAGATCTAATACACACTACAAGGAAGTTATGCCACCACCTAATGGCATATCCTCTACATCTAATTGTCAAGCATCATCCACTCCACTATTTCTATGGTCACCCAAACCTGATGGGACGATGTGCTAAATGACAAGAAAAGTTGTCAGAATTCAAAATTACCTACCTCCTAATGAAGGAAGTCAAATTGTAAGGAGTGGGACCTGAGAGGGGACCTACTCCCTACTTAGTTCGAGGAATAAATCCATCAAATCCAAATGTATGGACAATATATGTTGGAATAGGTGTACATTTTTCATTTCTCAAAGTATGGTATACAAAAGACCAAAATATAGTACTGGAACAATATTTCATGACTATATTCAATTTGTCAAGGTTGCATAATATTCTCCCATTAAGGGGCTTATATGAAAGTGCAACATCATCAGGATCTGAGTAGATGGACATCTAAACTATCTCAAGTGTATCTCCCATGAGTCATCTCCTTAAGATAGGTCCACATCTACATGCCATGTCATCCATGTCCTTCACATAGGGGTTGGAAGCATACCCCACAAGAGAAGACAAAATGGAAGTTGTCATCATAATATCCGGTATGAGCATATTAACTGGGGAATTGAGCAACATTAAGAAGAAGAACATTAAATATAACAAGGCTTCCCATAGAAGAGGAAAACTACTATCCAAGTGGATATCAAGATAATATGGATTTCAAAAAGATGATAATCATGAAATGCACTTGAAATTAATAAAACATAAGAGGTGCCAAAAAATCACATAATTATGGTACATAAACCATCAACCACAATAATAAAACTACATGAATTTGAGATAAGAAAAGCACTAGTGTAAATATAAAGTCAGTGGCGGTTAGGGAAGATAACCCAAAACTTGATAGAGAATGACACATAACTAAACACCCTTGGCATGCAAGTCGGGGTATGGAGCATACTATCCTCCATCCCAATATATAAAACTATAGGAGGATTAAAACCTCAGTACATGGCAAGAGGACTAAAACCTCAAAGCCTTATAATATCACAAAGGGGAATAAAACCCAAAAACCAAAGCATTACATTACTCCTGGGCTACTGGATCAAAAAGCATGCAAAATGTGGAGGCAAGTGAATGTTTAGTCATATGAAATAATAAGATAACATCCAACAATCACCATGTGGAGTCAGAGGACCCATAACCAAATATCCAATATTTTCCACAAATAAGATGCAACATAAGATCATAAAGTCCACCACAAGAAGTTTAGAGCATGAAATACCTAAATAGGGTTTCCACATGGAATAAAATCAATAAGATATAAATTAGAGTCCAAAAAGAATATCCAACAAAACATGATGATCAACAGATTAGAATCACATAGAATCTTTCACATGAAATAAATTCTCAGAAGAGAGACAAATTGTGTATGCTAATTTATCTATAGGACTAAACAAGAGAGGGAATATAGGTGATTGCTCAATATGATGAATAGGAATGCAACATACCTTAGACAGAGTCTACATGAGTCAAAAGTTAACACTAGGTCCAATCCAGGGTTCCAAAACACCTATTAAACAAATATATGAAGCCATGGTTAATTTCAAACTAATTACTCACCTAAAAATCTTCTTTTATGATTAGAGAATTAGGTTATCAAATCCGTGTACCATCTTTAGATTATATTTTTTAGAGTTCATAAAATATTGTACTTTAATTTTATGATTTATAGATGATGAGTTATGGATTTTAGAAATTATAACCAAATAAGAAAATTCCTTGATTTAATAAACCAAAAATAGGTGAAAAAATCATAGCAATGCATATAGAATATAATATTGATTCCTAAAAAAAATTCTTTAATTTTTTGGAGCTATATATAATTTACTATTAATTTTATAATTATGTACCAATTAAAAAATTGTAAAAATCCATGTATGCAGGATCATCTACACTTAGGAGGTAGTCTCCTTGAGGTGGCCCAACCATGATTGTCCAAGTGGCTTATCCCAACAACAAACCATACATAACACTCTGATCAAAGGAATAACTTATGAAAAGACACTTATGCCCCTCATGGAGGGACAAAAAGGAACAATTGGACAGGGACAAATCCGAGAGACTACAATGCATCGTCTTTGTCTTTGCTAGACAGAACAATTTGAGTTTTATTTCCATTTTTGAATACGTTTAATAATGAAATTATTATTCTTGTCTTTATATCATATTTACTTTTCTAAATGAAATTAGCATAGTTATGATTGTTAAATGTATTTATCTCATATTTACTTTTCTAAATGAAACTAGCATAGTTATTATTGTTCAAATATTGTGAAACTTGGCACCCAAGCTGATTGAGACATGAGGAACACAATTTTCACATTTGATTTGGGTTTTGAAAACTATGTTGCCTAATCTCATTGATTTAAATCAAATGGCTTTCATTAAAGGTCATCATATCAAGGATGATATCCTCCTTTCTAATGAACTTCTCCAAGACTCCAAGAAAAGTAATACAGGTTGCAAAATGTGTATTGAAGTTGATATTACCAAGGCCTTTGATTCTATTAGATGGGATTACCTCATGTTTATTCTTGACAAAATGGGCTTCTACTTTTGGAAAAATTGTATTTTCTCACATCTTGATTTTGTCAACTACCAAGTTCTGATTAATGGTGAACCTTCTTCTCATTTAAAACCTTCTAATGGTTTGATACAAGGTGACCTTTGGCTCCTCTTTTATTTTTCATATGTATTAAATGTTTTACTAGTATCATCAATCATTATGTGGCTTTTAGAAAATTTATCCCTCTTAAAGCCACCAATAATGTGTGTATTTCTCATATCGCTTTTGCTAATGACCTTATGATTTTTAGAAAAGATACAAAATATAATGCTAAGAATGTATCTAAGATCATGATATTTTTGTTGATTTCTCTAGTCTTCTCTTCAATTAAGATAAAAAGTTTTGTTTATCTGAATAGAAATGCAGAAAAGAATGGCATTTGTGATACTCTGAAGATCAATGCTAGTGATCTCCCTGTTAGGAACCTTGGGATCCCCTTTTTTGTGAGAGACTTACTAAAAGCCTATTTCAACCTCTAATCGACAAGCTTAAAGAAAAATTAGAAGGATGGAAATCTAAATGTTTATCTTTGATTGGTAGGAGTAAACTGATTCCTTCTACCCTATCCACTATATGTCAATTTTGGATTTTTTCTTTTCCCCTCTCTCGTGATGTTTGTAATAAAGTGTATAATATTCATACATCATTTTTATAGGAAGATAATCCTAAGAAATCTCATATACTTCTTGCTTCTTGGGACAAGGTTTATGAAACAAAAAAAGAAGGGGGCTTGGTCTAAGAAAATGTTTTGACATCAGTCTTGCATGTCTAGTTGCTAATTTTTGGAATCTTGTAGAGAAAAAAGAATATGTGTGCATTAAGTGGATTCACTCTTAATTATCTTAAGGATGTGGACTTGGTTTGGAAAGGGGATGATTCTCTCAACTACTCATGGATGTGAAACCATCTTATGAGGGTTAAAAATATGGTTCTTAAACATGCTATTTTTTTGGTAGGAGATGGCTTGAAGATCCTTCTTTGGAGGGATCCCTGGTTAAAGGGTAATAAGTTCGTAACAAACTTTGTTGATGAAGATTTTATATTAATCTGGGAAGAGGTAATTTTTTTTTATATTAGTTCGATCATTAAGAACAATCTCTAGAATATCCTAGTTAATCGAAGACTCCGACCCCTTTCAGAGTTCCTAGTGAATAATTGCTCTCTGGATAAGGGATCATATAACATCACTTTCAATGGCAAAGATAAAGTTAACCTCAACATTGCTTGAAAGGCTTTTAAGGAAGACTTTCATGAGGTTGATTGGTGGAAATGGGTGTGGAAACCTAGAATTCTTGAGAATTTCAAATTTCTATTATGGAAACTTTTTTCTGTTCTTGCCTTCCATGGATAACTTACGGTTTAGAGGTTTTTGTATGGCTTCTTATTTTCATTCATGTAAAGCTAATGGTGAATCTATCCATCACCTATTCTTCAATTGCAAGGTGACTTCAGTTATATGGATCAAAGCTAGAGAAGCTAATCTCATTACTATGGTTCCTAACTCTCTGAAAGGGCTTCTGAATTTTAGAAATAAAAGGGAGCACGTCTATAGATCTACCATTCTCCTTCACATCTGGAAGTATAGAAATCATATCATTTTTGAAGATCTTGTGTCGATGTGACTAAGTCATGGATTCAAATTCTTTCTAAATATACCATTCTTATGTATAACCCTTAGTATACTTAGCTTTTTTTTTCCCGGTATACACTCATTTTGTATAGCCCTCCCCACACACTTTTCTCCTCTGGACTATTTCTAGGGGTGGTGATTATACCCTCCTTGGACTTTGATTGGTTTTAGTAAAGGTAGTAAAATGCTTGAGTGATAAAATAAGATTTGTATTTTGACATTTCCTTTTAGGAGTACTAACACAAATATAATTTAGGCTATTTATCTTCATGTACTTTGTTATATATCATCTTTTCCATTAATAGTCATCAATTAGAGTCCCATTATATTCACATTGTTACCAAAAGAGTTTCCTTTTATTATTATGCATGGATTTCCATATTCTTATTATCATCATATTTAGTCCATGAATCCGCTGTTTATTTAGATATTAGCACATTATCCATATTCATGGACACGAAAACTCACATTGTTATTCCTATTCATGTTTTAACCATTTTATTCCTCTTATTAAATGTATCTTAGCCATTATGTGAATATTACTAGTAAAGGAAACATATGTGATATATTTCATGAACTTACTCACATGCACATATACATGCTATTATGTTAATGATCCACTTAATATGTTATATTTATCTCCAAGCCGTTATATGTTAGAGTCACCATTGGATGAACCATGTTATATATATTAGCTACATGCATTAAGGTATATATTTAACCTTGTTTGATCAATCTAA
Source organism: Alisma plantago-aquatica (assembly GCA_963693085.1). NCBI lineage: Eukaryota > Viridiplantae > Streptophyta > Magnoliopsida > Alismatales > Alismataceae > Alisma > Alisma plantago-aquatica. The sequence goes on along the minus strand of OY856412.1, from coordinate 97,193,841 downwards.
GGAGCCAATCTTACGAACCATCCTTGCCATAAAATAGGGTGAGATTCTAGATTTCATTATGTTACAACACTCCACCCCTTAAAAGGATTTCTTCCTCAAAATCTAATCATTCGTACATTATCATCCAATTGCTCTCCAACTCTTAAAGATTGTATGTATAAAAATGCATCTATTAGTTGTGAATATTTTAGGTGGTAATGTTGTTAACATGTCAATCACCAAACTAACAGGTCATAACCACCTAGGTTTTAGTTTAAAGTCATTCCGTTACTAACCTAACCAACCATAAGTTTCACATGGGCAAGAAAAAAGTCTTAGGATACAAAAATATAGGTCAACTAAATCATTATCTCAAGCCTTACTTTCTAGTCATCACTTCCACGCAAAACTAGGGTTCATGATATCCTTTATAACTAATTCTAAGATGATATGCACATTTTATATAGACCTTTTGTCCACTTTTACACAATTTCAATCCATTATGTACTTCATTTTGCCTCCATTCATACTTGATTTCACACCTTTTTAGTTGTATTACTTTTTTCATGTTTGTGATCACAAATACACAATAAAGACGAGGAAATGAGGTTAATTCAATGAAAATATGACCTTAGTTGGATTCCCCAAAAGATTACACATGTTCCAAAGGAATCCTTGAAGTTTTAGAGTAGAATAGGTGTGTGTTATTTATCTCACGACGTGTGTCGATCCAGAATGTCCATTCCTGCTTGACAAGCATAATCATGCAGTGTGTCTCAGACCACATGTCATATCCGATCAGTCAAAGAATTCACCATAGCTACTGTTACAAGCCAAAATGGTGTCTGCTAATTGCACATGATGTGTTTTCATATATCCAAGTCTACATTTTTTGTTAGAAACACAGTGTGTCTCTTAGTGAGATGATGTGCATCCTTCACACAAGGTGGTTTTAGCATCAGTTACACATGGAAACACATCATGTCTCTTCTTAGATAGGTCGTGTGGCTGTTGATTTCTACTGATTTTGAAAACAACTGACCCTTGTTTTAAATAGGAAACATACATATAGGATGGTTATCTCTTGTCATTTTGAAACACTTTTTGACCAAAGCACATAGTAGGGAAGAGGAGAGGCAATTTTGGTGAGGAAGAGGTGGCTTCTTGGGAGAGAACCTCTTTTCTACTCATTTCACTTTGAAGAATTGTAGAGAAAGATTTTTTCTCCACCCCAGCCACTCAGAAGGTTCCTAGAGAAGACGCACCACCAAGGGTGAATTTCATCATCAGACCAGAGTTCTTCCTTGTTCCTTAGATTTCCTTTGTTATTTCTTTCTCGAGTCATGCTTAGCCCCAAAAGTTGTAACATGTATTTGTATTTCACCTCCATGAGTGAGTAGACTTTCATTTCTTGGGCATGAGATAGTAGCTCCCATGTCATTACTCATGTGAACTCTATTTTCTTTACTAATACTAGCTAATTTGTTGTTCCAAGATATTCTGTGGTGTTTAATTGCTTGATTGCATTACTGGCCATCTTGCTTTCATGTTTTATGCTTCTTTCTATGATCTGGGAATACATGTGAGAAGTATGCAGTAGCATTCTTGGCAACATATCCTTGACCACGGGAGTAGCTAGGATTATGTTAAGTTTGTGGCTTGAATCTAAGCATAAGCACGGGAGTGCTATGTGGATATTAGGATCGTCTCATATCAATGGAAGGTGTATGATGACAACGAACCTCCTTTGTATGTTTATTAGTATATTAATTACCATGATTCTATATGAGTAGTGATATGGAAGTGAAATCCCATAACCAATATCTTTTAAGTTTGATCTAAATTTCTCTCTATGTGATTAGTGTTTACTGCTTTCTTTAATTTGCAAAGTAGATCAACCTTTAACCAAACCAACTTTAGTAAATTGATCTATATTTTTTAAGATTAACATGCTTCCTCCTAACTCTACCTTGATCCTTGGACAATGAATATGCTATATGTACCCTTATACTTGTGGGGTAGTGATCAAGCTATAAATTTTAAGACTTGTGCACATTGATAACAAGTTTTTGTCACCGTTTCTGAGGAGCATTGGTATTATATTGTTAGACTAAGAAGTGATAATTTGTAAGAGAGACTACATCACACTGTGCTTACTAGATCACACTATTTATCATTCCATCATCATTGTTACCATCTATCATATTCTCCATTGTTTGTAAAGTGTTTCTCACCCACTTGTGAAGTTGTAGGACTGCATGCGGTGTACGAAATGTAGTCTTCAACCATCCATATTCTTATATATAGAGATCGAACATACCTTGAGAATTAGTAGAAGAGCAAGGAGGAGTGAAAACTCTTCAATTTTGGGAGAGTCATAGCCACCGTCACCTTTATCATCATCGCCATCATCACTAGACCAATATGAATCACTCATGGAAGATGATCATCCACTTTAGGATTTTATTGTTCCCACAACCATAAATATAAGCGGGGATATCAAAATCCCACAAATTGAGGTAAACAACTTCTCCATCAAACCATTATCATGTCAATGATTCAATAGAACTATTTTGGAGTGACTCCCTTGGAGGACCCATAATCTTCATGTATCTAAACTCTTGCAATACCTGAACACTTTCAATATTAATGGTGTTGCTTTTGATGTTATACACCTACTTTCAGTTCCACTTCTTTTGAGAGATAGAGACAAATCATGACTCACTTATTTGCCAAGGAACTCTAAAAACAATTGGGAGGAATTACTAAAAGCTTTTCCTGCTAAATATTTTCGGACAAGCAAGACAGCCCAATTGAGGAGCCAACTTACGAATTTCTCACAAAGAGAAGGGGAGACTCTCTAAGACACATGGGAGGGATTCAAGGACCTTCAACATCTTTGTCCTCGCCATGTCCTTAGAAACTAGATACTCCTTTAAACTTTCTACAATGGACTATTTTACAACACCAAGATGTTTATAGGTGTTGCAACCAATGGAGCTTTAATGAATAAATATTATAGGAAATCTTATGCAATGATTGAAGACATGGCAATCAACCATTGCCAATGGAGTTCTAAGAAGAGCAATTAGCCATCCTCAACCTTTTTTGCTTTTGGCAAACAAGTCGACATGCATTCTTTTGATGTCGTTGATCTGATTTCTGCCAAGTTAGATGCCCTGACATAGAAGTTTGAGAGGTGGAATACTCAACCGGCTCAACCAGTAAACATGATTAGTGATGCAAATGAACCCTTGGGACATGTAGTTTCTTCAAGCTACCCTTCTTTTATCCCATCTAAGAAGACTATGGATCAATGCAATGCAATAGGAAATTGTGGAAGTAGGCAACACTTCTTTTATCCCATCTAAGGAGACTATGGATCAATGCAATATAATAGGAAATTATGGAAGCAAGCAATCCTACAATCCATATTCCAATACTTATAATCTAGGTTGGTGTGATCAACCAAATTTCTCCAACTGTAACAACAATTCTCAAAATCCTCAACAACCTCAAAGTCAACAATCATTGCACTTGGGAAGCAGGAAACTAATGAAAAACAATCCACTAGGCTTCAACAATAGTGTCAATAGAAATTTCAATCCACAACAACCACCGAAGACCAACTTAGAATTTCTTCTTAAAGGTTTTTCTTCATCTTAAATGAAACAAAATAAGGAATTCCGCCAACATGGTCAGATTTGAAAAATGTCATTTAACACCTTTCTTCGTAGGTGGATGACATAACTACTCATACAAAGATGTTGGAAGACCAAATTGAACAACAAGATCTTGCTAATCAAAGAACACCTTCTGGGTCCTTGTCTAGCTAACCAGAGATGAATCCTAAAGAGACATGAAAGTCCATGACACTTAGGAGTGCATTGGTGATTAGAGGATCCTCACCACATTCAAAGAGGAAGTCTAATGAGATTTCTGACACAACTATAGATGAGAAAGTTGAAAACCAAAAGAAGATGACAGATGGAAATTCTCAACAAGGTGATTCTTTTGCAAGTCTAATCCCTCACAAGTTTTCCAAAAAAAAGGATGATGCTAAATTCAATAAATTTGTGGACATTTTGAAAAAAAATCTACATCAATCTTCCTTTAGTTAAAGACATAGCTGAAATTTCTTCCTATGCCAAGTTCCGAAAAGATATTCTCACAAAGAAAAGGAGGCCTGACCAAGTAGAAATGATAATGATAACTGAAAGAATAATTTCTATCATTCAGAATCATTTGCCAAAGAAACTTGATGATTTGGGTGCATTTAGTCTCCCATGCAAAATTGGAGATTCAAATTAAGATAAGGGATTAGTTGATGTTGGTGCTATTATTAGTCTGACTCCATTTTCCCTCTCGCAGAAGTTAGATTTGGTAAACTTGAAACCTACCTAAATATCAACACACTTGGTTGATTTATCAATTAAATATCCTAGAGGGGTTGTTAAAGATATCCATGTGTATATAGGGAATTTCTAAATTCTTGTGACTTTGTAGTCCTAGTCATGCATGAAGATCAAGTAAATGATGTCCTTTTTGGGAGACCACTTCTCAAGGTTGTAGGTTTTATTGTAAAGGTGAAAGAAGGGAAGCTGAATCTCAGAGGAGGGGATGAAGCTCTAGTATTTTCTATTTATGATGATATGAAAGCTCCCAGCACTAAAGAATATTTTTACTTGATGGATAGAATTGATCCCTTGCTAGAGGAAGACAAGACTTCTCTTGAACAAGTTTTTGATGAACTTGAAGTTGAAGAAGACAAAGAAGACTTGATGACCATTCTTAATGAAGAAAATTATGTCTTATATGATGATGATGATGATGATGAACCTATACTTTACAAAGATGTGATAGGTTATTCCATTGATGATCTAATATTTGACCTATAAAAGGATCAAATACGGACTGGATGCTGCTATGTATGATATCCGAATTTGGAAAAAAATTGATCTGATATCCGATCTAATATTTGAAGGATATTATGTAATAATATCTGAATCTGATCTAAACAAATAATATCTGAATTTGTATATATATCTGATTTGTACCAAAAATCATAAATTTATTATTAATGAATATATTATATATAGAAAATATTGATATTAATTTGAAAATATATGACAAAATATCTATATATTCATATTTATATATATATATAATTATATATGTATATATTTGTCAGATTTAGATTTTTTTGGAGAAGATACACCTATATCTGATATCCTATTAAAAGATTTTGGATAAGAAATTTGATATCCTAAATCCAATCTAGATTATGAGAATGTCTGACTTTTTTTCTTCAAAGTTTTGGATACAAATTTGGAACGAATGTGAGAATTCCAGATATCCATTCACAAGCCTATTTGAAAGGAATTAATCCTTCTATTCGAATGGAATGCATATTCTTGGAAGAAGATGCTAAGCCATGCATAGAACCACCAATAACATTAAATCAAAATATGATGGAAGTTGAAAAGAAAGAAATCTTTAAGCTATAAGATTTCAGAATAATTTATCCTATTAGTGATAGCCCATGGGTGAGTTCCATACATGTTGTACCTAAAAAGGAAGGAACCACAATAATGAAAGTGGACAATAATGAATTAATTCAAACACGAGTGGTAACTGGGTGGCAAATGTGCATTGACTATAGAAGACTAAATAAAGCCACTAGAAAGGACCATTTTCCACTTCCTTTTATTGATGTAGTGTTGGAAAGACTCGTGAATCATTCTTACTTTTGCTATTTAGATGGGTACTGACGGATTATTCCAATTCCTATTAATCTTATTGATCAAGAAATAATAACCTTCGCATGCGCTTATGGGAGGAGAATGCCTTGTGGGATATTTAATTAACCCACCACTTTCCAAAGATGCATGATGGCTATATGTTTTGATTTCATAGATGAGATTATGGAAATTTTTATGGATGATTTTAAAGTTTATGGCAATTCCTTCAATGATTTCTTATTAAATGTAACCAAATTTTTACAACAACGTAAACAGGTCAACCTCATTCTCAATTGGGAGAAATGTCATTTTATGGTACATTCGTGGTTTTACTTGGGCATGTCATCTCAAGCAAAGGAATTGAGGTTGATAAAGCAAAAGTAGAAGTCATTGAAAATGTTAACTCCAACCACAATGAAAGAAGTTCAAAGCTTTTGGGGACATGGAAGGTTCTATAGAAGATTCATTAAAGATTTTTTGAAGATTGCAAGGCCTCTATGGTCTGTGTTGGAAAAACATGCAGAATTGATATTCAATGAAGAATGCAAAATAGCCTTTCAAATAATGAAAGATGCTCTCATCTCAGCCCCTATCATTCAGCCTTCAGATTGGAGTGCCCCATTTGAAATAATGTGTGATGCCAATGATATGCCATAGGGGAAGTCTTGGGACAAAGGTGGGAACAAGCTACATTGCTATTCAATATGCAAGCAAAACCTTAGATGATGCACAAATCAATTATGCCACAAAAGAAATAGAGATGCTTGGCATAATTTATGGTTTTGATAAATTCTGACTATATCTTGTAAGGTCCAGAGTCATTGGCTATACAGATCATGCTACAATTAGATATCTCATGAATAGGAAGGATGTTAAACTAGTTGGATCTAGGGCTTTTGAGGGGGGGTGAATAGAGCTTCAAAATTCTCACAAGATAAGTTAGACCTTCAAATTATATCAATCAAAACCAATAGCTTAAGAGCAATTTGAAGTCCTAACTAAGCAAGGATGAGATAAATTGAAACATGCACTTGGACAAGGTGGTTTAGAATGGTTCTACTCTCCAAACTAGGAGAGAGTCAATCCACTACCTAGAGAGGTAAACCTATAGGAATTTTCAATCTGTGTATACTTATATTCATTCATACGAGATACAAGGAGACCACCATACATCCAAGGACTTACCTATTCAAGACTAGACTCTTCCTCCTACACAAGGACTTACCCACTTGATCAAGATGTCTTCAGACTTCAACAAGGACTTACCCACACTTTCATCAAGTCTTTGGCCTTGAAGAAATTTTCCCACTCTTCTTGAATCTTGGCCTTGCCCTTATCCTTCACCTGGAGAAGATATTCACCTCTTCTTCAACCTTGAAGAAGAACAACAACAACTTCACCTTCACTCAGAGTAGCTTTCTTCAACCTTTTTCTTATTTGAGAAAGGGGGTAGGGAAGATGGAATGGAATGAGAGCTTTACAAGAACATGAAGGTAGATCTCTTACAACTGGCCTAACTCACTCATTATCATGAAATGCTTTGTAAATGAGAGAGATAAAGGGGCTCAAGGAGTTGCAACACACTCAACCATAGCAAGGACTTATATTAGCCTGAATGAGAAAACTTAGAATGAACTCCAGGGGGTCCTTTTTATAGATGTGGGTGTTCCCTTGAGTATGTGATCACTTAAGGGAGAAATATAGCCATTTTCTAAGTTACAATGGATGTATTCTCGCTCAAAACAACTCTCCAACAGTTATAATCACTTTTTCTATGTGTTCCGTATAGTACATTCGGTTGAGTTTCAATAAAGATAACTCGACCGGTCCACTAAGTGACAAAACCAATTTTCAAACTATCAGTCGAGTTTGATCTGAGAAACTTGACCGATGAGTCAAAATAAATTTTGCTTAGTTGATTGATTGGTCGAGTTATGTAAGTCTGCAACTCGATCGACTGGTCATCTTTAGAAAATCCATCACTGGATCAGTCGAGTTTCCAACTCGACCAATAAACAACATGTGACAAATTTTCCAAATTGACATTTGACTGATCAAACATTAGAATTCAGTTCCCTGATTTTTCTCTCATCTTAGTTACAAATCATATCATCAATACAAGTGATTAAAAAAAATCATCTAAGGTCATTTGGAGTGATTTCCCAAAACGCGCACTTGCATTTCTTTTGACTTGAATTTGGACAAATTATGGCTTGTTAATTTGATCCTTCTCATGTAGCTAAAGTCTGAAAATAGTCTTAAACAAACATATTAGATAAATATGAATGAAACAGTCAAGTCGTTATCAAAATATAGGCAATGTATAACTCTCAATTCATCATTCTCCCCCTTTTGACATTGACAAACCATTCCTCAATTATATTAAAAAGGATATGTAAAGTTATTGATAACACCCACTTCATGGCTGCTAGAACTTCTATTTTATTGTTAAAATAGCCTCTGAACTTAACTTCCTCTCCATTTTATTCTATTTATTATGAAGAATCATGCCCACTACGCCCCTGACAATATTTCCCATCTTTTGTAGGGATTTCCCTATTTTTCCACACGAAAAGGAGCACTAATGGGCCCATTAGGCCCATCAACAATGAAGTCCATGTTTCAGTCTAGTAGCTCACCAACATCCCAGGCCGACATGCCCCTCTTACCCATCATGGCCGCTACTCGCTACAATAGCAACCCGACGTGGGCGTGTCGTGCAGGAGTCTCAGCCCACTGTGGCCCCTACCTGATATGGTGCCTAACTCGTCATGGTTTCACAAGCTGATGAGGTCATTACCCGACATGGCCACCCCTCGATGCCATAGCCCGACAAAGCCCCAACCCACCACAGTTGAACACGGTACACTCGTTGCCCGACACGCATGATGGGCGATAGTCAAATTAGTCCTTTTGAAGCCGCGAGAACGAAGCCACAGATGAAAGACACATGGACCAATAAAAAGCTATAACTCCCATCAACTTTCCTCCTATAAATAGCCGCTACAAGCCTACGATGGGACAGGTCAGACCTTACAGGAGCTAGTCCCTAGAGTAAAGGAGCTATTGTGTCGAGTCCCTAGAAGTTTGTTGGGTGAGAGTTAGGTGAGCACACCCCCATCCCAAGAGGGATGGGAGGAGTTCACTTAGAGACTGTTTCGGTAGTAGAAATCAACATGAGATGATCCTCAAGGCCACTTCAAGCATGTTGGGTTCATATCTAAGCTTCAACTTGAGACGGCCTGCCCACCTATACCTGATACGAAGAACTCGAGATCCTTAAAATGATGTTAACCCGATACGGTCTCTACCCATCATGGTTGCAACCCAACACAACCAACAACCCGACATGACCGTATCAGGTGGAGGTCCTATCCTGATATGATCCTTACCTATCACGGTCAATGACTCGACACAGTTGTATCCCGATATGGTCTCTACTCGATACTGGGTTAGCATCATCTTAGGTGTTAGTTGTTGTGTATTTTGGTTTCCTAAATCAAGGAGAACGATATTTATCTTCCCTTTTTCAGCATTTGCTTCCTTTTAATTACAACATTGTAACTAAACCATTATGCTTCTTTATGATTATTGGAACCTGTGGAGCTCATCTCATATCATTCTATGTATGACTTTATTTCATTGGATGATTTCTTTCTGGCATCTGAGTTATAGTTTCTCCTTTTTTATTCACACTTTCTACTAGCTATCGAATCGTGTTTCTTGTTTTGACTCCTTCGAGTGAAGGATGTCATAAAATTCTAGAGCTTGGTCTGATTCAGGTGTATGAGAATACCCGGAACCAGAGTTGCACCCGATTTATCTTTCCACGCAAGCCCACACCTGGTACCTTTGAGAGGAGGAACCTAGTGCATGGTTCATTGGCATTTTCTTTGAGAGAAGAAGATGTTGGATGTTGGCTGATGTTGCTTGTTATGATTAAGTTTTCTTTCTTCGTGCTATGCTCTGAAGTTGGTTCTATCTCCTTGGTTTCCTATATGTAAAAACTACCATAAAAACTGCTAAAACCCAAAATACCCAAAGCCTTAATCTTTCTGGTAACTCCCCTTGGAGATAGGTTTTAGTTTAATTATTTGTGATTCTTTTTTGGAACAACAAATCTTAATCCCTCGACTCTCCGACACATTTAGACAAGTAAAACATGGGTTCTTAAGCGCTATTCTCCTAGTCCCTGTGTTCGACCCTGAACTACTCCAACCCTATGCTAGTTGCAGGAGTCTTAAACATTCAGGTATTATAAATTATTAAAGTCTGATGACCTAGACATGTCTCCATTTATGGACCCATGTTTAAGGCTTATCAGTTATACCTTTGGCTTGTGAATTGCAGGGGGTTTCATGATTTGAACAATGTGAATTGCTCACCCTCAATTTATTCTTACTCTTACCTACATAGTTAGTCTATCTACACAAAGCAACTTGATGTATATACTATATGGTCCTTTAACAAGTCACATGATAAATCAAATAGTGAACAAGAAAAGGATCACATAGGCAATAAAAGCAATATGGTTGAACTTTAAGACATTGAACTTCTCTCCCCCTTTTGACATTATCAAAAAGGAAGGGGGGTAGAAGAGAACAGAAATAGGTCTTCTCCAAGCACAACCAAACATACATCTAAAACATGCAATCTCAAAGCATACACCAAACAGAGACGAGAGAAACAAACAATCTAAGTCATATTCAAAATATGGTAAGCATGGCACCAACTCATGAGATATAGTAAATCAAAGAGTAAGTGTACAATGGATTAAGATTACAACTCAAAGACCATATCTTCATAAACAACTACAAGCCAAAAATGATGAAAACATGATGACAAATACTAATTATCCAAAAATGTGCCCAGATATTTTTAGTACACAATAGCCTAGAAGAATATATATGATCAGCAACTAGACTAAAAACTAAAAAATCTAAACATCTAGGTCATCTATGTCCACATCATCAACATTAGCATATGAGGCCTCTGGCTCATAGTCATCATCTCCGTCTGAAGGTGCAGCAGAGACACTTACATCACCTTCATCACCAGAGGCACTAGCAAAGCCATCAGAACCATCATTATCCTTAGAAACCCCCTCAGCAGCAATAACATGTTCCTCATCAGCTTGGTCTGGCATCTCCTCATCAATAAGGGAACCAAAACCATGGTCGGGCCAATGGGCATTCTACTCAGCCCAATACATGCCAAAAGAATGAAGCTCATTGGCATGTAGGAAGGAGGGAGTAGAAGTACCATGGCCTGCAAGCAGGGTGGCCAAAGGGCTAGCAAGAAGAGGTAGCACACCAGGGGTAGATCCACCAATAGCGGAAGAAGTAGGTGGAGGGGCTGAGTAAAAGTGATCATATGCATAGCATGCATAGTCCCTTCCTGGGTAGGGATGGTAGGAAGGATAAGGGTGTGCACAAGATAGGTTCATGTTGGACATGATGGCACAGAGACCCCGATGCATATTCTCCTGAACCTAAAGGTTATACGCCTGTTGATGCATCAAGTAGCCCATAAGGGTTTCATTTGACACATGAAAAGAGGCGTGGGCAAGTCAGGAAGGCTGAGGTGGTGGAGGTGGAGGTAGAGGTCTCAGGTGTGGTGGAGGTAGGTATAGGCAGAGACTTCTAAAGTGTGGTCTCACTAATGCAAACTCCTTTCCGAGCTAGTTTGTAGTTCATTCATGGAAAAGAGATTTGCCAATGGAAGCTTGAAATAGACCACAGATCATGGTAGGGTAGGGTGGGTGGGTTCCATGAATGATATTACCAGAGACAAAATAGGTCATGTGGTGAAGGACATAATGGCCCCATTTGACTCCGATGTTCTTCAGGAGACAGAACATAATTAATGCAATGTTTTCTGCAATTTCACTCTGATTTTTATTGGGATGAATATTGCAGTTAACAACTAGGGCAAGTATGCGGTTATTGAGGTCTAAGGCAGAGGAGGGAAGGGTACACTTATTCCTATAGGGGAACCGATGCTTCTTCAAGTATTTATGAATATCAGGTAGAGTGAGATCATATTATTTGTAGAAGGGCTCAGGGTCAACTAGGTGAAAATACTTGGGGTAGTCCTTCCGCTAGGTATCAATCACCTCAGTACCCAAGACGAAGATGTTCAGGGTATCCTCAGAGACTTGGAATTTCTTCTCGGCGATCAAGGAAGTCAGGACTACTTGAGTATTGGGTGATGGTATGAGTGTGTCATAATTCCAATGCAATTTAGCATAGAATTCATGAAAGCTTTTGTGCTAGTTATGGATTTGTTGTACCACAAGCATTCGACACACAAGGTGGAGAGATGGTAATTGTATAGAAACTCAGGTACTTGATCGATGATCCTTTGTTTATGTGGGGTTGGCTCACAAGGGCACATAATAGAAAACGATTCCTAGGAAGGATAAGAGCCTCATTGGAGACAAAGAAGGTATCATCAAAGTATATGAAATGTGAGTTGGAAGACAAAGATGGTGCTCTAGCTGGGGCCGCTCTCTTTCTCCCGTTGGACACCATGGAGACAAAATAGAGAGGATGGAGAGAGCAAAAATAAGAGAAACACCACAACAACCCATCAAACACCCAGGGTTGATGGAAAAGAGGTTAAGGAAGGTCGATCTAGGTCAAACTAGGGGTAGTGGAGGAAGGTCGGGGCTAGGGTTGAGAGCTTGATGGAGCTAGAGGTTGGATCGGTCAATTTTTCTCTAATTGAGAGGGAGAAAAGTCAGTCGAACCTAACTAATGTTTTCTCTAGCCTGGCCATCAATCGAGTTTAATGACTTGGACACTCGACCGATAGGCTCTTGAAAAAATCTCTTGGCCACCAATCAGTCGAGTTGGCAACTCGACCGATGGTTCAACTGAACCAACTTTAGAAACTCTAATTTCTATACATTAGAGTGATAATTAAATTTATTTTTCAAGTACATTTTGCATTTTAAACATACTTAGGCACATATCACTCATCATTGGGTACTAGTTTGCGATAAAACAAGCGTTTGCAAAAAATACCAATAATAAGAGAAAAACAAGGCAAAAAGAACATGAGAAATTGATTTTTAGCATATTAGCAAGAAAAGATGATCAAAACATAGGCAAATCACATAGGATAGATGAAAACTATCTAGAAGACATATCATATTCATTCAAAGCAGTTATGAGCAGTTTAGATCTAATAAAGTTAAATTTCTCTCTAGCTAGAGGTTTAGTGAAAATGCCTACCAACTAATTTTCCATGTCCATATGCATGATATATATATCCTTTTTGGCAATGTGATCATGAATAAAATGATGATGAACCTCTATATTCTTAGCTTTACTATGCAAGATAGGATTTTATGACAAGTTAATTGCACTGGTATTACACAATAGATAGGAGAAGTGTGACAAAGTGGATTTTAGCATAAGAATAAAGTTATTACTCTTTTGACCTCATTATACTCACTAATGGTCTGAAATCATTTTTCTTGGCTTCACAATCATTATTGATATTCAAATATGAAATATGGCGATCAATGTAGTTTTTATACACATTATAACACCACAAATTGGATTATTTCATCACTTTGTCCAAAGAAGCAAATTGGGTAATCAAACTTCATTACTTTGGTTCTCAAACTTTTTTCTAAATATACTCCACATTTTTTGAAGCTATGGTCCAAATTTCATCCCAATTGGACACAACTACAAATTTCTAAGAATTATTGAATTTAATTTATTGAAAATCCATTTATTTGCCCTTTTATTAGTTATGCCATGTCAACGATCAGCTTGCAAAGGGAGGGGATGAACCACTGCCCTTGGATTTACCTCTCACAGGTCAAGGCCTAATCCAGCAGCCACAAACCCATCTTCTACCTCCCACAATCAGTGGGCAGGAGTAAATGAGGACCGAAGAGTGAGAACTCCCGCTTTCGACCCTGATTTGAAAAACTAAGCGAGCCAAAATCCTTGCCTCGCAATTTCAAACTCAACAAACCCTACTTTGACTAGATTTTGTGCATGATTGCATAAGCAAAAAGCCTATCTTGCTCTCCCATCTCACTCCAGCGGCCATGGCCTTCAACCCAAGTCCTCTAGCCCTAAACCTAGTCCTAATTCTATAAAAACCCTCGCACATGACCCCCCTCCATCATTTCATATAAGGACCCTCCTTTCCGTGCTCGCAAATAGCCTCTACACCCCTAATTTCTCCTCATATCCTCCTTCTATGTTGCGCAGCCACCACCTTGCTCACTTTGGGCATCTTTGCTCCTCCCCTTTCTCTGCCCCCATCAAGTTCGCGAGGCTGAGGCAAGCTCGGTCGGCCTGCTCACGCTCTCTCTCGCCCCCTCCTTCGCCCAAAGCTTCTCCACTCCAACGATCTTCACCGCCCTATTCTTGGGCTCACATGGAGCACACTACATGAGGGGAAGAGACCGTGAACCGCTGGTCAAAGAAGCTTTGACCCGGTCCAATACAATCACAATCAGACCGCGATTGGACCAGATAGAACCGGCTAATTTTAGCCTCTGAACCGGACCACCAAGCAAGTGAGCCACCTCTCCATGTGGAAAACTTTAAGACCTCCATTGAACATCCAATGTTCGGGGATTTTCTGATTTAAGTTATATTTAACTCCTTTCTACTCAGAAATTTAATAAAATGCCCAGATCTTGTTTTAATCGTAGAAAATACATTCTATCTCCAAAAATTATGAACAAGCAGTCCATTTTGATAAAAAAAACCAATGAATCATTTTAAAATAATTTTGAAACTTGGTTCCAAACTATGATCACTAATATACCTAAATTTTTTATCTCTTTCTTATTTAATTTGTCAAATGACTCAATAATCATGAGTAACCTTTGGAAACCCTAATTCTTGACTTTAATGATCACATTGAGACATTAAACCAAACATGAATGTATATGATTTTAGATATAATTATGTGACTCATCTACCCTAGAATATGAATTGGCCTTAGTATTATGGTGATTGATCTTAATCTTGCAAAACTCTTGATATATATTTGACCCATCAATCTAATCATGATTTCTAATGATGCTAACTATCATGATGATGATCTAGACATGTTATGATGAATTGGATAATGATCATGAAGTTAGGGTTAACACAAATGATCCTAGAAAACCTAAGTAGATCATTCACACTCAAAAATATACTTGACACTTGAAATAATGTTGGACATATTGAAATTTTGGTTGATTAGAAGTGGATGACCTAACCCTAAGGATGACATAGGAATGTGTAACCCTAATATCAAATATTGAAACATGATCTTAACCCTCGATGCAATCTTTTTTATTTAGGATTTGACTTGAAGGGTTGACCCATTGGGATTTGTACTCTAAATTTTCGGTGAAAGGTATGCTATTATATCTCCTCCTTGGTTGTATTAAAGATACTTTTTATATATCTCTTGATTGCATACTTGGCTATATAAATTGATTGAGCTACTATTCCCTATGATTAGTCTTCTATTTTCCCCTATATTATATTTTGAGAAAAACATGAGAACATAAATGATATTGCCCATTATGACTGCCCATATATTGATGATGATGATGATGATGTTGATAATGTTGATAATGTTGATATTGAGTGCAAGAGACCTCCTCATTTGGAGATGGGACTTGTACATTGGCCTCCTACCTCATATGGAGAGAAGGAGCCTGGTGACCTCTCCCATCACGTTGGGGCGATAGAGTCACACAAAATATATAAGCATGCTTCTCGATTACAGCATAATGGGAACTCATATAAAAATTGAATTGTTTGGAATAAACATCTTGTCAAATAAATGTTGGATTTTGGAAAATCTCTTATTATACTTTTTAAATATAAAACCTGCCAAGTATACTCTTTTTCTATAAACTATTTTACTTGATTTTGATAGCGCAATTGCATGATTGTGTCTCACTTTTCTTGATTTTAGGATAAACAAATGGAACATTGACTAGATCTCTTCCGCGCTCGATATACTCTGACGACAAGGATAAATCTACAATATCTCCTATTTTGGGTTAGTTTGTTATTTAAATCTCTTATTTTTGAGTTATTATTTATTATTGTATATGTCAATGTGTGAGATCATATCGGGCCACTCAGGGACGGGCACTTCAATCCTTTAAATATTGTCTATGTAGTGGGATTGGGATTGGGTTAAGAATGGTTATGTGATGAGAAGCATCAAAATGAATGTAAAAGTCTTGGAGCATTTGCTTCATCCATAGGACCTGGGAATAACAACTCCCGGCTGCAATGTACTCAGCCTCGGTGGTTGATAATATCACTGTGCTCTATTTCTTGGAAAACCAAGACATCAAGCATGGTCCTAGGAGAAACTAAGTGCCACTTGTGCACTTTCTATCAATCAAGAATCCCACCTAATCCTCATCACTATAATCCATAAGAGTAAAGTCCCTTGAATTGGGATATCATAGTCCAAAATTTGGGATATTGGCTAAGTACCTTAAAATCCTCTTAATAGCTATAAGATGTGATTTTTTGAGATTTGATTGAAAGTGAGCACACAAACCAACACTAAACATGATATCAGGTCTAGAGGTAGTTAAGTAAAGTAAACTTCCAATCATAACTCTATAGAGCTTCTCATCTACCTTATCACCTTCTTCGTCTTTATCAAGTTTGGTGGTGTTTGACATGGGTGTATCCATCGTCTTGGTGTTCTCCATCCCAAAGCTCTTAAGTAGCTCACTTGTGTACTTGCCTTGATTGATGAAGTTCCCATCATTAGTTTGATTGATTTGAAAGTCAAACAAGAATGTGAGCTCACCCATCATACTCATCTCAAATTCACTCTGCATAAGATCATTAAATTCTTTGCAAAGATCAAGGTTAGTTCCTCCAAAAATGATATCATTAACATATATTTGAATGGTATGAAAATTGTTAGAAGTGTTCTTTAGAAACAAGGTAGAATCCACTTTGCCCATGATATACCCATGATCTAACAAAAGGTTCTTTAATTTCTCATACCAAACTTGAGGTGCTTGTTTGAGTCCATAGAGAGATTTTTGCAACAAATAAACATGGTTAGATAAACTATCACGTTCAAAGCCTGGGGGTTGTGCAACATACACTTCCTCCTCAATTATACCATTCTAAAATGCACTTTTAACATCCATTTGATATAGAAGAAAGTTTTTATAACTAGAAAAAGCAAGCAGCATATGAATGGACTCAAGTCTAGCTATAGGTGCATATGTTTCATCAAAATCTATGCCTTCTTGCTAATTTTAGCCTTGATCCACTAACCTTGCATTGTTCCTTACCACTTTGGTGCTTTTGTCTAGCATATTGTGGTAGACCCACTTGGTGCCAATGATCTTTCTATCACTTGGTCTTAGCACTAGGGTCCATACTTTGTTCTTTTCAAATTTCTCCAACTCTTCTTACATGGTTAGGATCCATTCATCATCCCTAAGGGCTTCTTTGACATTCTTTGGCTCAAGTTGTGAGATGAAGGTGTTGTTGTCTTGCTCTTTGTTGAATGCAGCCTGCATCTTGACTCTTTTAAATGGATCCCCTAAACTCAGCTCTTTTGGATTATTCTTTGCAAATTGGGGAGTTGGATCCTTCTTCACTTCATATTTCTCTTCTTCTTGAGTGACCACGTCTTTTTCCTTTTGGGTGATGTTGAGTTCTTTTAGAATAGGAATTACCTCACCTGCAACATAATCATTTGGAATAATATCTTTGGGAATAGAGGGGTTATTATCAATAAACTTAACATTTATAGATTTTTTTACTTTAGCAAGATCAACATTAAATACTCTATAGGCCTTGATAGTAGTTCTATATCCAAGAAAGAAAGCTTTGTAAGATTTTGGATCAAACTTGTCGAGCAAATCTTTAGTATTCAAAATGAAACAAGGACATCCAAAAACATGGAAATACTCGATAGAAGGCTTTCTACCACATCATAGCTCATAGGGGGGTTTTCTTTAAAGAAGGATGTGTAAAAACCCAATTTTGCACAAAACATGAGGTGCTCACAGCTTCAGCCCAAAACTTCTTTGGAGTGTCATATTCTAAAAGCATGGTCCTAGACATCTCCTGGAGTGACCTATTATTCCTCTCTACAATCCCATTTTATTGAGGTGTTCGAGGTGAAGAGAAGTTATGTGCATAGCCAGATTCTTCACAAAAATGTTCAAAAAGATCATTTTCCAAATTCTCCCCCATAATCACTACGGATGGAAGTGATCTAGAAAGAAACTTCATTCTCAAATCATTTACATAAACTCGAGAAAATATCACCTGTTGGAATGAGAAATAAGGTCCAAGTATACCTAGAAAAATCATCGACAATAACAAGGCAGTACTTAGAACTGTGAAACGATTGAGTTCTCATTGGTCCAAATAGATCAATGTGAAGAAGTATAAGAGCTCTCTTGGTACTAAGGACTCCTTTGGATTTGAAGAAGGAATTGGTTTGCTTTCCTTGGGTATAAGGTTGGCATTCCTCATCCTTTGCTTAACTTCTTCAACTGATGCATATATACATGACCAAGATGACAATGCCAAAGAGAAATATCATTCGAGTTGACTACTAGGCATCTACCGACAATAAGATTAATAGAGTCAAGTACAATTACATAAAGACTACCACTTCTAGTTCCCTTGTATATGACTTGATAGGTGAGGGAATCTAGAATCAAGCATTCAAAAGAAGTAAATAACACAAGGTAACCATTATCACATAATTGACTTACAATTATTAAATTGTGATGTGGGCCATCCACAAAGAGAACATTTTTGATACACAAGGATTCACCTACATCACCCTCACCATTTTCATGACCTTTCTTGTTGCCAACGGTAACAAAACATTCTTTGTTTTTAGTGAAGTTGTTGAAATGGCTTATGTCACCTATCATATGCTTAGTGTAGCCACTATCAACAATCAATCTACCTTTTTCATGCAAGAAAGGAGAGTGTCAGTTCCCAACTCAACCCTTGGGATCCCAAGTTAGCTTGGGGACCCATTTCATCTTTGGGTTGGTCCTCTTAGGCTTGTAAGGACAATAAGTAGAGTAATGATCATCACAATTGCAATGAGAACAAATCATAGGGGTCTTAGTGCTAGAAGTCTCTCCAATAAAAAAGGAGGTTTCCTTATTCTTTTTCTTACCTTTGTCTTTGTTCTTGCCCTTAGGTGCTTTCCCTACAAATCCCAAACCACTACTACCACTTTTTTTGGTATAATGGTGAAGGATATCATTAAGGGAGTTTTTCCCTTTGAGGAATTTCTACAAAGAGGATGTAACATACCAGATCTTGGACCCTACCCTAGAAATTTGACCTTTTGGGTTTGACCAAACAAGGTTGAGGTTAGAATGATCCTAATAATATAAATGAATGAAAAATGTAATCTAATATGTCACATAATTCATTTGATGATAATAATAATATGATAACTAACTTAATTTGATGCATAATGTGGTTAATGGGCCTCTAATGGGCTAGGTGACATAACATGTTACACACCGATCTCACAATTTCCACTAATCATGAGATTAGGGAATAAATTGAGGATTTAACATAATACAAAGATCACCCTTAACTTTTTCTTCTCTTTTAAAACTCTTTGTTTTTTCACATTGAACCACATAAACCAACTTTATAAGGGAATCTAAACATTGATGTCTCTAATCTGATTTCCACAGTAAAAATGCATGTATGAACATTCATTATGTTCCTCATACTTTTAAGCACATAATACTTGCTGATTCGCACATATTGATAAAAGAGGAATAATGTTATACATCATCTTTTGCAACTCTCTCTTATTTCTTTACAAGGACCTAGAGTGACAAGGACCGACTGAACTTGACTATACTAAGACTTAACTCTTGTGGTAGATCTACTTTGATGCAATGATATCTTCTTCAAGTCCATGTGATTTCCCTAAAAATTATGAGTAGAGGGGGTGAGCCTACTCGCTCAGTGAATGAGTACTTCAAAGAAATAGTCTAAAGCACTGATATAATTATAGATATACTTTTGAGCAATTGATATCAATTATAAGAACAGTAAGCTTTAAAGAGTCTAATAATTGACAATCATAAATATTGCTCTAAAACACTACACTACTAAAAAGCACTCTGTCAACATTTTGGTCGAAGTATAGTTCGACTGAGAACCACATTCAAAGAACATTCAAATATTCTAAACTTTTTCTCCAATATGCATGATTGAGTTTTCCATACCATATCCAAAATTCAATTAAATACAAAATTTGTAGAAAATATGAAAAATTATTTACCACACTGCTATCCTGATCAAATTCCATATTCATGTACTATCAAAACCCTAATTTTTTTGCCAATTAGGGTTTACATTTCTCAAACCCTAATTCTTCAAACTAAAATCATAGTTATAGTTTCTTCTTAGGTTTGAAACATCACAATTGATCTACTATCATTAATCAAGTCTAAATGATGCTCAATCTAATCAAGCATGTAATCATTCAGGTAAACCCTAGTTTACCAATTAAGCACAAATGTGGTCATAACATAACCCATGTAAGAAAGTCCCAAAAGTGAAAATAGACCACATCAAAATAAGCCCACATGTCAATTTTCATTTAATTTGGACCACCTTGAAATAATATGGTAAGTTAGGAGAGAGAAATTTCCTAAAAGGTGTAATAAATAAATAAATATAAAACTCGACCCCAAAAGTTGGAAATAATGCTAAATTCGTGTTCAACACACTTAAGTTACCTTGTGGAGGAAGTTTTCACCTAATTTGGATAATCAAAGTTTTATTAATGCATCGGGAAAAAGAGACAAAGAACATGTTAAATAATACATCTAAAGTTGCCAAAAGTGAAATGTAATTGAGGATTCGGAATCTACATGCTTAACTTAACTTGTGCACAAAGTTTAGTTTAATTTGGATAAGTATAGATCCCTTAAATGAGGAAAGGGAAAAGATATGCATTAATTGGTTTCTCACTTTGGTTCAATTCGATTTATTTCCTTGTTACTTTTATTTTCCTCATATTTCCTATAGTTTCTCAATTTTGGGCTATCACACAACCCGCTTAATGTGGGGTTCCTTGATAGACATTGGATCAGATATGACGGAGGAGTCATCTCCTACCTCCAGTCGGACTGTTCTTTCCGGCTACAGCAGCAATGATTTTGGCACAATGGTTTTCTTCCTCTACTTCCCTTATTATTTCCTACTGTTTTGATCTTTGCCATCGCTTGGACTTTCAAACTTCAGGGACCCCTATTTTGGGTGGGTTTCCTTCTCCCAATTGACTGGTCGATGGGATATTTTCCCAATCGACCTTGTTTCTGGTTTTGAGGTTGTTGCATCAAACCTTGGGTAGGTCCCCTATATATACCTCCTCCTCCATGAACCCCAAACCCACAGAAACTGCTCACAATTTCTCCTTTGGCCTCGATCACCCTGCATCTATTGATCCCTTCTCCGACTTCCTGGTTCGACATCGGCAACCTCGGCGGTGGTCTCCTAGGGCTCGGTGGCGGCTTCTCTTGGTCGGGTTCGACTCCTGGAGGCATGGGTGAGCTACAAGGGTTCTTGGTCTGCTCGAATTGTAGGTACATTAGTTTTGCCTCTTTCTTTTGGTTCTTAACCTTCTCAGTAATCGGTGGCTTCTAATTCACCTTTTATCTTGCCGACTCGACCTTTAGCTCTGATTTTTGATGGTTGTTCTTTCCACAATGTTGGTTTGAGTTTTCTTCAACCAATTCTTTCTTCCTGGGATCCTTGATTCCTTTATTAATAGTGGAGAGCCTATCTCAAGCTGTAGGCGGTCATTCTATCCATGGTTTTGCTCGTTGAGTCCGGCAACATCTTAGGAACAAAGTTCCTTTAGGCACCTTTTCCTGGTTTCCCTTGGATCGAGATATGGAACTCGAAGATCACCTAGCTATGTGTTGGTTTTGCATAGTATTCGTTGAGGAACAAAGTCCTGTATGGTTTTCCTTCTTTACCCTTCCTCTTTTCTTCTGTCATTAGTTTTTCATCTAGGGGCTTTTTGGTCTTTTCACTGGGTCTTATTTCTTTTGATTTTGTGCCTAGATCGACTGATGTGGATGAGCGGTCGACCGAGTTGGCCAGATTTGATTGGGCCAACTCATAGCCACAACCCTCTCCCTCTCTCTCCTCTCTCGCTTCTGGTTTTTTGATTTGCAATATCCTGATTGGTCGAGATTTAAAAATTCATAACTAATTATTTAATAATAATAAAAAATGGAAAAATACTTGTTGGATTTAGAAAAATGCAAGCTTTCTAATAGTGTTGGTGTCACATTAATATGATGTTATAAAGAGGTGATTTTAATGGATCTAACTAAATAAGATAATAAGTTGTATAATTCATAACTAATATAAGTCAAAAAATATAATAAAATATGTTTTGGAATCCTAATGGCATATATTAAAATATGGTATAGTTTTGATAACCTAATTTATTAATACTAAAAAGGCAATTTTTAGTGTTTTGAATAATTAATGGAAACCTAACCCAATTACACATATATGCATCATACGTTCTTTGGATGCCTAGGCTTGGACCTTGAAGTGACTTTGGATCGTTTGACTCTAAAGTTGAGGTATGTTGTATCTTCTATTCTTCTATGTTGAGAAATTAACCTAAATTATCTTTATCTTGGTCCTATGGACAATAGCCTATACACATTGCTCTTATCTTTTGATATCATGGTTCTTGTGAACTATCTTGTTCGTGGTAATTTTGGATATTCTCTTGATATCTTTCTTGTTCCTTGGTGCATGTTGGTCTTATATGATGATATGTGCCCACTTTGAAGTGGATGTTTATATGTTTATGTTTTCCATTATGTGATGGAAACATTATACATTGTACAATTCTGACTATACTTTCTGCTTCCCTCTACATTAAACATGCTATGTGATTCAGTAGCACTAGAGTAGTGTAATTGCATTGGTTTTGTTTATGGCAGATGTGTTATTTCCTACCGAGCAGATGTGATATTTCCTTCTCTTTTGGGATGGCAAGGAACCTCATACCCAGGGCAAGATGTGTGATTCTTGGCCCATGTTTTATATATTTGGGAGATTGGCAGTATTCCTTTCTCTACCAGGTTTTAACTTTATGAGGTTGCCCACTAATTGTTATTTATATTGTTCTAGGGCTATGCTTATCTCACACGCATGCAGGTTGATGATATTGATGATGGGTTATGTGCCCAAAAATCTTGATGGGTTATGTGCCCAAATCTTGATATGTTCTTATGTGGCACTACTTTATTATTTTTATTATGGAAAGTATCTTCTTTCATGATGATGATGATTCTTTTCTTTTATGCTTGATTGGGTAATCCCTATCTCTTTCATGGGAAGCCTTTTATTTTGATGTCCCTTATTCTTTATAAATTGCTCAACTTGCTTTTTAGTATGCACATACCAGCCTTTGTTGATGTCTCCTATTGTCTTTATTTGTTGGGGTATGCTTCCAACCCTAGGTGGAAGACTTGGATGACAAGGCATGTTGACCTGGACTTAGATTGTGATGATGAAAGTTGGAGACAATCTTGAGGTGGTTTAGATTTCCTCTACATGGATCATTATGATGCAAGTTTGTAACCCTTTGTTTTATAATTGAATATAGTCATGTTTTTATTCCACTACTATACTTTGGTCTTTTGATTATCATTATATAAAGATTTGAAAATTATACACCCACTCCATCATACCTTCTGAGTGTGTTTGGATTGGAGGTTCTATTATTCAAATTTTTAGTAGAGAAGTGGGTTCACTTCTTTACAACATGGTATTAGAGCCCATGGTAGTCAAAATATGACTATTTCAATTTTGTCTCCCTATAGAACCCTTGATTTTCTAGATACCTCTAAGTGAGTTTTTGACCCTAGATTTGATCTATGGTGATCTTTGTATGAAATAAGGTTTGGTTTGAGGATGTGCATAGGAGGCCCTATTATGGAAAATTTGTGACTTGGTTTATCACATTGATTTTTGTACAATCTTTGTTTTATCTCCAATGCTTCTTATCGACAAAAATTATTTTCATTATACTAAAATATGTACAACAGTTTTCCCTAATTGGTCATTGTTTTCTTGAACTAAGTCACAATGATGAGAAACTCTAGTTTGTGTATAATCTAACCCTAGTTTGTGACTAGGATTGATATAATGGTGTAGTTGACATACCCTATGACTTTTGGATGTTCATGTAGGGTTGACAGGTTATAGGCACAAGGACCTAAAGCTCAACCCTAGATGGTGACTTGATAGTTGGATACATGAGAAGCATAAACCTCTAAAAACTTTCCTAACTAATAGATGTGGGTAGCTCTAAAAAGTTGTTTATTCTGACTAGTTAGGTTGAACCTTTTAAGGGGTGGAGAGTAGTTGATTGTGGATGTTTTGATCTATAGATTTCGAGGAAAAAATCCTTTTAAGGGGTGGAGTGTTATAACATACTGGATCTTGGACCCTACCCTAGAAGTTTGACATTTTGAGTTTGACCAAACAAGGTTGAGGTTAGAATGATCCTAATGATCTAAATGCATGAAAAATGTAATCTAATATGTCACATAATTCATTTGGTGATAATAAGATGATAAATAACTTAATTTGATTCATAATGTGGTTACTGGGCCTCTAATGGGCCAGGTTACATAACCCATGTAAGAAAGTCCCAAAAGTGAAAATAGACTTCACATAAAAATAAGCCCACATGTCAATTTTCATTTAATTTGGACAATCTTGAAATAATATGGTAAGTTAGGAGAGAGAAATTTCCTAAAATGTGTAATAAATAGATAAATATAATTCTTGACCCAAAAAGTTGGAAATAATGCTAAATTTGTATTCAACACACTTAAGTTACCTTGTGGAGGAAGTTTCACCTAATTTGGATAATCCATGTGTCATTAATGCATCAGGAAAGAGAAACAAAGAATATGTTAAATAATACATCTAAAGTTGCCAAAAGTGAAATCTAATTGAGGATTCGGAATCTACATGCTTAACTTAACTTGTGCACAAAGTTTGGTTTAATTTGGATAAGTATAGATCCCTTAAATGAGGAAAGAGAAAATATATGCATTAATTGGTTTCTCACTTTGGTTGAATTCGATTTATTTCCTTGTTACTTTTATTTTCCTTAGGTTTCCTATTGTTTCTCAATTTTGGGCTATCACACGACCCGCTTAATGTGGGGTTGCTTCGTAGCTGTTAGATCAGATCCTACGGAGGAGTCATCTGCTACCTCCAGTCAGACTGTTATTTCTAGCTACAGTAGCAATGATTTTGGCACAACGGTTTTCCTCTACTTCCCTTATTGTTTCCTGCTGTTTTGATCTTTGCCATCTCCTCGACTTTCCAAATTTAGGGATCCCTAGTTTGGGTGGGTTTCCTTCTCCCAATTGATTGGTCGATGAGATACTTTTCCAATCAACCTTGTTTCCAATTTTAAAGTTGTTGCATCGAACCTTGGATAAGTCCCCTATATATACCTCCTCCTCCATGAACCCCAAACCCACAACAACCACTCACAATTTCTCATTTGTCCCCGATCACCCTGCATCTGCTACTCCCTTATCCGACTTCCAGGTTCTTCATCGGCGACCTCGATGGTGGTTTCCTAGGGCTCGGTGGCAGCTTCTCTTGGTCGAGTTCGACTCCTGGAGGCATGGGCGAGCTACAAGGGTTTTTAGTTTGCTCAAATTGTAGGTACAGTAGTTTCATCTCTTTCTTTTGGTTTTTGACCTTCTCGGTAATCGATGGCTTCTGGTTCACCTTTTCGCTTGTCGACTCGACCTTTAGCTCTGATTTTGGATGGTTGTTCTTTCCACGCCATTGGTTTGAGTTTTCTTCAACCCGTTCTTTCTGCCCGGGATCCTTGATTCCTTCAGTAATGGAAGAGATCCTATCTCGAGCTGTAGGCAACCGTTCTCTACACGGTTTGGCTCATTGAGTCCAACAACATCTTAGGAACAAAGTTCCTTTAGGCACCTATGCCTGGTTTCCTTTGGATTGAGATCTAGAACTTGAAGATCACCTCACTATGTGCTGGTTTTGTGTAGTGTTTGCTGAGGAACAAAGTCCTGTATGGTTTTCCTTCTTTACCCTTCCTCTTTTCTTCTGTCATTAGTTTTTTGTCTAGGGGCTTTTTAGTCTTTTTATTGGGTCTTCCCTCTTTTGATTTTGCCCTAGATTGGTTGATGTGGATAAGTGGCCAGCCGATTTGGCCAGATCTGATTGGGCAAACTCAGAGCCGTGGCCCTCTCCCTCTCTCTCTTCTCTCTCGCCTCTGGTTTTCTGATTTGCAATTTCCTAATTGGTCGAGATTTAAAAATCCATAACTAATTAATTAATGATAAAAAATAAGGAAAAATACTCGTTGGATTCAGAAAAATGCAAGTTTGCTAATGGTTTTGGTTTTGTCACATGAATCTGATGTCATAAAGAGGTGATTTTAATAGATCTAATTAAATAAGATAATAAGTTTTATAATTCAAAACTAATAAATTATAAGTCAGAAAAATATAATAAAATGTGTTTTGGACTCCTAATGGCATATATTAAAATATGGCATGGTTTTAATATCCTAATTCATTAATAATAAAAAGGTGATTTTTAGGGTTTGAATAATTAATGGAAACTTAACCCTAATTCCACATATATGCATCATAGGTTCTTTGGATGCCTAGGCTTGGACCTAGAAGTGACTTTGGATCATTTGACTCTGAAGTTGAGGTGTGTTGTATCTCCTATTCTTTTATGTTGAACAATTAAACGAAATTATCTTTCTCTTGGTCACATGGACAATAGCCTATACACATTGCTCTTATCTTTTGATATCATGGTTCTTGTGAACTATCTTGTTCGTGGTAATCTTGGATATTCTCTTGATATCTTTCTTATGCCTTGGTGCATGTTGGCCTTATATGATGATATGTTCCCACTTTGAAGTGGATGTTTATATGTTTGTGTTGTCCATTATGTGATGGCAACATTGTACAATTCTGACTATACTTTCTGCTTACCTCTACATTAAACATGATATGTGATTTAGTAACACTAGAGTAGTGTAATTACATTGGTTTTATTTATGGCAGATGTGTTATTTCCTGCCGAGCAGATGTGATATTTCCTCCTCTTTTGGGATGGCAAGGAACCTCATACCCAAGGCAACATGTGTGATTCTTGGCCCATGTTTTATATATTTGGGAGATTGGCAGTATTCCTTTCTCTATTAGGTTTCAACTTTATGAGGGTTGGCCGCCAAGTGTTATTAATATTGTTCTAGGGCTATGCTTATCTCACATGCATGCATGTTGATGATAGTGATGATGGGTTATGTGCCCAAATCTTGATACGTTCTTATGTGGCACTACTTTATTATTTTGATTATGGAAAGTATCTTATTTCACGATGATGATGATTCTTTTCTTTTATTATTTTGATTATGTCAAGTATCTTCTTTCATGATGATCATGATTCTTTTCTTTTATGACCAATTGGGTAATCCCTATCTCTTGCATGGGAAGCCTTTTATTTTGATGTCCCTCATTCTTTGTAAATTGCTCAACTTGCTTTTTAGTATGCACATACCAACCTTTGTTGATGTCTCCTATTGTCTTTCTTTTGCTGGGGTATGCTTCCAACCGTAGGTGGAGGACTTGGATGACAAGGCATGTTGACCTGGACTTAGATTGTGATGATGAAAGTGGGAGACAATCTTGAGGTGGTTTAGATTTCCTCTACACATATCCTTACGATATAAGTTTGTAACCCTTTGTTTTATAATTGAATATAGTCATGTTTTTATTCCTCTTCTATACTTTGGTCTTTTTATTACCATTATATAAAGATTTGAAAATTATACACCCACTCCATCATACCTTCTGAGTGTGTTTGGACTGGAGGTTCTATTGTTCAAATTTTTAGTAGAGAAGTGGTTTTGCCTCTCTATAGAGGATCTGAGTCTATGATTATCAATATTAAGATATGTGATAGTAGAAGACAAACTTGAAATATCATCTCTAGCATGAACAAGGTCATCTTCTAAACAAAGGGCTTTAGTCAAATAAGAACCTTTCTCAAGAGAAATAGAAGCAATATCATTACTAGGCAAGATAAGTCTAGAAGATAAATCATTAACTTGACCAATAAACCTAGCATTTTTAGATTTAAGCACTTTAATATCATTAAGATAAACATCCCTCTCATCCCTATGAGCATTAATAATGAGATTAAATTCAACATTTTAAATTTTAAGAGTTTCAAGCTCATTTCGGCACTTTTGGTTATCTTCCTTAAGAGTTTCAATGTTCTTCAGGTAAACACCATTCTCTACTTCAACTCCATTGTATTGGAGTTCAAGA
Source organism: Alisma plantago-aquatica (assembly GCA_963693085.1). NCBI lineage: Eukaryota > Viridiplantae > Streptophyta > Magnoliopsida > Alismatales > Alismataceae > Alisma > Alisma plantago-aquatica. Next base: position 97,165,704 of record OY856412.1, on the reverse strand, counting down.
TTAAGATATTGAACTTGCAAGTTATCAATGATCTCAAGATGAGTTTTCTCATTTAGCTCAAGAATTTCAAGTTTAGCGTTAAAACCATCAATAATTTTTCCTAACCTTTTTCTTTTAGATTTACATTTAGAAAAAGAATAATGGGTAGAAACAAGCATATCAATAAGAGTTTCCTTATATAACTCATGCAATCTTACCTCACTTACCTCGCCAATTTTTTCACTAGTAGAGGCCATGAGTGCAAGGTGGCACTCTCCATCTTCTTTGGAGCTAGAGCCACTTGAGGATGATTCCTCCCAAGCTGCATTCTTGTGTCTTTTTTCCTTCTTTTCCTTTCTTTTATACTTGCTCTCCATTTTGTACTCTTCCACCTTCTTGGAGCTGCCCTTGTGGTGTGACTTTCTTGATTTGGGACATTCACTCTTGTAGTGTCCCTTTTGTCCACACTTGTAGAATATAGGAGTAGAGGAGGAGGATTTCTTTCTCTTGAAGTGCTTTCCCTTGGTGTAGTTGGCTTCATACTCACTAGGGCCATCATCTTCACTAGAGAAGGAGGGATATGTACAACAAGCAAGTTGTTATTCAAGGATGACTACCTCCACTTGTGCTTTAAAAGCACTATCTTTGATCTTCTTGGCTTCCTTCTCTTCTTGCTTGGCTTCTTCTTCTTGCTTATCAAGCCTTGGCTCATGACCTTGGAGGTTGCCAATGAGCTCTTTGGTTGGGATGTCACCAAGGCTCCTTACTTGTTCAATGGAGGTCATCTTTGACTCCCATATCTTTGGTAGAGTCCTCAATATCTTAGAGTTGATTACACCTCTATCCAAAGTGTTTACCAAAGTAGCTAGGCCATTAATGATCACACTAAGCCTTGAGTACATCTCTGCAATCCCTTCTTTCTTTCCCATCTTGAATCTCTCTAGAAGGTTGTTCAACATGTATATCTTAACCTTCTTGACTTGCTTTGTGCCCTCATAGGTAATGCACAATTTACCCCAAATATCATAGGTGGTGTCCCAAGATGAGATGTGGTTGAACTCCAATGGGGTAAGGGCTGCATAGAGGATGCTTATGGCTTTGGCATTGAGCTAGGCTTCTTTTAGTGAAGCTTCATTCCATGTTGAAACAGCTCCTGTTGGCTCCTTGTATGGTGTGACCATCACCTTCCACATATAAAAGTTCATCCCTTGAATGTATAACTACATACACCTCTTCCAATAGAGGAAGTTGGTGTCGTTGGAGACTAGAGGATGCATGGAAAAGCCCCCATCTAGGTTGAGTGAATAAAGTAGGTTGTCACCCATCTTCTCATCTCATGGGAGATTGTTGGAGAAGATCCTTTGCTCTGATACCAATTGTTGGATCTAGGACTCTGGAGGGTGTGAATAGGCTTCAAAATTCTCACAAGATAAATTAAACCTTCAAATTATATCAATCAAAACCAATAGCTTAAGAGTAATTTTAATTCCTAACTAAGTAAGTATAGAAAGGATGAGAGAAATTGAAACATGCACTTGGACAAGGTGATTTAGAGTCGTTCCACTCTCCAAACTAGGAGAGAGTCAATCCACTACCTAGAGAGGTCAACCTCTAGGACTTTGCAATCTGTGTATACTTATATTCATTCATAAGAGATACAAGGATACCACCATACATCCAAGGACTTACCTATTCAAGACTAGAGTCTTCCACCTACACAAGGACTTACTCACTTGATCAAGATGTCTTCAACCTTCAACAAGGACTTACCCACACTTGCATCAAGTCTTTGGCCTTGAAGGAAATTGTCCACTCTTTTTGAATCTTAGCCTTGCCCTTATCCTTCACTTGGACAAGATCTTCACCTCTTCTTCAACCTTTAAGAAGAACAGCAACAACTTCACCTTCACTCAGAGTAGCTTTCTTCAACCTTTTCTTCTTTGAGAAAGGGGGTAGGGAAGATGGAATGGAATGAGAGATTTATAATCACATGAATGCAACTCTCTTACAACTGGCCTAGGTCACTCCTAATCATAAAATGCTTTGTAAATGAGAGAGAGAAAGGGGCTCAAGGAGTTGCAACACACTCAACTATAGTAAGGACTTAGAATATCATGAATGAGCAAACTTGGAATGAACTCCAATGGGTCCTATTTATAGCTGGGGGTGTTCCCCTGAGTGTGGGATCACTTAAGGGTGAAATATATTTGTTTTCCAAGTTACAACAGATCTATTTTCGCTCAAAGAAACTCTCTAATGGTTATAATCACTTTTTCTATGTTTTCCATACAGTACTTGTGACAAAGACAATTTTCAAACTATCGATCGAGTTTGTTCTGGGAAACTTGACCGATGAGTAAAAATTAGTTTTGCTTAGTTGATCGATCAGTCGAGCACTGTGAGTTTGCAACTTGACTGATTGGTTATCTTCAGAAAATTCATCACTGGATCACTCGGGTTCCCAACTCGACTGATAAACAACCTATGACAAATTTTCTAAATTGACATATGAGTGATCAAACATTGGGATGTCCCTAGTTTTTTCTCATCTTAGTTACAAGTCATATCATCAATACAAGTGGTTATATAAATCATCTAAGGTCATTTGGAGTGATTTTCCCAAACGCACACTTGCATTGATTTTGACTTGAACTTGGACAAACTAGGGCTTGTGTAATTTGATCCTTTTCATGTACCTAAAGCCTGAAATCAATCTTGAACAAACATATTAGATACATAGGAATGGAATGGTTAAGTCATTATCAAAATATGGGAAATGTATAACTCTCAAGTCAGCAAAATTGCATTTCATCCATTCGATATTGATGCTATAGGAATTTCATTCAGAAACTAAAGACAAGAATGGGACAAAAATAATGTAGCTGGTTATCTTTCACATCTCACCACCTGTGCTGAAGACAATATTCATGTTGATGACAATCTACCTATTGAGAAGTTGTATGCAGTGAATTCACTTATGACACCATGGTTTTCTGATTTTACAAATTATGTAGCCACCAGATTCCTTCCTCTAGATATTACTTATCAACAGAAAAAGAAGTTCCTTCATGATGTCAAATTTTACTATTAGGATGACCCACTATTGTTTAAATAATGTGCAGATGGGCTAATCTAAAGATGCATTGCAAATGAGGCGATCCTAAGTGTGATTCCATAATTTCATATCATCCCTCTCCTTGTGAAGGATATTTTGGGACTTCAACCAAAATTCTGCAAGCAGGTTTATGTTGGCCAACTTTATTTCGAGATGTGCATGCATTTTTTAAAGCATATGATAGGTGCCCAAGATCGGGAGGAATTTCAAAGAAAGATGATATATCATTGAACTCAATTCTATATATTGAAGTTTTTGATGCATGGGGCATATACTACATGGGACCCTTTCACTCTTCATGCTGCTATAAGTTCATCCTAGTGGTGTGTGACTATGTATCAAAGTGGGTAGAGGCAATTCCTATATAAGCTCTAGATGCAAAATCAGTGATTTAGTTGTTTCAAAATATTATTTTTCCTAGATTTGGTATTCTAAGGGCAGTCATATCTGATGGAGGTAGTCATTTCAATGAGAGAAACTTAAACAACGTACTAAGCATGAGAAGACAGTCTCCAGCTCAAGGAAACACTAGGCATTGAAATTAGATGATGCATTGTGGGCCTATAGGAAATCTTACAAGACACTGATTGGAACGACTCTGTTCAAGCTGATCTATGGAAAATCTTGTCATCTACATGTAGAACGTGAGCACATAGAGCGTTGGGAAATCAAATTTCTCAACTATGATATGAACAAAGCAAGAGAAAGAAGACTGCTACAACTCCAAGAACGAGAAGAGCTCAAATTAGATGCATATGAAAACATCAAAATTTATAAGGAGAAAACAAAAAGATGGCATGATAAGAGGATCCAGAGCAAAGATTTCAAAGAAGGAGACCAAGTGTTCCTATTCAACGCCAAGCTTACATTCTTTCTAGGGAATCTGCATTCAAAATGGTCATGACATTCCTAGTGTTGAAGGTATATCCATACAGATACGTAGAGATACAAGGAAAACAATCTACATTCAAAATTAACGGACAACACTACAAACTCTACACAAAAGGAGAGAAGAAAGATCAGGGAGCCTCCCACTCCCTCTCAGATGTTTGATGTTGCAAACTCAAGTCTCACTTCGAACTCTAAATAGAGGACCTTGTGGGAGTTGACCCCACAATTAGGATAGTTTTCATTTCATGCATTTTCTCATGAATATTTCCTTTTAAAAATTAATTTTCTGTGGATGAATGTAATAATTTAGACCATTATACCATATATATCATTGTCATTGCAGGTACCAGAGAAAAACCAAGGAAAAGAACTTATATTTGTAAAAATTTCAGTCAGATACGACGTGTTGTACAACAGACACAACATGTCACCTTCAAGCGGAAGAAGTTTCGAGCAAATAGTCTAGAATACATTGAGTGTGTGTTCCCACACATAGCGTGTACCGTTTGAGGAATTTTTTTTATCAATCTACTGATAACACACACAACGTGTGACTGATAAGCACATGGTGTGTCATCAAGGTCATTTCCGGCTGAATTTTTTCTACAAACACGCATGGTGTGTGTTAACAAGCACATGACTTGTACAAATCGAGGAAAAGTTGTAGGTCACCCCACTGGAAGCTCACATGATGTGTGTTTATTAACACACGATGTGCACGAAAGAAGGTTAATGTTTGTAGAATTTTAGAAGAGAAACACATCGTGTTCAATGTAAGACACAATGTGTCTTTATCAAGAAAGGTAAAATAAAAAGACAGAGGTTATACAAACCCACATGATGTTCTTTAGCAAACACGGCGTGTTCGAGTGATTGAATTAGGGTTTTCAACCCAACTTCTAAACCACTCTCTCCACTTCGCCCGAGCACTCACTCACATTGTGCTCAGAGCCTCTCACCTATGTGCCCAGCTGTGTGAAATCTCTATGCCGCCTCTGACCCTAGAAGCTACACTCACCGTCGATGTCGATCCATGCTATCGTGCATGCATCTTCTCCACAAGCTCACTCCACCATCATCGCCACTCCAGCCATAGCCCAAAGCTGGTGCCTAGACCTCTTCAACATCAGCAACAACCGACACTCCATGTGCTACCTCTGCAACACTGTCACGTTCTAGCAATGTAACACCTCAAATTTTGCACACATGCACATGAGCAGAAGCGTAAATGTATAACTCATAATATAGTCGGGATATCATAATTGTTGAATATCATGCATAAGAAATAATTGAAAGCTAACCAGCACAGAGACACATTTTATTTCTCATAACTAATAGTTTACATGAAAAAGAAACTTAATACAACTTATGACATGGTTCCAAACTAAGTTTAAACAACTATATCCTAAAATGTGAAATTTAACTGAGGTGGATAATGACACCCCACCAGTGCTCATAAGGCACGTTAAGGCTCACATAAGGCTGGTTAAGACTCATATAATGCTCCCAAAGAGCTCATAAGGTTGGTTAAGTCTCGCTTAAACATGATTGAGAGGACTATATCAACATAACATGATTTTATTAATTCATTAAACATAATTAACATGATTTCATGATTCATAAACATGACAATAATGCATAATTTTCAATTTGAAAACATGGCATCAAATAGTAGAAAATCTGAATTATTGACATGAGCATAATTTTCCATAAGCATGTGCTCAGTACTAAAGTACTTGTACTTGAAATGAGACATTTTGAATAAGTAGGATAATAGTACAAAACTTTGAACCCTAATTTAGTACTTAGTGTGCATGACCACTCACCTTGACTTGAGGATGTATATTATTGATGCCATGATTCCTGATCCGACCTAATTATCATTTATGTAGCATGATCATGAACTATTTACACTTCATTAACATTAGTGTAAAATTTCTAATTTAGTGGCATATTAGGTTGGGGTTTGATAATGGGTCAAGGAGGCTCCTTGTCTCAAGACCTTTTCAAGGAGTATTTAAACACAATTTTCTGGCATTGTATGTTAGAGATGTGAATTTTGGAATGTGTGACCAATCACATAACGAGACAAACCACTTTAAATATTATCCTGTAAATCGATTAAATAAAACCGGTCTAAAGATCATGATGCCCTCGCATTATGCACCATAGTTAGGAATCATGACAAGGTAGATTAGTCAAATCAACAGAGATCAAAAGAGGGTGATACATTAAATGAATAGATAGAAAGACCATGATAAGTATAGCGGGGTCGTGACATAATAAAGCAAATACAAGGGCATTATTACTTAATCACCCCTTGCCATGTTTGTACCTCGCCCGAGCAAGGAAACAGGAGAAAGTACTACCATCTTGAAGATGAACTCGCGATTACTGGAAATCTGGCATGGGGGACCATCGCCACTGGCTTCCTCGTGGTCGACCAGAGTCAAAGACCCCGAACTTGGGTACCACGGCTATTGGACACGCGGAAGACACTCGCCGACTTGACCAAATACCACGGCTGGAGACGCAAGTGGAGGTCAAGGGAGACCAAATACCATGCAGTTGTGCAAGGAAGAACCAGTGAATGAATTCGAAGGGTGATCTGAATCTAGAGGCGTATACAAGAAATGCATAAAAGACGATGAAAGTCTGCGGTTTACTAAAAATAGGGCCTTAGAGCTCAAACTCGGGATAACAAAGATCTAGTAGTGGAAGGCAAGACTTGGCATTTGGTTTGGATTTGCGGTGGTATAGCGAGTCTAGGGAAAGCTTTTGTAGCTTAAAGATGGTTGGGAGGTTTAGCCGAAGGTTGAAGTTCACCGGCAACCAAACTCGTGGGTAGAGCATATAGGTTAATCGTGGTGCATGGGCACATCAGTAAAAGAAAAAGAGCATGTTGAGGATGCTTACTGGCGATTTAAATAGACTATGGTGGGTGGAAAAGATGACTAGTACTCTCCGTCGATTGTGTTGAAGAATAAGTCTGTGGCGGCGGTTTGTGATGATTCATCTACAATTGATGGTTCAGGGTGATTTTTAGGAGCCTAGGAATCCACCTGTATCGATAGAACCTAGCGCGGTGCGGTCTGATGGTGTGAGTTGTGGCTGCGTCAACTGCAAGTAGATAGGAATATTGGGTGTTTTGGCTATGGCTGGAGGTAGGGGTTTAATGAGGGCTCATTCCACTCGGATTGCTCTCTTGAGTCTACTGGTGGCGAGAAAACTAGGATTCATGGAGGAGAGAGGAGAGATAGAGGCCGAGAGAAAGACCATGTCTGTTCCCCCTCGGCGTGCGTCTTTTGCGAGGTTGATGACGGGGTCCTCACCCCTTTGATTAGGACCCGACATTTCGTAATGAAACCGTGATGATGAAGAGCGTGTCACACGTTGTTAAAGATGCAACTTAAGACAAATCAGGATAATCGACTGCATAATTGAATAACTAGGTCAAAAATTCATGTATTAATCCTTTTCTTTCTACAATAAATTGGCACATCTAGGTTTATCCAATTCTAATAGCATTTGGCCAGTTTGTTAAATATTCTATGAGGAATCCAAATATCCAGTTAGAATTCAGGTTTGATTTATGGAAGTATGTGATTTCCAGTGTTGAATCATTAGGATAATTAATGTATTAAAATTTATCAAAAGGGAGTTACGTTACAAAAATTTGATGAGGTCCCTGATATCCTAATATATCATGTACACTTAGTAATGGGTCATGTTATCCACATATGTGGGGTTTATTTCCATCTAAACCTTACTATTCATTATTGTACATTTTGGGGCTAACTTGTGTCCATTATTAGACTAAGATACAATAAAAGTTTGAAGTCATCATGTGTTGGACTTATTCTAGAGTTTTATATCATCATCGGATATTAAATTTATAACTTCACATTAGTGTTCTAACTTACTGTAGATTGAAATTCTATGGATGTTACAAGAAACATCCAAGGCGATGTCTCATCCCGCTACCTGCTACAAAATGTATGCTGGAATAGGTGTAAATTTTTCATTTCTCAAATGATGATATACAAAAAGAACAATAGAAGTAGAATAATATTTCAAGAATATATTTGATTTATCATGGTTACAAAAAATTCTCTCACTAAGGAGTTTACATGAAATTACAACATCATCATGATCTAAATATAGGGATATCTAAATTATCTCAAGTTTATCTGTGATTCCGTGGAAATTTTTTTCCACAATTATGATCCAAAATACAAATATGCATGTATACTAACCAAAGCTACCCAAATTGATCCAACTTCATCACCTTGTGACATTTGAACGCCAATGACACTCAATTTGGTAATATGATGTTCACTTTAGATATATTGCACCTTGTGACATAAAAACCTAGCTAATTTAATGATATTACTCGGCTAATTTATTTGAGCTATCTAACTACATCATTTGTCCCCAAAACTTTCTCGATGTATAGAGGGAACACATGTGAAACAGTGTTCAAAATTTCATTTTATTTGAGGCTTCCATTTAGAAGATATTAAAATAAAAAGAAAATACCCCAAAATCCCTTTTCCTAACCTAATTGGGCCCTGGCCACCCATATCTGGATTGAAGTGATACAGTCATCTCATCTGCCTGGCTGTTGCAGGAAGGATAGTGCACTTACGCGCATCCATTTCTAACATCAATACCTCCCTTGTTGATGGCCCTCACCTTGTCAAATCTAGTTCATTAGATCTGGATTTCTCTCCTCCATATCACGAACCCTAAAAATCCTTGTAACGATCGGTATGTTGAAAATGCCCAATATGGTGGCAGCCTGGACATGAGAGAAGCAACATCAGAGCCAACCCTATACCTCAAGGATGCTATTTAATGACTCTACTACCTCTACCACCCTCTTCTAATCACATCGACCCTTCCAATTGATTGTATCCTAGCCTCTACTTCTCCACCCTCAAGCATCCTTCTTCACTTGAATCGGTGAGCACAACTCACCATTGTGAGCTCCTCCTACGAATTCCTTTCTCCTCCACCATTAGTAACTTAGGGTGGAGCTTCCCCAAACTTTGGATGAAGTCACAATGTCCCAGGAAATTCCAATGACAAACCCTCACTCCTGCTCATGTGGACCTCGTTGGCAAGCTTCATCGAGCACCTCCATGATGAACTAGGACCATCAGATAACTCCTCAGAGCCCCTCAAAACTATCGAGACACCTAGTTCCCTCATCTTTGAGGTATATCGCATGATTCAACCTTCTCCCTTTAACTTCTATAACTCGACGTCATGCCTTCCGTTGCGGTTCCTAGTTTTTGACCAATCATGGCTTAATGAATTTGCAAAGATTTTGTGAGGCACTTTCATGTTTCTCAGCTAGAATTCTTGACCAGATTGTGCACTTTTTCAACTTCCTCTGTACTCTACTCTTATCACATGCATAGCCACACTTCGAGGCAAGGTTCTATTTGCAACATTCAAGACTATGGTATCTTGGATAAGCCCTTGTATCTCATCATGCACGTATTTCATGACCATGGGTATTCGTGTCTTTTTGCCACTGTCGCACACACCCCTTGAGCCAATCTTGGATTGTAGGTCAAATATGAGGATATGCATATTTGGATCCCTCACTTGATCTGTAAAGATGGATGGCCAATTTCCTGTTTTATTTTCATTTTATTCTCTTAGATAAATTTTGATTGGCTAGGCTTGTTAAATGCATTAAAAATATCTCTGATGTTCAAATCATTCCCCCAAAAGTACATTGTTGCTAAAAAAAATGTGAAGTTTAATATGGGATCAATATCGTGCTCCTCTATAATTATTTTCAATGAAAATAAATTAGATCTCTCTAAAACCTTAATTAGGGTTTCAAATGATATTGTAAACCCTAATAATGGTACAAAACTAAGATCTCGATTATGTCAAATTTTGAGAAAATATTGGACACTAGATCTTAGTCAATGAATTTTAGATCATCAATTGACTATCTACAAAAAATAATCAATTAGTCTAGTGATTATTAAACCCTGATTATTGGTAAATTTGTAATCACCCCTGATCTTTGTATTTATAGTAACTCTAGGGTCTGTTATGACCCCAAATGATCTTGATCATGTATTTATGACATTGACTGATCATAATACTGATTTATGACAGTAATGTACATATGGATAATTAGGGTTCACTCTAATTTCCTAAAAGACCTAGGTGGATCATTCATCCTTGTTCATGCTAGATATAGATATCGATGATGGAACTCAAAATAATAAGATGAATGATCACCTTACGGACAAATTAGGAATTCAACCCTAATCATGAAATTATAACATATTACTTGTTTTTCATTTGCAATATCTTGACAAATGATTTATATCTTGTAATTGAGGATCTGGTTTGAACACTTGGATCTATATTGGATATTGTTAATACTCTGTTTTGGTTCCAAGAGGTAAGCTTTTATATTAATACCTCCTTGAATATATTAGTGGTATTCAATGGTACTTGTATGTACTCTTGTTCGAAAATCTTGGCTATGTACTTGTTTAAGCTACAATGTTCCCTATTGAGTAATCTTTTGATTTGAATATGTATTCTTGTAAATACTTGAATGTAAATGATAACGCCTTGTATGACTGCCTATAAAAATGATATTGATATTGGGTGCAAGTGACCTCCTCATATTGGAGGGTGGAACTCATACAACATGGTGACCTCCCCCATCTCATTAGGGGTGATGGAGTTGTATGTATATGCACACATGTTGTTCAACATAATGGAGAAATTTGTAATAAGAATTGAATTGATCGAAATAAAGATGAGTTTGAATATCGCATTGAATGTTTTTCTTATAAGTCATGCCAAGTACAATATTTTTATATACATGTTTTCAGTTGTTTAGTATTACTCTTTTCAAAATGTATCAAAGTATTTGTATTGATTGTGTCTTCATTTTCCTAATTTTAGGCATGAATACTTGAATACTTGATACATTTTCATCTACTATACTCTTGCCAATATCTGCCACAATGAAAAATGCTTACCACACGGTATTACATGCAAATTGGATATAGTTTCTAGTTTTTAGTTGTCTCACCTTCTAATCTTTATTTTATTGTTGTCTTCGGGCCCCTAATGTAAAAAAAACTCATATTTATTTTCAATAAATGAAATGTTATTTCTTTTTTCATAATATGTGTTGTGAGATTTTTGGGCCTCTTAGAGACGGGCGTTCTAATCCCCTTAACATTGTGTACCCAGGTAGTGAGATTAGGATAAGAATAAGAATGGTTCCATGACATTATCTCCCAAGTGTCAGCTCCTTAAGCCAGGTCCATGTCCTTCACCTAGGGGTTGGAAGGATACCCCACAAGAGGAGAAAATGGATGTTGTCAGCATAAAAGTCAGTATGAGCATATTAATTGGGGAATTGAGGAAAATTAGGAAAAAGTAAATTAAACATAACAAGGCTTCCCATAGTAGAGGAAAAGTATTGTCCAGGTGGATATCAAGAGAGCATGAATTTCAAAAAGATGATAATCAAGAAATAAACTTGCCATTAATAAAACATATGAGGTGCCACAAAAGCACATATAATTTGTGGCGCATAACCCATAAAAAAAATAATCAACCTGCTTGCATGTGAGATAACCATAGTACTAGTGTAAATATAAAGTCAGTGGAGGTTAGGGCACATAACCCAAAACCTGACAGAGAATGGAACATTAGCAAATTCCCTTGGCATACAAGCAAGGGTATTGGGAATATGATCATCCATCCCAATATATAAAACTCCAAGAGGATTAATACCTTAGTGCATGGTAGGAGGACTAAAACCTCAGTGCCTAATAATATCAAAAATGGGAATAAAACCCCAGGGGAACAAAACCCAAAAATGAAAGCATTACATTACTCTAGGGCTACTAAATCACAAAGCATGAAAAATGTGGAGGCAAATGAAAGTTTAGTCATATGAAATAATATGATGAGGGCATTCAACTATTATCATGTGGTGTCAGACGACCCATAACCAAATATCCAATCATGTCCTAAAAAAGGATGCAACATAAGATCATAAAGTCCACCACAAGAAGTTTAGAGCATCATATACCCAAATTAGGTCTTCCACATTGAATAAAATGAACAAAGTATAAATAAGAGTTAAAAAATAATATCCAAAAAAACAAGATGGTCACAAGATTAGAATCACATAGAATCTTTCACTTGAAAGAAACTCTCAAAAGAGAGAGAAATTGTGTAGGCTAATTTGTCTACATGACTGAGAGAGAGAGCAAATATAGGTGATTGCTCAATATAATGAATAGGGAGGCCAACATACCTTATATCGAGTCTACATGAGTCGAAAGATCATACTAGGTCCAAGCTAGGGTTTCAAAACACTTACTAAACACATATATGAAGTTAGGGTTAATTTTACAATAATTACTCAAACCATAAAAGTCATCTTTTTTATGATTAATGAATTAGGTTATCAAAACTAAACCATCTTGTAGATTATATAATTTAGAGTTCATAAAATATTGTACTTTAATTTTATTATTTATAGATGATGAGTTATGGATTTTAGAAAATATAACCAAATAAGAAAATTCCTTAATTTACCATATCAAAAATAGGTGAAAAAATGATACTATTGCATAGAGAATAAAGCATTGATTCCTAAACATGTTTTCTTTAACTTTTTGGAGCTATATATATTTTACTATTAATTTTAGAATTACATACCAATTAAAAAATTGTAAAAATTCATGTATGCAAGATTGTCCACACTTTGGAGGTAGTCTCTTTTAGTTGGCCCAACCTGGCTTGGCCAAGTGGCTCATGCCAATAGCAAACTAAACACTATGCTCAGAGCAAAGGAAGAACTCACAAAAAGACACATATGCCCCTCATGGAATGACAAAGAGAAACAATTGGATAGGAACAAATTTGAGAGATTGTAGCCTGTCATCTTTGTCTTTGCCAGAAAGAATCAAGATCCCATAAAACTATGAGGCTTTGAGAAAAACCATGAACATCATTAGGGGAAACCACGACCAGCACCATGGGAACAACGCCCCTATTGAATCCATTGAGGTCAAATGAATCCAAAGACCCCAACACAAGGTTGTATGTTGTACCAAAGTCCTACTTGGTCCTTCCATTAGGGCCACAACATATTGCAGCACTTGAAACTAAGCAAAAAATAGAACTAGTGAAAACCAAATCTTAGAGGCTTTGTTGACATGAATCAAATCAACCATTATGTAAAATAGGATAAAATGGAAGTGTAGACTCCTTGATTTCATTGTTGTCCTATCTACCGACAATAAACCACATAAAAAGGGAAAATGTAAATACATTTTCATGGACAAAATTGAAGGTCCTAATAGATTCCTATGGGCAACTTTAGGCAATCTACATTGTTTCTGGAAGACATAATGGTCCTAGATCCTAGGCCAATGAAGTGGTAGAAACGAAGGTAAATTGAGTTGGGAGGTAGGGTAATGAAGAAGTTGATTATGATAGAGGCATCATGATATCTTAGAAAGGTTGCAAGGAGGAAGAGTAGTCAGTTAGTCAACCATGCCTTGGGTTTCAAGAATTTATTGTCATTGATCTGGTCATGGCTCCAAACCAGTGAGGTTGGGAACATCTTGTCAGTCATTAAGTGATGTTGATCTATAGGAGAGGTTTGTGAGAGATGGATTGAGTGATAAGGTTCAAAGGTATATTGGGGATTGGTTTTAGAAGGTAGTGTGGAGGTAGCAGATTGGGTTTTGTAAGTTCTGAATGCTTGGAGATGTAAGGAGCATGAAAATGGGGAAGATACATAGCTAAAACATAGGAGGGAAGGGTGTGGTTTTATCTGAGGATTCTTTGAAGACTAGTATATATATAGTTATTGGACTTAGAAGGGGGTCATGGAGATGAGAAAACAAATAAACTAACAAAATCAAGAATCAACCTCTTACTATTGATGGAGAGAACAAAAGAAAGTGAGGAAGAAGAGAGTAGATCAGTTGTACGATAAGAAATCTGATGGTCGTATATGGGTCCATGATATATAAAAAAGGGAAGAAATCAAGTCACTTAAATGAGTGAGAAACATTAGAAAAATCAGAATTTTATTTGTATGACAAGAATAATTGGGAAACCATATGAAATGGATTGCATTAATTGATGTACTTATCATTTTAAGTTTCATTTATTATTGTTTCTTTCCCAACTTGTTTGAGGTTTCAAACAATATTCAAATAAGGTGAAATTTGACACCTAGACTAAGTAGGACATGAAGAATTTGATTTTAGCATCAGTTTGTTCGTTGTTTACTATGTTATTTATTATTTTTGACCTTAAGTTATATTCTCTTGCCAAAATAAAACTAGGATAAATAAGATTGTTCAATTAATGTGAAAATTCACACATAGACTAATTTTGGTATGTTGAATCTGAATTTGGGTTTTATCTCCACTTTTTGATACATTCAATAATGAAATTATTATTCTTGTCTTTATCTCATATTTTCTTTTCAAAAGACAAGCTAATTAAGACCCAAGAAACAATATTTTCACATAGATTTGGGTTTTGATGTTTACTTTTATGAGAAATAGTACAAGTATAGTTCAGGCTATTTATCTTCATATACATTATTATATATCCTCTTTACCATTCATAGTCATCAATTAGAGTCCCATATTTTCACATTGTTCCCAAAAGAGTTTTCTTTTATTATTATGCACGAAATTTCATATTCTTCTTATTTATCATATTAAGTCCATGTATTCAATGTTTATTTAGATATTATCACATTATCCATATCCGTGGATATGAAAACTCACATAGTTATTCCTATTCAATCTAAGGATTAAGGCATAACTTTATCCTTGTTTTATCAATCTAAGGAACCAAGCTTATGAACCATCCTGGTCATAAAATACGGTGAGATTCTAGGTTTTAGTATGTTACAACACTACACCCCTTAAAAGGATTTCTTTCTTGAAATGTAATCATCCATCCATTATCATCCATCTATTCTTCACTCCTTAATAGGTTGACCTAATAAGTCAGACTAAATGACTCTTAAATACATTAGGTTTACAAATACATCTGTTAGTTGTGAATATTTTAGATGTTTATGTTTTTCACAGGTCCATCACCCAATTAATAGGTCATAACCACCTAGGGTTTTGTTCTAGTTCCTTGTTCTACTAAACTAACAACCCTGAGGTTCACACGAGCAACCAAAAAGTCTTAGGGTATAAAAAGATTTGTCAATTAAACTATTAGCACAACCTTTTATTCCTAGTCATCACTTCCATGCAAATCTAGGGTTCATGATTTTCATTCTAACCAATTATAAGGTATTTGTATGAAACTTCATACATCTCTTCATTGTGACTTGCTTCCAGAAAACATCGATAAAATCCACACAAAAAATTGTATATATAGTAGTATAATGAGAATAATTTTTTTCAATAAGAAACTATGCGGTGTAAAACAAACATGGTGGTCCAAAATCATTACAAGAACCAATTCACAAGTTTTCCTTATAGTATATGTGTTTCCAATAAATTTCTTCATCCTTATTACATATCTCCAGCCTAATGTCATATCTCATATCATCTTAAAAGATATATCAAAGTCAACCCAGAGTGTCATCACATTAGGGTTTACTATTATGGTTCTTATGTGTCCACCATATGATTCTAAATCAACATTTCGCCATATCATGAAAATTATTGGTTAATTCTATGATAGTTATCTCACTCAGGGGGCTGAGTATGTGAGGAAAGGGTTCTAATTAGGGAGACAATATTGAAATAATTAGAATTTGACTACCATGGACTCTAATACCATCTTGTAAGGAGTGGGAACCGAGAAGGAATCCACTCCTTACTTAATTCAAGGTATAAACCCATTAAGTTCAAACTAATGAAAATGTATGCTAGAATAGGTATAATTTTTTTTTGGAATAGGTAAATTTTGGATTGCCAAAAAAACTTTGCTAAACTTTACATGGCAGCCACACTCGGCTGAGCAACATATAACCAGGTTATACAAAACATGTTGTATGAGTAAGAGCTAAACTAAATTAGAAAATTGTGGGAATTATCTACAAAACCCCAACATTTTCTAGCATTGCAACCCATTTGTACAACGAGTTGTTTTCTGGTTGCGCACATAGCTCTAAAATCCCTACTGATCTCTTGCATCAGAATCAAAAAATCTTTGGGTGATCCTCCATGTCTTCTAGTATTTCTTTCCTTCCATGTCCCAAACAAAATGCTTACTAACACTATGCCACAAAGCGAGAGCTCCCAAGGGTCCGCAAACTTTCTTTGGCACCAATGCAGAATATTCTCCATTTCACACGACAAGTCTGCACCCCATCCATTCCTAATGCATGCTATTCTCCATAGCGGAATAGTATAGCTGCATTTGAAGAAACGATGCTCGACAGACTCATCTTCCTTCAAGCAAAGTGTACATACTCTGTCCACCATCAGCCCCCACCTCAATAGTCTATCATTGATCGGGATACAATTCTTGATAATTCTATAAAATAAAGTGCTCCATTTAGGATAGTAGAACTTGCCCCAAACAATCTTCCACCAGCTGACCTCAGGTCTAGGGCTCAAGTTAATCCGAGTTGTTGGGTCTAGCAAGACCCCGACTGTAATAACCCGGATTTTAGGGCTCTAATAACCAATATAGTATTTTAAGACCACGAGTCTCCCATGGATGAATGATACCAAACTGAGGAATTAGTTGTTCAATTAGTGACTCTTTTCACTTTGAAAGTGTAAACAAATATGCAATTGATAATTAGGACACGAATTGAGTTTGATTATGATGAATATATTGGTATATTAATTGATTTGGGTACCTATGAGTCTAAGGGACCCATTTAACAGTATCAATGAATTCAAGTGCCAAGTTAATGAAATTTGAGGTATGTTAGGATGATAAAAGGTATTTTCTTTTGGACTTATTTGATCAAGAGTTGAGGATCAAATGACTTGTAATTAAGGTCAATACAATTATTTATGAGTCTTTTTGAGAGTCAAGTCAGATGATGAATAGTTAGAAATTAGGGTTCAAACTTGATAATGTGAGGATTTATGTGATGAAATACCCATGGTTCAAATTTCATGGAATTCCAATTAGAAATTTGAGAGATATTGAAGCTTCAATTTTTTTTTCAATGATACAAGCATAAATAGAGGATATGTAAAATGAGGATATGATTTCAGCTAGTTTCAGGTTTATTACCCTATCACACGGTCATCTTATTTGGAGGGTTGCGTGGCACCTTGCTAGCGACTGGTAATGTTACCTGGTCATCCATTATCTCCAGAAATGGAGGAACAAAACCAGTTGAGGTGTCCTTTAGATCCGATAAAAGGGGGAATGAAAGGGGATTTTGTTGGAAACACTATGATCTACACATCAATCCGAACTCATCGACAGTTCACTTATGCAGTTAATGAGAGTATGTATCCCTTCTTCTCCATCATACCTCATATGTCTATCATCCCCTTTGGTAGTGTGAGCATATTCAACGGACCTGACCTCACGGCTCGTCGGGAGGCGGCGAAGACCCCATGTCGACAGACGGAAGTAGCGGTGGGATCCTCCATGATCAAACCACAGAGGTTTTGTGCCGTCATGAGGAATCCTCGCTGGGCTTTCTTCCTTCTCTGGCGGCCGTGGGCGGCGAGGTCAACAGTCTTGGACCCCTCAAAGCCTCGTAAGGAGTTTTGGATCCCACACTGCTCCTCATCGGAGCTCATAGCTAGATCAGAGCCATAGCCAGAGGCCTGTGCGGGGAGTTGGCACTGACAAGACGAAGGCCTAGCGGTCGATCAGTCCTTGACACGCAGGTCCCACCGACTCCCTCCAGGCTAACTGTTCACAACAGCGTCGCAACATATGAATCACGTCGGAGTCGAGAACGATGGTGAAGATAGGGCTACCAGTGATCTTTTGTCTAAGGCGGGGGTATCACAGAAAGGGAACCCCTGATTCTTCTCCACCATGCTTCATCACCATCATTAGGGCTATCACCACATTCACCACCATAGTGGCAAGGTGTTATCTGCCTAGCTCCATCAAGATGATGATGCGTGGTTGAACGGGCAAGGTTGGATCTTGAGGCAGCATAGTTCCTCACCGGAGGACTGGCTTGCAGCGGCACACTGGTAGAGAACAAATCTCATGCGGCAGAAGACCATCCGAGGTGCTCACGCTCCAGGGAATGCGATTAAAGAGGAAGACCGAGCAACCCAGCCTGACCCAGCAATGAACCAACCGGTTCATCTAGCTTTGAACTGTGCCCCCACTCTAATAGCCAATGTGGGCCAATCCCAGACTTCCACCCTGGGCGATGGACCCCACAGAGCGAGGTAAATATCTCAATTTAAGTACATATCTTAGAAAATATATTAAAAATAGCTCCAGTGTCCTATAAATCCTCCAAAAATACCTCTAGACTCAAAAAATTACCTCCTATATTACTGAACCCTTAGTGTTGGATTTTGAACCACAACTACTGATGATATTCAACTTAGGGTGAAATGCTTCTTTTAGGGTTCATTTAATTTGTATAATTAGAAAACGACAGGATAAAATACAAGAACAATACTCTTGAGCCCTAATACCACATGAAAACCAAATGTGAACTCTGATACGAGAATTATATCAAAATACTAGGTCTTTTCCAATTTATGCATTTTAGATGCTTTTAACCTTATATTAATTATAGATAATAGATAAGGCATCAAAAAATATGAAATTCGTACCAAACCTTAATAATGACATATAGATCAGACTAAAAATATTAGACACCATCCTAACATTATGTTGACCTAGGTTTGACCAAAACCCTAGCTTGGACCTAAATAATCAAGACTAATGATGTTCTTTTATTAATGATGATTAATTTGCTATAAATCAGGTGATGACCAGAGATGTAGATGATCCAGAATATTAATAGGAATCTTTGAACTCAGGTACAGGGGATTTATTAAGTATAAATCTAGTTTTCATGAATGCATAATGATATGATGTACTTTGGATGCTTGTGTTTGCATATAAATTCTTGGATGTGTATTATTAGTATATGCTCGCAAAACATTAAAGAACACAAAAGAATATAGATGGTTTGTAGCTAATGAGTGGATATATGCTCTCTCTCTCTCCCCCTCAATCCTCTCTCTCTTCCTCTAAATATAAGGTTGGCACTCGGTCCCCATAGTCAAAGGGATAGGGAAAAATGAAGTGCGACATCTCTCTCTCCCTTCTAAATATAAGGTCGGCACTCGGTCCTCATAGCCCAAGGGGTGGGGAAAAATGAAGTGCGACACCACTTAGTAGTACAAACGCATCAAAAGATATCTAAAATATGTGTTTAGTTGATTATCACTTTAAAAATGTTTTCTTGTCCATCTTTCTTTCTCAAGTTACTTTAATTATGCAAGCATATTAGTATGTATCTTTCTACCCACGTACACAACACCTTGTGTGTTGATTCACTATTTCACGTATGTTTTAGGTTCAGAGCTAGCGTGGAATAAAAGACAGGAAGTGAGCAGTTGTCTAGGTTGTACCTATTGTGTAGATCTTGTTAGCATACATGTTTAGACTTGTGTAAAATTCTCTTTCAATATGAAATTGTAATTCATGTTGTAATTTATACGTTGAATGCTGAGAAATGTTATGGTGTTGTTATATTGAATGTTCATGTATGCAAATTTTGCTTCCGCATCGCTCTCTGAAACGATTGCCTAACGTTTTTGGATTTTGTCTTCTCATCTCCATGGGGTTTTGAGAAGGTGAAAATCCGGGGACGTCACAGTTGGTATCAAAGTACGAACAATAGCTACACCTGACAATTGCTCACCATGAAACATAAAACTAATTTTCACCTTTCACCTTAAACCCTAGAAACTTAGTAAGTTGTTCTATAGGAATAAGTTTTGACTTAGCCTCTAGGTTAGAACCTAGATGTTTGAGAACTAGGTTTAGACAAGTGTGTGAGACCCTTTCCATATAGAGCTCATATGTATGGGGTAGCTACACTAGTCTACACTTTGTTCTCACCATTTCACTAGGTGGCATAGCACTAGACTATCTACTATGTGTGGGACACTCGATTTTGTTGATTTGGTTTTGTTTTCCAATCAGCTCGAGCCTCGATAGTTTTCTCTGACGTCCATCTTCTCGGAGAAAAACTATATAATATTTTATTATATATATATATATATGTAAATATGAAAATGTGTCCCTCACATAGGAGAGTAGTAGGTGTTCATGCAATCTAAGTGAAAGGCAGTGACATCAGTTTAGACGAGAGAGTAGTATAGATTAGATGTATAGAGCCTTATCAAGATATGTGATACATAGAGTAGATAATAGAATGATAGCTGAAATAAGCATGTGAAATCTTATCTAAGTTTGATCTCTGATGGTATAAGTTTTCTTATAAAGGTTTAAGTTGTATACTTGTTGAATCCAATTTTGTAGAATTATGCAAAATCTTGATGATGAAAGTACATTCCTTTTCTTACTTAAGATGAATTAAGTTAAGATACAGTTGAATATGCATGAGCCTCAAGCTCTTTTACAAAGGAGGACCTCCAGTGTTAGGACAAGATGCGTGGTGAACTCTAGAGAGAGTGAGACCCACAAGGAGAAGGTCATAGGACCTTGCCTCCAATATATGAGAAATATGAAATATGTTTAAAATGATGTGTCCTACAATAGATTACTCCTGAGTAGATGAGTTGAGTCCATTTTCATGATTCAATCCTATATGTGAGAGTTGGGTTAAAAAGAAATGATGGGTAGATGACTAATAATGAGAAAGTCAATTCTTTTGATTGATTTAGGTCCTAGATTGAGTGACATATGTTTTGAATCTCATCATTAGTTGCAAGTGAGGTGATATATGAACTCTAGTTTTGAGAGTAAAATTCCTTGTGCATAAGATACTCATAAAGATGATTCCTCCCACTTCTCTTTCTTGATATATGATACTAGAAACCTCACTTGAGCTATATGGATGATTTCTGTATGAGGAGTCACTCACATAAGGTTGACCTATTATATTTTTCTTTCCTACATCATACATATAATATCCAAGTTTGAAATCATGATAAGCTTGGTTTAGTATGTTCTCTTTCCCTTAATATCATAAATGAAGGATGTAAATTTGAAATACTAAGCTTGTAATGAAGATGTATTTGGATCACAGATACATGATCACCAAACATAGTTCCTAAACTCAATCTTACAACTCTAAGCCTCTAGTTTGATGATAAATCTCACACCTTAGGGTGAAACCCTGTATTCAAG
The DNA here is from genome assembly GCA_963693085.1 of Alisma plantago-aquatica. Taxonomy (NCBI): domain Eukaryota; kingdom Viridiplantae; phylum Streptophyta; class Magnoliopsida; order Alismatales; family Alismataceae; genus Alisma; species Alisma plantago-aquatica. The sequence continues at coordinate 97,144,376 of OY856412.1, read as the reverse complement.
CATGTAAAGTAATCCCTTATACAATGATCAAATCTAAGTAAGATGTCGATCATAAACCCACATTAATGATGTCAAACGTGATGATTCTAAAACAAATGAGGTGCACACTTGATATCACCTTACACGACTTAGTGGGGTGAAAGATGAAACTTAAGTAATACCTCCTTAACTTCATATGAGAAAAAAAATCCCTAATTATCAGGGTAATAAGGGATATGAATCCTATAATAATAGAATGTCATGTTATGACTAAGTCATGAAGTGGTTCTTCAATTCCTTAAAGAAAAAAAAATGTTATGCTTCAACCTATATAAGGTGGGGTGGCTACACAACTCTAGATCCTAAGATGTCGACTTGGGATGCATATATATAAATATGAGAACTTTGGTAACTAGAAGTGGCGACCTTCATGAAGTCGAACTTCTTCATATCCCCTTGAGTATAAGTTCAATTGAATTTTGAGGACGAAATTCCTTATAAGGTGGGGTGAATGTAATAACCCGGATTTTAGGGATCTAATAACCAATATAGTATTTTAAGACCACGAGTCTCCCATGGATGAATGATACCAAACTGAGGAATTAGTTGTTCAATTAGTGACTCTTTTCACTTATAAAGGGTAAACAAATATGCAATTGATGATTAGGACACAAATTGAGTCCGATTATGATGAATATATTGGTATATTAATTGATTTGGGTACCTACGAGTCTAAGGGACCCATTTAACAGTCTCAATGAATTCAAGTGTCGAGTTAATGAAATTTGAGGTATGTTAGGATGATAAAAGGTATTTTCTTTTGGACTTATTTGATCAAGAGTTGAGGATCAAATGACTTGTAATTAAGGTCAATACAATTATTTATGAGTCTTTTAGAGAGTCAAGTCATATGATGAATAGTTAGAAATTTGGGTTCAAACTTGATAATGTGAGGATTTATGTGATGAAATACCCATGGTTCAAATTTCATGGAATTCCAATTAGAAATTTGAAAAGATATTGAAGCTTCAATTTTTTTTTTTCAATGATACAAGCATAATTGGAGGATATGTAAAATGAGGATATGATTAAGCTAGTTTCAGGTTTATTACCCTATCACACGGTCATTTTCTTTGGAGGGCTGCGTGGCACCTTGCTAGCGACTGGTAATGTTACCTGGTCGTCCATTACCTCCAGAAATGAAGGAACAAAACCAGCTGAGGTGTCCTTTAGATCCGATGAAAGGGGGAATCAAAGGGGATTTTGTTGGAAACACTATGATCTACACATCAATCCGAACTCATCGGCAGTTCACTTACACAGTTAATGAGAGTCAATATCCCTTCTTCTCCATCATACCTCATATGTCCATCATCCCCTATGGCGGTGTGAGCATATTCAACGGACCTGACCTCACGGCTCGTCGGGAGGCGGAGAAGACCCCATGTCGACGGATGGAAGTAGCAGTGGGATCCTCTGTGATCAAACCACAGAGGTTCTGTGTCATCATGAGGAATCCTCGCCGGGCTTTCTTCCTTCTCCGGAAGCCATGGGCGGCGAGGTCAACAGTCTTGGACCCCTCAAAGCCTCGCAAGGAGTTTTGGATCCCACACTGCTCCTCATTGGAGCTCATAGCTAGGCCTGAGCCATAGCCGGAGGCCTGCGCGGGGAGTTGGCAATGACAAGACGAAGGCCTGGAGGTCGATCAGTCCTTGACACGCAGGTCCCGCCGGCTCCCTCCAGGCGAACTATTCACAACAGCGTCGCAGCAGATGAATCACGCCAGAGTCGAGAACGATGGTGAAGATAGGGCTACCGGTGAGCTTTTGTCTAAGGTGGGGGTATCATAGAAATGGAACCCATGATTCCTCTCCACCATGCTTCGTCGCCATCATTAGGGCTATCACCAGATTCACCACCGTAGTGGCAAGGTGTTATCTGCCTAGCTCCATCAAGATGATGATGCGTGGTTGAACGGGCAAGATTGGATCTTGAGGCAGCATAGTTCCTCATCGGAGGACTGGCTTGCAGTGGCACACTGGCGGAGAACAAATCTCATACGGCAGAAGACCATCTGAGGTGCTCACGCTCCAGGGAATGCGATTAAAGAGGAAGACCGAGCAACCCAGCCTGACCCAGCAATGAACCAACCGGTTCATCTAGCTTTGAACCGCACCCCCACTCTAATAGCCAATGTGGGCCAATCCCATACTGCCACCCTGGGCGATGGACCCCACATAGCGAGGTAAATATCTCAATTTAAGTACATATCTTAGAAAATATATTAAAAATAGCTCCAGTGTCCTATAAATATTCCAAAAATACCTCTAGACTCAGAAAATGACCCCCTATATTACTGACCCTTAGTTTTGGATTTTGAACCACAACTGCTGATGATATTCAATTTAGGGTGAAATGCTTCTTTTAGGGTTCATTTAATTTGTATAATTAGAAAATGACAGATATAAAATACAAGAACAATACTCTTGAGCCCTAATACCACTTGAAAACCAAATGTGAACTCTGATATGAGAATTATATCAAAATACTAGGTCTTTTCCAATTTATGCATTTTAGATGCTTTTAACCTTATATTAGTTATAGATAATAGATAAGGCATCAAAAAATATGAAATTCGTACCAAACCTTAATAATGACATATAGATCAGACTAAAAATATTAGACACCATCCTAACATTATGTTGACCTAGGTTTGACCAAAACCCTAGCTTGGACCTAAATAATCAAGACTAATGATGTTCTTTTATTAATGATGATTAATTTGCTATAAATCAGGTGATGACCAGAGATGTAGATGATTTGGAATATTAATAGGAATCTCTGAACTCAGGTACGTGGGATTTATTAAGTATAAGTCTAGTTTTCATGAATGCATAATGATATGATGTACTTTGGATGCTTGTGTTTGCATATAAATTCTTGGATGTGTATTATTAGTATATGCTCCGCAAAACATTAAAGAACATAAAAGAATATAGATGGTTTGTAGCTAATGAGTGGATATATACTCTCTCTCTCTCCCCCTCAATCCTCTCTCTCTTCCTCTAAATATAAGGTCGGCACTCGGTCCCCATAGTCCAAGGGACGGGGAAAAATGAAGTGTGACATCTCTCTCTCTCCCCTATGAATATAAGGTCGACACTCGGTCCTCATAGCCCAAGGGGTGGGGGAAAATGAAGTGCAACACCACTTAGTAGTACAAACGCATCAAAATATATCTAAAATATGTGTTTACCTGATTATCGCTTCAAAAATGTTTTCTTGTCCATCTTTCTTTCTCAAGTTACTTTAATTATGCAAGCATATTAGTATGTATCTTTCTACACACGTACACAACACCTTGTGTGTTGATTCACTGTTTCACATATGTTTTAGGTTCAGAGCTAGCATGGAATAAAAGACGGGAAGTGAGTAGTTGTCCAGGTTGTACCTATTGTGTAGATCTTGTTAGCATACATGTTTAGACTTGTGTAAAATTCTCTTTCAATATGCAATTGTAATTCATGTTGTAATTTATACATTGAATGCTGAGAAATGTTATGGTGTTGTTATATTGAATGTTCATGTATGCGAATTATGTTTCCGCATCGCTCTCTAAAATGATTTCCTAACGTTTTTGGATTTTGTCTTCTCATCTCCATGGGGTTTTGAGAAGGTGAAAATCTGGGGACGTCACACCGACACCTTGAAAATCAACTTGAAATCTGCTAGCAATGTTATCATAGGACCTGCACATTCCCCTCCAAACTTGTGATGGGTTACTATTTGCTGCCAGCCTGATATGGTTACCATATCTAAGATGCATCCACCTGACCCACGTGGTGTTAGGTTCAGTGATGAATTTCTGAATTCGTTTCCATCTTCTTTCCTCCATGATATCATCATGATCCATGAGCTGCATCCCGCCTTCTTTGAAAGTTTTGGCCATCTCTAACCAAGCAATTCTGTGTGCTTTACCACCCCAGAGGAAAGAAGCGGTGATGGTTCTCATCTTATCCAAACATGGTCCAGGGATTTCACTAAGGCAGGCCCAGAATCTAATAGTGCTTTGTAGAACAGATCTGATAAGAACAAGCCGTCCAACAAGAGAAATGTGTATACCACTCCAATTATTGACTTTTTCTCTAAATTTGTCTATGAACATACCGAAATCTTTGCTATGTCCTTTTCCACAAGTCAGTGGAATTCCCAAGTATCTTGTGGGCAAGCGCCCAGACTTCACTCCAAAAGCAGCTTTAAGCCTGCCTCTTCTATGATCGCAGGATTTAGAATTATAAATTCTCAATTTGATCTCACTAATGTATAACCCAGTGAGCTTGCCAAATCGAATAAGCACCTTTTTGTATTCATGGAGTCTCTTAGCATGGCCAGCAGAGAAAATCAAAACGTCATCGGCAAAAATAAGATGGGACATCACCTCAACATTCTTGACCTTGAACACTTTGATCTTTTTCTCACTCTCTGCCTTATGGATGGCCCAGGATAGCCCCTCCATCACCACTGAGAAAATCAGAGGTGATAGTGGATCACCTTGGCAGATGCCATTAGAAGTAGTGAAAAGACCAGCAGGAGCACCATTGACCAGAATGGAAAACGAGGTTGTTTGCACACATTGTTGGATTATCTTGATCCAGACCTCATCAAAACCCAAGCTTATCATAATCTTCTAGATAGACTCCCATCTAATGAAGTCATAAGCTTTAGAGATATCCAGCTTGATACAAGCCTTAGCCATAGCTTTGTTGATACCGAAATCATTTAGGAATTCAACGGCCAGAAGAGCACAGTTGGCTATGTTCCTACCTTGGATGAAGGCATTCTGTTCTTTAGATATAATGTCGGGTAAGATGAGTTTCAGTCTTCCGGATATAATTTTAGACACGATCTTATAGAAAATGGAGCAGCAAGCTATGGGTCTATATTCTTTCAAAGTGCTAGGATTTTTAACCTTTGGAACCAACTTGATGAACGAGTGATTCACCTCCCTCACCATATTGCCACCTTTGAGAAACCACTTGACAGCATTACAAAGATCGTTCTTTATCAGATCCCATTTACATTGATAGAATCTACTGTTGAACCCATCCGGACCGGGAGCCTTGGAAGGATGAATGGAAAAGGTAGCTTTCTTTATCTCTTCTTCAGTTGTATCTTTGAGCAACAATTGATTCATTTGGTCTGTCACTCTTCTTTCGGGTAAGATGTGGTCCCACCTCCATTCATAAGACAAAGGTTGATTGTAGAGTCCTTGGAAGAACTCCACAATCGTGTTAGAAATATCCTCTCTGCCCCTTTCGATAACACCATTATTGTCTGTGATTTTGTGTATGGCCTCTAACATTTCTCTCCTTTTTATAGCCGATTGATAGGTTTTAGTATTTCTATCACCTTCCTTGATCCATTTTAATCTACTGATCTGTCAGGCGTGGACTTCTTGGGCTTTTTCAAGTTTCACCAATCTGTCCTCAACCACTGATTCCTCCAAAATGGAGTTATTGTTTAAAGGATTCTCCCTTGCATTAAGAGCGGCCTTAGCATAATTCTCCTTAGCCTCTCTAATCAGGTTTGGAAGATTAGTGGTCTCCCTCGCCCATTTCTTCAACACTAGCTTGGTATTCTTTAATTTCTTCTGGAAAACATACATTGGATTGCCAACAGCATCAGTGTTCCATCCCTTTTCCACAGCTTCATTAAATCCATGCCACTCACACCAGTAGTTAAGGAACCTAAACGGTCTCTTAAGAATTTCAGCCTCCTTCAACTCTATTCTCATGCATGCGTGGTCACTAAAGGGGTAGCTCTCCAACTTGACCACCTGTTGGGGGAAGAGTTCTAGCCATTTATCATTGACTAGCACCCTATCTAACTGAGCTGCAATTCTATTGGCCTTCTATTTATTCGTCCAAGTGATTTTTCTGCCTAACATCTTCACTTCATGGATGGCTGCACTGTCAATGGTGTCATTGAACTTTTGTAGAATTCTTTCGGGAACTCTTCTACCTCCAACTTTCTCAGAGTGTCTTCTAATACAGTTGAAATCACTGAGGACAATCCACGATATTTCATTTTAAGCGGTACTTGTAATAGTGTCCCACATAGTGTTCCTCTCTACCTCTACATTGTCGCCATAAATGCCTGTGGCAATGCAGCTGAACCCATCTTTGCCGAAGCAACTAACAATCATCGTTTGATCGGTGGCATTTATGATCTCCACTGTCCAAGAGTTTGGATCCCATCCCATCACAATCCTTCCACCATTAATAGCATCAAGGTTGTTGAGAGATAGCCAACCACTAGGAAAACTGTTGTAGGTACTGTCTCTTCTTTCTCTCCTGATCTTGGTTTCAAAACAGAAACATAGATCTACTTTAGCTTGTTTCAGAATATTCCTCAGCTTTCTTTGTGAGTAGGGACGAGCAACCCCTCTCACATTCCATCCTAGGATGGACATTAAGACTTATTCTTCTCCCCTCCCCCTACACTGGGTTCGGGTGCCTTCTTCTTCTCTGCCCTCTTGGGTTGCTTGGAACTTCTAGTTTGCCTCGGACTCCTACTCCGGTGTCCTCTATCTTCATCCATTTCTTTGTCTCCCAAATGGTCCAGTATCTGAAACGTGTTGACTATTTCTCTGCTTTTTCCCCTCCTTTCAGCCACTCTATCAGTAACCTGTACAGCAGGTGTAGCAGCAACAATAACCGTCTGTTGTTCGATTACAGCCGTGTGGCCTTCAGTACCTTGGATTTCTCCTTCTTCAGCTGTTGTGTGTTCTACAACCACCACCTCGGAAGGCTTTGGGGCTCTGTCTTCCTTGCTAGTATTCTTCTTCTTATATCATTTTGGGGTCATGGTAGGTGGAATGATGGGAGGAGACAACCTGATGGTCAGATCATGATCACCAGGGCACTGTCCCTCGCAATGTCCAAAAACCTTGCAGGCTTTGCAGTGATCGGGTAATGCCTCATACTTGACATTAACCTCCCACTCTTCCCCATTCGGAAGTTCCACCATCACCACTGGGGGTGGTTCTTCTTCCGCTGATAGGTCTACGCAAGCTCTAGCGCATCCTAGCAGAGAGCCATCAGCTCACCTATCTATGGCTCTAGGTTCCCCGATCACATTGGCAATGATGGAGATCGCTCGAGCTGACCAGTGTTTGCCGACGTTCGGTAGGGAAATCCAAACCGGAGCAATCTTTAAAGTTGTTCTTCTAATATCCGCATCAGGCGTCCAACGTCTAACCAGCACCAGACGATCATCAAAGAACCAAGGACCCCCAAGCAGTGCTACATTCAGGTCTCTGGCGTTGGCGAACCTGGCGAGCACCAAGCCATTGACTAGTGTGTAGGCCTCGAGCTCCCCCCTGGGCCTCCATGATCGGACCATCCATCCTTTAAGATGGTTGATGTTGATGTCCTGTCCCAAGACTTGGATGATCACCGAAAATCTATGGTAATCATCCATCTCATCGATCACAAGCTTCTCGAATCGAGTCCAGGGACTCGAATCTCCCTCCTTGAGGAAACCTTTCTTCGGGTCAGAGGCCACGCAGCCCCGGACCTTCGGCAGCAGTTTCTCGTGGGTCGACACCAATTATCTGGCAAGGGTGACGTCTACTCCTGGGGCACTCCAACGGGAAGGGGGTGGCTTGCTAACCTCAGTAGCAGGATCGAGAATAGAACCAGAAGAGGAAATAGGGCTGGCGGCGGTGGAGGTGGGGTTGGGGTCGGGGTCTGGGTGGTGGTGGTGGTGGTGTTTGGGGAAACAGTGGTGGTGATTACGAATGGTCGATGTTGCTGGGTAGTAGCTGAGGAGGAGCTCAGGTTGAGGGAAGAAGCTGTCGCTGCAGTCGCCGCAGGCAGACCGACTCCGCCTCCACCTGACATTTCTTTCAATCTGAATTAGGTATAAATTTTTCATTTCTCAAATGATGGTATAAAAAAAGACCAAAGTATAGCAGTAAAATACTATTCATGACTATATTCAACTTATTAAGGTTACACAATATTCTTCCACTAAGGAACTTACACGAAAGTACAACATCATCATGATTTAATTAGAGGGATATTTAAACTATCTCAAGTCTATCTCCGAAGAGTCATCTCCTTAAGTTGGGTCCACATTTGCATGGCATGTCCTTCACCTAGGGGTTGGAAGCATACCACACAAGAGAAGAGAAAATGGAAGTTGTCAGCATAAAAGCTGGTATGAACATATTAATTGGGGAATTGAGCAACATTAGTAAAAGGGCATTAAATATAACAATGCCTCACATAGAAAAGGGAAAGTACTATTCAAGTGGATATCAATAGAATATAAAAATGAAAAAGATGATAATCAGGAAATACACTTGTCATTAACAAAACATAAGAGGTGCCACAAAAGCACAAATATTTTATGGCATATAACCCCTCAAAAACAATAATAAACTTGCACGCATGTTATATAAGCATAACACTATTGTAAATATAAAGTCAGTGGAGTTTAGGGAACATAAACCAAAACCTGATAGAGAATGGCACATAACCAAGCTCCCTTGGCATACAAGTTAAGTATCGGGCATACAATCTTCCATCCCAATATATAAAATTGCAGGAGGACTAAAACCTCAGTGGATGGTAGGAGGACTAAAACCTCATTGCCTAATAATATCACAAAGGGGAATAAAATCCTAGAGGAATAAAACCCAATAACTAAAGCATTACAATACTCTAGGGCTATTGAATCACAAAGCATGTAAATGTGGAGGCAAGTGAAAGTTCAGTAATATGAAACAATAAGATGAGAACATCCAACAATTAACATGTGGGGTCAAAGGATCCATAACCAAATATCCAATCATGTCCACATATAAGATGCAACATAAGACCATAAAATCCACCACAAGAAGTTTAGAGCATCAAATACCCAAATTTGGGTTTTCACATGGAATAAATAGAACAATGTATAAATAAGAGTCCAAAAAGAATATCCAACAAATTAAGATGATGAAATGATCAGAATCACATAGAATCTTTCACATGCATAAATTCTCAGAAGAGAGAGAAATTGTGTAGGCTAATTTGTCTACAACACTGAGAGAGAGCGGGAATATAGGTGATTGCTCAATATGATGAATGGGCATGCATCATAACTCAGATCGAGTCCACATGAGTGCAAAGATAACACTAGGTCCAAGACATGGTTCTAAAAGGCCTATTAAACATGTATGAAGTTAGGGATAATTTTACATTAATTAATCAGATCCTAAAAGTTGTATTTTTATGATTAGTGAATTAGATTAACAAAACCATACCATCTTGTTGATTATATTTTTTGGAGTTCATGAAATGTTTTTGTAAATTGTTTGGTTTATAGATTATCAGTTATTGGGTCTAGAAATTATTATCAAATGGGAAAAATACTCAATTATAATTTCAAAAACAAGTGACAAGAATCATACCATTGCATAGAAAATAAAGCGTTGATTCCTAAACACATGTTCTTTGATTATTAGTAGCTATACATAATTGCTATTAATTTTAGAATTGTAGACTGATCAGAAATTCGTAAAAATCCATGTATGCATGATTGTCCACACATAGGAGGTAGTCTCATTGAGTTGACCCAAATAGTGGCCAAGTGTCTTGGGCCAACAACAAACTAGACACAATGCTCAGAGCAGAGGAAAAATTCAGAAAAATACACTTATTCCCCTCATGGCGTGAAAAAGAGAAAAAATTGGTCAGGGACAAATCTGAGAGGCCACGACACGTCGTATTCATCTTTGGAAAACAAAAACAATCTCCCATGGATCTATAAGGCTCTAAGAAAAACCAAGACCAGCACAAGGGGGAACCACAAATAACACCAGGGAAACAACACCCCCATTTAATCCACTGAGGTCCAACAAATACATAGACCTAGGACAAAGCGGTATGTTGTCCCAAAGTCCCGCTTCATCCTTTTTCCATGGCCACAACAAATTGGGGAACTCAAAAGTAATAAAAAGATAGATCTAGTGAAAACCAAATCTCTCATAGGCTTTGTTGACATGAACCAATTTGACCACTATGTAAACTAGGAGAAAAATGTAGTTTGTCTCCTTGATTTCACCATTTTCATATTGATGTGCACCTTTTGTATCTACTTTTTGCACACATTCACACACAAATTCAGTTCATTTTTCCTTACATTTAGCCTGTAATCATACTTAATTTGTCATCTTTTAGTTATTTTACTTATTGCATGATGTTGATCACAAGTACACATCAAAAATGAAAAAATGAAGACAATTGTCATGACCCGTTACACTAAACGAGATTACTCAAAACATAAAACACAATCAATCACTAATTAATCACATACCCAAAATATGGGTAAATTAAAACCAATTTCAATGTCAACACTCACTCAAAAACATTTTCATGAGAGACCAACATCTCTTATATCCATACTATGATAAGAATTTAATACAAATTGTTCTATTGCCTTAGCCACAACATATATACACATGAGAACAATATTTGTATATGCCACACAAACAAGCATTAATATGCTAACAAAAGTTTGATTTGTTTGAAACACCCTATACAAACTTTTCCTATCCAGACCTGAGAGTACAGGGACGACTCTAGGACAAATTAGACATCTAATCAAATTTATCAAATATTCATTACTATAGCTCCTCTTTGCTGTCACATGTTTGTTTTCATCACTTTCGATTACCTAAAAAAATTGTGGCGAACTACAAGGGTGAGACCCATGTCCTAGAAAGAGATATAACCTCCAACAACGTTTATTGATTACAACATTTTCAAGTAATGAAACAGTTCAACAGTTTAATCAGATATAACAAATAAGATCAACAGTATTGATGATTAACAAAATACATAAAGGAGCACATAATAACTATCATCATTAGCCAGACTAACATCCTTTATCTTGTTGACAATATAAGAAATTTAGTAGCATATGCATTTCTAGCATCACGAGCAAGTCTAGTAACATAGCATAGCTAACAACATGAACATGTCTAATTGGTTGAACATATCAACATTATAAGAAGAACCAACAACATAAGCACAACTACCTGGATAATCATGATTAGCAGTATATGCATCTCTAGTTACAAAGGCATGGCTAGCATGCTAAATCTAACTAACAACATGAGATATCTAGCATCATGAATATAATCATTCTTAGCAGTATATTTATCAACATAAGCATAGCTACTGTATATACACATCTACAATCTTAAGCATATCCATAACCTAAGTATATCTACTATCTCTTAATTTCACTAAGCATCATCTTTATGTAAACATTACAAATAAGAGTTATCATACAATGTGAAACATCATGTATAACCCTAAACAAATATGCTACATGACTATATTACAACTGTTATTATGCCTGGGGAATTTTAATCGTACCATTCAAAGTCCAACCGACCCCTGTGAAGGGCTATTCGGTTCTGTACAAGATATAAGAGTGTCAGTATCCTAAGATCTCTTACCCTCAGTCAGTATGAGTAAAAAGGCAGTGACATATCAACCAAAGATGCCACCACATCAACATATAGTCAAGCTGAAAACTAGTAGTCCGACCTTGGTATAGGTCAGGGCACTAGAAACTAGGGTATTCAAACCCAATTACTGAGGTACAACAACAATTGTCCTCTAATCACATCATGTTATAATCACCGAGACACAACTGCAGCCATTCTCAATCACATCAGATGTATGAGGCATGACCATAGCTGACCTCCACAATCTGCATTGTGGATGACAAGGATATATCCTCAACCTGCCACCCCCAAATACTCAATAGTATGCACTCTGAGTTTCCCTTAGGAATACTCATTTCACCATCCAACAAATTTTGACACTGAAGATGGTTCCACGACATAGGGCACTACATGATTAGAGTTGCACTTGATTATTTATGCCAATTGGGTGAATTAAGGCTGCATCAAACAAGTGGACATACAAACCCTAATTCACTTCTAGCAAGCATATAAATATCAAAAATTGAAAATATATAAAATGTATGAAACATAATTTCTCATCTCATCACCACATGGTACTATTCACTTGCCATTCATGAGACTTCACTAGTCATCATATTATCACAAGATATAAATCCTTTTCACAATATCACAGGGTATCAACCCTTATCAACATAAGAGGATTACACCTCATTCAGGGCTCAACCATGCCTAAAGGTCATTAAGACCATCATACTATTATGTGCAAGATCATCATTATCTTTCCATGCCTTATAACAAGGCTCAACAACATCACTTACATATAATACACCAGATCAACACAATATTGCATTAATGAGCTAGGAGATATTCATAAAAAAATCATAGCAGGGTTATATTAACATTAAGAACATTCCTTTATTACATCAACTTGCAATGAATCTAAATATGATTAACACTCATCATATTCACAATGCAAATGTTTAACATAAGAAAGTATGAACCATGTGGCTATGGTAACCATCAATTAACACATTAAGGTTATGATCATGTTAAGGAGGTTATTCCACCATCATTCCATCATATAATAATGCTAAACATGAATACTCATCTTTATCTAATTGCATTAGAGTTAGGTTCAACATGATAAATTATATCAATGTTACTAATCAACACTCATACTCAAACCCTAACTCACGACATCCCCATTGGATCATGGATGCATGAGGTCAAGCATCAACATCACATTCCATACTATTCTCAAGTTTGAACCCACACATAAATCAAGGTGTAACCATCAAGTTATAGCATACTAGGGTTTCAACAATAATAGAGTACTCTATGATTGTATTAGTCATTCAAGGACTATTCATACCCAATTACCATCATTTAGTTATATTAAAGCTAGGTATAACAAGCTATACCTCATTTGGGTTACATATCAACACAATGTGATTATAATCCCTTCTAATAATATGAATGAATAGGTAAGACTACCATATTAAGGGTAACCCTCCATTTTTTCCATCATCATTCTATCAATATCACCATACCACAATGTCACCCAGAACCATTGGATGTTTAAAAGGTAAGACCTTTAGTTGTTTACATAGGTAAAAACCTAGGATAAACCACCTATGAAGTCCTTGACTTGTTCTCTATAAAGAGTCACCATCTAACCCTAGACATCACTTGATTTACAACACAAAAAGTTCCATTGAGAGTAGGGTAAAACCCACGATCCACTGTTCAGTTAAAACAAGCCATCCATTGTCAATAATTAAGCTCCTTAAGTTAATCATATAAAGGAAACAATCTAAATCACATTATTAGGACTAACATATTACATTAGCCATCATTCCACCTTAATGGAGGAATAAATAGTAGATCTCAACCATTGGGTCAAGTTCACATGTTAAAACCATCAATTACAATATAGGTCTGACCATTGCATCAAGTGACCCAAGAAACCATTGACCCAAGGCTTAATTGATGCTAAAACTACGATGCTTGACTCACCATAGTTTGTAGAGACCTGATCCACGGTCATTAGTGACCATTAAGTCACCATAGGTTGTTAGATCAACACTAATTCATTAATCAACATCAAATATTAAGCTAATGTCAACATTGATTGATAACATAAGTAGGGTACTTAATGGTTGGTCATTAAACTTCTAATTTATCTAAAACCTGACCTAAGGGGGTGAACATATGTTTTCACCATCATTTGACACCCTTGATCATGACCATCAGTTGTTATGAATACAACACCATAGGGTTTTTGCAATGGTACCATCATCGGGTCATGGTTTATAGAAGAAATCTACTTTAAACCCTATAATTGACCATTGTTTGATAGGTGCTTAACACCATAGGTTGTCAAAACAACCTGATCCAAGTCGTATTATACCTTAGGAATAATGTACACATGATCATGGTTTCATCTAGAACTGAAATCAGAATAGGGAACATTATAAAAATCAAAATCCAAGTCAAGCATAGCTTTTTAATGCATGAATCATCATTTTCAAGAAAGAACGTGATCTAGAAAGCTTATGGTAAGAAATAAATGTGGAGCAAGCTATAAAACTTGCCTCTAATAAGAAGTTGAAACCCCACACCGAAGAAATCTCGAGCAAGTAGGGTAGAAAATCCAAGAATAAGCTATGAATTCATCCATCTAGCACCTTTCTTCATCAAATGAGCAAATCCTAAACATAAGGAGCAAGAAAGGTAGGGTTTTAGAGATTTAGAGCAATTTCTACCGTGGAACATTTTTCTGGTTGTGCACTATAGATTTTAACATTTAACAGAGCAAATTTGGTTCGATCAATCATGTAATTTCACTCATTCACATCACACATATCAGTCAACTAATTAGCGTCGTACAAGCGTAATAATTAAAACGTGCAAATTTGGAAATCGAGCGGTGTCGTCACTGCCCAGCACTTAGATATATGGTGTTAACTACGTCAAACACAGATCAAACCAAAATTGTCCATTTTATTGAGTCAAATTGTGCGATTGGGAGTGAGATTCTACTCACCGTGGTTCAAGACATCCGAATATGATTGGAAATGCATCCAGAGTCTGTTTCTGAGCATCAACGGGGTTGTTTTCTACCTCCAAATAGCCTTGGATTCAAACGTGCACATCACACAACTCTTGATTTGAGCATCGCTCGATGTTGTTTCGTGCTTGGACCTTAAAGATGAGTTCAAAGCATCATTCCTCAGTTCTTCCTCGTGCCCAAGGTGGCTCAAGGCCACAGCTGTAGCTACTGCTGCTCGAGCTAGCTGGGGCGCCGCCCTACTGGTTGGGCATCACAGTTGAGCAAGGAAGAGGAAGGAGGAGACGGCACTACGGATAGGGTGTCGAACATTGCTTTCTTGGTGCTACAACTCGTGCCGAAATAGCTATGAACCATAGCTACTGCTGTTGCTGCTCCTATTGCTTGGGGCGCTGCCCTTGCTAGTTGGGTATCGCAGTTAGGGAAAGGATGAAGGGGAGGACGGAGGCATCATTGGAGGTTTGAGGGTGTTGTGGCGCTACCCCTCACTTTCCCTTAGTTGCCGGCTGCGCCAAACGATCTCTGGTCGGCTCTGCAAGGGCTGGCGGGCTACTTCTGCTGGCCGGCCTTCTCTGGCTGGTTGGGGCGCTGGTGATGGGCACTGCTTGGGTGAGCTAGAGGAGGAAGAAAGATAGGAGAGGAGTGGGTGGAGGTAGGGTGTTGTGGACGAAGCCAAGGGCACCCAAAATCACCCCATCCATTGCCCTAGGTGCGGCCTGCTGTTGTTCTATCAGGTGCCACTCAAGAAGTCGATCATGTGAAGGATAGAGGATAAGGGAGAAGAAGAAGTAGACGACCCACTTAAGGAAATAAAAATCAAATACTGGAAAAATTGTAGCCAAGTCCAACGGAACATGAAAATGTCATAACTATTGACTCAAATGTCCGATCCGACTGATTCTTTTTGAAACGTTCCAAGCATGGGATCCTCTACAATCTAAAAGCAATAAATCATGCTAATTAGATTGTAACACTCGATCAAAGCACTAATTGCATCAATGAGTGCTTAATTCAACTTAATCAACTTAATGATGCACTAAGCATTATATTATGGTAATTAAGCATGTTCAACTCATTAAGCAAGTTTAGGGGCCTTACAACTATAAACCCCTAATAAGTATTTTGCCCCTAAAATCCAAGGTAAACAAAGATGGGTACTTCCTTTGCACCTCATCTTATTACCTTCACATGCTTACTTTCATATCATGGTAATGCCACATCATTCATACATATCTCATCTTGGGTCAGCACAAAAATGCCCACATAAGAAGACATATCATGATCCCATTAAGAAATCTAATCAACCCCATCTCACTCTTATTCAACTTGTTCTCATAGCAGTTATTACTTCGGCAACCCTAACGTTTTTGAATAAATATTGATCATATTTTTGACCATATTTGAAGTACTCTGACATGTCATCATTCAAAGATTTATACAACTTGTAAGACATTACTTGAACACTCTCTTCCTCCTATTCATAAATTTTATTGGTACATTGGTTAGTCTAAAGGACATAACTTGAAACTCATCATGGTCATGTGGATTATGTCATCCAATCTAACTCTTATGCATTTATATTTTATCATAGGTTTATCTTAAAGGAACATGGTGTCACATATTTATTAACCAACAAAACATCTATCCTAGATAGTGGTCTTTCCCAGCTATCACTGAACCATACACAACATTATAGAATCACTTTTGTTTTTCCTTACAAACAACATTTTATAGGATCATTATCAACTCTCTCTTTCTCTCTCTCTCTCTACATGAGAGGAATACTTGGAATTTTCATTTAATCAACATCTCCAACCTTCACATATTTCTCATATTATTGATACATCTTGGATACTAGGATTCATTACCTTGGTATCCACCTCAGGTGCTACAAGGAACTCACATTTCAAACCATATAAGAGGAGTCTTCCTAATTATTGGAAGGCTCAAAAGAAAAATCATCACAAACTTTATGATCGTGGAACCATAGTCCAAATAACCTTATTCTATAATAAGATATCCATACTCATGTTTAGAATGAATCCACACATACCAAGTGGCAATGATACACTTGAAATATGTGCCCTAAAAAGGAAAGACACAAAGTGAAACACACTTCCCACATCATAGCAGCATTGTTCAGCAATCACTAACAAAAAGGTAACCAATTCTATTTCCATTATGCATATTACAACTTCTTATGTAGCATTTCACCTTTTTCATTTTTGGTTCCTTGCCATTAGCATAGGAATCATCATGATTAACATATCTCATTACTCCTTCCTTGATGACTATTTATCCCACTGGTGTATGTTCTCTTATTTTATTATGTTTTTCAACCACTTATCGACAGGTAAATCATCATATTCCACATTTTCTTCATTAAATCATGATCATCTCCCTTAATTTCTTTCACATGCCATGCTGATTTTTTATTAACACTTTCTTACATACATAGGTTGGTCTAAGATTAACTCAGGTTCTACCATATTTTTTTGTCATTGTTCCCATTCATCATCTCATTTTGTACTTGTTATAGGAGTTCTCTATATCTTATGTGGATTTCATACCTAGAATCAGTTTATAAGCATAGACTTATCTATCTTTTACTTTATTTTCTTCTTGAATCACATCGTCAAGAACACCTCTTTTCCTTAATTGTATTCAGATTTAGATTTCATGGTGTTGTATCTTTCTCTTATATAAACCAAACATTCAAGTTTTGATAGATAATGATGCAATTCTCATCTTCTTTAAGGTAGGATTGAGATATTCACACCATGATTTCTTATTCATTATGCTCTTTAGATTGTCTCAAAATGACTACTTGATCAGATTTATCAGAAAGATAACAATCTAAGAGTTCCATACTTACCTTTTCTTCAATAATTGAATACCTGGCCAGGGCTTCCAAGCACTGAGATTAGGCAGTATGCACCATATTTTTGTGTCACGTTCCTAACTTAGACATCATCCTAGTCTTAAGTCTTAGTTTCCCTGTAGACTCGTTGAACCTAAATCTCTGATACCAACTTATCATGACCCGTTACACTAAACGAGATTACTCAAAACATAAAACACAATCAATCACTAATTAATCACATACCCAAAAATATGGGTAAATTAAATTGATTTCAACGTCAACACTCACTCAAAAACATTTGCATGAGAGACCAACATCTCTTATATCCATACTATGCTAAGAATTTATACAGATTGTTCTATTGCCTTAGTCACACCATATATACACATGAGAACAATATTTGTATATGCCACACAAACAAGCATTAATATGCAAACAAAAGTTTGATTCATTTGAAACACCATATATGAACTTTTCCTACCCGGACCTGAGAGTACATGGATGACTCTAGGACAAACTAGATATCTAATCAACTTTATCAAATATTCATTACTATAGCTCCTCTTTGCTGTCACATGTTTGTTTTTTTCACTTTCGATTACCTAAAAAAATGTGGCAAACCACAAGGGTGAGACCCATGTCCCAGCAAGAGATATAACCTCCAACAACGTTTATTGATTACAACATTTATAAGTAATTAAGTAGTTAAGCAGTTTAATCAGATATAACAAATAAGATCAATAGTACTGATGATTAACAAAATACATAAAGGAGCAGATAATAACTATAACTATCATCATTAGCCAGACTATCATCCTTTATCTTGTTGACAATATAAGCAATTCAGTAGCATATGCAGTTCTAGCATCATGAGCAAGTCTTGTAACATAACATAGCTAACAACATGAACATTTCTAATTGGTTGAACATATCAACATCATAAGAAGAGCTAATAACATAAGCACAACTACCTGGATAAGCATGATTAGCAGTATATGCATCTCTAGTTATAAAGGCATGGCTACCGTGCTAAATATAACTAACAACATGAGATATCTAGCATCATGATTATAATCAGCCGTAGCAGTATAGTTATCAACATAAGCATAGCTACTGTATGTAAACATCTATAATCTTAAGCATATCCACAACCTAAGTATATCTACTATCTCTTAATTGCACTAACAATCATCTTTATGTAAAGATAACAAATAAGGGTTATCATCCAATGTGAAACGTCATGTATAACCCTAAACAAATATGCTACACGGCTGTATTACAACTTTTATTATGCCCTGGGGAATTTGAATCGTACCATTCAAAGTCCAACTGACCCATGCAAAGGGCTATTCAGTTCTGTACAAGATCTAGGAGTGTCGGTATCCTAAGATCTCTTCCCCTCAATCTGTATGAGTAAAAAGGCAGTGACATATCAGTCAAAGATGCCACCACAGCGACATATAGTCAAGTTGAAAACCACTAGTCTGACCTTGGTACAGGTCACGACACTAGAAACAAGGGTATTCAAACCCAATTACTGAGGTACAACTGTAGTTGTCCTCTAATGACATCATGTTATAATCACAAAGACACGACTGCAGTCGTTCTCAATCACATCAGATGTATGAGGTATGACCATAGCCAACCTCCACAATCTGCATTGTGATTGACAATGATATATCCTCAACCTGCCACCCCCACATACTCAACAGTATGTGCTCTGAGTCTCCCTTAGGAATACTCATTTCACCATCCAGCAAATTCTGACACTAAAGATGGTTCCACGGCACAGGGCACTACATTATTAGAGTTGCTCTTGATTAGTTATGCCAATTGGGTGAATTAAGGTTGCATCAAACAAGTGGTCATACAAATCCTAATTCACTTCTAGCAAGCATATACATATCAAAACTTGAAAAGATATAAAATGTATGAAACATAATTTCTCATCTCATCACCACGTGGTACTATTCGCTTGCCATTCATGAGACTACACTAGTCATCATATTATCACAAGATATAAATCCTTTTCACAATATCACAGGGTATCAACCCTTATCAACATAAGAGGATTACACCTCATTTAGGGCTCAACCATGCCCAAAGGTCATTAAGACCATCATACTATTATGTGCAAGATCATCATTATCTTTCCATGCCTTATAACAAGGCTCAACAACATCACTTATATATAATACACCAGATCAGCACAATCTTGCATTAATGAGATAGGAGATATTCATAAACAATCATAGCAGGGTTATATTAACATTAAGAACATTCCTTTATTACATCAACATGCAAGGAATCTAGATATAATTAACACTCATCATATTCACAATGCACATGTTTAGCATAAGAAAGTATCAACCATGTGGCTATGATAACCACCAATTAACACATTAAGGTTATGATCATGTTAAGGATATTATTCCACCATCATTCCATCATATAATAATGGTAAGCATGAATACTCATCTTTATCTAATTGCATTAGAGTTAGGTTCAACATGATAAATTATATCAATGTTACTAATCAACACTCATACTCAAACCCTAACTCACGACATCCCCATTGGATCATGGATGCATAAGGTGAAGCATCACCATCACATTCCATACTATTCTCAAGTATGAACCCACACATAAATCAAGGTGTAACCATCAAGTTATAGCATACTAGGGTTTCAACAATAATAGAGTACTCCATGATTGTATTAGTCATTCAAGGACTATTCATACCCAATTACCATCATTTAGTTATATTAAAGCTAGGTATAACAAGCTATACCTTATTAGGGTTACATATCAATGCAATGTGATTATAATCCCTTCTATTAATATGAATGAATAGGTAATACTACCTTATTAAGGGTAACCCTCCATTTGTTCCATCATCATTCAATCAATATCACCATACCACAATGTCACCCAGAACCATTAGATGTTTAAAAGGTAAGACCTTTGGTTGTTTACATAAGTAAACATCTTGTATAAAACACCTATGAAGTACTTGATTTGTGCTCTAGAAGGAGTCACCATCTAACCCTAGACAACACTTGATTTACAACACAAAAAGTTCCATTGAGAGTAGGGTAAAACCCAAAATCGATTGTTCAGTTAAAACAAGCCATCCATTGTCAACAATTAAGCTCCTTAAGTTGATCATATAAAGGGAACAATCTAAATCACATTATTAGGACCAACATATTACATTAGCCATCATTCCACCTTAATGGAGGAATAAATAGTAGATCTCGACCATTGGGTCAAGTTCACATGTTAAAACCATCAATTACAGTATAGGTCTGACCATTGCATCAAGTGGCCCAAGAAACCATTGACCTAAGGCTTAATTAATGCTAAAAATACAATGCTTGACTCACCATAGGTTGTAGAGACCTGATCCACCATCAGTAGTGACCATTTAGTCACCATAGGTTGTTAGATCAACACTAATTCATTAATCAACATCAAATATTAAGCTAATGTCAACATTGATTGATAACATCAGTAGGGTACTTAATGGTTGATCATTAAACTTCTAATTGATCCAAAACCTGACCTAAGGGGGTGAACATAGGTTGTCACCATCAGTTGACACCCTTGATCATGACCATCATTTGTTATGAATACAACACCATAGGGTTGTTGCAATGGTACCATCATCGGGTCATGGTTTATAGAAGAAATCATCTTTAAACCCTATAATTGACCATTGCTTGATAGGTGCTTAACACCATAGGTTGTCAAAACTACCTGATCCAAGTCATATTATACCTTAGGAATAATGTACACATGATCACATGTTCATCTAGAATTGAAATCAGAACAGGGAACATTATAAAAATCGAAATCCAAGTCAAGCATAGCTTTTTAGTGCATGAATCATCATTTTCAAGCAAGAGCGTGATGTAGAAAGCTTATGGTAAGCAATAAACGTGGAGCAAGTCATAAAACTTTCCTATAATAAGAAGATGAAACCCCACATCGAAGAAATCTCGAGCGGGTAGGGTAGAAAATATAAGAATAAGCTATGAATTCATCCATCTAGCACCTTTCTTCATCAAATGAGCAAATCCTAAACATAAGGAGCAAGAAAGGTAGGGTTTTAGAGCTTTAGAGCAATTTCTACCATGGAATCTTTTTTTGTTGTGCACTATTGATTTTAACATTTAATATAGTAAATTAGGTTCGATCAATTGTATAATTTCACTAATTCACATGGCACATATCAGTCAACTAATTAGCGTCGTACAAGAATTACTAATTAAAACGTTCAAATTTGGAAATCGAGCGGTGCCGACACTTCCCGGCACCCAGATATATGTTGTTAACTGTGTCAAACATGGATCAAACCGAAATCATACATTTTATTGAGTCAAATCATGTGATTGGGAGTGAGATTCTACTCACCGTGGTTCAAGACATCCGAGTATGACTGGAAACGCATCCAGAGTCCATTTTCGGGCGTCAGTGGGGTCGTCTTCTACCTCCAAATAGCCCTGGATTCAAACATGCACATCACACAACTCTTGATTTGAGCGTCGCTTGACGTTGCTTCATGCTTGGACCTTAAATATGAGTTCAAAGCATCATTCATCAATGCTTCCTCACGCCCAAGGTGGCTCAAGGCCATGGCTGCAGCTACTACTGCTCAAGCTAGCTGGGGCACCGCCCTTCTGGTTGGGTGTCGTGGTTGAGAAAGGAAGAGGAAGGAGGAGACGGCACTATGGATAGGGTGTCGAACATTGCTTTCTTGGTGCTACAGCTCACACCCAAACATCTATTGATTGTAGCTACAACTATTTTTGCTCCTATTGCTTGGGGCGCCGCCCTTGCTAGATGGGTGTCGCGGTTAGGGCTAGGATGAAGGGGAGGACGGAGGCATTGTCGGAGGTTTGAGGGTGTTGTGGCGCCACCCCTCACTTTCCCTTAGCTGTTGGCTGGATCAAACAATCTATGGCCAGTGCCACAAGAGCTGGTAGGTTGCTATTGCTTGCCGACCTTCTCTAGTTGGTCGGGGCGCTGGTGATGGGTGCTGCTAGGGTGAACTAGAGGAGGAAGAAAGGAAGGCGAGGAGTGGGTGGAGGTAGGGTGTTGTTGGACGAAGCTAAGGGCGCCCAAAATCACCCCATCCATCGCTCTAGGTGCGGCCTACTGTTGTTCCATCGGGCGCTGCTCAAGTAGTCGATCGCGTGAAGGTGAGGGGATAAGGGAGAAGAAGAAGTAGCTGACCCACTTAAGGAAATAAAAATCAAATACTGGAAAAATTGCAGCCAAGTCTAAAGGAACATGAAAACGTCATAAATATTGACTCGAATGTCCGATTAGACTGATTCTTTTTGCAACGTTCCAAGCACGAGATCCTCTACAATATCAAAGAAAGAATTCATGCTAATTAGACTATAACACTCGATCAAAGCACTAATTGCATCAGTGAGTACTTAATTCAACTTAATCAACTTAATGATGCACTAAGTATTAAATTATGGTAATTAAGCTTGTTCAACATTAAGCAAGTTTAGGGGACTTACAACAATCCAACCCAAATCCAACCTTAGTTGGATTCCCCATTGAATTGCAACTGATTCAGAGTTGATCTTGAAGAAACAACACCAGACATGTTGTGTCTTTATTTGAACACAAAGTGTAACTTTTCAGAAAGAGATGCAAAGCAAAGAACACGTCGTGTTTTATTTAACACACATGTATGTAAGTTTCCAAATGCCTTAGTCCTCAAACTGTAGAGCAAAAGACATTTTGAGTCATCATTTAGACACGACGTGTCCGCACGTGCAAAGGTCAAAGATTCAACTTTCTTCCCAGGCACATGGGTATGTGTTTATTAACACACAACATGTACTACCTACCCAGGTCGATTCTAGTTGCAGATACATGACCTGTCTTTTTGGAACATGTTGTGTACTTATCGTGAGAAGCAGTTCAAATGTCAGTTACACTGAACCACACGACGTGTCTTCACAAAGACACGTAGTGCCTTTCTCACTTTTTTGCATATTTTGAAAGTAACAACCCCTCATTTTAAAAAGGAGTGAAGCCACTTGGGGTGGTTATCACTCATCCTTTGAAGCACATTTCTACGAAAGAGAGTTGCAAAACAAAGGAGGGGCGAATTGGGAAGAGAAGAGGAGGTTTCTTGAGAGAGAACCCCATTTCTTCATCATTTCTTACCTCTTTCTCCTCCAAGGATGTAGTTGAGCTTCTCTACTCCGGGCAAGCTTCTCGAGAGGGAAGACAGTCTGAGTTGAATCTTCTATAAGGGTTGAGCTTCATCCTCAAGCCTAGGCTTTTCTTCTCTCTACTCATGGAGAACGCAGAAAATTATGTATTTTACTTGTGTTTCTTCATCATGTGCAAGTAGAACCTTTGTTCTTGGGCATGGGAGAGTACCTCCCATGCTATGACTTATGTGAACTCATAATTCATATCTTATGCGAGTTAATTTGCTTCTCCATGCGTTTCTATGGTGTTTTGCTATTTGCATACTTGGTTGGCCACCATTTGTACATGTTTTATGTTCCTTTATGCTATTTAGGAGAATGTATGAGGGAGTAAGGACTAGATCTCATGGCAACATGCTCTTGAACACGAGAGTGGTTCGAGAGTGTTGAGGATCCAAGATTTTGTTTGAATCTAAGCATAGGCATGAGAGTGATATGTGAAGATGAGAACCGTCTCATATCATCAGAACGTGCATAATGACAACAACCTCCTTGCATATTTACTAACATGTCTTATTTTGTGGTTATACATGATGTGATAGTATTCTGGTGAAATCTTATGTCCAACACATTCTAAAAGCTGATCTCACCTTTAAACTTAAGCTTCTATTGTTATTTTTCTTTTAGTTAATTGCAATCAAACTCAACTATTGTAATTCAACTTAAATTATTGAAAATTAGTTCTTTTGCACCTAGCTAACCTATCTCTTTGCGGTTCGACCTTGACTACAATTGATCCCATATACTTATGGGTGATTGGTGAGTTGAGACATATAAAATTTAAAACTTGTTTACCTTAGGTAGTCAACAAGTTTTTGGCTTCATTGTCGGGGAGCTACACTAATATTTGTTAGAGTAAAAGTGCTAGTTAGTATTTGACACTAAGTCATCATTTTCCATCTCTCATATTGTGAAAACTTTTTAGTTTTGTGATTCTCACTTAGCTATTGCTTTTGTAGGTTGCATGCGTTGCTCTAAGAGTAGTCTTGAAACATCAATCATCTTGGACCCAGAAATTGAGAAAACCGTTTTGCGGTCATATGAGAGAAAAGAGAGGTGATATTGGAGGGATCACAACCATCATCATCTCACTCAACACCTTTACCATTGTCCTCACCCGATCACTATCAAGAATTGAAAATGGAGGAAAATTGTCCACTTAAAGAATTTTTTGTGTCAGCTTCCATCAACATATGTGGAGCCATTGATCATCCTACTATTGAAGCCAATAATTTCTCTATCAGTCCCACTATAATGCAGATGATCCAGTAGAATCATTTCTGAGGAACGCCTTTGGAAGATCCCAATCTTCACATAACCAAGTTCGTGTAGTACATTAATACCTTCAAGTTCAATGATGTTCCAGATGAAGGAGTATGTATACTCCTTTTCCCGTTCACTTTACGAGATTGAGCCAAGATGTGGCTCCCCTCTTTGCCCAAATAGTCTATTAGAAGTTGGGACAAAATGTTGCATGCTTTCCTTACCAAATACTTTCCTCCAAGTAAGACGGATCAACTATGGAGACAACTCACCAACTTCAAGCAATAGGAAGGTGAGACACTTTATGATACATGGGAGATATTTAAGGATCTGCAATGCCTTTGTCCTCATCATGTCTTGACCAACTAGTTCTTACTTTCAAACTTTTTATAATGATTTATTCTACAACACCCATATGACTATGATACTGCTGCAAACAGAGCTCTAATGAACAAGTCCTATAGTGAAGCATATGCTATTATTGAAGAAATGGCACTCAACCATGGTCAGTGGAGCTCTAAAAGGACCAGCCAACCCTTCTCATCCACCAGCTAAATTGAGAAATCTAGTGGGAAGCACATTATAGAGGCAGTCTAGCTCATTACAGCCAAACTTGTTTCTTTGAATCAAAAGTTTAAAAAGTTGACCACCCACTCTATTCAAGAAGTTGAACAAGTGTGTTAAGCATGTAGGGCATCTGGGTCACAACTCTTCCTCTTTTTTTGCACCACAAATGAACACCATAGAGACACTAGAGTAGGTCAATGCACTAGGTAACTTCAGAAATAGACAAGCCTAAAATCCTTTCTCAGACACCTACAATCCCGTATGGAGGGACCACCCAAACTTTTCTTATAGGAACAACAATTCTCAAAACCAATAGCAGAAAAGTCAAGCTCAAAATCAATGACCTATGAGAAATCACCAACCCATGAATAACAACTGTCAACAACCGTTGAGATATAGAAACAACAACAATAGGAATTATAACTAGCATCAACACTTGAATTAACCACAACAAAAGTCCAGCTTAGAGAGTCTTCTTGAGACATTTGTGACTACATAGATTTAAGAGAATGATGAGTTCTAAGCACACTGCAATCTCCTAAAGGATGCCATCACACAACTTGCTTCTATAGTTGATAGGATTGTCACCCATATCGAGATGTTGGAGAACCAGATCGCTCAACAAGCTTTAGCCAACCAAGGAACACCTTCAGGTTCTTTTCCCAGTCAACTGATTATGAATCCTAAGGAAACTTTCAAATCCATGACTTTAAGGAGTGGATCAGTCATAGGAGGGTCTTCACCACCTTCTAAGAGGAAATATGAAGAAGTTATTGACACCACTGTGGAGGAGATTGTTGAGAACCAAAGGAAGAAATCTATTGGAAATACGCATCATGATGACTCTTCTTGCAAGCCTAATACTCATTTCCCTTAAAGGTTTGCTAATACCAAAGATGATATTAAGTTCAATAAGTTTATGGACATCTTGAAAAAACTATATGTGAATCTACCTTTAGTTGAAGTCATAGCTGAAATGCCCTCCTATGCAAAGTTTTTGAAAGACATTCTAACAAAGAAAAGGAGATCGGGTCAAGCTAAAATTGTTATGTTGTCTGAAAAGCTGAACTCTATCATCCATAACCATTTGCCTAAAAAACAATAAGATCTAGGTGTTTTCACTCTCCCTTGAAAAATAGGAGATTCAACCTTTGATAAAGGCCTAGTTGATCTTGGTACTAGCATCAGCTTAATTCTTGTTTCTCTGTGGCAAAAGCTTGACTTGGGAGATTTGAAACCAACATCAATGAAGATTCAATTAGTTGATCTCTCAATTATCCTAGAGGAGTGATTGAAGACGTTCTTGTATAGATAGAGAAATTCTACATTCTGTGTGACTTTATAGTCATGGACATGCATGAGGACCCAACAAACCCAATCCTCTTTGGAAGGTCATTCCTCCGTACTGTAGGTTGTCTTATAGATGTGAGAGAAGTAAAACTGATTGTTAGAGTTGGAGATAAAGCACTTGTGTTCTTTGTCTATGATGCTTTTAAGAAACCCATCTCCAAGGAATATCTTTTTCTAATAGATAGCATTGATACCTTGCTTGAAGAAGAAAAGAATCGTGTTGATACCATTCTTGATGATTTTGAAAATGAATATGACAAAGAAGACACACAAGCCACCATCAATGAGAAGAATTCTAAAGTTTTAAAGACTCGAATTCTTGAGAAAGAATCAAGGAAGAATGATGAATGCAACACCGCTGCTCCAAATAAAAAGGTAGAGTTAAAACCCCTTCCACCAAGGTTGAGGTACACTTTATTAGACTCAAATTCGACCTTTCCAGTTATTATAAATTTTGAATTGAATGAAGAATAAGAAGAAAAAATGTTAAACAAACTTAGAAGCTATAAAGATGTGATAGCATACTCAATTGATGATCATAAAGGAATTAACCGACCTATTTGCATGCATCGTATAGCTTTTGAAGAAAATTCCAAACCTTGCATAGACTCTCCAAGGAGACCAAACAAAATACGATGGAAGTTGTTAAAAAGAAACTTTCAAACTTAAAGATGCAGGAATTATATGTCCCATCAATGATAGTCCTTGGGTGAGTCTTATACATGAAGTACCCAAGAAGGGAGGAACCATTGTTATAAAAGGGGAAAATGATGAATTAATACAAACATGAATTGTCACTGGGTGGCAGATGTGTATTGATTATAGAAAATTAAATAAATACACAAGAAAGGACCATTTCCCCTTACCTTTTATTGACTTGATGTTGGCATTACTTGCCCATCACTCTTACTTTTGATATATTGACGGGTATAGTGGGTTCTTCCAAATTCCTATCTACCCACCTGATCAAGAAAAGACCACTTTCACATGCACCTACGAGACATGCATATAGACAAATGCCTTTTGGACTTTGTAACACACTCGCCACCTTCCAAAGGTGTTTGATGGCTATATTATGTGATTATATTGAAAAGACAATTAAAATATTTATGGACGACTATAATGTTTATGTCAACTCTTTTGATGATTGTTTGTTGAATCTAACTGATGTTTTGTAGAGATGTCAACAAGTCCACCTCATTCCGAATTGGGAGAAGTGCCATTTTATGGTGCAAACAAGGGTTGTTCTAGGCCATGTCATTTCAAGCAGAGGAAATGAAGTGGACAAAGCAAAATTATAATCTATTCAAAAGATTTTGACTCCAACAAATGTGAAAGAACTTCATACTTTCTTGGGAAATGCATTGTTCTACAGAAGATTCATAAAAGACTTTTCCAAGATTGCAAGGCCTCTATGTTCCTTGCTAGGCAAAGACGTTGAGTTTGTGTTTAATGATGAACACCAAGTATCCTTATGGAGATTAAAGGATGCTCTAGTTTCAGCTCCCATCATCCATCCATTGGATTGGAGTGATCCTTTTGAAATAATGTGTGATGCAAGAGATTACGCTATAGGAGAAGTTTTGGGGCAAAGCAAAGATAACAAACTCCATGTCATACACTCAAGTAAGACACTAGATGATGCACATATCAACTATTCCACTATTGAGAAAGAGATGCTTGCTATAGTCTATGTTTTTTATAAGTTCATATAGTACCTAGTGGGTTCCAAAGTCATTGTGTATACGGACCATGCTGCAATTAGGTATCTCATAAGAAAGAAAGATGTCAACCCTCATCTCATCCACTAGATACTACTATTATAGGAGTTTGACTTGGAAATCAAAGACAAGAAAGAGACAAAAATAATGTAGTTGATTACCTGTCACGTCTTTCAACAAGTGTTGAAGATAAGGTTTTGATTGATGACAATTAGCCCATCGAGAAGTTGTATGTTGTAAACTCTCTTTCTATGCCATGGTTTGCTGATTTTGGAAACTATCTAGTCACTGGATGCCTTCCCCCTAATTCCACATATCAATAGAAGAAAAAGTTCCTTCATGATGTCAAATTCTATTATTCGGACAATCCCCTATTGTTAAAGCAATGTGCAGATGGGCTTATTATGAAATGCATTTCCAATGAAGAGATTTCAAGTGTGATTTCAAATTGTCATTCCTCTCCCTATGGTGGACACTTTGGAGTGGGTAAGATTTCAACCAAGATCCTTCAAGAAAGTTTCTATTGGACAACTCTATTTCGTGATGTGCACAATTTGTAAAAGCTTGTGACAAGTGTCAAAGATTGATAGGTATTTCAAAGAAATATGAGGTGTTGTTGAACTCAATTCTAGATATAGAGGTCTTCGATGTGTGGGACATAGATTATATGGGCCCTTTTCCCTCCTCATGTAGCTACAAGTTCATCCTAGTAGCATGTGATTATGTATCCAAGTGGGTGGAGACAATCCCCACTCAATCACCAGATGCCAAGTCTGTGACAAAACTATTTGAAAAGACCATTTTTCTCAGGTTTGGAGTCCCAAGATCAATCATATCCAATGGTGGCAGCCACTTCAATGAAAGAACTTCAAAAACCTACTCAGCAAGTATGGAGTGAAGCACAAGGTGTCCACATCCTATCATCTTCAAACTTCAGGTCAGGTGGAAATCTCCAATAGGCAACTAAAATATATATTAGAAAAGATCGTCTCCAACTCAAGAAAAGATTCAGCATTGAAACTAGATGATGTACTATGTTTTGGCTAAATTGGACATTATAATAAATCCCTTTGTTTTGATAATGACAAACATTTCATTCTTAAAGATCTAACGTGCTACTTGAGTGTTGCAGGAATAAGGTGGATGACAAAGCATCTGGGAAATCTATATGCTTAATGTTTGTATTTTCATGAAATGTAATCAATTTGTAAAAACTTGTACAAACATATAATGTACAAGTACTTAGACTTCATGTAAATCAAGCGTTAGATTTTCCCTAGCTAAACACCAAACTTAGATAGGTCATCCCCTTCAATAGTGTCATATATGCACACTCATACACACACTTAATGTCTTTATTTGAAACATTGAAACAGGGTCAATCTCGGTCGACAAAATCCTCGACTGAGACACTCTCGGTCGACAAACTCCTCGACCAAGAAAGACCCAAGTAGCCATTAGACACAACTGACAAGGTAGTTGGCAGTTGGAGATGAACGTTGCAAACACTTGATCCAGAGAGCCTATCGGTCGACAAAACCTCGACCGAGTAGGCATCTCGGTCGACAATTTCTCGACCGAGATGGACTCTGACAGCAACTGTAGAATTAATTAACTAGCTGTTGTTAAAGCAACAAACTTGTACCTAACGGCTAGTTAAGCACTTAGAACCCCCTAGAAAGTGTCTAGAACGTCCTTAAGCACTTGTAGGACATTCCTATAAATAGGACATGCCTTAGGACACCTAAACTCACTAGTTTACACACTTGAGCAATCTTTGAGCATACACTTGCATTGTGCAACCTGTTTGTGAGCAATTGAGCATATTGACAATTGGCTACTTTTCTCTTGGCTCAAATTTCATGTCATATAGGCTAGTATCTCCTATCCACAGCAATCACAATTCCATATACTTTGGCTAGGAGATCTACACACTTGATCTAGGCAAATCAAGCCTTGTGCATCAAAGGATAAGTTGTAATTTCCATTTTCCTTTCTTGTTCACTTTCATTGCTTGTACTCTCCTTGCTACTCCTAGGTTGGAGGCTGCAGATTGGAGAGGGTCGTGATCTTCTTGGTGAAGAAGGAGACTTTGAACTACTTCAAGAAGGCTGGTGCAACGGAAGGTTACTTCTAAGAGGAAGGCTACTTCAAGGGGGAGCTTGGAGTTACTTCAAGAAGGCTACCTCGAGTTGGTGCATCTACTTCAAGTGAAGGCTGTTCAAAGGGGTGTAAGAAAGTATTGTATTTTGTGTAATTCCTTGAGAAGGTAATAAAATTAATACTTTTAAAATCCCGGTTGGGTAAGCAACCGGGTAGTGGACTGACAAACTTAGTATTTTCTAAGGTTGGAACCACTCTAAACCCTTTGTCTCCTTCTTGGTTTCTCATTTGTGGTTGTTTGAGTTAAATAATTGTTAAATTAGTTTAAACCCCTATTCACCCCCCTCTAGTGGTTTTTCAATTGGTATCAGAGCAGGCTTCGAGGAGCTCTAATCGAGTCTTGAAGTATGAAGGGTGGTGGTGTCTACAACCGCAAGCAAAGGAAAAGTATGGACAAATCTTCAACAAGTTGCAGTTGGTGCTTAGGAACAAGCCACACAACACTTGGTTGCCCATGGAGGTCAAAGAAGGAAGATACGCATAAAGAATGTCTTATTGCTACAATAAGTGAAGAAGAAGAAGAAGAAGAGGTAAGTCTTTTTGATTTATCTAAAGAAGAGCTAGTTGCTAGTCTTGAAGAGACACATAATAAATATATTGAGTGCAAGAAGAAATTAAAGAAATCTAATAAAGAAAATGATGAGTTACATGCTAAGCTTCTTGCTCTTACATTTGAAAATGAAGATCTCAAAATGGTTATCTAAGGTCATGATATTAAGTTAAATCTGTAGAAGCAAATTGCAATCTTCTTTCTCTAGAAAAAATAAATTTGCAAACTCAAGTAAATGATCTTCAAAAACAACATGTTTTGTGTACACATCAAGATTATGATATTATTGTGAAAGAAAGAGATTTATTGCTATCTAATCTAGATCAAGCAAAGATAGACATAAATAAAAGAATGGATGAGATTGTTAAGCTGCAACAAAAAGTTAGTAGGTTGAGCAACAATAATACTCTTGATAAAATTTTAAATGATTCTTATCATCAAATTGGAAGAAGAGGACTAGGTTATAAGCCTAAAGGAAAATCCTATCAAAGACCTAGTTGGAGAAGGACACAAGAGAATCAATCTATGTATGTACCTAGAGGTAAATACACATATGTGCCTAAGAACAACCTAGAACAAAATCATAGAAAGAGACTTGAGGTTGATTCTATATGTTGCCATTATTGTTTACATCTTGGACATTACTCTTTCTCATGTCCCTACAAGAAAAAGGATGTTGAGTTAGTATGGGTTCCAAAACCCCCAAACTAAATGGATAAAATTAAGTTGAGACATGACCAAAGACTCCAAGTTGTATATCTATATGTCTATCTCAACTTAACATAATGGAACACCAAGTTAATCCAAAGTTTCCAAATATACATCTTAAACCACTTGTTTTAGTTTGGATTCTCAAAATGTATATGATTAGTTGAGATTTAACCTAAATGTTGCTTTGTTATTTAAATATTTCAACTAAATTGAGCTGTAAACTTTCATACTTTTGATTTACTTAGAAACAATTACTGAAAATAGTTCTGAAACAGTACAGAAACCTCCTTGGTCGAGAAACTGTTCGACCGAGAACATGATCGGTCGAGAAATGGTCGACCGACCAGGTTCCTGTTTTCAAGTTTGTCTTAAATTTGAACATCCATGAATCATGAATGAGATTATCTTGGTTTATCCTCTACATAGATTGGCTTAAAACTGAGAATTATAAACCATGTTAATTTATTTAAGGAAATTACTATTCTATCATAGTTCACATGGCTTATCCTAAGTACTTATTGGTCTATCTATATAGGAACCATGTGCATTTAAATGGTCATTGCATTACATGCTTCTATCTAGATTATTATATTGAGGATATGTCTCTACTGCCCTATCAAAATTATTGTGCCATGATCATTATGTTTCATTGATTTGTCTAAACATACTCTTTGATCCGTATATACAAACTATGAATGGATCTTGTTTTTTTATCATTGTGTCTCAGCTCATATGAAGATGTCATTTTGCACAAACAATAAAAATTCATTGCACAAATGCATTAAAAATCTGCAGAAATTATACTTCATTTTTTAAATATTTAATTTGGAAAACTGCAGAAATTGCCTCTTGGTTGAAATCAAAAGTTTAACCAAGGGGCGCTATGGTCGTAGTCAAGGTCGACCTAAAATAAGCTTGACACAATACTTATTTGGATAATCATTCTCTATAAAAATTGTGATCAAAAGACAAATCATGACCACAAAAGTTGTCCAAATATTGGTAATAATAATCACAACATTACTCCCTTTAAAAATATAGATATGCTCTACAAATTCAGTCTATCATTTGCATCAAAAATCAGCTTAAAATCTCATTAACAGAAAGTTTCTCGGTCGACAAATTTTTCGACCGAGACAATGTTGGTCAGCTATTTCTTTTCGACCGACAGACTTCAAGAAAGAACTACACGGACAAAACTCAGACACACTTCCTGTCGACAATTGTTCGACCAAGACAATGTCGGTCGACAAATTACTCGACCGAGAATCGACCGTTGGAATACGACCGTTGGAATCTGACCGTTTGAATATAACCGTTGCCGGTCGACTGAGTGGCGCGCCTAGGATATGACTGTTGCGGTCGTCGGTCAATAATTTGTCGACCGAACTGGTTCCTGGATTGCTATAAAAAGGACCAAAAATGGGTCATTGCATCACACTTTCACATTCCTACTTCTTTAGCTTCTCTCTAGTGCATTTTTGTGCAACTCTTTCACCTCCAAGACCTTCTTGCTTCTTCTTCACCTCAAAGAAAAGCAATGGCTTCATCATCTGCGCGTGGAAAGAAGCAAGTTGTTGGTAGGAAAGGAAGGACGGCCTCCCCACCATTGTCGATCATCAATGACATCCCCTTCATCAACGCAGCTGCTGGTGATCGCTACCTCAGACTCTCCTCCAAAACTCCTCTTCCACGATGGCCGGTTGAAGTCATGGACTTCTACAACATCGTCAACTTGGAGGATCTCTTTGAGATGCAAAATTTGAAAGATTTTCTGAACCCCTCCTTCCCTTCCTATTCTTCCAAAGTGGTAAATGAGTTCTATGCAAACTTAACCTCCAATCCCGAAAATGACTCCTTCTCTTCTATGGTAAATGGGCATAGATTTCACTTTTCTGAGGAGGGTATCCTTGACATGCTCTACATAGACTTAGAAGAATACCAAGACGCTCTTGACCTTACCACTGGAAATCCACTCAATAAATTTTCCCAAGATGACAATACGGTCAGTCTTAGTGACATTAAACGAGCTATTTTTCAATCTAACACAACTTGTCACGAAGATAGGGGTACCTACTATGCCATTAACCTCAAACCTGCAACTAGGATTATCAACCTTATTGTTTCCACAAACATACATCCTAGAGCAAACAAGTCTTAAGTCCCTACCTTTCGCATGTATCTAATTTATGCCATTATCAAACACATTCCCATAAACTTTATCCGCATCATTCTTAAGAACATGCTTGAGTTTTCTGGCAATCCCCCTTATGCTGATTTTATATGCCAAATCACTCAACACTTTCTTAAGACACCAATTGAGGATATGAGATACACATGGGAAAGAAGACCACACAAAATAAGCAAAAACACAGTAGAGAAGATGGGAATTGATTTTGGTCACAAGAGGGCTAGGACGGAAGGAGAGACATCTACTCAAGACATACCATCACCTCCTCCTCCCAACCCATCCTATGATCTCGTCCAAAACACCCTAACCTATATTGCTGGGTCCCAATATCATCTAAGCAAACAACTAGATTATAGCCACCATGCCATGACCTACCTAAACCAAAGGATGCAAACCCTCTCTCCAAATCAACCAGATGAATATCCTTATTCTTTAAATCCTGGCATGATCAACCCATATAATCCCTCCTACAACTACTACCAAACTCCACCTCCACCATCTTCAGATCTCACTCATACTCAGTTTTCTCCAATGCAACTATAAGACATTGTTGCTCATTTCCATTTTGATCGTGTTCCCACCTTCTTGGAAGCATATGCCTTAACCAAGACAGGTACTTTGGAGTGGCAAACTTTAGTCAAGTATTATGGAGCTGAGCCATTTCTTGGAAAAGACCCAGATATTGATGTAATACTTAGGTCTTTCCAGTGAGATTTGGAGTATCCGTTGTAATAGTTGTAATGAAATGGTTATCTTTTCATGATTGTAATGAAATAGTTATCCTTGCATGATTGAATTGAAATGGTTATCTTTTCATGATTATAATCAAATAGTTATCCTTGCATGATTGAAATGAAATGGTTATCTTTTCATGATTATAATGAATTAGTTATCTTTGCATGATTATAATGGACATCCTTCAAAGCGTATGAGTCATCTTGTAAAAATGTTATGCTATTCTTAATATGTTCCTTCTATGGCATCATTTGAACATAGCTTGTAAGACTATTATAATAGAGCATACAAAGTAAGGGGAGTAATATATATGTAATAAATTACAAAGGATAAAATCTTTGCAAATACCTGAAATTTAAAATTGTGGCTAAATTGACCATCTATTGAAATGCATTCATACCTTGATTATAATTGCGATATCTATTTAAGGGGGAGCAATGCATTCCGTCTTTTTGGTTCAAAATACTTTTCATATACTCTTTGTAAGTGATTGAGTAATTACTTATGACTAAAAGACACACAAATATTTATCTTGGATATCTTTTTGAAATGACAAAGGGGGAGAAAGAATATAAAATCAAAAACATAGAATTTAACATGAATTTAAAATCAAAAACATAGAATTTAACATGAGTTTCATAACATCTCGGCCAGCACTCAGTTGCACAAATTGCTACAAAGGTAATCTTCAGGTATGAAACTCACATGTTTTATATTTCCTTATTTTATATCTAGGAAATGTTTGTCATCTTCAAAAAGGGGGAGATTGTTGGCTAAATTGGACATTATAATAAATCCCTTTGTTTTGATAATGACAAACATTTCATTCTTAAAGATCTAACGTGCTACTTGAGTGTTGCAGGAATAAGGTGGATGACAAAGCATCCGGGAAATCTATATGCTTAATGTTTGTATTTTCATGAAATGTAATCAATTTGTAAAAACTTGTACAAAAATATAATGTACAAGTACTTAGACTTCATGTAAATCAAGCGTTAGATTTTCCCTAGCTAAACACCAAACTTAGATAGGTCATCCCCTTCAATAGTGTCATATATGCACACTCATACACACACTTAATGTCTTTATTTGAAACGTTGAAACAGGGTCAATCTCAGTCGACAAAATCCTCGATCGAGACACTCTCGGTCGACAAACTCCTCGACCGAGAAAGACCCAAGTAGCTGTTAGACACAACTGACAAGGTAGTTGGCAGTTGGAGATGAACGTTGCAAACACTTGATCCAGAGAGCCTGTCGGTCGAAAAAACCTCGACCGAGTAGGCATCTCGGTCGACAATTTCTCGACCTAGATGGACTCTGACAGCAACTGCAGAATTAATTAACTAGCCGTTGTTAAAGCAACAAACTTGTACCTAACGGCTAGTTAAGCACTTAGAACCCCCTAGAAAGTGTCTAGAACGTCCTTAAGCACTTGTAGGACATTCCTATAAATAGGACATGCCTTAGGACACCTAAACTCACTAGTTTACACACTTGAGCAATCTTTGAGCATACACTTGCATTGTGCAACCTGTTTGTGAGCAATTGAGCTTATTGACAATTGGCTACTTTTCTCTTGGCTCAAATTTTGTGTCCTATAGGCTAGTATCTCCTATCCACAGCAATCACAATTCCGTATACTTTGGCTTGGAGATCTACACGCTTGATCTAGGAAAATCAAGCCTTGTGCTTCAAAGGATAAGTTGTAATTTCCATTTTCCTTTCTTGTTCACTTTCATTGCTTGTACTCTCCTTGCTACTCCTAGGTTGGAGGCTGCAGATTGGAGAGGGTCGTGATCTTCTTGGTGAAGAAGGAGACTTTGAACTACTTCAAGAAGGCTGGTGCAACGGGAGGTTACTTCTAAGAGGAAGGCTACTTGAAGGGGGAGCTTGGAGTTACTTCAAGAAGGCTACCTCGAGTTGGTGCATCTACTTCAAGTGAAGGCTGTTCAAAGGGGTGTAAGAAAGTATTGTATTTTGTGTAATTCCTTGAGAAGGTAATAAAATTAATACTTTCAAAATCCCAGTTGGGTAAGCAACCGGGTAGTGGACTGACAACCTTAGTATTTGCTAAGGTTGGAACCACTCTAAACCCTTTGTCTCCTTCTTGGTTTCTCATTTGTGGTTGTTTGAGTTAAATAATTGTTAAATTAGTTTAAAACCCTATTCACCCCCCCTCTAGTGGTTTTTCACTGTGGGCATACAGGATGGATTTCAAGACTCTAATTGGCACTACTCTATGCAATCTAGTTTATGACAAATCTTGTCACTTACCTATGAAATTGGCGCATAGAGCACTTTAGGCGATCAAACTTCTCAACTATGGTCAGATGAGAGCAGGGGAGAAAAGATTGATACAACTCTAGGAGCTTGAAGAACTTAGAATGCATGCATATGAGAACACAAACATCTATAAAGAAAAGACAGAGGTGGCATGAAAAGAGAATCAAAGTCCAAGATTTCATAGAAGGAGACCAAATTCTACTGTTCAATTCTAAACTTAAATACTTTCTAGGGAAACTAAGATCTAAATGGTCTGGGCCATTCTTAGTCTTCAAGGTCTATCCCTATGGGATAGTAGAGCTACAAGGTAAACAATCAACCTTCAAAGTTGATGGACAAAGATGTAAGTTGTACACTAACGGGGAAGAGATTGATAAGGGAGCCTTTTGCTCCCTCTTAGATGCATGATTCAACAGCTGAAGAGTCTGACTCCATACTTTAAATGGAGGACCTAGAGGGAGTTGACCCCACATTAAGATAGATTTCTTTATTTAGTAGCACTCAAGAACATTGTCATTTAGAAATAAAGTTTTCATGGATGAATGTAATAATGTAGACCCTCGCGGACATATATCATCACCTTGTATGCCTCAATTTTCTAGAGAAACACAGGTCGTGTCTTTATTTGTACATGCTCTGTCATTATGAGTTTCGCCACTTCAGCCTTGGCTCTTAGAAAGTTACATGATGTGTTTTATATTAAACACACTGTGTCATCTTCAATCAAAGTGAAATTCAAAAGGAGTGGGCAATTTGTACGTGGGAACATGTCGTGTCTTTAAAAAGACACATTGTGTCTAAACACAAGAAGTCGAGATTTTGACCCTAATCTCCAGCCACCTCTCTCACTCACATTTGCAAGTAGTCATGTTCCTTCACCACGTGTGTGCCTCCTCCTCCGTCATGTGTGACTCCATCACCCTTTTGATCGACAACAATAACTCAACAAGGCCTCGTTGCCCTTCTCAGGATGCAGCTCCGCCACCCCATGTCGCCTCTCCAGCCAAAGATGCATCTCTAATGCCTCTCTACCCAAGCAAGCCGTCGCCGTCCACAACATGTGGTTCCTCTGCCACTTCAAGCCAGTTCTTCATCTCCACAAAGCAAAGAAACTCCCTTGCCACCTCCTTCAAGCTTTACTTCATCATCGGAAAGAGAAGACACATAGTGAGATTCCCTAGTCGTGTCATGCAAATTTGTCCTCCTCCACCTACGGACGCATAAAAGTTCGAGGTTCACTGCATGTACTCTTTGAAACACATCATTTTATCATGCATAGTCACCACATTCCACCCCCTTTATACTTCTAGAAGACACTCTATGTCTCATCTTGCATGCACTGTGTCCAATTTCATTTCATCCCAACTTCAGCAGGGTGACTACAGAGGAATACCCCACATCAAACTGCAAGCATGGAGCAAGCTCATCCTCATCCCCCACCTATGTCTGCACAACTCACTTCAGGGTGACTACAGAGGAATACCCCACATACCAATTCCTCATTCTCATAGGATCCTCCCCACTCATTTTTCTTGTAATCAAACCATGGGATCCTTGGGGTTTAAGGATGAAGTCAAAGAGCATCTGATGGAGCTGGGTCTCAAGTACATTTGTTGCACGGTGAGCAACACAAACCCTCACCTTATTATGATTTTTTCACCTTTTTGATGAGTTTCTTACTACCATAAAGGTTGAGGATGACTTGAATAACTAGCTTGAACCATATGCTTTCATTAACTTTCGTCTATTGGGGCATAGCTACATAATTACTTTCAAGCAATTTTGTGATCTTTTAAGTGCACTACGAGGGTGTATTAGCATACCCTCCGACTTTTGTCAACGATATATTTAAGAATGAAATCACCAATGAGGAGATACATGAGGCCAAGAAGGCTAGGGAAACAACCTTCCATAACCCAATCTTCTGACATGTCCACCGGCTTCTTGGCACAACTGTCTTTCTTAAGAAAGAAACCCAATGTGTGTGCGGGAAACATAATTTATTCTTTTTGTGGGGGTATGGTATATGGTTTTTAGATCAATGCAGGGTATTTCATTCTCAACAGGTTCTTTGATATAAATAAGATCAAGAAGAGAGAATCTGGTGACATCATGTGTGGGGGATTGATCACACACATAGCTAGGAAGCTTGGTGCAGACTTCACCAGTCTATGGGTTGCACCAGGAAAGAACCTAGTGGATATCAGTATCTCATTTCCTCTAGTCTGATTACTAGGGTCCCTAACGATGATACCAAGTTCCGATAGTACTCTGATGATGGTGATCAATATATTGATATGTCTGACTTGGACACAATGACCCTAACAAACAAAGACAAATGGAAATTTGTTGTAGTTGCCCAAGATGATGATGCTCCCAAATAGATAGTTGCTCCAAATGCTTCTACTACAATAGCCATAGCTTAGCCACCACCCTCCACAGGCACTCAGACTGAGTACACTTGGTCTATGCCTGATGTTAGGCATCTCTACGGCTATATTCAGCAGCACTTTGACCATATGGATGGTCGTCTTGATCAGATGGGTCAACAATTTTGTGTTATGCACAATATGGTCCAGAGGATGGATATGTGGTACATTTCTCAAGGACACTATCCAACACCTCAACCCCCATAGCCTGCACCTACATTGCCCCATCCAGAGCCCACTCCATAGCTGATGCTAGTTAATATTCCCAATGACGATGACTTGTTGAACCAGTACTTCCCTACTGGTCATGAGGGTGAATGCCCTTCTTGTTGATTTCATCCATGATAGGTAATTGGTTGCCTCTACCTTAGGTTTGATTGATGCAGTGAGGACACTGCAAATTTCAAGCTTGGGGGATGCAACTAGTCGGTAATGTATTTGTTTGTTTAGTTTATTTCCATCATCTTTTCTTTAGTTCTTGTTTCTATTTTTCTCATGGCAAGTTTAGTATGATGTGAGGCTTATATTGTGTAATGGATTGTATTTCCTCCTAGTTTGAACTATCTTGTACTCTCTTGTGAGAAATATCATTTAAAGAAATTGTAAAAGATCATGCATAAATCATATGAAACTTTTTGGCCACCAACATGTGTTTAATTTTAAGTTTATGTTTCTAGCCTGAGCTTTCATCTTCTGCATCCTTGATTGACTAACATACATAATGGAAATAAATTTTGTGAATTTGTCAACTTTGCAGCACTACCTAGAACATGGGATGCCTTTGCCAAACCTTTAGTGATTTTACAACCACCCCTTTTCAGTGAAAAATTTTCATAACAAATGAATGGAACCTAGTTAATGTTGCAATTCAATTAACTCTTCTTTGTTTTGGGAAAAATAAGTGAAACCTAAGATGAATTAAAAATTCTTTTTGGTTCACTTCACCTTATTTACCCCATAAAAGATGGCTAAAACCACCCACATGTCATACTAGCCTAGTGTAAGTCTGATCTGGCCATGACAGTTAGGTGATATGTCCTAAAAAGAGGATAAAATACCCCAACCAGCACTCCTCAAGTGCATAAGCCTATATTAGTAGTTGAGTGCCAGAACCTCTAATCCAATATCATATCTTTTGGGAAAATAAGGAGAGAAAGCTAAAACTTGTTAACATTAACTAATATTCCATCTTTTCCATCCTTAATAGCTGAAAGTTTTTGTTGCAGATTCACTAATTGTTTGGCCTAATCATCCAAGCTCAATTTAGTGTTGCCTAGTTTACTGTTTCATTTAATGTGTTACCAACCTTTCTAAACTTAAGTTTTCCTTGATGTTAAAGTTAATCAAGGCTATGAAATATGAACTTGATGATTATGGTTGGTTTGGCCTCATTTACGTCTTTCATTTCATATGATCTGCACATGAACTTGGCAATTCATTCATTTGTGTTTCTATGCTCTTTTTGCTTGAGGACAAGCACTAGTTCAAGCCATGGTGGATTTGATGTGTGCATTTCATATATACTTTTTACACACAGTTACACACGAATTCAATTCATTTTGTCTTTCATTTAGCCTCTAATCATACATAATTTTCCATCTTTTAGTTATTTTACTTGTTGCGTGATGTTGATCATAGGTACAAGTCAAAAATGAGAAAATGAAGATAATCCAATCCAAATCCGACCTTAGTTGGATTCCCCATCGATTTGCAGTTGATTTAGAGTTGATCTTGAAGAAATAGCATAAGAGACGTCATGTCTTTATTTGTACACGACATGTAACTTTCCAAAAAGAGCTCGCAAAGCAAAGAACATGTCATGTGTTATTTAACACACAAGCATGTAAGTTTTGAGAGGCCTTTGTTCCCAAAATACAGAACAAAAGACACATCATGTCGTCATTAAGACATGGCGTGTCTGCACGTGCAAAGGCCAAAGATTCAACTTTCTACCCAAGCACATGGGCATGTGTTTATTAACACACGACATGTACTACCTACCCAGGTCGACTCCAATTGTAGATACACAGTGTGTCTTCACTGGAACACATTGCATACTTATCACGATAAGCAGTTCAAATGCCAGTTACACTACACCACACGGCATGTCTTCACAAACATACTCGTGTCTTTGTCAATTTTCTATAGATTTTGAAAGAACCACCCCCCATTTTAAAAAGGAGTGCAGCCACTTGGAGAAGTTATCACTCATCATTTGAAGCATATTTCTACTAAAGAGAGTTTCAAAACAAAGGAAAGGTGAATTGGGAGAAGAAGAGGTGGTTTCTTGAAAGAGAATCCCATTTCTTCATCATTTCTTGCCTTTTCTCCTCCAAGGGTGTAGCTGAGCTGCTCTACTCTGGGAAAGCTTCTTGGGAGGGAAGATAGTCTGAGTTGGAGCTGCTACAAGGGTGGAGAGTCATTCTCAAGCCTAAGTTTCACTCCTCCTACTTCATCCTTGGTTACTTTTAGCTTTTCTTCTCTATACTCATGGAAAACACTGAAAATTCTATATTTTACTTGTGTTTCTTCACCATGTGCGAGTAGAACCTTTGTTCTCAGGCATGGGAGAGTAGATCCCATGCTATGAATCAATTGAACTCATAGTTCATATATTATTCTAGTTAATTTGCTTCTTCATGAGTTTCTATGGTGTTTTGTTGCTTGTATGCTTGGATGGCCACAATTTGTACATGTTTTATGTTCCTTTATGCTATTCGGGAGAATGTATGAGGGAGTAAGGAGTAGATCTCATGGCAATATGCTCTTGAATAGGGGGATGTCTAGAGTGTGTTGAGGATCCAAGGTTGTGTTTGAATCTAAGCATGGGTGCGGGAGTGCTATGTGAAGATGAGAATCGACTCATATCACATGGAGGTGCATGGTAACGACAAGCTATTTGCAAATTTATTAACATATCTTGTTTTTTGGTTACACATGTTGTGATAATATGGTGGTGAAATCTTATGTCCAAGACAGTCTAAAATTCAATCTTAACCTTTAAAA
This sequence comes from Alisma plantago-aquatica, assembly GCA_963693085.1. Taxonomy (NCBI): domain Eukaryota; kingdom Viridiplantae; phylum Streptophyta; class Magnoliopsida; order Alismatales; family Alismataceae; genus Alisma; species Alisma plantago-aquatica. The sequence continues at coordinate 97,101,760 of OY856412.1, read as the reverse complement.
TTAAGCTTATGTTGTTATTTTCCTTTTAGTTAATTTCAATCAAACTCAACTATTGTAATCCAACCTAGATTGTTGAAGATTAGTTCTTTTACGCCTAGCTAACCTAGCTCTATGTGATTCAACCTCGACTACAATTGATCCCATATACTTGCGGGTGATTTATGAGTTGAGACATATAAAATTTAAAACTCATTTGCCTTAGGCAGTCAACACATATCTGCCAGCAATAGACCACATAAAAAGGGTAAATACCTTATTGTGGATAGAATTAAAAGTCCTAATAGGTTCATGCGGGAAACCTTAGGTAGTCCCTATCATTTCTAGAAGCAACCATGGTCCCAGATCCTAGGTCAACGAACTGGTAGCAGTGAAGGTAAATTAAGTTGGGAGGTGGGGTCACGAAGAAGTTGATTGCAACGGAGGCATCCAAATAGCTTAGAAAGGTTCCAAGGAGGAATCCTAGTGGGTCGTTCATTCCTTGGGTGTCAAGAATTTACTGTCACTGATTTGGCGATAGCTTTAAACCAGTGAGGTTGAGAGCACCTCATTGGCCATTGGGTGATGTTGATCCATAGGGGAGGTTGGTGAGAGATGGCTAGAGTGATTGAGTTCAAAGGGATACTAGGATTGTTTTGGAAGGTAGTGCAGAGGTAGAGGATTGGGTTTTATGGGGTCTGAAGGCTATGAGTTGCTAGGAGAATGAAAAAGGCGAAGATACAAAGTGGAAACAGGGGAGAAGGGGGCCAGTGAGTGGTTTTTTAGGGTTCTTCGAGCTCTAGTATGTATATAGGTATTAGGTTCAAAAAGGCATAATGGAGGTGAGGGAAAGAAAATGGAGGCAAAGTAGGAAGAAACAGAGAGGGAGAGGAGAAAAGAATCACACAAACAAAATCGAGAATTAGCCTATTGTTGTTGGTGTGAGAATAGAATAAAGCGAGAAAGAAGAGAGTAGATCTGTTGTATGATTAGAAAGTTGATAGTTGCTATGGGTTCGTGCTATATAAAAAAAGGAAACCACGTGTGACACTCAAATGAGCGAGAAACATTAGGATAATTAGAATTTGATTCATGTGACAAGTAGAATCAGGAAACATATGACATGCATTGCATTAATTCATTTAATTAGAATTATAGGATTTACTTAACATTATTATTTATGCAAGTTGTTTGAGGGTTTAAAAAATATTCAAATAAGGTGTAATTTGACACCTAGACTAATTAGGACATGAAGAAACTGGTTTTGGCATTAGTTTGCCCTATATGGAGTTGTTTACTATTTTATTTATTATTTTAGACCTTAAGTTATATTCTTTGTCAAAAATAAAACTAAGATAGAAAAGATTGTTCAATTAAATTCACACATAGACTAATTTTTGTATGTAGAATTCAACTTTTTGTTCTATTTTCAACTTTAAATGCAATTAACAATAAACTTATTATTCTTGGCTTTATCTAATAGATTTTTTTCTAAATGAAATTAGCATAGTTATGATTGTTCAAATAATGTGAAACCTGTCACCCAAGCTAATTGGGACCCAATGAACACGATTTTTACATTAGATTTGGATTTCAAAATTTCCTTTTATGGGTAATAACACAATTATGCTTTAGGAAATTTATCTTCATATACATTACTATATATCCTTTTTTCTATTGATAATCATCAATTAGAGTCCCATCATCATCACATTGTTTCCAAACGAGTTTCCTTTTATTATGCACAAATTTCTGTATTCTTCTTATTCATCATATTAAGTCCATGAATTCAATGTTTATTTAGATATTGGCACATTATCCATATTCATGGACATGAAAAATCACATTTTTATTCCTATTCATGTGATAATCACTTTATTCCTCTTATTAAATGTATCTTATCCATAACGTGAATATTAGTTCGTAAAGGAAGCATATGTGATATATTTCATGAACTTACTCACATGTTAGCACATATACATGTTGTTATGTTAATAAACCACTTAATATATTATATTTATCTCCAAACCTTTATATATTAGAGTTACCATTGGGTTAACCATGTTACATATATTAGCTACATGCATTAAGGTATAACTTTATCCTTGTTTGGTCAAATATAAGGAACCAATCTTATGAGTGATCCTAATCATGAAATAGGGAGAGATTCTAGGTTTCGATATGTTACACAAATCACAAGCCCTCTTCAATCAAATAGCATATTCCCTACTGTTGGAAGCAGCTACACATGTGTATGAGTTCCCAGACAAAGACATAGGGATGACCAATATGCTAAACACAGAGGATCCTCTTGATACCAACATGTACACCATCTTCTTCAATGGAGTTGTAAATAAAAAAGGAGCTAGAATAGGCATAGTCCTTCAGAACCCCCATGTAGAGCAGTTGCCAACAGCCATATGGCAAGAGTTTAACACCACCAATAATGATCTTGAGTATGAAGATTGCATTTTCAGACTACAACTTGTTAGAAAACAAGGGGAACGATTCTTATAAGTCTATGGTGAATCCCTCTTTGTAATATCTCAAGTCTAGAACATATAGAAAACATGCCATCATAACCTAGTATCATACCAATATCACATGTGTTCCCTAGATCAAGACTTTAGCATATCTCTTTTCACCTCATTTGAAGAGAGAACAATGCCTTCATTGATGCTCTTGCAACTATCACTTCATGATCAGATAGTCCATGGAGGAGATACCTTCTCTTTCAATGCACATACACTTATTCAGCTCGCCTACTGCATGACCATTGACAATGCACGTAATGATGAACAAAAGGCTCGGTTTCACGATATCAAGGTGTATCTATCAGACCAAGTCATTCATGAGAACCTCTCCCAAAGAGAGCAATAGACACTCAAATGACAAGCCATGCAATATGTGCTAGGGCTAGAAAGGTTGTATCTTATGTCCTATAAACATACTCTTCTTCAATGTGTCAAAAAGTTAGAAACATAAGTTATCATGAAGGAAGCCCATGCAGGGTTGTGCGGTACACATGAATGGATTTATGCTAGCCAAGAAAATACAACTCTTAGGGTACTACTAGAATACCATAAAAAAAATAGTTTCCACTATGTCCGCAAATGCCAAGCCTACCAAATCCGTGGTGACTATATTCATTCGCCAAAAAATGAGCTTACCAACTTGGCCATTCTTAACTTGTGAATCAAAATGATTTGGAAGATCAATCCTAAGGCATAAAATGGAAATTTATTCATCTTTGTCACAATCAATTGTTTCACCAAGTGGGTAGACGTAGTGTCCATTACCAAAGCATTAGCTGAACAAGCCATCAACTTCCTCAAGAAGAATATCATAATATGGTATGGGATACCACATGAGATTGTGTCAGACAACCAAACAAACTTCATTACTAAAATTGCCAAGTAATATTAAACTATTTGGGGATCAAACATCATTGAATGTCACCGTAATGTCCATAGATTAATGGATCTAAAGAAGTATACAACAAAAACATGATCAAAATTTTAAAGAAGACTATTAGCTCTCATGCCAAATGACATGAACATCTTGCAATGGTTGTAAGACCCCTGACCTACCTTATTTCTTGATTGTGTTTACTTTGTATAATGGAATTTTTAAACCTTAATCTAAACTCTTGGGATGTTCTAATATCTTGTGATAGGCTTATATTTTCATTTTGGTCCAATTGGATTTATGTTTGAGCTATCTTTGCTATATATGGGTTTGTTTTGGACCAGGTTTCAATTTACCCATGAGAATGGGTTATCTTGCAAATTGTCACATGTTGAGAATATTTCTTATGCTTTAGCATCATGAGAGAGAATTATGATATGGGGTGCATTTTTTGAATCATGGTTTATGATGTGATGTCTCATGGTGATTCTAGGGTATTTAGGGTTTACATAGTTTATATGGTGACTATGCTAGTGTTTGAGTGTTGCAACCACTACACCACTTTTGGGTGAGTGTAGAAACCACAACAGAATCCTTGAGTATTGTTGTCTCCATTGAAATAACCTAGAGGTGAGGATGGTCAAAAAACTTGTCCTCTAGTGGAGTGTCTCAACCATGTATATGGTGCTTAGGGTTTTGGTCGATACTAAGTATGCATGAAATGTGTCTCGATCGAGACAAGGTGATATCTGACCTTGGAGGTCACTACATTTTTTTGGATAAACATAAACGTTTTGAAATATTCATGTGAGTGGAGATAAGGTTGTTTGGTTGGAGGGCATGTGCCTTTTGATGGTCTATTATGTTGGCACCTCATAATCTCTCACTTCCCTCCTCCTTTGGGTATATAACCCCTTCTCTTAACATGTGAGCAACCTTTTTGTCCCTACTCTCTTTCTCCTTCCTTGTGACTGACCTTGGATTTCTAGGAGCAAGGAAGATCTAATCTTGAAGCTTGGGTGGCCAATTCATCTTGCATGTTGAAGATTTTGTGCTAGATCAACTCTTTGGTGGTGATTTCTTGGAGATTCTTCTCTTAGTAAGTGGTCTTAACTCTTGATCACATTTTAATTCTTCTAAAATCTCTTTATTCTTATTCCTTCACAGCCATTAGACTATGAATCACCCATGGTGGCTTTTCTTGGAGATCTCTTCTTCACTAGGGTCATATATCATGTTTTGACATGATGGTACCCGAGTGAGAAGAAGACCTCTTCTTTCTTACTCTTTGGTTCGACTAAGGGTTTCAACTTTCTCTTTCCCTGAGCTCTCCTTTGACCATTGCATTTCTTTCTCTTTTAGAGATGAGCTAGTGGCTGAAGGTTTGAACCAAGTTGGGCCTTCTTTCTCTATCCTATAGCTTGAGATCTTGGAATCGTTGATCCTCAAATCAGGCGGGTTATACAACTTTTCCCTCGCCTATTATTAGAATCCTAAACCTAATCACAAGATGTTGTTCTATCTATTAACAATATGTTCTTTATGATAGAACAAATAGTATGTTTTAGGTTTAGACTTTTAAGGATTCTTGAGAATATCATTGTTGTTATAAACCCTAAAAATTTTGGTATCCAAATTTGTGTTGATTGTGAGATGGTGTATATTTGGATCCTTACCTATGGAACTATATTGTCTTAGTTTTGATTCATTTACCTTTATTAATAGAAATTTTTTATGTAGTTTACATGCACACAAAATCTGGTTTATTTTCCCTTAATCATAATCTTTAAAGTGACCTTCTATGACCCATGTATTTACGGATTGATGAGCACCAACATGGAAAGTTAGTCATGTTGACATTTTGTATTCCTACTTTATAATCTTCTGTTTCGATCAAGTTCGAACTTGTTATGGGGTTGGGCACATGAATAGCTTAAGGTCTTAACACTCCTTGGTCTTCCATCCCAGTCGACACCCTTATAGGTGGTAGTTCCGATCGTGACACCCTAAACCTTATAAGTGGCCACTACACCTTGCTAGTTGTGATGCAGCATTGTTGCATGGTCACTCGGTATATTGGATGATGTTGCGGCCAAGATGGCTAAGTATGATGTTTGAGATGCATGTTTGGGCTGTATTATGAATGCAATAGGTCAGGATTCAGTAGGTTATGGTCGTGACACCAATGGGTTTCGGTCGAAACACCTTGTGATAATAGGGTGGACACACCTTGATGTGTCCCAGTCGTGATGCCCCATTAGGGTGTCTGCTAGTGTCACAGTCGCGATGACATGCCTAGGTGGTCTCATGGTCATAACACTTGATGTGTGAGGGGTCGACACACATATAAGTTGTGGTATTCAAAACATAAGTGTAATGGTTGGTTGTGACCATGTGGAAGTATCTCGATCGTGACATGTGTTGAGAATGGTCGAGACTCATGTGTTATGGGAGGTCGACACCCATGCGTTGAGGGTGGTCAAGACACCTATACATATGTATGTACATGGTCAACGCATAGTGTAATGGTCTACTTAAGGTGAGGTGAATATGAATGGCTAATCATAAAACAATAGTGCTTAATCATAGTACTCCCCAACAATGTGGGAGGTGAGGGAATTAGGGTTTAGTGGTTGAAGGATGTTAAGAAACCCTAATCTTGAGATGTAAAATACATTTTCTTATATTGTTTGAATATCATTATTATATGATGGTATTCTCTCTCTCCTACTTGTGTAACTCTAACTTGCAGGTGAGATGAATGTCATAGCTATGAGAATGCTATACCGATCCCTATGTAATAGAGGGTGGTGATTATTAGTAATGTTGAGGCATATTGTGATATTAAATGACCAAGAGTTATATGAATTGGTCTAACGACCTAGCAAGTGCCTTATGCATGAATTGAGGGAATGATATCTAATAGTGATGTGATAATGTTGATCACCTTGTAATGGCTATGAAACAAGTGTAATGTGATGATGAGACAAGTTCTCACTTTGCACATTTTATATCTTCTAAAGTTGTATCTTAACCTTAATTTTGTAGAATTTGTTTAGGGTTTATATGTTGTAACTTGATTGATGCATTAAAACATACCCAAGTAGAAAATATAATCAAGTGAAACCCTAACCATGTAGTTTCCCTGTACCATAGATCCATCTTCAGTGTCAATATCTAGCTGGATGGTGAAATGAGTGCTCCTATGGGAAACTCAGAGTGCATATTATTGAATATGCGTGGTACAAGTGGAGACATCTCCTTGTATCCTCAAATTGTTAATATATAGTGGTATAATGTTTTATTATGGAATGGCCATGTGTGAGCCTATTCTCTAGTGTTGTTCCATGCACCAAGGTAGGCTAGTTGTTTTACAGAACTATAGATTTGACTATGATTTGTAATCTATAGGACTATAGCTTTGACTATAAGTTGTTGTTTAGCAGTTTGACTATTATGTCACTGCATTGCAGACTCGAACTAGTTGAGTAGTGCTAGTGATGATCATGGAGTCCTACTCTTCCATTGATCTTGTATGGTACTGATTTTGACTTAGAAATGGTCAGTTGGATTTGATTGGTACGCCTCAAATCCTCAGGGCATAATAACAAAAGTTGTAGTACAGTTGTGTAGTATATTTTCTTAGAGTTAAATACAAATCACATTGAATGACCCCATGCTTTATTTCTTGTATTTTTTAGCTTATAACAGTTATAAATGTTCTTCATATTTCTTCTAAAAGCATAAGATGTTCTAATTCTCAATTGCAAGTGCTTAAACTTCTTAGTGAGTATTTACTACTTTACTTAACTGATTTAATATCTTAATGTGCTTATAATAGTTGGTGACAGAGTTATGTCTCTCATTGTGATGTTTGGTCTCACCCTGTGAGTTCCACAACTTTTTTGGTGTTCATGGATGAGGAGGTAGAGGTCGTGGTGCAAGAGCTAAGCTGCATGGAGAGCAGTATCTATTAGAGGTTGTGTATGCTGCCAAAGTTTTGTAGTAGAATCCTATGTGTTGTCCTTGTACTATCAAGTTTTTGGGGAGATTTTGCTGTTTTGTACATCGAAACATAGATTTTGGCTTTGTGCCATGAGTGTATAGAATGGCATTTACATATAAACAAGTTGTAATATGTAACAAATGTGTCTTAATAGCCTTTGAACATGATATGTAACATCTTTTGGTATATATGGAATACATATGACCTGAGTTGAAGGCTTGTTTATGAAATACTTCTACTTGTGATACTATATTGCAAATGGCTTTAAATTACCTTATTTTGTGGTAATATTGATATTAGTGAGAATTTCATGCTTGTTTTGAGTAATCTCACTTTATGTGGCGAAGGGTGTCATGGTTTGGTTGCTATCAGAGCTATAGGTTTTATGAGTCTATAGGGACATAGGACTAGGGTTTTTGTCTATTCTAGTATTCTCTAGTATATCTTATGGTCACTTATGCTTATGCAAAAGAAGAAGAAGAAGAGAGAAAAAAAGATGTCTGGAGAATATGTAGAGCATGTTGCTGAGAGTGATATTGTTGCACCATGAGGTGGTCCAAGGAGGCAAGAGAGGGCTGATGTTGTTCCAGAAGTGCCTCAAATTGACCTAGACAATGTAGCCAACCCAGCATTCCAGACCATGTTTGGACAGTTCATGGCTGCAATGACAAACATGGCGGATGGGATTCTTGTAACCCAACCTAGGGAAACTATCCCTGATGTTGAAACTCATGGATCTGGAAAGACTTTTGAAAGACTTTGACGTGTAGGAGCATTGGAGTATGTGGGAACATATGATCCAGCTAATGCAGATATGTGGCTGACTGAGTTGGAAAAGGATTTCAAGATCCTTAATATCCCTGAAAGAGGATAAGGTGAAACATGTCGTATACTTGTTGAAAGGGAGTGTTGGCCACTGGTGGGCCATAGAGGAGGAGAAAAGGTCGGGTGTTGTGATTACTTGGGAAGAATTCCCTCAGGAGTTTGTAAGTTGGTACTTTCCAAAGACTTATTTGGATGAGTAGATTGTACAGTTTAAGAATATTTGATAGGAATTTATGTCAATCATTTCATATGAATCTAAGTTTATGGAGGTTCTAAGATTTTGTCTGTACATGAATGCAATGAACAAAGAAAGGATCGGACGCTTTGAGAAGGGCCTGAATACTGAGATGCAAACTCTTGTGTCATCTTTAGAGAATAGAGAGTGGTTTTCCACTTTTGTGGAATCAGTTAGGAGAGTGAAGAAGTATGCGATAGAGAAGCATGAGATGAAGACCAAGAAGAGGCTTGCACAATACCAAAAAAATCTTCTGGAGGATTTAAGAAGCCTATGTCCTCAGTAACTCAGTCTCAGCATAGGTCAGTGACTCAATCATAGTGGACATAGAGCATACGTAGAGGCCATACTTTTTCACCTGCTAGAGAACAAAATGCAACATTAGTGTTTGTGACAGGGTCGTCTAGGTTGTGGTATAAAAGCAAAACCTATTTCAAGTGTGGACATGTGGGGCACACTAAATGGTACTACCCTGTGAAGGATGAAGAGGTGACTCATTAGTTGAGGTAGAGTCACCAGGGGTCATAATAGCGATAAGATCACAGTGGCAGAGGACGCAGTCAGGTGTCATAGGCTGGTTCTTCAAGACATGTTGGCAGAGGAAGAGAGTGACAATAGGAGACCGCTCAATTCTATGCGATAAGTCAGTCGAAAGGAGTTGTTAACCCTCGGGTTGTTACAGGTCAGATAAAATTATTTCATTTTGATTTGTCTTCTTCCTATTTCATATCTATTTTTATTGACCCAGGTGTGATACATTCTTTTATCACTAGAGAAGTAATTGCTAGTGGTTCCTTACCTGTTAGTTGTAGACAAGATAGTCTTCATCTAGAAACTCCTCTAGTTGGTTCCGCCAAGCTATGGGAAGTATGTCCATCATGTGTTCTTTCCTTTTTGAGAACGTATCATTCAAGTGGATCTCCTACCACTTGATATGCACACATTTGATGTGATGCATGGAATGAATACTTTGGAAAAATAGTAGGTGATCTTAGACTGTAGTGCCAAGATGGCAACATTTGTGGATGGTGATGTTTCATGGGTCTTCCAAGGTGATAGCAAGATTCTTCCAACATGTTTAGTTTCAGCTATGATAGTAGAAAAGTGGATGAGACAGTGTTGTGATGTGTTCTTGGCACATGTGGTGGATATAAAGGCAAAGAGTCCTAGTATTCAGGAAGTTCCACTTGTAAAGGATTTTGTGGATGTGTTTGTCGATGAGTTTCCAGGTGTACCCCCACCCAGAGAGATTGATTTTTAGAACAATCTAGTTCTAGGTACCCAACCTATAGCACGAACACCATATAATATGGCACCAGCTGAGATGTAGGAATTTAAGAAATAGTTGTAAGAACTAATTGAGAAAGGTTTCATTAGGTCGAGCACGTCTCCTTGGGGTGCTCCCATTCTGTTTGTGAAAAAAAAGAATGGATTGATGAGATTTTGCATTGACTATAAATAGTTGAATAAGATGATGATTAAGAACTTCAGTGTGGTGGAGTCACCCCTAACAAAGTTAATAAGAAAAGATGTGTGACTTGTTTGGGATGACAAATGTCAATGATATTTTATGATCCTGAAGGAGAAATTGACCAGCACACCAGTGTTAGTGTTGCTAGAACAAGGAAAGGGTTATATTGTTTTCTGTGATGCATCTTTGAATGGTCTGGGTTGTGTGCTGATGCAGGATAAGTATGTGATTTCTTTCACTCCGTGACATCTTAAGAAACATGAGAAGAACAACCTAATGCATGATCTGGAGTTAGCCATCGTGGTCCATATGCATTGAATATATGGAGACACTACTTGTATGGTGAGAAGTGTTAGATATTCACTGACTATAAGAACTTGAAATATATCTTTTCGAAGCAGCAGTTGAACATGCGATAATGATATTGGATGGAGTTAATCAAGGACTACAATTTTACCATAGATTACTATCCAAGGAAGGTAAATATAGTGGCAGACGCCTTGAGTATTCTTCGTCATCATCCACTGAGAAGGCACCGTTGAATGTATTATTATGTCATAAGAGAGACATGTTGGTCTCCTTGTGACAGACAAATGTACAGTTAGAGGTGTCCATGTTAGCAAGTATGTTGGCATAGTTACAAGTAAAGATAACGTTGAGTCAGCAGATTAAAGATGCACAATAGAATGATATTGTGATACAATTGATTCAGGCATAGTTGCGCACTGAGAAGCATGATGCCTACCATGAATCTAAGGATGGGACAATGTTATCATGGTAGGATAGTTGTACCAGATGTAGATAATTTGGGAGCGTTAGTTCTATAAGAGGCTCACTCTTATATGTACACTATGCATCCAGGTAGCACCAAGATGTATTAGAATCTAAAAGATATGTATTGGTGGCCAAGATTGAAGCATGATGTAGCCGAGTTTGTGGCTAAGTGCATAATGTATCAGCAGGCCAAAGTGAGCATCAGAAGCCTGCATGGACTTTGCAACCATTGCCTATACCATAGTGGAAGTGGGATCATATCATGATGGACTTTGTGGTTGGACTTCCAAGGATAGCCAAAGGTTATGATTCCATCTGGGTAATAGTGGACAGGTTGACTAAGTCAGCACACTTTTTTCCAGTAAAGATGACATATACGGCTAAGAAACTTGCACAAGTATATGTTAATGAGATATTATGTTTATATGGTATCCTAGCTACTATAGTGTCGGACATAGGTCCTTAGTTCACTATTCACTTTTGGGAGTGTTTTCATTCAGGAATGGGTATGCAATTAAAGTTCAACATTGCATTCCATCCACAGATAGATGGATGGTCTAAAAGGACGATATAGATCTTGGAGGATTTGTTGAGAGCATGTGAGTTGTAATTTTTGGGCAGTTAGGATATAAACCTTAGCCTAATAGATTTTTCCTACAACAATAGCTATCAGAGGAGCATTGATATGGCACCATATGAAGTGTTGTATGGGAGCCATTATAGATCTCCTTTATGTTGGTATGAGATGGGAGAATATCAACTTTTGGGTCCTGAGCTTGTGCAGCAAATGATAGAAAAGATCAAAGTGATTCAGTAGCAGCTGAAGGCAGCATAAGACATATACAAGTCTTATGTTGATAATTGTCATAGACCTTTCGAGTTCCAAGTGGCAGACATGGTGTACCTCAAAGTTTCTCCTTGAAAGGTATTCTAAGGTTTGGGAAGAAGGGTAAGCTAACTCCCCGATATATGGGACCTTATCATATGGTTGCATCTGTTGGAAAGGTGGCTTATAAGCTAGAGTTTCCACCTGAGTTGTATAAGTTACATCTAGTGTTTCATATCTCTATGCTAAGGAAGTGTCACCCTGATACATAGTTGACTCTTCGACATCTTGAGGTGGAGCTAGATGATGACATGTCTTATGTAGAAGGTCATGTTCTGATCCTAGATAGAAGGATCAAGAAGTTGAAGAAGAAGGACATTGTGTTAGTCAAAGTTTTATGGCATCATCATGGCATAGAAGAAGCCACTTGGGGGATTGAGGATAAAATGCAAAAGAAATATTTGTCTCAGTTTGCATAGGATTTCAGGGGTGAAATCCCTGCTAGGGGTTTATGGTTGTAAGACCCATGACCTAGATTATTGCTTGATTGTGTTTACTTTGTATAATGGGATGCTTAAACCTTAATCTAAACTCTTGGGATGTTCTAATATCTTGTGATAGGCTTATATTTTCACTTTGGTCCAATTGGATTGATGTTTGAGCTATCTTTGCTATATATGTGTTTGTTTTGGACCAGGTTGCAATTTACCAATGAGTAAGGGTTATCTTGCAAATTGACACATGTTGAGAATATTTCTTATATTTTAGCATCATGAGAGAGAAAATTATGATATGGGCACCTTGTTTGAATCATGGTCGATGATGTGACATCTCATGGTGATTCTAGGGTTTCTAGGGTTTGCTTAGTTGATATGGTGACTATGCTAGGCTTTGAGTGTTGCGGTCACTACATCACTTTTGGGTGAGTGTAGAGACAAAAACACAAGCCTTAAGTAGTGTTGTCTCATCCAAGATAACCTAGAGGTGAGGATGTTCGAAACACTTGTCCTCTAGTAGAGTGTCTCGACCATGTATATGTTGCTTAGGGTTTTGACAGATACCAAGTATGCATGAGATGTGTCTCGACCGAGATAAGGTGGTAGCTAACCTAGGAGGTCTCTACACTTTGTCTATATAAACATAAAATTTTTGAAATATGTATGTGAATGGAGATAAGGTTGTTTGCTTGGAGGGCATGTATCCTTTGATGGTTTGTTATGTTGACACCTCATAATCTCTTACTTCCCTCCTCCTTTCTATATATAACCCCTTCTCTTCACATGTGAGTAACCTTTTCGGCCCTACTCTCTTTCTCGTTCCTTGTGACCAACCTTGGATCTTTGGGAGCAAGGAAGATCTATTCTGGAAACTTGGGTGTCTGATCCATCTTGCATGTTGAAGATCTTGTGCTAGATCAACTCTTTGGTGGTGATTTCTTGGAGATTCTTCTCTTGGTCAGTGGTCTTAACTCTTGATCACATTTTCCTTATTCTGAAATCTCTTTTTTCTTCTTCCTTCATGTCCATTAGACTATGGATCATACATGGTGGCTTTTTGTGGATATCTCTTCTTCACTAGGATCATAGATCATGTTTTGACATGATGGTACCCAAGTGAGAAGAAGATCTCTTTTTTCTTCTTCTTTGGTTTGACTTAGGGTTTGAGCTTTCTCTTTCCTTGAGATCTTCTTTGACCACAACCTTTCTTTCTATTTTAAAGGTGATATATTGGTTAGAGGTTTGAACCAATTTGGGGCTTCTTTCTCAATCCTGGAGCTTGAGATATTGGAAGCTTTGATCCTCAAATCAGGTGGGTTATATAACTTTTCTCTTAGTTGTTATTACCATCCTAAACCTTATCATGAGTTTTTGTTCTATCTGTTAACAATATGTTCTTTATGATAGAAGAAATAGTATGTTTAATGGTTTGGACTTTGAAGGATTCTTGATAAAATTATTCTTGTTATAAACCCTAAAAATAATGGTATTCGGTTTTCTGTTCATTGTGAGATGGGTGTATATTTGGATCCTCACCTCTAGAACTTTATTGTCTTACTTATGATTAGTTTACCTTGATTAATAGAAATTTTTGATGTAGTTTACATGCATAAGAAATATGGTTTCTTTTCTCTTAATCATGATCTTCAATATGACCTCTTAGGACGCATGTATTAAGGGTTTGATGAGCATCGAATATGGAAAGTTAGTCATGTTGATGTTTGGTATTCCTACTTTCCAATCTTCTATTTCGATCAAGTTCAAACTTGTTATGGGGTTGGGCACATGACTGGATCAAGGTCGTTACACCCCTTAGTCTTCCATCCCAGTCGACACCCTTGTAGGTGGTGGTTTCGACTGTGACACCATAAACCTTAAAAGTGGTGGCTACACCTTTCTAGTTGTGACACAACGTTACTATATGGTCACTCAGTTTGTTGGATGACATTACGGACAAGATGGCTAAGTATGATGGTGGAGATGCATGTTTAGGCTATATTATAAATGCAAAAGATCAAGATCAAGTTGGTTGCGGATGTGACACCAGTGGGTTTTAGTCGAAACACCTTGTGATATTAGGGTCGACACACCTTGATGTGTCCCAGTCGCGACACCCCATTGGGTGTCTCCTAGTGTTGTAGTTGTGACACCATACCTAGGTGGTTTCATGGTTGTAACACTTGATGTGTGAGGGGTCGAGACACATATAAGTTGTGTTGGTCTAAACATAAGTGTAATGGTTGGTCGTTACCATGTGGAAGTGTCTCGTTCGTGACATGTCATAAGAATGGTTGAGTCCCATGTGTTATGGAAGGTCGAGACTCATGTGTTGAGGGTGGTCGAGACACCTATACATATGTATGTACATTGTCAACACATAGTTTAATGGCATACATAAGGTGAGGTGAATATGAATGTCTAATCATAAAACAATAGTGCTTAACCATAGTACTCTCCAACAATGTGGGAGGTGACGGAATTGGGGTTTAGTGGTTGAATGATGTTATGAAACCCTAACCTTGAGATGTAAAATGCATTTTCTTATATTGTTTGAATATGATTATTATATGATGGTATTTTCTCTTTCCTACTTGTGTAACTCTAACTTGTAGTTGAGATGAATTTTGTAGCTATGAGAATGCTATATTGATCCCTATGTAATATAGGGTGGTGATTATGAGTAATGTTGAGGCATATTGTGATATTAAATGAGTAAGAGTTATATGAATTGGTCTAATGACTTAGTAAGTGCCTTATGCAAGAATTGATGGATTGATATCCCATAGTTATGTGATAATGTTGATGATCTTATAATGGTTGTGATACAAGTGTCATGTGATGACGAGACAAGTTCTCACTTTGTACGTTTTATATCTTTTGAAGTTGTATCTTAACCTTAATTTTGTAGAATTCATTTAGGGTTTATACGGTGTAACTTAATTGATGCATTAAAAGATACCCAATTGGAATTTCTAATCAAGTGAAACCCTAATCATTTAGTTTAAATGTAGCATAGATCCATCTTCAATGTTTGTATCTAACTGGATGGTGAAATGAATAACTCCTACGGGAAACTCAGAGTGCATATTATTAAATATGCGGGGTGCAAGTGGAGACATCTCCATGTATCCATATATTTTTTATATATAGTGGAATAATGTTTTATTATGGAATGGCCATGTGTGACCTTGTTCTCTAGTGTTGTACCGTGTACCAAAGTAAGCTAGTTATTTTACAGGACCATATCTTTGACTATGAGTTGTTGTCTACAGGACTATAGATTTGACTATAAGTTGATGTTTAGCAGTTTGACTGTTATGTGACTGCATTGTAGACTCAAACTGGCCGAGTAGTACTGGTGATGATCATGGAGTCCGGCTCTTCCATTGATCATGTATGGTACTGATTCGACTTAGCAGTGGTCAGTTGGATTGAGTGGTACACTCCAAATCCTCAGGGAATAATAATGGAAGTTGTAATATAGTCATGTAGTATATTTTCTTAGGGTCAAATACAAATCACATTGAATGACCCCATGATTTATTTCTTGTACTATGTAGTTTATAATAGTTATACATGTTCTTCATATTTCTTCTAAAGGCATAAGATGTTCAATTGCTCAGTTGCAAGTCCTTAAACTTCTTAACTAGTATTTACTGCTTTACTTAACTGCTTTATTATCTTACTATGCTAATAATAATTGGCAGTGAAGAGTTATATCTCTCGCTGGGACATTTGGTCTCACCCCGTGGGTTCCACAACTTTGTAGGTGGTCATGGACGAGGAGGTAGAGGTCATGGTGCATGAGCTAAGTAGGAAGGAGAGCATTAACTGTTAGAGGTTGGATATGTTGCCAAAGTTTTGTATTAAAATCCTATGTGTCATACTTGTACTCTCATGTCTTTGGGGAGATTTTTTTGTTTCTTACATCAACACATAGATTTTACCATTGTTCCATGAGTGTATAGAAATGGCATGTACATATAAACATGTTGTAATATGTAATAGTTGTGTCTTGATAGCCTTTGAACATTATATGTAACATCTTTTGAGATATATGGAATACAAATGTTCTGATTTGAAGGATTGTTTATGAAATATATTGTATTGCAAATGGTTTTAAATTACCTTTATTGTGGTCGTATTGATATTATTGATAATTCTGTGCTTGTTTTGAGTAATCTCGCTTAGTGTGGTGACGGGTGTCACATAGGTCTTGTGGGCCAACCACACTTCACTCAAAACTTCTACAGGTGATACACCATACTCCCTGGTTTATGGGATGGAGGTGGTCCTACTAGTCGAAATACATATCCATTCATTCTCCATACTACAACAAATAGATATCCCATAGATTGAATGGCTTCAAAACCAAATCACAACCTCAACACTCTAGAGAAACGGTGGTAAAAAGCCCTATACCGTGCATAGTGTTACCAAATGAGAATTGCTCGAGCCTTAAACAAGAAAGTTTGATCGTGCATCTTTTAGAAGGTTGACTTGGTATTGTCATTCATCCAAAATGTTGATTCTAGGGGTAACTTCAACCCTAAATGTGTATGGACCCTACATCATCCACAACATATATGATCGGGGAGGCATGTTCCTGAAAGACATGGATGGGGATATCTATCTTCATCACACAAATGCCAGTCTCATAAAATGCTACTATTGTTGATTAGATATCAACAATGAGGAAAACCTCAGGAAAAGAGCCACGCTAGATATCCAAAAGCTATCACCCCTCTAAACATTACCTAAAATCTATTTTAGTACCAAACTATGTTCACCCATTTACCCTAAAGCAGAAAGATCAAAGTAGAACCTAGGGCCTAGGACGGGAGGAGCATGGTCATTATCATGAGGCCCCAATGGTTTGACAACATAAGAACTTCTTTAAATAGTCTCACCCCTAATAAAATGCACCCAAACATGTTCATGATTGTGGAAAAGGTGAGGTGAATCCCCATGATCAACATCATAAGAGAATGGTAGAGGTTGTGACTCCCCAGAGGCAAGTGGTATACTATCCTTGCAATCAGCATTTTGACACCTTTACCCAGGAAGATACCATAATCCTTACATTTGTCTGGGTCAACCTGAAGGGAAGGACTATCAAAGAAGGAGGAGGTTGAAACTCTTTGGGGCTATCCTTCCCTCATATCTTCAAAAGAGATGGGACCAAACTCTATATGAACTAACTATGTAGTTATGAGATGGAAAACCCTCACTTGGAAAACCCCATTCATTCCCCCACAGAATCTTTGAATTTCATACTAAGGCCTTAAGCATCAATGTCAAGTAAAAAACTTCAATGAATAAACCCACGACTAGTGGGTACTTTAAGAAAATGATAATAATTAACCAACATCCCTTCTAACAGGAGGCCATATGCTTGTGGTGGATCTGTACCCTAAGGCATGTCGTGAGTAAAGCCTACAGGGGTGTCTGACATACAACACCTTGGCCCAATGGGGGTAAGGAATTGTTGTAGATGCACCTGATACATTGCATGACTTTAGCACATGGTGTGACATGTAGAGTTTGTAGATTTTTTCTATCCTCTCCCCTAGAATGAGAGCCCACCCCATGATTGCATAGACCATGAATGCTATAAAAGAGGAAACGTCTATCATCATACCGAGACAAGAAATAACTTAAATTGCTTGGGGTTTCAATCTTCCAACTTCACACAAGGCGGTGATCTAGAGATGTGAAAACCAACATCTATCGCTGGTGTTCTAAAATTGCATGGACATGAGCTCTAGATTGTCCTTGATTGGATGATTTGTCAGAGGGGACTCATATCAATATGCACCTAAAGATATAAATCTTAACACATATTTCTAAATATATGGAGGGAGTATATGAACCAATGTTGCACATCATGAACACAAATCTTCATTTAAAAAAATCATTAAAAAATAATAGCACTCAAGCCAACATATAAACTAGAACAAAACCAAAACATACTCATCACTGGGGTTCTCTAGAAGAATCACAATTCACTACAACTAAAGAGGTTTAAGCAAGTATTCATGAGAGCAATCACGACCCATAGGGAAGGATTCCTAAGTCAGCCTCTTCTAGACCAACCACATATGCACCACCTTATCATGACTTTTTGAGAATCTACCATTAGATTCTTAAAAAAAGAGGGAAGGGTTTCAACTTGGTACACACATTGCCTATGATTGAATTGCCTCAGTAGTGACATAAGATAATATGTGACATAACCCTCCAGACCTAGAAAGATGAATAGTCACTGCAAGTTTTTCATGGCCATGCCACAGGATGAGGTGTCAAGATGGTATTCCATCCATCCCCAATAGACATTTGTAGTCTGACCTACAAGCTATCAAGCCATATCTCCACATGGATGAAGGGGCTCACCAACATGGAAGTGCTTTAATAAAAACTCCTTCAGCATGTTGTAATGAGGATTTGAAGACTTTGTTAATCTAGAAAGACCAATGTACATTCCAATATATATGTGCAGGACCGTGAACAGTTCCTGCATCTTTCCAGTAAGTTGTGCTTCATCCAAGCATGCATACAACTCATCTAGTATGAAAGGAACAATAGTTTACTCCCTCCACAAGGTAGTCACAACTCTAGAAGAAGTAAACATCACTCACCTAAAAGTATCTCCGAAGAATAGCTCTGCCAATATAATCAAAGTATATGCTCACAGACAGGATATGTCAGGAGGGTTGACACTACAATGTGCTTTTCTCTTGAATGACTCCCACATGGAAGCCATCTTTATAATGTAGTTGTCATCAGTTATCCATCAAGATTTTTGGGATTTCTTCACTATAAGAAGACTCCCTAACTCATCTACCCAACTCAACTTCTATGGTACCACTAGCCATTGATTGTAGAAAGCAATCCAAGTAAGCTTTGCTAAATCTTCTAAGGTGGGAGTTAGTACGGCATCCTAAAACCAAAAGGAGTGACACAAAGGATCCCAAAAGGGGATCACCACCAACATATGTTGGTGATATGTCGTGAGAAACAATCATATCATGATTGTAATGGAACATATTGTAATCGATTTGATTATTCATAAAGGCAACTTTGGTTATTATGTTTGTTTCAATAATGGAATAAATATAATGATATCCTAATAATGTATGGACTCAATGACATGTGATTTTAGGCTGAGGACCTAAATATGAGATCATGTGAATGTTAAGAGTATTCATTATTGTCTGGGGCCTTGGTCAGATATTATTGATGGAAATTTGGACTACATTAAGACCAATATGTGTTTTGGTTGATGTCTGCATCTCATTAGTCATGATATTAGATATCAAATCCAACACACAAGTACTTGTTATGAATAAGTGTACTAGATAGACCCAGTTCGAGTGTGATACATGGAAGCCAATAATGGTAGTTAGAATTACATCTCAATATGAGAGTGGTGATTGTAGTCCTTAGACCTAAACTCACTACAATGATTGCATGTGGTTCAATGTACTTTAACTGTGATGTCCATGTATTTTCTAAAAGATAATCTAATGTTTGACGTCCAAATTGAAACCTCATCTCAGTGAGCATCCCAATTTAAACACCACATACTAGGATACGAAGAAGAAAATCAGAGGAAGTCAGAAGGAAACAATAGTAGCACATGCACATGAACAATAGTAAAACCATAAACACATGTTCACCATTCAACATATAATTACATAATGAATTCTTACGACATTTGATGTTACATATTGAACAACAAACTCTTAGATATGCATGTACTACCACTAAAAAGCAAGGACTTAAGACAATAGGCCTACCTGTACATCATCTCGCCATACAACTCTCAACTATCATGGTTCTTCAAGAGCATATGTCCACAACCTAAACAAAAGATTACATGTGGTACACGTCAGCACAATATTCAAGAATATTGTATTGAGTACGCCTAAAGATCTTTTATATACCTCTCATTACTAAGACTTGGTAATAAGATAAAACTAATACTTGGCAGTTATAAACAAATATAAGAAAAATCATATACTTGCACAAATATGTTCATTAACAAAAGAGAACACATATTTTAGGCACATTTTCCATTATATCATCCATGCATTTACTACCTAAGAGTTGAATGCATTAAGAACTTTATGATCTAATACCAAAGAGTTGGATCATTTCACAATGTGATGTACTACCAAAGAGTTGGATCACTTCCAAGTACTTTACTACCAAAGAGTTGAAGTACTTACTTTCCAGCACTTTACTACTAAAGAGTTGAAGTGCTTGGATATGATGGAATAGATATATTATGTTTCATGTGCTCATAGCAATAATTATGGAAAATCATACAACATATCATACAAGAACAATCATTTCATCCAATAGAATATGCCAAGCATTTTACTACACATATAACACAAGCATATTGTATAATAAGACAAGTAAGAGGTAATGACGTACCTTGATCACATATATCTAAAACACATTCATGATTTCAAATCTAACCTTGTTCAACCCTGATTAAGACAACATCATATATGACTATTAGGTTCTTATCATGTTAACCCTAGTTATGATTTATTAGGTCTTCACTTAGATCATTAGGACATTTCCACTATTACTTGCATTCTTGTCTTAGAATTATTTTACTAATGTTATTATCCAATTATGTTAAAGATTAGGGTTCATCATCTAAACATTAGCTTCCATAGTGTTTTGTGCGCATATTAACCCTAGGTTACATTCATTAAGCATATTAGGGTTTATAACCAATGTATTAAGGGTCCTTTTCATATAACATGAAGTATGTCTATCTAACTGAAATCAAACTTACATATTAGCTTCCAGTTGTTGATATAAGTTTTCTCTACAATTTTCAAGGTTTCTTCAGCATCTTTATAATTATTGCACATTAATTAGGGTTATTATCCCTAATTAGCCATATAAAGTAAATTGCATGATTTGGTGCATCAACATCATGATTATTGACCTTAAAAGGATTATAAACATTAATATGGATTTACTTACATTTTATCATAACTTTGGGCCATCATTTGATATTTATTATCCATGTACACATCTTACATGATATCACTAAGATTTAGGCATAAAACTACTGATATTATGGTTCCAAGTTGTTCTACTCATTTTTCTAAGAATTTTAGTATATTACTTGTAATTTTCTTATAAACATGTTAATTTCTACAAATTATCTAAGAACTGGGTATTTACTGAATTATTTACCTGATCGGGCCAATCAGAATCGACCATGTGTCTTCTAGGTGGTGTGGATCCTTTGCCTTTGCCTTACTCAAGTCCAGCCAGTTTGTGGTTTTGAACCCGATTCAGGGTTTAGCCAATGAGCTCCCTCTTCCTTCTCGCTCACGTAAAAGCATGTGCGTACAACGCCCATGTGTGTTCTCTATTCTCCCACGTGAAATCACTGTCATGGCTAGGAAACTCTGGTGAGATGCCAAGTGTCACCTCCCCTTCACCCTCTGATAGTAGTAGATTCTCCTTCTTATATGAAACTACCCTAAAATCCTGGTGAGTCGCCGCTGAACGGCCACCCTACTGGCCCTGGTAACCTCCTCACTGACTGGTGCCACCATGGTGAAGCAAAAAGGGGGGAAAGGAGATGATGCCTCCAAACTCGAGCTTTGTACTTGTAGAAGCTTCTATCGATCACAAGGAAATAATCCCATATCTTGATTTCCTCCGACATCAGTTCCTTCTACTCCAATTAATTCCAAGATCGTTTTCTACAAAATTGAGTTTGTTAGCCATCTAGGCTCTGTCGTGCCATAAGGTAGGCATCCAACTAGCTTCTTCAAGGTCTAAGTTCACTCTTCCTGTAGTTGTGCTCCAGACCATTCACTCCTCTACCCATTCTACTTGTCCTCTCTATTTGTGTCCCATAGTGGAGAGATGGTAACAAATGGGAGTTTTGTCTCCCTGTTTTCTCTGCAAACTGACTCATAAGAGAGATCGTTCAGTTCCTCTTGGTGTGGCAAAGCCAACTCCTAGGTTGGAATTGTCATCCACCCATGACCTCCCATTTGCACATCCTAGAGGGATCGGTTCCCACTTTCAGTTGTAACCGCAAGGAACGAGAAGGGTTGGGTGTCATTTGATCCATAGATTCAATGGTTGTGAGAAGCCCTGTGCAGAGCTGATCTGTGCTTCCTCCCCACAAAGGCTCAGTTGAAGTGTGACACAACATATTTCAAAACTTAAGCTAATCATTTAATAAACTTGATCCATCAATTATTCTATTATTGCACCCAACTTCAAACTTGGATAGTATTCATCGGGAATATCCATATGTGACCAAATTTTTACCAAAGGTTTATGACCGTCCAATATACATTGTATTTAAAACTAGTGAAATAAAACCATTGTTTGACTCATCCATTAATCACCTCAAAAATACATAATATTAGGGATCTTAATGATGATGTCAACATCAATCAACATGAAAACTTTATCAAAAATACTTGGAAATCTCAAAACAACTCAACATGCATGAATTCACTTATGTCATTGGTCATTTAAGGATTCCAAAAGTCCACTCCATCACATTAACACTACTCAATGTGACCTTGAAAAGGTTTTCAATATAAATATTCTTAGGAGCATTGTCACACGTGGATAATTGCCAGTCATGTATATGGAATTTGTCCCTCCCATTGGAGTGATATCATGGTCACTTGATATGTGAGACAATGAAATGCATGTCCATGATCATGTGAGTCAATACATGATATTGATATCATGTTTATCTCAAATAGTCTACTATTGATTAAGGAACAAAGATTGAACATTAAGAGGATGAGGTTTACATGCCTAGGATTCAATCTGAATATCAAAGACAAAGGGATTATACAGTCATTATAACACTTGATACAACATTAGGTTAAAGTTGTTTTCCAACTTCTCCAACTACTTGGTTGGCAATGAAGTCTTGCTAGATAGAAAACATTTTGAAGTCATAATTTGATTAGGGACATCACTGCAAATGTAATATGGAGCGTATAGGGTCACACACATAAGATGCATTGGAATAGGAGCATAATTTTGGACATGATTGGAAATGTTCCAAGTCAAATTGATTACTAGAATTTTTTAAGGTAATCAACTAGAATAATATTGGAATATAATCTAAGTTGATTGGTTAAATGGTTTAAGATAATGAATGGGATTTAAAATTTTTACTTATATCATAATTCGATGGGCTAACCATGAGTGATTGGTTAGAGTTACAGTTGGGTGACAGAAAAATAATAAATGTGATTGATTGATCAAATAATTAATTATATGATTCTAGAATATTCTCATTACCTATTTGGTAGTCCACAAGTGAGTCTCTTTAAATGCAATTGCATCATTTCATTTCCTAGGGTGTTTGGGAAACCCTACTTCCTTTCCTATCCTATTTTAAGGGGCATGATTGTCGGATCATAAGACATACACTTGTATGTCAATCCATGCCATCATCATCCCCGAGAGAGAGATAGAGAGAGAGAGAAAGAGGGAGAGAGAGACAAGGAGAGTGACCATGTCACTAGCATGTCACCAAGTGAGAAGTGTCTCCTTCTCACCAGTTCAGGAAGTACAAGGAGGAGTTCTATTCCATTCATTTGGAGTATGTAGAGACGCAAGCACTGAGAAACTATGTTTATATGACGTCGACAATCCCCACACACCCCACCTTGTCTGTGTGGCATTCAAAATTTTTTTAATGGGGAATGTCCTGCATTAGAAGGATTAAAATTTTAAAATATATATAAGTATAATAGATATACCTACAAATTCATACATGTCGCCCTTAAAATGTGTTGTGTGTGGTGGATGTATGCATGGTTATGGCCTAGGACCCCTTTTGTGCACGTTGTTCATGGATGTGAATGATTGTGCATTGATCATTTTATATAAGTATTTAGATTGCATGTAGACATCATATTTTATTTCAAAGTGTAATTAGTTATATTTCCTCTAAAGTCCCCTCAAATGTAACTTAAGGTTCTACTTTTACATATCATGTAATATTATATAGGAATAGATTAGTTTCAGGGAACTTGGCATGAAGAGGTAATCTGAAGATCAAACTCCAAGGAGTGTCCATGGAGAGGCAACTTGAAGATCCAAAGCGTCCATGGAGTTGTGCACCATGATGTTGATCAAATGCATGTTCATATGGAAGTTCACAGGCTGATGTTGCATGAGATGAAAAAGACCTTAGGTGGAAAGTAATCCTTTATGGCTCCAAAGGACTACATTAGTATGCAGATAACTATTGCTTATATGTTTCTGGATTCTAATTGTATATATAATCTGTATATGATGCATATTATAAGTATATGGTGCTTAGATATGCATATATATATAAATAAAACCCCTCAAATAAAATATTAAGTCTTAGATGCTTTCCAAAAGTAGAACACGTGAAAATATTGATTGACTATGTGTGGGAACATGAAAGCATAGTGCATTATCTATCTCGTCAATGTGTGAGAATAGATATGTGGGTATGCCAATGCATGGTGCATATTCTATTGTGTTGGTTTTTGGGCCAGGCTTAACTAGGTGACCTTAATAGGATTAAGATCATATAAGCGTAGAGGTTAAATATGATAATGAGTTGTGCATACCATATATCAAGAGTTGCATCAAATACAATTGGAAAATGATGCCTACCTAAATAATCAAGTTGTGGGTAATCAACCAAAGCTAACTCATGATTTGATGAAATGTGGATCTTGATCCACTAGAAGATTTTGCATTGCAATCTTTGCAAATTAATAGTGAGGGATATTAATCTGAAGAAAATAGTAGGAGCGGTAATTGATTATAGGCTTAATTAATGTCATTAAATGTTTTCAAATTAAATCGAATCAATATATTGACTCATGCAAATAGTTCCTTGTAGATCAAATAGCAAGAAACAACAACATTTCCATGTGATCAGTCCTTGAGAAGGACAAACCAAATGGGAACAACTTCCATGACTAGATTATATGACTTTCAGAATCATTCTCACTCATGAGAATAAGCTATATGTCTAGGATACACCAATGCTAGAGGAACCCTCTCCCGAGGCACCTAGGGTTGAAATGGATGCTTATTGGAAGCATTTCGACTATGCCATATACATAAAATGACTCATGCTAAGTTGTATGAACTACGAGTTGCAAAAGTAGCATGAAAATATAGAAGTTCTCGAGATAGTAACATATCTTAAGAACATTCACTAGAATCTTGCAAATATGGAAAGGTATAACATCTCCAGGGTGCCTTTTGAGTACAAATTAGCAAAGGGAGATCCAATTGGTTCCCCATGTGATCAATATAATTGGGCATGTATAAAACCTAGAAAGGGTAAGATTTCCTTTAGGCCAACAATTGGCCATAGATATGATTATGCAGTTGTTGCCTAAATCATATAGCATGTTTATCAAGAATTATTACATGAACGAATTGGCTAAACAGTTGTTTGAATTGCTTGGCATGTTGATAAATGCAAAAGAACAAATGAATAAGGACAAACCCAAATATGCAATGGTGATCAGAAAAAGGGAGTCTAAGGGAAAAGGCAAAGCCAAGAAGATTTATGAGGCTATCCAGAAGCCCAAGTCTTCTGTACTTAAGGCTAGGGGAGGAGTGAGTACGGAAGGAAATTTTCCTCTTTACTTAGAAGAACTTCAGAACAAGAACCAAGGCATAGAGATCTCCACTTTAGTTATATATGTTATTGAGATAAATTTGTATACTTCTTTATCTTGGGTATTGAATACCAGATGTGAATCTTACATATGCTTGAATATGCAGGATCTAAAAAGAAGTAAACCCTTAAGGAAGGGTGAGGTGGAATTGTGTGTTGCAAATGGATCGAGAGTTGCTTCCACTATAGTTGGGACCTAAAAAAAATTCTACCTAGTGGGCTTGTAATAGAGTTAGAGAACTATATTATGTACCTACCATTAATAGAAACATCATTTATATATCTTTTTTGGACAAGAGTGGATTCGAATATCATATAAAGTATGGCTTATGTTCTATTTCTAAATATGAGATATTTAATGGAAGTGTTCCTATATCTTATTGTCTTTACTTATTAGATCTTGAGACAAGCATATATAGTATAAATACCAAAAGGATAAAACTTAATGACTCAAACCAAAAATACCTTTGGCATTGTCATATAGGGCACATAAATAAAAAATGCATTTCTAGACTCCATAAAGTGGTTATCTAGACTCCTTTCACTTTGAATCAATAGAGACATGTGAGTCTTGTTTATTGGGAAAGATGACAAAATTTTCTCTACTAGACACGGTGAGACATCAAGTGCTCTATTAGGTTTCATACATACTAGTGTATGTGGACCTTTTAGAAAAAATGCTAGAGGAGGTTATTAGTACTTTGTCACATTTAGTGATTGTCTCTGTAGATATGGCTTTGTGTATCTAGTAAACCACAAGTCAGAATCCATTGAAATGTCTAAGGATTTTATGAATGAAGTGCAAATACAACTTGATAAAAGTATTAAAGCACTTCAATTCGATCGAGGTGGAGAATACTCTATCCATGAGTTTGAGAAAGATCGTGGTATTGCATCACAATGGAATCTATCCAGAACACCACAATATAATTGTATATCAGAAAGAAGGAACTGCACCCTATTAGACATGGTGCAATCAATGATGAGTTTTACTGATCTTCTGACTTCCTACTGGGTATATGCTTTAGAAAGCACATTGTTTACAATTGACCGTATAGCCTTTGAATCGATTCAAAAGACACCATATGAGATCTGGACAAATGTCCCAATGTATCTTTTATGAAGATTTGGGGATGTGAAGCTTATGTGAGAAATCCATTTCCTGAAAAGATCGGACCAAAATCAGTAAATGTTACTTTGTTAGATATCCTAAGGAAACCAAGGGATGCTACTTTTGTATTACATCTGACAACAAAGTGTTTGTTGCTAGGACTATTGTATTCTTTAAAAGGAATTCATTTCAAAAGGAAAGAATGGGATGAATGTAGAAGTCAAAGACGTCTGAGACCAACTAGAAAACATTGAACTTATAGAGATACAAAAGGAACAAGAAGAATCACAAGAAGTTGTGGAATTTTCAAGTTACTCATTCAACATAATAACCTTGAAGGTCTAGTAGGTCATGACTTGAGGCATAGAGATTTGAATATCTCAAGACTCGACAAGACAATGAGTTGGTCATAAATGATGACAAACCAATCACCTACTTAGAAGCTATTGAGGGAACAAATTCTAAGAAGTGGCTTGAAGCCATGAGACCTGCGATGGACTTTATGTACACCATCAAGGTGTGGACCTTGGTGGATCCATCCAAAGGGGTAAGACCCATAGGATTCAAATGGGTTTTCAAGAACAAATTTTACATGGATGGTGGTGTACAAACCTATAAAGGTCGATTGGTTGCAAAGGGTTTCCTAGAAGTTCAAGATGTTGACTATGATGAAGCCTTTTAACCATTTTCCATGGTTCAATCCATCAGGATCATGCTTGACATTACATGTAATTATGACTATGATGTTTGGAAAATGAACGTTAAAACCATTTGACAAAAATGTTCTTGAGGATGTGTACATGACACAACCTGAAGGTTTTTCACTTCCAACTAAAGCCAATAAAGTTTGCAAGCTACAAATGCCAATCTATGGATTGAAGCAAGCATCTCGAAGATGGAATCTTTGATTTGATGAGGCAATCAAAGTAATTGTCTTTAGTCAAAATGAATATGAACCTCTATTTACAAGAAGGTTAGTAAGAGCATACTTACATTCCTCATATTGTATGTAGATGACATACTATTTATGGGGAATGCCATCCCTAACATACAAGTGGTAAAAACATGGTTGGGAAACACCTTCTTTATGAAGGACTTAGGAGAAGCATCCTATATTCTACAAAATAAGATCTACAGAGATAGATCTAAAAGGCTTCTTGGTCTAAGTCAAAGTACATATATTGATAAAGTGTTGAAAAGGTCCATCACGAAAAAGTCTAAAGGAGGAAACTTACCCAAGTCACATGGAATAAGTCTCTCAAGATCCCATTGTCCAATCTCTTTCGAAGAGATGGAATGCATGAGTAAGATTCCACATGCATTCACAATTGGATCTATCATGTAAGCATTGTTATGTACACATCTTGACCTATCTCATGCTTTGAGAACAATGTGTAGGTACTAGTCAAATCCTGATGAAGGTCACTAGACCACTATAAAAACATCCTTAAGTACTTAACGAGAACTAAGGATCAATTTCTTATTTATGGTGGTGACTAATATTTATTTATAAAAGGTTACACCAACACAAGCTTCCAAATCGATAAGGATTATTATTGATCACAATCAAGTTTTGTGTTTTACCTCAACAGCTGAGCTATAGAATGGAAAGGTTCCAAGCAATAGGTAGTAGTTGATTCTATATTA
Organism: Alisma plantago-aquatica; assembly: GCA_963693085.1. Classification (NCBI taxonomy): domain Eukaryota; kingdom Viridiplantae; phylum Streptophyta; class Magnoliopsida; order Alismatales; family Alismataceae; genus Alisma; species Alisma plantago-aquatica. The sequence goes on along the minus strand of OY856412.1, from coordinate 97,073,282 downwards.
GAGGCCAAGTGCATTGTAGCCTCCAACACAACAAAGGAAGTTGTATGGATCACAAAGTTCATTGGTGAATTGGGAGTTGTTCCATCCATTGACGATGCAGTAGAGCTAAATTGTGACAACATTTAAGCTATTTCACAAGCTAAGGAACCCATATTGCATCAATTTTCCAAGCACATATTTGACCGGCCTAAATTGCACATCCAAAAGGAGTGGATTCAGAGTAGTCGAACTTTTAAAGAGATAACCTAACTCTCAGGCCCCCACAACGATCAAAGGGGTCCGATGTAGTGATCAGGGTCAAACACATGGACAAGGTTGGTAGTGTTAAGTGCACATAATCTAACACTCAAATACTCCAGCCGAAGAGGGTATATAAAATGTGTTCCCTAAGGAACGTTAGCATGCAAACTAAAGTAGTTCAAAAGAAACAAGAACAACAAGAATAAAAGAAACAAAAGGAATAAGATGAAACAAGTATATGGGGGGAACCTCGGTTGGAGTTCACTTACTAAAGCATCTCATGAGCATGCAACATGATCTATCTCTTGCACACTCTTACCAAGATTACAAGAAACCACCAAAAGTGTAAGGACCCTGACTTGCGTTCAGGGTTTACCCTTTTTGTTTTGCTTAACCTTAGTGGTTTGATGCTTGCTAATCACCTTTGAATAGTGATTAGGGTTTTCGTTGTGCCTTGTTAGGAGTTCGAGGGGCTACTTGCAAATAACCCAAGTTTAGGGTTTTGTGTGCAAGTTGGTCATCTTGTGAGATGTTTTCCCCTCTTTGCTTCCTCTAGGGTTGAGAGGAAGGCTTGGGCTTGTTGTTTGAGTTCTTTGGGCCTGAGTTGAGCTTGTTTGGGTCTTGAGATGTGTTGCTTGGGCTTGTTTGAGCTTTGTGTCGACCTAGGGTGTGGTGTGTCGCCCAGTATCCTGTTTGTGTCGCCCAGCAGGAGTTGTTGCTTGTATCGCCCATGTGGCGTGACCTTGGTTGGTGACACTTGGTGCATGGCTTGGACAATTGTCTTTTGGTGTGCTTATGTGTTGGCTTGAACCCTAGGACAAGTGTCCCTTGGGTGGACGACACTTGGCATGGTTGTACCTTGGTTTCTCCTCCCCTTCTTCCTATATAGGTATCTCTTCTCCTTGCCTTAGTCTCCTTTGATCTTTTGGTCTCTCCTCCACCTCAAGTGCACGATATCCCTCTCCATCTAGCTTGTGTTGGCCGATACACCCTCCTAGAAGAGCTTGGTGGACGATAGCTTTGGACCTTGGAGTACCTTGGAGCTTGGAGCTTAAGGCGTGTTGCATAACTTCTAACCCTAATTCCTTTACCTCTAGCAATAACCTTGTTACATGTTAATTGTTAGCTTAGTTCCTTCGTTTTGTACCTTGCTTGAGTTTCCTTTGGTGGCTGATATACCCTTAGGGTTTAGGGTTTCTAGTGGTTTAGGGTTTGGGTTCCCTTGAGATGAAGGTTGATGATGACCTAGGGTTGGGCGATATCCCTTAGTTGTGGATGTGTTGGACGATATCCTTGAGGTTGGACGATACCCTGCCCATGTGTTGGGCGATAGGGTGAGCAATGGTTTGTTGGACGATATGGTAGTGACCATGATAGATGATAGGTTTCTCTTGTGATGAACGATGCTCTTGTTCCTCTTTTGGACGATGGGCCTTTGTTCTTGTGGTGGACGACAGGGCTTCCTTTGGTAGATGGTTGAGTTGCACGACATGCAACTAAGTGTGACGACTGATAGCCCTGACGGGTGTTACATCTTGTGGTGTCGGGCGATAGAGAGTGGTGTTGTGACGCGCGATAGGAGTAGGCTGTGACGGGCGTCAAGCCTTTGGGTTTGGGAGAGTGCCGGCCGTTAGGCCTTGTGAGTAGTTGCACGTTATCAGGAGTGCTTCCCTCTCTCCTTTCCTTCTTCCTCTCCTCTCTCTCTTGGCCGTTGTGGAGTTGTTAGATGGGCATTATCCCTTGGTTATCGGACGTCAGGTGTTGGCTGTGACGGGCGTTGCCCGATGGAGTGTGTCGTGCGACGCGCGCCACTCTTTGCCTTGTAACGCGGTGTTGCGGGCAGAAGGCTGGGTGCAGCGCAGCGTTGCTGCATCCCCATGCCTTAGCCGTGTGGGCAGGCTCTAGTGAGGGTTGTGAGGTCTTAGGTGAGGGTAGGTAGTCATTTGGTGACGGACTCTTATGTGATAGAAGTGGACGTCTATGCAAACACAATGTTAGTGATGCCTCGCTCAATAATGCTTATAATGATGATGTTAATGATAATGCCTTACTCATAAGTAAAAGCAATAACGATGTTAATAATATAATGTTGTTGATAACTAAGATGTCAATAGTGTTGGTGATGTTGGTTGTGTTGATGAATGTGATGTCTTGCTAGTAAGAGAAAGTAATAATAATGATAATGATTGTAATAATGCGGCTAAGTGGAAGTTACATTAATAGTTTGCTTAATGACATAGCAATGAAGGTAATAGTAGATGATGATGCTGATAATAGTAATAATGGTATCAAGAGTAGTAATGACATGATATTGATATGAGTCTTATGCTTACTTATTAATGATAATGATAAATGGTAGTTGCATTGATGGTTGCTTAATAACGAAGATATGAATGATGATAGTGGATGGTAACAGTAATGATTTTGGTAACAATAGTAGTTGCTTTGTATACTCAACATAATTGTTATATAAAGTGAATACCCTGATTGTGTTTGTATAATCCTGAGATAAGGGTAGGCATGATTATGGTGTGATGTGCTTAACAAGCTTGATCATCAAATAGTGTAATATTGATAAATAGGTTATCTTGAATGATAGCTCATGGTAGTGAGCATATTCCTTATGTTGAAACTATGGTTATCGTGTATCCTAACTATGCAGGTGATGTGTAGCCATGAAAAGGCCTTGTGACTTATGTGATGAGTTTATTACTTTGATAATTATTTTATGAGATTATATATGTAATGTGTTGGTCCCATGATGATGATGTGAGCCTTGAGAGGCAGTGACAATACATGATGGAGATTAATATCCTATGGTATGTGATGATCCTTTATATGGATCTGGAGGGTTGGCAAGAGGTCAAGTGGTAACATGTGATGCTGGATCTTTGTGATGGATCAGGCTGATGAGGTTTCAATAATAATATAATGTTCTTTATTTTATGTTATATCTTGCATGTTATACAACTTGGTTGAATCTTGCAATCCATCTAAAAGATACTAATTAATCACAGTGAAATATATCATGTAGTTGCCCTGGCCATAGATCCATCATTGTCAGGACTTGGTGATGGTGAAACAGGTTCTCCTACGGGTTAACCTGGAAGCGCATATTATTGAATATGTGTAGGTTGCTCCTAGCCTGAAAATGAGGAGGTAAGAGTGTAACTTCAGTTACAGACTCAGATATGTATATAGAGCATGGTGAACAGGCCCATGGCTCAGGATACGTGATATGAGGAGCATGAATGCGTTCATGGCTCAGAGCACGGTGAATAGGCCCGTGGCTCAGTTTTACTAGCGCTGAGACCTGTACCAAGGCGGGCTAGAATGAGGGTAGCCTATGGAGCTGACCCTGTGGCTTAGACCACTTCAGCATGTGACTGCGGTCCTGCTTGTGTTGTACTCGTGTACTGACCACGAGGTGGGAGGTTGTGGAGTCCGGCTCTTCCATTGACCTTGTATGGCACCGGCTTGGGTTTCGTAACCGAAGGTTGGATTTGAACGGTACGGTTCAAATCCTCAGGGCATAATAATACGTAATACAACCATTTAATACTTATTGCTTAGGATAAACACGAAACATTGGTTGAGGCCTTGTTTGTGTAATATCTTCGTTATATGTTGCAGATTATGTGATAATATGTCTTATCTTGATAAGTAGGTATGTGACATTATATCTTGTTCTGATAATCATGTTACATAGGGATACATACTATCTTGATAATCATATTCCTTGGGATATATCTGTTTATATGCTTTTGTATAGCGGGTAAGCTTGTCGGTAAGAATAATCTGTTTTATATAGACTGCTCTTGTTATACCTGTTATTAGATATCTGCTGTTATAGTATATCTTGCTGAGGTTATGTAGTTGCGGTGGGGAGTTATGTTTCTCGCTGGGACAATTGTTCAATTGTCTCACCCCCGCTGGTTTAACCCCTTTTTAGGTGGTCGAGGTAGGTGTGGTCGTGGTCGTGGTGTTGCGGCCGAGCAGCTTGAGGAGTAGTAGAAGGCAAGCATTGGACATGTTGTTGTTTTGGATGTTTTGTAGTAGAGTCTAGAGTCATCTCTGTACTCTCAGGTCCTTGGTAGTGTTTTGACGTTGTTTCACGATGATCGATCGATGATGTTTGTATATCCTGCTATTGGCCGGATGTGGGCCTTTTCTGTATATGAACGGCTGGTGAACTCATGTGATGGACGAACAACTGTTTCTGAGCTGTGGACACGTATCAGCTTTCGTGGATGTACATATATATACTTGACATGTTTCTATGCAGGATGAGGACTGGAAAGTAATAGTTCCACAGTTTATATGCTTTCCGCAATCGGTTTTAATTAACCCGTATTTTCAAAATCTGTGGTTATGGTGACTTCTGCACGTTTTCGCGTAACACCTCGTTATCTATATGATAATGGGATGTGTTGCCACAAAAAGCATCTATCCCACTCCTTCTCAAGATGAGGATAGATCTAAGTCAAATAGTAGTCTCTCTCTCTCTCAAGATGACCAGACGTAAACCTCGCAATAGAACATATGGTTTTATAGCCTTAGCATTCCAACACTCTCATGCATTCATACTATTCCATGACATGTGATAAAAGTCATATTACTCTCTCGAGATATCAACAATCAAACATCACAAGATGGTAGCTAAGCATACAAGTGAAGCATTAAAATAGGTGCATGGAGATAATCTTGATAAGAATATGTATATTCAATAGAAAGAGACAATATACATGTAGGGAGAGCCTTAGTGGCTACTCCCAACCCAAGTTAAGGTGTTTAGCCACTCATGCTTGTAGACAGCATGACAGCGTTACAGAAAGATAGATCCATGGAGTCCCATGAAGAGAGGAGAGAAGTATAGCGAGATGGAAAATGATAGATCTAGAGAGAAGAGACATGATACAACTCAATACTTCTTCAGATATGGATCTAACACGTGGATGGCACGAACGGTCTTCTTCTCTCGAAGAAGGAGTCTCCCATCTTCTCTCTCCCCAACTTCCACTTTTGGAGATCCAAGACTGATGGATGGGATGGCCTGGGATAAATTTGGAACGCAACAGCACTTCGTGGTCCTTGGGATCTGATCTATGATCTGATGATTTGACAAGACAGGTGGGTGTGCTATTCATAGGCACATTCCACCAACTTAGGCCTGGACCACGGTCATGGTCTTGGTTAAGTGAGGGGTGAGACTGTGGTCGCGGTCTTCTCTTTATTCATCTTTCACCACGGTTGAGCTTAGTCGTGGCTGGTGACGACCGCGATCAAGGTCTACTTGTACATTGCGTCCGTCGGTCGAGTTCGAGGTCTTCCCTCTCGGTCGCGGTTTGCAAGAACTCATCAGTGACAATGGTTTCCAAGATGATCGTGGTCTGTGTCCATACCGCGACCCCTGGTCTATCTTCAGGACACATGTTCTAATCACGACCATCCTTGAGGTCGTGGTTGAGTGATTATCGTGGTCTGTAAACTAATCATGATCCATCCGTGATGCCTGATGATCTCGATCTCTAAATAATTCAAAAACCACGATTGTGGTTGAGATATAAGTGGACCGTAGTCGCGGTTTAGGGAAATGAGGGCCGTGATCGCGGTCCAGGACTGCGACTTGGGTTGTGAATATACCTAAAACATGTAAGTGAGACTTTAGTAAAAAATGTAGAATATATATGTGAAAAGCTAACAAAAGATATACTAAAAGTGTTGTAAAATATACACAGAAAGTAGGTAAAATAGAGTGTTATCAACTCCCCCAAACTTAAAATCAAGCATGTCCTCAGGCTAAGTGTAGGTTCGAGAACTCAGAGAGAGAAAAAGAAATCTTAATTAACAAAATTATAACATGAATGAAATATCTCATTCTTGCATCAAGACTATTGTAGCATGTTTTCTAAACCTTACGTCTCATTCCCTCCACCTTTTCAACTAGAGTTGCATAACTTCAATTTCTTGCCATTGCCTTCAATTATAAAAGGCTCCTCCTTCTCAACTTATCACCCCTTCCCTTAGGTAATAATCATACTAATACAAGATCTATTTTTAGTGGTAGCTTTCACACTATTTCTTTATTTTTAGTTGGCCCTATGCTAATGTGTTCGGGTAGGCTTAAGGCTTCAAGTGTTTTCCTCTTCCTTCTGAATTCCTCACCCACAACTGTCATAAGAACAATGTTTCCATTCTTGGGATTCTGACTTTAGGTCATGTGGTTTTATGAGTTTTCATTCAGGGTTAGAGATGTGTAAGTTTGGCTTCGAGATTCCACTTACGGGCACGACATATCTGCATTTATGAGTGTAGCAATATACCGGCCATGTGGAAACTTTTGACATTTTTGCGCACAACTCTCATTATTTTTTCTTTCTTTTTGGATTTTTACATCTCCTTTCAGGCTTGGGTGTGAGGGATTTTTACTTGGTCTTCTGGGAGGCCAAGCCTCTTTTTAGATATGCCTTGAAAAGGGTAGTTGCTTCCCTCTCTACAGAGATAAGGATTTTCTGGTCAAAAGCGTCAGGTGAGGGTGGTTGGTCAAGAGAATGGCAAGGTGAAGTTTTATAGTCCCTGAGGGTTTCATGAGGTAAGGGTGTCACACATACAATGTCTTATTGCAAGAATGAGATAGAGAAGTATTTCTATGACTTGTTTTACTCATATATACATGTATATGTTGCTCATATATTTCTCTCTAAGAGGGAAGAAACTCTACAATCAGAAAATTTAGCAAGAGAGGAGGCAAGCTTCTTAAAATTAAAAGGTAGTTTTAGCAAAAAATCAAATTTAAAAATTTCATCAAAAATTATAGAGGAAAAAAGATGGTAAATGTACCTCTGTAGCTTGTTTATGACTCGTCCCCCAAACTTATCCTACACCACGTCTCGGAGTGTCAAAATTTGAGCAAGATGTATAAATGGGATTTCTTTATTTGTTTTTGTTGGTGGTGGTGGAGGCCCACTTGGACTCGAGGAACATGCTTGCGTATATACCTCTTAGTGTGTGGTATTGTTCATATTGCATGTTTTCCACCTTGAAGCCAATAGTGGCTATGGACACCATCCAGGATAGACAGAAGAAGTCACAGTCATTTGATAGGGGCACCTGTTGGGGGCTCCTGTGGCAGAACTGCATTTTCTTGAAATCTTTATCTATCGTATGGTCATACCCTCTGCAATGACTTTTTATCATGCCGATGATTGCCTTGGCACACGTGTTTGCCTTTTCTTCTGTGGGGGTCTTTGTTGTTGTCATATTAGTCTTCTTATTAAGCCTGAAGGCTGCATCTGAACTATTGTAGAGGATTGCAGTCCTTCTGAGGATGTTGACTGTAACATCCCTGACCTGGGTTATGAGGTAACCCTATTTGTTTTGTCTAATAAAGTTACTTAGAACTCTAATATAATCCTCTAAGGAGTTTTTTCATCATGTAACACACTTATGTTTCAAGTTTGGTCCTGATTGAATGATGTTTGAGCAATGTTCCTTTATTTTGGACCAAAGTGCAATTTACCCAAGTGAAATGACCAAGAAAAAGGGTTGAATTTGGAAGCTTAAATTGAGTTGTATCATTTAGAGGAGAGAGAATGAATGATACACCATGTTTGATTCCATTATGAATGACCAAGAAAAAGGGTGGAATTTAGAAGCTTAAGTTGAGTTGTATCAAGTTGAAAAGCTTATATATGAGTGCCTATCAGCCAAGGAGCCCAAGGAGGTGTCCCATATCTGTGGGCTCTGATCTCCAAACCACGATATAAACACGATTTAAACATAGCGGAAGCGATTCGATTAGCGGCGGAATACCAAAAATCAGCGGAAATTAAAACTTTTTGAGATAAAGCATTGAAACCATAAAACTTCCTTCATAAAAGGAGATAAACTGTTTACATCTCAGATAATTACTTCTTGAGTAATTATATACAACATGATACAAAATCTCAAGAACTCATAACCAAAATCTCAGACCAAAAGACTCCAAGACCTGAGAGTACAGAGGACACATAGGACTGACTCTAACTACACCACATGGCAGGCTAAATCTCCACCTGAGATTTTACTGTTGCCCCTGGTGTTGCTGCTGCTGGGACTGGTCACCTGTAGACCTGTTCCTCCATCCTCGACATCCACCTAAAAAGTTGAAGTCTACGGGGTGAGACAATTTTACATAATTGTCCCAGCGAGAGTTATAACTCTCCGCCAGAAGCTTTATTATAGCACCTCAAAGAATAACTTAAACAGTAAAAGCTTCACAATATTCAACATCAGATATAATAGTAAGCATGAGTTCAACAGTTATGAAATATGAAGACATTTGCACTATACAGTGTAACATCAATCAATCAACTCGTAGTTATCTCTAACAGGTGTGCTACGCTGTGGAGTATGTTTTTCAAACATTACTTTTATGCCCTGTGGAGATGAGGTTTACCACTCATCCTCCAACCAATCACTGCTAAGTGCCTTGGTATCATACTAGGTCATCGAAAGAGCCAGATTCTCATGACCTTCACCTTCCTCAGTCAGTAAGAGGATTACTTGTAGGACATCTCATGCCTCTACTATAATAGCTTACCAGGGTAATCTGGTCCTTCGCTATTTTAGAGTTACAGTGGCGTTCTGTACTCTCTTTGTCATCAGGAGATTTCATGTTTATCTTCCATTGATACGGATATCTGTGCTTTCTTCGTCATCAGGAGGTTTCATGTTTACCATCCATTGATACGGTATGTAATTGTAGTGAAGGATTGATGGATTACACATCTACATCAAACACCTACACTAGGATGTAAGGTTCTACACATCCATATACCCCACATACTCAAAAGTATGTGATCCAGGAGTTCCCTTAGGAAAACATGTTTCACCATCATTTGATCTCTGACAATGATGGATCTATGATCAGGGCTCTACATTACACTTGATTAGTTAGGTACATTCAGTATTCTTTTAACATCATACATTATTCTTCAAACAATAACATTAGCATAACATCTATGAAATGATAATACTAAATGTAACAAGCCTAACTCTTATCAATCATCATATCTCAATACATTCATCACAAGTCATCTCTAAAGCATGACCTTGATGGTAATTATGGCTCTCACAGCCCATTTTAATCCATAAGTTGCCATTGACAATGCATCAGGATATATCACTATTCATAAAGCTAAAGCATGCTTTCAATGAATATAGTTTCATAATCCATACCTAGATATGATCATCATCTCATGACAACCTGCATGGTTAATTTAACTGATAACAGTAAACAATTCATTCTAGAAGTTACACTTTCAAACTCTTAGAAGAGTCAAGTTCCCCAATATTCATCAATCATGGTTTACTATTCACAAAACATGTCCTCACCCTAGAATTAGGGTTTACTATTCACCTCATGGCGAATTGAACTCATATCATCATCATGTATGAGAAACATCATCAATAAAGCTCCTAGATAAGATTAAAATTCACTAAACATCATAATCAGGGTTTCCCTGATCTCACATAGGTGGATCATACCCTAATCATGCACATTCATGTGTATTGAAGGTACTTTACTTAAGTTTCCACTATAAAAGGGTACTTTCTCTCTCTTATGATACTTTCTCTATCCTCTTACTAGTAGATGGTGATAACACCACTCTAGATCAGGTTGGGTTAAGTCCTCATTGATTAGCATAAGCCAAAACATCATCAACATGTGATTAGGGTTTTGTTAGAAAAAGGTATTACTCAATTAAACCCCTCAAGGGTATTTTGGTAAATTACCTCATGATCACCATCATGGGTCAATTCATTAATCGCTTAGTCCCTTAATGTTCTAAGTTACCATTAGGGTTTAGATTAGATCACCATTGAACCAATTACAACTTCAAGTGATTAAGTATAAATAACCTTGAAAACCTCCAAACGGTTTCAACCCTCAACCACCAAACGGTTTGAAACCGTTTGGGTGCGTTGACCGTTTGCTAGGTTTGACTCCAAGACCGTATGACCTCAAGGTCGTATGCCCAAACCATTTAGGTGCGTTGACCGTTTGGAAAGGTTGACTTTCCAAACCGTTTGAGCTTATACAGTTTGAAACCATTTGATCAACTTGCCTTGAGATCGATTGGTCCAACGACCTTGAGATCGTTTGAGCCCAAATGGTCTTGAGACCGTTTGGCCCCAAACGGTCTTGAGACCATTTGGCCTCAAATGGTCTTGAGACCGTTTGGTCCAAATGGGCTCAAACCGTTTGGACCTCCAACATGGTTCAAAAGTTCCAAATGATTATGATTAAGTATGTTGAAGCCCTCAATTGGCCAAATCCATGTTAACCACTTATAAATTGAGTCAATTAGGATGAGCCTCAATCAATTGGACACCAAATTAACCCTTAATTGAAAGCCAATTAGGGTTAAGTCCATCTCAATTAGAGTTTCAAATCGGTTGGTCATCAATATTCAACAATGTGAATCAATTCAAGGTTGAACCTATCAATTGACCTCCAATTGGGCCCAAACTTGGCCCAAACGGTTATGAGATCGTTTGGATGACCTCCAAACGGTCGTGAGACCGTTTGCCCAAGAATTCATCAAAATTTAAGTTGATTTGATAGGGGTTGAACCTTAATTAAGTCATAAATCAGCAATTTGATTATTTCAACAACCCACTGTAATTTGGGCCCTCAATTGATCAAATTACCTTAACCCTAGACCTCCAAACGGTCTTGGGTTGACACCAAACGGTCTTGAGACCATTTGGATGAGTTCCAAACGGTCTTGAGACCGTTTGCCCATCCATCCTTTGAACTCTAGTGAAAATTCATCAAGGTTTGATCTATTGAGTTGATCATCACATCAATACTTAATTGCAATATGATTTAGTACCTTTGGACCTTCAATAGGTCAACTATACTTGACCCCAGACCTCTAAACGGTCTTGGGTGATCCCCAAATGGTCTTGAGACCGTTTGAATGATTCCCCAAATGGTCTTGAGACCGTTTGGATGATTCCCCAAATGGTCTTGAGACCGTTTGGGCTAATCAACCCAAAATCACTAATTAACTCATTGGAATTTCAGCACTGATTTCAATTAGGATCTACCCTATTAATCAACCTTCAACTCATAACTCGTTTGGAATTAATCCATAAAATTTGGTGAGTCGTTAATTAACATCATTATTAACGGTAATCCCAAACGGTCAATGTTTGGTCAACCATCTTAAACGGTATTGAGACCGTTTTCCCAAAAAGGGCAAATTAAACAGATTGAAAATCAGAACTTAATTGAATTGGATTTGCTAATTGATTTGCTTATATCTCACGATTCCTTTGGAGTTAACCCCTAAATTTTTTTGGGTGATCAGCCTACATAATTAGGAACATGATTCTCATACGGTCGTCGCTTGATCAACTGGACCAAACGGTCTTGAAGACCGTTTTCCTCCATGCCACCCTAAAACAGTTTGCCCACCAAACGGTTGTGCAAACCGCATGGGCAATTGGTTAGGACCGTTTAGTAAAGTGGAAATCCATAGATAAGCATAGGAATTAATGAACTTATCTTCTACCTCAAAAACAGTAGCAGTTCTTCACGATTTTTCTTGCAAGGATGCAAGGGAAGATAGGGAAGAAGAAGAACTAGCAACTATATGCATAGAAAAAGATGTATAATCAAAGCATAAGGTTTAGAGTTATGAAACCCGCCTAAAGGTTGTTCCTTGAGCTCCAAGCTTCCAAGCTTCAGGTCTTTAATGGCGTCTTTGAGCTCCACAGGTCGGCCAAGGTAAATTCTCTAAGGAAAAGTTGGAAAGGAATGGCTAGAAAGATAAAGCTAGGTGAGCTAGCCATGAATTCAGCCTTGAAAACGAGTTTCCTCCATGAATTCAAGCAAAAGGGATGATCCAAACTTACCTAGGACCCTTGGTCATCCTTCTCTGCTCCAGAGCTTAGCCTTGGTCGGTTTTGAGAAAGGGGAAAAGAAATGAAAAGAAGAGGATCGTTCCCTTGCTAAGTGAGAAAAGTAGTATATATACTTAGGTGAAATTTCAACATAAGAACATATGCTTTCCTCATTTCTCATCTAAGTCCTTCCTTTCTTCCTTGCACGTCCCCACATCTTATTTCTAAGGACAACTCCTTCTAAGGTCAAGAATTGAAGGCAAAGAGGATCAAACCATCACTAAATCATACACATAAAAGGGCTATTATACATACACCTTGATTATTCAATCACAAAGGTGTTCTTTATTATATGATTATTCAAATGAAGTGCCCTCTTCATCATTTCTACTCTAAATGATGACAAAAGTTATAAAAGATATTTTAGATGATGTATTTTACAAGTTGCACCCCTCAAATTGGGTAAATTGCACGTTACACCAATTTAGGGTTTTCAAGTACAGGGGTTGCTTCCACAGCTGCACCTTGGTGCTCAAGCTTGGGAAATCCCTCAAACTTCATCATAAACATCCTCATGATGTCTCAACATCAGAGGAACATCTCAACATGTGCAATTTGCAAGTTAATTACATGTTTCTGAGGAACTTAATTACATGTCCAAAGTTAATCACAAGGATTTAATTACATATGTAGGAAAAAAACCTAGGGTTAGTTCATAACCCAGGTCAGGGATGTTACAAATTATCCACCCCTTACAAGGATTTCATCCCCGAAATCGATAAAACTTATTAAGAGAAAAGGGCAGGGTATTTCCTTCTCATCTCATCCTCTAGTTCCCAAGTGGCTTCTTCAACACCATGGTGGTTCCAGAGGACTTTCACAAGGCTTAAATATTTCTTCTTTAACTTTTTAATTCTGTTATCAAGGATTGACACTGGTCCTTCCTCATAAGATATATCATCATTCAATTCTACCTCCATAGGTTGTAGAACTGACTCAGTATCTGGGTGACATTTCCTCAGCATAGAAATGTGAAACACAGGGTGTAACTTATGTAACTCTGGTGGCAGCTCTAGTTTATATGCTACCTTTCCAACCCGTTCAATGATTGGATAAGGCCCCATAAATCTAGGAGCTAACTTCCCTTTCTTTCCAAAACGAAGTATTCCTTTCCAAGGCGAGACCTTGAGATACACTTTGTCTCCAACCTCGAACTCTAAGGGTCTATGACGCTTGTCAGCATAAGATTTCTGCCTATCTTGTGCAGTCTTAATCTGTTGTTGTATTACCTTAATCTTTTCTGTAGTTTGCTACACAAGATCGGGTCCTAACAACTGGTGCTCACCAGTCTCATACCAACACAAGGGTGATCTACAACGTCTACCATACAAGGCTTCATAAGGTGCCATATCAATACTATGCTGATAGCTATTGTTATAGGAAAACTCTATCAAGCTTAGGTGTAGATCCCAACTTCCGGTAAACTGGAGAACGCATGTTCTCAATAGGTCTTCCAAGGTCTGTATGGTCCTTTCCGACTGTCCATCAGTCTGTGGATGAAAGGCCGTACTAAACCTTAACTGGGTGCCTAAAGCATTATGAAGTCGTTCCCAAAAACGACTTGTAAACTGGGGACCTCTGTCAGAAACTATAGTGACAGGAACTCCGTGCAAACGCACTATCTCTTGATCATACAACTGTGATAACCTTTTAGCAGAATAGGTTGTTTTGACAGGTAAGAAATGTGATGTCTTAGTCAACCTATCTACAACTACCCAAATGGAATCATGTCCTTTGCTTGTCCTGGGTAGGCCAACAACAAAGTCCATGGTCACATGGTCCAACTTCCACTGTGGTATGGGTAAAGGTTGTATTGTTCCTGCAGGCTTCTGGTGTTCAGCTTTAACTTGCTGACACACAGGACACCTCAGAACAAACTCTGCAATATCCTTCTTCATTCCAGGCCACCAATACATATCTTTCAAGTTTCGATACATCTTGGTGCTCCCTGGATGCATGGCATACATCGAAGAATGAGCTTCTTCCAGGACTAACTTCCTCAAGTTGTCCACATCCGGCACTATCATCCTTCCATGGTAACGGGCTATTTGATCATCTGAGTCATGGAAACCATCTCGTTTCTCACTACCATACTCCGATCTAATCTGCTGAACTACAGTATCACCTTGTTGTGCTTCCTTAATCTGCTCTCTAAGGGTAGGTTTAATGTGCATCTCAGCTAACAAATCAACTAACAATGACACCTTCAACTGCACATTGTCTTGTCTCAAAGAGATAAGCATATCCCTTCTAGAGCATACTAAAGAGTTTAGTTGTGCCCTTTCCATGGTTGATGTTGCTGATTTCCTACTCAAAGCATCAGCAACCACATTAGCCTTCCCCGGATGGTAATCAATCGTACAATCGTAGTCCTTGATTAATTCCATCCAGCGGCGTTGTCTCATATTGAGCTCATGCTGAGAGAAGATGTACGTAAGGTTCTTATGGTCAGTGAAAATCTGAAACGTCTCTCCATAAAGATAATGTCTCCAGATTTTCAGGGCATGAACTACAGCAGCTAACTCCAGATCATGTGTCGGATAATTCTCTTCGTGCTTCTTAAGCTGTCGAGAAGTAAAAGAAATTACTTGTTTATCCTGCATCAACACACACCCTAGTCCATTCTTAGAAGCATCACAGAAAACTATATATCCTTTGCCTTGCTCAGGTAGCACAAGTATGGGTGCACTTGTCAACTTCTCCTTCAACAACTGGAAAGATTGCTGACACTTATCACTCCAAACAAAAGGAACATCTTTCCGGGTCAACTTAGTCAAGGGTAAGGCTATGGAACTGAAATTCTTAACGAACCTTCGATAGTAACCAGCTAACCCCAAGAAGCTTCGAATCTCCGTCGGTGTCTTCGGTTGTTCCCATTGTAGAACAAATTCTACCTTTGCAGGGTCAACACGAATTCCCGAGGCAGATATCACATGTCCAAGAAAAGATACCTCCGGCAGCCAGAACTCACACTTGCTAAACTTAGCATACATCTTATGTTCTCTTAGCAAGGTCAAAGCTTGGCGAAGATGCTGCTCATGCTGTTGAGCATCCTTACTATAGATTAGGATGTCATCTATGAAGACGACAACACACTGATCAAGGAAGGGTCGAAAAACTCTATTCATGAGTTCCATAAATGCAGCTGGTGCATTGGTTAGTCCAAACAACATAACCGTGAACTCATAGTGACCATATCTTGTCCTAAAAGCAGACTTAGATATGTCACTATCCTTAATGCGGAGTTGATGATACCCAGATCTCAAATCTATCTTTGAGAAGACTGTTGCACCATGCAACTGGTCAAAAAGATCATCAATCCTCGGCAAAGGGTACTTGTTCTTTATTGTTACTTTATTAAGTTGTCTGTAGTCAATGCACAACCGCATTGACCCATCTTTCTTTTTAACAAACAAGACCGGAGCACCCCAAGGTGAAGTGCTCGGTCGGATAAAACCCTTCTCAAGTAACTCTTGAAGCTGTTTCTTGAGTTCTGCCATCTCGGCAGGCGCCATCCTATACGGTGTCTGGGCTATGGGTTTCGTATCTGGGACCAAATTGATCTCAAAATCAATCTCCTGAGGTGGTGGTATACCAGGAAGTTCTTCAGGAAACACATCCTCGAATTCCCTGACTATGGGAACTTCAGCAGGGTTGAGACCTTCCTTGGTAACATCTACCACATGGGCCAAGAATGCATAACATCCTTGCCTCAACATCTTATCAGCAACCATATCTGATACAAGACAGGTGGGCAGAATCATTCTTTCACCTTGAAAGATCCATGTGTTGCCTTCATCAGCAAACACAGCCAACTTGGATTCACAATCCAAGACAACTCTATACCTTTCTAAGGTATCCATCCCAAGGATTATATCAAATCCTTGCATATTAAGTGGTATAAGGTCCACTTGAATGCGATGATCAGAAAAGAAGAGGATGCAGGGAGAACATACCTCCTGCAAAATGGCAGACCCACTCAACGGAGTCTCCAACAACAAACTATCTGCCTTATGACTAACTGTCATACTGCAGTTATGAATCACTCTCCGAGTGATAAAAGAGTGTGTAGCACCCGGGTCAATCAGAACACATACAGCACAGGATGTAGACATATCAGAATATAAAAGTTCCATCTGACCTGCCACTACCCGTGGATTGACCACTGCATCAGGTGGGTTCATAGCATAGAACCTCGCTGTCGCCTGGTGTTGAGGTGGTGCTGATGATCCAGCTTGAGACGCTTGACCGCGTCCTCGAGCTGCTCCTTGAGATTGCCTTCTCTGAGATCCCTGTTGACTCTGCCTCTGAGGTTGTGTCACACTGACAGGCCTAGATCGGCAGTCCTTCATCAAGTGTCCCACCTTCCCACAGCTGTAGCAACTTCTTTCCAGTTGTTGTGGTCTTGGTGGTCCAGTAACTGACATTGATGCAGAACTGTGAGTCTCTTGTTGAGGTAGGCCTCGTCCCCTGCCTCTACTTGGTGACCACTGAGTTTGGGAGCTTGATTTGGGTGGTGGAGGGTTAGGTACAGAGAATCTCGGTTTCTTAGAATCCCTAGATGAAGAACCCTGGAACTGTGGATATCGTTTCTGGGTTTGCCTCTTCTCAACCACAGATCTCTCTATCCTTCGGACTGACTCGACGAAGGTAGAGAATCTCTCTCGGTTTTCTAAGGCAGACACAGGGGTTGATATATCAACATTCAAACCCTTCTCGAATCTCCTGATTCTTTCCTCTTCTGTGGCAGCCATGTGCGGACAGAACCGCAGTAACTCCATGAACTTAGCTTCATACTCGCTAATGTTCATCATGCCCTGCCTCAATCTCTCAAACTGAGAGATCTTCTCGTCTAGGAAGGTCTTTGGAAAATATCTATTGATAAATTCCTGACGAAACTCTTCCCACGAGGACTCTATCCCAGGTCTCTTCTGCTCTTCCATGTTCCACCAGTGACCAGCACTGCCTTTGAGAAGATAGACAGCATGTCTAACCTTCTCAGCCTCTGGGATATTAAGAATCTTGAAAGCCTTCTCCAACTCTGTTAACCACAGATCAGCATATGCGGGGTCGGCAGTCCCAAAGTACTCGGTAGCTCTGACACGACGAAGTCGCTCGAACGTCTTACCGATACCTTGTCCTTCAGGCTGGGTAGGTGCCCTAGGTGCAGGTATGGGCATCCTGTCAGTTATGTGTGTCATGGCAGTCATAAACTGCCCAAACATCGTCTGAACTGCTGGGTTACCCATATCAGCTGGGTCAAACTGGGGTGGTTCAAGTGCAGGCTGTTCTATTTCTGGAACCCTTGCACCACCTCGAGGTGCACTAGCACTACTCTCTGCCACGTACTCATCATGTGGCTCTACCATCCTTATGTACCTTCTTCTCCTGAGGAGCAGAAGATTCTATTAGATAAGGAAGAGATACTAAGGATAGACTCGACATCCTAAGTCCTATGCCTCTATAGACTCAGCGAACCTAGAGATCTGATACCACTTAATTGTTGGCTCTGATATCCAAACCATGATATAAACACGATTTAAACGTAGCGGAAGCGATTCGATTAGCAGCGGAATACCAAAAATCAGCGGAAATTAAAACTTTTTGAGATAAAGCATTGAAACCATAAAACTTCCTTCATAAAAGGAGATAAACTATTTACATCTCAGATAATTACTTCTTGAGTAATTATATAAAACATGATACAAAATCTCAAGAACTCATAACCAAAATCTCAGACCAAAAGACTCCAAGACCTGAGAGTACATAGGACACATAGGACTGACTCTAACTACACCACATGGCAGGCTAAATCTCCACCTGAGATTTCACTGTTGCCCCTGGTGCTGCTACTGCTGGGACTGGTCACCTGTAGACCTGTTCCTCCGTCCTCGACATCCACCTAAAAAGTTGAAGTCTACGGGGTGAGACAATTTTACATAATTGTCCCAGCAAGAGTTATAACTCTCCGCCAGAAGCTTTATTATAGCACCTCAAAGAATAACTTAAACAGTAAAAGATTCACAGTATTCAACATCAGATATAATAGTAAGCATGAGTTCAACAGTTATGAAATATGAAGACATTTGCACTATACAGTGTAACATCAATCAATCAACTCGTAGTTATCTCTAACAGGTGTGCTATGCTGTGGATTATGTTTTTCAAACATTACTTTTATGCCCTGTGGAGATGAGGTTTACCACTCATCCTCCAACCAATCACTACTAAGTGCCTTGGTATCATACCAGGTCATCGAAAGAGCTGGATTCTCATGGCCTTCACCTTCCTCAGTCAGTAAGAGGATTACTTATAGGACATCTCATGCCTCTACTATAATAGCTTACCAGGGTAATCTGGTCCTTTGCTATTTTAGAGTTACAGTGGAGTTCTGTACTCTCTTTGTCATCAGGAGATTTCATGTTTATCTTCCACTGATACAGATATCTGTGCTTTCTTCTTCATCAGGAGGTTTCATGTTTACCATCCACTGATACGGTATGTAATTGTAGTGAAGGATTGACGGATTACACATCTACATCAAACACCTACACTAGGATGTAAGGTTCTACACATCCATATACCCCACATACTCAAAAGTATGTGATCCAGGAGTTCCCTTAGGAAAACCTGTTTCACCATCATTTGATCTCTGACAATGATGGATCTATGATCAGGGCTCTACATTACACTTGATTAGTTAGGTACATTCAGTATTCTTTTAACATCATACATTGTTCTTCAAACAATAACATTAGCATAACAGCTATGAAATGAGAATACTAAATGTAACAAGCCTAACTCTTATCAATCATCATATCTCAATACATTCATCACAAGTCATCTCTAAAGCATGACCTTGATGGTAATTATGGCTCTCACAGCCCATTTTAATCCATAAGTTGCCATTGACAATGCATCAGGATATATCACTATTCATAAAGCTAAAGCATGCTTTCAATGAATATAGTTTCATAATCCATACCTAGATATGATCATCATCTCATGACAACCTGCATGGTTAATTTAACTGATAACAGTAAACAATTCATTCTAGAAGTTACACTTTCAAATTCTTAGAAGAGTCAAGTTCCCCAATATTCATCAATCAGGGTTTACTATTCACAAAACATGTCCTCACCCTAGAATTAGGGTTTACTATTCACCTCATGGAGAATTGAACTCATATCATCATCATGTATGAGAAACATCATCAATAAAGCTCCTAGATAAGATTAAAATTCACTAAACATCATAATCAGGGTTTCCCTGATCTCACATAGGTGGATCATACCCTAATCATGCACATTCATGTGTATTGAAGGTACTTTACTTAAGTTTCCACTATAAAAGGGTACTTTCTCTCTCTTATGATACTTTCTCTCTCCTCTTACTAGTATATGGTGATAACACCACTCTAGATCAGGTTGGGTTAAGTCCTCATTGATTAGCATAAGCCAAAACATCATCAACATGTGATTAGGGTTTTGTTAGAAAAAGGTATTACTCAATTAAACCCCTCAAGGGTATTTTGGTAAATTACCTCATGATCACCATCATGGGTCAATTCATTAATCACTTAGTCCCTTAATTTTCTAAGTTACCATTAGGGTTTAGATTAGATCACCATTGAACCAATTACAACTTCAAGTGATTAAGTATAAATAACCTTGAAAACCTCCAAACGGTTTCAACCCTCAACCACCAAACGGTTTGAAACCGTTTGGGTGCGTTGACCATTTGCTAGGTTTGACTCCAAGCCGTATGACCTCAAGGTCGTATGCCCAAACCGTTTAGGTGCGTTGACCGTTTGGAAAGGTTGACTTTCCAAACCGTTTGAGCTTATACGGTTTGAAACCGTTTGATCAACTTGCCTTGAGATCGATTGGTCCAACGACCTTGAGATCGTTTGAGCCCAAACGGTCTTGAGATCGTTTGGCCCCAAATTGTCTTGAGACCATTTGGCCTCAAACGGTCTTGAGACCGTTTGGTCCAAATGGGCTCAAACCGTTTGGACCTCCAACATGGTTCAAAAGTTGCAAATGATTATGATTAAGTATGTTGAAGCCCTCAATTGGCCAAATCCATGTTAACCACTTATAAATTGAGTCAATTAGGATGATCCTCAATCAATTGGACACCAAATTAACCCTTAATTGAAAGCCAATTAGGGTTAAGTCCATCTCAATTAGAGTTTCAAATCGGTTGGTCATCAATATTCAACAATGTGAATCAATTCAAGGTTGAACCTATCAATTGACCTCCAATTGGGCCCAAACTTGGCCCAAACGGTCTTGAGATCGTTTGGATGACCTCCAAACGGTCTTGAGACCGTTTTCCCAAGAATTCATCAAAATCTAAGTTGATTTGATGGGGTTGAACCTTAATTAAGTCATAAATCAGCAATTTGATTATTTCAACAACCCACTGTAATTTGGGCCCTCAATTGATCAAATTACCTTAACCCTAGACCTCCAAACGGTCTTGGGTTGACACCAAACGGTCTTGAGACCGTTTGGATGAGTTCCAAACGGTCTTGAGACCGTTTGCCCATCCATTCTTTGAACTCTAGTGAAAATTCATCAAGGTTTGATCTATTGAGTTGATCATCACATCATTACTTTATTGCAATATGATTTAGTACCTTTGGACCTTCAATTGGTCAACTATACTTGACCCCAGACCTATAAAAGGTCTTGGGTGATCCCCAAACGGTCTTGAGACCGTTTGGATGATTCCCCAAATGGTCTTGAGACCGTTTGGGCTAATCAACCCAAAATCACTAATTAACTCATTGGAATTTCAGCACTGATTTCAATTAGGATCTACCCTATTAATCAACCTTCAACTCATTACTCGTTTGGAATTAATCCATAAAATTTGGTGAGTCATTAATTAACATCATTATGAATGGTAATACCAAACGGTCAACGTTTTGTCAACCATCGTAAATGGTCTTGAGACCGTTTGCCCAAAAAGGGCAAATTAAACAGATTGAAAATCAGAACTTAATTCAATTGGATTTGCTAATTGATTTGCTTATATCTCACGATTCCTTTGAAGTTAACCCCTCACTTTTTGTGGGTGATCAGCCTACATAATTAGGAACAGGATTCTCATACGGTCGTCGCTTGGTCAACTGGACCAAACGGTCATGAAGACCGTTTGCCTCCATGCGACCCTGAAACCGTTTGCCCACCAAACGGTTGTGCAAACCGCATGGGCAATTGGTTAGGACCGTTTAGTAAAGTGGAAATCTGTAGATAAGCATAGGAATTAACGCCCTTATCTTCTACCTCAAGAACAGTAGCAGTTCTTCATGATTTTGCTCGCAAGGATGCAAGGGAAGATAGGGAAGAAGAAGAACTAGCAACTATATGCATAGAAAAAGATGTATAATCAAAGCATAAGGTTTAGAGTTATAAAACCCGCCTAAAGGTTGTTCCTTGAGCTCCAAGCTTCCAAGATTCAGGTCTTTAATGGCGTCTTTGAGCTCCATAGGTCGGCCAAGGTGAATTATCCAAGGAAAAGTTGGAAAGGAATGGCTAGAAAGATAAAGCTAGGTGAGCTAGCCATGAATTCAACCTTGAAAACGAGTTTCCTCCATGAATTCAAGCAAAAGGGATGTTCCAAACTTACCTAGGACCCTTGGTCGTCCTTATCTGCTCCAGAGCTTAGCCTTGGTCGGTTTTGAGCAATGGGAAAAGAAATGAAAAGAAGAGGATCGTTCCCTTGCTAAGTGAGAAAAGTAGTATATATACTTAGGTGAAATTTCAACATAAGAACATATGCTTTCCTCATTTCTCATCTAAGTCCTTCCTTTCTTCCTTGCACGTCCCCACATCTTATTTCTAAGGACAACTCCTTCTAAGGTCAAGAATTGAAGGCAAAGAGGATCAACCCATCACTAAAGCATACACATAAAAGGGCTATTATACATACACCTTGATTATTCAATCACAAAGGTGTTCTTTATTATATGATTATTCAAATGAAGTGCCCTCTTCATCATTTCTACTCTAAATGATGACAAAAGTTATAAAATATATTTTAGATGATGTATTTTACAAGTTGCACCCCTCAAATTGGGTAAATTGCACTTTACACCAATTTAGGGTTTTCAAGTACAGGGGTTGCTTCCACAGCTGCACCTTGGTGCTCAAGCTTGGGAAATCCCTCAAACTTCATCATAAATATCCTCATGATGTCTCAACATCAGAGGAATATCTCAACATGTGAAATTTTCAAGTTAATCCCTTAACTAGGTAATTTGCACATAGATCCTTGTATTACAAAACAATGCTACAACTATATATATAAAGGAGCAAAATTTGAAATATATGTTTCTGAGGAACTTAATTACATGTCCAAAGTTAATCACAAGGATTTAATTACATATGTAGGCAAAACACCTAGGGTTAGTTCATAACCCAGGTCAAGGATGTTACAATATCGTTTCTTGAACTCTTGGAAAAGTCCATATCGTGAAAATCACCTCAAAGAGGTGGTTTGTATTGAGTTACGACTTCCTTAACAAAGTTGTATCGGGTTGTGTAAAAAGTGATGAATTAATTGATATATTTTATTCAAAAGGATAAGTAATGGACGAATTTGCATCTCTAGATGATTCTCAACTATTTTGCAAGAAAAGATAAATGATGATGCATGCTTGGACACGTGTCACCCATGCATGGACACGTGGCACCTACTAGTTCAAAATAATGACACCTCATTTTTACCTTCCATCATGTGCAACAAGTATATATACCCCTAGTTTCCCCCCTTAGTGCAATATTGCGACCCTTACCACCCTCCTACCCTAAGGTATCGTGCATAGAGCTCCCATATCGTGAAGGGATGTTGTGGTATCGTGCATGGGCCTTAGGATATTGCCCATGGCAGGATCATATCGCCCAAGTAGGTGATATCGGCCATATAGGGTGATATCGGCCATAGTGGAGTGGTTTGAGTGGCATATCATGCAAGTGAGTGTCATATCGGGCATGGGTGGTGGTATATCGTGCAATATCAGTATGGTATCGTGAAACGGTGCTAAGGAGCAAATAGGAGCTCATACTTGACCCTAAGGTGAGGCCATGATCATCTTCAACCTTGGATTGAAGCATGATGTTAGGGTTTTGATCTTCCTTTCTTTTCTTCTTCACCAATTGCTTATCCATGGTGATTCCTTGTATAATGAAGGAGTTATGAACGAGCCTTGGACTTTTCATAAGTCATCTTCAACCTTAGGAACATGGATCTTTGGAGCTTGGAGCTTTGAAGTGGTTCTTAAGGCGAGTTATATAACTTGAACTCAACCATGTTATTATTCATCACCTAAATTGTTGTATTTAATGATCTACTTTTAATTCCAAAATTTCCCGAAATAGTTGATGAAATTATGAGTTCTAGTAGTTTCTTAGACCTGTTGACATGAACTATAATATTTAGAACAAAGGTCTAGAGCTTGAAGATGATGATATCACCTTATAAAAGTGATATTGAGTGCATGCACACAAGCAAGCACCCCTAACCCGATATGATGATGCACCTATTTGACTAAAATGATATGAATAGGTTTGTAAACCTTATTGAACGATATGGGGGTTTAGTATACACCTCCTGCACGATAGGGAGTCAAGTATAGACTCCATGCACGATACAAGGTCAATTGTATACTTGTTGATGGGAAACCCTAATTTGGGTAACCAAATATGAGTAAAGAATAGCAAGTGCTATTGCACGATATGGTAGCCTGATACACAACCCTAGTTGATGTCTAGCCCAACATGGTGATGGCTTAATACCTCATGCACGACATGGGTAACACATAAAAACACCTTTAGCCCGATATGAATGGTGTGTATATACTTCTAGCCCGATATGGTGAGTGCTCATATACTTACAACCTGATATGGTGAACATATGCACACTTCTAACCCGAGATACCTTGTAAAGGTGAGGGAAAGACACACTTCGGAGTGATAAGAGTAACACCAAGTTATGGTGTGGCTAATACCTTTATAGGTGAAACACCTAAAGTGGTTGATAATGGACAACCTTATATCAATAGTGCCTTAACCCGAGATGAGTCCATATCATTGATGATAGCTGGGTGATTCAAGTGTATGACTTGTGGCCAATACTTTACAAGATTAATATGATGGGATAGTAGATAAAGTATTCGTATGGGAAATACCCTAATACAATATAAGTTGATGAACTTAAGTAAGTTAAAAGTGATGAGGGAAGTGATACACCAAGGTATGGAAAATATCACATCCAACACTTTAAGGTTGCTACACCTTGATGCATCTTAAATCAAATATGTATGGATGAGTAACACATTAAGTGTGTCATGCCAATTGTTACATTTATATGTAATGAGTTTAATGCACTTTGATAAGTATAGGCTAACATACATTGAGAAAGGGTTAAGCCAAAACAATAAAGTATGATGTAATCAATATCCTAGAGAGGATAAGAGAGAAACTCATACCTTGTGTTGGTAATCATTTAATGATAAATGTTGAGAATAAATAAGTATGATTGAATACTTATGATAGCAATGTATGCTCCTAGATGTGTGGAGCAATGAATTAGGGTTTGGATCAATAAAATAAACATGAAATCCTAATCAGTCATAAAGGGGAAACCCTAATCCCAATGATGGGATGTTTGTAATTCTCTTATTGAATAAGCCTTGAAAGGCATGCTAAATACTTGTATAACAAGTATAATGAGTTATGGCTTTGTGAGCCATGTGAATAAGTTATTTCCTAGTGAGTGGTGACAAGATGTGTTATGGCTTTGTGAGCCATGAGAATAAGTTGTTGCCTAGTGAGAGGTGACAAGATGTGTTATGACTTTGTGAGCCATGAGAATAAGTTGTTTCCTAGTGAGAGGTGATAAGATGTGTTATGGCCTTGTGAGCCATGTGATAATTTGTTGCCTAGTGAGAGGTGATAAGATACTTAATGGGCCTTGTGAGCCATGAGGATAGTTCTTTCCTAGTGAGAGGTAACAAGGTATTTATAAAAGTCTCATGTAAGAAATGATAATGTTCAAAATAAACTAAGAAATGGAAACTTAGTAATATAATGATAATAATAAATGGATACAATAATAATAATGAAATCTTGATCGTACATGCTTTATGCTTATATCCAAATAAGGTCTGTAGTGTTGGAAATATATGAGAGTGATACTTGTTTATAGAAAGGATGTGAATAAGCATGATGGCTTGGCCAAGGTATAATGCCTAGTAAAAGTGATGTGGTATTCAGTGATGGTTGCACAAGATTGGCATAGTCCAATGCCTGAAATAGTTGCACAGGATTGGCATAGTCCAATGCCTATAATATGATGATGTATACTCACATGACTGGTACAATTAAATATCTGGTTAGCAGATTGGCTGAGGCCAACAAATAGAAATGAGAATGATTCATGGATGACATACCATGATAATGAGTTTCACTGGATAAGCTTGAGATGTTAATATAGTATGGTGAGTAAATGATATACATGTTCTTCCCATTCCTTATAAAGAGAATAAATGACTTACTTCTCTATCACAGATAGTTGCAATGATTTAAAAGATGAGAATATTCTAAACTGTTTATCTTCTGCTCAGTTTTATACCATTTAAACTGTGATAATAATATTGTTGGCGGAGAGTTCTATCTCTCACTGGGACAATTGTCTCACCCCATGGGATCAACATTTTTTTAGGTGGACGTGCATGAGGGGGATTGAGACCATATTGCAGAGGAAGAACATCAACAACAGGAACATCAGTGACAGCTCAGGTTGAGTGTACTGTCTGTCGTGTCTTGTAGATAGTAGTCCTATGTGTCGTCTCTGTACTCTCAGGACCTTGGAATTGGTCTATACTAATTTTATGATAATCTGAGGATTTTGGCCTGAATGCCTCGAGGTTTTATGTTGCTTCAGTATGTGTTTTGATAGAGCAACTGCTATATGTTATCCTCAAGAAAAGATGGTACAGTGTACGTACAATGTGAACAATGATGTATATAAAGTTTTGGTTCTGCCTTAAAGAGTTTTCCTAGAAATGGATCTCTTTGCAAAATGGTTTTAGTTTTTAGTGATTTTTGTTAATCTGTTGTTTATGTTTATTCCGCTTAATTAGTGATGATTTGTTTGTCGGTTGTGACATTGACATGCAGCAAAGTCCAATGATTGTCGTGAAGAATTGGTAGGATAATGTGGTCAGGTGGGGATGTTGCCAGGCGTTGTTGTAGCCGTTCCTTTTCTCCTAATCTTTTGTCTTTCAGGATGTCATACACTAGCAAGAAGTATGCCATGTGAACATTTGGCATGGTATCGCCTAGTATCTCCTGGTAAGATGACACTATACTCACAGAAAGGTATCCTCCTATTTTCATCGTTTCTCAGAGGTCATCTTTTAGCACGCAAATGCCATCTCTCTCGAAGATGACATCTCCTGGAAAATCATCTTCTTTCAAGGAACTCATAATTATAGTTAGTTCTTCTAGAGATAAATTGAAGCGGCTCCATCTATTGAAATTCTTGAAAGAAGGTGTAATTTCTCCTACCGGTCTGTCTGGTCTATCATCACCCAGATCTTATTCTTCAACCTCTCCTTCCTCAGGTTGTTCTCTTAGAGGTTGATTTTTAGGGACTTATGTTATGGTAGGTTGCTTTGTTTCGTAGTCTGATGTCTGTTGTGTAGCTTCTCCAAAGCTTTCATGCCAGCCTTTTTCCATGTCGCAGTTGTGGCTAGCTCAGTTGGATCAACCCACATGGTTTTTAGCTACTCCCTCTAGGTGACCTTTTCAGGTAGAGGGATATCCATGTGAAGCCTCTAGGGTACAACTACTACATGCATCACTGGGTCATTGAAGAACTGACGATCATAGATGACCTCCATATCATACATACCTCACAGTCCATGCATGTCTTCATTGTCTAAATCCTCTAGGGGGTGCCCTTGTTGATGGCCTCCATCATTCGTAGTACTATAAAAGCACAATCCCCCGAACCAGCCTCTTATTGGGGGACTTTCTTATTGATCGCGAAGGGCTTCTAGGACCCTTGAAACTTATTGTTTGTATCCTTGATTACTCGTTGTTGGCGTAGCGGTATTTTTAAGGCATCTCTGGCATCCTTCCTCTTGTAGACCAGCGAGGTGTTGTCCAGTTCAGCTGTACTGCAATTGAGCATCGTTGTTTTTCATTGATATAGATCGACGACTATCAATGCCCAATGCTTTACATTCCTTATGGGCAGCACCACATATTTTG
This sequence comes from Alisma plantago-aquatica, assembly GCA_963693085.1. Taxonomy (NCBI): domain Eukaryota; kingdom Viridiplantae; phylum Streptophyta; class Magnoliopsida; order Alismatales; family Alismataceae; genus Alisma; species Alisma plantago-aquatica. The sequence goes on along the minus strand of OY856412.1, from coordinate 97,045,797 downwards.
TTTCTTTCCGCTAGACAGCTGCCTTTAGTTCATCTACATCTACTGTCTTGTAGTCTTCATTGTAGAGGAGGCTAGCTAGATGTGTTGTCCCGTTGAAGACCGACTGTGGCTTGTCCGGATGTAGGAACTCTTCCAGGAGGGTTGTGCAGAGTACCTTGAATAGTCTTTTATGTACTCACACCTTCTTCATGAATATTCCCCGAAAGTGGTCTCTTGATAGACATATACCCTTGTTGTTATATAGTTAGTCTGACCTGGGTAGATCGTCATTGAGGACATCTGCCAAGATGTGGACATCTCTGCATGTGATTCGTGATGCATAGTTATGACCATTTCTTTCATATTGCAAGGAAGAAGGGGAGCTGCTCCAAGAATTTTTGCTTTAGCTGGTGCACTTTGCTCCCTTGCGGGCTCATTTGTGAAAAAGGTTGCCAGCCCACCATCCTCATCATCATATGTTCATTTCGATGCCAAGGGTGTCGAAGTTTCCTCTATTGTCATCATTGCCTTGGCCACTTGTTCAACCACCTTGTACAACAGTTGTGTAGTAGCCCCAGTTTTAGATACTTCTGAGGAAGCTTCAGCAGCTATGTTGTCTTTGACATGGCTCTCCTCAGAAGCTTGCCCTAGCTTGACATCCGCCATCATGACTAGGGTTGCCTCCATCCTCCCATCATAGAGATAGTCGATATGCTCGTGATGTGTTTGGAATAGGAGGAACTCGCTGCTCTCCTCGAGTCCATCCCCCAGCTCAGCTAACATTCTTTCGAGCTCTGCCACTCCTATTGTGCTGCGTTTGGTGACCACTACTTTACGATGAGCAGTAGCAATCTACTCTTCTAGCATCATTGCATGTGTAGGTGGGGAGAATTGATTCTCTACTAGTTTCCCACCATCTTCAGCAGCTTCTTCTTGAACTTCTTATGGATTGCAATTAAGGTCGAGCTCCCTTCACAATGTCACATTTTTCTTTGTCTGTTTTTCGTTGGGGGAGCTCGACTGCTGTGGTGGATCATTCATCCTTTGCTCAACTGTTGGTGTTGTTTTTGTGTGGGCACTTCCTTCTTTTAGCGTGCCCGCTCCTGTGCCTGTTCCTCCCACATTGTCGCCATTGTCGTCGTGGCTGTAGGGGATGGCTAGGGAGTGCGTCGGGCTTACTGAGCGCTTGGTCTTCTTCTTCTTCTGCCAGATATTGAGTTCTTCACGTTCCTTCTCGAGCTTCTGACGGTCTTCTTCTAAGCACTGGCGCTCTTCTTGGAGGTTAGCCATTGTTGTATCTTAGCCCCGACGCATGTGCTCATGGTCGGCCCAGATGGTATGCCTCTCTTTTTGTAGATCTTCCATCTCATGTTTCATGTTCTTTAGCATTCCCGTCATCATCCATTGGTTGTTTATAACTTCTTGGATGAAGTCAGGGAGTGCTTTTATCCTTTCATCAAGGATTTGTACCTGCGTTGTTAGCACAGACAAAGAAGAAGAAATGGTGGTATTTATTATGTTGATTTGATGCATGTGTTCCCACATTGCATCAAACCTTGTACCTAAGGCACCTCTGAAGGAAGGTGTGTGCTGGTACTGCTGGTGCAGTTGATGCTCCATGTGCGTCATTGACGAGCTTGGCAATGTAGGTTGTGGAGGCGGTGGAGGTGGGCCTTGTTCTTTCTCGTTTGGCTTGTCTTGTGGTCCCATATCTGCTCCATTGAAATCTGTATTTGGTATGACCTGAGAGCCTTGTCCTTCTAGCTCTGCCTCCGGTTCTTTGTCAGGCTGCGGGTCGGCTATTGTGCCTCCCTCTTTCTCTACCTCTATCTCCATAGTATCCTCTTCTTTATGTGGCTCAAGACATGTGGGTTCTAGAATTTCTACTGGTTCTTCTGGAGGTGGAACCGTGGAGGTGGGTTGTTCTGTAGTTGTTGGCCTTTCAGTTGGCGGTGCAGTTGTATCTGTTGTTTGCTTTTTCTACACCGCCAACTTCTTATGAGGCTCTGTGCTCTTTTCCTTTTTCAAGGAAGCTTGGGCACTACTTTCTCTAGCTGTAGCTATTGGATCTATACTCGTGCTGGCCTGCAATGTCCCGAAGCACATATTTTCAATGTCTTCGTGGGTTGGCCACAACTTGTGGGCGTCATAGAACACCATTTTAGGAAGGGGAAGTAGTCTTTTTCACCCGCTTTGCTTGAAGTATAGCTTCTCCCACTTCTACGCCAGAATACCCATGTTGATTAGGGACTTGATGTCTATTCTTTGTTGTCCCTCAATTTCTTTATACTTCTGGACATCTCCTTCGTCCATTAGGTATTCGACAATTTGTGTTATCTGGCCTCCCATGCAGTACGCAAAGTTCCTCTTTGCATCCCTGCCTACTATTGTTGATATACGCTTGATTAGTATATTCCCGATATTAACCGACTTTCTGTTGATCATTGACCAGATGAGGAACATATCTCCATTGCTAACTATTCCTATTTCTAACCTCACGTAGATCGTGTAGGAAGTGGTTTTCTACAATGTGTGAATAAAGCACAATGTGATCAGCGAGGCCTTGGAGTTCTTTGAGTTGTGCTCCTCCTCCCCAATCAAATCTTCCCACATCTGGTTGCTCTCATAGGTTGCCGCTTCTTTTTCACTTGGGGCGGTGGAGTAGGTTTTAGCTTGTTCCTCTGTCTTCGTAAATATTTTGTTCAGCATTGCTTTTGTGATTATGTGAGACTCGCCTCCTAGCATCACATGTACTTTATAGTCTCCTCCTCCTTGCCTTCTTGCTTCACTACTGGTAGCGACCTTCTTTAGTGAAGATAGGAATTATGTGGTCAGCTTCTTGTAGTATTTTACCTCTGGTGTGCATAAGGTGCGTAAGTTTGCACCTTCAAGGAATTTCACCGTCCTGTCGTAGATTCCCATCTTTTTGAAATCTTCTATTTCCAGGTAACAGGTAGGGTAGAACTCCTTGTTTTGGTACATCCCATCATAGGTATACTAGTGCACGACGTTCTTGGGAATGAATGGGGGTTCTCCAGATTGTGCAAATGTCTCCCCTATGACTTCCTTGTCTTCTCAGCACCCAGTGGTTTTATCTTTTTATTGCTCTAGGACCCCTTTGGTGCAGCCTTTCTCTTCTTCCCCTGGACTCAGCTCTCTGACTCCCCAGGTTGATACTTTGAGGTATCTATCTGCTCAGTTTGTTCTATTTTGTGAGTAGAGTCCTTAGTTGTCATGTTCCCCAGTATTCTTTGGTACTATTCTAACCTTAGCTGCACCTCAACTCGTTTAGCCTCTGGGAGAGAAGTATTCCTCTTGAGTGTTGATGTTAAACCCTCCACTATATTCTCCACCTCCTTTAGGGATGTTGCCTTCTTGAAGACGGGGTCACTGTTCTCTAAAGAAGACACTCTGCATGGTTTCAATAATGTATTAATTTATAATCTTATTGCAATTATTTGGGTTTGTATTCAACAACTTTTTAATTATTAAGTTTATTAATATATATAGGGACCGCGACCTGTGGTCTTGTTAGTAACTTAGAGGAAACCATAGCCACGGTCTCTGAAGGAGATCGTGGTCACAATTTACTGAGAAGGGATCGTGGTCGCAGTCTCTGAAGGAGATCGCGGTCGTGATTGGGGCTGCGATTGCGTTCTTCTTCCTTACTGTGGCCAGGTCACAGTTTAGGGGACAGTGACCTCGAGTAGTGCTCTCCTACACCATGACCCATGGTGGAACTGGTAATTGGAGTGAACATCACGGCTTGGATAGGGTTTACGAGCACACCACAATCACGGTGGTAGAGGTGATGACCGCGAGTCGCGATCTTTCTTCTTCCAACTGTTCTGATTCCAATCTCTATCTTTTCATCTACTCCTTGCTATGCTAGTGGGAAGTTGTCCATTATTGAAGTTTTTAGGGTTTATTTAGTTGTTGTTGCAAACTCTGCCTCTAAGGTGGTTTAGGGAAAACAAGGAAACCACAAACAACTGTCAGCAGCGTGACCAATACTCGTCAAGAGAGACGAATTGGGAAAAATTGGTTCAGGTGGTGGTCTAAATCGATGGCGACACGGTGTTTCAGAGATTAGAAGAGTAGAAGCGGGTTTTGTCATTACCTTATTGGTGGTTGCAATGTTGGAATCGAACAAGGTGGGTGCGGCAATCTGCTTTGCTACGACGGCGGTTCGTCGGTCGTAGCGGAGCAAAGAATCATGTTTTATCTTAGACTCAGGGAAGCTAGAGGTGAAAAGAGTCAGAGAGATGAGGGTTTAAGGATATATATACTAGAGTGACCGAGACGTGATGATCGAAGGGGATGATTGCACTCGTGGTGTACTAGGAGTACGACCGCGGTCGCGGTCTCTTCCGTTCCAAGGGTAATCGCGAGTCATGGTCGAGGTGTCTAGTTATGGACACCGCGGGTCGCGGTCTTGCGTGATGCAAGGCTATACCATGACCGCAGTCCAGACCATGATCAGATCAAAACAAAGCTTGTTTCTTTAGTTAAATCAACAATTACTTAAAAGAAGATAGATATGTATATCATTTAAAAAAGAAGAAAACTAATCCAAAAAAAGGGAAGAGAAAACAAAGCTTAAGAAAATAGAAAAACTTGGGTTGCCCCCCAAGAAGTGTTTGCTTTAAAGTCTCTAGCTAGACTTCATAATTCTTCATTCCTTGGGTCCTTCATTTCTCATGTGCCTGACCTGGTTCCTCCAAATTGATCTCAGATTTTCGCACAAAAGCCTCATCTTTGTAAAATCTTTTTACCCTATGGCCATTGACCTTGAAAATCACAATTTTCTCTCCTTAAATCTCCATCATTCCTAATGGGTAAATGTTCACCACAGAGAAGGGGCCTAACCATCTTGTTCTAAGCTTCCCAGGAAAGAGCCTAATGCTTGAATTGAATAGAAGCACTTTACCTCCCTCGCGAACATATGTGTTCTTTAGGTGGGCATCATGCCACACCTTAGTCCTTTGTTTGTAGATTCTAGCATTCTCGTAGGCATGCAATCTCATCTCCTTGAGCTCCTGTAGCTGTAGGAATCTTTTATGTACTGCCTTCTCCAAGTCCATATTCATAAACTTGATCGCCTAGAGGGCTTTATGTTCGAGCTCCAAAGGTAGATGGTAGGACTTGCCATAGATTAATCTCTACGGCATCATCCCTATTGGTGTCTTATAAGCTGTCCTATAGGCCCAGAGAGCATTGTCAAGCTTCATGGACCAGTCCTTCTGAGTGCGGCTGATAGTTTTCTCCAAAATCTATTTAATCTGCATGTTGGATACTTCTACTTGTCCCGAGGTTTGAGGATGATAGGGTGTAGCAAACCTTGTGCTTTACCACGTACTTCTTTAATAGCACCTCAAACTGCTTTTCTCCTAAATGTGACCCCCCATCGCTTATGACAGTGTGAGTACTCCAAAGCATGGAAAAATGTTTTCCTCGAATAGCTTGATCACAGATTTAGAATCACAAGTTTGGGTGGCTACAACCTCTACCATTTCGACACGTAGTCCACAGCCACTAAAATATATCGATACCCATTTGATGATGGGAAAGGACCCATGTAGTCTATTCCCAGAACATCAAAGATTTCTACTTTCACCCAGTATGCCATAGGCATCTCGCTCCTCTTACTGATATTTCCAGTAAGTTGGCATTCCTTGCAAGCTTTGACAAAAGATGTCACGTCTTTGAACATGGTGGGCCAGTAAAACCTAGATTGAAGCACTTTTGTAGCTGTCCTTTCTCCACTGTGATGTCATCCATACGATGAAGAATGGCATTCTTTTAGGATCAACGGGACTTCCTCCTATGGTATACATCTTCGATACAAACTGTCAGAACACCTCTTAAATAGTAGTGAGTCATCCCAATAATAGTTCTTAGCATCGGAGAAGAGCTTCTTTTTCTAGTTGTATGTTATGTCCGACAGAAGCTGGCCACAAGCCAGATAGTTATGGATATTGACAAACCATGGCAGACTTGGCTCGTCGGACTGAGCCATCAGCAGGGCTTCATCAGCATAATTTTCATTCACCGGTAACTGATTCACCTCATCAAAAACTATTCTAGACAAGTGGTCTATGACCACATTTTCTTTTCCTTTCTTATCAATGATTTCATGATCAAATTCTTGTAACAATAGGGCCCACCTTAGCAGTCTTGGCTTTGTGTCCTTCTTTTGCATGAGATAGCATATAGCCCTATGGTCAGTATAAACCTTAACCTTGGCTCCTATAAGATATGATCAAAATTTATCAAATGTGAAAAACAATCACTAACATCTCCTTCTCGGTAGTAGTGTAGTTCACTTGGGCTTCGTCCAGTGTATGACTGGCATAACATATAACATGGTGCTTCCGGTCTTTCTTCTGCCCTAGGACTGCACCTATGGCATAGTCACTTGCATCTCACATTATTTCAAAAGGTAGCTCCCAGTCTGGAGCTTACAAGATCAGTGAAGAATTCAAAGCCTCTTTTAAGGTATCAAAAGCTTTTGAACGGTCATCATCGAACTCGAACATCGAGTTTTTAATCATCAAATTTGAAAGGGGCTTTGATATCTTTGAGAAGTCCTTAATGAACCTCCTGTAATATCCATCATGACACAGGAAACTTCTTACTCCTATCATGGAATTTGGTGGAGGGAGCTTGGAGATGGCTTTGATCTTGCTAAGGTCCACCTCCATGCCCTTCTTGGAGACCATGTGTCCTAGGACAATGCCACTTTGAACCATAAAGTGTCACTTCTCCCAGTTGAGGACCAAATGTTTCTCTTCACATCTTTGCAGAACCAGGGAAAAATTTCTTAGGAAAGCATCAAAATATTTTCCATAAATAGAGAAGTCATCCATAAACACTTCAACTATATCTTCTAAGAAGTCAAAGAACATGGAAATCATTCAACGCTGGAAGGTTGCAGGAGCATTGCATAAATTGAAGGGCATTCTTCTGAAGGCGTACGTGCCATAGATGCATGTAAACATCATTTTCTCCTTATCGTCCAAGTGTATCGGGACTTGATAGAATCTAGAATATCCATCTAAGAAGCAATAGTAATCATGGTGGGCAAGTCTTTCAAGAACTTGATCAATAAATGGTAACGGAAAATGGTCTTTCTTCATGGCCAAATTTAGCTTTCTATAATCAATACACATTCTCTAGCCTATGACAGTCCTGGTGGTGACTTTGTAACCATTATCTCCCTTCACCACCATAATTCCACCCTTCTTAGGTACTATGTGGATGGGGCTCACCCAATTGTTGTCACTTATTGGGTATATGATTCCCGCATCTTGTAGCTTCAATATCTCCTTCTTGACTACTTCCTTCAACATTTGGTTCAATTTCCTTTGAGGTTGCACCAACGGTCTTACCGAGTCTTCTAAGTTTATCATGTGCATGCATAGATTTGGATTCAGTCCCTTAATATCCTCAACGGAATATCCAATAGCTCTTTTATACTCTCTCAACTCTTCCAGGAGTCTTTCTCGTTGTTCTTCTGTGAAGTTAGCATTGATGATAATAGGATTCCTTCTTTCCTCATCCAGGAACTCATACTTCAGCCCTTCTGGTAGTGGCTTTAGTTCCGGCCTTGGCTTCAGAGCTTCTAACTCTTCATTTGACTATTCCAAAGAATCATACTTCACTGTCTCTATCACTTCTTTATCATCGATGAGACTTTCATCACCTTGGTTAACATAATCTAGTATCTCAACCACTTATGGGTCTTCTATCGAAGGATTTGGGTTTTTTAAGGCCCTCATAAGTGGGTCTACAATGGCTTTCTCTTCTTGAATCTCTTCGCAATACTGGTTATAGTTGTCCATCAAGTAGACTGACTCAGAAAGAGATGACCCCTTCATAGCATCCTTCACCTTGAAGTCAATGTGGTCACTTCTGACTCAGAGGGTTATGACGCCTTATGTGACATCTATCAGGGCTCTTCTAGTAGCTAGAAAAGGTCCTCTAGATTATTGGACACTTTGGGTCCTCCACAGTATCTATCACAACAATATCACAAGGTATGAAGAACCGTCCCACACGGATTGGGACATCTTCCACTATACCCACTGGTCTCTTGAAAGTGTGATCAGCTAGTTCTATTCGCATACTTTCCTTTACCATATCGGTCAATCCCAATCTATATGCTAAACTCAGGGGCATCAGGCTTATGTTGGCTCCCAAATCTGCCAGTCCCTTCCTTTCGATGTTGTCTCCAATGCAAAAAGGGATGTTAAAAGCCCCTGGATCTTTCTTCTTGGTAGCTAGTTCATCCTGAACAAACGCACTAGACATGTTTGCCAGGTGTACCATTTTGATCTGGTCTCCTCTCCTTCTCTTTGTGATAAGGTCGTTGAAAAACTTAGCGTATGTCGGCATCTCCTCTAAAGCATCCTGAAACGGTACATCTATATGCAGTTTCCTTACTGCCTCCATGAACTTTTCATATCTTTTCTTTAGGTGGGCCTTGATAAGCTTGTATGGAAATGGGATTCCTGGTGCATATGGGATTTTCTTCATAAATATTTCTTCAACGGGATATGGATCCCTACCTCCTCCACTTTTCTCACGGCTTTCTTCAATAGGCCTCTCCCTATCAGCAGACTTTTTGGAAGAAGCTTCCTTGTCCTGTTGGGGTTCCTCAACTTTTTCTTCCTCTTTGTCATTTCCCGTTCCAGAATTGATCAACGTCCTCCCTGATAAGAGGGTAGCCATTTTTGTATTCTTTTTGTTTGACAGGATCTTTCATGAGGGATTCTTCACTAACTCATCCAATTAAATGAGTTGTTGGTTGATCTGGCATTGATGCATTTGCATATCTTCCATCTGGACTTGCATAGTTGTTAGGACGCCAGAATTGGCAAGGGAACTTTGTGCCATTTGGTCGTTCACAGTAGCTTGCCTCTTAGTGAAATCGAATAATTGAGTTACCAAGTCCGCTTGGTTGTTATCTTTTCCTTGCCGATGTCCTTGAACTTGACTTGTTCCTTGGCTCGGTCATGCCCCTTGGCAAGTTTGGTTCCTACCTTGTACTGAGTAGTTATTCTTATTTGTCGGGTAATTGGTTGTTCGAGTATATGGCACTTGTCTGCTCCTCTTTCCGAATCTTGATGGTGGCTTTTATGAATTCCCCAGTTGATGTGAATTCTCGGCCGCATCATTATTTCCATAGCTGAAGCCAAGGTGATTTGGCCTCTTGAAGTTGGCATAGGAAACATTCTGCATAGACTCTTCTTTGCTTTCACTGTCTTCACTCTCTTTAGGTCTGGTGTAGATAGATTTATCGACTTTGTGTCCTCCTTAACCACAAGTGACACACTTCATCACCTTTTCAGTGTGCTTCTTTCCCTTGCCCCTAGTATCTTTCAAATGTTTGACATCATTTGCCATTTTCTACATTTAGGCGGTTATATTTTCTAAAGCCTTGTCTTCCATGGATGGTCCTTTAGATCCTATCTTCTTTTATGTGCCTCTACCATTCATGTCATAGCCTACTCCTTCTTGAAGCATATCCATGTTTTCTATAATCTTCATAATCCTGCAAGGCTTTTTCCCCAAAAAGTCCATGCCTGCGGCAGCATTCAGAGAAGTCCTCTCCGTATGAGTCAGCCCATTATAGAAGGTGGTCACTAGGAATCCCTTACGGTAGTTATGATGTGGGCAATGCCTCAAGTATTCTTGGTAACGCTCCCATGCCCTGGCTTTTGTGCAAAACATGTAATCTTCTACATGTTACAGATGGTCCTCTCAATAGGATAAAACTTAGAGATGAAGGCATCTCCCAGGGGTCTCCATCCATCTATATACTGGTGGGGAAGATTTAGATACTAAGAGAGAGCCTTATCCTCCAAGGAGAAGTTGAAACCCTTACAGTAAATCACTTCTTATGGGACACCCCTCATCTTAATGGTGTTGTAAATGTTCTTGAAATTATCAATATGGTGGTACAGATTCTCCCTTGAGTTCCCTCAGAAAGGTTTGTTCTGGATCATAGATATGACAGCTAGTTTTATCTCAAAGTTTTTGGCTTTGAAATTCGATACAACGATAAGACATATTGACCCATTGACCCTCATTGCTACTAGCTCATGAAAGGTCTTCCCTTCCTCATCATCCTCGCTATCACTGTCCCTATAGTTGCGATTCATCTCAACTTCACGGTTATGGTTGTTATTGTTTCTTCTATGCCTGCGGTGATGACTACATTCCTCGTAGTGACAATCATCTTCATGAAGATCATCATCTTGTTTCTCTTCATGTTCTTCCTCCCGTTCTTCATATTGATGACCGTCATTGCAACAGCCATCTCTATCTTCATCAGTGCCTGGTGGAGGTGGGTGGTGCTCATTCCTTACATTCCACTCATTTCCTATAAGGGTAACGTCCACACGAGACAGCATGGTGAAAAGGAGTAAATTTGAACAAGTTGCTTCTTCCTGGGTGCCTGAATAGATCCTGTAGCCAAGTTAGCAAACTGGACATGTCAAAACAAACTATTTTATACAAACGTAGGATAGCAGGCTTAAAGTAATAGTGTTGTCAAGCTTATTGCTAAGCTTGAGGCACATGAGTATAGTAAGCGGACTTGGGTTCTTAACAATGTCGTTTTTCCTTATCCCTAGTAATGGCGCCAAAAAGTTGATCAGCCTAAATTCCACATACAAAAGGAGTGGATTTAGAGTAGTTGGACTTTTAAAGAGATAACCCGACTCTCAGGCCCCCGCAACGATAAACGGGGTCCGATGTAGCGATCGGGGTCAAACATAGGGACAAGGTTGGCAATGTTAAGCGCTCAAAATCTAACACTCGAATACTCCATCCAAAGAGGGTATATAAAAGGTGTTCCCTAAGGAATGGTAGCATGAAAACTAAAGTAGTTTAAAAGAAATAAGAATGACAAGAACAAAAGAAACAAAAGGAATAAGATGAAACAAGTATATGGGGGGAAACCTGGGTTAGGGTTCACCTACTAAAGCATATCACCAACATGCAACATCATCACTCTCTCTCGCACACTCTTACCAAGATTACAAGCAACCACCAAAATCATCTATTCCACTCCTTCTCAAGATGAGGATAGATCTAAGTCAAAGGGTAGTCTCTCTCTCGAGATGACCACACTTAAACCTCGCAACTAACATATGGTTTTATAGCCTTAGCATTCCAACACTCTCATGCATTCGTACTACTCCATGACACATGATAAAAGTGATATTACTCTCTCAAGATATCAACAATCAAACATCACAAGATGGTATCTAAGCGTACAAGTTAAGCATTAAAATAGGTGCAAGGAGATAATCTTGATAAGAATATGTATATTCAACAGAAAGAGACAATATACATACTGGGAGAGCCTTAGTGGCTACTTCCAACCCAAGTTAAGGGGTTTAGCCACTCATGCTTACAAACAGCATGACGGGTTATAGAAAGATAGATCCATGGAGTCCCACGAAGAGAGGAGAGAAGTACAGCGAGATGGAAAATGATAGATCTAGAGAGAAGAGACGTGATACAACACAATATTTCTTTAGATCTGGATCTAACATGTGGATATCATGGAAGGTCTTCTTCTCTCAAAGAAGGAGTCTCCAGTCATCTCTCTCCTCAGCTTCTACCTTTAGAGATCCAAGACTGATGGAAGGGATGCTCTGGACACAGCAGCACTTCGTGGTCCTCGGGATCCGATCTATGATCTAATGATTTGACAAGATAGGTGGGTGTGCTATTTATAGGCACATTCCACCGACTTAGGCCTGGACCACGGTCGCAGTCTTGGGTAAGTGAGGGGTGAGACTATGGTCGTGGTCTACTCTTTATTCATCTTTCACCATGGTTGGGCTTAGTCACAGCCTGGTGATGACCGTGATCAAGGTCTGCTTGTATATTGCGTCCGGGCAGTTGAGGTCAAGGTTTTCCCTCTCGGTCGCAGTTTGCAAAAACTCATTAGTGACCGTAGTTTCCAAGCTGATCACGGTCTATGTCCATAACGCGACCCCTGGTCTATCTTTGGGGCGCATGTTCTCATCGTGACCATCCTTGAAGTCGCGGTTGTGTGATGACCGTGGTCTGTAAACTAGCTGTGATCCATCCTTGACGCATGATGATCTCAATCTCTAGAGAATTTCTCAACCATATAAGTGGACCGTTGTCACGGTTGAGGGAAATGAGGGCCGCGGTCGCAGTCGAGGACCGAGACCTGGGTTGTGAATATACCTGGAAACATGTAAGTGATGCTTTACTCAAAAAGGTAGAATAATTATGTGAAAAGCTAACAAAAGATATACTAAAGGTGTTGTAAAATATACATAGTACGTAAAATAGAGTGTTATCAATATTGCAGCATTACCATCTCATATGAGAGATTGTACAATTAGGAGATGTCAAGATTTGCAGAGTACCAACTGAAAGCAATGTTATTGACCCTCTGATAAAAGTACTTTCACAACAGAAGCATGATGGTAATGTTAGATCACTTTCAATGAGATTATGAGTGATTCGCTCTAGTTCAAGTGGGAGACTATTGGTGATATGCCCTGAAAGCTAATCATATGGTGATTGTAGTGACACATCTCTTAATTTATTTGATTGTTAATAAAGGAAATGTTGGTTATTATGTTTGTTTCAATATGGGATAATAAATAATCATAATAATGTCCTAAGAATATATGACTCAATGATGTGATTTTAGGTTAAGGACCTGACTATGAGATCATGTGTATGTTAAGAGTATTTATTATTGTTTGATTCCCTGGTTAGATATTATTGCGGAAAAGTAGGACAACAATGATACATTAAGACCACTATGTGCATTGATTGATGACTATGTCTCATTAGTCATGCTATTGGATATCAAATCAAACACATAGTTATATTTTATGAACAGGTGTACTGGACAAACCCACTTTGAGTGTGATACATGGAAGCCAATAATGTTGATCAAAATCACATCTTAATATGGCATTGGTAATTGTTGTCCTTAGACCTAAAGTCACTAAAAGGATTGTAGGTTGTTCATTATTATTTAACATTACACAAAGTGAACTCAAAAGGGGTTGTTATACAATAGTTCTTAGGTGCATTGTGACACATGAGGGCTATTATGAGTTATTTGATGGAATTTGTTCCTCCCATTGAATTGATATCATGGTTATTAGATGAGTGAAACTATGAAATGCATGGCCATCCTCATATGAATCAATATATGATATTGATCTGATGTGTATTTCAAATAGTCAACTCTAGATCAAGGAACAAAGATTGAACATTAATAGGATGATGTTTCAATGTTTCAGATTCAATTTAGATATTAGAAACAAAGGGATTATGAAATCATTGTTCTCCAACTTCTCCAATTACTTGGGTGGAAATAAAGTCTTGCTAGCCACCAGTCATTTCTTGTGAAGTTATAACTTGATTATGAACATCACTACCAATGTAATTTGGAGCATAGGGTCACACACATAGGATGCATTGGAATAGGAGTATAATGTGGACATAATTGGAAATGTTCCACATCGAATTGATTAACTGAAATGTTTTAGGCAATCAACTAGAATAATATTCGAATATAAACTAAGTTAATTGGTTAAAAGGTTTAAGCCAATTATTTGGATTTATATTTTTGACTTATATGATAATTCGACCCGCCAAGTATGAGCGATCAGTTAGAGTTGATAGTAGGGTGATGAAAAATTAATAAATAGATTAATGTGATTAATTGATTAATTAATTAATTATATGATTCCAAAATATTCTAATTGCCTACCTGGCAGTCCACGAGCTGTCCACTTAAAATGTATCCCTAGACTTTTATTTCCCAGGGTTTTTAGAAAACCTTGCTTCCTTTCCTCTATTATATAAAGGGGGATATGGTCAGATCATAAGACACACTCTTGTATATGAATCCTTGCCATCATTATATGCAAGAGAGAGAGAGAGAGGACATAGACCGTGATGCTAGCACGTCATCAAGTGAGAGGTTGATCCTTCCCATTAGCTCAAGCAATGTGATGAGTAGTTCCACTCCATTAGTATGGACTACATAGAGATGCATGCGCTGAGAGGTTGGTGTTCAAAGGACATTGACAAGGATCGTATGTGCACATAAGGAACATTGCACACTACAGCGTGAGGAGGACGTCATCGAAACTGCTCCATGGCAAGGTATACCTCAGGCACCCTCTTTTTTAACATGTCATTGTCGACGAGATCTGCTTGTAGGATACATGGAGAATTTGTAGTTGTTGTTTCCACTGTTCTTGATGTCTCCACGAATCCTAACAACATCACCTCCCTTACAATAGGGACATATGCCATATGACAAAGATGATGACTCACTCAAAAGCTTGCAGCTCAACTTCTTCAGTCTTAGAGAAGTTAGTGTTACAACAATGTATCAAGGATAGGCTGATGGGAGGACACCACAGAAGTGGGAATTTCCATTTGTCCTTCTCTTCCATGACTCTAAGTTGTGAAAAGTGAGTACACAGAAAAGGCGAGGGATACAACCCTATTTGTAGGTCCCATGAAAAGTAAACTCATCTCCTAGAAACAAAGGGACTCAGTGTTCTTTTCCATAGTAGAATCAAATAATCTTCCACATGCATCTATATCAATAGTCAATGTGCACACACATACCGAGACAAGCAAGCTCTATGTCCCACAAGATTGGGAATTATTCCAATATGCCACCTTCAGCTGGCACGTGGATCAAGGCAATCTGCTAATCTATTAGAAATCTTTCAAAGATCAAACTCCAGAGATATAATTTTGAATTGATGATCACAAAACCTCACAATTTTATCTAAACTCAAATTATGACTTTTATTTAGAATTAAAAAGAGTCTTACAAACACAAGCATGAGTTAATACATGAAATTTCTTATGGTACATGAAAATACACTATCTCTTCATTTTTTCTTCATCCACCTCCTCAAGATCTTGGCCAAAGGATGGTGATCAGTGAAAGAAGACCCTGAATAATGATGTCCTCCCCTCACTTAGAGCGACTACCACTGGTTGACCATTAATGACCAAAAAAGGAGATTTTAGAAGGAACCTCCACCACTAAGGAATCATCCCTATGCTGATAAAAACATGCTCCTTCTCCAGCTAACAATGCATCTTTATTATGAGATGAGACATCTGAAGAGAAGCCCCCCACACTAGAAGGTCCCTTAAAGCACTCACTATGCCCATGGACCGGTGGGATACTCGAGCCAAAGATTCCACCCACCACATCTGAAGCCTCACCTATCTCCTAGAAGGATGCAGACTTCCAAAGTCACCCAAGATGTGACACAAGCCTCCCACATTGAAATCTTGATGAGGTCATGATCCAATGAAGTCATCATAGCCATGAACATCAATAGGTGGAGAAGGTGCATCCTTAGGATAAGGAACCCCCTGGAAGAGGTTGGATGACAAAACACATACCCCTGATCATCCTACTCCTCTGCTGAGTCATAATAAATCACCTATGGAAAACACATATCAAAGATAATTCAAGAAAATAACTGTAGCATCAAACTAATCTACTCACCAGTAGAGGATGAAAAGATGACCATACAGCTCACTAGAAATAAAACTGGATGGTCATGAATAGAGTACCACAATAAGTACTCATCATGTATCACCTGACCATACATTAGTTCTCGAGTAGCCTAATCAATCCCCAGAGCATGAGAGATCAACCCTAGTATAGGGTCAAAAGGGATTTTCCAGCCACCATCCATGTGACAAGAAACAAACTCACCCATATAAAACACACTCCCAGACAAAGTCTCAAATTGGATTTGGCAAGCGTCCAACAACGATGCCTCAAATTTGTCTACTAAAAGATGTGGCCACTTGCCACATTACAACTAGAGAAGATCTCAAATCAGACCAAGGGAAATTTTTGGATTAAGCTAAAGTATACATGCACAAAATAATATAGTGATAAAGTACTACAAATACCTCAACTATGGTCATCATCTCTAGTTTGCCCCTCCATTGTTCATACATCACTCTACTGCTATAGCCATCCCAATGGTGACAATTAGGGAGAGAAGCATGTAGATATCCCTCTAGAGTGTTCAGAGTGGAAAATATATGAGGTTGGAAGTGTTCATACCCCCATAGATGCAAAGGAAATGTCAAATAAAATCATCTTCCATAGATATTTCAAAGCATAAAGTACAAACAACGATAGGTAAAAGCTAACCACAATCAGCCTACAAAGCCTCTACAACTTTTCATAGCCTAGACCATCTCCCTTGTGAAGTTATCCACAAGACATCATCACAAATGTGTCAACAAGTGGGCATACATTCCACCACCCCAGTAAAAGGAGGAAACCATGTCTAGACCTCAAAGAAAGGAGAACCAGTAGATATTTCATCTATTCCCCATGTTGTATATAAACAAGAAACCAATGATCAAGAAAAAAAGGAACACCTATACCTATAGAGTTGCATATATAGGATCACTAGCACCCCATCACTTTCCCTCATGAGAGAAGGTGGGTCTCAACCAAGTAAAGCTAGCCTCATACTGAGAGGCCATATCAATATCTCTGGGGTTCACTCCTAGAATCCCAGCCAAGAACTAATAGGGATACCTTCAAACCCTAACACAGTAAACTCGACAAACTCACTTGAGGTAATCGCTAGCCTGCCAAAAGAGAAGTGGAATGTACTGGTGTCTGGGAAAAAATGTTGTATTAGTGGAAGGAGATAAGTTCTATCTATGATCCCACAACAGCTAATGCTACCAAAATGGGTCACCTCAATCAACTTCACCTCCTCGATGACCAAACTACCATATAATAGTCCCATGCCATTCCAACAAGTCTTCTAGTATGCATTCAACAAACTGAGGCCCTAAAAGGGGGTTAGGTGGAAAACAAACTCAATGTCATCACTACATGGTAAAAAAGCTTGATTCGAGCTCAGAAAAGTAGAAGGAAGAAGACATGGAGTAGAGTTTTTGATTATACCTCATCGCCCTCTCGATGGCCTTGGTGATGCAAGTTAATCCACAACATGCCTGGATGATATACATATCTCGCAACAAGGAGCAACTCCCCCACAATCCTGTTAGCACCATCGTGATGCATGTTTAAGGAAAACTTTGATCAGAATATTCATAGAATGAAATATGAACGCAGTCAATCAAGATAATACACACACCTTGGATACACCTAGGTTCCCTCATCATCACCTATATCATTCTCATTTGCAATGGGATCCTCCTCATACCAGTCATGAACTATCATCAACACAAGAAGGACAACAACATCCAAGCTTTTGGAATCACCTAAAATCAGCTCGATCGGACAATAGATGGTCGATAAAACAACAAAACAAAACATTAGTTAGATTGAAAATAAGAATGCACATACAGGTCATCTCAAAACCTCCAAACTACAAAGAAATCTAGGAAACTAAAAATAATCTTTCATCATCTAGGGCCAAAATGGCCACACTAAACTACAAAAATGAAAGTTATACCTTCCTTAAGATAGATGTAGCTGAGATAGGCAAGAAAATGTCATTGGAGAAGGTGATCTAGAACTTCTCCACTATTACATTGTCACTGCCTGTAGAATCCCCAGAGTATCTGGTGGAATGTTTTGATCCACCAATCTGAAGTTGGCAATCATGGCAATCTACTGGCTTTTCCTCCTTCTCCTCTCAACACTTCCTTCGGCTTAATTGCCCTGAGCTAGTCACTACTGTTGTTGTTTTGTAAGTGGAGAAGAAATGGGAAGGGTGCTCGACCCTCCTCCCATTTCCCCTCTTTTAAAGTCAAAAACTTTTGTAAAATTACAAATAGGTCCCTATATTTTTAGTAGAATTTCTAGCACCTCACAAAAATTGCAAAAAATCATGAAGAATCACAAAAAAATTGTATAAATCTAAAGAAATCAATTCATTCCTCTAAGGATAAAACTCTACATTTTTAAAGAAAAATATTGATAAGATATTTCCATATCTTTTTGGATCTTAGACTATGAACTAAAATTGTACCATCATTCTCATTATGTTATGTACCTTTTTGGGTCCTAGACTACGATCCAAAACTAGACCACTATTCTTAAAATTTTCCATACTTTTAGGTCATTGACTACAACCTAAAATAGAACCATCATTCTCATTATTTTCCATATCTTTTTGGGTCATGGACTACGACCTAAAATTGGACCTTCATTCTCGTTATTTTTCATATCCTTTTGGGTCATGTACTATAAACTAAAACTAGACTATCATTCTCTTTATTTTCCATATCTTTTTGGATCTTGGACTATGGCCTAAAATTGGACCAACATTCTCATTATTTTCCATATCTTTTAGGGCCTCGAACCATGACCTATAACTGGACCAACCCATTTCTCAATTCCACTTCTTTTTTTGGGTTTTGGACTATGATTGAAAATATAACCAATCCTAAGATCCATCTTTTAAGGTCCCAGATCATGGCCTAAAATGGAACCAACTTGAACCTTCATTTTCATACATGCACATGGTCCTAGATTACAACTAGACCATCATGCTCTACATTTCCATATCTTTCCAGATACCCCTACTCATGACCCATGATCGTATCGCCTTCCAGTGCAAACCTTTTTAGGACAACCCCATATCCTGATTAGGGTTATTATCTTTGCTTTCATGCACACTAATTTTTGACAATCTCAAAACATGACTAAAAAATGAACTGAATTTCTGACTTCTCCTTTTCATGGCCCTGAGTTATGTTTCGAATCTTCATGCCCAAAACTGAGATCTTGAGATTCAAGATAATCTCTCACCGAAGCTCTTGATAAACTAGTGAAGGAACACATCATGAAGACCACCTTTTATTGGTTAATGACCTAAATACTCATTCTTGGGCACCTTTATCAGATAGATGGCTAATAAATAATGTCATTGAACTAAAAGGTCACCTTCAATCAAAAAATTTGGTCTAATTACTCAATGACTTTTAAGATATCTGATCTTAACTCTGAATTGGCCCACTCAAACAATAAAATAATAACTAAAGACATGTAGGAATAGGGGTGATTACAATTTTTATCAAAGATCTATTTCTATGCAGAGCGGTTGCCACTATTTTTTAATGATCACAAACTCATGATCTTAATATCTTTGACAATCATAAGCCTACATTTTCTTTTTCGCATTCACCTTTTTTTAACTAAGACATGAATTATTGGGAGAGTCATACATGCTCTATTTTAAGAGTTGAAACAATGATGAGAGTCACTTTTACAACCAAAATATCTTGTAAGGCTCATCAAAAATCCAAAGGAATGACTTATTGGTCAAACATAGGAAACCTCCTAAGTTGAAGGTCGCCTTTATTCTAAGGAAATTATTCATTCCCAATATTTTCCTCACTAATTCATCCTTAGAAGGATAAGATATCACATTCTCACTTCACTCTCCACAAGGTTTATCAAAATATCCTGAGACTCCCATCCTTTTTAGCCTTTCGTGACAAAAAATGGGGGCCAGACTTGACTCAAGTCTCTAGTTCTCACTCTTATCTCAAACCTGCCTTGAGAGAGGCAAACTATTGACACCCCATTCTATCTTACTCAGCAGAAGTTCATCAGCAATACAATTTCCCTAGATAATGACATAATGCATTCCACCTTCCGCCCAATTTTTTTACGTGTCATTTTTCTACCTTTTTCATATTTTTTCACATATTTAATCCACCCATTTGCACTTATTTTCACCCAGTTCAGGGTGTTCTGTAAAGAAACTTTCTTCTTAGTCCAATAGTGAAATTTGTGCTCCAATTGTTATTTATACAAGCTATTTTTAGAAATAATCTCGATTGGATTATTTGAATAAAATATTTCCTTTTTCCAACCATTTTCCAAAAAAAAACTGATAGATAATCATGTGTTATCTTTCTTTATAGGCTTTCTTTGATTTTCTTTGGAAAATTCCTAAAATTACTGGGAAATCTCCTTTTAATCACCCGAGATACATGGTGGATCTGATCCATCCACCACATGTCACATGACAGATTGCCTTGATATTAACACCTCTCCTACGTGGATCATCATGGTGATCTACCGCCTCTATAGAAATTTTTGTACATAACCTTAAAACCCAAAACACATATTATAGATAGTCCCCTACACCCATTGTATTAAAGTACATTTTGATCATCCTGAAGATAGAGGATCAACTACCTCCATTTTTATTTTTTTTCGTATTGTTCATGATTAGACAATCTTTCCTCTGGTATCTGATGCTCTTTTATCTCTCATAGAATGGTAAACTTCTCTAACTGCGGCTCCTAACAACTATATCTACTAACTACTATATTTGATATACAACTATTGCATCTGATATGTTCCATTGGTACATATGATATGTTTAATCTGATACAACTAGTGTGTTCTTGTTATAACTGTTGTTATATTACATCTGAAAAATCAGATCTCCTCTCCTTCACAAATATCTACTAATCTCCCTCTAAATTCCTACACATAGGTCCAAATTACCAATGAGGGATCTCTTCATGGGAGGTCCTGAGGTGATAATGCACTGGATTTTAATAGCTTTTCACAAGATATTTTCCCATGTATATCATGCATAGATGCTCATTTTCACATTATTTAGGCATTATTTATCATTATTAGCTCGTGAAACACTACTGAATCAAATTATGAGTATGTGTACCGAATTGAGTTAAATAATCACATTTTATTCAAACTTATGTTGGTTTCTCTTATTTTAGAATTTACAACACAACTCGGTGATATCAACAGAAATGTTGGTGGTACCAACTTTAGGTAAAATTCAATAAGAAAATAGCTAAATCTATGTGCTATTGAGATAGCACTCCGTGCTATGATAAGGTGTTCAATACTACTTAAAGAATGAGTCAGTGCTATTGTCCCACCGCACAAGAAGAATCAAGAGTCAGACATAATGGGTTTTGTGCCACCGACAACCTAATTGGTGGTACCAACTTCTACATATAGAACAAGTTAGAACTCCCAAGATTCAACTTGGTGTTACCGACACACTATGTTGTAGTACCGACACTTATCAAGGGTTTTGATTCATCCAACAACTCGATGCCACCAACATACTATCGGTGGTATTGACCTTTTGCGATTTGTGCAGATTAAAGATAGACAAAGTGACATGGAAAATATCAAACTAACAAATTCACTCGGGGTTGAAATCCTCAAGCTTTTACCAAAACCTTGTGCAATAATACCACCTACAATCGGACGGGTCTTATCACAGTATAGTTAAGGATTGAATCCCAAGAGACAACATTTTTAAGAATCTTTGTTAGTCGAATCTAGCTCAAGTGAGACTAATATTTAAAATGATTGATTTGGTTGAGGTTAATTAAACTAAATGCAAGAAAGTAAAGGAGCAGAATTAAAGTTTGTTCTAGATTAATGATATGGAATCGCTGGGATGGTGTCGGGTTTCACCACCACTGCACGTGCAAACACATCCAAACACATAACATCCAGGAAAGAATCTAACTATCCAAATGGAACTACTGCGAACCCTCCCAAAGGGATGTTTAGGCCCGCATAAGCATCCCCTTAGGCATCAGATTACTCGCCGCCATCTGGATCA
The DNA here is from genome assembly GCA_963693085.1 of Alisma plantago-aquatica. Taxonomy (NCBI): domain Eukaryota; kingdom Viridiplantae; phylum Streptophyta; class Magnoliopsida; order Alismatales; family Alismataceae; genus Alisma; species Alisma plantago-aquatica. The sequence continues at coordinate 97,024,189 of OY856412.1, read as the reverse complement.
TGCACTTACGGTTCTGAAGATACAACATCCAACTAAGGTTGTGGTCCTCCCTGAGGGATGTTTAGACCACAGAAGCATCACCGTGGGCTAGATGGTTCATCCCCTCACAGATCATACACTTACGACTTCAAGAACCCCATTCTATTTCTAGTCCGGGATTCAACCATGCTAATCGACACGCGTGTAGGAAATTAGTCTGCAAGCAAACATTGACAATTAACATGAAGATACAACATCCAACTAAGGTTGTGGTCCTCCCTGAGGGGTGTTTAGACCACAGAAGCGTCATCGTAGGCTAGATGGCTCGTCCCCTCATAGATCATACACTTATGACCTCAAGGAACCCCATTCTATTTCTATTTCAGGAGTCTACCTCATTAATCGACATTCTATACTGTAAAGATAAGAACAAGATGAAAGCAAGCAGGTAATCAACTACAAGCATATCAATTAGCAATGAAATGAAAAGTTATATACATTGCCTTGGAATGTTAAATGAAAAGACATGAATGCATGGGCAGCGGGGCTAGTCCCCACACACTAGCAAAAAGAACTAATCGCTCATGTTGCAAGAAACAAGAAGAATAGGAAAGAGATAGGATTTCACCATGAGCATGATGCAAAAGGTAGTCACATCTCAGTGAAGATGATGTGGTCTTCTACATCGTATCGGAGAAGATCTGGAAGAACGAGGGACACCAAGACAGTCCGGGAAGCATTTCTCACTCTGCCTTCCTTCCCTTCTTAGTCTCCTTCAGTTGCAATAGGAATAGCAAGTGAAGTGGCAGTGGCAGAATCAGATAGATCTGGATCGAATCTTATGCTTGGGCATCCTGGCGGCGTCCCGGATCTGATGCCCCAAAAATGAGGATCATGTTGATCCTATTTATAGGCTTGGATGGGTTCCTCACATTTTTGGTGTGATTCCAACCCAAACGGTCTTGAGATATTTGGCTCCAAACGATTTAGTTATAATTTGACCAAACAGTTTGGTGTTTATGTGATCAAATGGTTTTGAATCTTACGTGCATGTCTCCAAATGGTGTGGTGTAAGTCAGCCTTCAAACAGTTTTGATTTGTACTTTTCCAAATGGTCCTATATTGCATATGACTAAACGGTTTTGATAAGTACCTTTCCAAACGGTTTGGACGTGCCCTTTTTTCATACGGTTTCATGCAACTTTTCCAATCATCTCTATCGATCTGGTGATCCCTTTTCCATACAGTCTTGCAAGACCTTTTCCAACTGGTCTTGCACTTTAGAAGCTCCATTCGGTCTTGCATGCTTAGTGATCAAACGGTTTTAATAGTAGCATCAAACGGTCTTGGTATATTATGTTAAAATGGTTTTTATAATTCTCTAAACGGTTTGCTATGCATGTGATCACATGGTTTTGATAGTAGCATCAAACGGCCTTGGTATATTATGTCCAAATAGTTTTGATAATTCTCCAAACGATTTGTTATGCATGTGATCTCACGGTTTTGATAGTTATTTATGCCTTCCTTCGGTCTGCATAAACTACATATACCTTTTCCAATCGGTCTTGCAATTTGGTATTGCATGCCTTTTCCATATGATCTCATGCACGTAACTTTTCCAATCGGTCTCACAAGCTCATCTCAAACGGTTTCATGTAGTATTATCCAAACGATTTGACAACACTGCATTTTCATACGGTTTGCATGATCGGTTTCGCATGCTTCTTTATCAAACGATCTTATATACTTGGATAAAATGGTTTTGATGTGCATGCCTTCATTCGGTCTGCTACCTTTTTCTCCAAACCATTTGGAAAGATAGCTCAAACAGTCAGCAACATATCCACTTTATCATTCGGTCTTCACTGCATGTGGTCCTCAAACGGTCTCGCATGCACGTAGCTATATATCCCAACCAGTCTCATGCATAGCTTTATCAAACGGTTTCGCATTTTCATCAAATGGTCTCACAGCCCCAGCTCCAAACAGTCTCACAGACCGGTACTCTCCAAATGATCTCGCAGATCGGTACTCTCCAAATGGTCTCGAGGTGAGTATGTCCATACGGTCTTGAGAGTGTATGGGTGAAACTGTATGGGCAAAACCGTATGGTCAAGACTGCATGGGCGAGTGAGGGTAGATCAAGGGCAGATAAAGGTGGGTCCCAGCTGATTTGTTCAACCTCATCAAGACTTGCATAAAATTGATATAAACTCAGTTAGGAACCTTGATAATTGAACCAATTAGGAAATTTTGTACATTTTGATATTTAGTAACTGAAATTGGATGTATTGAATCGAATTTGACCCAACATGGTAATTGAATTCCATGATGAATATGCATTCATCAAAATACCCCGAACGTAAACGTTGCTCATCCTCGAGTAACACAAAATCTAAAACAGTTGCCAAATGAATACTTTATGGTCATGTGATTGCCTCCTCTTCACATGATGATTATTTCCTTTTTACTTAGTATGACTACGCATCTCAACTTCCTAAGATCACTGAACACATCTTACCATATCTTCGTTCCTGAGTTTGCTTTCCATCTTCACTTCCTCCTCACTTTTTCCAACAACAAGCATGTCAAAGAGGTTCATAACAGTCCAGAGATACTCACAGAACAACAAGTGTTCATCTGATCTGACACTGGTGTATTTTAGGGTGATGGAGGCAGTTATTGTGCCATTATGTAGAAAAGGGAGTGAAGGGATGTATGGAAGGAAGAAATAAATCTCTCCTCTATTCGACTCGAGATTTTATTATTTTATTTGTAATTTCATTTATTGCATTTTTTTGTGTGAATCTCTACTCTATTTGACTCGAGATTGCATTTCTTTTTGTGTGCGCTTTGGCATCTTTTCTTGGTGGTACACCCCTATTTATTTGTGAGGGGTATGGAAGAAGTGGATATAGAGGGAAGTGGTGTGCCACCCCGAACTTAGGGTTTGGCACTATTTTGTTTATTTTGTTTCTCTCTTTTTTGATGGATGGAGGGGTATGAATATGATAGAAGAAGTGTAGAAGAGAGTTCAGATCAGAATACCTCTTGATTTATGATTTTGTGCACTAGGTTGTTCTCTTTATCGTACTCTTCTCAAATAATGACTTGATGAGGACCTGGTGGAGATTCCATGTTATTTTTTCACTAGTCCGTTAGGAAGCATGATGTGTTTGATCCCTATCAGTTCGACAGACACTTGTCATTTTTGCATGAAGATCGTGATGTTAGGATTCATAAGCTTTCATAAGATGATTTAAATCTAAAGGCTAGTTTTCAGAAAGTGGTCCTTTTGAGGATCTGCTTCGAATAAGGAGGGTATAATGATCTGAAATGCATAAAGATTGAAATGAAAAGTGTCAAAACTTCATCTAGTATCTGTTCAAATTTCTTTGAAAAACTTTAAAATTTTGAAAATTTAAGTCAAAAATGCGACAATGAAATATTAAGTCTGATTTAGATGGGTGAAGGTGGAAAGTAAGATACGTACCACCCACCCTCCACCCTGAACTTAGAAATTTTCTCATCTAGAGCAAACTCTAAATCTAAAATGGAGGGGAATTTGCATGCCGTTTGGACCACCAGATGTGGTTACATTCCAATAAGCTTGCATCTCCCATCTGAAAATCTCAAAAATGAAGACCAATCAGAACTCAAAATAGCATATTGGGATGCAATTTTATTTAGTGTAAAATTATCTAAAAGGTAAAAACAAAATTTAAAGAAAAATCCTAATTCAAAATTAAAACTAAATATGAATTTTATTTATCGGGTTGCCTCCCGACAAGCGCCTTTATTTTACGTCGATGGCTCGACTTGACTCCTTCAACTTCTATGGTGGATATGTTGGATTGGTGATATCCAACCTTGTTTCAGAGCCTATATCAGTAGAGGTGACTCTTCAATCATTGACCATTTGCCACAAATTCACCCGAATTTTCACTCCATAAAGAGAAAGCACCATGTGGGTAGATTCTCTTGACAATATAAGGCCCCGACCAACGAGAACGGAGTTTCCCTGGGAATAATTTCAATCTAGAATTGAATACAAGAACTTGGCCTCCCACTTGAATGTACTTCCTCTTGAGATGACCATCGTGCCACAACTTTGTGCGTTCTTTATAGATTCTAGCATTCTCATAAGCTGTCATCTGGAGTTCTTCCAGCTCCTGGAGTTGCAGAATCCTAGCTTGGCCTGTTTCCTTCATATCATAATTAAGTTGTTTAATTTCCCACCATGCTTTGTGTTCGAGTTCAACAGGCAGGTGGTAGGACTTTCCATATATTAAATGAAATGGTGTAGTTCCAAGGGGAGTTTTGAAAGCAGTTTGGTAGGCCCACAATGCGTCATTGATTTTTCATTGACCAATCTTTTCGATTGCGGCCTACTGTCTTTTCCAAAATAGCCTTGAGTTGGCAGTTAGAAACCTCTACCTATCCACTTGTTTGTGGATGGTAGGGTGAGGCTTTGTGAGTTACACCATATTTTCTTAGTAAAGCTTCAAAGCTTCTTTCAAGGAAATGAGACCCTCTGTCAGATATCACAGTTTGTGGTACTCTAAAATGTGGGAAAATAATATATTTGAATAATTTGTTGATGGGTTTGGAATCACTAGTGATGGTTGGTATAGCTTCAACCCATTTTGAGACGTAGTCCACTACCACAAGGATGTATGCAAATCCATGAGAAGATGGGAATGGACCCATGTAGCCCACCCCCCAAACATCAAATATCTCTACTTCTTGCCACAGATTCAGTGGCATCTCATCTCTCTTTGTTATATTGCCAGATCTTTGACATTTGTCACATGATAAGACAAAGTCATGGGAATCTTTGGATATGGTTGGCCAGAAGAAACCACATTGCAAAACCTTCAAGATAGTCTTTTTAGAGCTCATATGTCCTCCAACTGGTCCTGAGTGACATTGCACCAAGATAAGTTGAGCTTCTTCCTTAGTAATACACCGTCTGTATAGACCATCAGCACATAGTTTGAAAAGGTACGACTCATCCCAGTAGTACTATTTCACATCATGCATCAATTTCTTCAGTGCATTGAGGATGAATAACCCCAACAGCAAGGTAATTCACATAATCCGAGTACCAAGGTGTAGCTTTTGAGACCTTCATTAGCTGATCATCTGGAAGGGAATCATTAATCAAAATCTTCTCGGTATCCAAAGTGTGGATGCAACTGAGGTGGTTTGCTACAACATTCTCCATACCCTTTTTATCTCTTATCTCTAAATCAAATTCTTGTAATAGGAGAATCCATCTAATTAGCCTGGGTTTTGCATCTTTCTTTGTTAGAAGGTAATGGATAGCAGCATGATCCGTGTAGACAATGACTTTTGAACTAATAAGGTAGGATCTGAATTTGTCAAAGGCATACACAATTGCTAGAAGTTCTTTCTCAGGAGTAGCATAATTCCTCTGAGCTTCATCGAGGGTCTTTGATGCATAATAGGTCACATAATGTTTCTTTTCTATACATTGGCCCAGAACAGCTCCCACAGCATAATCGTTTGCATCGCACATAATTTCAAAAGGATGGTCCCAATCAGGAGCTCTAATTATGGGTGTGGTTGTAAGGGCATGCTTCAGTTTGTTGAAACTTTTAACACATTCTTCGTCAAAATTGAATTCAGCATCCATTAGTAACAAGTTTGTCATAGGCTTGCTTATTTTAGAGAAGTCATTTATAAATCGTATGTAGAATCATGCATGAACTAGGAATGCTCAAACTTCCTTTACATTGATAGGGATGGAGAGCTTGGAAATCACTTCGATTTTGGCCTTATCTACTTCGATCCCTCTATTGCTGACCCTATGGCTGAGGACAATGCCTTCCCTTACCATAAAGTGACACTTCTTCCAACTGAGCACAAGATGTGCTTCCTCACACCATTAGAGAACAAGGGAGAGGTGTTTTAGGCATGAATCGAATGAGTCTCCATACAGAAAAGTCATCCATAAAAACTTCCATAATTGTTTCAGTGAGACCTGTGAATATGGCAGCCATGCAATGCTGGACAGTTGCAGGTGCATTAACAGAGGCCAAACGACATTCTTCTAAATGTGTATGTTCCGAATGGGCAGGTGAAAGTAGTTTTCTCCTGGTCATTTGGATGTATAGGTATTTGATAGAATCTAGAGTAACTATCGAGGTAACAAAAGTATTCTTGATGAGCCAACCACTCTAATACTTGATCAAGAAAAGGCATTGGAAAATGATATGTTCGAGTTGCCTTGTTTAACTTCATGTAATCAATGCACATCCTCCACCCTGTGACTATTCAGGTGGGGATGAGTTCATTATTTTCATTTTGTATCATTTTTTTTCCACCTTTCTTCGGGACTACATGCACTGGGCTCACCCATGGTGAGTCTGATATCAGATAAATTATTCTAGCAGTGAGCAGTTTAATGACCTCGAGATGGACTACTTCCTTCATATTTGGATTCAATTTCCATTGATGTTAAATAGTTGGCTTGTGATGTTCCATCATAGGGATCCTATGCATACACATTGCTTGACTAACCCCAGTGAGGTCACTCATTTTGTAACCGATGGCTTTCTTTCTTTCCCTTAGTTCTTTCAGAAGTTTATCTTCTTGCTCGGTTGTTAGATCAGAATTTATAATAACTGGACAAACCTTGAGATCGTCCAAAAACACATACTCCAGTCCCTCGGGTAGGGGCTTCATTTTTGGGGCTTCTAGTTTTCTGCGTGTTTCTTCAGTATCTTCCACAGCTTTGAGTTCTTCCATTTTGGCTTTAGTGTCTTCTTCAGCAGTATCAAGGTCAAGAACACATTATTTAACTTGTTCATTGATTCAATTACCAGCAGATGGGTTCATTAGAGTCACTTCAAAAGGATTGTCTTGTTCATATTCTTTTTGTGTGAGGAGTGACATTTGTTCAATGCAATCAATCAGATAGACTTCTTCTTGCATACTTGGTCTTTGCATGCTTTCGAAAACTTTGAATTCAAGAGTTTCTTTACCAAGTCTGAGCAGGAATGTTCCTGCTTCAACATCAATTAGAACTCTTATAGTGGTGAGGAATGGATGTCCAAAGATGAGAGGGTATCTGGTGTCTTCTTTTATGTCCATGATGACAAAGTCACACGAACCATAGGAATCTTTTCCCACCTTGACAGGTACATCCTCAATAATTCCTAACGGGCATTTGATTGAATTGTCTGTGAGTTGTATAGTCATGCCAGTTGGGAGAAGTTCAGCAAACCCTAGTCTTTTGCAAAGGCTGAGTGGCATGATGGAGATGCTAGCACCAAGGTCTGTTAGTCCCTTCTTACATGAAGAATCACCGATATGGCAGGAAATCCCAAAAGATCTTGGATCTTTTGACTTCTTTGGCATCTTACTCTAGATTATATCTGAAGTGGTTTTAGCTAACTTGACTATCTGATATTCTTCAGTTATATATTTCCTTGTGAGGAGAGACTTTAGGTACTTTGTCTAGGCTGGTATCTCAGCCAGCACATCCAAAAAGGGTATATCAACATGAAGTTTCTTTATGGCTTCCTTGAACTTTTTGAAATGGGTATCAAGCTTTGTCTGCCTTAGAAAAGCTGGAAAAGGTATATGAGGTTTGTACACTGGTATATCGGGTTCTGGTGATGCTTCTTCCTCTTCTTGAACAGCCTTCTCAGAATTTTCTCTGTCCGACTTACCATTAGTTACTGGTTCTTTTGGTTGAGATTCAGGAGTTGTGGAGTCTTGTATAATCACGGATTCATCCTCATCTGTAACAACCATAGGTGGCTTGATAGGAGGATTAGAATAGTCTTTTCCCGACCTGGTGGTAACCACCTTCAGTTGTTCTGGGTGTTTAGGATTGTTTTCCGGTTGGCCAGCAAAGACTCCAGCTGGCGGCTTTATGCTAGCTGTGAGTTGAGCTAGTTGAGATTCAATAGCCTTCTGCTGGGCTTGCTGGTTAGCTATCATAGTTTGTTGAGTTTGCAACATCTTTTCAATGGTTGTTAACTTTTCATCGGGAGAGACAGGACTTGCTTGTTGTCCTTGTTGTTGATAAGGAACTTGGTTAAGACTTTGGTACTGGGAATTGTTTTGATAATTACTGAAGTTCCTATTCTAAAAGTTTCCCTTGAAATTTCCTTGATTTCCAAAATTCTATTGTTGATTATACTGAAATCCTGGTGGGACTCATGGTTGATTGTTCGAACCAAATTGATGTGAGTTCACTGCTCTAGAGGGGTTTCAATATTGAAAACCTAGATGGTTCCTATTCTGATTCGGATTGTAATACCCTTGGCTAGGAATGGTGTTAACAACATTAAGATTCTCCATTTGACTATTATCTCCTTGCCCACATGTGTTGCTCAGAACAACATCGTAGTGAACATTTCATGCTAGAGTGGAATGGTCAGTACCATTACATGCTTCACAGAACAATGAAGCTGACTTGATTTGTTCTTGTTGTTGGGGGGGTGCATGTTCTCTTCCAAATGCAGCAAAGGATGATTCAATATGATCTTTCTTGGCAACTAGGAGTTTGAGGGTTTCAACGATTGACTTGTATTCGGGAATAACTTCAACCATAGCTACCTTCAACACTCCTTTTCCTATAGACCTTCCCCAATTAGCTTGATTCTCAGCTCCCAGGGTGACGACCCTCCATGCGCTGTCGTAACTTTGGCGCATGAAGTTTCCTCTGGATGAGGAGTCTAAGAATCTTTTGATATCGTCGTCTACACCTCTATAGAAGATCTTGATGAGTTGATTCTTAGGAATCCCATGGTGTGGACACTTGCATAGAAGCTCTTTGTATCTATCCCATGCTTCTACAAGGGTTTCTCCAGGGACTTGAGTGAAATTTGTTATCTGTCCTCTAATTTCATAGGTGAGAGAGGGAGGGTAGAACTTTTCCAGAAATACATTTTGAAGTTGTTCCCAAGTGGTTATGGGTTCACTTTGTAATGAATTGTACCAGCTTATTGCTATATCATCAAGTGAATACTTGAAGAGACGGAGACAAATGGCATCATCGGATACTCCATTTTGCTTTGTCATAGCACATAGATCAATAAACCTCAAAAGATGTTCCTGACTATCCTCTCTTTGTTTGCTATAGAATGGACTATTTTGAAGCAATGTGATCAAAGGTGCCCTAATCTCAAAATTGGAAGAATTGATGGGAGGAGGTTGTACTGGATGATGAACATTTGCAGCCTTGGGGATTGAGAATTCTCTAAGATCCTTTTGTAGTTTTGATGCTTGTTCTGCTTGACTTTCTTCTTGAACCACAGCTCTAGCTTCTTGCATGAATCTTTCTCTCTGAGCATTAAGGGCTTGGGCCACCCTTCAGGCTATTTCTTCCTCTTGAGCCATTCTTTCTTGGTTCTCTCTGTTTTGACGATGAAAGGTTCTATCAATTTCGAGATCAAAGATGGCAGTGAGTCTGGGACTGTTCAAACGGTGCATGCACTAGTCCTTCTTGAAGTATCTAAAATAAAAATATTTGAAGTAAGATTTACAGAGTAGATTAAAATTCAAGTAGATGATAGATGGTTTCAAAAAGAAAAAGTAAAGTCCTAGATTAGCCTTAAAAGAACTAGATTTGATTAACTGATTTCATTGTCCCCGGCAACGGCACCAGAATTTGACATGGCAAATATCTCACTGACAAATTCACTCGGGGTTGAAATCCCTGAGATTTTACCAAAACCTCGTGCAATAATACCACCCGCAAGCAGACGGGTCTTATCGCAGTATAGTTAAGGATCGAATCCAAAGAAACAACGCTTTTAAGAATTTTTGTTAGTCGAATCTAGCTCAAGCGAGACTAATATTTAAAACAATTGATTTGGTTGAGGTTAATTAAACTAAATGCAAGAAAGTAAAAGAGCATAATTAAAGTTTGTTCAAGATTAATGATATGGAATCGCTGGGATGGTGTCGGGTTTCACTGCCACTGCACGTGCAAACACATCCAAACACATAATGTAACAACCCTGACCTGGGTTATGAGGTAACCCTATTTTTTTGGCTAATAAAGTTGCTTAGAACTATAATATAATCCTCTAAGGTGTTTTTTTATCATGTGACATACTCATGTTTCAAGTTTGGTACCGATTGAATGTTGTTTGAGCAATTTTCCTTTGTTTTGGACCAAAGTGCAATTTACCCAAATTGAGGGGCTATAATGCAAAATGTCACATGTTGAACATGCCTCATGTGTTTTAGCATCATTATTGAGAGAATGATGTAAGGTGGTGTCTTTTGGAAAGCCTAAATTCCAAGTTTGAACTTGTTTGAACAATGTTGGTACCTTGTGCACCAATTTTGGTACAAATTGTAATTTACCCAAAATGTGGGGTTGATATGAAAATTACCACCTCTAGAGTGTTCCTATTTCCTCTATGTATCATTTAGAGGAGATATAATGAATGGTACACCATGTTTGATTCCATTATGAATGATGGTAATCTTGGTAATGAAATGACCAAGAAAAAGGGTTGAATTTGGAAGCTTAACTTGAGTTGTATCAAGTTGAAAAGCTTATATATAAGTGCCTATCGGTCATGAAGCCCAAGGAGGTGTTACATATCGTTTTGTGAACTCTTGGAAAAGTCCATATCGTTTAAAGCACCTCAAGGAGGTGAGGTATGACGGCCAACAAGTTTCCTTAGAAAAAGTGTATCGGCTTGACATAAAATAGCGATTAAACCTAGATGACTTATCCAAATGGATACGAAATGGACAAATTTGCATCTTTAGATGATCCTAAACCTTTTTTCATGTCAAGATAAATGTTGATGCATGCATGTAAACGTGTCACCCATGCATGACACGTGGCACCTACTAGCTCAAAATGTTGACACCTCATTTTTGCCTATCTTCGTGATCAACAAGTATATAAATCCCTAGTTTCACCCCTTGGTGCAATTTTGCGACCCTTACCACCCTCCTACCCTAAGGTATCGTGCATAGATATCCCATATCATGAAGGGAAGATGTGTTATCTTGCATGGGACTTGGGGTATCGCCCATGGCAAGACCATATCGCCCAAGTAGGTGATATCGGCTATATAGGGTGATATCGGCCATAGAGTGAAGTGTTTTGACTCCATGTGAGTGCCATATCATGCAAGTGAGTATCCTATCGTGCAAGAGGGGTGGCATGTCATGCAATAGCACAAGGTTATCGTGCATAGGCCTCGTATATCGTCCATAGCAAGTATATCGGCCATACCATGTTGATATTGCCCATAACAAGTCGATATCAGCCAATTGAAGTGATTTTGGCCACAAGTGAGGGGGTATCGGCCACAAGCAAAGTTGTGTAAGACAAAAGGAAGTACATATCGCCCAAGAGTGGTAGGGTGTCGGCCAAGGAGCTAAGGAACTCAAAACTTAACCCTAAGGTAAGATATAGTTGTCTTCAAGCTTGAATTGAAGCATGGAATTAGGGTTATGATCTACCTTTATTTTCTTCTTCACCAATTGCTTATCCATGGTGATTCCTTGTATATGAAGGAGTTTTAAACGAGCCTTGGACCTTTGATAAAGTCATCTTCAACCTTAGGAACATGGATCTTTGGACCTCGAAGCTTTGAAGTGGTTCTTAAGGTGGGTTATATAACTTGAACTCAATCATGTTATTATTCATCACCTAAATTGCTGTATTTAATGATCTACTTTTAATTCCAAAATTTCCTGAAATATTTGATGAAATTATGAGTTCTAGTAGTTTCTTAGACATGTTGACTTGAATTATAATAGTTAGAATAAAGGTCTAGAGCTTGAATATTGTGATATCACCTTATAAAAGTAATATCGGGTGCATGCACATAAGCAAGCACCTCTAACCCGATATGATGATGCACCTATTTCACTAAAATGATATGAATAGGTTTGTAAACCTTATTGAACGATATGGGGGTGTAGTATACACCTCTTTCACGATAGGAAGTCTATTATAGACTCCATGCACGATACAAGGTCAATTCTATACTTGTAAGTTGACAAGAAACCCTAAACTGGGTAACCCGATATAAGTGAAGAGTAATAAGTGCTATTGCACGATATGGAAGCCCGATACACAACCCTAGTTGATGTCTAGACCGACATGGTAATGGGTTGATACCTCATAAGTATCATGGGTGACACATACATATATCTTGTGCCCGATATGAGGTCAAGAAGATACCTCATGCCCGATATGGAGACAAGTGCAAATCCTAGCCCGATATGGTGAGTGTCTATGCACCTACAACCCGATATGGTGAGTGGATATACACCTACAACCTGATATGGTGAACATATGCACATGATTTAACCCTATACACCTTGTAAAGGTAAGGGCAAGACACTCTTAGGAATGATGAGTGTAACACCAAGTAATGGTGTGGATAATACATTGATAGGTGAAACAACTAGAGTGGTTGATAATGGTTAATCCTATATCAATAATTCCTTAACCTAAGATGAGTTCATATCATTAATGATGGTTGAATAATTCAATTGTGTGACTTATGACCAATACATTATAGGATAAATGTGATGGGCTAGTGCATAAAGTATTAGGATGGGAAATACCCTAATACAAGATAAGTTGATGAACTTAAGAAAGTTAAAAGTGATGAGGGAAGTGATACATCAAGACATGATAGATATCACATTCAGCATTTCAAGGTTGATGTACCTTGATGCACCTTAAATCCAATATACTTGGATGAGTAACACATGAAGTGTGTTATGTCAATTGTTACATTGAGATGTAATAAGTTTAATGCACTTTGATGGGTGTGGGCTAACATACTTTGAGAAAGGGTTAAGCCAAGGTAATAAAGTCTGATGTAATTATACCTAGTAAGGATGAGAGCGGAACTCATACCTTGTGTTGATCATTCATTTAATGATAAATGATGAGAATGAATAAGTATGATTGAATACTTATGATATCAATGTTTGCTCCTAGATGTGTGGAGCAATGAATGAGGGTTTGATCATTGATAATATGATCTTGAAAACCTAAATGGTTAATAAGGGAAAACCCTAACCCCAATGATGGGAAGGTTGTATTTCTCTTATTGCATAAGCCTTGTAAGGCATGTTAATTACTTGTATAACAAGTATAATGTGTAATGGCCTTGTGATCCATGTGAATAAAGTTGTTGCCTAGTGAGAGGTGACAAGATGTGTAATGGCCTTGTGAGCCATGTGAATAAGTTGTTGCCTAGTGAGAGGTGACAAGATGTGTAATGGCCTTGTGAGCCATGTGATAGTTTGTTACCTAGAGAGGTGAAAAGATATTTATGGGCCTGGTGAGCCATGTGAGATGCTTGTATAACAAGTATCATGTATACCTTGGTTTGAGGACCCAGAGGTAATTGTTACCTGATAAGTGGTAACAGTGTTCAGTGATGATCTAAGGGTTTGAATACCTAGATCAAGTAATCATGATAACGATGATGTGAAGGGATGAGAATTCCCAGTAATGTGATAAGGGACTGAGATCCCAAGTATCACGTGTTTTAAAGTTTTAAAAAAAAAGTACGTGATAGATGTATTACACCTTTCTTCATAGCATTTGTTGTATTTGATAATGATAACTTGTTTGATGCTAAAAGAATGATGTAATGCATGTAATATATCACTAGAAACTATAAAACATTTCCCTGACCATAGATCCATCAGTGTCAGAACTTGGTGCTGGTGAAACGGGTTGGTCCGCGGCATAACCCGGGGTGCATACTTTTGAGTATGTGAGGGCATAAGTAGGGACGATACTATGTGGGCTGATCCCCTTATGATCCCGAAATGAATGGGGATTTGGCTATATGCCCTATCCTGTTTCGAGTGTGACTTCGGTCGTAGACTCTGTGTTGAGCATGGTGAACTGGCCTGTGGCTCAGAGTATGGTGCTTGTGTCGCCATGACTCAGACTGGGGATGGTTGTGTGTAGATGTTTCCCCTAAGAGAGTGCAGTTGATGTTGTAGCTCTAAGCGAGGATGCCTACGTACCCTGGAACATCTTGTTAGCAGTGACACGAGATGTCCTGCATGTGGTCTCGTACTGACCAAGACGGTCTGAGGTCATGGAAACCGGCTCTACCATTGACCTTGTATGGTACCGACTTGTGAGAAGTTTGTGATCAGTTGGAGATGGTTGGGGTATGATCCATCTCCTCAGGGCATAAGTGTGATTTGTAAAATATGTTCAGCCGTGTAGTATATCTGCTTAAGGATCGAATACGAGAAACATTGCTTGATGCGCAATACAGTTATACCTTCTAGTTGATAGATGTTATTTATGTTTCTTTAGATTCCTTGCAAAGCAGATAGATGAATTATAATCTACCATGGGTAGATGCAATGTTCTCCTTATGAAAGGATATTACTTCATTATGTTCATATAGTGAATTATCTTGCTTGTTAATATAAAATGAACCTCTACTCAATTTATAAATGCTTAATCTGTGATAATAATATGGTCGGTGGAGAGTTATATCTCTCGCTGGGACAATTAAAATTGTCTTACCCCCGTGGGACCCAAATTTTTAGGTGGACATGCACGAGGAGGTGAAGACCTTTTTGCATAGGAAGAATGACAGCTAAGGCAGCAGTGACAGCTCAAGTTGAGTGTACTATTTGTCATGTCTTGTAGATATGGGTCCTATTTGTCGTCTCTGTCTTGGAGTTGGTTTGTACTCATTTTATGAATCAATAAGAGATTTTGTCTTACATGCCTCAAGGTTTTATGGTGCTCATGTATTGTTTGGTAAAGCAACTATTATATGTTATTCTCGAGATGAGATGTACCGGATATGTACAATGTGAATAATGGTGTATATAAGGTTTTGGACCTTTCAGTAAGAGTTTTCTTTGGAATGGATCTCTTTGAAAAATGGTTTTAATTTTTAGTGATTTTCATTAATCTGTTATTTATGTTTAATTCTGCTTAATTAATGACGATTTGATTGTCGGTCGTTACAGTTTTGGTATCAGAGCTTAAGGTTCACTGAGTCTACAGAGACATGGGATTAAGGTTTTGAGTCTGTGTTAGTTTCCTCCATTATACCCTATAGTGACTTCTACTTGTGCAGAAGAAAGGGTGAAGTTTATAAATGACTGGGGAACATGAGGAATACATTGTTGAGGGCAATGTTGTTGCACCAGGAAAGGGTGCAAGGGATCAGGCAAGAGAAGAATGAATGCCTGAGAATTCCCATCATGACCCGATCAGGATAGAGAATCCTATGTTTATGCTCTTCTTGGGCAGGTTAGGACAACAATGATGCATATAGTAGACTGGATACTTGCATTACAACCTAGGTTACCAGTCCTCAATACAGAAACATTGGGCTTTGAAAGGGTTCCTGAATGACATAGTCATGTTGGAATAGTGGAAAATGTGGGATAGATTAACATATGGCGAGAAAGTAGACTCTGCCATAAGTTTAGACAGATAGTATATCTATGATGGCAGTGCCCAAGAAGGGGACATAAGCCGAGAATTAAGGAAATGTCATTACAATTCCAGAGACTTTTGCCTAGTGGTTCTAAAAAGCCAAAAGTAACAACATGAAATAGCTAGAATCTATGGGTTGAGTCAACCTAAAGCGGTGGATGACCGTGAGGGGTAACAATCAGATAGAGATTTTTCATTTTGATATGCCTTCTTTTGATGTTACCTGATAATCCTAAAAAGGATTGTTGTTATGGAATTCCCTATTGATTGTCCTATGGGGACATAGGGAAGAAATGATGAGAACTAGAATTTATATTCTGTTCAGTATTCTTTTAAATGCTCTATAATTGCTCTTATCTGTGTGAAAAAGGATGAGGTATAGAAGAGATGCCTGGAGAAAATCTAGGAATGTTAAATCATGTGTTGGTTATTATAAGAAAAGTAAGGAATATGATAGTAAACAAATTGCATACTACTTAATCTCAGTACTTGTATACCCTGTCCAGGTATATAATTATTGGAGATAAGGTGAGTATGGAACTCTTAGATTGTTATCTTTCTGATTACTCTAATCAAGTTGTCATCTTGAGACAATCTAGTGAGTATAATGAAACTGGAAATATGGTATGGACATGTATATCACATCCTAAGTGCAATAAAGTGGAATCTGAGATGATCTCAGATTAATCTATATGTATGAGGAAATGAAAAGTACAATCCTCATAATAAGAGAATGAGAACAAGGGAGATGATCCCTGTCAGATAAAGCATGTGTGAATAGTAAAGATCTTTTCCCATGATGTGGAAATGGGAAATGTGATAAAATCACAAAATGCTCATGAACATGTTAGACAATAACAAAGAAAGGAATAATGACATGTAATCATCCTTATAATTCCTATGATGATGGCAAGGAACCTAGGATGAAACACGAGTAAATGACTCATGAATAGTTGAAAGTTCATGCAATAATCAGAGGAGATGATAATCTCTTCTCTTTGATAAACAACCCTGGATGATGATGGGGTGATAACAGGAATATGTTCATTTGTGTTCTTTCCCTTCTGGGACATGGTAATCATGTGGGTCTTATGACACTTGATGTGCATAAGTTAAAAATGTTCAATTGATCGATACATAGAAAAGTATCAGTTTGTCTTGGACTTTGGTTCCAAGATAAAGATATGTGTAACAAGTAATGTCCCAAGATGAAAGAAAGATGAGGATGTGATGTGTTTTTGACACATGTGATGGATACCAAGATAAGAAATTCTTGTATCTAAGAAGTATCAAGTGATATGTCAAAGTAAAAGCATAACTCCTAATCAACTGATTTATGTGGGTTACCTGGGATGGCCAACTATGAAAGCAGTCTAGTTACATAAAATAGTATGGACATCACATGTTAGGGGTTTCTGCTCTGCATAAACATAACATCGATAAGGATGTACTATTTGAAGGAACAATTGTAAAATCATTGTGGTAAAATCTTATCAAGCAAAAAATAATTTCTTAGAATACCCCTATCTAGATCTGTTAAGGCAACTTATATATAACATCTAAAGATACCTCTAACATAAGTTCTTAATTGATAAGTAACCTCCCCTTATTATAAGAGAATGTACAACTAATGAGATAGTTGGTACAAGTAGTAAGAAAGTTTAATGTTGTGTCAGTAGATTAGATGACACAATAGATATATGACAAGACTTGTAGTCACAAGTGGGTGACAGAACATGACTCTGGTCTTTCCTTTAAAAGTAAAATGATAAATGAGGAGTTGTAAGTTGAGAAAGGTGACCAATCAGTAAGGTATGACACCTGAGTTAAATAAGGTATGAATGATGTTTCCCTGACTAAGAAAAGTATTACCTGACATAGAGTTGACTCTACAGTCAATAATGAAAAAGACAGTGGAATATGTGCCCTGTGTGAAAGATTCAATGATAACCCTGTGTGCAATAACTTTGTGTTGATCAAAGTTCTATGTCATCTCCATGACATTAAGATGTTATGTGGAGACTTGATGGTATGATGAATGAATAATATATGTCTTCCTTTACCTGGGATTTCGGGGACGAAATCCTTGTTAGGGGTTTAGAACTTGTAACAACCCTCACCTGGGTTATGAGGTAACCCTATTTGTTTTGGCTAATAAAGTTGCTTAGAATTTTAATATAATCCTCTAAGGTGTTTTGTTATCATGTGACACACTCATGTTTCAAGTTTGGTCCCGATTGAATGTTGTTTGAGCAATTTTCCTTTGTTTTGGACCAAAGTGTAATTTACCCAAATTGAGGGGCTATAATGCAAAATGTCACATTTTGATCATGCCTCACGTGTTGTAGCATCATTATTGAGAGAATGATGCAAGGTGGTGGCTTGTGGAAAGCCTAAATTCCAAGTTTGAACTTGTTTGAACAATGCTGGTACCTTGTGCACCAATTTTGGTACAAATTGTAATTTACCCAAAATGTGGGGTTGATATGAAAATTACCACCTCTAGAGTGTTCCTTTTTCCTCTATGTATCATTTAGAGGAGTGAGAATGAATGATACACCATGTTTGATTCCATTATGAATGATGGTAATCTTGGTAATGAAATGACCAAGAAAAAGGGTTGAATTTGGAAGCTTAACTTGAGTTGTATCATTTAGAGGAGAGAGAATGAATGATACACCATGTTTGATTCTATTATGAATGATGGTAATCTTGGTAATGAAATGACCAAGAAAAAGGGTTGAATTTGGAAGCTTAAGTTGAGTTGTATCAAGTTGAAAAGCTTATATATAAGTGTCTATCGGCCATGGAGCCCAAGGAGGTGTTCCATATCGTTTTGTGAACTCTTGGAAAAGTCCATATTGTTCAAAGCACCTCAAGGAGGTGAGGTATGACGGCCAACAAGTTTCCTTAGAAAAAGTGTATCGGCTTGACATAAAATAGCGATTAAACCTAGATGACTTATCCAAATGGATAAGCAATGGATGAATTTGCATCTTTATATGATCCTCAACCTTTTTGCATGTCAAGATAAATGTTGATGCATGCATGGACATGTGTCACCCATGCATGACACGTGGCACCTACTAGCTCAAAATGTTGACACCTCATTTTTGCCTTTCTTCATGATCAGCAAGTATATATATCCCTAGTTTCACCCCTTGGTGTAATTTTGCGACCCTTGCCACCATCTTACCCTAAGGTGTCGTGCATAGAGCTCACATATCGTGAAGGGATGGTGTGGTATCGTGCATGGTCCTTGGGGTATAACCCATGGCAAGACCATATCACCCAAGTAGGTGATATCGGCTATATAGGGTGATATCGGCCATAGAGTGAAGTGTTTTGACTCCAAGTGAGTGCCATATCGTGCAAGTGAGTATCATATCGTGCAAGAGGGGTGGCATGTCATGCTAGAGCACAAGGGTATCATACATAGGTCTTTTATATCATCCATAGCAAGTATATTGGCCATACTATGTTGATATTGCACATAGCAAGTCGATATCACCCAATTGAAGTGATTTTGGCCACAAGTGAGGGGGTATCGGCCACAAGCAAAGTTGTGTCGGCCAAGAGGAAGTCCATATCGCCCAAGAGTGGTAGGGTGTCGGCCAAGGAGCTAAGGAACTCAAAACTTAACCCTAAGGTAAGATATAGTTATCTTCAAGCTTGAATTTACGCATGGAATTAGGGTTATGATCTACCTTTATTTTCTTCTTCACGAATTGCTTTTCCATGGCGATTCCTTGTATATGAAGGAGTTGTGAACGAGCCTTGGACCTTTGATAAAGTCATATTCAAACTTCAAAACATGGAGCTTTGGACCTTGAAGCTTTGAAGTGGTTATTAAGGCGGGTATATAACTTGAACTCAATCATGTTATTATTCATCACCTAAATTGTTGTATTTAATGATCTACTTTTAATTCCAAAATTTTGCTGAAATAGTTGATGAAATTATGAGTTCTAGTAGTTTCTTAGACCTTTTGACTTGAACTATAATAGTTAGAATAAAGTTCTAGAGCTTGGATATTGTGATATCACCTTATAAAAGTGATATCGGGTGCATTCACATAAGCAACCACCTCTAACCCGATATGATGATGCACCTATTTCACTAAAATGATATGAATAGGTTTGTAAACCTTATTGAACGATATGGGGGTGTAGTATACACCTCTTTCACAATAGGAAGTCTATTACAGACTCCATGCACGAGATAAGGTCAATTGTATACTTGTAAGTTGACAAGAAACCCTAAATTGGGTAACCCGATATAAGTGAAGAGTAACAAGTGCTATTGCATGATATGGAAGCCTGATACACAACCCTAGTTGATGTCTAGCCTGACATGGTGATGGGTTGATACCTCATAAGTATCATGGGCGACACATACATATATCTTGTTCCTGATATGAGGTCAAGAAGATACCTCATGCCCGATATGGAGACAAGTGCAAATCCTAGCCCGATATGGTGAGTGTCTATACACCTACAACCCGATATGGTGAGTGTCTATACACCTACAACTCGATATGGTGAACATATGCACATGATTTAACCCTGTACACCTTGTAAATGTAAGGGCAAGACACTCGTAGGAGTGATGAGTGTAACACCAAGTAATGGAGTGGATAAAACCTTGATAGGTGAAACACCTAGAGTGGTTGATAATGGTTAATCCTATATCAATAATGCCTTAACCCGAGATGAGTTCATATAATTAATGATGGTTGAATAATTCAATTGTGTGACTTATGACCAATACATTACATGATAAATGTGATGGGCTAGTGCATAAAGTATTAGGATGGTAAATACCCTAATACAAGATAAGTTGATGAACTTAAGAAAGTTAAAAGTGATGAGGGAAGTGATACATCAAGACATGATAGATATCACATCCAGCACTTCAAGGTTGATGTACCTTGATGCACCTTAAATCCAATATACTTGGATGAGTAACACATGAAGTGTGTTATGTCAATTGTTACATTGAGATGTAATAAGTTTAATGCACTTTGATGAGTGTGGGCTAACATACTTTGAGAAAGGGTTAAGCCAAGTTAATAAAGTCTGATGTAATCATACCCTGGTAAGGATGAGAGAGGAACTCATACCTTGTATTGATGATTCATTTAATGATAAATGATGAGAATGAATAAGTATGATTGAATACTTATGATATCAATGTTTGCTCCTAGATGTGTGGAGAAATGAATTAGGGTTTGATCATTGATAATATGATCTTGAAAACCTAAATGGTTAATAAGGTAAAACCCTAACCCTAATGATGGGAAGGTTGTATTTCTCTTATTGCATAAGCCTTGTAAGGCATGTTAATTACTTGTATAACAAGTGTAATGTGTAATGGCCTTGTGAGCCATGTGAATAAAGTTGTTGCCTAGTGAGAGGTGACAAGATGTGTAATGGCCTTGTGAGCCATGTCAATAAGTTGTTGCCTAGTGATAGGTGACAAGATGTGTAATGGCCTTGTAAGCCATGTGGTAGTTTGTTGCCTAGTGAGAGGTGGCAAGATATTTAATGGGCCTTGTGAGCCATGTGAGATGCTTGTATAACAAGTATCATGTATACCTTGGTCTGAGGACCCAAAGGTAATAGTTACCTGATAAGTGGTAATAGTGTTCAGTGCTGATCTAAGGGTTTGAATACCTAGATCCAGTAATCATGATAATGATGATGTAAAGGGATGAGAATTCCCAGTATTGTGATAAGGGACTGAGATCCCAAGTATCACGTGTTTTAAAGTTTTAAAAAAAGTACATGATAGATGTATTACACCTTTCTTCATAGCATTTGTTGTGTTTGATAATGATAAATTGTTTGATGCTAAAAGAATGATGTAATGCACGTAATATATCACTAGAAACTATAAAACATTGCCCTGACCATAGATCCATCAGTGTCAAAACTTGTTGATGGTGAAACGGGTTGCTCCGCGGCATAACCCGGAGTGCATACTTTTGAGTATGTGAGGGCATAAGTTGGGATGGTACTGTGTGAGCTGATCCCCTTACGATCCCAAAATGAATGGGGATTTGGCTATATGCCCTATCATGGCTCGAGTGCGACTTCGGTCGTAGACTCTGTGTTGAGCACGGTGAACTGGCATGTGGCTCAGAGTATGGTGCTTGTGTTGCCATGACTCAGACTGGGGACGGTTGTGTGTAGATGTTTCCCCTAAGAGAGTGCAGTTGATGCTATAACTCTAAGCGAGGATGCCTACGTACCCTGGCACAGCTTGTTAGCAGTGACACGAGATGTCCTGCATGTGGTCTCGTACTGACCGAGACAGTATGAGGTCATGGAAACCGGCTCTACCATTGACCTTGTATGGTGCCGACTTGTGAGAAGTTTGTGGTCGGTTGGAGATGGATGGGGTATGCTCCATCTTCTCAGGGCATAAGTGTGATTTGTAAAATATGTTCTATCGTGTAGTATATCTGCTTAAGGATCAAATACGAGAAACATTGCTTGATGCGCAATACAGTTCTACATTATAGTTGATAGATGTTATTTATGTTTTCTTACATTCCTTGCAAAGCAGATAGATGAATTATAATCTACCATGGGTAGATGCAATGTTCTCCTTATGAAAGGATATTACTTCATTTTATTCATATAGTGAATTATCCTGCTTGTTAATATAAAAAGAACCTCTGCTCAGTTTATAAATGCTTCATCTGTGATAATAATATGGTCGGTGGAGAGTTATATCTCTCGCTGGGACAATTACAATTGTCTTACCCCCGTGGGACCCAAATTTTTAGGTGGACATGCACGTGGAGGTGAAGACCTTTTTGGAGAGGAAGAACGATAGCTGAGGCAGCAGTGACAGCTCAGGTTGAGTGTATTGTCTGTCATGTCTTGTAGATATGAGTCCTATGTGTTGTCTCTGTACTCTCTGGTCCTTGGAGTTGGTTCATACTGGTTTTATGAATCAATAAGAGATTTTGTCTTATGTTCCTCGAGGTTTTATGGTGCTCATGTATAGTTTGGTAAAGCAACTATTATATGTTATTATCGAGATGAGATGTACCGAATATGTACAATGTGAATAATGGTGTATATAAGGTTTTGGACCTTTCAGTAAGAGTTTTCTTTGGAATGGATCTCTTTGAAAAATGGTTTTAATTTTTAGTGATTTTCGTTAATCTGTTGTTTATGTTTAATTCCGCTTAATTAATGATGATTTGATTGTCGTTCGTTACAGATAACATCCAGGCAAGCATCTAGCTATCCAAATGGAACTGCTACGAACCCTCTCGGAGGGATGTTTAGGCCCGTGTAAGCATCCCCTTAGGCATCAGATTACTCATCGCCATCCAGATCATGCACTTACGGTTCCGAAGATACAACATCCAACTAAGGTTGTGGTCCTCCCTGAGGGATGTTTAGACCATAGAAGTATCACCTTGGTCTAGATGGCTCGTCCCCTCACGGATCATACACTTAACCTCAAGGAACCCCATTCTATTTCTAATTCGGGAGTCAACCGTGCTAATCAACATGCGTGTAGGAAATTAGTTTGCAAGAAAACATTGATTATTAACACAAAGATACAACATCCAACTAAGGTTGTGGCCCTCCCTGAGGGATGTTTAGACCACAAAAGTGTCATCATAGGCTAGATGGCTCGTCCCCTCACGGATCATACACTTACGAGCTCAAGGAACCCCATTCTATTTCTATTTTGGGAGTCTACCTCATTAATCGACATTCTACACTACAAAGATAAGAACAAGCTGAAAGCAAGCAGGTAATCAACTACAAGCATATCAATTAGTAACGAAATGAAAATTTATATACATTGCCTTGGAATGTTAAATGAAAAGACATGAATGCATGGGAAGCGGGGCTAGTCCCCACACCCCGGCAAAAAGGAACTACTCGCTCATGATGTGAGAAACAAGAAGAATAGGAAAGAGAGAGGATTCTGCCATGAGCATGATGCAGAAGGTAGTCACAGCTCGGTGAAGATGATGTGGTCTTCTATGTCGTGTCAGAGTAGATCTAGAAGAATGAGGGATGCCAAGATAGTCTGGGTAGTCTTTCTCACTCCTCCTTCCTTCCCTTCTTAGTCTCCTTAAGTTGCAGTAGGAACGACAGGTGAAGTGGCAGTGGCAGAATCGGACAGATCTAGATCAAATCTTGTGCTCGGCCAGCCTGGCGGCGTCCTAGATCTGATGCCCCCAAAATGAGGACCCTGCTGGTCCTATTTATAGGCTTGGATGGGGTCCTCACATTTTTGGTGTGATTCTAGTCCAAACGGTCTTGAGATATTTGGCTCCAAATGGTTTAGTTATAATTTGACCAAATGGTTTGGTGTTTATGTGATCAAATAGTTTTGAATCTTACGTGCTGTCTCCAAATGGTTTGGTGTAAGTCAGCCTTCAAACGATTTTAATTTATACTTTTCCAAACGGTCATGTATTGCATATGACTAAACGGTTTTGATAAGTACTTTTCCAAATGGTTTGGACATGTCCTTTTTTCATACGGTTTCATGCAACTTTTCCAATCAGCTCTATCGGTCTGGTGATCCCTTTTCCATACAGTCTTGCAAGACCTTTTCCAACCGGTCTTGCACTTTAGCAGCTCCATTCAGTCTTGCATGATTAGTGATCAAACAGTTTTGATAGTAGTAGCAAATAGTCTTGGTATATTATGTCCAAATGGTTTTGATAATTGTCCAAATGGTCTGCTATGCCTGTGATCACACGGTTTTGATAGTAGCATCAAACGGTCTTGGTATATTATGTCCAAACAGTTTTGATAATTCTCCAAACAGTTTGCTATGCATGTGATCACACAGTTTTGATAGTTATTTCTGCCTTCCTCCAGTCTGCATAGACTGCATGTACCTTTTCCAATCGGTCTTGCAATTTGGTATTGCATGCCTTTTCCATACGATCTCATGCACGTAACTTTTCCAATCGGTCTCACAAGCTCATCTCAAATGGTTTCACATAGTATTATCCAAATGGTTTGACAACTATGCATTTTCATACAGTTTGCACGATCGGTTTTGCATGCTTCTTTATCAAATGATCTTATGTACTTGGATTAAACGGTTTTGACGTGCATGTCTTCATTCTGTCTGCTACCCTTTTCTTCAAACAGTTTGGAAAACTGGCTCAAATGGTATGTAGTGTATCCACTTTATCATTTGGTCTTCACTACATGCGGTCCTCAAATGGTCTCGCATGCATGTAGCTATCCCAACCGGTCTCATGCATAGATTTATCAAATGGTTTCACAGTTGCATCAAATGGTCTCACAGCCCCAGCTCCAAATGGTCTCACAGACCGGTACTCTCCAAACGGTCTCACAGACTGGTACTCTCCAAATGGTCTCGAGGTGAGTATGTCCATATGGTCTTGAGACCGTATGGGTGAAACCGTATGGGAGAGACTGTATGGTCAAGACTACATGGGCAAGTGAGGGTAGATCAAGGGCAGATAAAGGTAGGTCCCAGTTGATTTGTTCAACCTCATCAAGACATGCATAAAATCGTTATAAACTTAATTAGGAACCTTGATAATTGAACCAATTAGGAAATTTTGAACATTTTGATATTTAATAACTGAAATTGGATGTATTGAATCAAATTTGACCCAATATGGTAATCAAATTCCATGATGAATATGCATTCATCAGAAAGATCTGACGGCTGGGACTTTATGATGACCAAATTCCCACTTATAACCTAATGTGAGTTCGGCCAAAGGAAGATATCATGTTCTATTGCATTACAACCAATCATGGATCTGAGAAAAGGAGGCGATGAAGGAGACAAATATGTACCAGACAATTTGGGCACCTCTGCAAAGCAGATTTGCAGTCAAAACATTACAAATTGAGGCACTCACCATGGAGGATCATCCATACTATTTCTCTATGGTTTTACATTATCTTTTCTAGTGTTTATCTCTTTACATGTCTCTTAATTGTTGTATTTGATGATAGGAGTCATGTGGGACTAATCATCTTGTTCCTTAATACCTAGTAGTAGCCTGGTTTTCCATTTTTATTAAAACATATGAATTTATATATATATATATATATATATATTCATTCTTGAATTTTGGACATAAATCTATGATTATGTAATGAATTGCATGTGCTTGATCACCACACTCAATTGTTTAGGTCGTTAATTGCTATGTGAGATGGATTAAGGGTTGGATAAGTCGTAGATTTACACAGCTAATATTGTGCCTTAAAAGAGGACCTACAGTTGTGAAAGGAATAACCTGCAGAAATTGCTAATGTGACAATAAAATTCCTAAAATGCTACAAAAGTGGAGTTTGTGTTAGAATAGGTAGTGTATTACAATATGGGAGTGGGTAATACTTTCTACAAGTCCCTTTGTCCAAAGTTATAAATGATTATTAATGAAATGGGGTTAATTTCAATGTGAATCATGGTGATTCTGACATCCTAAGGAGTCCATTCATCTGTGATTACATTACACTTAATTCAAGTTTCAGTTCTTACAATTAGTTAAAATCAAACAACCAATTACCTTTTGCTTAGGCCTAGCTAATTAGATCATAGCTAGTAATAGTATATGGAGTACATTTCCTTGTATTTGACATTCAGGCCTCATAGGCTTATACTACTTGATGTGTTGATAAGATTAGTTTTCATGCAATTTTCATAGCTTTTTCACAAATAAAATCATTTGATGTAATGATTAGATCCTTAATTTTATTTACTTTCTTCCTAGTTTACCAATTACTTGGTTTTGACTAAGTTATGTGGAAATTTGTAGGAATTTAACTCAAAAACCTCAAGATCAATGTCTTAATCATCGACATCTAAGAATGATCATCCATCCAACATTGATGATCGATGGATTCCCACTGATCATCGACTTGCTAGGTCTATGATTCAACCTATTATCAAAGATCAATGGATAGACCCATCGAGTTCCCACCCATCGATTAGAGGAACGACAAACTTCAAATCAATTGATACAATTTTAGATATAGATAAAATTTCATCGAGCTTAAGCCGATGACATGACTCATTGACCTTCAATTCGATAGGGTCCCATAATTTTCAAAACCATTAAACACAATCATCAATCTTGAAGTCGATAGAACTATCAGTGGTGCTTGAGACATATCAAGTTTTGACATACGTATTGATATATCACCATGTCGATCCCATAAAGATCAATGACTCTCAAGACTGATGGAGATCCATTGGTCAATCAATGCCCATCAACTATTATGGTTGATGGCAGGAAGACAAAGAGTCCATGCCACGTAGACCAATCCAAGATTTACAACACCCAAGTCAAATCCTATAAATAGCCCCCCAAGGAATCACTTCAAGGCATCTTGGATTTTGGAGTCAGCAAGCCGAAAGGTTGTCACCAAGTTCAAAATCCAAGTCCAGAGCCATCGACAAGTCTAGTTTCATCAACCTAGTTGACCATTGACCTCTACTTCGGATTCAGCTACATCCATTGACTGATCAAAAGATCTACTTATTAGTAGTGTGAATGGAAGGGAAGAATAACGGCCATCGACCTTTGTGTTAGATCAAATCAAAAGGTGGATAGATCAATATCTCGATCTACCCTTGTATCAACTTCTTCCTTCTCTTTTTCCTACCATGACTTACTCAATATGTTTCTTTTTTGTATCATGAGTGGCTAAACCCCATAACTTGGGTTGGGAATATCCGTCAGGCCCTCCCAACCATGTAATTGTTCTTTCTAACGTTTATTGCATATGTTCTTATAGTTTTGTCTCTATACTCTTATTTAAATGAGTTGCCTGATCATTAGTTGCCTTCTTGTGATGACTGATATGGACTTCTTTGAGAGAATGATTTCATTTTGATCTAGAGTATAGATTACTAACGAGACACGAGAGTGAGGAGTTACTATAACAAAAGTCATATGGTTATTATCGGTCCTTTAGTTATCATCTCGAGAGAGATATACTTTTAGATAAAAATCTACCTAGATCTCAAGACAAGGAAGGAGAGGATATCTTTTATGACTATTTTCAAAACATGTTAAGAATATATATAAATTGGAAGAGAAGATTTTACATGGTCATGGCTAGTCTAATTGGTGAAACCCAATCCAAGTTTTCCCTTTTATCGTTCCACAATTATCTTTATTTCCTTTTTTACATATTTAATTAGATTAATCTGTTCCTTGATCGAAACATCAATTTCAATTCTCTAGTTTTATTAAACTAAGCTAATATCTCACGTTCTTATTCTATTTTTCTCTGTGTTCGGCCCCACACTATTACAATAGACTATGTTTTGAATTGTGTATGTCTCTTGTAGTTGGGTTTATATATGAAGACGGATATCTTTGACTGGATAATCATGTTTACATTTTTAACCTATGAAAAAGAGCGATCAACTTTTGGAACCATTGCCGGGGACAAGGCAATGAATAACCTCTAATAATTTGGGATCTACTTAGATTTAGTCCATGTTTTTAAGTTCGGCAATAGATTTGCTAGCACCCTTTACATCTTTCTAACTACCTTTAAGTATCGATTACTTTTTGAGTCTTAGACCCTGACCCGTTTGATTTCCTTTTTAGGTATCTAGCCTTCTTTTTTTACAACACTAGAGTTTCTTGGTGAATTTATACATGTAGAGCACCTTTTCAATGACTTGATGGCTGCTCCACCACCTGTAGTGTTGCACCTGAAAATCATCCTTCACTTCAACATTTGGCTATAGCTTTTGCAAATGAAAATAGAGAGCCTATCATCATACCTCACATACTTGTAGCAAATTTTGAGTTTAAACATGCCTTCCTCAACATCATTCAACATCAAAATTTTAGAGGAAATTTTATTGAGGAGAATCCATACCATCACATCGATGCCTTCAAAAGTCTTTGTGACACCCTTAAGATGAATAGGGTCCCTCAAGATGTCATCTACATGATGTTTTCTTTTGTCTCAAGGAGACAAGGCCCTGACTTGGTACTTGTATTAGAAAGGAATCACCAGCTGAAAGCAATTTCTGAAGCCTTTTTTAATAGATTCTTTCCTATTGAGAAGACTCTCAGATGCAAGCATAAGATAACTGATTTTAAATTTAAGCCTACTAAGAAGTGATATGAGGCATGAGAGAGATATCAAAAATATCTACGAGATTGCCCGCATCATGGCTATGATGAAGGTTTTCTCATAACCACCTTCTATGAAGGCCTCACTTCCACAAAAAGAACATCCACCAAGGCTACAGTAGGAAGTGATTTCATGAAACATGATTTTGAAACCACTAAAGAGATCATTAATAATATGGCAACACTACAAGCAAGAAGAGATTATGACATAAATATTGTCACCGCTGCATCTGCAACAAACAGTTCTTCATATCAAAGTTAATTATATGTTTAGACAAGAAACTTGATAGGATTTCTACTGATGTCCAGAAACCTAAAGGAAGCAAACTCTATATATCATGTTGAAGCAATAGTCAAGTGTGTTACTTATGGTGAGGGTGGTCATAGAATAGATCATTGCATTTACACCCAGGAGTCAAAAGACACTCAAATCATTCTAGTAGATAATGTGTCTTATGTAAATTATAAAAGGCCCGACCACCCCAAATTTACCAATGTAGATTCCTTTGTAGTAGAAAATTCTTTCCAGCTAAATAAAAATTCACAATCCATAGGTAGGGGAAGTTGTAGGAAGAGGAACTTTCATGGGTTTCAACAAAATACATCCTTACAACAACAAGGCAGTTTTAATGGACAACCAAGGGGAAGTTTTTTCCAGCAACATCAGAAATCCATAACTGAGCTACACTCTCTAACTAAAAGATTGGGAGAATGCATGGTCAGTGACATTAATTTGTTGACAAGCATGCAAACAAAATTGGGGAATGTGAACACCTAAATCATCAATTTGCAACAACACAGGATGATAGACCAACAACTAGCTTTTATAGAAACATCGATTAGAGGACCAAGTGGGCAATTTCCCTCAAGTACCGAACAAAATCCAAAGAATGAAAGTACCATGATGATGACACTATGATAAGAAACCACTTCAGATGTTCAACAGACTGTCTTGCCACCTACTAAAGAAAGTAATAATGCAACCAACTACAATGAAAAGGAATTTCTAGAAACTAAGAAATCTCGAGGAGCAACCAAACCTATTCCAACCACCAAGATATCTAAAATTCCATCAAAAGCACCATTTCCTCATTGCTTCATTAAAACTCAACTCAAGAAAAGATACACCAAATTCCTAGACACTATCAAGAAGATACACTTGGACATCCCACTTCCGGATGTCATCGATCAAATGCCCACTTATAACAAGTTTCTGAAAGATCCTATTACAAAGAAGAGAAAAGGAGGAGAGATAGAAATAGTGCCCTTGGCAAGGATGGCATCAGCCTTCTACCAGTCCATCATGCAAACCATATAGAAATACCTTAGAGCTTTCACCATTTCCCTTCTCATAGGAGATACGTCACCAAGATAGGGCTTAGCTGATTTGGGGGCAAGCATAAGCCTCATGCCACACAGCTTAGCCATCACATTGGGGTTGACTGACATTGTTCACTCAAATATGAGAATTTAACTACTTGGTAATTCTTTCAGCAAACCGTTTGGTGTGGTATAAGATGGATCAATCTGAATCGGAAACTTCTTTATCACTTGTGACATCGTCATAATTAATGCAATTGAAGACCCCATGTGTCTGATGATCTTTGGACGACCTTTCCTCTCCACATTCCACGTATTAATTGATGTTTCAGATGAGCTAATCACCATACGACTTGGTAATGAGTCCATATACTTCAATGTGTTAGATCACATGAAGGTCCATCTCCAATGGAGAGAAGTTACTTTGTCGACTTCTATAGTCAATTATGTGTAGAAATTCAAGAGAATGATGCAATTGTGGATCCATTAAAGCAGGAACTTGTCATTCCAAGTTCAAGGATCAGTGATCCTAAAGTTGAAGAAATTTTGTCTTACTTAGAAGCCACTAAAGAAGAAGAATCTCAAATATTGGGTTATATTGAGATAGCAAAGTAGGTCTCTCTTCAGAAGGAACTAAAAGACATTTTCATACCAAAATTTGTACCTGAGTTAAAACCCCTTCTAGACGGTTTGAAATATGAATTCCTTGATGATGAATAGCAAAACCCAGTGATAATAGATACCCATCTATCTTATGATTAACATTAACATCCCTTGGCTGAACTCAAACTTTGGTGAAAGGGCCTTGGGTATTGTATCGATGACATCAAGGGACTAAGATCTATTGTGTGCATGCACCAAATCAACGTAGAATAACATGCTAAACCACATGTTCAAGGACAAAGAAAGTAATGGAAAATATGTGTGAGGTTGTGCGTAAAGAAGTAATTATGCTCTATGATGCTGGAATCATATATGCCATAAGTGATAATTATTGGGTTAGCCTAGTGCATGTTGTACCAAAGAAGGGAGGTGTGATAGTAATAACGGGAGGAAATGGCCAAGAACTAGCCACTCACATAGTGACTGGTTGGAGAATGTGTATTTGATTATATATTGTTAAATGTCACAACATGGAAAAATCATTTCCCCCTTCCTTTTATTGACAAAGTCCTCAAAAGGCTTGCATATCACTCAATTTTTTGTTATCTAGATGGGTACTCTGGTTTCTATCAAGTGCCTATTCATCTTGATGGTCAAGAGAGACCCCGTTTACTTGTCTTTATGGAACATACACATTCCGGCATAGCCTTTTGGTCTCTACAATTCTCCCACTACCTTTCAAAGGTGTATGTCAACCACCCTTTCTAACTTTATCGAGGAGATCATGGAAGTTTTTAAGGATGATTTTTCTATATATCAGTCATCATTCAAAGACTATCTTAAGAACATATCCCTCATTCTCCAAAGATGTGAGAAAAAACAACTCATTCTCAATTGGGAGAAATGCCACTTCATGGTTCACAAAGGTATTGTTCTCAGTCACAATGTATATGAAGTTGGCATTGAAATTGATAAAAGTAAGATCAAATCTATATCCAAGAATCCCCCCCTCATCTGTTTCCTCTATCTAAAGTTTCCTAGGACATGCAAAATATTACCGCTATTTCATCTTTTTAAAAATTTCAAAACCGCTGCCTAGGCTCCTAGTGAAAGGAAAGCCATTCATTTTTTATGAGGAATGTCTCAAAGCTTTCTATACTCTAAAAGATGTCCTATCTTCTACACTAATTATGCACGCTCTAAACCGGAACCTCCCTTTCGAGCTCATGTGTGATGCAAGTGATTGTGCCATTAGAGCAGTCCTAGGGAAAAAGAAGGTTAGAAAACACAATGAGATATATTACGCCAACAAAACTCTTGATGATGCTCAAGTCAATTACACTACAATAGAGAAAGAAATAGTAGCGATCATTTATGCCTTCGATAAATTTATGTCATATTTGTTAGGTGTGAAAGTGATAGTCTTCATTGACCATGGATCCATCAAATACTTAATGCAAAATAAGTACACTAAGCCTCTCCTTCTTAGATGGACCCTCCTACTATAGGAATTTAATCATTAAATTATTCATAAAAAAGTATCTGAGAATGTGGTTGGCGACCAGCTTTCCCGTATACATGCTGAAGAAGACAATCCTCTTCCAATTAATGAATTTTATCAAGATGAATCAATATTGTCCATCCACACAATGGATTAGATAACACCATGGTATGTAAACTTCTACAATTATCTTGCATGCCAACAGTTGTCACCTGACATAACGTATAATTAGAAGAAGTTGTTTTCATGCTTTAAAAATTAATATTGGGATGACCAACTTCTGTTATGAAAATGTACAAACAACATCGTTAATGATGTGTTGCCCACAATGAAGCCCTATTTATTCTGGATAAATTCTATGTCGCTCCTTATGGAGGATATTTGGGTGTTGAAAATACTGCAATAAAGATATTAAACTTTGGTTTCTATTAGCCAACTATTTTTTAATATTCTTGTGACCATGTTAGGTAATGTGATGTGTGTCAACAAACTGAAAACATCATCAAGAGAAATGAGATGCCTCTCACTGAGTAGATTGAAGTCAAAAAAAATTTAATATTTGGGGAATAAACTTTCTGGGACCTTTCTCGGCTTCTTTTGGAAATAAATACATACTAGTGAAAAATGATTATGTTTCCAAGTGGATGGAATCCATCCCAACACCTAAATGTGATTCAAATAAAGTAATGCACCTTTTTCACAAAAATCATTTTTTTCAAGATTTGTCGTCCCACATACGGTCATAAGTGATGGCGGTTCACATTTTATAGAGGAACCGTTTGTAGCACTTTTGTAGAGATATGGAGAAAAGCATATAATCTCTACTCCATACCATCCACAAATTGTGGGTCAAAATGAAATTTTAAATAGGCAGATCAAATAGATTTTGGACAAAATTTTGGGAAAATCCAGAAAAGATTGGTCTTCAAAACTCGATGACACTCTTTGGGCATATAAACTTCTTATAAAACTCCAATCGGAACCACCCCATATCGCCTCATATATGAAAATTCTTGCCATATCCCTCTGGATTTGGAACACAAATCCTTTTGGGCAATTAAAAAATCTCAACATGGATGTGGACCTCATCAAGGATAATTGTTTTTTTTTATTACTAGAATTAGAAGAACTTTGTTTACATGCTTATCAAAACACCAAGATCTATAAAAAATGCATTAAATTTGGCATCATTCTCATATCAAGCGTAAGGACATTTCATATGGTGACAAGGTTCTTTATCCAATTCTACACTCTGACTTTTACCAGGAAAGTTGTGTTCTTCTTGGTCTGCACCCTTTACTGTTATCACCATATGTCCCTTCAGAATGATGGATATTCACAGCGAGACATATGGGACCTTTTCAGTCAACAGACACCACCTGAAGTGATACTATGAAGATGGAAGTTATTACTAAGAAGGCGGACATGGAGCTATCTAACCCTCCATTCATAGAATAATGAAACCTCAAAAGTCAAGATACATGACTGTAAATAAAGTGCTACTTGGGAGGCAACCCAACCATCAACCTTATTTGTATCTTTTGATTTGTTTTCATCATTTTTGTTTTCTTAGATAACTTCCCTTGTAAAATATTTCATCACTCTGATGGATAGATATTTTTCAAATGAAGATTGGTCGATAATTCCTTCACATGAATCCATTGACCTAAACTTTGATCCGGTCATATTAATCATGTTAAGATGTAAAAAATTTCTCACCCATTGACCGACTAGCTATCACAAGTGCATTAATATTTTTGTGTTTTTCCGACATAAGTATCAATATTTGATCCATCTAGTATATGACATTGACGTTTGGAATGCTTTGATCCAGCTGTCAACCATCAGCTACCAACCCTTGCCTCATAAGGTTGTCGATCGGGTCATCAATGAGTTGCTTGATGGTTTCGGATCTTAGATCTATTTACCCAAACAAAAGTTCACCCACTCTCGACCCTCGCTTATAAATACAAGACCCCCGGTAATTTCTTTTCACTACATCTTGTTTACAGTGAAGCTTCACCACTTTATCCTGCACCAATTGACCTCCTTTCAGGTGACGCCTACCAACCTTTTCGGTCGATAGATTTAAGTTCGAATCAAAAGTTTTGTTGCACACACCCTATCGATAGATATTAGCCTTGTCGACCTCACCCTGTTGATAGACCCTGTCGACCGCTTTCCGCCAATGATATCCCCCCCCAATCTTACACATTGATGGGATATTGTTTTCCTTCTTTTTCTTACTATCGACCCTTTTCCCTTGGAGGTTTTCGACGTCCTCTCAATGATCGATAACCCCATCTATTTGTCCCCTCGATAGCCCTACCTTATCATCTTTAAATCTTCCTATCCTAATCCTATATTTTATATGTTCTAGCAATGACTTGCATTAAACAAGAAGTAAGTAACTCTAACAACGCAATCTAGAGAGTGAAAAGAATACACATTTCAAGCCCCCCACAGCTGAGGGTATCAAGAGGGTGTGTATTGTTGAATCTGCAATTAACACACCTCAAGGCACACAATTTGAAGTTCCCTACTCTAAAAATTTCTAACCTCAAAACAATGAATACTTAGAGGTTTATAAGGCAATGAAGACTGTCACCTTCAAGATCACTTATTTCTCTTACAAGTCTACTCACAGAGAACTTGGGATCTAGAAGTGATTGTCTTCCCTTCTTATAAACTCCAATATGGTCTTCTTATGTTTAGCCAATCCCAGGGCATACATGGAAGAGACCATGGAGTTCATGTCTTCCATGAAGGAGGCCTTCATCAAATGAGTTGATGACTAGCAGACATAGACAGATGAAAGTCTGCATCAACAATGTCTACCATGTCCTACAGAATTAGTATTGAATAAAAAAATTATTCAATGGACGATGAGGCCACCAAGGCTAGCATAAGGCTATTATACAAACAAGACTCTTATTTTAATGCTTCTAATTATTGGGATAAACTGACAGATAAGTGTCAGTACAAATCTGGGGCTTCTAAGGCCTCATTTGTGCACTATTGGCTATGGATAACCATGCATAAAATTTTCACCAATGTTCTTTTCACAAAATCTGAGATGGGTAGTATCTATCATGAAGAACTCTACATTTTGGCTCTTATCATGGAAGGATGACCTATGAACATTGGTTGTTTGTTTATTGATTGATGCGTATCCATATCCTCATCTTCACAAAAAGAGTATTGCATGGGTGGTCCGATCAGCTTTATCTATTGAGCTTATGGACACCCCTCTTCTCCCAAAGGTTTCAAGGAGATATATGGTGACAGCCTCATCAACATCAAGTACTTGAGATCCTCTAGCATCATTGTCCGCTGCGGTGATAAAAGTCACTATTGCCTCTTGAGAACTAATATCAACATTCCTCTACCTGAGATATCAGACTGTGATATAGAAACTTTGCTCTTCATAGAAGAATAAATCATACAACTCATCACTAAATCTCCTACTACAACTATTGAGTCCCCACAGCAACGTGTTGCATCATCATCCCAAGTTCATCCAATACCTATTGTGGACAAAGCTCCCAAAAAGCCTCTGCCAAAAATTCTAGAGGAAACAAAGCATGAGCTCCTAAAAGGCCTCTGCCAAAAATTCTAGAGGAAACAAAGCATGAGGCAGCACTTGATGATGACTTCAAAGTTTTACCATCACCCTTGAGGCAAGCCAAGCCCTTTAATACTCCAATGGACCATCCAACATTTGCCCAGAAAGTCACCAACCTAATCTACACTACGAGATCCTCCTCAGTCCACCCCGAGGATCCCCACCTTAATCCCAACTATTCAAACACATGATGCCACAACAAGAAAACCACCATCTCCCAACTATTTCATGCATAACTGATCATTTTGACATTATTTAGGTATTGTTTATCATAATTAGCTTATGAAACACTATTCGACAAATTATGAGTATTTGTACCGAATTGAGTTAAATAATCATATTTTATTTGGACTTATGTTGGTTTTTTCTTGTTTCAGCATTTATAGAACAACTCGATGCTACCAAAAGAAAAGTCGGTGGTACCGAATTTAGGTGAAATCCAATAGGGAAATCTCAAAATCTCAGTGTTACTGAGCTAGCACTCGGTGATATGATAAGATGTTGATGCTACTGACCTTCAACCCAGAAAGAATCAAGAGCCATACATAATGGGTTCAGTGTCACTGATAGCCTAGTCAGAGGTACTGACTTTTGCATACATAAAAAGTCAAAACTCATAGGATTCCACTAGTTGCTACCAAAACACTAGTCGGTAGTACCAACACTTATCTATGTTTCAAGTCATCATGAAATACATCATGGGGTAACTAAAAAAGTGAATAAGGAGTACTTAGGGGTTTCTTAATCCAATAATGGTTTTAATGAAGGATGTAAGATGATATAAAATTCAATGAGGTTAATTACCTTCCTCATATTTTGAGTATGTCTTCCATATCTTATCTTTTTGTAGCCTTAATAACTGAAAAAGAGTGTGATAATATGTGAAATTATAATATGTATTTTAAATATGGCATATACATTTTGGCTTGATACCTTAAGGTTAATATCTTGAGTGCTATAATAGGGGTGTAATTGTGGAGTGGTGTAAGGTCCCACTGCTTAAAGTTAATCTATATCCAATATGGATAAAATATAATATTATGGATAAGATAGTGAAACTATAAAGGTGGAAAATGGTGTGATCTTATGGATTTGATAATCCTACCCTTAAATGATGATGTATACTTTGTTATAACCCAATTTGTCCCTAGAATAGATACGAGATGATGATTTATTGAGTTGAATTATAATTTCTTATATATATATATATATATATATATATATATATATATATATATATATAGTTTGTCTTGACAATCCTTACATTGGATGAGTGATTTTTAATTTTCTTCCATAATATTGCTTTATTATAAATGATGATTAAGAGAAGCTCTACTTATGGGATATTGGTCAATCTTTTGTTCTTTATATGCATATTGGAGATGGAATAGTGGAAGGAGAAACATTCCAAGTTGATGTTTTTGTTTAAGGTTTGATGTGCCCTACCTTGATGTTTGGCATCTGGTTCTGTTTAAGACTGGTGATTTAGGCCTTGTTGCACCCTAATTTGATGAATCAAGAATTGTTATGTCCAAAGATGATTACTTGTACCATGTCCTGGGTGGTTCTGTACATGTGTATAGGTTTATAGCTTCAGGAGTTACTAGACTTGATTAATGTTGCAATTATATCTCTATGACTTCTTTGTAACTTAATTTATGAAATCAAAATACATATAATTAGCTTGATTAATCATGTGTAACTATAATTTAGATAGGATCTAGAAACATCATGATCCATCTGCGAAGTATGTAGTTGGATG
Source organism: Alisma plantago-aquatica (assembly GCA_963693085.1). NCBI lineage: Eukaryota > Viridiplantae > Streptophyta > Magnoliopsida > Alismatales > Alismataceae > Alisma > Alisma plantago-aquatica. Next base: position 96,986,789 of record OY856412.1, on the reverse strand, counting down.
ATGAAATGAGTCTACCCCACTTAGGGCAAAGACTAAGTGATGAAGTTTTGAGTAGATTAGGCCTTGAGGCTGGTCTAAGAGAGGGTAGTGGAAGTTTCATTAAAGTGATAGTGAGAACTCATCCTTCTTAGTCGTATGAGTCATGATATTAGGGGTGAAGTCCTAGTTCAATGCAAACTGTAAATAAGAGAAAGATATTTGTTTGTTATATGTGTTAGAGCCCCATTCTTGTACCAAGGTGGGAGTAAGGTAGACCTGGGCTTGTGTATTTCATAGGGTAATTGACTAAAACCTAATGTATGGATGGTGAATCAAGCAAGTGAGCATATTGTGACGATGTCTACATGGCTAGGTACAATTCATGTAGATACATGGAAAATAAATAACTAAATAATGATCACAATGTTTATTAATTGTTGATCTTTTTACTATATTTGGATATCCTACCTAAATGATGTGTTTTTCATACCGATTGGAAAATACATGATCATATGCATATAGTAAAAAAGTTGTAGAATTTCATATATATATATATATATATATATATATATATATATATATATATATATATATATATATATATATATATATATATATATATATATATTCTCTACTCCCGCGGAAGTTGAATAATGACCCATGACAAAACTTTTAGACCTAAAGGAGTTCAAGAATACTTAGATCTTATACATAGCTAGTTTATAATTCATAGCAACTAGATATAGTTGATGATATGCCCCAAACTACCCAGAGCATAATAAAAGATTGAACCATCTATGTAGTATATCTTCGTAGGTTTTATTGGCAAATCAGGTTGGATGTGTTCTAGTTACTCTTCTACTTCTCGCAAGTATTATATTTGGATCGTGATTTTTATTTGTGTCTATATTGAATATTCTTCATATAGCCTTTTCTACTTCTTTAATATATCATGTGAAAAATAATTGGTACTTGATGGATATATCGTATGTAGCAATAATTACTTATTGACTAATCTCCCTTTAAGTAATATAGTCATAATAATCTGGTAAGCCATAAGTATGCTAATTTTGTTATATCACATAGTTGGGACTCAGGATCTCATTCGTGTGGTTTTCCACATCTTCCAGGTATGCAGAGCAGCGGAAAGGATGTGTTGATCAAGATTTAACAAGATATAATATATTTAAGTGTAGAGTGTCCATGTACTCTCACTTTCCTAAATGATGTGTGGGTAGTTGATGGTGTATGTGAGAGCCTAGTTTATCTGGTCTTTTCTTACTATTATGAGTTGTAACATGATTCAGACATCATGTACAACTATATCATCATGGATATGGATCATCTTATAATTCAATTTGAAAAGGCTATATAAGGGTTTCAAGTTGTGTTCCTATCATGCCTTGTCTAAAAAATGGTACTAATGTGAAGTGAAACTCTTCTATATGATGTCATATATGAGGTTTTATGATGGTTTTTGATAGTTGGATATTTATGTGGATCACCTTGTTCATGATTTTATGTATAGGTTTCTATCAATTATTATTTTAAGTTGGGTTTTATTATGGGGATTTGTCCTTATGATCAATTTGGTATGGATCAATGGGATGGGTCTCAACAACCTCTCTTCTTCTAGAGGTTTCGAGTGGTGTTCAAGCAATTCTTTATGGACCAGTCAAAGTAGTGAATGTAAGGCGTGTGCTTGGCATACACCCTTCCTTATGGAGCCTTTTGAGGGAGTTTGAATGGCACAGAGTTGATCGGTCAATGAAGGAAGTATGGGGGATGTGTAAAGAGTGGGACCCAGAAGGGGATCCACTCAAATGGTATGATGCAAAGAGCCATGTAAAGACAAAGAAGCGGAAACAAAACTATTACAAAGTTGCATCTTATTTCATGTATACTTGTTCCTCACCATAAGAAGAAACACTATAAATAAAATGTGTATAACTAAACTATTAGTACACTAGCCTAGTTGTAGCGGAAAACCCAAACATTCCAAGCTATCCTCATGTCAACATCCTAAAGGCAATCTTCTTGAGTCATCGTCATCTAATAATCCTACTCTTGGTTATTATGGGAACGACACCCATAAGAGAAAAAAAAAGGTGTGCTTCAAAATACTCATGAATATGTGCACAATATATAACATTTAGGCAATTTAGTACAAACGTATTGTAACAAGGGGGTTCCCATTCAAGTGGGGGCTATAACAGGTAGGTGAGTTCAAGAAGATATAAATAATAGAAAATTTTGATAAAGTGTCATGTCGTTAACTAATGCATAAAATAAACAAGTGCATGTAGATAAACTAGAAATAACTAAAGCAAGGAAAAAACACCAAGGATCGTTGGCCTAAAATAGGGATGGTGTAATATCACACTTGGGCAAAATTATATGCCCATGTATTTATTAAGTGTGGAATAGAGAACCCTAATGAAAAAGCATGTCCTTATATAAAAAGCACATACTTATATAAAAAGCATGCTTATGCATAAGCATGTACATTAGTTAAATTAGTCTAAAACCACCTGAAGAACATGGAGGCAAGAAATATTTCATCAATCACATCAAGAAGATTATTTTACATTGAAGGAGGGATTACCAGCCCAATATAACAAGAATAAACATATTTGAAGATATTTGTAAGGATTTCCACTTGAAAGGCATATATTTGCAAATAAGGAGTAATGAAAATAGATGCCTTGCGAAATTTTATGTCAAGGAAGTATAAATGCCTAAACTAAATTAAAGATTTCACATACTTGGTCTTCATGACTAAGGGTTTACTTAATAGGTATACTTGGTGGTTCCCATAACTGGGTATATATCCTAAACAAATTATGTATGTCACTCAAACCAAAGTGAACTGTGTATATATTCCTATTATCAATTTTCAATTGTTGTGATCCTGGTCCCAATAACCTAGTGATATATTAGGGTTTTTAATATTATTAAGTGGATTTATGATCCATTAATATATTTTTTAGTTGTAATATCAATCTTTAGATACACAACTCTAAGTATATCTCAATTTCATACACGTGTGGGTAATAGTATGCATTCTACCAGGTTAGGTCTTATAATCCCATTCTCTCTACGTATATCATATAGTTCAATCTAGTCAAGTAGGTCAAGGTTATATGTCAGATGATATAGTATTTTTAAAAATATTCTTACTAGCAGAATCTAGGGTTTAAATTCCAAATACATTCACATAAGATACGTAAAAAAGTGAGTGTACCAACTAGATTTGATTATATCATGCTCATGGTTATACCTAGCAAGATCTCTTTATTATTTGATCTTTCCTATGATATTTTTGTTAAATGATATATTATACAAATATTATTTACTAATCTGTACACTTACTCATATAATCAATATTAGGGTAGTTGATTAAATGATACAAGTATTACCATTAAATAACTCTTATGGACATAACACTAATACATGATTTCATGTGTCAACTTGTAGGAATTTTAGACTTCCATGTTATGATCGTATTTTATATATGCAATTACTTAGATTAGAAACTAAATTATTGTATGACATAGTAATACCCACTTACATATCTTATGTATCTGCATATAATACTAAATAGAACAGACCGACCAAGTTTACTTATAAGTTATTAGAAGTATCCTGGCCATTCATACTACTCAAGTGTTGGTTATCGTTTGTTCTCTTGTTTCCTTCTAAACACACAACTCTTATTAAACTGAAAGTAGTGGAGTTAAAGGACTGGCCTATAGATTCTAAAAATCTTGAGTAGGCTTATAGTTGTACTGTAGTTGTTGCAAATTCAACATTGGGAAGTAGATGAAGTCCCGACATCACTTAGGGTCCATAGGAACCAAGAGGCAGAGTGATTTCCTCCCATTACGTCCAGAGCAGTAGCCTGACTGTCGCTGACTTGTGGCTATCAAAACCATCATGTGTACTTGAAGCTATGACTCTGAAAACAACAGTTAACTTGTCTTTCATTTTTACTACAGTCATGAGCTTCAGCAGTCATCCTCTCAAGACATTAGAAGTCTACAACAACACTTTTTTTGTAGGTAGAGGTTAATGCAGCAAGAGGGGGAAGTTGACTGGATCAGTCGTAGCCATAGAGTTGTCTCTGATGCTCTAGATTGTAGGCAGTAGAGTTCTATCTTGTTCAATCTATGTTATAAATTGTAGGTACAAGGAAGGATTATTGGGCTACACGATATCCTAAGAGGTAGAGTGAGAGGAAACGAGAGGAGGCTAGTGTTGAATGACCATGGATATAGTCGGCGCTAGCACAACACTGTCCACATGCCCTCTACAACCAGCAGTAGTGGCAACTTGACAGCTTGAACGTCTGAGATAGGGAAGGAAAGGAGAAAAGGTCGGCGTCTAGGGTAATGAGGTTGTAATGACCCCGCCTCCCAGTAACCCCCACTTAAGGGAGACCAAGAGGTCAGAGCCATTATCCCAATAAACCGGATCAAAGGTTTGACAAATAATCAGTAATAATTATAAAATTCTACCAAACTATATTGAAATCTGGTATAAAATAAAACTTTGCATACCTTTTAAAAACTTTGGATATCTAACTTCTATCCACAGCTTGAATCTATTCTATCTAATCCTCCTTGCACTTTAATTCTTATTTTCACAATATGTCACATTGTTGTTTGTCCTTTTCAATGTTGTACCTAAAACGCAGACAAGAAAAATGTCGGTTAGCATATATGAATATGCCAGTATGTGGGGACAATCAAAATTTCACACATAGGGCTAACAACCTATTTATCACAATCAAGTTAATTAACAATTCAATTTACATTTTCAATGTGTCAAACTCCACCGCTTTTGCCCTAACCCTGGAATACCCTCTTTAGGGTTTCTCTTTTGTCATTGACTTAAGGCCACCTTCTCCATCCTGAGCTTGGTGCATGGGGTCACCTCTCATGGTGCCCATTAGTCATGCAATATAGGCCACCTTCTCTATCGTGAGCTTGGTGCCTGGGGTCACCACTCATGGTGCCTGTGGGTCTTCCCTCTTGGGCTTGACCTCATTGCATCTTACATCAGGGTGGCATGTAGGTGCGAGAATACACACGATATCATAATTGTGATAATCATAGTGTCTTTATAATTTGGACATATGAACATCCAAACATATAGGTTGCATTCAATGCGATCAAACACCTGAAAAACCTTCGTGAAACTAAAGCAGTTAACCATAACTAACCACATACATGTTAGGATGATTTGAGATAGAATTAATCCAATCAAGCAAGAAATCTAGTAGGCAAGAAAGCACACAAAGTGATCCTCAAATATGCATACAATTTCCTATCATTGATCATGCCACCAAGATCTATTAAACCTAATTTGCTTCCTAGGGTTTCTAGTCCTTTTTAGCGTTTCAACAACCATTAGGGTTTTGTCGTAGTTTTACATCCTTAAACCCTAATTATAAAATATTATTCACAAACCCTAATTATCTCATCTATCTTTCATAAAAGATCCTAAGATCATCTTTTGACAACATACAACCCTAATTTCGGATTAAATACACTTTTCTTTCCATTTTCCCCTATTTAGGGTTTCTAAGTGTATTAACCATAATATTAGGTTTAAACCCCTAAACCATGCAAATAGGTTAAGATTTAACATTATCACTGAATAGGTTAACAATACTCGAATTAACCTATTTCTACTTATAGAATTATCCTTTATCATCAATTAGGGTTTCTAACCTAATTTTAATGCCATTTTCATAAAAATAATATACTTTTGTAACAATATAGAGAATCAGGCCTTTAAACTATTTTTATCTTATTCCTTGCATTTTTCTGATCAACTTTCATGCATTAAGTTTCTTCATCCGAGTTTTCTATTTATTTCTACGATTTTAGCAAGAAAAATCCTTTTTCTAAATTAATTGGGTTGAGGTAGAAATTACCCAAAAATCGTCGACCGTGAGATCGGTGGATAGGTGATCCACTCCTGATTGAACGGTCCCTATCATGCACACCTAAAACAGCCGCTCCCACTCTCATTCATTGGATCTACACTCAGGATCACGGTGGACCGTGATCGGACGGTCGTCGGTCGTTGTCTACCTTCGACCGCTCGAAAGGCTGCAGTCAACTCTCCGGTTGAGTCTGAGCTTTAGGCCACCATTAGAGAAATGGAGTTTCTTGGGAGCTCTGTCTTCATCGCCCTAACTCAAGAAGTCGGTCAATTGCTCAATGTAACTTGACCTTCACTGTGAACAAGTCGCTAGAGATCTGCCACGGCCATCAGGTTCAGAGGGGTAGGTTAGGGTGAATCTTGCAATTGACGTCGCCGCTCGACTCGTTGTTTCTCTCCGTAGTGATTGGGATAGGAATTGGGTGTGTTGGTTCCCTCGAGTACCCCCCCCCCTATATAGGGTTGGGTCTAGAAGTCTGACGATTTGGGAACTTCTTCCCTCGTCGATGATAGTGTGTGAACTTAGGGTCTAGATCCTTTGGGATCACTCTCCCGAAGACAATGGACTAGTTTTTTCTTCGAATTATCGCCTCAGTTGATGAGAATTCAAATTACCAATTTGTCTCCCATTCCCATTGTGACTCGAGGTAGATGATGCATGGCTTCCCTTGGATCCGTGGACCCCTGGACCACACGGATCATCCAACGGCCGTCATCTCTCCCTGAAATCCTATTATCTTAAAATTGATTTAAAAAGGTGTTTTTACAAGATAACGTGGAAAATTCATTTCTCTCTCCTCAATTAATATTTCTCTCTCAAAATTTATAGGAAACTCCATCTTGGCATTATCTAATTTAGTATTAAATTTGAAAGTAAAATTCCAATGGATGAGAGTGTTTCCTTTACATCCAAGTTACCCATTAATTAAACCAATTTCAATTGATAATTTCTTTTTCCTTTGCCATTATCTTGCTATTTGGGACTCCTTGCACCCCAAGGAACCCTAGGGAATGAATTCCCCACTTGGAGGATATTCTTTTCCCTCTAGAGGTTTCCACCTCTCTCTCTTAATTCTCCTTTTCTTTGTTATTTATTTACCATTTGTATTTTCCTTTATCCTTTATTATTATTGGGCCCCATAGACAATAAAGCCCATTTAACAATCAGCAAGGCTATTTGCACACGAAATCCTTTTAATTCAAACAATAAAGCAAGCATCTATTCCATTTATTATGAAAGGGAGAATTACATGTTCATTACTTAACTAGGGAAAAATGGAGGTTATAACATCCTCCCCTCCTTATAGGAATTTTGTCCTCAAAATTCAACAATCAAACAAACAAGTCAGGATATGCTTTTTCCATGTTCGTCTTCAGCTCCCATGTGGCATCATCCTTTCCATGGTGCTTCCAAAGAACCTTTAACATCTCTATATTCTTACATCTGAGTTCTTTCACCTTGGTATCTAGAATCTGTAAAGGTGACTCAGGATAGGTCAGCTTCCCTTGAAGCTCAATAGGTTCAATGTTTAGCACATGGCTCGGATCTTGCACATATTGCTTCTGATTGGACACGTGAAACACATCATGCATCATACTATACTAAGGGGGTAACGCCAAACGATAGGCAGCTTCACCAATCCGTTCTAACACCTCAAACCGATCCATGTATCGGGGACTCAACTTTCCTCTGTTCTTGGCTATAGCTCGGAGTGGTCGGATTTTCAAAAAAACATGCTCTCCTACAGTGAAATGCACATCAGTCAGCTTCGCATCTACATATGACTTCTGTCGATCTTGATCTCTCTTCAACCTTTGCTTGATCAAAGAGACTTTATCAACATACACTTGGAGTTCATCTGACCTCAACAGGGTCCTCTCACCAACAGCATCCCAGTGAAGTTGTGACTGGCATGGTATCCCATAAAGAGCTTCATACAGAGGCATCCTGATACTGGATTGGTACCTATTGTTGTAGGCAAACTCAACTAAAGGTAAGTATTTCTCCCATGAGCCACCCAAGTTGAGCACACAAGCTCTCAATAGATCTTCTAATGTATGGATCGTCCTTTTTGACTGACTGTCTGTCTGGGTGATAAGTAGTACTAAACTTCAACCTTGTTCCAATTTCCTCTTGAACTTGCTTCCACAACTTGGAAGTAAACCTTGGATCTCTATTAGAGATGATGGAACTGGGTACGCCATGCAAACACAATATCTCTCTAATATACATCTCGGCTAGGTCTTCCACCTTGGCAGTGGTCTTTAAGGCAAGGAAGTGTGTTGACTTGGTAAGACGATCTACCACGACCCATATCACATCATGACCTTTCTTGGTCTGGGGTAGACCCACCACAAATTCCATGGTGATCTACTCCCATTTCCATTCAGGAATCTTGATTGTCTGTAAAATTCCACCGGGTCATTGATGTTCAGCCTTCACCATCTGGCATGTAAGACAGATGGCCACACATGTCACAATGTCTCTCTTCATTCCTGTCCACCAGAAAAACCTCTGCAAGTCTCTAAACATCTTGGTAGTTCCCGAGTGCACCATATATTTAGAACCATGAGCCTCTTACAGGATACATCCCCTTATTGGTGAATCCATAGGAACCCATATGTGATTCTCAAATCTAATCCCTCTATCTACTCCCATTGAGAGACAAGTTTGTGGCTTCATCATCAAACTTTTCATCTTGTCGAGTTCTCCACTGACCAACTACATTGTGATGATCTCACCGAACAACTCAGATTGGATCTGGATATTAGCCAATCGAACTCGATCTTCAAGAGGTTGTGAAGTCCACTCCACCAGCTCCTCTAAGTTCTTCCACTAATTGGACAAAACAGCTACACACCTGAGCTGTTTTCAACTCAAAGCATCAGCTATGACATTCTCCTTACCGGGATGATAGGCGATGGGGAAGTCGTAATCCTTCATGTACTCCATCCATCGTTTTTGTTGCAGGTTCAAGTCTCTCTGTGTCAGGAGGTACTTCAAACTCTTATGGTCGGTGAGGATCTCGAAGGTAGAACCGTATAGGTAATGTCACCATATCTTCAACGCATGGATGATAGCAGCCAGTTCTAAGTCATGTGTCGGGTAATTCACCTTGTTGGGCTTGAGCTGTCGGGAGGCATATGCAACCACATGTCGATTATGTTCCAACACATAGCCAAGTCCCATCTTTGAAGCATCACTGAATATCAAGAAACCCTCATTGCCGAAAGGTAGGGTCAACATCGGGGCAGTGGTCAGCTTCTCCTTTAGCTCCTGCGAGCTTCACATACGTCAAACCACACGAACTTCACATCCTTATAGGTTAACATGGTTAGCGGCAAAGCAGTCTTCAAGAAATCCTTGATGAAGCAACGGTAGTATTTGGCCTACCCCAAGAAGCTGTGAATCTCGGAGGGGTTCTTTGGTTCAAGCCAGACTCGAACTGCTGACACTTTGGCTGGATCTACAGCGATCATTCCTCCTGAGATGATGTGTCTGAGAAACATGACTTGGTCTATCCAAAACTCACATTTCGAGAACTTTCCATAAAACTTCTGCTTTCTTAAGATATCAAGGACTCTACCCAGGTGTTCACGGTGTTGCGCTAGGTCATCGGAGTACACCAAGATGTCGTCTATGAACACTATCACAAAAAGTCAAGGAATGGCTGGAACACACTATTCATAAGGTTCATAAAGATACTAGGAGCATTGGATAACCCAAACAGCATAACCACAAACTCATAATGGCCATATCGGGTTTTGAAAGCCATTTTAGTATGTCCTCACTTCTCACTGTTACCTGGTGGTATCCTAACCTCAAATCAATCTTGGAAAAGACTCGAGCTGATTTGAGTTGGTCAAACAGGTCATCTATTCTAGGCAAGGGGTACTTGTTCTTAATGGTTGCTTGGTTGATCATCTGATAGTCAATACACATCTGAAGCGACCCATCCTTCTTCTCCACAAAGAGGATTGGTGCTCCCCATGGCGATGTACTGGGTCAGATAAAGCATTTATCTAACAACTCCTGCAATTGGGTTTTCAACTCAAGCAACTCGGCAGGGGCCATTCTATAGGGTGCCTTAGATATAGGGTTACTCCCGGGAGCTAACTCAATGGAGAAATCTACCTCCCTCTCAGGGGGAATCCCTGGTAGATCATTTGGAAACACATATGCATACTCCTGAACCACCTCTATCTCCTCTAAGGATCACCCCTTGGTCTCAGGCTCGGTAACTATGGCAAGGTAGGCTTGACAACCTTTGGATATCATCTGCTCAGCCTTCAAGGCCGACACATAAAGGCTGGTAGTTGGATATTTCCTTCCTTGAATGGTGAAGTTTGGATGGATGGGTTTCCTAATAAGAATCTTCTTCTCTCTACAGTCAATCTGGGACCTATAGGTGTAAAGCCAATCCATATCGATGATCACATCAAAATCATTCATATCGAGGAGGATGAAGTCAATGGGAAGCTCATGGTTCAGATACTTAACTGGCAAGATAGGGGTTTTCAAAAGAGATGTATAGATATGACCACTTGGGGTTGTGACATCCAAAACATAACCTAAATCCTTGATGTCCAAACAAAGCATAGTTTCCAGATTTCTCGAAATAAAAGTATTAGTAGAACCAGAATCAAAAAGTGCTTTTACATTTTGTCCCATGACTTCTAGCAAGCCTACATAGTTCATACCATATCCGAAATCTATTACATGTTCTACTAACTAAAAGGAAAACTCTATGGATTATTACCCTCAATCAACCTATTAGCATTCACCTGACCTTCTTCTTTGTTGATGGCAAACACTCTAGCTTGCCTCCTATCTCCAGCAGGGGGTCCTCCGATTGGTGCTCCACCTCCCACTAGGGGTGCTGCTACTATCGGTTGTGTTGCTATTGGTCCTCTCAGGTCAGGCTGAGGATAGTTGGTGATGAAGTGGCCCTCTTGCTGCCAACGGTAGCACACCCTCTTCTCGAAGCGGCACTTCCTAGGATGTGACCGTCCACAGGTGCGGCATTTTAGAAAGGGATTCTCACCACGTGGCTTGCCTTTGTGTCCATCATTTCCTTTGTTGTGGTTGTACCCTTTTCCCTTCTTGTGCTCATTCTTCTACCCCTGAGCTCCTTTAGTGAAACCCGGGTATCCTTGGAGGGGTTCTGAGCAGGCATCACCGTCCTTTCCATGTCCAAGGCAGTGTTGTAGGCTTTAGTGAAGGTCTTCGACTTACTGGCCATCACATGAGGCTTGATGGTAGGGTGCAGACGCTCTATGAAATGGTCCACCCTCCTCTCTTCATCCATCATATGTCTGAAGCGCTCCATGATGCGGAACTTGCGACCAAAGTCTGCAACTAACGAGCTTCCTTGAGTCATGTTGGTGAACTCTCACTCCTTCTCCTTCTTATCTGAGATGGGGATGAATCTGGCGGTCAAGATGGTCTTGAAGTTAGCCCACACCATTGGTTCTTTTCTTAAGTCTCTTCCCATGATATGGTTCTCCCACCATATCTTGGATGCTCCTTCCAGGAGGTGAGCAGTAAAAAGAACCTTCTTGTTTGGTTGTACCTAAAGCATAAGGAATCCATTCTCAACTGCTAACAGCCAGGCTTTTGCTTTGTCGACCACCTCAGACTTATCTTCTCCCCAAAACTTCTCGACGTTCAGCTTGACGAAGTCCAGGATGGTGGCTCCAGATCGAGGATGAATGGGAAGAGGTTCTCCATTCTCATCTCTTGCTATGTCTCTAAGATCCAGAGCACTAATAGCCTCAGTTAGCCGCTTCTACTGCTCCATCCATATAGCATCAGTGGTATCAACCACCATAGTCAGTTTTGGACCACCAGACCAGTCCTCCTCCATCTGGGCTCTTCCTCGTACACAGGTTCCTCTTCATGTTCCTTCTCTAGGTCTTCATAGGGTATCAGATCAGGGTTAGGGATCTTTCCTTCAACTTCTTCTGGTCTCTTCCTCTTCTTTGAGGATTCGCTACCATGGTTCCTCCTTCTTTTCTAGAAAGACCCCTTTCCCTTGTGGGAAGGCCCACCACCATTGGTGGCATCTGGGATAGCAACGATATTCACACGAGCCATCTACATAAGCATACAAACAGACCTTTAGTCTATATTTAACTAATTATACTTATGTCGATGACATCTTATTTATGTATCTTTTATTAATTTGGTGGAGGATTCCTTAAACCTTCTCAACCTTACCCATACCTCAAGCGGGTGAGGAAGAGAGAGAAAATCCTAATCCTTAAAATCCTTAACAGAATTTGAGTTGAGAAGGGATGAACAAGATGAGAGAGTCCTAAAGGTATCTTATTTCGATTCAGATCCTCAGACATTGGCTAGGCAGTCACACAGATCCGGAAGTCCTCATATTCTGACTAGAGGTGCGGAGGAAAATATTGCCTGCCCCCAGACGTGATCCTTTTCTAGACATCTTTGTCTTTTAGAAAATCCTCTAATCAGTTCTACGGAATTTGTAAAATTTAATAATTACTAATGATTAAGTGAGGAACTGATGCTCTGATGCCAAATGCAACGACCCCGCCTCCCAGTAACCCCCACTTAAGGGAGACCAAGAGTTCAGAGTCGTTGTCCCAATAAACAGGATCAAAGGTTCAACAAATAATCAATAATAATTATAAAATTCTACCAAACTATACTGAAAGATGGTATAAAATAAAACTTTGCATACCTTTTAAAACCTTTGGATATATAACATCTTTCCACATCTTGAATCTATTCTATCTAATCCTCCTTGAACTTTAATTCTTATTTTCACAATATGTCACTTTACTGTTTGTCCTTTTTAATGTTGTACCTAAAATTCCGACAAACAAAATGTCAGTCAGCATATATGAATATGCCGATATGTGGGGACATTCAAAATTTCACACACAGGGCTAACAACCTATTTATCACAATCAAGTTAATTAACAATTCAATTTACATTTTCAATGTGTCAAACTCCATCGCTTTTGCCCTAACCCTGGAATACCCTCTTTACGGTTTCTCTTTTGTCATTGACTTAAGGCCACCTTCTCCATCCTGAGCATGGTGCCCATTAGTCACGTAATATAGGCCACCTTCTCTATCCTTAGCTTGGTGCCTGGGGTCACCACTCATGGTGCCCATGGGTCTTCCCTCTTGGGCTTGACCTCAATGCATACTACATCAGGGTGGCATGTAGGTGTGATAATACACACGAGATCATAATTGTGATAATCATAGTGTCTTTATAATTTGCACATATGAACATCCAAACATATAGGTTGCATTCAATGTGATCAAACATCTGGAAAAACTTCGTGAAACTAAAGTGTTTAACCATAACTAACCACATACATGTCAGGATGATTTGAGACAGAATTAATCCAATCAAGCAAGAAATCTAGTAGGCAAGAAAGCACACAAAGTGATTTCGAAATATGCATACAATTTCCTATCATTGATCATGCCACCAAGATCTATTAAACCTAGTTCGCTTCCTAGGGTTTCTAGTCCTTTTTAGGGTTTCAACTACCATTAGGGTTTTGTTTTACTTTTACATCCTTAAATCCTAATTATACAAAATTACTCACAAACCCTAATTATCTCATCTATCTTTCATAAATGATCCTAATATCATCTTTTGACAGCATACAACCCTAATTTTGGATTAAATACACTTTTCTTTCCGTTTTCCCTATTTAGGGTTTCTAACTGTATTAACCATCATATTAGGTTTAAAACCCTAAACCGTGCAAACAGGTTTAGATTTAACATTATCACCTAACAAGTTAATAATACTCAAATTAACCTATTTCTACTCATAGAATTATCCTTTATCATCAATTAGGGTTTCTAACCTAATTTTAATACCTTTTTCATCAAAATAATATACTTTTGCAAAAAGATATAGATTCAGGCCTTCAAACTATTTTTATCTTATTCCTTGCATTTTTATGATCAACTTTCATGTATTAAGTTTCTTCATTCGATTTTTCTATTTATTTCTACGATTTTAGCAAGAAAAACCCTTTTTCTGAATTAATTGGGCTGAGATAGAAATTACCCGAAAATCATCGACCATGAGATCGGTGGACTGGTGATCCACTCCTAGATCGGATGATCCCTATCACGCATGCATAAAACAGTTGCTCCCGCTCTCGCTTGTTGGATCCACGCTCGGGATCACGGTGGACCACGATCAGACGATCTTCGGTCATCGTCTACCTTCAACCGCTCGACAGGCTGCAGTCAACTATCCGATTGACTTTGAGCTTCAGGCCACCAGTAGAGAAACAGAGTTGCTCGGGAGCTCCGCCGTTGTCGCCCAAATTCGAGAAGCCAGTCAATTTCTCAATGCAACTTGACCTTCACCACGAACAAGTCACTGGAGTTCTGTCACGGCCAGCAGGTTGCAGAGGTGTAGTTTAGGGTGAATCTTGCAATTGACGTCATCGCTCGACTCGTTGTTGCTCTACGCAGCGATTGGGATAGGAATTGGGTGTGATGGTGCCCTCGAGTACCCCCCCCCCTATATAGGGTTGGGTTTGGAAGTCTAACAATTTGATAACTTCTTCCCTCATCGACGATAGTGTGTGACGTTAGGGTATAGATCCTTCGGATCACTCTCCTGAAGACGATGGACTAGTTTGTTCTTCAAATTATCCCCTCAGAAGATGGGAATATAAATTCCCAATTTGTCTCCCATTTCCACTATGACTCGGGGTAGACAATGCATGGCTACCCTTGGATCCTTGGACCCCTGGACCACACGGATCATCCAACGGCCGTCATCTCTCTCCAAAATCCTATTATCTTAAAATTGATTTAAAAATGTGTTCTAATAAGATAACTTGGAAATTTCGTTTCTCTCTCCTTGAATAATATTTTTCTCTCAAAATTTATAGGAAACTCCATCTTGGCATTATCTAATTGAGTATTAAATTTGAAAGTCAAATTTCAACGGATGAGAGTGTTTCCTTCACATCCAAGTTACCCATTAATTAAACCAATTTCAATTGATAATTTATTTTTCCTTTGTCATTATCTTGCTATTTTGGACTCCTTGGACCCCAAGGACCCCTAGGGCACGAATTCCCCACTTGGAGGATATTCTTTTCCTTCTAGAGGTTTCCACCTCTCTCTCTTAATTCTCTTTTTCTTTGGTATTTATTTACCATTTGTATTTTCCTTTATCCTTTATTATTATTGGGCCCCATAGCCAATAAGGCCCATTTAACAATCAACAAGGCTATTTGCACACGAAATCCTTTTAATTCAAACAATAAAGCAAGCATGTATTCCATTTATTATGAAAGGGGGAATTACATGTTCATTACTTAACTAGGGAAAAATGGAGGTTATAACAGAGGCAAAGGAATGGGGGAGAAACGGAGAAGAAAGAGGAAGAGAAGAAATGGGGAGGAGAAACGACTGTCATTGACCTAGGTGTTGGCAACGTGCACCACAATGGGCGTTGAAGGACCCTTGGTGTCATAGTGGATGGGCACATAGGGAAAGGTAGGAGGGGGACCTACAGCATGGTGGTCGCTACTGGAGTCTTGAGCAGCTGAAGACAAATCTTCTTTCTAGATGTCCGATGGGTTCCACAAAGGAGGATGAAGGAGAAGTTAGACTTAGGGATAACTGAAAAGAGGAAAGGAGAAGATGAAATAGAGGAGAAGAGGAGAAGAGGCAGGAGGATAAGAGGATAGAACTGTCATAAATTATAGAGGAGGAGGCCACATCTACCGTCTCATTGAGAGAAGAAAGCAAGATCCACGATGGAGAGATGACACTAACATTGGTGTTACATCTAAAAATAAATGAGACTATAGGTTTAATGACATTAATTAAATTAAAAAAGATCGATAACTTTTTTTCTAAATTAATTAGAGGAGCAAATACCTCCCGTTAACCAAAATTGATGGGTATACTAGTTAAAGTGTGACCAATCCAATTTTAGAACCAATTTCTTTTCTTGAAAACGTTTTGCATTTTATTATATTGTTTGTATATTAAACATACACTTAATGCATAGTGAATCAATTGTGGTATTATTTCCATACTAATTTATTTTCTTTCTTCTCTTTCACCTAGGATAATTCTAAACTGATTTATTTGTTAGTGTATCTGTATATCAACTCATATTATTCATTTATTATAGTTATTTTATCCTAGACTTGCATACATATTTTGGACATTTTGAATTCATGATTATATTCAGCTCCAATGATTACTAATATGTTAACAGTTATAAGAAAAAATGCAATGTATTAACATATCTAAAAGGCATCTAGAATAAGGAAAGGTTTAACCTATACACATAGATTTGAGTATGTTACAACATTTCACCCCTTAAAAAGGATTTCATCGAAAACTACCCATTCATAACCTAGATCATCTATAAGACGGACATCAACCATAGTATACTTTTTATAAACTTAATAATCTATCCATTGTTATAGGATTCGTCAAGAGTGGTTATTTGCTTCATTTTACATCATACACTTTTATTTATTCCCATGTGGGGTCCAGATGTAATTTCATTACATTTATCATTTCCTAAAAAAAACTTAGTTTTCCAAAGTAAATTTATCTACACTATTAAACATATAATGAGTTGCATCATAAGGTCTAAGTGCAGGATTCATTTTTTTACTATATTATTTATCTACCTAAGTACCCTCTATGGACTATCATCCAATCAGGCTCATTCAATTGTGGAGATTAACTTACATTAAATACGTACAACTTGTTTATTGCTTTATTTTAGGCTATTCAATTAATGTCCATAGTATCCATCTTAACCATTTTCTTTTACTACCTAACCAGGTGGTAACAACATTTGTATGGCATTTTATTTAAAAAAATTACCCAAGGCAACCCAATACATTCATTATTACGGTTAGACATCCCTGAGGTCAAATAAATCTCCTACACTATTGAGATGCATGTCTTTAGCATTTTAAGGATTAACCTATAATCAAGTTAACCACTAAAGGGGTAGTTCATGTTAGGTTACTCTGATGCTTCTTCTAACTCATTTTTCCTGACTAAGACATTTGTCCTGACAGTGACATCTGTCTCGACCGCTACAAGCTTTGCATCCACTATGCATGTTTTTCCCACATCATCTGTCTCAACCGCTACACCCGGAACGGTTGTGCCAAGCCTAGAACAATTGGGCTGAGACCATGAGTAGCAACCAAGACAAGTGTCGCAACCACTTATTGCATACACTCTGCCTTCACATATAAATATCCACCCCTCGCTACTTGGAGAGAGGTTCCGCACCTTTTGGTTCCCAGAGCCCCGTGGGAGAGTTATAAGGTCTGAATAGGCTGAAGTGCTCATCATACATCCATCTCTTTAGTTTTCTTCCATCCACCATCATTTTCTACCACCATTCACCCATTTCCTACTATTCCTAGTCATCTTCCACCTCCATACACACACCAAGTTGTTGTTTGAGGTAGAATTGAAGAGAAAGGAGGCCAAGGAGTTCAGAAGACCAAGGAGGATGACCCAAATATGAGATCCACCTGTATGGAGGCTAAGGAGCGAGAGACACATCTCCTCTATGAGTTAAATCTCTTCTTCTTCTTCTCCTTTCTTCTATTGTTTTCTTTAGTTTCTATACAAATGATGTTCTTTGATCTTTTTTCAGTGCCAACTATGCTTGTCCATGGCTAGTTGAGCTCCTTCTTGGATATGTAGCCCATTTTGGGCATGTTTATATATTTTTACCTTAAGTAAGTAGTTTTATTCCCGATCTAGTATGTTTTATGTTCTATCTTCTCTTTCTGGTCATTATTGTTGGTTTGGTTGATCACTTTCTTGCTTGAACTTCTATTTTTTCCTGGATCGAAAGATTAGTAGTAGAAATGGATAAAGGAAGGTAGTTTGAATTGAAATCTGAAAAGAGGATGGTTCAAGGTGATCTGTGCAGAACCATAGACATGGGCACAATTGGGCCCAACCCGACACGGTCAGGCCCACTACTAGGTTCTGCCCAAATCAAACATGTTCCTAGCATCTTAGAATATTCTAGACCTGAGAGGGTATCTAGAATATTCTAGGGTGTTGATTTTTCATACTAGAGAGAGGTTTCATATCATTGAGGGGTTTTAGTCATGCTGCACAAAAGCAAGTGGGGTGACCCCATAGGAACAGATATTGCAGTATGTACTGTGTTTGGATGTAGGTTGCTTGATGAGGTGTTCAAGGGTTGTCTACGCCTGAGAATGGGTGCATAGATTGCCCAACTTGTGGTTACATATTTACAAACTCCTTCTCTTTGATTAGTAGAATCCTATGGACTTTGTTTTGTTTTCTTTTATTTGTTTTGTTTATTTTCATGACAATCTGATAGACTAGTTCTAGTTCCATACTTTTATGAACTATCAGATTGTCTTAACTGACTTAAGATTAAGATCTTAAGCATCCTAAATGTACCCATGTCCCTATGTTTGACCTCGTATATCTACTTCGACCCCGTAATAAAGTTGTGGGGTCCCTTAAGGTTTTGGGTTATTAATTTAAAAGTCTGATTATCCTTTGGGAACGGATCAACTTTTTGGAGCATTGTCGGGGACAAAGTTTTTGGCATCGTTGTTGGGAATCACTAGTAGGGCATATTTACCCCCGGGGCCATTGGAAATTTTAAAACTTCCTGATGTCTTGCTTGACTAGCTCTTTGACTCTTTCCTTAAGTCTGGTTATCAATTTAAGGTTATGTGCTCTTGTTCATAGTTTAAAACACTATTCCCTTGATCTATGATGTGCATGACAAATCTAGGATATAGGACCATTGGAAAGAGCTAGGGTTTGATAAAAACTCCAAGCTATGTTATTCACAAACTTGCATCTACTCTAAGGATCCTTGAATCATAATTACTACTTTTCATACAGGTATCAAGTTGATAATGATGAGTTTTGAGCTATAATCAAGTAGCATTGTTTTTCTCTAATGGTCTACACACCCTCTCACCTTAGATTGAGTCAAAAAGATGAAAAACTAAGAAATGTGCAAAAGAGGCTTGGGCACCCCAACATCCCAAAAATATCAAAATATTTCCACCCAAACCTACAAAAGAGAATACAGAGAATAAAAGCCTGATTGTGCATACAAATAAGAGCGTTTGTTTTCTCTTTCAGGAGAGTTGAGGAATGGTACCCAATCGGTGTATGACAGTTCTAATGAATGCATGTACATCATGCCTAGTAGTGCCACCCTGAAGGCTCATTAGAGAGTTACTAGGAACCCATAGGAGACCTATGAGACCATCCCAGTAGCAAGGTTGGTTCAAGCACAGTACGAGGAGATCATATCACTGCTCTGGGCCAACTAGCTCATACTACAAGGACTATTGCTCATTAGATGGACCAACATGACATAGATTGGGATCCTCGGAAGTCATTAGAGTCTTTTTGCTTCTTGTTTCTTCTTAGGACCTAAATAAGTGGGAGGTGTGTTGTTCCTAATTGGTCTACATGAATACATGATAATAGCTCATATCTCATCACCCGCGAGATCGCCTATGTGATGATGCTTTAATGGTGTATAATTATGATTCAAATCCTCTCGAGTACTAACAAATTGTAGTGGATTCGCTTAATCTTGCTTGGATGATCTTTGATCTTACTTTAGCAAGTTGTGCTTAATTGGTGGGGGTTTATTCAAAACAACATAAGTCAGGTGAATTAATGTTTTAAACTATTTTTCTTAACCTTAGCATTTATCTCCAAGCTTAATTTGGATGTTATCTTTTTGTTCTTTGAGCACAGTCTCGCTTGAGGACAAGTAAGGGTTTAAGCTTGGGGTGGTTGATAACACCCAAATTTAGTCATTTATTCTAAGAATTTATTTATGATTTTGTGTGATTATAGCATTAATATGCCCAAAATAACACAAGATACTTATCTTTACATAATTTATATATGTATATATATATATATTGAAGTTAAATTCTCTCAAATAGATAATTTTGGGACATACAGGCACCGTACTTGAAAAGACATCAAATATCTAAGATTTCTCCACATCAGCATGGCCACGTCGAGCCTGACGTAGCGGCACTAAAGACAAGGGTCAGTTGCACCTATCTCGCCTGCGACAAATGCCTCGACTGTGACACATGTTGTGACCGCTATGCTCGGCACAGCTGCACTGAGCTCAGCACGGTCGTACTTAGGATAAGGGTCAGATACACCTGTCTCATCTGCGACACCTGTCTCAACCGTTGCACCTATTTTTCTCGTGACATCTGCCTTGACTGCAACACCTGTCGCAGCCACTTATTACATACACTCCACCTTCACCTATAAATACCCACCCCTCACTACCTAGACAGGTATTTGATAACCTCCAATTTTGTGATGTTATCTTAGTAATTTTCTTCAGTTTTCCATACTCATTTTCGAATAAACTAGATAGAATACCTAACTATCCTCTCTTATTGCAGCTATAATGTTAGATTAACTTTTCTCCTTTTACTTATAGAAAAAGACACACACAAAAATCACAAAAGACTCAACCGGTCTCAAGACCGCATGGACTCACACGGTCCCAAGACCGCATGAAGCCAATCAGTCTCAAGACCGCATGGAGCCAAACGGTCCCAAGACTGCATGGACTCACACGGTCCCAAGACCGCATGGACTCACATGGTCCCAAGACCGCATGAAGCCAAACGGTCCCAACACCGCATGGACTCACACGGTCCCAAGACCGCATGAAGCCAAACGGTCCCAAGACCGCAAGAGTCCAAACGGTTTCAGAGTCCAAACGGTCTCAGAGTCCAAACGGTTTCAGAGTCCAAATACTCTCAGAGTCCAAATGGTTTTAGAGTCTAAACGGTCTCAGAGTCCAAACGGTCTCGGAGTCCAAACGGTCTCGGGGTCCAAACGGTTTCAGAGTCCAAACGGTCTTCAAGACCATTTGGACCCAATATTGTACAAACTGTTTGGACTTCACTTAAGGCCTATAAATAAGACCCAAGGGGTCCTCCCAAAGACATCAAGTTTTCAGATGTCCAGAGGCTACCTCCATCTCTCCAGAGCTATTCCAACTTCCATCCTCTGTCCGAAGGCTGCCGGTCTGAGATCCATGTTCCATCTTGAAGCTGCTTTCTCTCTCTCCACCAAGGAAGGTGGGAAGAGGAGATCTCATCATCAAGCAACCTGTGAATACTGAAGATCATCAATCTCTCTATCTCTAAGGGGTTGACTTTCCTCTCTCCTTTGTGGGGATGATGCTCTCTCTCTCTTCTTGCCTCCTTCTTTGTCCTAGCTATGAGCGAGTAGTCTCTCTCACTGGGGTGCAGGGAGTAGCCCTACTACCCATGTTTTCATTTCATGTAATGTAATCCATAGTTTGCAATATAGAGATGCTTCCTTTACAGTTCAACATCAAACATTTAATGAATGCTTGTTGCTTGATCACCAACTTGTGTTATCTTTTATCTTTTAGTATGAATTGTCTATGTTTGTACTATTAGATTCGAAACTCATGTCAATGTTGGTTCTTGATACATGTATCAACCATGCATCTATTTTGGTATCTATGAGTGTTCTTCAAGATGTGGAGTAAACTCACTTACCATCGTTGTACTTTCATACTATGAAATGGAATCAGTTGACGTATGAAAAGTACAACCTTGATAAGTCGAGGAACACACTTTGCGAAGGGAATGATGCAAAGTAGTTGACCATTCGTTCGGGGATGGCTGACTTTGCAACATTCCCGAACTTCTCATAGTTAGTTCTCCGAAAGGAAACTAAGTCTACAAAGATAGTAACTATTTTAACTCTTGTTGCAGGCTATGTTTTATTTTTCATGTTTTGATCCATGTGTAGTGGTGGTGAAAACCGATCACACCCTAGTGGTTCATTATCATTGTTCAACTTTCTTAAATTTACTTGCTTGCTTTACTTTACTTGCTCTTAGTCTAAAAACAACCAAACCAACCTTTTGATCTAAATACCAACTATTAAGAGATTAAGTGAAATTCCAAACGTTTTCCATCTTGTTGCTCCCAACAAGACCGTTGTCCCGTGGATTCGACCCTTAACTATACTACGATAAGACTTCGACGTATCTTAGCATACGTGGGTGGAGTTCTCGTTCTAGTATAAGCAAGGCTAAACTTAAAGACTTGCCATCTTTAGGATTTTTAGTGGTGCACACAATTCCACGTAAGTGGAAGCTCCATCAAAAATTGGCGTCGTTGTCGGGGACAACGGAACGTTTTTAATTTCATTCAGTGTCTTGCAAGTTGGTTAGGGTTTTACACTTTCTTTTAACCATTAATCCATATCTTCTTGAATTCATTGTATCTCTGGCATCATCTAAAAGGTGTGTTTCTTCCTCTACTCAGGTAGAAAACGTGTATGCAATCGTTGCATAACCTCGGATTCTCCCCTAATCCAGAGTATGACTCTGAGGTAGAAAGAAGCTTCCACCGCCGCATCAGACTCAACCGCCAAAAAGCCAGGCAAATGGCTGAAGATCAACGCCAAGCGCACGTAATGGAGAGGGTCAATGCCGCCATAGCCACTCAACGAGCACAACTCATTGCTGACACCCGTGCTCAAATTCAAGCGGAGATCTGAGTGGAAGAACAGGCCCGTATCCGAGCTGAAAATGAAGCAGCTAACTAGGCTTCCCAGAGAAACAAGCAACTGAGGGACTATGTCGTCCCTAAGAACTACGAAGACAATCATCCAGTTCGGCCTCTGATCATCAACATACCCAACTTTTTAGATCTGGACACAATGGATTTAGATCATGCAGGCCATCTCATTCTCTGGAGGTTCTAGAGATGACTGTATGGATCACTTGAAGAGGTTCAAGGCACTTTGCCGACTGGTCCCACAGGCCGGAGTTACTTTCGATGCAATAATGCTACATCTTTTCCACTTTACTCTATCAGGAAGAGCTTTGAGATGGTATAACTCACTCGATAGGGAGCCAATAATAACCACATGGGCTCCCTTGGAAGAAACGTTCCTGGAGAAGTTCTTCCCCCCTTCGTTAACTTATGAAATTAGGGGGTAGATCAATCACTTTTCCCAACTTCTTGGAGAATCACTCGCAGAAGCTTGGGAAAGGTTCAAGGAGCTTCTAAGGAAGTGTCCCCATCACGGCATCTCCCAAAATCAACTAACAGAAACCTTCTATAGGGGAGTGAGTGATGACATCGAGCAATTTCTGGATTCCTCATCTGGAGGAAATTTTATGAGAAAGAACTACGAGGATGCCTAGAAAATCATCACACTTGGAGCTGAGAATCAATCCAATTGGGGACGATCATCTGGCAAGGGAGGTCTCAAAGTCTATAAAGCTAGGAATCAATGGAAATGAAGTCTATTGTTGAGGCCTTAAATACCATAGATCATAAACAGTAGGCTCTTGAAACTTCTCTTGGAGAATTTGATAAGAAGAAAAACCCTCAAGTCCAATAGGTTAAAGCTGCCACAGGGACCTGTGAAGCATGCCACGCATCCGATCACCCAACTCTATCATGTGGCCTGCTTTATAATGTGATGATGGATATGCACCCACCACCACAGCAGTACGAGCCAATCATTGAACAACCTGATGAGAAAATGCCAGAATAGGTTAATTCTATTCACTCCATTCCTAGACAAGTCTACTATAATCCTAATCAACCAAGAAACCACCCAGGATTTCAATATGGAAACCCTGTTGGGACTGCCAATCCGCAACACCAGACACAAGGCGGATCCTCCAATAGGTTGCCGCCTGGATTCCAAAGCAACTTTAATCAAAATCAAGGGAACCCCAGAAACAACTTCCCAAGATCCAACTACCCCAGAAATCCATCCAACTACTATCAGTATAACAATTCTCCTCTTCAACCACAGTTGCACCCTCAGTTGCAACAACCTCAGTTAGCACTGCCTCCGCAACAACCACAGCAAGGACAACAACAGCTCGCTCAGAAAAATACCCCCTCCCAGCCAGTAGATGAGATGACTTTGATAAGGTACATGCTACAGTCCCAACAAACTATGCTCGCTAATCAACAAGCTCAGCAAAAGGCAGTAGAAGCTCAACTAGCACAAATTGATGCGCAACTAAAGCCTCCAGCAGGCACTTTTGTAGGACAACCTGAGTCGAACCCTAGACATGACCAGAATAGATTGGAGCAATTGAATGTTGTCACTACCAAGTCAGGTCATGTCTTTCACGAAGTTACAAGGATCACTCCTGATAATGATGATACATCTGTCTTTGTTCCAATTGCAAGTCTAAGTCTAGCAACTGAGAATTCTGTAGAGACTAAAAAAGGTAAGGAAAAGGAACAAGCCCCCAAGGAGTCGGAGGTCCCGCAATATAAACCTAGGATACCATATCCAGGTAGATTGAAAGAGACTAATATGGATACTAGATTCCAAAAATTCAAGGAGGTGATGAAGAAACTCTATATCGACATCCCTCTCCTCGATGCCCTATCTGAAGTACCAGCTTGGGCTAAATACCTAACAACTTTGCTGTCAAGGAAGTACATTACTGAGGAACAAGAGATCATTAAACTAGCTCAGACTACCTCTGATATCATTCTTAACAAAATGCCAAAGAAAAAGAAGGACCCTGGTTCCTTCGGTATCTAGTGCTGTATTGGAAATGCTTCAAGCAAGAAGGGTTTAGCTGACTTACGAGCTATCATATCGATCATGCCTTACTCTCTGTGCAAAAGATTGGGTTTTATAGACTTATTACCCACAACAATGACTATTCAATTAGCTGATTCTACCATCACTGCACCCCTAGGAATTATCGAAGACATTCCAGTCAGGATAGGCAAAGATGCTTATGTTCCATGTGATTTTGTTATCATGGATATCAAAGAGGATTTAAGATACCCCATAATATTTGGCAGACCCTTCCTTGCCACCGCCAGAGCACTCATTGACGTTGAAGCTGGTATGATCATTTTGAGACTGGGAAAAGAAGTAATTCAATTCTGAGTCCTCAACAGCATGAAAGGACCCAACATTCAAGAGGAGGTTTTTCTCCTAGATTCAATTCACCACATGTCCCAACTGGAAATATCTGAGCCATCTGATGAGTTGGAGAATGTTTTAACTAATCCAGAAGTCGAATTCTCAGCTAATGAATTGGTTCAACAATGCTTACAACACCTAGAGAAAGCCAAAGAAGCACCTACGGCCACCTTTGAAGAGCTCAAATCCGAAACTATTTTAGAAACAACAGAGGTGCCCAAGGCCCCCGAGATGAAGACTCTACCTTCAAAACTTAAACACGTCTTCTTGGACAAGGAAAAACTATGTCCAATTATCATCAGTTCTACTCTGACAGGAGACCAAGAAGAAAGGCTTCTCGTCGAATTAAAGAAGCACAAGAAGGCCATTGGGTACAAAATAACTGACTTGACAGGTATAAATCCTACCCTATGCATGCATAGGCTACCCATGGTTGAGGAATTCAAGCCTTCAAGAGAACACCAAAGAAAGTTGAACCCCAACCTTAAAGAGGTGGTTTGCCTTGAAGTCCTCAAACTTTTGAAAGCTGGCATTATTTACCCAATTTCAGATTCCTAGTGGGTCAGCCCTGTCCAGGTGGTCCCCAAAAAAGGGGGGACCACTGTCGTGCTAAATGACAAAAATGAGCTAGTGCCTACAAGGACTGTGATAGGGTGGAGGATGTGTATCGACTATAGGAAATTAAACAAATCAATGCGAAAAGATCACTACCCTCTACCCTTTCTCGACGAAGTCCTTAAACGCTTAGCTCATCAAAAGTTCTTCTTTTATCTAGATGGTTATTCTGGATTCTACCAAATCCCCATACACTCGGAAGACCAAGGGAAAACTACCTTTACCTACCCCTTTGGAACCTATGATTTTAGAAGAATGCCATTCGGGTTGTGTAACGCACCCACTACATTCCAAAGGTGTATGTATGCCATTTTTGCAGGATTAACTGAATCTATAATGGAGATATTCATGGATGATTTTTCAAATTACGGAGATTCCTTCGATAACTGTCTAATCAACCTTGGACAAGTTTTACAACGATGCGAGGAAACGAACCTCATCCTGAATTGGGAAAAATGCCATTTTATGGTAACTGAAGGTGTCGTCCTCAGGCATAGAGTGAGTGACAGAGGGATTGAGGTCGATAAGGCAAAAATCGATGTTATCTCAAAGTTGTCACCACCAAAAGATATAAAAGTAGTATGGGCTTTCTTGGGTCATGCTGGGTTTTACAGAATATTTATCAAAGATTTCTCAAAAATAGCAAAACCCATGACCCAACTTCTGACCAAAGACACTGAGTTCATTTTTAATCAAGAATGCTTGCAAAGTTTCTCAACTCTCAAAAATGCTTTAATCTCTGCACCCATACTAAGAGCCCTAGATTGGTCGCAACCATTTGAAATCATGTGCGACGCCAGTGATTACGCCATAGGGGCCGTATTAGGACAGTGGATCGACAAGAAACCTTATGTAATTTACTATGAATCTAAAATGCTCGATGAAGCACAGAAGAACTACACTACTATAGAGAAGGAGGTCTTAGCTGTCATCTATGCATTTGAGAAATTCCGCTCCTATTTGATTGGATCCAAGGTCATCGTCTACACTGACCACTCTGCCATACGATACCTAATTCAAAAGCAAGATGCAAAACCCAGACTTATCCGCTGGGTGTTGATGCTTCAGGAATTCAATTTGAAAATTAAAGACAAAAGTGGAGTGGAAAACGTCATAGCCGACCATCTCAGTCGTATTGTAGTTGAAGATGAAGATAAAGTCCCTATCCGAGACTCTTTTCCAGATGACCAACTAATGAAGATTACCAATAGATTCCCCTAGTATGTCGACATTGTTAATCATCTGGCTACAGGAATCATTCATCCTTCTACCTCCCATCACGACAAGAGGAAATTCCTCCACGATGCAAAGCAATTCTATTGGAATGAACCCTACCTTTTTCACCTTTGCACAGACAGACTTTTCCGTCGCTTCCTACCCGAAGAAGAGATTACCCCCGTCCTAGAACATTGCCATTCCGGCCCCACTGGGGGGCACATGAGTGCGAAGAAAACTGCAATGAAGGTTTTGCAATCAGGTTTCTTTTGGCCAACCATAGCAAAAGACTTCTATAATTTTGTCAAATCTTGCAACAAATGTCAATTTTCTGGCAGCATATCTAAAAGGAATGAAATGCCACTCACTATGTGGCAAGAGATCGAACTTTTCGACATATGGGGGATAGATTACATGGCCCCCTTTCCTTCTTCATATGGCTTCTCCTACATTCTGGTTGCAGTAGACTATGTCTCGAAATGGGTCGAAGCTATACCCACAGTGTCCAGCGATTCCAAGCCTGTTACTAAGATGTTTAAAGATATCATTTTTCCTAGATTTGGAGTCCCCCGAACTGTCATATCCGACGGAGGGACCCATTTTATGGAAAGAAGCTTTGAAGCCCTCTTAAAAAAGTACGGAGTTAATCATAAATTTGCCACGACTTACCATCCACATACCAGTAGTCAGGTTGAGGTTTCAAACAAAGAACTAAAGGCGATCTTAGAAAAAACAGTCAATAGACACCACACTGACTGGTCCACCAAGCTTCCCGATGCCCTTTGGGCATATCGAACAGCTTATAAAACACCAATCGAGACAACCCTGTTCCGTTTGGTATACGGGAAGTCATGCCATCTCCCAGTTGAACTGGAGCATAAGCCTTGGTGGGCCATAAAACAGCTGAACTTTGATTTCAAAAGTGCCAGAGAAAACAGACAACTCCAACTACAAGAGCTAGAGGAACTTCGAATGATCGCTTATCAAAGTGCCAGGATTTATAAAGAACAAACCAAAATCTGGCACGACGGTCATCTAAAACAGAAAGACATCACCATCGGTGACAAAGTACTCCTTTTCAACTCCAAGCTCAAATTGTTCCCCGGAAAACTCCGCACAAAGTGGTCTGGGCCCTTCACCATCAAACATATATACCTGACTGGAGCTGTCATAATTGTCAATGATAATGGAGGAGAAAGTACGGTCAATGGCCATCGATTGAAAAAATACTACACTCCAGCAGATAAAATGCCGAGACAGACCATTGAAATCAGAGACGCCACAACATCAGCATAACAACATCAAAGCTTCGTCGAGCCAGCGATGTAAAACCTAGGCGCTACTTGGGAGGCAACCCAAGATCTGAGCTTCTTCTTTTATTTTCTATTCTTATAAGTTACCTTAGGTTTATCTTCTAAAAATATAAAAAAAATATATAACCAAAACAAATATAAAAATATAAAAAATCAAAATAACCTTAACCCTCCCAAACGGTCCTGAAACCATTTGGAGCCAAATGGTCTTGAAACTGTTTGGAGCCCAAACGGTCACTAAACCATTTGACCTAAGGGTTTTATAAGGTCAAACCCCCTGAATCCTATAAATATAACCCCCCTCCTTCTTCTTTCTTTTGACTCCAGACCCTCCTTAAACCCTCGCACGAACGGCTTTTCTTGTTCCTTCTCTACTCCTGATTCCAGCGCAACCTGCAACGCCAGTCCCCTTCGCCGACTGTCCCTCCCGGTTCTGTGTGTCCTCAAGGTGGTTGCACCCCCGTTACTGACGCTCTCGTCGTCGATTTCCCACCCACAGCAACAAGGTAGGCGCACCACCATTTCCGACGTCCACGGCACCGTCATGAATCCATGTTCCATCAAACCATCATCTTTTTCACCTTCGCCATCACCTTTACCATTGCCGACGTCTACGGCACCGCCGCAATTCTCTTTTCTTTTGTACCTACCTTCTTCATCGTCGCCGCCACCTCCACTATCGCCGGCCGCTCCCCGCCGTTTCACCTTCCAAACGGTTCCCAAACCGTTTGGAACCAAACGGTCCTGAAACCATTCGGGACCAAACGGTCTTCAAACTGTTTGGAACCAAACGGTCCCCAAACCGTTTGGGACTAAACGGTCCCCAAACCATTTGGAACCAAACGGTCCCGAAACCGTTTGGGACCAAACGGTCCTAAAACCGTTTGGGACCAAACGGTCTTCAAACTGTTTGGAACCAAACAGTCTTCAAACTGTTTGGGACCAAACGGTCCTGAAACTGTTTGGAACCAAACAGTCTTCAAAACTGATTGGTCTTTTTAAACACCGCTTGTTTTTTGCTAAAACATGAAAATATGTATAAACTCATACAAAATCAATTTCTATGGTAACACATCACTTTTTCATTTTCAGAAATGGCTGCACCAGCAAAGCAACCAACCGAAAACGAAGATGCACCCTTCTGGACACAATAGGAACTGATAGAGGACCGAGCCAAGCTCCAAAAGATTATAGATAACTACAACGAGACTGGGAAGGCCCCACAAAAGGTCAACATCATGGCAATCTTTGTGAAATTGACCGCATCAACAAATGCCTAGCTGAGGCACCTGAAGAAGAAGTGGAAGAAATTTCTTCTAGTGATGATGAAGGCTCTGAATACGAGCCATGTTCTGAGGAAGAATCCCCAGCTGAAAAGTCTAAGGGGAAGCAAAAGGTCCAAGAGGCTTCAACCACACAACCCTCCAAAAAGCAGGCAAGGAAGCAAGTCCACCCCGTTACTGCTAGGGAACAAACCCTTGCAGCACCTGTCCCAACATCCGTCACTACCACCCCTACCACCCCCGTCTTCTCAGTACTCACCACCACCGCACCACCACCAGAAAACCTCTACATCCACACCCTCCCATCCATCGACAAAGTGCTAAAACCAACAAAGTACGTTTGCTCAAGCGTACTACTCAAAATGGGGATCTATGACAGAATCCTCACTATGCTAGACAACGCCAATCTCTCCAGACTATGCTTTGTCCCCGAAATTTCATATGTCAAACCCACTATAGAATTCTTCACACATCTTACCAAAGAAGTTGTCGACATTATGGATAAATCAAGGGATGGAGGTGATCGTAGGCTGGTCACCAAGCTCTTTGGCAATAAGGTTGTCATCATAGAAACCATGCTGAATGAAATCTTTATAGACAACCAGGAGCATCTCAAAAAAGCCACAGCTGTTGGAACAGAGAATACCAATTTCAACAGACATAACGTCTGGAAATCCCTGACAGGGATCCCCACCTATGAGGCAAAGACATGCAAGGCCTCGAACATACAATCTGGATTAGTGTGCACATTACATAAAATTCTCACAAGCGCACTCTTCCCCAGGACGGAGGGCGGGAACGTGATAATTTCAGACCTTTTTGTCCTATGGTCAATCCTACATGGGATGCCAATCAACATTGGACGTCATATGATCCAGAAGCTATCCGCTTACGCCCTGGGGAAGGAAATTTGCATGGGGGGTCATATCACATCCATTATCAAATATCTCAAGATGGACAGACTTCTACCAAGATGCAAGAAGATGAAGGGTGACATCCTAACCAACGAACAAACTTTGAAAAATTCCTACATCATCAAAGATAAGGATGCAAAGCTATATTACATTTTCTGCCCTACAGTCAAATCATCTAGAACCCTGCTACCGCTCCCGAAGCTTGCAGATTACGATAAGGAAAAGCTCCTCTTCACCCACGAGGAGCTTACAAAACTCATAGCTGCATTCAAGGCACCAAAACAGAAAGCAAAGGCGGGGCAGACAGAACTTAGCATTACCGCCCCGACAACTAGGTTAACTAAAATTCCTGTAAAATGTCCCTCCAAAAGACTTTCACAGAAACAACAGCTGTTGGGGACACCAACATCAAAACCGCACCCAAAATCAGAAACCCCCCTCCCCGATGAACAAATCACCACCTCATCTCTAGACTCCTTCATTATGAGTCTAAATGCTGAACTTACAGCAACCACCTCATCACCCTCCACCTTTCCACAATCCACCACTATTCCATCTTTCTCCACAACTACACCACTACCTACATCCTCCACTTCACCCATTTTCTCTTCAGGCATCCCCTTCTCTATCACTATGCCCGAATTCACCACCTTCGCCTCCATCCCCGCAGTCTTTCCCCCAACACTATCAATCCCACCATTTTCACCAGCAACATCACCACCTTTCCCATCCACCACCACCCCAACACCGCTGGTGACACCATCTATAGTCACCACGCAGTTCGCGGAACCATCAACAGTGTCTCTTCTGTAAGACACTACACCCTTCCCATCCATACCCCAACCATCCCACCCTTCCATAACTGGGGTCCCTTTCACAAATGTCGGTGAGGAATTCGGACGTCAATTTGACACCATCCGAAACCTCCTCACCGACCCTTCTAACATAATGCATTCCATTTTTTCTTGTATGCAGGGACTATCTAAACAGGTAGCCAAGATCGACGAATAGAACCACACCCTGCCAAGCATCCTCCAAGGTCTTCAGCAACGACAAGATGTAGTGACCAGGCAAGTTGATCACATCGACAACC
This sequence comes from Alisma plantago-aquatica, assembly GCA_963693085.1. Classification (NCBI taxonomy): domain Eukaryota; kingdom Viridiplantae; phylum Streptophyta; class Magnoliopsida; order Alismatales; family Alismataceae; genus Alisma; species Alisma plantago-aquatica. The sequence goes on along the minus strand of OY856412.1, from coordinate 96,955,389 downwards.
ACTTCAACAACTTGCCCGAGCTGATCCTTGGAGTACAATGCCAGCAAGAAGTTATGGCCAAGCAAGTCGATGAGATCTCTACGTAGACTCAACCTCTGCCTGAGACCCTTCGTGAGCTCAAGCAACAAAAAAAAGCTCTTAGCACACGCCTGGATACCATCAGCAACACTCTCGCCCAACTCAACAATCGCCAAGAGGAGTCGACAAACAATGAAATCCAATAGTTACGAGCTATAGTAACAGACCTAACAGCGTGAATCCTCTCTACCGAGGGCTGATACACAGATCTCAAGGAAACACACGACGCAGTGCTCGAAACACACGAGCATGTGCAAGTGGCATTTGATGAGTTACAAACCATCCATCGGCAGTGCAAAAAGACAGCACACAAGAAACTCAAAGACAAATCCGCAACTGACAAAGAAGGTGATGATGAAGATGAAGATGACTCCGACTCCTCAGCTGATTCTAACGATGATACCACCTCCTCAGATGACAAATCTGATGACCCACACAATGTTGAGGAGGGCCCAAGCTTAGGAGCAGAACCTTCTCAGAAAGGATATGACAAAGACCACCAAGAAGGTGGGCATCATCCCAAGTCCCCCACCCACAACGAAAATGTAAATATATCATATGGGGACCAATTCCTCGATTACTCTACTTTAGGGTCCATAGGGGAGTCTGCAAAAGATGCGGACTTTGCTGAGTTCCACCAATGTATCTTAGGAACCAGCGCAAGCCCACCAGCAACTGCCACTCAACTTTTTCCCACACATGACCAATCAGTACCCTTTTCTCTAGAACAGGAGGAACTAGAACGAGTACATTTAGATACAGATGAAGAACTCGATTCTACTTCCAATTCAGACAAAGATCTACAAGGCCACATAGAAGATTTGGAACAACCTTCTTCACCCCCTCTACAGGAGCTTCCCCCGCCACCACCTCTACCGCAAAAAATGCACGATTTAGATATGGCGGCCATCTCAACACTAGATGCTCAGGACATCTTTATCCTAAACACTATTGTCAATGATGCCAAAGAGGGGGGAGACATCATCTACCACAATACAAAGACTAAGCGCAAGTTAACACGCGAAGACTTCTACAACATCCTGTGACCACGGTCAACGGTGCCACTGGCAATCTTCTGTATCCTACTTGCCAACTGCATAGAAGTCTACAGAAGCTCAAAGAGGCAGCAGCCAGTATTCAACGCCTCACATGCTCTATCTATTGGCTTGTTATACAAAGAAATATGAGCAAAGTCAATAGAGCGGCTGCGTGCAGGTTTAGCATGAAGGGCACGATATCTTACCGTGCCATTTCAAGTTTCCGATCAGTAGTTGTTTATGATTGTGGACACTTCGCCAAGGTGTACAATTTTTGTGCTACTGAGCTACCAGTCGGAACAATAAATTTTGTTGGAGAAGAAGCAAGAGAGGCAAGATGTATACCTTTCTGGCTCGTTAAACTAATTTGGGTTGCACGCCCATCCCTCCGTCAAGACTGGAGCCAACCCTAGTTCCAAATAATAAACCCACAAGTCCAAACCACTACGGGATCTGGGGATTGTGCTTTCTGCACTATCTGTCACATTCAAGCGCTAAACCACGAAATCCCCTTTACCGAGCTAGTCACTGAAGATTTTCACTCCCTGCGAGGGCGTTACGCCATGGAGCTTATTTGTGATAGAAGGTTCTTCAAGGACCCAACAATGGCACCAGATGACGTCCCCCGCTACCTCTTTTCAGCAATCCAACGTCCGCAAAGGTGACCTTTCAGACAAACCTTAAAAGAAATAGAGAAACACAAACAGCTTGCCATAATACACGAGCAAAGAAAATGGGACCCTTCCCACTTTGATCTGGCGCAGGATAAAGGAGACATAGATCTTTTGTCAGGGGCAACCATTAGGATATCGCCATCACAAATGGTGCCCCTATCTGCCATAGAACCTACTTTCCCAGATTTCGACCTCAGTGCTTGCAAAAGTCTCTCCGACAATGAACTTCATCTCATCATGTCAAGGCTTTACGCCGAGAACGATGACCTCGTTTTCATGTCCGGAGACATTCTGGTCATGGCGGATGCGCTACGGGAAATTGTCTAGCAAAAAGGGTCTCTCTCTGTAAGCTTAATGTCCGCTTATCAATTCCTTCTCGGACAGAATTACCCTACAACATATATGGCATCCCCCTACATGAAGGATGATTTATTAAAGCTAAAGAACTTCGGAACAACTGAGGCACTCATTTCCTTCCTACAACATACAACACTGAAGTTTATCATGCTCCCCTTCCTTTACCATGAGCATTGGATGCTTCTGGCAACAAACCTACCCAAAGGAACAACTACTATCTATAACAGTTCTGACAGCCAGATCAATCCCCGACAAAAGAGTTATGTAGTGACACCAAAGACACCCACAGAGGTGGTGGCGAAGGAATGTGCAGATAGACTAATCAATCTTCTAAGTCAGCACACAAGGGCTTACGGCAAAGAAAATTTTTATCGCCCATCCTTCAACCACAAATGTCCCCAACAAATTTGGGAATCCAACGACTGCGGCTTCCACGTCCTCTACTGGATGTACACCATCATGGCACTTCAAAAACCAGTAGAGGATACGACATACGTGGATTACCACGACCTACACGGAAAGTTTGTATCTAATCTACTCAGAACATCAGGGGAAAACTCAGGATTAACAGAAGCCTGACGCCCTTGTCCGTGTACTTCTCAACCTATCACTTTGACACTCTGAGGATAGAGAAAATGATAAGTTAGGGGGGATTACATTAGACAAGGGTGAGGTATCATTTCTATATCTCCATCTTCTCTTTCAATTTCGTACAAAATTTTCTTAGTTTCCCTTACACATTTAGTTTTTATTTTAAATATTTCACCCAATAAAGAATCCTTGGAATAAAGTCACCCCTGCTTGAAAAACCACTAGAGGGGGGTGAATAGGGTTTTAAGGTTATTTTAACAATTATTTAACTCAAACAACCACAAATTAAAAAGTAAGAAGGAGACAAGGGATTTAGAGTGGTTCCTACCTTAGCAAATACTAAGGCAGTCAGTCCACTACCCGGTTGCTTACCCAACTGGGATTTGAAAGTATTAATTTTATTACCTTCACAAGGAATTACACAAAATACAATACTTTCTTACACCCCTTTGAACAGCCTTCACTTTGAAGTAGATGCACCAACTCGAGGTAGCCTTCTTGAAGTAACTCCAAGCTCCCCCTTGAAGTAGCCTTCCTCTTAGAAGTAACCTCCCGTTGCACCAGCCTTCTTGAAGTAGTCCAAAGTCTCCTTCTTCACCAAGAAGATCACAACCCTCTCCAATCCGCAGCCTCCAACCTAGGAGTAGCAAGGAGAGTACAAACAATGAAAGTGAACAAGAAAGGAAAATAGAAATTACAACTTATCCTTTGAAGCACAAGGCTTGATTTGCCTAGATCAAGCGTGTAGATCTCCTAACCAATGTATATGGAAGTGTGATTGCTGTGGATAGGAGATACTAGCCTATAGGACATGAATTTAGAGCAAGGTGAAGAGTAGACAATTGCAAGTATTGCTCAATTGCTCAAAACAGGTTGCTAATGCAAGTGTATGCTCAAAGATTGCTCAAGTATGGAATCAAGTGAGTTTAGGTGTCCTAAGGCATGTCCTATTTATAGGAATGACCTACAAGTGCTTAAGGACGTTCTAGACACTTTCTAGGGGGTTCCAAGTGCTTAACTAGCCGTTAGGTATAAGTTAGTTGGATTAACAACGGCTAGTTAATTAATTCTGCAGTTGCTGTCAGAGTCCATCTCAGTCGAGAATTGTCGACCGAGATACCTACTCAGTCGAAGTTTTGTCGACCGACAGGCTCTCTGGATCAAGTATTTACAACGTTCATCTCCAACTGCCAACCACCTTGTCAGCTGTGTCTAACGGCTACCTGGGTCTTTCTCGGTCGAGGAGTTTGTCGACCGAGAGTGTCTCGGTCGAGGATTTTGTCGACCGAGATAGATCCTGTTTCATTGTTTCAATTTGAGTACTAAGTGTGTATGTGAGTGTGCATATGTGACACTATTGAAGGGAATGACCTATCTAAGTGTGGCGATTAGCTAGGGAAGATCTAACGCTTGATTTACATGAAGTCTAAGTACTTGTACATTATATATTTGTACAAGTTTACAATTAATTACATTTCATGAAATTTACAAGCATTCAAGCAAATAGATTCCCTAGTGCTTTGTCATCCACCTTATTCCTGCAACACTCAAGTAGCACGTTAGATAAACAAAAATAAAATGTTTGTCATAATCAAAACAAAGGGATTTATCATAATGTCCAATTCAGCCAACAATCTCCCCCTTTTTGAAGATGACAAACATTTCCAAAATATAAATTAAGGAAATAGAAAACATGTGAGTTTCATACCTGCAGATTACCTTTGTAAATTTCTTCTCTTGTTTATAAAATGTGTGCTTATTATTCCCCATGAATTATTGAACATGAAATCCAATTCTTTAGGGAATATAGCAACTTTCAATGTAAAGCCAAGAGTTTATGAAACTCATTGATTGAGTTTTGCACAATTACTAAGTTTTGAGATTTATATTTATTTCTCCCCCTTTGTCATTTCAAAAAGATATCCAAGATAAATATTTATGAGTCTTTTAGTAATTACTCAATCACTCGTAAGGGATGTTAAGTCTTGAAGGTGATAAGAAAAACATTTTAAGCTTAGAGTATATGAAAAGTATTGCTCCCCCTTAAATAGATATCCCCAATTATAATCAAGGTATGGATGCTCTTCAATAGATGGTCAATTTAGCTATGTTCAAATGATGCCATAGAAGGAATATATTATATGTATGCATGTAACTCGATTAAATATCAATTTGAGACATTTTGAGTGATACTTAATATGAAGATATCCGTCTCCTAGAATATTTATATGAGCTTTGTTGTAGGTAAATATCAAATTCTATTTCTTCTTGTACTCTTATTTACATATAAGATTCTTGAAAACAGGAATAATATCTCAAGTTCTTATAGATGTCAATTGAGAAGTTTTTATCTTATTGCAAGCATTTAGAATTCTTTTTCATATCACAAATGAATCATTTTGCTTGCCTATGTATCATCAAGAATTCATGCATACAATGATCATTATCTATTGTAACATAGCATCATCTTTATGAGCTGAATGATAAAACAGTGAAAGCATATCCATGATGTAATGATAGAACAATAAAAGCATATAATGATAATTCCATGAAATACCATGATCATTTTTTTAAACTAGATGTCATAACACATGATTTCTATATGAATAGACCAGGAGATACAAAATCATGTGAATAAGAATAATAATTCCTTTATTAAGTTAAACATGACTTATTTAGAGGATCGATCTCATTTATATTTATAATTTTTTTAGAAATGGTCTTCAACTTTGTTTTGCATGTAAAATCATTCATTTACAATAGCAATTTGATCAATGGAAAATACATTCAGTAGATTTATTTTAGATTTGACAATAGAGACCAGATCGGTCGATCATTTCTCGACCGACTGTTGTTCTCGGTCGACAGATTTTCGACCGAGAAAGGTTCTATACTATTTCAGAACTATTTTCAGTAAAAAAAATTATATATATATATCCAAGTTAGATATTTAGATACTTACTCTAATTTGTTATGCCATTATGTTGAGTTGAGATAGACATAGAAATATGCAATCTAAAGTCCTTGGTCATATCTCAACTTAATTCCATTCATTTAGTTTGGAGGTTTTGGAACCCAAACTAACTCGACATCCTTTTTCTTATAAGGACATGAAAAAGAATAGTGACCAAGGCGTAAAGAGTAATGACAACATATAGAATCAACTTCATATCTCTTTCTATGATTTTGTTCTAGGTTGTTCTTGGGCACGTATGTATTTGTGCCTTTAGGTACATACATAGATTGACTTTTTGGCACTTGTGTTCTTCCCTTACTAGGTTTTTGATAAGATTGTCCTTTAGGCTTGTAACCTAGTCCTCTCCTTCCAACTTGCTGGTAAGGATCGTTTAAAATTTTATCAAGAATGCCATTGTTATTTAGACTACTAACTTCTTGTTGTAGCTTAGCAATTTCCTCCATTCTTTTCTTGATATCTAGCTTTGCTTGTTCTAGATTAGATGATAATGAATCTTTTTCTTTTACGATAGTATCATAATCTAGATGTGAGCACAAGACGGGTTGTTTTTTAAGATCGTTCACTTGAGTTTGCAAATTAATCTTTTCTAGAGAAAGAAGATTGCAATCTGCCTCTATAGATTTTATTTTAATATTATGATCTTCAATGATCTTTTTAAGATCTTCATTTTCAGATGTAATAACAAGAAGCTTAGCATGTAACTCATCATTTTCTTTATTAGATTTCTTTAATTTCTTCTTGCACTCAATATATTTATTATGCGTCTCTTCAAGACTAGAAACTAGCTCTTCTTTAGATAAATCAAAAATACTTACCTCTTCTTCCTCTTCACTTGTTGTTGCAATAAGACAATCTTTATGCTCATCTTCCTTCTTTGATTTCCATGGGCAGCTAGATGTTGTGTGGCTTGTTCCTAAGCACCAATTGCAACATGTTGTAGATTGGTCCAAGCTGCTCTTTTTATTGCGGTTGTAGTCACCATCACCCTCCATTCTTCAAGACCTGGTTAGGGTTCCTTGAAGCCTGCTCTGATACCAAATGAAAAACCACTAGGGGGGTGAATAGGGTTTTAAGGTTATTTTAACAATTATTTAACTCAAACAACCACAAATTAAAAAGTAAGAAGGAGACAAGGGATTTAGAGTGGTTCCTACCTTAGCAAATACTAAGGCAGTCAGTCCACTACCCGGTTGCTTACCCAACTGGGATTTGAAAGTATTAATTTTATTACCTTCACAAGTAATTACACAAAATACAATACTTTCTTACACCCCTTTGAACAGCCTTCACTTTGAAGTAGATGCACCAACTCGAGGTAGCCTTCTTGAAGTAACTCCAAGCTCTCCCTTGAAGTAGCCTTCCTCTTAGAAGTAACCTCGCGTTGCACCAGCCTTCTTGAAGTAGTCCAAAGTCTCCTTCTTCACCAAGAAGATCACAACCCTCTCCAATCCGCAGCCTCCAACCTAGGAGTAGCAAGGAGAGTACAAACAATGAAAGTGAACAAGAAAGGAAAACAGAAATTACAACTTATCCTTTGAAGCACAAGGCTTGATTTGCCTAGATCAAGCGTGTAGATCTCCTAACCAATGTATATGGAAGTGTGATTGCTGTGGAAAGGAGATACTAGCCTATAGGACACGAATTTAGAGCAAGGTGAAGAGTAGCCAATTGCAAGTATTGCTCAATTGCTCAAAACAGGTTGTTAATGCAAGTGTATGCTCAAAGATTGCTCAAGTATGGAATCAAGTGAGTTTAGGTGTCCTAAGGCATGTCCTATTTATAGGAATGACCTACAAGTGCTTAAGGACGTTCTAGACACTTTCTAGGGGGTTCAAAGTGCTTAACTAGCCGTTAGGTATAAGTTAGTTGGATTAACAACAGCTAGTTAATTAATTCTGCAGTTGCTGTCAGAGTCCATCTCGGTCGAGAAATTGTCGACCGAGATACCTACTCGGTCAAAGTTTTGTCGACCGACAGGCTCTTTGGATCAAGTATTTGCAACGTTCATCTCCAACTGCCAACCACCTTGTCAGCTATGTCTAACGGCTACCTGGGTCTTTCTTGGTCGAGGAGTTTGTCGAACGAGAGAGTCTCGGTTGAGGATTTTGTTGACCGAGATAGATCTTGTTTCATTGTTTCAATTTGAGTACTAAGTGTGTATGTGAGTGTGCATATGTGACACTATTGAAGGGAATGACCTATCTAAGTGTGGTGATTAGCTAGGGAAGATCTAACGCTTGATTTACATGAAGTCTAAGTACTTGTACATTATATATTTGTACAAGTTTACAATTAATTACATTTCATGAAATTTACAAGCATTCAAGCATATAGATTCCCTAGTGATTTGTCATCCACCTTATTCCTGCAACACTCAAGTAGCACGTTAGATAAACAAAAATAAAATGTTTTTCATAATCAAAACAAAGAGATTTATTATAATGTCCAATTTAGCCAACACTAACAACTCTAGAATCAAGTCAGACATCAAGAATAATAACTAGAATAGCACTCAGACATATAATGGTGACTTAATAATGTCTCTCCACTATTGATCTTCATGCTTTTGTTTCACTTCTACATCTGACTCTCCACAGGTCAATATCAAGGCCGAAATAAGCCAAGCTCTCAAGGATGAGAGGGGCATCAGGTGACATCCAAATCAAGAAGTCTCGCAAGTGTACCACTACAAAAAGAAACCAAATAAGTGCATGTTGAAAAACTCTAAGAACAGCTTTCCTCCCTCCAAACAAAAGAGGCTTGGCCGCCCAAAATAAATTTCCTAAAAACTCCAAATCCTAAGCTTGTGAGTCTACAAATAAAAGCCAGAGAGTTGAATAAAACTATGAGAGTTGTGCCATAAATAAGGATTCATATAAAGAACCAATAAAGGTCTCACCCGGCCGGTACATTCAGCTGCCCTCACAAAGGCAGATGTGTCGTGTCCGGTAGTGGAACCCAAAGGTATCTTAATATATGAAAGGCTTATACAGGATTCACCCGGCCGGTACATTCAGCTGCCCTCATGAAGGCAGATGTGTCGTGCCCGGTAGTGAACTCCTAAAATCATAGACAACCCCTCCCCCACTTGAAGGGGGAGTTACACATAAAGCCTTCAGCCAACCCTCATACCCACTCTAGCTTCTAGTAGGTTTTCAGAGAGGTATAAAGCTGATTAGAGTCAACAACATGCACAGAATAAAAAGTGGTCCCAATGCAGGCTACGAGATACGGAAGAAACTTGAGACCCAAGCAACTCTCAAATACCCGAAAGAGTCAAGGCAAGCAATAAGACCTGATACGACCTTAGGAGAGCTCGGGATTATAATTGAAGCAAGAATATGGAAATTTTAACTAAATAAAATAGCCTCTCCATTACAAGCCTCAGCTCTATCTAACATGAGGACAAGCTATACTCTAAGTTAGGGGGGTGATAACCTCTAATTTTGTGATGTTATCTTAGTAATTTTCTTCAATTTTCCATACTCTTTTTCGGATAAACTGGATAGAATACCTAACTATCCTCTCTTATTGCAGCTATACTGTTAGATTAACTTTTCTCCTTTTACTTACAGAAAAAGACACACAAAAAATCATAAAAGACTCAACCGGTCTCAAGACCACATGGACTCACACGGTCCCAAGACCGCATGAAGCCAACCGGTCTCAAGACCGCATGAAGCCAACCGGTCTCAAGACCGCATGGAGCCAAACAGTCCCAAGACCGCATAGACTCACACGGTCCCAAGACCGCATGGACTCACACGGTCCCAAGACCGCATGGACTCACACGGTCCCAAGACCGCATGGACTCACACAGTCCCAAGACCGCATGAAGCCAAACGATCCCAAGACCGCATGGACTCACATGGTCCCAAGACCGCATGAAGCTAAACGGTCCCAAGACCGCATGAAGCCAAACGGTCCCAAGATCGCATGAAGCCAACCGGTCCCAAGACCACAAGAGTCCAAACAGTTTCAGAGTCCTAACGGTCTCAGAGTCCAAACAGTTTCAGAGTCCAAACGGTCTCAGAGTCCAAACGATCTCGGAGTCCAAACGGTCTCGGGGTCCAAACGGTTTCAGAGTCCAAACAGTCTTCAAGACCGTTTGGACCCAAAACTGTCCAAACCGTTTGGACTTCACTTAAGGCCTATAAATAAGACCCAAGGGATCCTCCCAAAGACATCAAGTTTTCAGACGTCTAGAGGCTGCCTCCATCTCTCTAGAGCTATTCCAACTTCCATCCTCTGCCCGAAGGCTGCCGGTCTGAGATCCACGTTCCATCTTGAAGCTGTTTTCTCTCTCTCCGCCAAGGAAAGTGGGAAGAGGAGATCTCATCATCAAGCAACCTGTGAAGACTGAAGATAGTCAATCTCTCTCTAAGGGGTTGACTTTCCTCTCTCCTTTGTGGGGATGACGCTCTCTCCCTCTCTTCTTGCCTCCTTCTTTGTCCTAGCTATGAGTGAGTAGTCTCTCTCACTGGGGTGCGGGGAGTAGCCCTGCTACCCATGTTTTCATTTCATGTAATGTAATCCATAGTTTGCAATATAGAGATGCTTCCTTTACAGTTCAACATCAAACGTTTAATGAATGCTTGTTGCTTGATCACCAACTTGTGCTATCTTTTATCTTTCAGTATGAATTGTCTATGTTTGTACTATTAGATTCGAAACTCATTTGAATGTTGGTTCTTGATACATGTATCCATCATGCATCTGTTTTAGTATCTAGGAGTGTTCTTCAAGAAGTGGAGTAAACTCACTTACCATCGTTGTACTTTCATACTATGAAATGGAATTAGTTGACGTATGAAAATTACAACCTTGATAAGTCGAGGAACACACTTTGCGAAGGGAATGATGCAAAGTAGTTAAACATTCGTTTGGGGATGGCTGACTTTGCAACATTCCCGCACTTCTCGTAGTTAGTTATCCGAAAGGAAACTAAGTCTACAAAGATACTAACTATTTTAACTCTTGTTGCAGGCTATGTTTTATTTTGCATGTTTTGATCCATGTGTAGTGGTGGTGAAAATCGATCACACCCCAGTGGTTCATTATCATTGTTCAACTTTCTTAAATTTACTTTCTTGCTTTACTTTACTTGCTCTTAGTCTAAAAACAACCAAACCAACCTTTTGATCTAAATACCAACTATTAAGATATTAAGTGAAATTCCAAACGTTTTCCATCTTGTTTCTCCCAACAAGACCGTTGTCCTGTTGATTCGACCCTTAACTATACTACGATAAGACTTCCACATATCTTAGCATACGTGGGTGGAGTTCTCATTCTAGTACAAGCAAGGCTAAACTTAAAGACTTACCATCTTTAGTATTTTTAGTGGTGCACGCAATTCCACGTAAGTAGAAGCTCCATCAGAGTTCCACATTTTTTGATTCCTAGCCCCGTGGGAGAGTTCTAAGGTCCGAAAAGGTTGCCATTCCTTAAGTTTGCTTCCATCTACCATCACTCTCTATCACCATTCACCCACTTCCCACCATTCATAGCCATCCTCCACCTCCATAAACCCACCAAACTATTGTTTGGGATAGAATTCAAGAGAAAGGGGTCAAGGAGTCAAGAAGACCAAGGAGGACAACCCAAAAATGAGATCCGGCCCATATGCAGACTAAGGAACGAGATCCACCTCTCCTCTATGGGCTAAATCTCTTCTTCCTCTACTTTCTTCTAGTGCTCTCCTTCGTTTCTGTACAAATGATGTTCTTCTATCTTTGTTCGATGCCAACTATGCTTGTCCATGGCTAGCTGAGCTCCTTCTTAGCTATGTAGCCTGCTTTGGGCATGTTTATGTACTTTTACCTTAACCAAGTAGTTTTATTCTAGATCTAGTATGTTTTTTGTTCTATCTTCTATTTCTAGTTATGATTGCTAGTTTGGTTGATCTCTTTCTTTCTTGAACTTTTATTTCTACCTATATTGAGAGATTCATTGTACAAATGGATAAGAGAAGGTAGTTTGGATCAAAATCTGAAAAGAGGATGATTCAAGGTGATCTGTACATAACCAGAGACATGGGCACGGTCGGGACCATCCCAGCATAGTTGGGCCCACTACCAGGCTCTATCCAGGTCACATCTATTCCTAGCATCTCAAAATATTTTAGACCTGAGAGGGTATCTAGAATATTCTAGGGTGTTGATTTGTCATCCTCGAGAGAGGTTTCATATCATTGATGGGTTATATTCATGTTGCACGAAAGTGAGTAGGATGACCCCCCACAAGTACAGATACCACAATATGTATTATGTCTGGATGTAGGTTGCTTGCTAAGGTGCTCGAGGGTTGCCTATGCCTGAGAATGGGTGCATAGACTACCCAATTTGTGGTTGGATAGACAGGAAATCCTCTTTGATTAGTAGAATTTGATGGACTCTATTTTTTTCGTTACTTCATTTTTTTTATTTCGTGACATTTTTCTAGACTAATTCTAGTTCCAAACTCTTATCAACTATCATATTGGCTTATCTGACCTGAGAGTAAAATCTTAAACGTCCTAAACATGTTCATGTCCTAGTGTTCGACCTCGTATATAATTCGACCCCGTAATAAAGTTGTGGGGGTCCTTGAAGGTTTTGGGTTATAAATTTAAAAGTCTAATTTACCTTTGGGATCGCACCTCCACTTTTGAAGCACGCGCCCAGGGTCGATCAACTCTTTGGGTCGTGTCAAGCTTCGCATGTAGCGTTCCTGTCTATAAATAAGCCTGGGCTGATCCATTCATTCCGACATCATCTCCCTAACTCCCCTTCATTTTAGCAAAGCCCTACCCCTTGTCATCACTGATTTTCTCTTTTCTCCCTTCCTTCTCCACCATCTAGAAGGCTGAGAGAACCAGAGGCAACAACTACTATCACAACAGTCCTTCTATCAAAGCCGCAACATTTGCCTATGTTTCTGTCTGTGAGACAGCAAGGTTGTCATCCCCTCTCAGTGCGGCAACTTGAGCATCATCACTTTTTTTCCCATTTCTGCAGCCTACTTCGTCGCCTACATCAGATGCCTTCCCCTCCTCGCTGGCCCGGTAGTGCCAAAACTTTGCATGGCCGTGTCAGGTGTCGGCAGGGATGCATCATGTCGCCCCTTTTTGCCTAAGTCATAGAAGTCACCCGCAAAGTGTGATGCTTATCATACACTCACCTGTGGGTTCTATGCTATGCTCGAGACTCCCAAGGACCACCAACACAATATCATGCATTTTTTCCTACTAAACCAGAGCCACCATGTCGCTGAGGATCACCTCAATAGCTGGTTGTCACGTTCTACTGAGGACTATGCTGAAATGTCTAGGGGCGGCTGGAGTCAGGGGACAACAGTTTTGACCCTCCTCAGGAAAGGAAGATGCTTACTGGGGAGGATAGATACATCACTAGAGCCACCAAAGGTTCAAACATATACAACTTGACACTTTGTTATCTACATCATATGATCATGAATTGTGTCCTGGAGAAGCAGGATAGTTAGGGGGCACTTAGTTTAGTGGACTTCTACATCTTATGGTGCACAGCAATCAGAAGAAAAGTGAATGTGGGGAACTTCATCATCTTCCACATTCACAACTCGTTCAAGTCCACTTTATGCCAATGGAAGGAATTATCACTTTCATGGTGTGCCATCTTGGGATCATAGATGGCCATTTGGCACTTATTCAGGACAAGGCTCAGTGGTCCAAGTTGGACTTGGATCACTTAATTAGCTCAGTGGTGATCAAAGAGAGCATCACATGGTATCTTTATATCTTTGGTTGCAACAGGCATAAAGTATTACTGCTTGTAAAGTAGGGTTTGCCTGTCAGATAGTAGTCATGGATGTCTCTCATCTGGACGCTCATGGCAACATTCCTTAGGAAAGCAGCATTGTAGTAGCATCTTCTTCAGCACCACTAGTACCAAAAAAATCAAGAGGTTGAGCAACAGATAGGGGCAACCTTCCATGACATCCCATATCAGGGAGGTCCCTATACAAAGAAGCCTTCAGCAGATTACCAACAGTCTCCTCAGCAAGAGAAATATGCCCCAAATCTAAACTTAGGGTACCTTTATGAGTTTATGATAGATTTTAGGGCTAATTCTAATAGACCATTTTGACGTGCTATAGCAAGATGTGCAGTACCTCAGATAGAGGTTTGACACGATCTTCCCCTCAACCACCACCACTGCCATTCCAGCAGCCCTTCCAACTGTTCTACCAGACACCCTAGGACTTTGTACAATCATTCCAGTTTCTGTAGGGGATGCACCATGACTATGAGAATCAACCAGGCAGCATCGACAATCTACACCAGTACATAAACAATGACTAACAGTAGCAGTTGTTGTCCACATCAATCATAGTTTGATATTTGTTTGAGGATAAGTAAAATTTTATGCTTGGGGTGGTTGGTAGGGTGTATCACCATGTATCTTTCACTTTTCCTTTTAGTTCTTTTCTTTTCATGCATGCATGTTTATCTTCTGTGTCCCTTGCATTTAGCATAAATTTTCATCTTTGTAGGACTTTGTTTTGTAATTTGTATCTTTGCAATTAAGACTATGCAACACAAATCTTAGAATTAACTCAGCTTTATGCCTAAATGCACAATTTTCATCTTTAATTGCTTTATCTCTTGCTTGACTAGCTCTTTGACTCTTTCCTTAAGTTTGGTGATAAATCTAAGGTTATGTGCCTTTTTCATAGCTTAAAACATTTCCCTTGATCTATGTTGTGAATGAAAAATCCAAGATTTGGAACCGTTGGAAAGAGCTAGAGTTTGATCAAGACTCCAAGTCACATTATTCACGAACTTGCCTCTACTATAAGGATCTTTAAATCATAATTACTACTTTTCACTCAATTATCTAGCAGATAATGATGAGTTTTGAGCTATAATCAAGCAGGATTGTTTTTCCTTTATGGACTACGTGCCCTCTCACCTTAGATTGAGTCAAAAAGATGAAAAATTAAAATTTTGCAAAAGAGGCTTGACTGCCCACAAACCCAGAAATATTCAAAATAGCTTTTCACCTAGGCCTATAAACTAGAATGTAGAGAATAAAAGCTTGAGCGTGAATAAATGAGTGTTGTTTTTTCTTTCATGAGAGTAGAATATGGTGCCTAGCCGATGTATGATTGTGCTCATGAATGTAGGTATGTCGTGTCTGGTAGTGCCACCCCAAAAGCTCATTAGAGAGTTACTAGGAGCCCCCAGGAGACCTGTGAGATAATCCCAGTAGTAGGGTTTGTTCAACCATAGTATAAGGATTTCGCCTCACTGCTTTGGGCCAACTGGCTCAGACTTTAGCGATTGTTGCTTGATGTAAGTAGGGATCCTCATAAGTCATTAGAGTCTTCTTCTTTTGTTGCTTCTTAGGACCCAAATAAGTGGGAGGCACGTTGCTCTTGATTGGTCCACATGAATACATGATAATAGCTCATTACTTATCACCTATGTGATCGCTTATGTGACAATGCTTCAATACTATATCATTATGCTTAATCTTACTTAGATGCTCTTTGATCATACTTTAGTTGGATTGTGCTCGACTGGCGGGGGTTTACTCTAAAACAACAATGATCGTGAGGGTTGATGTTTTAAACTATTTTTCTTAACTTTAGCATTTATCACCAAGCTTAATTTGGATGTTATCTTTTGTTCTTTGAGCACAATCTTGCTTGACGACAAGCAAGGGTTTAAGCTTGGGGTGGTGATAACACCAACTTTAGGCATTTATGCTAGGTATTTATATATGGCTTTGTGTCATTATTGCCTTAATATGCCAAAAATGATCCTATATTCTTATCTTTTAGTAATTTATATCATTTAAAAAATAGAGTCTCTCAACTAGCCAATTTTGGGAGTTGTAGGCACCAAACTCAAGAAGATGACAATTCTCTAGATTATGTCCCACAAGCGTCGCATTATGAGCACCAGGTTAGGAGACGGTGAACTCGCTAATTGACTAGTAGGCCCAAGAAACTTTTGATATCTTGGACCCTATTTTTGATGGTCAGTCCTTTATGAGAAAGCATCTTTGCTAATTAGAAGGTGCATCAACACAGTCCCATCGACCACCAGTAATATCCACCCCTCGGGTGGGTTTGTCCCTAAGGAACAAGGGTCGTGATCACTACATCGACTCGACCGCTACACTTGGCATGGCTGTGTCGAGCCCATCACGGTCAGTCTGAGGTAGAGGTGTAACGACCGCTATGGCTATCATGATCGCTACAAACTAAAGATGCATCTCGATCGCTACACTCGGCATGGCCTGGCCCTACCCAGAACAGTCGAGCCAAGGACAAGGGCCAACAACAAATCTTGACTAAGACATCCATCCCGACTGTGACATCTGTCTCGACCATGAAATCTACCTCAACCACTACAAGCTTTGCATCTGCTACACATGTTTTTTCCACAACATCCATCTCGACAGTTACACCCTTCATGTCCATATCAAGCCTAGAATAGTCGGTCTAAGACCAAGAGTAGCGAATGAGATAGGTGTTGCAACTACTTATTACATACACTACCTTCACCTATAAATACTCACCCCTCACTACCTGGAGAGGGGTTCTGCATTCTTTAGTTCCCAGAGCCCCGTAGGAGAGTTCTAAGGTTTGAAAAGGCTAAAATGCTCATCCTACGTCCATCCCTTTGGTTTTCTTCCATCTACCATCATTTTCCACCACCATTCACCCACTTCCTACCATTCCCAGTCATCTTCCACCTCCATACACCCACCAAGTTGCTATTTGGGGTGAAATCAAAGAGAAAGGAGGCAAGAGTTTAGAAGACCAAGGAGGATGACCCAATGATAAGATCTGGCTCATACAAAAGCTAAGGACCAAGAGTCACCTCTCATGTATGGGATAAATCTCTCCTTCTCCTTTCTTCTATTGTTCTCTTTAGTTTTTGTAAAAATTATGTTCTTCCATCTTTGTTCAATGCCAACTATGCTTGACCATGGCTAGTTGAGCTCCTTCTTGGCTATGTAACCCATTTTGGGCATGTTTATGTACTTTTACCATAAGCAAGTAATTTTATTTTAGATCTAGTATGTTTTCTACTCTATCTTCTCTTTTTGGTTATGATTGCTAGTTTTGTTGATCTATTTCCTACTTGAACTTCTATTTCTGCCTATATCAAGAGATTCATTATAGAAATAGGTAAGAGAAGGTGGTTTGGTCCCTAATATAAAAATAGAATGGTTCAAGGTAGAACCAGAGACCTGGGCACGGGCGGACCCACTACTAGGTTCTGCCCAGATCACATCCGTTCCTAGCATCTCATAATATTTTAGACCTGAAAGGGTATCTATAATATTCTAATGTGTAAATTTGTCATCCTAGAAGGAGGTTTCATATCATTGATGGATTATAGTCACATTGTGCGAAAGTGAGTGGGATGACCCCCCATAGGTACAGATACCATAGTACGTACTATGTTTGGATGTAGGTTGATTTCTGAGGTGTTCGAGGGTTGTCTTCACCCAAAAATGGGTGCATAGACTACCCAACTTGTGGTTACATATCCAAGAACTCTTTCTCTTTGATTAGTAGAATCCGACGGACTCTGTTTTGTTTTCTTTACTTTGTTTTATTTTAATTTGTGACATTTTTCTAGACTAGTTCTAGTTTCATACTTCTATCAACTATCGGATTGGCTTAACTGACTTTAGAGAAAGATCTTAAGCATTCTAAACATACCCACATACATGTGTTCAACCTCGTATATCTACTTCAACCCCATAATAAAGTTGTGGGGGTCCTTGAAGGTTTTGGGTTATAAATTTAAAAGTCTAATTTACCTCTGGGATTGCACCTCCACTTTTGAAGCATGCGCCCAGGGCCAATCAACTTTTTAGGTCGTGTCGAGCTTGGCATGTAGTGCCCTAGACTATAAATAAGCATGGGCCGGTCCATTATTTCCCACATCATCTCCTTGACTGTCCTTCATTTTAATGAAGCCCTTCCCCTTATTGTTTTCAATTTTCCCTTTTCTCCCTCCCTTCTCCGCCATCTAGAAGGCTGAGAGAACCAGAGAAAACAACTGCCGTTGTAATAGTCCTTCCGTTGGAGCCGTAGCATTCTCCTGTGTTTTTGTCTACGAGAAAGCAGGGTTGTCTCCCCCTCTCAGCATAGCAACCCAATCATCGTCGCCCTTTTTCCCACTAGCGCAACCTACTTCGCCATCTACGTCGGATGCCTTCCCCTCCTTGTTGGCTCGACAGTGCCAAAGCTCCACACGATCGTGCCGGGTGTCGAAAGGGATGCATCTCACCGCCCCTTTTAGCCAAAGTCATAGAAGCTACCCGCCATCCTCCTTTCACTACCGTAGAAACTACCGTTGCCACCAAAAGTGGTTGCACACGGTAGCAATAGCAACAACCCGCCACCGCCAACCCCTCTCCTTCCACAACCACAGCCGCTACACCACCTCCACTGGACGCATCTGCTTCATCGGCCCGACCGTGCCAAAGCTGTGGGCTCTGATCTCCCAAACGCGATATAATCTCGATTTAAACTTAGCGGAAGCGATTCGATAAACAGCGGAAGACGAAAATCATGGGAAATTAAAACTTTTCGGGACAAGAGCTTGAATCCGTAAAAACTTCTTCATAACAAGAGATAAACTGTTTACATCTCATGATAATTACTTCTTGAGTAATTATATACATCAAGATACAAAATCTCAAGATCTCACACAAAAGACTCCAAGACCTGAGAGTACAGAGGACACATAGGACTGACTCTAACTACACTACATGGCAGACTAAATCTCCACCTGAGATTACTGCTACACCTGGTGCTGCTGTTGTTGCTGCTGAGATTGGTCACCTGTAGACCGGTTCCTCCGTCTACGACGTCCACCTAAAAAGTTGAAGTCTACGGGGTGAGACAATTTTACATAATTGTCCCAGCGAGAGTTATAACTCTCCACCAGAGACTTTATTATAATATCAGAGAATATCTTAAGTAGTAAAGCTTTCAAAGTATTCAATAACAGTTGCAACTATATAACAAGAGTTCAACATTTATGAGACATGAAGAAATATAAGCACTATCACAGTGTATCATCAATCAACTAACTCGTAGTTATCTCTAGCAGGTATACTACGTGGTTGATTATGTTTTACAAACAACATTATGCCCTGTGGAGATGAGGCATACCACTCATACTCCAACTGATCGCTGAGAAGTCACATCAGTATCATACATAGGTCATTAAGAGAGCCGGATTCTCATGACCTTCATCTTCCTCAGTCAGTAAGAGGATCACTTGTAGGACATCTGGTGTCTCTATTTATTATAGCTCACCAGGGTAAACTGGTCCTTCACTATTTTAGAGTTACAGTGGCGTTCTGTACTCTCTTCGTCATCAGGAGATTTCATGTTTATCTCCACTGATACGGATATCTGTGATTTCTTCATCATCAGGAGGTTTCATGTTTACCTACCACTGATACGGCATGGAAATATAGTGAAGGATTGACGGATTACACATCTACATCACATTCCTACACTAGGATGTAAGGTTCTACACATCCATGTACCCCACATACTCAAAAGTATGTGCTCCAGGAGTTTCCTGAGGAAAACCTGTTTCACCATCACTTGATCTCTGACAATGATGGATCTATGATCAGGGCTCTACATATTACTTGATTAGTTAGGTACATTTAGTATTCTTTAACAACATACATTGTTCTTCAAACAATAACAGTAGCATAATAGCTATAAAAGAAGAATACTAAATGTAACAAGCCTAACTCATATCAATCATAATTTCTTATTATACTCATCACAAGTCATCTCTAAAGCATGACTTTGATGGTATTCATGGCTCTCACAGCCCATTATCATCATAGGATGCCATTGACAAGGCATCAAGTTACTCTTCTTATTCATAAGGCTAACAACATGCCTTCAATGAATATAACATCAACATCCATACCTGGATAAAATCACCTTCATATCAGAACTTGCATGGTTAATTTAACTGACAAAGGTAATACAAAAATAAGGAATACATTTCCCACTCTTGTCATAAGAGTTAAATCCTCTGATTCTCATCAATTGGAGTTTAATACTCATTTGCATGCCATTACCCTTGAATTAGGGTTTACTATTCACATTACATGTCATTACCCTTGGATTAGGGTCTACTATTCACATTAAGGTGAATTGAACTCATATCATCATCATGTATGAGTAACATCATCATTGATGCTCTCAGATTAGTTAAAGGTTCATCATTTATCATAATTAGGGTTTCTATGACCTCTCACAAATAGATCATACCCTAATTATGCACATTCATGTGCATTGAAGATGCTTTACTTAAGTTTCCACCCAATTAGGGTTACTTTCTCTCTCTAGGGTACTTTCTCTCTCTAGGGTACTTTCTCTCTCTAGGGTACTTTCTCTCTCTAAAGTACTATCTCTCTCTTCATACTAGTGGTTGCTGATAACATCAGACTAGATCAAGTTGGATAGAGTCATCATGGCTAATAACATCATTCTCATGTAATTAGGGTTTAATCTGATCAAGGTATTTACTCAATTGACCCTTCAAGGGTAATTTGGTAATTCACCCCATTGACCACCTTCATGGGTCCAATCATTAGTCAACTGATCCCTTGATGTCCTAGGTTATCATTAGAGCTTAGATTAGGCATCATTGAATCATGATGGTTTCAAGACCGAGAGGGCAAGTTGGGTTGAGGTCGTTTGATGGCTCTCGGTCTTGAGTCCGTTTGATGGCTCTCGGTCATGAGACCGTTTGAGGTCTCTCGGTCTTGAGACTGTGAGCCCTCTCTCGGTCTTGAGAGCGCGAACCCTCTCACGGTCTTGAGACCGCGAGACGTCTCACGGTCTTGAGACCGTGAGCCCTCTCACGGTCTTGAGACCGCGAGCCCTCTCACGGTCTTGAGACCGCGAGCCCTCTCACGGTCTTGAGACCGCGAGCCCTCTCATGGTCTCAAACCGTTTAGCCATCAACAAGGTTCAAAGTTACAACCAATTATGTCAACCAATGTTGAAGCCCTCTAAAGGTCAAATCCATGAAGACCACTTATAGATTAAGTCAATTAGGTTTATGTTTAACCATTTGGTCATTCAATTGACCCTCAATTGTTGACCAATTAGGGTTGAAGTCGATTCAAATAAGGTCTATCAATGTTCAACCATCAACACTCAACAATGTGCATCAACACAAGGTTGAACCCTTCAATTGAGCTCCAATTGGGCCCAAACTTGGCCCAAACGGTCTTGAGGTCGTGAGGATGAACTCCACACGGTCTTGAGACCGTTTTCCCAAGATTTCATCAAAATCTAATGTGATTTGATAGGGGTTGAACCATGATTGAGTCACAAAATCAGTATTTAAATCAATTTGATAACTTATTGTAATTGGGTCCTCAATTGATCAAACTAGCTTAACCCTAGACCTTCAAACGGTCTTGGGTGATTGTCTTCGCGGTCTTGAGACCGTTTGGATGAGTTCCAAACGGTCTTAAGACCGTTTGCCCATCCAATTTTGGATTCTAGTGAAAATTCGTCAAGGTTGGATCAATTGAGTTGATGATTATATCAATACTTAATTGCAATGTAATTTGGTATAATTGTACCTTCAATTGGTCAACTATTCTTGAACCCAGACCTTAAAACGGTCTTGGGTGATTTCCCTCGCGGTCTTGAGACCGTTTGGTTGATCCCCAAATGGTCTCAAGACCATTTAGGTCAATCAACCCCAAAAACCCTAAATTAATCATTGATATTTCAGTACTGATTTTAATTAGGGTTTGCCCTAGTAATCACCCTTCAACTCTTAGCTCAATTGGAATTAGTCCATGAAATTTTGTGGGTTGTTAAATAACATTATTTTTAACAGTAATATCATACGGTCAATGCCTGGTCAACGACCTTACACGGTCTTAAGACCGTTTGCCCAAAAAGGCTATTTCAGACCGTTTGAAAATCAGGGATAAATTCAATTAAAGTTGTTGATTAAAATGGCCATATCTCCCGATTCCTTTGGAGTTAACCTCTCAATTTTTGAGGGTGATTAGTACACATAATTATGAAGAGGTTTATTATACGGTCCACACTCGGTCAACGGGTTTAAACAGTCTTGAAGACCGTTTGCTCTCTCGCGGTCTAGAGACCGTTTGCTCACCACGCGGTCTTAAGACCGAGAGAGCAAATTGGGGAGACCGTTTAACAAAGTAAAAAGCGGTGGATTTTTCTTGGAAATAACTCCTTCATCTCCTAGCTTAAGAACAGAACAGATTTCCCATGGATTTGCTTGCAAAGTAGCAAAGGAAAGTAGGGAAAAAGAAGAATTATCATTTACATGCATAAATGAGATGTATATAACAAAGCATGGGTTTAGAGTTATAAAACCCGCCTAAAGCTTGCTTCTTGAGCTCCAATCTTTCGAGCTCCAAGCTTTAATGGCGTCCTTGAGCTCTCACAGGTTGGCCAAGGTGCAAACCTCCAGGAAAAGTCAAGAAAAGATGGCTAGAAAGATAGAGCCATGAGAGCTAGTCATGAAATTGACCTTGAATTCGAGTTTTAACCATGAATTTAGGCAAGAAGAGGAATCCAAACCTACCTTGCACCCTTGGTCATCCTCCTTAGCTCCAAGGCAGTCCTTGGTCGTTTTTGGGTGAATAGAACAGTAAGGAAACGAAGGGTAAGTTCCCTTGCAACTAAGGGAAGGAGAGCTTATATACATGGGGTAGGATTGTCAACATTAGTCCATATGTTTTCCATAATTCCAACTAGGTCCTTCCTTATTTTCTTTCTCGTCCCTTCCTCTTTATTCTAAGGATAAACCTTATCTTAAGGTCAAGAAAAAGAGGGCAAGGAAGATCAATCTAATACTAAGGTACATTCATAAAAGGGATATTGCACATATACCCTGATTATTCGATCACAAGGTATATTTCATAACTTGATTATTCAATTGAGGTGACCTCTTCATAATTTCTTCTCTAAATTATGGAAAGAGTCTTAAAAGATACATTAGATGATATATTTTACACATAGCATCCCTTAATTTGGGTAAATTGCATTTTACCCCAAATTAGGGTTTCAAGCACCGGGATTGCTTCCACAGTTGCACCTTGGTGCCCAAGCTTGGGAAATCCCTCAAACTTTATCAAAATCATTCTCATGATGTTTCTACATCAGAGGAACATTTCAACATGTGCAATTTGCAAGTTAACCCTTCTAAATGGGTAATTTGCACATAGGTCCCTGTATTACGAAACAATGCTACAACTTTATATAAAAAGGAGCAAAAACTGAAATATATGTTCCTGAGAAACTTAATTACATGCTCAGAGTTAACCACAAGGATTTAATTACATATTTAGGCAAAACACCTAGGGTTAGCTTATAACCCAGGTCAGGGATGTTACAAATTATCCACCCCTTACAAGGATTTCGTCCCCGAAATCGATAAGACATATTAAGAGAAAAGGGCAGGATACTTCCTTCTCATCTCATCCTCTAATTCCCAAGTGGCTTCTTCAACACCACGGTGGTTCCAGAGGACTTTCACAAGATTTATATCTTTCTTCTTTAGCCTTTTAATTCTATTATCAAGGATTGACACTGGTCCCTCCTCATAGGATATATCATCATTCAATTCTACCTCCATAGGTTGTAGAACTGACTCGGTGTCTGGGTGACATTTCTTCAGCATAGAAATGTGAAACACAGGATGTAACCTCTGTAACTCTGGTGGCAGCTTTAGTCTATATGCTACCTTTCCAATTCGTTCAATGATTGGATAAGGTCCCATAAATCTAGGAGCTAACTTCCCTTTCCTTCCAAAACGAAGGACCCCTTTCCAAGGCGAGACCTTGAGATACACTTTGTCTCCAACCTGGAACTCTAAGGGTCTACGACGCTTGTCAGCATAAGATTTCTACCTATCATGTGCAGTCTTAATCTTTTGTTGTATTACTTTAATCTTTTCTGTGGTCTGCTGCACAAGATCAGGACCTAACAACTAATGTTCACCAGTCTCAAACCAACACAAAGGTGATCTACAACGTCTACCATACAAGGCTTCATAAGGTGCCATATCAATACTATAATGATAGCTATTATTATAGGCAAACTCTATCAAGCTTAGGTGTAGATCCCATCTCCCGGTAAACTGGAGAACACATGCCCTCAACAGGTCTTCTAAGGTCTGTATGGTCCTTTCCGACTGTCCATCAGTCTGTGGATGAAAGGCCGTACTAAACCTTAGCTTGGTGACTAAGGCTCGGTGTAACTGTTCCCAAAAATGACTCGTAAACTGAGGACCTCTGTCAGAAATTATTGTGACAGGAACTCCATGCAAACGCACTATTTCTTGAACATACAACTCTGATAACCTTTTAGCAGAATAGGTTGTTTTGACAGGTAAGAAATGTGCCGTCTTAGTCAACCTGTCAACAACTACCCAAATGGAATCATGTCCTTTGCTCATCCTGGGTAGGCCAACAACAAAGTCCATGGTCACCTGGTCCCACTTCCACTGTGGTATGGGTAAAGGTTGCATTGTCCCTGCAGGCTTCTGGTGTTCAGCTTTAACTTGCTGACACACAGGACACCTCAGAACAAATTCTGCAACATCCTTCTTCCTTCCAGGCCACCAATACAGATCTTTCAAATTCCGATACATCTTGGTCCTCCCTGGATGCATAGCATAGATGGAAGAATGGGCTTCTTCCAGGACTAACTTTCTCAAGTTATCCACATCAGGCACTATTATCCTTCCATTATAACAAACTACATGATCATCTGAGTCATGGAAACCATCTCGCTTTTCATTTCTGTACTCAGATCTAATCTGTTGAACTGCAGCATCACCTAGCCGTGCTTCTTTAATCTGCTCCCTTAGGGTAGGTTTAATATGCATCTCAGCTAACAGACCGGCTAACAATGACACTTTCAACTGTACATTGTCTTGCCTTAAGGAGATAAGCATATCTCTCCTAGAGCATACTAAAGAGTTTAGTTGTGCTCTATCCATGGTTGATGTTGCTGATTTCCTACTCAAGGCATCTGCAACAACATTGGCCTTGCCCGGATGGTAATCAATTGTACAATCGTAGTCCTTGATTAACTCCATCCAACGACGTTGCCTCATGTTGAGCTCATGCTGAGAGAAGATATACTTAAGGTTTTTGTGGTCTGTGAAAATCTGGAATGTTTCTCCATAGAGATAATGTCTCCAGATCTTCAAGGCATGAACCACAGCAGCTAACTCCAGATCGTGTGTTGGGTAATTCTCCTCGTGTTTCTTAAGCTGTCGGGAAGCAAAAGAAATCACTTGTTTATCCTGCATCAACACACATCCAAGTCCATTCTTGGAAGCATCACAGAAGACTACATATCCTTTTCCTTGTTCAGGTAGCACAAGAACAGGTGCACTTGTCAACCTCTCTTTCAACAATTGGAAAGACTGTTGACACTTATCACTCCAAGAAAAAGGAACATCCTTCCGGGTCAACTTGGTCAAAGGTAAGGCTATAGAACTAAAGTTCTTAATAAACCTTCGATAATAGCCAGCTAACCCCAAGAAACTTCGAATCTCCATCGGTGTCTTCGGTTGTTCCCATTGTAGAACAGATTCTACTTTTGTAGGGTCAACACGAATTCCCGAAGCAGATATCACATGTCCAAGAAAAGATACCTCCGGCAGCCAGAACTCACACTTGCTAAACTTAGCATACAGCTTGTGTTCTCTTAACACGGTCAAAGCTTGGCGAAGATGCTGCTCATGCTGCTGAGCATCCTTACTATAGATAAGAATGTCGTCTATGAAGACGACAACACACTGATCAAGGAAAGGTCGAAAAATTCTATTCATGAGTTCCATAAATGCAGCTGGTGCATTGGTTAGTCCAAACGACATAACCGTGAACTCATAGTGACCATACCTTGTCCTAAAGGCAGACTTGGATATGTCACTATCCTTAATACGGAGTTGATGATATCCAGACCTCAAGCCTATTTTAGAAAATACGGTTGCACCACGCAACTGGTCAAAGAGATCATCAATCCTTGGTAGAGGATACTTATTCTTTATTGTTACTTTATTGAGTTGTCTGTAGTCGATGCACAACCGCATTGACCCATCTTTCTTTTTAACAAACAAGACCGGAGCACCCCAAGGTGAAGTACTCGGTCGGATAAAACCTCTCTCAAGTAACTCTTGAAGTTGTTTCTTGAGTTCTACCATCTCGGCAGGCGCCATCCTATATGGAGTCTGGGCTATGGGTTTCGTATCTAGGATCAAATTGATTTCAAAATCAATCTCCCGAGGTGGTGGTATACCAGGAAGTTCTTCAGGAAACACATCTTCGAATTCCCTGACTATAGGAACTTCAGCAGGATTGGAACTTTCCTTGGTAACATCTACCACATGGGCTAAGAATGCATAACATCCTTGTCTCAACAACTTATCAGCAACCATAGATGACACAAGGCAGGTGGGCAGAATCTTTCTCTCACCTTGAAAGATCCATGTGTTGCTTTCATCAGCAAACACAGCCAACTTGGACTCACAATCCAAGACAACTCTATACCTTTCCAAGGTATCCATCCCGAGGATTATATCAAATCCCTGCATATCAAGTGGTATAAGATCCACTTGAATGCGATGGTCAGAAAAGAAGAGGATGCAAGGAGAACATACCTCCTGCAAAACGGCAGACCCACTCAACGGAGTCTCCAACAACAAACTATCTGCCCTATGACTAACAGTCACATTGCAGTTACGAATCACTCTATGAGTGATAAAAGAGTGCGTAGCACCTGGGTCAATCAGAACAGATACAACACAGGATGTAGACATATCAGAATATAAAAGTTTCATCTGACCTGCCACTACCCGTGGATTGACCACTGCTTCAGGTGGGTTCATAGCATAGAACCTCGCAGTCGCCTGGTGTTGAGGTGGTGCTGATGATCCAGCTTGAGACGCTTGTCCACGTCCTCGAGCTGCTCCTTGATGTTGTCTACTTTGAGATCCCTGTTGATTCTGTCTCGGAGGCTGTGTCACACTGACAGGCCTAGAACGACAATCCTTCATAAAGTGTCCCACCTTACCACAGTTGTAGCAACTCCTCTCCTGTTGTTGTAGCCTGGGTGGTCCAGTAACTGACACTGATGCAGAACTGTGAGTTCCTAGAAGCGGTTGACTCCGTCCTCTACCTCTGCTCGGTGTCCATTGAGTTTGAAAACTCAATCTGGGTGGTGGAGGGTTAGGTGCAGAGAATCTAGGTTTCTTGGAATCCCTAGATGACGAACCCTGGAACTGTGGATATCTTTTCTGAGTTTGTCTCTTCTCAACCACAGATCTCTCTATCCTTCGGACTGACTCAACGAAGGTAGAGAATCTCTCTCGGTTTTCTAAGGTAGACACGGGGGTTGACATATCAGCATTCAAACCCTTCTCAAATCTTCTGATTCTTTCCTCCTCTGTGGCAGCCATGTGCGGACAGAACCGCAACAACTCCATGAACTTAGCTTCATACTCGCTAATGTTCATCATACCCTGCCTTAGTCTCTCAAACTGAGAGATCTTCTCATCTAGGAAGGTCTTTGGAAAATATCTATTGATAAATTCCCGACGAAACTCTTCCCATGAGAACTCTACTCCAGGTCTCTTCTGCTCTTCCATGTTCCACCAGTGACCAGCACTACCTTTGAGAAGATAGACAGCATGTCTAACCTTCTCAGCTTCCGGGATGATAAGAATCCTGAAAGCCTTCTCCAACTCTGTCAACCAAAGGTCAGCATCGGCGGGGTCGGCAGTCCCGAAGTACTCGGTAGCTCCGACACGACGAAGTCGTTCGAACGTCTTACTGATACCTTGTGCTTCAAGATGGACAGGTGCCCTAGGTGCAGGCATGGGCATCCTGTCGGTTATGTGTGTCATGGCAGTCATAAACTGCCTGAACATCGTCTGTACAGCTGGGTTACCCATGTCGGCTGGGTCAAACTGGGGTGGCTCTCTTGGTGACTCAGGTACAGGCTGTTCTATTTCTGGAACCCTTGCACCGCCTCGAGGTGCACTAGCACTACTCTCCGCCACGTACTCATCACGTGGCTCAGCCATTCTTATGTATCTTCTTCTCCTGAGGAGCAGAAGATTCTATTAGATAAGGAAGGAGTACTAAAGATAGACTCGACATCCTAAGTCCTATGCCTCTGTAGACTCAACTAACCTAGAGCTCTGATACCACTAATTGTGGGCTCTGATCTCCCAAACGCGATATAATATCGATTTAAAATTAGCGGAAGCGATTCGATAAACAGCGGAAGACGAAAATCATGGGAAATTAAAACTTTTTGGGACAAGAGCTTGAATCCATAAAAACTTCTTCATAACAAGAGATAAACTGTTTACATCTCATGATAATTACTTCTTGAGTAATTATATACATCAAGATACAAAATCTCAAGATCTCACACAAAAGACTCCAAGACCTGAGAGTACAGAGGACACATAGGACTGACTCTAACTACACTACATGGTAGACTAAATCTCCACCTGAGATTACTGCTGCTCCTGGTGCTGCTGCTGCTGCTGAGATTGGTCACATGTAGACCGGTTCCTCCATCTACGACGTCCACCTAAAAAGTTGAAGTCTACGGGGTGAGACAACTTTACATAATTGTCCCAGCGAGAGTTATAACTCTCCACCAGAGACTTTATTATAATATCAGAGAATATCTTAAGTAGTAAAGCTTTCAAAGTATTCAATAACAGTTGCAACTATATAACAAGAGTTCAACATTTATGAGACATGAAGAAATATAAGCACTATCACAGTGTATCATCAATCAACTAACTCGTAGTTATCTCTAGCAGGTATACTACGTGGTTGATTATGTTTTACAAACAACATTATGCCCTGTGGAGATGAGGCATACCACTCATACTCCAAGTGATCGCTGAGAAGTCACATCAGTATCATACATAGGTCATTAAGAGAGCCGGATTCTCATGACCTTCATCTTCCTCAGTCAGTAAGAGGATCACTTGTAGGACATCTGGTGTCTCTATTTATTATAGCTCACCAGGGTAAACTGGTCCTTCGCTATTTTAGAGTTACAGTGGCGTTCTGTACTCTCTTCGTCATCAGGAGATTTCATGTTTATCTCCACTGATACGGATATCTGTGATTTCTTCATCATCAGGAGGTTTCATGTTTACCTACCACTGATACGGCATGGAAATATAGTGAAGGATTGACGGATTACACATCTACATCACATTCCTACACTAGGATGTAAGGTTCTACACATCCATGTACCCCACATACTCAAAAGTATGTGCTCCAGGAGTTTCCTGAGGAACACCTGTTTCACCATCACTTGATCTCTGACAATGATGGATCTATGATCAGGGCTCTACATTATACTTGATTAGTTAGGTACATTTAGTATTCTTTAACAACATACATTGTTCTTCAAACAATAACAGTAGCATAATAGCTATAAAAGAAGAATACTAAATGTAACAAGCCTAACTCATATCAATCATAATTTCTTATTATACTCATCACAAGTCATCTCTAAAGCATGACTTTGATGGTATTCATGGCTCTCACAGCCCATTATCATCATAGGATGCCATTGACAAGGCATCAAGTTACTCTTCTTATTCATAAGGATAACAACATGCCTTCAATGAATATAACATCAACATCCATACCTGGATAAGATCACCTTCATATCAGAACTTGCATGGTTAATTTAACTGACAAAGGTAATACAAAAATAAGGAATACATTTCCCACTCTTGTCATAAGAGTTAAATCCTCTGATTCTCATCAATTGGAGTTTAATACTCATTTGCATGCCATTACCCTTGAATTAGGGTTTACTATTCACATTACATGTCATTACCCTTGGATTAGGGTCTACTATTCACATTAAGGTGAATTGAACTCATATCATCATCATGTATGAGTAACATCATCATTGATGCTCTCAGATTAGTTAAAGGTTCATCATTTATCATAATTAGGGTTTCTATGACCTCTCACAAATAGATCATACCCTAATTATGCACATTCATGTGCATTGAAGATGCTTTACTTAAGTTTCCACCCAATTAGGGTTACTTTCTCTCTCTAGGGTACTTTCTCTCTCTAGGGTACTTTCTCTCTCTAGGGTACTTTCTCTCTCTAAAGTACTATCTCTCTCTTCATACTAGTGGTTGCTGATAACATCAGACTAGATCAAGTTGGATAGAGTCATCATGGCTAATAACATCATTCTCATGTAATTAGGGTTTAATCTGATCAAGGTATTTACTCAATTGACCCTTCAAGGGTAATTTGGTAATTCACCCCATTGACCACCTTCATGGGTCCAATCATTAGTCAACTGATCCCTTGATGTCCTAGGTTATCATTAGAGCTTAGATTAGGCATCATTGAATCATGATGGTTTCAAGACCGAGAGGGCAAGTTGGGTTGAGGTCGTTTGATGGCTCTCGGTCTTGAGACCGTTTGATGGCTCTCGGTCATGAGACCGTTTGAGGTCTCTCGGTCTTGAGACTGTGAGCCCTCTCTCGGTCTTGAGACCACGAGCCCTCTCACGGTCTTGAGACCGCGAGCCCTCTCACGGTCTTGAGACCGTGAGCCCTCTCATGGTCTCAAACCGTTTAGCCATCAACAAGGTTCAAAGTTACAACCAGTTATGTCAACCAATGTTGAAGCCCTCTAAAGGTCAAAGCCATGATGACCAATTATAGATTAAGTCAATTAGGGTTATTTTTAACCATTTGGTCATTCAATTGACCCTCAATTGTTGACCAATTAGGGTTGAAGTCGATTCAAATAAGGTCTATCAATGTTCAACCATCAACACTCAACAATGTTTATCAACACAAGGTTGAACCCTTCAATTGAGCTCCAATTGGGCCCAAACTTGTCCCAAACGGTCTTGAGGTCGTGTGGATGAACTCCACACGGTCTCGAGACCGTTTGCCCAAGATTTCATCAAACTCTAATGTGATTTGATAGGGGTTGAACCATGATTGAGTCACAAAATCAGTATTTAAATCAATTTGATAACTTATTGTAATTGGGTCCTCAATTGATCAAAGTAGCTTAACCCTAGACCTTCAAACGGTCTTGGGTGATTGTCCTCGCGGTCTTGAGACCGTTTGGATGAGTTCCAAACGGTCTTAAGACCGTTTGCCCATCCAATTTTGGATTCTAGTGAAAATTCATCAAGGTTGGATCAATTGAGTTGATGATTATATCAATACTTAATTGCAATGTAATTTGGTATAATTGTACCTTCAATTGGTCAACTATTCTTGACCCCAGACCTTCAAACAGTCTTGGGTGATTGCCCTCGCGGTCTTGAGACCATTTGGTTGATCCCCAAACGGTCTCAAGACCGTTTAGGTCAATCAACCCCAAAAACCCTAAATTAATCATTGATATTTCAGTACTGATTTTAATTAGGGTTTGCCCTAGTAATCACCCTTCAACTCTTAGCTCAATTGGAATTAGTCCATGAAATTTGGTGGGTTGTTAACTAACATTATTTTGAACAGTAATCTCATACGGTCAATGCCTGGTCAATGACCTTACCTGGTCTTAAGACCGTTTGCCCAAAAAGGCTATTTCAGACCGTTTGAAAATCAGGGATACATTCAATTAAAGTTGTTGATTAAAATGGCCATATCGCCCGATTCCTTTGGAGTTAACCTCTCAATTTTTTAGGGTGATTAGTCCACGTAATTATGAAGAGGTTTCTTATACGGTCCACGCTCGGTCAACGGGGTTAAACGGTCTTGAAGACCGTTTTCCCTCTCACGGTCTAGAGACCGTTTGCTCACCTCGCGGTCTTAAGACCGAGAGAGCAAATTGGGGAGACCGTTTAACAAAGTAAAAAGCGGTGGATTTTTATTGGAAATAACTCCTTCATCTCCTAGCTTAAGAACAGGACAGATTTCCCATGGATTTGCTTGCAAATTAGCAAAGGAAAGTAGGGAAAAAGAAGAATTATCATTTACATGCATAAATGAGATGTATATAACAAAGCATGGGTTTAGAGTTATAAAACCCGCCTAAAGCTTGCTTCTTGAGCTCCAAGCTTTCGAGCTCCAAGCTTTAATGGCGTCCTTGAGCTCTCACAGGTTGGCCAAGGTGCAAACCTCCAGGAAAAGTCAAGAAAAGATGGCTAGAAGGATAGAGCCATGAGAGCTAGTCATGAAATTGACCTTGAATTCGAGTTTTAACCATGAATTTAGGCAAGAAGAGGAATCCAAACCTACCTTGCACCCTTGGTCATCCTCCTTAGCTCCAAGGAAGTCCTTGGTCGTTTTTTGGTGAATAGAACAGTAAGGAAACGAAGGGTAAGTTCCCTTGCAACTAAGGGAAGGAGAGCTTATATACATGGGGTAGGATTGTCAACATTAGTCCATATGTTTTCCATAATTCCAACTAGGTCCTTCCTTCTTTACTTGCTCGTCCCTTCCTCTTTATTCTAAGGACAAACCTTATCTTAAGGTTAAGAAAAAGAGGGCAAGGAAGATCAATCTAATACTAAGGTACATTCATAAAAGGGATATTGCACATATACCCTGATTATTCGATCACAAGGTATATTTCATAACTTGATTATTCAATTGAGGTGACCTCTTCATCATTTCTTCTCTAAATCATGGAAAGAGTCTTAAAAGATAAATCAGATGATATATTTTACACATAGCATCCCTTAATTTGGGTAAATTGCATTTTACCCCAAATTAGGGTTTCAAGCACCGGGATTGCTTCCACAGTTGCACCTTGGTGCCCAAGCTTGGGAAATCCCTCAAACTTTATCAAAATAATTCTCATGATGTTTCTACATCAGAGGAACATTTCAACATGTGCAATTTGCAAGTTAACCCTTCTAAATGGGTAATTTGCACATAGGTCCCTATATTACGAAACAATGCTACAACTTTATATAAAAAGGAGCAAAAACTGAAATATATGTTCCTGAGAAACTTAATTACATGCTCAGAGTTAATCACAAGGATTTAATTACATATTTAGGAAAACACCTAGGGTTAGCTTATAACCCAGGTCAGGGATGTTACAAAAGCTCTGCATGGTCGTGCTGAGTGTGAGCAGGGACAGATCTTGCTGCCCGACCATCACATCTCTCAGCCCGCCCATGCCATCTTTGGCATGCTCATGGTGGGAGCAGGCGATTACATAGCCGCTAGCCCCTCACCTTCACCTTCACCTTCGCCTCCACACGCCCGAGCATAGGTCTACATGGTTGTGCCCAGCAAGAATAGATTGAGGCCATCACTATAGGCAGAAACCATGGACCTAATGTATAGCAGATTTTGCAAATTCAAACAAACAGTTTTGCACAAGAAAGGAGAAGGGAGTTCCTCCTTGTCGGCAGGGCATAGTAGTCACTATTTGGCCCAATCTACGCAAACAATGAACCCAATGTATGAGGATGAAATGATGCACTCACCATCAGCAGGGATCAGTTCCCATAAGTCAGATTCAGACTACTGACACATGTCAGCCATGCCAATGGATATGAATAGTGGTGAATCATTACAAGAAGTCTCCAGTGAAGTGTGGTCCAGATCATTCCAAGACACCAGATTGCACACTTCGACTGGCCATCAGGAGGGCATGTCACGAGGAGCATCACACCGAGCCTCGTCAGCGGGAGATCAGCTCTAAGACTCAACAAAGAGAGTAGTGTCTTTACATCATTTGACTTTGTCACAAGACTCAACCCAATAGACATACGTCATCCCATGTTGATGAATACTAGAGCGTCGTCCCTGAGCCAACATTCTAGAATATGAAACAGAAGAAAAAAATTGACACCCTCAACAAGGACAAGCACATACTCATGGACCCATAATATGTTGACCCTACCACACCCATCAAGCTTGGGATACAAGTAGAGATTGATAGATATCTTACAATAGTTGTCCTTGATGTCCTCGCTTACGAATAGTGTGATGCTTATCATAGAATCATGTGTGAGTTCTATGCTACGCTCAAGACTCCCAAGGACCACCAACACAATATCATGCATTTTTGCCTACTGAACCAGAACCACCATGTCACTGAGGCTCACCTCAATAACTGGTTGTCACATTCTAATGAGGACTATGCCAAAATGTCTAGGGGGCGGTTGGATTCAAGGGACAACGATTTTGACCCTCCTCAGGCATGGAAGCTACTTACTGGGGAGGATTGATACGTCACTAGAGCCACCAAAGCTTCACACATATACAACTTGGCACTTCGTTATCTGCATCAGGTGATTGTGAATTATATCTTAGAGAAGCAGGATAGTCAGGGGGTGCTTAGTTTAGTGGACTTCTACATATTGTGGTGCGCAGAAATAGGAAGAAAAGTGAATGTGGAGAACTTCATCATATGTCACATTCACAACTCGTTCAAGTCCACTTCATGCCAATGGCAGGCATTATCACTTTCATGGTTCGCCATCTTGGGATCAGAGATGGCCATTTGGAACTTATGCAGGACAAGGCTGAGTGGTCCAAGTTGGACTTGGATCACTAAATTTGCTCAGTAGTGATCAAAGCGAGCAGTACATGGTATCTTTATATCTTTGGTTTCTGATGCAGGGGTTTTGAGTCGCTTTTGTAGGCTAGTTTTACACTCGTTTTATGCATTTATTGGTCATATTTGTGGTTAATATTGCATGATTCAATTCCTTTATCCTATTATCTATGCCTGCATCAAATTCATCTTGTTTTACATTGTTCTGTATAAATTATCATATTTCTCAGATTTGATTTGTGTTCCTCTCTTTATTTCAGGCAATTTGCATTCCTAGATCCTTCGATACCATCGACAGAGCAATAGTAGCAACACTGGAGAGGAAGCAGATAGTTCGATACCATCGACACTTTGTCGATGGTCTCGAAAGTCCAAAAGTGAGCCAAATATAGTCTCATCGATACCATCGACGGGAATGGTCGATGGTATCAAGATGCCATCAGGCAGCTTCCAGAAATTGAAGAAAGCATTGGTACCCTAAGGTGTTGATACCATCGACACCCCATCGATGGTATCGACGTCGTCGGATCAGAGTTTTGTCCATCACGACTTCAATCAGACGGTTGTATTCTTTTGGCGGCCGTAAGTGGAACCTATACCTAGACAAATATGGCCCAAAGCTGTCATTCATGTGGGATTGCATTGTACAAGTCTTGAAGGAGGAGAGAGCAAAGAACAGTGCCGAGAGCTATGCCCCAGGAGATTCCAAAGACAAAAATGGAGTTTTCACCACCGGAAGGATGCAGAACGCTCATCCCGCACCGAGGATCTCCCGGTTCTTCTCCGTTTAGGGGTTACACTATCTCCATCCACGTTTTCTCCATGTTTTCTCATTCCTTCATGGTGTTTTGCATTGAGATGAACATGTGGGGCTAATCCCCTTTGTCTCTAGGACTGGGAGTAGCCTGGGAAATTGTTGTATGATTCTTTTTACATAGTTTATCATAATTTGTCCCTCAAATCCGCATTATGATATCATTTTCTCCATTGCTATCATTGTGCTTGATCACCATAATAGTAATATAATACCTTTAATTGCTTTTGACAAAGAATTAACGGTGGAAAAGTGGTGGTAATCACATTAACTAATAAATACTTTGGAAAAGGTAATGTATGATTAATGGTGAGAACCCAGAGACATGTTTTTCATGCACCTAGTCTAGGACATAGGTTACTACTGGTGTGAAACTGACCTAGATTACGGTAGTGAAATGTATCATGGAAGCGATCAATTCTGGCTATAGGCCACTATCCAGAAAGGGAGACGGGTTGTGATAATTGTGAAGGAGTTAGTACAATGAGAACCCGCGGTGAAACTACAATCCTAGAGATTTCTTTTGAATTGATTAAACCAACCATTTAATCGATTGCTTTGTTTTCTTTTATTTTTCTTTTTATTTTTTAAAAAAATTCCAAACTTTTATAATCATTTTAGCTAATCGCAAGTAGTTAGTAGTAGTATACTGATAATTACATTTCCAAGTGTTTGACTCGAGCCTCACAAGGACTATATTACATTGACGTGTATACTTGTGTTATACGCACGGTAAAGTCGTGTCAAGTTTTTGGCGTCGTTGCCGGGGAAACGGCAATTTCCAGCACTACGAGTGCTACAAGCGGACACTCTAGGCAACTTTTAATAATTTTAATAATTGAGAGTAAATTGTCTATCTTTCAAATTCTTTATTCGTCTAGCACTGTACTTAATCAATTTTTCACATTTCAGGTACTAGTGCATGGTGAAGACGCGTAGTACGGACTATGCACAGTCGACACCTGAGATTCTGCCTTTGAGATCGGGTGACAAGGAGGAGCATATCCACAATCAACCCAAAGACTTAGACATAGATTCTGATCCTAAAGTAATGGCTAAGGAACAGACAATATGGGAGAAGATCAATGCTTCTTCCTCATCCGCGTCTAAGGGGCCGATCAAAAAGCAGGTGATCAACATTCCTACATACAAGATTGATCTAGCACTGATAAACCTGCTCAAGTCTAATGCATTTCATGGGCTGAACAATGAAGATCCAGTGGCCCAAATCAGCACATTTGTGGAAAATTGTGATATGATAAAGATTGATAGGTTCTCGCAAGAAGCACTCTACTTAAAGCTTTTTCCCAGTTTTCTAGTGGGAAATGCATGTGAATGGCTAGACAATCTCGATGACGAGCGCGTCGAGACCTGGGACCAGATGGTAGAGGTCTTCTTTGAGAGATTCTTCTCGCCTGAGAATATGAATGACCTCGTGAGAAAGATCCAAAACTTC
The DNA here is from genome assembly GCA_963693085.1 of Alisma plantago-aquatica. Lineage (NCBI taxonomy): Eukaryota > Viridiplantae > Streptophyta > Magnoliopsida > Alismatales > Alismataceae > Alisma > Alisma plantago-aquatica. Next base: position 96,918,813 of record OY856412.1, on the reverse strand, counting down.
ATTCAAAAGGCCGAAGAGACTTATTCAGAGACATGGGAGTGCTTTCAGATCATGCTAAGGAAGTGCCCACATCATGGGCTGGATAAGGACAAGCAAGTTAAAATTTTCTACTTTGCTCTCAATGAGCATGACAGAAGCAACTTACATTCAGCAGGCTCGGGCTTCTTCTTGAACAACACAGGTACAAGGTGTTGGGGGATCTTGAAGAACATGGCCAAGATGCAGTCATGGGGTATTAGAGATGCATCGAAACAAAATACAGTTGCAGGGGAATCAAAGGCAATTAAAGAGCTAAATGAGAAGATGGACTTGATAGAAAAGAGATTGCTAGCAAAAGAGGATGAAGGATCTGATGTTGAGGCACAGGTCAAATTCATGCACCAACAACAAGGGTACAGGAATAATGATTACTCTTGGAGAAAGGATAAGAAGTTCTCATGGAAGGATCCCAATAACTTTCTACAGGATCCAGATGCCAAACCACAACCTACTGTAGAGGAGAAGAGTAATGAGTTTCTCAATAAAATTATGAAACAAAACTAAGAACTCATGAGCACTTTCAGCAAGCAGTTGCAAACTCAAGGGGAATTTATGAACCAGTTTGGGCAGTAGATACAGAGCCATGGTGCACAACTAAGGATGCTAGAGACATCCATAACCCAAATTGCAACTGAGGTGGCTGCCATGAAGCAAATCATTCAACAAAAACCAACTGGGAATGCAGAGCCCACTCAACTACATCAACAGGTTAAATACATATCAGTCAAAAAGAGGCCAGAGCTTCCTGTTGAGGAGATACATGAGAGGAGTATTATGCATATAGACTTGGAGGATAAACCCAAAGTTCCATACCCCCACAGTTTGTATGGAATGCCAGGAGGATGTAGGATGCCAGCCAAATCACTCCAAGGTTCCACCACTACCGTTCCCACATCTCAGATTTCTGAAAAGACTCCTATGTCAGAAGAGCAGGTGAAAGCTTTACTTTGTAGTGGAGCAGCCACTATCAATAAGGAGAAGCAGCCACAAGTCATAACATCCATGTATGATGTGTCAAATCTTATCTTACAAGGTGGCATTGAAGCAATCTTAGGGGAGGATACCCCTAAAGTTCCATATATTCCACCGCACAAGCACATAAAGGAGCCAAGCATGCCATTCCCGGATAGTCTGAAGCTGAGAAAAGAGCAAAGGAACTTCAAGAAATTTCTTGAAATCTTCCGAAAGCTCCACATTAACATTCCATTGGTGGAGGCTATAGAGAAAATTCCTTCATATGGAAGATTCATGAAAGACATCATCAATAAGAAATGGCAGATCAAAGATGTAGATGTTGTGTGTGTTGATGAAACGGTGAGTTCTATAATCCAAGGAAGGCTACCAAAGAAGAGGAAAGATCCAGGAGGTTTCTACATCCCATTTTCCATAGGTGTCCAACATTTTCCACAAGCACAGTGTGACTCAAGAGTAGGCATTAATCTTATACCACTTGCCACTTTTCAAAAGTTGGGATTGAAGAAGCCAACACAAACTTCCATGACAATTGAGTTGGCGGATGGTTCCATTATGAAGCCACAAGGTATATGCGGGGATGTGCTGGTCCAAGTCGAAAAATTCATCTTCCATGTTGACTTTGTGATCATGGACATGCATGAGCTAGAAGGGTGTAAGATGTTATTGGGAAGGTCATTCCAATCTACGACTGATGTAATCACTGCCATTGGGTGAGGCTACTTGACACTTGGGATCGGTGATGATAGAGTTGAATTCAAATTTCCAAATGAATCATTAGAGACATCCCTTGACAACCCAGGTTAAAGGTATCCTTATGTCTATCCCAAGACGTTAAATGAGGCGCTTGTTGGGAGGCAACCCAACCTTCGTAGTGTACATGTTTGTTTCTTTAAAAACATTTGCATTCCTATGTACTTTTCATTAATTTAGCACTTACTATCTAAAAATGATACCATGATGTGTTTGTTGAGTGTGCAAGCTGGGGAACGGTTGATACCATTGGCATCTGGGTCGATGGTATCGAATTTGGAACAGCAAACAATTCTACCAAAATTTCATTTCGTCGATACCATCGACGACCTCATCAATGGTATCGAAACTGGAATAGGTAGAAAAAGGATCGGGCGTCGATTATATCAACTCGTCATCGATGGTAGTGAGTTTTTTGGAGATTTTCAGACGGATTGTCTCAGTGATTTTGATACCATCGACACACTAGTCGATGGTATCGACATGTCTATAGAAGCATTGAATTGGTCAGACTTCGCGGGGACTGAAGGAACATACAGGTGTCGATACTATCGAAACATGGGTCGATAGTATCGAAGACACGTCAGAGATCTGAGGTCTTCATCGAGCGGTCCAAAACACCTATCTATGGACTGTGTCAATGGTGTCGACACCCTATCACTACCATCGACATGAGGTTGATCCAGGTCCCCACATCGAGCCATCAACAGCCGTCGATTGCAGTGAGGGGCAGATTCCAACAACCGTCGATACCATCGATGGGACTGTCGATGGTATTGATGCATTGACAGCAAACCCAGCCATCCCTTATAAAAAGGAGGGCAAATCTTCATTCTAATCACACAATCTCATTGCCTACCCTCCACATTTGAGGCTTAGCATCCCTGAGTGCCCAAGAGCAAGCAAGATCACCACCGAAGATCGTCTCCGAGCATCTTCTTCAATTTTGTAGATCTCAATCTTCTCTGAGTGCCCCGATAGTCTTCTCTGAGCTCCATTCTCTTTTCTTTTCCTCACTCATTGTCATGAAACCATGGTGAGATCGGGAGCTTCATCAGCTAGGGCTTCACTACCCACCTCACAACAAGGATTAGTCCCTCGGTCGAGGCTAGTCCACCCATCGGTGGAGATAAAGAAGGTTTATGAAGAGCTATGGAAGCGGCCGATTGAGCCAACTCAGTATGGTGACCATGAGCTTATCAAGGATTTGGGTTTTGAGGACAATCTCACCTATGTTCTTTAGGGATAATGGCGAGAGTCCCTCATGCTCTGTCATGACCATGAGGACGGGCATCCATTCTTTAACAGATGGCCTACCTACAAGGAAATTGTAATTGAGTTCCTGGCGCCACTCGATATATGTGTAGTTCCCAATGAACTACTATCGGTGCAGATAGCATGGAAGGAGGGGTGTGTGTCTTTCCGCCTCTACCATAGGAACTACAATCTTACCCTCTGTGAGTTCAATAGGATATATGGGTGGTTCCATGGTGCTCTATGTTAGCCACCACAGAATGTTGATTATGAAGCGATGTATGCAAAGATGGTCACCATACCCGAGGGGTATTCTATCAACTGGCACCACACTGTTGTAGCTGATTTTGAGCATCCTTTTGTCCAGATGCTTCACCGGATAATTTCCAAGTCATTATTTGCAAGGTCCAAGTTGTCTCAGAGCAAGTTCCAGGAACCGGATCTCTTCTTCCTCTATTGTATTCTAGAGAGGACACTGATCAATTTTGGAGCCTTCCTTCTCACACGCATGATGGCGGTAAAGAAGAATGTTTCTCGCCGGGCTCCAATCTACTTTGGGGGCCTTATTACTCATCTTGCCACGCACTTGGGGCTTGATCTTTCTGGGCTCAACAAGATAGAGAGTTGAAACACGCTCAACCTCTCTCACTTTGTCAACTTCGACCTCCTTGAAGTCTGACATGGCATCGTCTATGCCACATGTCATATGTGAGGTGTGTTTCAAAGGGTGCAATTGCCTGACCCTACTTTCAACATTAGACCAGGCCAAAGCTACAGGTGGTCGATCATTGATGTTGATGATGAGGAGGAAGAAGAAGCTCAAGAGGTGGAGGCTCCAGAGGGCGATGATGATGAAGAAGGGGATGAGGAAGCCACTATTCCTCTTCGACGGTGAATTGCTCTGAGAAAGCATCCATGAATCTATGGAGCATCCTCTTCTTCCTAGCCACAGCCACCATAGCTCTCCCATGACAGATATGACCCCTATTCTAGGCAGGGGATGTATACCATGCTCCAGTCGATCCAGGAGTCCCAGTAGACAATAATGTAGTCACATCAGACAACTTTTGTAGGGATCCAGGATACACAGAATAGGCTTTATGAAAACCAGCAGGCGATCTTCGAGAATGAGCGTCAGCTCTTCGCCAACCAGCATTAGTTCTATGACATGTTAGGGAGGATAGAGCAGCAGCAGCATCCTTTCTACGATCATTACTGGAGCAGAGACTACTTTGGGGGATATCTACAGCCACTGCCTATGCCACCCTATGATCCCAACTTTTAGGGGCAGTATCCAGAGTGGAACCCCCATACCCACCAGTACCCACCGCACCCACCACCTCAGCAGTAGCAGGGTATCACTATTCCACCTTCTGAGTTTGTTCTTGACTATGAGGCCATAGTTGAATTCAAGCTTGGGGGGGAGATGGAATAGTTTCTATCTTAGTTTTATTTTATTTTCTTCTGTTTGAGCATTTTTCTTAGTTTTTTGCAATTTTTCTTCTAGTTTTGTAATTTGTTTTATTTACGGATTTCTAGGACCCACTTTCTATCTAGTGTAATATGTGGGTGTCTAATGTAAGTGTGTCATCTCAATGTTTTTCATATGGGGCCGATGTGTGAATTGTTTGAAATTGAGCACATAACTTATGAAAATAATTGGGTAGGTCAAGTTTAAAACATATGATCATAATTGTATATCCTTATGGTTCAAGAAATGAGGACAGATATGGATATTGAGCTTTAACTGACCAAACGAAAATGGTACTTTAATTTGAAGTGAGAAAGAGAAACCTCTTAGTTACCCTATGCACATGCCAGTAAGGAGAGACATATAATCTTTTCCAGTGGTTCTGTCATTTAGTATTATGATCTATCCACCTCACTTCATTCACACTCTACTAAAAAGAACTGGGAGCACATTACAATTTTTCATCTCTTGATTGCATGTCATTTAGATAGGATTGCATTATAGCCAGATTTTGCATAAAAAATGAAAAATAAAAAAAATGTAGATCAGTTATGCATGCACTCATTCTAGAGTGCATGCCATTGTAGTTGCATAATTACTTTCATGTAGTTGCACTTTGCATATTTTAGAGTATATAGGACATTATGTGCCTTATTTCTTCTAAAAAATAAGAAAAGTAGGTAACTTGCTCTATACTCTCTGAAAAGTAGATTGTAATGCATCAATTGTAGTAGTTATGTGAAAATAAGCCTGGAAAAAAATTATGTTTTGTAAATATTTTCGTAGTCAATTGAGAAAATTGGGGCTTGAAAAAGAAGGGAAAAAAGAAGAAAATAAAAAATAAGTAGAACTCAAAGGGAGAAAGGAAGTTGTTTCACCTGCATAATAGGAAGAATAAGCACATGATGTAGTTTTGTAGACATTCTATCTCACATTGAGACGGAATAGTAGAGCATGCATCATTTCACCTAAAATGTAGGCATTAGGTCATTTTCATATGCACATGCATCATTTAGGTCATTTTTGTTGTTTCTGCATGTTAAACTATATTGTGCTTTCTATTCTTTCACAGCCGCCCATTCCATCCACCTGTTGCTCAAAACGGTAGGCCACTCATGATTATCTCCTCATTCTTGTATATCAGGAGATCTACTTTCATTGTAGATGGTAGTTAGGATTTGAGCAACGTAGATAGGAGATCACAAGATGCACCATGTATGAACCGGAGGAATTTATTATATTATCTACTTTATTTGATTGTGTTCATTGATTACAGGGTGGACATCTCTCACGGATGATCATTATCACCTTTAGGGTAGTTATCGTTATGTGGTTAGTGAGAGCTGGTATGTGCCTTGCAGGTGGGAATCATACTGTGATGTCTTTTATGTGATTATAATCTTTAGTTGACCCTCACAATTTTATTCTATAGTTTTGTTGCTTGAGGATGAGCAAAGTTTAAGCTTGGGGGAGTTTGATGCAGGGGTTTTGAGTCGCTTTTATAGGCTAGTTTTGCACTCATTTTATGCACTTATTGGTCATATTTGTGGTTAATATTGCATGATTCAATTCCTTTAGCCTATTATCAATGCTTGTATAAAATTCATCTTGTTTTACATTGTTTTGCATAAAGTATCATATTTCTCAGATTTGATTTGTGTTCCCCTCTTTATTTTAGGAAATTTGCATTCCTAGACCTGTCGATACCATCGACGGTCCATCAATAGCATCGACAGAGAAATAGTAGCAATGCTAGAGAGGAAGCAGATAGTTCGATACCATCGACACTTTTGTCAATGGTCTCGAAAGTCCAATAGTGAGCCAAATATTGTCTCGTTGATACCATCGACGGGAACGGTCGATGGTATCAAGATGCCATCAGGCGGCTTCTAGAAATTGAAGAAAGCATTAGTACCCTAAGGTGTCGATACCATCGACACCCAGTCGATGGTATCGACGCCTTCGGATCAGAGTTTTGTCCAGCACGACTTCAATCGAATGGCTGCATTCTTTTCGCGGTCGTAATTGGTACCTATGCCTAGAAAAAAATGGCCCAAAGCCATCATTCACATGGGATTGCATTGCACAAGTCCCGAAGGATGAGAGAGTGAAGAATAGAGCCAAGAGATATGCCCCAGGAGATTCCAGAGACACAGACGGAGTTTTCACCACCAGAAGGCTGCAGAACGCTCATCTCGCGCCGAGGATCACCCGGTTCTTCTCCGTTTAGGGGTTACACCATCTCCATCCACGTTTTCTCCATGTTTTCTCATTCCTTCATGGTGTTTTGCATTGAGATCAACATGCGGGGCTAATCCCCATTGTCTCTAGGACCGGGAGTAGCCCGGAAAATTGTTGTATGACTCCTTTTACATAGTTTATCATAATTTGTCCCTCAAATCCGCGGTATAATATCATTTTCTCCATTGCTATCATTGTGCTTGATCACCATAATGGTAATATAATACCTTTAATTGCTTTTGATGAAGAATTAATGGTTGAAAAGAGGCAGTAATCACATTAACTAATAAATCCTTTGGAAAAGGCGATGTACGGTTAATGGTGGGAACCCAGAGGCATGTTTTGCATGCACCTAGTCTAGGGCATAGGTTACTACTGGCGTGGAACCAACCTAGATTAAGGTAGTGAATTGTATCAAGGAAGCGAGCAATTCTAGCTACAGGACACTATCCAAAAAGGGAGATTAGTTATGATAATTGTGAAGGAGTTAGTACAATGAGAACCCACGATGAAACCGCAATCCTAGAGATTTCTTTTCAATTGCATTTGATTGATTGCTTTGTTTTCTTTTGCTTTTATTTTTCTTTTTCAAAACAACTTCTAAACTTTTATAATTGGTTTAGTTGATCGCAAGTAGTTAGTAGTAGTCTACTGATAATTACATTTCCATGTGTTCAACTCGGGCCTCACAAGGCCTATATTTCATTGACGCATACACTTCTGTTATTTGTGTCAGACGCAACTAGCACAAAGTACTACTGCCTACAAATGCAGGGTTTGCGTGTTAGACAGTAGTCATGGACGTCTCTCATCTGGATGCTCATGGCAATGTTCTTTAGGTAGGCAGCACTGTAGGAGCATCTTCTTCAGCACCACCAGTACTAAAAACTCAGGAGGCCGAGCAACAGACAGGGGCAACCTTCCATGACATCCCATATCAGGGAGGTCCCTACACAGAGATGCCTTCAGCGAATTACCAAAACTCTCCTCAGTAGGAGCAATATGCCCCAAATCTAAATTTAGGGCACCTTTATGAGTTTATGATAGATTTTAGTGATGATTGTAACAGACAGATCGATGAGCTAGAGCAAGATGTGTAGTACCTCAGACAGAGGTTCGACACGATCTTCCCCTCCACCACCTCCATTGGCTTTTCAATAGCCATTTCAACAGCCCTTCCAACCACTCTACCAGCCACCCTAGGACTTTGGACAGTCATTCCAGTTTCTACAGGGGATGCACCATGACTATGAGAATCAACCAGGAGGCATAGACTATCTGAACTAGTACATAAACAATGACTACCAGTAGTAGATGCTTTCCACACCAACTAGAGTTTGAGATTTGCTCAAGGATGAGCAAAATTTTAAACTCGGGGTGGTTGGTAGGGTGTATCACCCTCTATCTTTCATGTTTCCTTTTAGTTCTTTTCATGCATGCATGTTTATCTTCTATGTTCCTTGCATTTAGCATAAATTTTCATCTTTGTAGGACTTTATTTTGTAATTTGTATCTTTGCAATTAGACTATGCAACACAAATCTTAGAATTAACTTAGCTTTATGCCTAAATGCACAATTTTCATCTTTAATTTCTTGATCTCTTGCTTGACTAGCTCTTTGACTCTTTCCTTAAGTTTGGTGATAAATCTAAGGTTATGCGCCTTTTTCATAGCTTAAAACATTTCCCTTGATCTATGTTGTGAAGGACAAATCCAGGATTTGGAACTGTTGGAAAGATCTAGAGTTTGATCAAGACTCCAAGTCACATTATTCACAAACTTGACTCTACTCTAAATATCTTTGAATCATAATTACTACTTTTCACTCAAGTATTAAGTGGATAATGATGAGTTTTGATCTATAATCAAGTAGGATTGTTTTTCCTTTATGGACTACGTTCCCTCTCACCTTAGATTGAGTCAAAAAGATAAAATTAAAAAATTGCAAAAGAGGCTTGACCACCCACAAACCCAAAAATATTCAAAATAGCTTTTCACCCAGACCGATAAACTAGAATGCAGAGAATGCAAGCCTGAGCGTGAATAAATGAGTGTTGTTTTTCTTTCAGGAGAGTAGAGGATGGTGCCCAGCTGGTGTCTGACTGTTCTCATGAATGCAGGTATGTCGTGTCTGGTAGTGCCACCCCAAAAGCTCATTACAGAGTCACTAGGAACCCCCAGGAGACCTATGGGATCATCCCAGTAGTAGGGTTGGTTTGAGCGTAGTATGAGGAGTTCATCTCACTGCTCTGGGCCAACTGGCTCAGATTGTAGGGACTGTTGCTCGTTATATGGACCAACCTATCCTCAGAAGTCATTAGAGTCTTCTGCTTTTGTTGCTTCTTAGGATCCAGATAAGCGGGAGGCATGTTGCTCTTGATTTGTCTACATGAATACATGATAATAGCTCATTACTTATCACATGTGTGATCACTTATATGACAGTGCTTCAATACTATATCATTATGATTCAAACCCTCATGAGTACTAACAAGTTGCAGTGAATTTGCTTAATCTTACTTAGATGTTCTTTGATCATACTTTAGCAGGATTGTGCTTGACTAGTGGAGGTTTACTCTGAAATGACATGGATCATGAGGGTTGATGTTTTAAAATATTTTTCTTAACTTTAGCATTTATCACAGTGCTTAATTTGGATGTTATCTTTTGTTCTTTGAGCACAATCTTGCTTGAGGACAAGTAAGGGTTTAAGCTTGGGGTGGTTGATAACACCATATTTAGGCATTTATACTAGGTTTGTATATATGGTTTTGTGTCATTATAGCCTTAATATGCCAAGAATGATCCTATATTCTTATCTTTTAGTAATTTATATCATTTTAAAGATAGAGTCTCTCAACTAGCCAATTTTGGGAGTCGCAGGCACCTAACTCAAGAAGATGTCAATTCTCTAGATTTTGTCCCACAAGCATCGCATTATGAGCACCAGCTTAGGAGATGGTGTTCCCACTAATTGACTAGCAGGCCCAACAAACTTTTGATATCTTGGACCCTATTTTTTATGGCCAGTCCTTTATTAGAAAGCTTCCTCTCTAATTAGAAGGTTCATCAACGTGGGCCCATCGACCACCAGTAATATCCACCCCCTTGGGTGGGTATTTCCCTAAGGAATAAGGGTCGTGACCACTACACTCAGCACGGCTGTGTTGAGCCCATCACGGTCAGGCTGAGTTCAATGTGTAGCGACCACTACGAATATCACGACCACTACGAACTGAAGATTCATTTCGACCGCTACACTTGGTGCGGCCAGGCCCTGTCTGGCATAGTCGGGTCGAGGACAAGGGCTAGCAACCATCTCGACTGAGACATCTGTCCCAAATGTGACATCTATCTCAACTACGACATTTGCCTCGACTGCTACAAGCTCTACATCCACTACACATGTTTTTCCCGCAACATCTATATCGATAGATACACCCAGCATGGCCATGTCGAGCCCAAAACGGTCGGTCTGAGACCAAGTGTAGAGACTGAGACATGTGTCGCAACTACTTATTACATACACTCTGCCTTCACCTATAAATACCCAACCCTCACTACTTGGAGAGGGGTTCTACATTTTTTAGTTCCCAGAGCCCTGTGGGAGAGTTCTAAGGTCTGAAAAGGCTGAAGTGCTCATCCTACGTCCATGCCTTCAGTTTGCTTCCATCTACCATCATTTTTGTAACATCCCTGACTTGGGTTATGTCTTAACCCTAGAATTTTTTCTTAAGTAAGTTATTTACAAACTTGTTTTAATCTATTCAAAAGTAATCAAAACTCTTTATGAAGTTTATTTTCAAGTTTGAGCTTATTTGCAAATTATTTGTGCATTATATGATAGTCTGAATGTAAAGTGTATTTTTTCCATGATGAGGGGTTATATTGCAAACTATTCTAACATCATAAGAGAGAGAATGATTCTAAGAGGTGGCTTGAGGAAACCCTAAATTCTAATTGAGAACTTGTTTGAATAATGCTAAGTGCTTTGTGCATTAATTATGGTACAAATTGTAAAATATCTAAAAAAATAAAGGGTTGAGGTGGAAATTACCATTTCTAGAATGTCCTTACTCCTTCCTAGTTTCATCTAGAGGAGAGAGAAAGAAGGAGACACTATGTTTGAATCATCCTAGAGTGGTAGCACTCTTGGTGATGAAAAGACCAAGGAAGTTGTATAGTTGAAATCTTAATATGAGATATATCAAGTTGTAGACATGAAATGGGAGTCCCTATCGGCCAAGGAGCCATAGAGGGAGTCTCCTATCAGTTTTTTGACTCTTGATTTGCCCATTATGGGCTAAGCACCACAAGGAAGTCATATGTATCGGTTTGCAACTTTTCTTTGGAAAAAGGTTGTGTTGAATATAATAATAATGTGAGTGGAAGTAACTTGCCCTAGAAGATAACCAAAGGGATGACCCTTATCCTTTGCATTATCCTTAAGTTCTTATTTCTCATGGAAATATAAATATGGGATGCATGAAAATACATGTGTCAATCCATGCATGACCATGTGGCACTTAGCAACTTAAGGTAATGACACCTCTTACACTCTTTTTCATAAACCACAAGTATAAATACCCTTATCTTCACCTATTAGTAGGATTTTCAGATCTTGTTACCATCTTTCCCTTAGATATCATGCATACCACTTTGGTATCATGCATAATCAAAGGAGTGTCGAGTTTAGATCTTGGTATCGGCCATAGAGAAAGGATATTGGCCTAGTAAGGTGATATCAACCTAGCAAGGTGATATCGACCACAAGGACTGAAGATATTGCGCAAATGCTAAAGAGCTCAAGACTTGGATCTTGGATAAGCTCATCTTCAACTTGGGAACATGAAGAGTTGGAGCTTAAATCTTGAAAGTTGCTTTAGAGGTGGGTTATATAACTTGAACCTAACTATGTTATTATTCACCTTCAATATTTTAAACTTGTTGATTTACTTTCAATTTCGAATTCCTTTGATCAATTGATGTTCCTTTGAGTTCCAATAAGCTGTTATGACTGTTGTCCATGAACTAGAATAAGAAATACAAAGGTCTTGAGGTGGATGATGATGACATCATCATGGTACAACCTGATATGGGGTTGAAGTACCTTAAACCGATAAGAAACCCAAGATGAAGGGTAACCCGATATGGAGATGGGTGATACCTCATGAATAAGAAAAGGGATATGTCATGAACGATATGAATGATACCTATAGACACCTTGTAAATGATATGAAGTCAAGTCTATACTTCTTGCACGATATGGTACACTCTAACCGATATGATGAAAAAACCCTAGATAAGGAAGTGAAACTCGATATGCCTTTGAACCCATACCCATATCCTTATGAGTAAAGGATTGTAGTAGAGCTCAACCTGATATCTAGTTGTTGATAAAAATAAGATGGGACTAATTTCTTGAAAGTATAAAAGGTTATGAGCATAATGGTCTGCCCAACATGGTAACCTGATATGTTACCCACCATGCAAATTCGATATGATAATCCAATATAGAAACCTGATATGGTGTTGTATGTATACATTACTAAAACAATATCATGAAGAGGCGTATACCCTATGTCCGGTATGGTGCACACCTTATGCATGATATGGTACCAAATATACTCTTATACCTGATATGGGGTCAAGCATATAGTTCATACACAATATGAGGTTAACTTGAGATGATAAGAACTAAGTGATAGCCAACCCAAGATGGATACATGTTATGGTGTTAGGGGATTCACCCTAAACACGATATGATGATGTGGTTGCACCACATTCTTCATATGGATACACGATATGATGTGACAGTTGTATCTCAAACACAATATGATAGTATATACACACAATGATGCCTGAAATGATAGATATGCTTCAATTCAATGTATGTAACTAAGTGATATATGTTGTGTTATGTAAAATGCAACATTAAAAGGTAATGAGTTTAATGCAATTTGATAATGGTGAGTTAATGTACCCTATAGAGGATAATTAAGTCAACTTAATAAAGTATGATATGAGTAATGTTTTCAAGTGAGGTAAGGATGTTACACCCATGTATGGTGAAGGTGATACACCATATGCTTGATAAGGTTAATACCTTAATGGGTAAGTGATGAGGGATATGATGATGCCTATCTTGATATACACCTAACTCAATACATGTGTTCAACTTGATATATATGATTCAACCTGATACACCTTGTAAAAGTGATGGTAAAACACTCTTAGGAGTGATAAGTATAACACCAAGTAATGGTGTGGCTAATACCTTGATAGTTGAAACACCTAAAGTGGTTGATAATGGTCAACCCTATATTAACGATGCATTAACCTGAGATAAGTCCATATCACTTGATGATAGTTGGGTAATTCAAGTGGGTGACTTATGGCCAATACACTATAGGGTAAATGTGATGAGTTAGTGCATAAAGTATTAGGATGGGAAATACCCTAATACAAGATAAGTTGATGAACTTAATTAAGTTAAAAAGTGATGAGGGAAGTGATACACCAAGGCATGATAAATATCACATCCAACACTTCAAGGTTGATACACCTTGATGTACCTCAAATCCAATATACTTGGATGAATAAAGCATGAAGTGTGTCATGTCAATTGATACATTAAGATGTAATGGATTTAATGCACTTTGATAAGTGTAGGCTAACATGCCTTGAGAAAGGGGTTAAACCAAGATAACAAAGTATGATGTAATCAATATCATAGGATAAATGAGAGAGACACTCATACTTTGTGTTGACAATCATTTAATGATAAATAATGAGAATAAATAAGTGTGATTGAATATTTATGGTATCAATGTAAGCTCCTAGATGTGTGGAGCAATGAATTGGGGTTTGGATTGATAATATGAACTTGAAACCCTATTCAGCTATAAAGGGAAACCCTAACCCTAATAATGGAAGGTTGTATTTCTCTTATTGCAAAAGCCTTGTGAGACATGTTAAATACTTATATAACAAGTATAATGTTTATGTGGTCTGATGACTTAAAAAGATATTTGTTGCCTAGTGAAAGGTGACAAGATGTCTAATGGGACTTGTGAGCCTGTGACTAGTTGTTGCCTAGTAAGAAGTGACAAGTTATTTAATGGGCTTTGTGAGCTATGTGAATTATTTGTACAATAAGTATAATGTTTATATAATCTGATGTCTTAAAAGATAGTTGTTGCCTAGTGAAAGGTGACCAGATATTTAATGAGCATTGTGAACTATGTGAATTAATACCTTGGTCTAATGACCTAAAGGTAATGGTTACTTGATAAGTGGTAAAAAGTACTCAGTGATGAATTAAGGGCTTGAATACCCAGGCATGATGATGATAAGAGATTGAGATCCTAAGTTTTATATGTGTTCCAAAGAATCATGAAAGTACTTGATAAACATATTATATCTTTCTTTGTAGCATCTGCTATAAATATGTTTGAAACTTGGTTGATGCTAAGAGATACCATAATGCACCTAATTAATCAAGTAGAATCTCATCATGTAGTTTCCCTCACCATAGATCCATCAGCGTTAGAATTTGTAGAATGGTGAAATGGGTTTTTCCCACAGGATTCACATATTTTTGAATATGTGAGGGCATGTGCTTGGACGACCATATGTTGACCGGTCCCATTACGTCCATGATCTTGGGGATTGTCTATATGCCATATCCTAGATTGAGTGTGATTGTAGTCGTAGACTCAGTAATGAGCACGGTGAACTGGCTTGTGGCTCAGAGTATGGTTATGTACCAAAACTCAATGAATCTGGGAAAGCTACATGGTCTTCTCCTGAAAAGAGTACATGTTGTGGCTATAACTCTATAGCAAAGATGTTTCTACACCCTGGCATGCTATTTGCAGATGACACAAGATGTCCTACTAGCAGCTGACACGAGATGTCCTACTAAGTTGTCTCGTACTGACTGAGATGGGTGAGGTCTTGACATCCGACTCTGCCATTGACCTTGTATGGTATCGATGCTTAACGTAGTCGTGGTCAGTTGGAGTATGAACGGTATACTTCATCTCCTCAGGGCATAAGTGTGATTGTAATATGTAATCGTTTGTGTAGCATATTTGCCTAAGGATCGAATACAGAAGACATTGGTTGATGTGCACTACTTTTATACATCTTACTTGGATAGATATTATTCATGTTTCTTTATATTCCTTGTAAAGTGAATAGATGATTTAATGCTCTACCATAGATAGATGCATTATTTTAAGAGAAAATATTACTATGTTCTGCTTATAACAGTGATTAATCCTGCTGGTTAATATAAAAGAACCTATGCTCAGTTTTATACTGCTTAACTGTGATAATAATATTGTTGGTGGAGAGTTATATCTCTTACTGGGACTATTGTCTCACCCAATGGGATCCACAATTTTTAGGTGGACTTGCACGAGGAGGTAGAGACTATTCTGTAGAGGGAGAACAACAACATTTGGGGTAGTAGTAATAGCTCAGGTTGAGTTAGGGATGGCAATTTAATCTGCGGCATCCAAAATCCATGGACATCCAGTCCGTTTACCCAATCCTATTGGTTGTCCACGGCGTCATCGTATGATGGACCGGATGCCCATCTCTTACGCATGGATGAGGACTGGTAGTGTGGGTGCAATCTGTGTCCATAGCACAACACATGCATCAACACACTTCACGCCAAGACAAATGCACTTTTTGAGTCTGTGGGTCCCATTATTGGTATCAGAAACATATGGAGAAATCATCAAGTTGATTTTCAATTACAGCTTCATCTTCATACTCCCACCCTCTCTTTTCTTTAATTCACACGTCGATGATCTAGCGAAGCTCAAGCAGGTGACGAATGAGACTGAGGTGAACGACCACGAGCCACTTCACCAACACAAGTTGACCACTGATGGCAGAGAGTTGTAGCAGCAACAACCGTTGTTGTCCGCCATGGACCTTCAACAACTTCATCGATGAGGTAGCAGATAGCCACAATAGAAACAGCCGCCCCGGTGTGTGTGTCGAGTAGAGACCATCGTCATGGATCCTGAGCACTTCACGAAAATGACCACTAATGACCAAGATCTGCAACAAAAACAACTAAAACTGGTGGGTGCGCCAGGCACCTCCGTCGTCATAGACCTTTCCACTTCACCAATGATGATCACCACGGTTTGCTTATCAGGAAGAGTCATGTACATGCGATAAAAAACATGAAATTTTGAAGTTTGGGTCTTGTGCTTGTTGTTGGATGCAACACAAGGTCAAGTATGGTGTCTGGCGTTCTCCCAATACATGACCACCATGTCATGGTTCCTCCGGGGCCACGGCGGAGTAGGGCGAAAAGCAGGCTGATTGTGGAAGGAAGTCTCTCATCCTCAACGATGGTGGATAAAGGAATTGTACTAGGTTAAATGCCTCATGCGTGATGCGTGCTATTTTAGCACATCTTTTCTACAAATTATTAAGCTTGTCACATAGAAATACTCCATTCATCTCTTGAAAATTGCACAAATTGATATTTTCTCATTTTTTTATCACAAATCTGACAATCATGTGCATTTTATTGCAGTTTCAGGACCTGAACCGGTCGTCTCACCTGATCAATCGATCATCTCACCTCATCAACCCGATTGTATGACAAAGTGAAATGCTCGATTCGCCTTCAAGCATCGATCACTGCTCTCATCAGACGACTGGTCCAGATCGCCCGATTCCTAAACCAAATGATCGGTTGATGTCCTATTGATTAGAAGAAACAACACCGAGTGGTTTCCACTGTGCTGCCACCCTAATTAGGGTTGGCAGTCGATCGATTTGCTGCCGTGCTCCAGCAAATCCCACTCGATCGGTTCGTTTCTAAACCGATCGGTTGGTGGTGCGCAGGCAGCAAAATCCCAGCCACCAGCCTCAAAAACCCTTCAACCTAATTGTAAAAGTGCCTCCTTCCTCTCCTATAAAAGGAGGAGCACTTCCTCCTCCTCGGGCATCTTGGATTTCTCTTCGTATTGGGATTCTGAAGCTTTTATTCTTAAAATCATCTTCTTATTCTACAATAAAGTAGATTTTATTTCAAGCATTGTTCTTTCATACTTGGTTTTTGTCTCTTCATTTCGCTTTAGTCTTAATCTTCTTTTCCTCGTTCTCTAATTCTGGAGCAAGGAACCAAGAACTAAGCCATTTCATTGTCTCTACCATAAGGATTAACCTCTTGATTTTGGGATAAACTATGGCTTCAGTACTTTCTTCCTCCGTCTCCCCCTTCTCTGTGGGTGAGTAGACTTCTATCGAGGCAAGGGGAATAACCCCTTAGCCATGGTTTTAACGACTTCTTCTTAACCGACTAGATGGTAATCGATTTTAATTAACGGTTGATCTTTGGATCCCATGTTAATACAGATGGAAATGACCATGGAAATCCAGATTTAGAACAATAAAATCGATTACATAGACGTTTTGATATGATCGTGGATTTTCGTCTTTTAGGATGATAAACTAGGAAGCATGAGCACCAAGACCAATGGGCTCATGTGGAGTTTATCTCTTGTGAGTTTTTAAATTCACAAACCTTCATCGAATCGTCGTTTAAGAATTAGTTGTTATCGCCTAGGCTAAGGCGGTGAAAACCCCTACGAGCCTTGATTTCCATCTCTTGATTTAATCACCGCATACTTTTACTTTCTTTAATTCCTAGTCTTTTCATTCATATAGTTTTTCTTTGTTAACAATAATCTTAAAATTTCCTTGTGCATTTTTATTCTTGTTAAGTGCATTTCCTTTCTTGCATTAGTGTAATCAATCAAACCCCGAACTTGACTTTTGCTTTCTGTTCCAAATCTAAAATAAATTACCAAAAACAAATAACAAGTTCTTCAAACTTTGTCTTCTAGAAACAATCTCTACAAAGTTGTCTTGTGGGATCGACCCTTCTATACTACCCTTAAAACCGGAAGTAAAAAAGGTTTAAACTCTAGGATTAACCATCTTAGTGATTGATATTGCAAAGTGATGCTTATCAATTTGGCGCCGTTGCCGGGGACAACAAATTGTTTTCTCGAACCCCAAAAATCTTTTGAAAAACATTTTTTTATTTTTTTCATGCATTCCGAATAACATTCTGGAAGTGTACTCCTCTTTCTGTCGAGTTTCCATTTCGGCAGTACATTTTTTCTGCACACAAACTAACTTCTTTAATTGTGCATGCGACGCACGAACGTCGATTTTCAACCATTTGATCCAGAAATAGAGAGGACTTTTCATCATCTAAACCGTCAAAATCTAGTGAGAATGAATGAAGAAGAAGTCACTCGTAGGATTGACCAAGCTCTCGCAGCTCAAAGAGAGCTCATCCAAGCCGAACAAGCAGAAAGAGAAGCCGCTTTGTGAGCAGCCTTTAGGGCAAAACAAGAAACCATAGAAGCCGATAGGAGGTAAGTTGAAAGGCAAAAACAATTAAAAGACTTTTTTGTTCCCAAAACGGCCTATGCGCAACATCCGATTATACCCCCTGATATTATTGCTCCACAATTTGAAATCCGAACACAATGGATCACCATGATGCAAGCCAACCCCTTCTCAGGCAACAATGGGGAAAGTTGCCAAGATCATCTTCAAAGGTTCATTGACCTTTTCTCTTTGAACAAACTCTCGGGTGTCTCTGAAGATGCCATCCGCCTTAGGTTGTCTAAGTATTCCCTCTCCGGCCAAGCTAGTAGCTGGTACAACACCATGGAGAGCGAAGAAAATGTCACAACTTGGGAAGTTCTACAAAGCAAGTTCCTTGAGAAATTTTACCCCCCGTCTCTCACCTATGAACTTAGGGGTCAAATAACTCATTTTTCTATGTCCCTAGGAGAGTCTTTAGGAGAATCCTGGAAGAGGTTCAAAGACTTACTTAGGAAGTGCCCCCATCATGATATCTCTCAGGCCCAACTCATAGAGATTTTCTATCGTGGTGTTGATGATGATACCAAGTTCTTTCTCGATTCCTCATCTGGAGGAAATTTCATTAATCAAAGTTTGACTAGCGCATGGGAGGTAGTCAAACGGGCTTCCGAAACCAGGGCTAGAAGAGGGATTGGCGGAATCCTTAAGGTAGCCAAGGAGGAAGTTAATAATGATATCCAAAGCATAGAGGAAAGCCTAAAATTAATTGCCTTAAAACAAGATCGGTTAGAGTCATCCTTGGTCACCCTTAGGAAGTCACCCCAACAACTAAAAGCCATGGATTCCCTTTGTGGTATTTGCTAAGGATACGACCATACCACCCTCTACTGTCAATATCTCTACAACATGCCCATGCAACTTGAAGTAGGACAACAACCAGAAGACCTCAATTTGATTCATACAATACCAGGCCAAAGTTACTACAATCCCAACCAACCTAGAAACCACCCTGGTTTTCAATACGGGAACCCTTCAGGTGTCGAGAACTCTAACCAACTTCAACAAAGGCCTCCCTACCCTCAAGGTAACAATCGACCACCACCTGGATTCTCATACAACAATCAAAGAAATTTTGGAAATCAAGGAAATTATCAAAATCGACAACTCTACCAACAATTCCAAAACTTAATCCTTCCACCCCAAAATCTAAACCAACCTCAACCTCCCCAGCCACCTCAAAATACCCCCTCCTCCTCCCCAAAGTCATCCTAGCCTGGCAAACATAGAACAAACCCTCGTGGCCATACAAGCCCATCAAAAGGCAACTGATGCACAGTTGGCCCGTCTGTTTGCCCAACAAAAACCTCCTACTGGGACTTTTACAGGGCAGCCTGAAAACAACCCCAAACATCCTGAACAACTCAAGGTTGTCTCTACTCGTTCGGGAAAAGTGCACGCCCTTCCCCCTCCAGAAACATCTTCAGACCCACCTCTAGAATTCGAGGATGAGGACATGGTAGTTGTCGAACCTGAAGCTACACCCAAACCATCCGTCCTTGAAACCCCTCAAGTAGAAGATGAAGAACCAATCTACAAACCCTGACCTCCCTATCAAGCCTGCCTCAAACAAATAAGACTTGATGCCCATTTCATGAAATTTTGGGATGCTATGAAAAAAATACATGTCGACATTCCCTTCCTCGATGCTTTGGCCGACATGCCCGCCTGGTCCAAGTACATGAAATCTCTCTTGACTAGGAAGTATGTTACTAAAGAATACGAGATTTTTAAATCTGCTAGGACCACATCAGACATTATCCTAAGTAAGATGCCTAAAAAACAGAAGGATCCAGGTTCTTTTGGAATAGGATGCTACTTGGGAGACAATGCTTGTAGAAAGGGCCTAGCAGATTTAGGAGCCAGTATATCCATCATGCCATATAGTCTTTGCAAAAGACTAGGATTCAATGACATGTTACCCACAGCCATGACCATCCAACTGGCAGACTCATCCACAACTAAACCCATGGGAATCATAGAAGACTTTCTGGTTAAAGTTGGAAATGATGCAAACGTCCCTTGTGATTTTGTAATCATGGATATCAAGGAAGATTTATGCTACCCTCTCATTTTCGGACGTCCCTTCTTAGCCACTGCTCGTGCCTTAATTGATGTTGAGGCTGGTACCATTTTGTTAAGGTTAGGGAAGCAAACCCTAGAGTTCAGGGTGTTTGAGAGCATGAGGGGACCTAGTCTTGAGGAAGAAGTTTACCTCCTAGATTGCATTGATGAATTATCCCAACTAAGGCAAGAATGGGACTTAGTTGATGACCCCCTACGCACTTCCCTCACTATCCCCTCTGAATGTGATTTTGACAATGAACCATCAAATCAACTCAAGATTCATTTGGATAACTTTGAGGAAATCCCATGTGATGAGATTGAGGACCTTAAAATGATCTCCACCATAGAAAAACTTGAACCACCAAAGGCCCCATAATTGAAGTTTCTCCCCATAGGTCTGAAATATGTTTTCTTGATGAGCTAGAACTATGCCATGTCATCATAAACTCTTCCCTTCCCCTTGAACAAGAAACTAAACGTATGGGTGAACTTAGGAAAAAAAGAGCTCCTTTGGGGTACAAAATGACAGACTTAGTTGGAATATATCAATCCATATGCATCCATAAAATCCTTATGATAGAAGACCACAAACCTTCTCATGATCCACAACGAAAACTCAACCCAAATATGAAGGAAGTAGTCCGTCTTGAGGTGATCAAACTTTTAACTACAGGAATCATCTATCCCATCTCTAACTCCCCATGGGTCAACCCAGTTCAAGTTGTTCCCAAAAAGGGAGGGACTACTATCATTCGTAGTGAGAAGAATGAACTCATTCCCACTCGCACAGTTACAGGATGGAGAATGTGCATTGACTACAGGAAGCTCAACAAAGCAACTAGAAAAGATCACTTCCCCCTTCCCTTCCTAGATCAAGTTCTTGAACGTTTAGCCCATCAACAATACTTTTGTTATCTAGATGGCTACTCCGGTTTTTATCAGATTCCCATTCATCTTGAAGATCAAGAGAAAACCACTTTCATATGCCCCTTTGGTACATATGCCTTTAGACGAATGCCCTTTGGTCTGTGCAATGCACCGGCCACCTTTCAAAGATGTATGTCTGCTATTTTTTCAGGGCTAACTGAAAATGTCATGGAAGTGTCCATGGACGATTTATCTGTCTATGGAGACAGTTTTGATTCCTATCTGCAAAACCTCTCCCTTGTCCTTGAAAGATGTATTGAATCACACTTAGTCCTTAATTGGGAGAAGTGTCACTTCATGGTCAAGGAGGGCATTGTTCTAGGCCATAAGGTGAGCAACTAGGGCATTGAAGTAGACCAAGCTAAGATTGAGGTCATCGCCAAGCTACCTCCCCCAACCTCAGTCAAAGACATCTGAGCCTTCTTAGGACATGCCGGTTTCTATCGGCGATTCATCCGTGATTTTTCAAAAATCACAAAACCTCTCACCAATCTTCTTCAAAAGGAGGTGCCTTTCCATTTCGATACGGCATGCATGGAGAGCTTTCTATGTTTGAAAAAGGCTCTCACCACCACTCCTATCATCCATGCTCCTGACTGGGCCTTACCCTTTGAAATCATGTGTGATGCTAGTGATTTTGTTGTAGGTGCCATTTTAGGACAAAGACTTGACAAAAAACACCATGTCATTTATTATGCATCCAAGACCTTAGATGAAGCTCAGTGAAATTACACAGTCACCGAAAAAGAAATGCTAGCCATTGTCTATGCATTTGATAAATTTTGCTCATATCTTGTTGGTTCAAAGGTTGTTGTTTACACTGATCATGCAACTATTCGCTACCTCATGACCAAAAAAGATGCCAAGCCTAGACTCATAAGATGGATTTTGTTATTGCAGGAATTTGATCTAGAAATCCTAGACAAAAAGGGATCTGAAAATGTCGTGGTTGACCACCTCAGTAGACTTAGTTATAGCCCCATTGATGAAAATCCAATAAATGAATCCTTATCCGATGACCAATTGCTCAAGATAGACTCCCAATTTCCTTGGTTTGTTGATTTTGTAAACTATTTAGTTGTGGGTGTATTGCACCCCGAGTATACGGGACACTCTAAAGCTAAATTTTTACATGAAGTCAAAAATTATTATTGGGATGAACCTTATTTGTTTCGACTTTGTACCGATGATTTATATCATCGTTGTGTAACCCACGAAGAAAGCATCGCAATTTTGGAACAATGTCACTCTAGCCCCTATGGTGGTCACATGAATTCCCAAAAAATGGCTAGAAAAGTCCTACAATGCTGATTCTTTTGGCCCACCATCTTCAAAGACTCACATGATTATGTGCTTTCATGTGACCAATGTCAAAGGACGGGTAATATTTCCAAGCGTGACCAATTCCTCTCACCTCTTGGCAGGAATTAGAGATTTTTGATGTCTGGGGAATCGACTATATGGGCCCATTTCCTTCTTCTTATGGGTTTGCTTACATTTTAGTCGCAGCCAATTACGTGTCAAAGTGGGTTGAAGCCATACCCACTAAAACATGTGACTCTAAACTCGTTAAGAAACTTTTTAAAGATATCATTTTTCCTAGATTTGGAGTCCCTCGCACCATCATTTCTGACGGGGGATCCCATTTTTTGGAGAAACGTTTTGAGGCTCTTTTGAAAAAATATGGGGCTTATCACAAAGTCACCACTCCTTACCATCCTCAGACCAGTGGGCAGGTAGAAGTATCCAACAGACAAATAAAATCAATTTTAGAAAAAACTGTTGGACACACTAGGAAAGATTGGGCGTTAAAAATCAATGATGCTCTGTGGGCATATCGTACTGCCTACAAAATACCCATTGGCACCACCCCTTTCAGACTAATCTATGGTAAGTCATGTCACTTACGAATAGAACTTGAGCACAAAGCAAGTTGGGCCATCAAAACTTTGAATTTTGACCTTTCCATGGCTGGAGAGAAACGTTTTCTCCAAATAAATGAGCTTGATGAACTTAGGATGAGTGCCTATGAAAATGCAAGAATCTACAAAGACCGAACCAAAATGTGGCATGATGGTCATATTAAGCGCAAAGACATTAGAGAAGGGGATCAAGTTTTAGTTTTTAATTCAAGATTACGACTTTTTCCTAGAAAACTCAAGTCGAGGTGGTATGTCCCCTACATTGTAAAATGTGCTTACCCACATGGTGCCTTTCTCCTATGGGATAATGTTATGGGCGAGTTTAAGGTCAATGGCCACCGTCTTAAAAGATATATCACCACTGAAGATGTTGTCACTTCTGACTCAACTAAATTTCCACCCTTGCATGATCTAAACATCACTGACCGTTCAACTCCCCCAGATTCCAATTAATCTTATCTCTGTCGAACCACGACGTAAAATAAGGCGCTAGTTTGGAGGCAGTCAAACACTATCTTCCCTTCTCGTTTGTTTTCTTGTTTTTGTTCTTCCGTTCTGTTTTTCCTTCTTCCTGCTATCGAGCTGATCGGTTCCCATTACTAGATGCTTGGTTCAAGACTAATTTTGTGACGACTCGATAAGACAAATGACCGGTTGGATATCCAGACGCTCGACTCGTCCGCTGACCGTTCCGCAAAACTTCAATGCAACCTCTGTCCTTTACTGTTTTGTGTTTGGCAGCCAAGGCAGACCAGCCGATCATCTGGTTGTCCAACCGATCGGCTTGTAGATCGATTGTTCTATATAACGCAACGGACGCAAGACCACTCTCCCATCTTCTCGATTACCCCAGCCGCCTCCCTCACTGTTCACTCGATCGCTCGAGCTTCCCACCTCTCCGACCGTAGTTCCGCCTGCTCTTCAGACGACCACCTTGATTATCAGTCGGACGTCTAAGGTCCAGCTCTTCGTCCGACTGGTTTTTCCTCAGCCGGTCGTTTAGGCCTTTCTGCAAAAGTTGTTGTCCTGGTGTTTCAGCCGCCCGCCTCATTGGGACACTGTCTGTCTCCATCGACAGACGACCGTGGGGCATGCATCTGTCAGCTAGATCCGCCGAGTGCTCAGATCGCCTAAGTCGACTGCTTGGTATTTCAGCCGCCCGTCTCGATCAACAGACGACCGCAGGCCTGCATCGCCACTACCTGAGCTCCTCAACAAGATGGTCGTCAGCTTGGTACGCTGAGTGCTCAAATCCAGACTCAGCCGACCATTTGGTGTTTCCAGTCACCTGTCTCAGATAGCCAAAATGCCTGTTTCACCTACCAGACGATCGGTTGGTTTTCTCCAGACGATCGTTTAAATCCTCAACCGATCGGCTTCTCTCTACAGCAGTGATGTTCAATCACTTTCGCAAGGGCAAAGGCAAAGCCCATGCATCCTCTTCTAGGTACCCTCCTCGTCGTTCCAGTTCTCATCCTGGAATCCATTTCCGCACGCCCTCTCCTATTGGTGAGTCTTTGCCCGAGTTAGTCGAGGAGATGCTTCATGACATCGACGAGGCAGATGAGCTTCTCTGCGAGATGGAGGGAACTCAGAAGGCAGCCAATGATCCAGACTCAACCACCTACCGTTCACCCCGTATAGCACCTATTCCAGGTAGCTACGACCAGTTCACTAGCGCTGACCACCGCCAGCGTTATGAGGATATGTTCGCAATTGGTGTTTCTTTTCCTTGTTGGGCGTGCGGCACAACCCTTGATGCTTTGGGCATCCGCGACGCCGTTGACAATATCCACCACAGAAACCACATCCTTATCTTTCCCTACCATGTCACCTCTGTCTACTGTGATCTTACCCTCGAGTTTTTGAGCACTTTTCACAGGTTACACTGCTCTTTCGGAAACTCGAGTTGTAAATACTGGATTTTTGGGGAACATCTGGAATCATTTGCCAAGCAAATCACTTCTTTTATCCTCGACGGCAGGGATGACTATTGGCTAGAACAATGTATGGCACGGTCTCATGACTCCTACCTAGACCATTATGACAGAGATAAGTTTTGGGCAGAGATCACCGGGCTTCTTCCCCATTTTCCTAGTGGGCCCAAGGCCTCCTGCATTCACAACCCGGTGGTCCGTTACCTTCACCGTATTTTGGCTTGCACCATTTTCAGTCGGGAAGGTACTCAGGGCGCAATTACTCAGGTAGAACTTTATGCTCTTTGGTGTCTTTTACATGAAGAACCTTTTAACTGGGGCAATGCTATCATTGAGCATTTTGGTACCCAAGCTAGCTGAGCCACTTCCTCTTCTTTTCGCATTGGCCACTATGTTACCCAACTCGCCATCTTTTTGGGTTACACCCACATCGCCTTTCCTCCGCTTGAGCTCAAAAATCACCTCATAAACACTCACTATTTGAAGAATAGTAGGTTTATCCATTTGGGCACCGAGGGAATTTATTACCTTTTATTCAAAGACACGCAGGTGGTCCTCCAGCTCTCGTTACATTCACGGTTTGCAGCAACAAACTACGTCTACGAGTTGACTGATTTACCGGGCCATATCCAGAGATTCTACCTAGAGCATCCAGATCCAGACACCATCCTCGAGCCACAGCCTCACAGGAGGATCCTCTCTTTAGAGGAACATGACGACGACACTGGACCGCCACCACCACCTTCCATACGTCACACCAGGCGGCGACCAGACGACGACTCTGGTCCTTATGGCTTCTACGAGATCCAGACTCAGTTGGATGAGATTCAGCAAGAGTAGTAGAGACAGGGCCACCATCTCAATCACATGTACCTGACGCAACGTTCGCAGGAGTCTTGGCATGTGGATTGTAGTCACTATGCCCCTAGTCGACCAGCTTATGACGTGTACGGAGCACAACAAAGTTATCCAGGACATGATTCTTTTTATTGGGCAAAATACTACTCCTCCCACTAGCAGCACCCTCCACCGCAGTGACTCTTCCCTCCGTCTCTCTCTTAGCATTTGCTCAGGTCGAGAAAATTTCTAAGTCCGGGGTGGGGTGGGTGGTACGTGATCCACCCTTTATCTTCCCTTTTCAACATTTCCTTCTGCATTTTTATTTGTTTACTTTGTTTACTTTCAAACATAAGCCTTTATCTAGTCGGCCGAATGTTGTACTTTATCTTCAAAAATCAATTGCATTATAAAATTTATTTCAAAAAACTTTGCAATATCAAGTTCCCTATGATCATGATAGCAATTTTTGGAAACAGTGGCAAGCCTTAGAGTATCAAATAGAATCAAATGCATATTTTCTTAATTTTAGCATTATATTAACTTATTTTTTTACTCTTATATAATGTAGCTACATGTCTCTTCTATCTTATGCAATGACAATTCAAAAAAAAATTGTTGCACGGGAAAAATAAATCGCACGCCAAACCCTAAGTCCGGGGTGGCATGCCCTTCTTCCATACCCCACAAAGGGGCGTACCATCAAAAGTGCCAAAAAAAGGGGGCACACAAAAAAATGTAGTCAATGTAATCACAAGTCCATGAAAAAAATAGATCCCAAGTCGAATAGAAGAGGGATTTTTCTGTCACACCTCAAATTCTTTATTCCCGTGCAACAATCAACCAAAAAAAATTGAGTGTCGAAGCACAAGTTAGATCAAGACTATCTTTACAAAGTAGAAGTTTAAGAAAAATTAGTTATGAAAAATGTTTTCTTGAGAAACATAGTGCTCGCAATTTGTGGTTGTAGGAGATGGGTCGCTTAGCCATGAAAAGGACATAAGAATTGCTAATCTAGGGAGGATGAACTTGTTATTCCAAAAATTTTGAATCATTTTGATTTTTCAATTGCTTGAGGACAAGCAAAACTTTAAGTCTGCCGTATTTTGATGTGTGCTATTTCAGCACATCTTTTCTACAAATTATTAAGCTTGTCACATAGAAATACTCCATTCATCTCTTGAAAATTGCACAAATTGATATTTTCTCATTTTTATCACAAATCTGACAATCATGTGCATTTTATTGCAGTTTCAGGACCTGAACCGATTATCTCACCTGATCAATCGATCGTCTCACCTCATCAACCCGATCGTATGACAAAGTGAAACACTCGATTCGCCTTCAAGCGTCGATCACTACTCTCATCAGACGACTGGCCCAGATCGCCCGATTCCTAAACCAAACGATCAATTGATGCCCTATTGATGAGAAAAAACAACACTGAGTGGTTTCGAATGCACCGCCACCCTAATTAGGGTTGGCATCTGATTGATTTGTTGTCGCACTCCAGCAAATCCCAGCTGATCAGTTCATTTCTAAATCGGTCAGTTGGCGGCGTGCAGACAGCAAAATCCCAGCCGCCAGCCTCAAAAACCCTTCAACCTATTTGTAAAAGTGCCTCCTTCCTCTCCTATAAAAGGAGGAGCACTTCCTCCTCCTCGGGGCATCTTGGATTTCTCTTTGTATTGGGATTCTGAAGCTTTTATTATTTTAATCATCTTCTTATTCTGCAATAAAGTAGAATTTATTTCAAGCATCGTTCTTTCATACTTGGTTCTTATCTCTTCATTCAGATTTAGTCTTAATATTTTTTCCCCGTTCTCTAATTATGGAGCAAGGAACCAAGAACTAAGCCATTTCATTGTCTCTAGCATAAGGATTAACATCCTGATTTTGGGCTAGACTATGGCTTTAGTACTTTCTTCCTCCGTCTCCCCCTTCTCCATGAGTGAGTAGACTTCTATCGAGGTAAGGGGAATAACCCCTTAGCCATGGTTTTAATGACTTCTTCTTAACCGACTAGATGGTAATCGATTTTAATTAACGGTTGATCTTCGGATCCCACGTTAATCCGGATGGAAATGACCATGGAAATCCGGATTTAGAACAATAAAATCGATTACATAGACGTTTTGATATGACTGTGGATTTTTGTCTTTTAGGATGATAAACTAGGAAGCATGAGCACAAAGACCAATGGGCTCATGTGGAGTTTATCTCTTGTGAGTTTTTAAATTCACAAACCTTCATCGAATCATCGCTTAAGAATTAGTTGTTATCGCCTAGGCTACGGTGGTGAAAACCCCTACGAGCCTCGATTTCCATCTCTTGATTTAATCACTGCATACTTTTGCTTTCTTTAATTCCTAGTCTTTTCATTCATATAGTTTTTCTTTTGTTAACAATAACCTTAAAATGTCCTTGTGCATTTTTATTCTTGCTAAGTGCATTTCCTTTCTTGCATTAGTGTAATCAATCAAACCCCCAACTTGACTTTTGCTTTCCATTCCAAATCTTAAAAAAAATTACCAAAAACAAATAACAAGTTCTTCAAACTTTGGGTTCTAAAAACAATCTCTAAAAAGTTGTCATGTGGGATCGACCCTTCTATACTACCCTTAAAACTGGAAGTAAAAAAGGTTTAAACTCTAGGATTAACCATCTTAGTGATTCATATTGCAAAGCGACGCTTATCAATGTGCACGTAGATGGGGTCGTCGTTGTTGTCACTTCCGCTGTCCGGCCACATCGACGGAGAAGGTGTTGTTAATGCCCTAAACTCCTAGTGACGGCAGGTAGCAGTATATGGTGAACATTGTGCCAATGTCTACACTCTTCATTGGAATCCAACAATGCAAATTAGGGAATGAACAATGACCACCGCGGCAGTATATTGGATCAGTGTCATGTGGGAGAGAAAAGTTGTAGGTCAGTTTCTATGGACGTCTGGTAAATAACTATTTTGAAATATCCATAGAAATGGATGCGAATGGAGTGGATACCCATTTCAAATTTTGAGTAGTGGAGTGGTTCGGAGGTCAGCTGGTGGATGTGGTTTTTTGCATTTTGCCATTCGTAGGTTGAGTGCATTGTATGTCATGTCTTGTAGATAGAAGTCCTATGTGTCGTCTTTGTACTCTCAGGTCCTTGGAGTCAGTACATAATGGTTTTATCAACAATCTGAGATTTTGGCTTTATGCCTCGAGGTTTTATGTTGCTTATGTATAGGTTTTATATTATATGTTACCCTCAAGATGAGATAATACAATGTATGTACGATATGAACCACATGTATATAAAGTTTTGGTTCTTTTTTGTAAGAGTTTCCTAGAAGAGGATCTATGTGCAAAATGGTTTTAATTCTTAGTGATTTTTGTTAATTATGATGCTTATGGTTATTCCGCAATTATTACTGGTGATGGCTTGATTTGTTATCAGGTCATCACAAAGTTTGGTATCAGATCTTAAGGTTCGCTAAGTCTACAAAGACATAGGACTAATGTGTTGAGTCTGTGTTAATGTCCTCTGGTATACCCTATAGTGACTTCTGCTTATGCAGAAGAAAGGGTGAAGTTTAAAAATGACTGGAGAACAAGAGAAACATGTTTATAAGAGAAATGTTGTTGCACTAGAAGAGGGTGCAAGGGATCAGGCAAGAGAAGAAAGAGTGCCTAAGAATTCCCATCATGACCCAATCATGATAGAGAATCTTGCTTTTTATGCTCTTGTTGGGCAGGTTAGGATAACGATGATGCATATAGTAGACTGGATACTAGCATTACAACCTAGGTTATCAGTTCTCAATGTAGAAACTTTGGGTTCTAAAAGGGTTCCTGAATGACATAGTCATGTCAGAACAGTAGAAATGTGGGAAGGATTAACATATGGCAAGAAAATAGACTCTGCCATAAGTATAGACAGATAGTACATCTGTGATGGCAATGCCCAAGGAGGGGCAATGAGCTGAGAAGTAAGGAAAGGTCTCTACAATTCTAGAGACATTTGCCTAGTTGTTCTAAAAATCCAAAGTTATTGGTGCCACCAGTACAATAAATGCCTAGTGCACCAGTGCAGCAGTCACTAAGTAAAGGAAAAAGTCCTAACTTTCCACCTATAAGAACTCTTGACTTAGCTTCCACATCGGTAATAAGACCATGGTACGAGGACAAGACATGTTATAGATATGGACATGTTAAGCATACCAAACCATTTTTGTTCAAAAAGAAAGAAGGAAATGACTCAACAACCGATACAGACTCAATAGGGCTTACAAAAATTATATCCCAATAGTGTAAAAAGGTAAAAGAAACCACATGAAACAGCTAGACTCTATGTTTTGAGCCAGCCTAAAGTGGTAGATGACCCCGAGGGGTGATAGTTAGATAAGAGCTTTTTCATTCGGATATGTCTTCTCTTGATTTTATCTGATAATCATAAGAAGGATTGTTATTTTTTACTTCCCTTATGTTGCCCAATGGGAACATGGGGAAGAAATGATGGGGAATAGAATATACATTCTATCCAAATATTCTTTTAAATGCTTTATAATTACTCTTATCTGTATAAAAGAGGATAAGGTGTGAAAGAGATGCCTGGAGAAATCCAAGGATATTAAGTCCTATGATTTGGATGGTATGAAAAGTAAGGTATATGATACAAACAAGGTGCATACTACCTAATCTCAGTACTTGTATACCCTGTACAGGTATTCAACTATTGAAGGTAGGGTAAGTGTGGAACTCTTAGATTGCTATCTTTCTGATTACTCTGATAATGTAATCATTTTGAGACAATCTAAAGAGCATAATGAAATTGAAAATAGGGCATGAATGTTTCTATCACATCCTAAGTGCAATGAAATAGAAACTGAGTTTATCTCAGACTAGTCTGTGTGTATGAGGAAGTAAAAAGTACAATCCTCATGATAAGTGAAAGGGAATAAGAAAGATGATCCATGTTCAAATAAAGAATATGTGAAGGATAATGATCTTTCCCATAATGTGAAAATGAGAAATGTGATAAAATCATAAAATACTCATGAACATGTTAGATAATAACAAATAAAGAAGTGATGACATGTAATCATCCTTATAATTCCTATGCTGATGGCAAGGAACCTAGGGTGAAACAAGAGTAAATGACTCATGAATAGTTGAAAGTTCATACAATAATCAGAGGAGATGATAATCTCTTCTCTTTGATAAACAACCCTGGGTGATGATGGGGTGATAAGAGGAATATGTTTCTTTGTTTTCTTTCCTTTCAAAGATATTACAATCAAGTAAGTCTTATGACATTTGATTTTCCTAGATTAGAAGTAATCTATATATGGATACTTTGAAAAGTATCAGCCAGTCTCGAATTTTGATTCCAAAGTAAAGATTATATGTGGTGAGTATGTCTCAAGATGAAATAAAGGTCTTATTATATGTTTTTCTTTGGTAATGATGAGGATGTGATGTGTTTTTGGAGCATATAATGGATACCAAGGTAAAGAATCATGGTATCAAGGAACTTTCAATGGTATGAGAAAATGAGAACATGACTCCTGATAAGATGAATTATGTTTGGTTACCTGGAAGGGCCAACTTTGAAATAACTATAGTATGGATATCATATGTTAGGGGTTTATGCTCTACATAAACATCACATCTATAAGGATGTATTAATTTAAGGAACAATTGTAGAATTTTTTTGGGAAAATTTTATGAAGCTAAATATAATTTCGTAGAATATCCCTATCTCGATCTGTTGAGGCAGCTTATACATAACATCTAGAGATACTTCTGAAATAAGTTCTTCTCTAATAAGTAGCTTCTCCTTATGATAAGAAAATAAAATAGTTAATGAGGTAGTTGGTATAAGTCATAAGAAAGTTTAGTTTAGTTTCATCATATTAGAGTGGCACAGCAGATGTATGATAAGATTTGTTGTTCCAAGTGGGTAACAGAACGTGACTCCAGTATTTCCATGAAGGTGAAAATGCTAAAACTAAGTGAGGAGTATGGAAGACTCCCAAGGTCAAGAATCTTATCACATATGTTGAAAGTTGAGAAGGTGACAATTAATGAGAAGAGACACCTTAGTTAAATAAGGTATGTATAATGCTTTTCTGACTAAGAAAAGAGTTATCTAACATAGAGTTGACTCTACAATCAATAATGGAAAGGACAGTGGAGTGTGTGTCATGTGTGACAGATCTTATGATAATCTTTAATGGAAGAACTTTGTGTTGGTCAAAGTTATATGGCATCTCCATGACATCAAAATGATATGATGCATGAATGACAATTATTTTCCTTCATCTGGGATTTCGGGGATGAAATCCTTGTTAGGGGTTTATAATTGTAACATCCTTGACCTGGGTTATGGCTTAACCCTAGAAGTTTTGCTTAAGTAAGTTATTTACAAACTTTCTTTAATCTTTTGAAAAGTAATCAAGACTCTTTATGAAGTTTATTTTCAAGTTTGAGCTTATTTCCAAACTATTTGTGCATTATATGATAGTCTGAGTGTAAAGTGCAATTTTCCCAATATGAGGGATTATATTGCAAAGGTCACATGTTTAATGTACACTAAGTGTTCTAACATCATAAGAGAGAGAATGATTATAATAGGTGGCTTGAGGAAAGCCTAAATTCTAAGTGAGAACTTGTTTGAATAATGATAAGTGCTTTGTGCATCAATTATGGTACAAATTGTAAAATATCTAAAAAAATAAAGGGTTGAGGTGTTACCATTTCGAGAATGTCCTTACTCCTTCCTAGTGTCATCTAGAGGAGAGAGAAAGAAGGAGACACTATGTTTGAATCATCCTAGAGTGGTTTCACTCTTGGTGATGAAAAGACCAAGGAAGTTGTATAGTTGAAATCTTAATATGAGATATATCAAGTTGTAGACTTGAAATGGGAGTCCCTATCATCCAAGGAGCCATAGAGAGAGTCTCCTATCGGTTTTTTAACTCTTAGCGTTTCCCATTATGGGCTAAGAACCTCAAGGAAGTCATATGTATCAGTTTGCAACTTTTCTTTGGAAAAAGGTTGTGTTGAATATAATAAAAATGAGAGTGGAAGTAGCTTGCCCTAGAAGATAACCAAAGGGACGACCCTTATCCTTTGCATTATCCTTAAGTTCTTATTTTTCATGGCAAGATAAATATGGGATGCATGCAAATACATGTGTCAATCCATGCATGGCCATGTGGCACTTAGTAACTTAAGGTAATGACACCTCTTACACACTTTACTAGGTTGATTCAAACTATTTGTGCATTATATGATAGTCTGAGTGTAAAGTGCAATTTTCCCAATATGAGGGATTATATTGCAAAGGTCACATGTTGAATGTACACTAAGTGTTCTAACATCATAAGAGAGAGAATGATTATAATAGGTGGATTGAGGAAAGCCTAAATTCTAAGTGAGAACTTGTTTGAAATGATAAGTGCTTTGTGCATCAATTATGGTACAAATTGTAAAATATCTAAAAAAATAAAGGGTTGAGGTGTTACCATTTCGAGAATGTCCTTACTCCTTCTTACTGTCATCTAGAGGAGAGAGAAAGAAGGAGACACTATGTTTGAATCATCCTAGAGTGGTTTCACTCTTGGTGATGAAAAGACCAAGGAAGTTGTATAGTTGAAATCTTAATATGAGATATTTCAAGTTGTAGACTTGAAATGGGAGTCCCTATCATCCAAGGAGCCATAGAGAGAGTCTCCTGTCGGTTTTTTAACTCTTAGCTTTTCCCATTATGGGCTAAGAACCTCAATGAAGTCATATGTATCAGTTTGCAACTTTTCTTTGGAAAAAGGTTGTGTTGAATATAATAAAAATGAGAGTGGAAGTAGCTTTCCCTAGAAGATAACCAAAGGGACGACCCTTATCCTTTGCATTATCCTTAAGTTCTTATTTTTCATGGAAAGATAAAGATGGGATGCATGCAAATACATGTGTCAATCCATGCATGGCCATGTGGCACTTAATAACTTAAGGTAAACCACAAGTATAAATACCCTTCTCTTCACCTATTACTAGGATTTTCAGATATTTTTACCATATTTCCCTTAGATATCATGCATACCACTTTGGTATTGTGCATAAGCAAAGGAGTGTCGAGTTTATATCTTGGTATCAGCCATAGAGAAAGGATATCGGCCAAGCAAAATGATATCAACCTAGCAAGGCGATATCGGCCACAAGGAGTGAAGATATCGTGCAAATTCTAAATATCTCAAGCATTGGACCTTGAATAAGCTCATCTTCCACTTGGGAATGTGAAGAGTTGGATCTTGAAGCTTGGAAGTTGCTTTAGAGACAGGTTATATAACTTGAACCTAGCTGTGTTGTTATTCACCTTCAATATTGTTGAACTTGTTGATTTACTTTCAATTTTGAATTACTTTGATAAATTGATGTTCCTTTGAGTTACAATAAGATGTTAGGACTATTTTCCATGAACTAGAATAAGAAAGACAAAAGCATTGAGGTGGATGATGATGACATCATCATGGTACAACTCGATATGGGGTTCAAGTACCTTAAACCGATAGGAAAACCAAGATGAAGGGAAACCCAATATGGAGATGGGTGATACCTCATGAATAAGAAAATGGATATGTCATGAACAATATGAATGATACCTATAGACACCTTGTACATGATATGAGTTCAAGTCTATACTTCTTGCACAATATGGTACACTCTAACCAATATGATGAGGAAACCCCAGATAAGGATGTGAAACTCGATATGCCTTTGAACCCATACCCCTATCCTTATGAGTAAATTATTGTAGTAGAGCTCAACCTGATATCTAGTTGTTGTTCAAAATATGATGGGACTAATTTCTTGAAAGTATAAAAGGTTATGAGCATAATGGTCTACCCAACGTGGTAACATGATATGTTACCCAACATGCAAATCTGATATGATAATCCAAGATAGAAACCCGATATGGTGTTGTATGTATACATTACTAAAACAATATCATGAAGAGGCTTATACCCTATGCCCGATATCATGCACACCTTGTGCATGATATGGTATGAAATATACTCTTATACCCGATATGGGGTCAAGCATCTAGTTCATACATGATATGAGGTTAACTTGAGATGATAAGAACTAAGTGACAGCCAACCCAAGATGGATACACGTTATGGTGTTAGGGGATTCACCTTAAACATGATATGATGATGTGGTTACACCACATGCCTGATATGGATACACAATATGATGTGAAGGTTGTATCTCAAACACAATATGATAGTATATATACACAATGATGCCTGAAATGATAGGTATGCTTCAATTCGATTTATTTGACTAAGTGATATATGTTGTGTGTTATGTTAAATGCAACATTAAAAGGTAACGAGTTTAATGCAATTTGATAATGGTGAGTTAATGTACCCTAGAGAGGATAATTAAGTCAACTTAATAAAGTATGATATGGGCAATATTTTCAAGTGAGGTAAGGATGTTACACCCATGTATGGTGAAGGTGATACACCATATGCTTGATAAGGTTAATACCTTAATGGGTAAGTGATGAGGGATATGATGATGCCTAGTTTGATATAAACCTAACTCAATACATGTGTTCAACTTGATATATATGATTCAACCTGATACACCTTGTAAAAATGAGGGTAAAACACTCTTAGGATTGATGAGCATAACATCAAGTAATGGTGTGGCTAATACCTTGATAGGTGAAACATCTATAGTGGTTGATAATGGTCAACCCTATATTAACGATGCCTTAACATGAGATAAGTCCATATCACTTGATGATAGTTGGGTAATTCAAGTGTGTGACTTATGGCCAATACACTATAGGGTAAATGTGATGAGTTAGTGCATATAGTATTAGGATGGGAAATACCCTAATACAAGATAAGTTGATGAACTTAAGTAAGTTAAAAAGTGATGAGGGAAGTGATACACCAAGGCATGATAAACATCACATCCAATACTTTAAGGTTGATACACCTTGATGTACCTCAAATCCAATACACTTGGATGAATAACACAGGAAGTGTGTCATGTCAATTGATACATTAATATGTAATGGGTTTAATGCACTTTGATAAGTGTAGGCTAACATGCCTTGAGAAAGGGGTTAAGCCAAGATAATAAAGTATAATGTAATCAATATAATAGGATAAATGATAGAGACACTCATACTTTGTGTTGATAATCATTTAATTATAAATAATGAGAATAAATAAGTATGATTGAATACTTATGGTATCAATGTATGCTCCTAGATGTGTGGAGCAATGAATTAGGGTTTGGATTGATCATATGAACTTGAAACCCTAATCATATATAAAGGGAAACGCTAGCCCTAATAATGGGAAGGATGTATTTCTCTTATTGCAAAAGCCTTGTGAGACATGTTAAATACTTATATAACAAGTATAATGTTTGTGGTCTGATGACTTAAAAAGATATTTGTTGCCTAGTGAAAGGTGACAAGATGTTTAATGGGACTTGTGAGCCATGTGAATAGGTGTTTCCTAGTAAGAAGTGACAAGTTATTTAATGGGCTTTGTGAGCTATGTGAATTATTTGTACAACAATTAAAATGTTTATATAATCTGATGTCTTAAAAGATAGTTGTTGCCTATTGAAAGGTGACCATATATTTAATGAGCTTTGTGAACTATGTGAGTTAATACCTTGGTCTAATGACCTAAAGGTAATGGTTACTTGATAAGTGGTAACAAGTACTCAGTGATGAATTAAGGGTTTGAATACCCAGGCATGATGATGATAAGATATTGAGATCCTAAGTGTTATATGTGTTCCAAAGAATCATGAAAGTACTTGATAAACATATTATATCTTTCTTTGTTGCATCTGTTATAAATATGTTTGAAACTTGGTTGATGCTAAAAGATACATGTAATGTACCTAATTAATCAAGTGGGATCTCATCATGTAGTTTCCCTGACCATAGATCCATCAGCATTAGAATTTGCTGAATGGTGAAATGGGTTTTTCCCACGGGATTACCTGTAGCACATATTTTTTAATATGTGAGGGTGTGAGCTTGGATGGCCATATGTTGACCAATCCCCTTACATCCACAATCTTGGGGATTGTCTATATGCCATATCCTGGCTCGAGTGCGACTGCGGTCGTATACTCAGTAATGAGCACAGTGAACTGGCCTGTGGCTCAGAGTATGGCTATGTACCAGAACTCAATGAATCCAGGAAAGCTACGTGGTCTTCTCCCAAAAAGAGTACATGTTATGTCTGTAACTCTATAGTGAAATTTTCACTATACCCTAGCATGCTATTTGCATATGACATAAGATGTCCTACTAGCAGCTGATATGAGATGTCCTACTAAGTTGTCTCGTACTGACTGAGATGGGTGAGGTCTTGACATCCAGCTCTACCATTGACCTTGTATGGTACCGATGCTTAACGTAGTCGTGTTCGGTTGGAGTATGAACGATATACTTCATCTCCTCAGGGCATAAGTGTGATTGTAATATGTAATCATCTGTGTAGTGTATTTGCCTAAGGATCGAATACAGAAGACATTGGTTGATGTGCATTCCTTTTATACATCTTAGTTGGATAGATGTTATTCATGTTTCTTTATATTCCTTGTAAAGAGAATAGATGATTTATTTCTCTACCATAGATAGATGCATTATTTTAAGAGAATATATTACTCTATCCTACTTATAACAGTGATTGATCTGATTGGTTAATATAAAAGAACCTCTACTCAGTTTCATACTGCTTAACTGTGATAATAATATTGTTGGCAGAGAGTTATATCTCTTGCTGGGACTATTGTCTCACCCCGTGGGATCCAAAAAATTTAGGTGGACGTGCATGAGGAGGTAGAGACCATTCTACAGAGGGAGAACAACAACAACTGGGGCAGCAGTAACAACTCAGGTTGAGTGTACTGTCTGTCGTGCCTTGTAGATAGAAGTCATATGTGTCATCTCTGTATTCTCAGGTCCTTGGAGTTAGTACATAATGGTTTTATGAACGATCTGAGATTTTGTCTTTATGCCTCGAGGTTTTATGTTGCATATGCATAGGTTTTGGCAAATCAATGGTTAAATGTTGCCCTAGAGATGAGATAATATAATGTATGTATGATATGAACCACATGTATATAAAGTTTTGGTTCCTTTTTGTAAGAGTTTCCTGGAAGAGGAACTATGTGCAAAATGGTTTTAATTCTTAGTAATTTTTGTTAATTTTGCTGCTTATGGTTATTCTGTGATTATTACCGGTGATGGCTTGATTTCTTATCGGGTCATCACAATTTTCCACCACCATTCACCCACTTCCTACCATTCCCAGCCATCTTCCACCTCTGTACACCCACCAAGTTGTTGTTTGGGGCAAAATCAAAGATAAAGGAGGACAAGGAGTTTAGAAGACCAAGGAGGATGACCCAATGATGAGATCTGGCCCATATGACGGCTAAGGAGCGAGAGACACCTCTCCTCTATGGGATAAATCTCTCCTTCTTCTTCTTTCTTCTACTATTCTCTTTAGTTTTTATAAAAATGATGTTCTTCCATCTTTGTTTGGTGCCAACTATGTTTGACCATGGCTAGTTGAGCTCCTTCTTGGCTATGTAACCCATTTTGGGCATGTTTATGTAATTTTACCTTAAGCAAGTAATTTTATTTTAGATCTAGTACATTTTCTACTCTATCTTCTCTTTTTGGTTATGATTGCTAGTTTTGTTGATCTCTTTCCTTCTTGAACTTCTATTTCTACCTATATCAAGAGATTCATTGTAGAAATAGGTAAGAGAAGGTTGTGATGGAGTGGACCTTTTGGAATCCTTGAATGTCCAATGACATATTGGAATTCACATGTTGACTTAACTTGAATGTCCAATGACATATTGGAATTCACATATTTGATAAAATATGGATGATTAGTTGTCTTGACACCAAGAGTAAGATCCCTAAGTTGATTCCCTTTTGGATTAAATTGTTTATTGGTCAAGTAGTGGATACTTGGGATTTTATGAGAGATAGCCTAGATGATAATAAAACTACGGTCAAATATTCATTAAGTTTTGATATTTCTAGAGTTAGTTATTTAAGTTTGGATATCATGAAATAAGATAATTTAATGTATGATAGAGCAGTGTTTTAATAGCCTAGGTCCTGATTAGCATCTCGGTCACGCGCCCCTTGAATCTGGGTTGGGCGGCGTGGCTGAGATCTGGCCGCAACAACGATCATCAAGTGTCCATGGACTTGAATACGAAGTGCCATGGATAGGATTAGTGGAGCTCTAGTCTCGACCCTTGGATACATCCGATGGCTGGGGAGATTGGTTTCTTAGCAACAGTCACAATCTCGTTTAGAATAGGTTTCTCCCATGTCTTCGAGTAACCTTGTCATGGGTTGAGGAGTGGATGGAGCAGACGGTTGCCTACACCTGATTGTGGCTACCCACAGAGTCCTTGCTCGCATCTGTTTGTGTTAAGAATAGTGAGAGTGAGAGCCCTTCTCCCACAACCCCGAGAGCTAGCTGACGGCTCACAGTAGGTTGCGTGAGGGACCTTGAGGAGGAGCAGGATGCTTCCATGTCCTTGCCGTGGTGTAGCCTTACAGCGGAGAGTATGTGGAAGCAGATATCTAAAGCCAAGCCAAGAAACCACATCACCGTTGAGGTCTGTTGTACTGCAAGAGTTGATGGTTGCCGATCAAAGGAGAGCAGAGTGGTGTAGGTCTCTCACCACGCCCATCATCGGCGGCAGGGTACAGTCTGGCGATGGACTCGGGTAGAGAGGATCAAGGTTGCCCTCCCCCTCTTGCTCTGCCGCAGCCGCACCCCATGATAGCATCCTACTCGAGCCGCCAAGCGGGAACTGATGAGGCTCACCTGAGATCTGTCAGTTTCTCACCGGAGTTGGCCCTTGCGGCGGCGCTCCTATGCTGCGGAGAAACAAGGAGCCGCACGCCCGCACCAGGTGACTCACGAGAGGAAGAGAGAAAGGGGGAAGTGAACCGGGTTCAAATCCCATACAGACCGGCCATAAACCACCCGTGAACCAGCTTGAACCGGCCCACAGCCAGCAAAGGGAAGCGTCGGCCCCACTGGACACGTGGCGGAGGCCAATTGGCCGGAAAAAGGTATTTCCTTCAAAATTGTCAGATCTTGCAAAATTCCTAGTAATTAGCTCCGTTGTTAGAAAAATACAAACAATATACCAAAATTCTCAGAAAAATGTGTAGAATGCAGTGGAAGCATAATATATGTTGTTTTATGCACTAATCTCAGTTATATCATATAAGTTGTGAAATTCTCATTTAATGGATAATAAATAGCAAATGATGACATAAAATCATGGAAAAATATCAGTAAGTCCATAATTACATATAGAATGCATATGATCTCAGATATATTCATGTGGATGCATGAAAGCATATAATTTGATTAATGTTGCTACTTAGGGCTTATAACCCTAATTAATATATAATAAATGCATACATGGTCAATAAATGACGAAAATTACAGAGTAAGCTCATGTCAGTATCTGGAACCTCATAACTAAATATGTTATCAGGATGATACCCACAATCCATGTTATACGATGATGGTTGCTCTTAATGTGATATAAACCCCAATTTGAGTAATGCATGTAACCTAGGTTTAATGTGTGAAATAAGGTTAATATGTTAGATGATGAATTGTGATAATGAGATGTAATCTGTAAAATGACATCAGTGAGATAATCATAAGATAAGAATAAAAGTAATGATACACATATCCTAATGAACTAAGTGAAACCCTAATGAACACGATTAGGGTTAAGATGAGATGTAAGATAATGAGAACATGATGATAATATATGATCTTGTCTTGATCAGGTTTAACAAAGTTATAGATGACATGAGGAATATGTGATTAGAATGATCTATCTCTTTGGAAGGTACGCCATTACCTCTTGCTTGGCTTATTATACAATATGCTTGTGTTATATAGTAGTAAAGACTTGGCATATGGTATTGATTGAAATGATTGTTCTTATATACTATGTTGTTTGAACTTTTCATACTTATTGTTATGAACACATCAAACATAATATATTTGTTCCATTATATGAAAGCACTAACTCTTTGGTAGTGTGCTTGGAAGTGACCTAACTCTTTGGTAGTGGTCACATTGTACATATGACCTAACTCTTTGGTAGTGGTCTGACCTAACTCTTTGGTAGTGGTCACCTTGTACAAATGATCTAACTCTTTGGTAGTGATCATAAAGGCCTTGAGATATAATGGAAAATAAGCTTAAAATATGTGTTCTCTTCTGGTAACAAATATCTTTGTGCAACTATACGCCTTTTCTTATATTTTGTTTAATGCTGCCAAGTATTAGTTTTATCTTATTGCCAATATATGATGAGAGGTATATAAAAGACATGTAGGCGTACTTAGTACAATATTCTTGAAATATTGTGCTGACGTGTACCGCATGTAATCTTTTGTTTAGGTTGTGGTTATGCTCTTGAAGATCTAGGATAGTGAGAGTTTTGTGGCGAGCTGATGTACAGGTGGACCTGTTGTCTTAAGATCATGTAGTTTAGGGGTAGTACATGTATATGTATAGTTTGCTATTCAATATGTAATATCAAATGTTGTAACAATTCATGTTGTAATTATATGTTGAATGGTGAACATGTGTGCATGGTTTTATTATTGTTCATGTACATGTGCTACTGGTTGTTTCCTTCTGACTCCCTTGATTTTCTCTTTCTTAGCCTAGTGTGGGATGTTTAAATTGGAATTCTCATTGACGTGAGGGTTTCAATTTGGACGTCACACATCAGATTAAGTTTTAGAAAATCCGGGGACATCACAAAGGTGGTTTGGACCCTAATCTGAAAATAGAATGGTTCAAGGTGATTTGTGCAGAACTAGAGACCTGGGCACGGCTGGGCCGACTACCAAGTTCTACCCAGATCATATTTGTTCCTAGCATCTCATAATATTTTAGACCTGAAAGGGTATCTATAGTATTTTAGGGTGTAAGTTTGTCATCCTCGAAGGAGGTTTCATATCATTGATGGGTTATAGTCACGTTGCGCAAAAGTGAGTGGGATGAACCCCCACAAGTACAAATACCACAGTACGTACTATGTTTGGATGTAGGTTTCTTTATGAGGTGTTAGAGGGTTGTCTACGCCCGATAATGGGTGCATAGACTACCCAACTCGTGGTTACATAGCCAGGAACTCTTTCTCCTTTATTAATAAAATCCAACAGACTCTGTTTTGTTTTCTTTACTTTGTTTTATTTTAATATGTGACATTTTACTAGACTAGTTCTAGTTTCATACTTCTATCAACTATCAGGTTGTCTTAACTGACTTAAGAGTAGGATCTTAAGCGTTGTAAACATACCCGTGTACTTGTGTTCGACCTCGTATATCTACTTCAACCCCATAATAAAGTTGTGGGGGTCCTTGAAGGTTTCAGGTTATAAATTTAAAAGTCTGATTTACCTTTGGGACTGTGCCTCCACTTTTGGAGAACGCGCCCAGGGCCGACCACTCAAGTACATTAACTTAACATCACTAACAATGCATTAGAGGTCATTGGAAAATTCTACAATGACCATTATCAGCATCAACAATTATACAAAATCAATTGTATATTATATTGAAATATTGCCCTAGTCAATTTTGGGTGAACTGTGGAAATTATAAGCTCATGAATGCAAATTCCCTAAACCACCATGAAAGATCCAATCTGGTTTCACGGGGATATTACCACAGCTCGATCAATGCAAGTATGATAAGTAGGGGCTTATCAACCATAAACCTACCGGTGGGGGCTCAAAATCCAACCTACAACATTAGGTTTATCCTTGGTACAGATGTTGTACCACCTATCATCATCATATCACATATCATGTTTTCACATGACATTTTTTTTTCTTATCACGTAAGCAACATTGTCATAATTATCAGAGGTATAACCTCAAAGACACTCAAATCACAGGTGGCCTTAGGGAACTTAGGGGATGATACATCATTTGGATCTGATCATCCGCATATACTCAACAATACAAGACTTTCAATACTTCCTCACAATGTTTAGGTTTCTACTATATACATGTTTCCCTCCTCATACTTCAAAATGTTAAGGTTCTAGGGCTCATATTACATGATTAGGATTTCACTCTTCTACTAGGTACAATAACTAGTTATTCAGATCAATTCATACAAATAACATTATCTTTCTTAATCTAACTCAATAGAGGTTTTTGAATTGTCATACAGAAACAATGTGATAAGCAACACAAAACTAAGTAGCATATAATACAAACATGAAATAGAAGGAGTTGTATTATAACAAATAACTAATATTATCTATTTTTTCTTATTCATTTAACAAAATTATTAGGAAAAATTCCTCTAAAAATTAATATTCTCACTTATATTTTCCCCCTAGGCTTATCATTTGGGCCACATGCCCCTTATTCCGTGTTTTTCAATCATTACCCTTAAATAAGGAAAAAAAATTGTATTTCTGTTTCCATCATTCGTGTTCAATATTTGTGTAGGGAAAAAAATTATGATAGGTCATTTCTAATGTGTATGAATACCCTTAATTCATTACTTAGAAAAGGCATAACATGTAACCAGATTCATCATCACTATACAAGTGTAAGGATTATTAAAAAAAGTTTACCATATTACATAACTTTAAAAATCATCTATTTCAAGGGCATTTAA
The DNA here is from genome assembly GCA_963693085.1 of Alisma plantago-aquatica. Lineage (NCBI taxonomy): Eukaryota > Viridiplantae > Streptophyta > Magnoliopsida > Alismatales > Alismataceae > Alisma > Alisma plantago-aquatica. The sequence goes on along the minus strand of OY856412.1, from coordinate 96,875,199 downwards.
TAATTGGTAGATTCACTTCTAAGGCCTACTTAGTGATCATAAAGTGTGTGTCATCATTCAGAAGGCAAGTGTATCAAACACATAAGGACATTTTTAGCCCTCAGCTTTCCATAATCTACCCCAAACATCTTTCATTTTAACCATTTCAATGCAGGGATTTACTCCTTAGTGATTGTCCCTTTTTGTAAACCCATACATTGCAGTAAGGTTTCAAGCCTAGTTATGGCATGTCTCCAGGCGAATAATACATGGTTATGAAATCACAATTTCATATTAGTATTGTTATTCAGTTGATTATACTCCTATTCATTCTGCTTTTCATATATATGTAAATTATAGTAATAAATTGAGATGTTATAAGAAAATCAACTATACTAGTGTAAGGGCATGTATATTTATATAATTCATGAATCCAACACCTAGATTGCATGAATTCAATATTTTCTAAAGAGTAATTTGACACCAAATTAAGCAATACATGAAGAACTTGACCTTCTTCTACCTTAAACAGGACTGTACGTAGCTCTAAAACCTAAACCCATAAGAAAAACCAAGAAAGGAGGGGGGAAAAGAAATTTTGTTGGTGATTTTTCATACAAATATGTACATGAAGAAAGAAGAAATTAAATAAATAAAAATCTCTAACCTGATCAAATTACAAAAATGAAATACATGAGATCTTCTTCTTCCTTTTGTTAAACCTTATCAAAGTGTACCCCCAAAATTACTAGAGAAGATAAAAACAAAGGTTTAAATATGTGGTAGAGGTAACACATATGTAAAATATGAACAGATATATCCAAGGTTTCATCTGTTGTGATTGATTTCGACTGACAAGCAGGTCATTGCATGTCATCATTGCCACAGGCCTGTTAGTCATAGAAGAACATTCTTTTTGGCTGGGTTGGAGGAAAACATGCATGTGTAGATCTAATAGGAGTTTCTCCATTGGTTGGTCTGAAGGGTGGTGAAATTACAGTGGGACATGTTGCCCGTAAATCTATTTCTGCTAAAGTGGCCAAACATGAGAAGGCATGTATCGACAATCAACATGTTTTTATCCCGTTTGGTTTTGACACTTTTGGGTTCCTAGTACCTAAGGTTGTGGAGCTTCTTAAGAGATTTCAAAAAGTTATGCATAGTAATGTAATGACTCCCAGATCTATGGATGTTGTGTTTCGGAGGATTGGATTTGCCATTCAAAAAGGGGTGGCGGCGCAGGTTGTTGCCCTCCTCCCTTCTATTTCCTTGTAATCTTGTAGTTGAACATTGTTCCATATGATAATAAAAGCTTTATATCCAAATGTTTTCAAACTCCCCTAAAATCTTTAGATACTCCACATCCATATGGTCTAATTTATTATATTTATTATGTATAGTTCCATTCTTTTTGTCTACTTTTAGGATAATTTCAACCCAATAAATTGTCACTTTTTCAACATTTTAAAGATTTTTTTTGTATTATTTAGGAATGTTAATGGATTATATAACATAATAAATATGATGTATTAAAACATTGTCAGAATTATACTATCATATAGAAAAATACATAGATCAAGGCTTCAATTGGGTGTATTCTCCCAAACCCCAACTAACGGATATTAAAAACTAAACCATGTAGTATAGACAATATATATCTAAAACAATATTTATAATCATAAATTTAAAAATTTCTCCCAACCCATATTACTTGTTGTAATATATATATGTATATATATATATATATATGAAATGTAGGCTAAAAAGGAGCATAATCAACTAACACTACTAATCTGAATTTATGATTTACAACAATGTCTTACCTACTAAATTGGAGATGAGTCATAACAAGCCTACAAGTATAATCCATAGAAAATGATACATCGTATAGTTCCATATTTTACAATACTCTTAGGTATTTCATAAAAGATCATGAGATGAGAAGAGAAGAAAAAACATAATACCTTCATATTAGGAGGGGCATATCCTATTGGATACCTACTTCATATTCAGCTTCCACATTTTAAGTAAAATCTTGCCTTTAAACCAACATTTCAAACCAATTTTATTCATACCCATTTTTGGCTAGATCACATTGTGTTTCCATCTATGTGTGTTTTAGACCTTAAATCCATCATATATCGCAAGTTAGGCATAAACGCCAACTCCCACACTTGTTTCCATCTTGCTTTAGAGTAATATTAATTTTAAGGTTTCAGCACTAATTTGAGCCTCCCAAGAGTAAGAACGAGATGTGTTTCCAGAAAAACAACATAGAAATTGATTCTCTAATTTTTTAACCATTTCAAGCAAGAAAATGATCTCATGATAAGAAAACGACCCCTCTACCTACAAACCCAATTAGATTCTAATTTTAGGTAAGGCATCAATTGATATACACTTGAACCATTCATTGGAAGGAGAAACATTCATTTTTAGTTCTGATTTAAGATTGTTATTACATTATATTATCCAATACGATAAGGAAAGGCATCCAATGTTTCATTTTGAGACATAGGAATCATCAAAGTAGACATGTTGTAACATATTGAAAACTATTTATTCAAACCCTAGAAACCCTAATCCCATGGATAGGAGATTAGTATGATTGGTTTGTTATAATGCTAAATAAGGTTAAGAATATACCCTAATACATCTTTCTTGTACCCTAGAAAACATGTAATGCATACAATATGTGTCACTCAAATATAAACCCTCACTATGGTTACATGTTACCTTGGCTATGCCTTGGATTCTATAAAACCTAATGTGATGATAATATGGATATACAAATCCTAACATTAAACTTTGCACACATTTCGTATGTGTTTAAGATAAATAGATCATGTCAACCTAAACCCTAATTGGAGTTGAGTAACCCTAATATATACATTATTGATACCACATGAGATACATTAGTGGCACTATGTAGAATATCTTAATACACTCAAAATTGACCTAATAACCTAAACAAGGATTAACATGTGAGTGATGTCATTGAATATGTGATATATATTACATGATTCACTAATACACACATAACATCTTGGATATTAGTAAGTAATTGGATGGACATAAATATGTAATAATAGCTAATGTAGGCCTAGATCTTCTTAATTATTATGATGTGAATGAGTGATTTATTTGGAATATAGTGTGACTAATATACACAACGCAATAATAATTGGATGCTCTTGTAAATGGATATAACTAATGTGCCATCAACTTAATATTGAATTAATTTATGGGTTTAATAAGTAAAATATGGAAATTCGTGCAAAATTATACACCATAACCCTTTTGATAATGGTATGAGGACAATATGATTCTAGATAATAAACGCTGATGATAAATGTTGGTATATAATAATAAATAGTAAGATAATGGAGTTAAATCCTAATTGAATTAGAACTCATACAAGATAGTTTTTAAAGCTAAACCTAATCTCAAAACCATATTCCTTGGGTCCTAAACTAGTTAACATGCCAAGTTTCAACTAAACGAGACTTTGTTTAAGAGTTTAATTTCATTAAAGAATGAGTACATTCATACTTAGCCCTGATCTTAATAGGAATAGCATGTAATATGGTTTTATCACATGATATATGTAGTTGGCTTTTAGGAGAGGTATTTCCTAGATTTCCTAAAGTTCTCTATATCATGTTGGTCTTTACCTTTGCTTTTATGTGGGATCTTTATGAGTTGTTTTCTTGATGTCATGTGGGCTTTGACTTTTCTTCTTCCTTGCGTTTGTGCCTATCTGAACTCCTCTTTAGTTTGATTCTCCTCCTCCTTCCTTGATATTCCAATCTCTTCTTTCCTCCTTATCCCATATATATTTCCCTCCATGTTCCTCATGTGTGGATGAGCTAGATGAGCTCTAAATTGACTAGGATTGGTTTCCCCAACACTCTAGTCTATCATGGGGTTCTCCTTCCCCCTACTTTTTATATCCATCTAGACTCCAAGGTATACTAAAACTTTGTACCTATAAGTATAGACCTTATAACATATTTCACATTTGTAGAAACCTAAGACCCCAACTTATCTTCTATCAACTTGTTGATCTCCCGATCACAGATCTCCACCTTGACTGACCGGTAGATGGGAATTCCATGTGAAGCTTGGTTGGATCTCAAGCTATTGTGGTAATAGGTGCAAATTTGATGAGCATATTAGAACCTTATTTTGTAAAGAATTTTCATGTTTGAGGTAGGCCCATATGTTCCCTCTTTTGATTTCCTATTCAATTTGTAATTGAACTGAGGGTGTATCTAAGTGCTCATGGTTTTTTTGTTATATACTTTATGCACCTCTGACTCCTCTATAAGGTCACAAAGCTTGTGTTTCCTTATTTCTCTTTTTTTAACCTCTTGGTTGGGTTTCAATATGTTTCATTCGTGACTATGATGGAGGATGGGGGTGTTTCCACTCCGTCTACCATGGAATCCCAAATATGGAGCCATTAGGTCTGAGGCAACTGAAGAATGGAAATCACAATTTGTTGAGTTTTTTTTAATTTAGTGATTTGATTCATCGCAATAGAGCTCTATGTGTATATGTGTTTCTCATGAGGATGAATAAGGAACAAAGAACATACATTCCAATTCTCAATTTTACCCTTTGGTTTTATTTAAATAATGCCACACTTTAATGGCATTATAGTCTTTTTATTACATTTCATTTAATATTGTGTAAATTTTTTCCATTAACAATGTATTGATGTATCTTATAACTCATCAAGATTTTGATACATGATGCAAGGGCATCTTGCTAATTGATAATGTATTTTGTTTAAAAAATCAATAAATATATTCATCTCAGTTAATTCATAACTTATTTTATGTTCATCAAAAATTTACAAATAAATACTCATTAGAGTCAAAAAAATAGTCTATACCTAATTATATATAATAAATAACCTAAATATAATTATAAAAATACTTTATAATCTAGGGTTTGAAGAATACACACAGAAAGGCATATATTATATATATATATATATATATATATATATATATATATATATATATATATATATATATATATCTGTGTGTGTGTGTGTGACACACACACACACACACACACAAATATATATATATATATATATATATATATATATATATATATATCGGAATGTGGTAAATTTTATTCCGAAATCCCCAATATAATTGGGACAAAGTACATAGTAGCCCCTGCACGCTACTAATCAAACAGAAAAAAAGGAGATTTATGCTATACATTGAATCTATAAGCTAGGGATTTACAGATTTTCTTCACAATGTATTCTATATTGCAAGTCTTATACTTATGATTCCTATTGTTTCTTTCCCTCTAGATATGATAGTACGTAGCTGAAAGAGCTGTTAAGGATTTTTTCTTCTGTAGGTTGAGGCTCGGGCCAAGGGTTGAAATCATCTCCTTAGTAGAAAGCAGCAGCACATGACTAAGGTTGGCAATGTCGCAGACCTGTCTCCAGAGTGCTGTGATGAAAGAACAGCTCCGAAAGAGATGATCGTGGGTTTCAATCTCTTCATTGCATAGAAGGCAAGTGCCCATAGTGCCAGGGTACCACTTCTCAATCTTATCCAAAGTGGGGAGAGATTCAAAGGCGAAACGATACAGACAAAGACTCCATTTAGGAATCTCGAATTCATTCCATATATGTTTGGTGAAGTTGGGAGGAGCAGTAAGGGTGTTGTTGTCTAGATCGGCTAGCTCCCAGGGGTCGACGCTACTGTCTAGCTACCAGCCGCCGAAGATGAATCGGAACGCATGTTTGACATGCTTCCAGATGGCAGTCATTTTGTTGATGACACGGGAATAGCCTTCTCTGGTCATGGGATCAAAGTCCAGACCTTTAGCATAATGAACTCTCATCCAGTGAGCCCATGTTGAATTCCCTTGATGGAAGTTGATGATGCGCCTTATGGTGCCCCAGTTGGTGATCACCGCCGGAGTTTTCAGGCCTATGCCCCCTCTGTCTTTGTGTAGAGAAATCCTTGAGTATTTCATAGCGTGGGTGCCTCCTGCCCAGATGAAATTGGACATGGTCATTTCAATACGATCGAGAATAGTAGGTGGGATTTCTCCTTGCTGGACCCAATAGATGAGCAGACCTTCTAGGGCAAATTTGATTAAGGTAACACGTCCTTCCATGGAAGTTTTGTTGATCGGCCATCTACTGATCATACTCTCAAGCTTATCAGTGCATTCTATGAAGTCCTTCACCTGGAGTTTGCCACCAGTTAGAGGGAAGCCAAGGTATTTGGTGGGAAGAGAGTTGATATTCATCTGTAGAGCATCTTCTATATCTTGCTTGATACATTCACAGTTGGAGGAGATGAACACTTGGGTTTTGGTTTCATTGATGTGGAGACTCGTTTCTGTACCAAACTTTTGAAGAAGGGCTTTAAGATTTGTGAGGTACTTAGGTTTAGCTTCCAGGAAGACTAAGACATCATCTGCGAAAATGAGATGGCTCATGGCTTTGGTTCCCTTTACTGTGTAATTTGAAATTTACTTGTTGGATTCTGCCTTCTTCATGAGTTGGGAGAAGTATTCCATTAGAATGGTGAATAAAAGGGGGGACAAGGGGTCTCCCTATCTTAGCCCGTTTGAAGATTTAAAGATGCCATTTGGGGTGCCATTGACAAGGACTGAGTAGCTAATAGTTGTAACACACTGCTGAATGAGTGAAATCCATTTGGTTGAGAATCCCATGTCCTTCATGATTTGCCATAACTTGTCCCAACGGACACTATCAAAAGCTTTAGAAACATCGAACTTCATACAGATTTTCTTGTGTCCTCGTTTTACATTGAAGTCTAGAATGAATTCACCTGCCAGTAGGGCGCAATCTGAGATACTCCTACCAATTATGAAGGCACCTTGGGCATCTGAAATGAGGAAAGGTAGTACCAATTTGAGTCGTTCTGCTAATATTTTGGCTAGGACTTTGTAGTGGACATTGCAGCAGGCGACCGGTCTGAATTCAGCAAGTGTAGCTGTAGTTTTCTTCTTTGGTATGAGAGTTAAGAACGCATGATTGATTTGCCTTAGCATATTTCCCCCTTTCATAATCCATTTGATTCTATTTAGCAGATCATACTTGATTATTTGCCAGGCTTCTCTATAAAAGTGGGTGTTGAAGCCATCGGGTCCAGGGGACTTATTCACCCCGATGCTCCAGACAGCTTCTTTCAGTTCTTCCAGACTGACTTCCCTGCAAAGGATATTGTTATGAGAGTTGGTTAATTTGTACCTCCAATCGAGAGCTTCATCATGGGAAATGATGTCCGTCAGCTGCTGTTTATTGAATAGAGCTTCATAGAAATCGTTGGCTTGGATTTCCAGGTCTTCCTGGCTGTTCACGACGCTACCATCTTCATTGATGAGTTCTGCAATAGTATTTTGGGCTTCCCTTTTCCGAATGGCATTGTGATAGAGCCTGGTATTGCGATTGCCATCCGTGATCCAGTTCTTCCTGCTGTGTTGCCATGCGTAGCTCTCCTCAGCTTTTTTGAGGTCGTCAAGTTGAGATTTCAACTTTAACTCAGCTTCAATGAGGTGGACGTTGAGAGGGTCCATAAGGAGGTTAGTTTTAATAGTTCTGAGTTCCTTCTTGCATCCAGCTAGTAACATAGGAATGTTGACTTGTTCTTTGGACCATTTCTTCAGCAGTTGTTTAGCTTTCATAAGCTTTTTGGTGAAGATGAACATGGGGTTACCTTCGACTCTTTCATTCCAGGCTTCTTTGATGATGTCAGCGTATCCATTCTAGGATGACCAGAAATTTTTGAATCTGAACGGTCTGGCTTTCTTTTTCTTCTCCTGAATGTGCATGATCAAGGGTGCATGATCACTTATTTCTGTCCCCTCAACTTTGATGTGTGCATTGGGTAGGGTATGGAGCCACTGATTGTTAACTAGAGCTCTATCTAGTTTACTGGTAATCCTTTTATCAGGTTTTCCCTCATTGTTCCAGGTGTAGGTAATATCCCCGCTCATGGGGAGTTCACACAGATCAGCCATATTAATGGTGTGATTGAAAGTTTTTATTGCAGAATCATGAGCCAGGCGTCCACCTTTCTTTTCTTCTTGAAGTCTTACGTTGTTGAAATCTCCCATCAATAAACAGGGTTCATTTATAGAATTCGAGAGAAGTTCAATGTCCCTCCATAGTTCTTTGCGCTGATTGTGAAGGTTGTAGGCATAAATAGCCGTGAACCAAATCTGGAGGCCGCCATTATTCTTGCAGGTAACTGTTATCATTTGTTCAGTTTTCTTGTAGATATCAATGTTCCAAACATTTGGATTCCATCCCAAATAGATCCTTCCGAGCTCAAATTCATCTAGATTAGATATGCAGAGCCATCCTTTAGGAAAAATGGAACTGACGCAATTGGAATTGCATCATTTTATTTTGTTTTCTATAATAGCATAAATGGAAACATCACTTTCTGTGATCCAGTCCCTCACCTCTTTCCTTTTTGAGGGTTTATTGATTCGCTTAACATTCCATACAAGTATTGACATAAAAAATTAGGTTTTAGAGTTCCTTGTACGCCTTCCTGGCACCTTCTCCTTTCCTTTTCCTTTTTCTCAGGTTGTGGTTGGAGGGACCTCTTTCACAGTCGTCAGTAGGTCCTCTTCTTCCTTATCGGAATCCAAAGACTCGAACTGGTTGGATGTGGATGTAGTCGCCTCCGTTCTAACCACTTCTCCTTCTTCTCTTTCAGGGGTTTTCTCAGGGTGTTGCTTGTCCGCCGCCTTTGGTTTCCAGGTCTTCTTAGGTAGTTGAAAGCTTTCCTCATCAACTTGCTGATATGAAGTTGGCGCCTTGGGTTTCATAGGACAATCGTCCTCGCCATGTCCAAAAACATAGCAAGAAGCACACTTTGCAGGGATGTGATCATAATGGATTTTGAAGGGTTGTTTGCCCTTCCTGGGAACGCTTAACCAGACTGTATCTGGTTGATCTTCCTCTGCCAATAGATCAACAAGTACTCGAGCTTCATCTGTGTCAAGGCCTTCCATAGCTCTGGTTTCAATATGAAGGACCGTACCTACACCTGTCTCCACTGTGCCTGCGGCCTTCTTGGTCCAGGATTTCCCATTAGAGGGGATTTTGATCCATGCAGGGATCAAGGACAACTGCTCTTTGACGAGAAGATCGCCATACTTGTATTCCTTCGCGATTACCAGTTGATAATCGAACCAGCGTGGGCCTCCAAGGAAGCAGGCTTTCTTATCCGTCTTGTTGGAGAAACGGATGATGAAGAAACCATTAGGTTTCGACACCAAATCGAACTCACCTTTGGGGCGCCAGGTTCTTCTGATCCATGCAGCCAGATGCGAATAGAAGGGTCTCTTTCCCATGATGTAGATGGCAATAGAGAATTCCCATATATCCTTCATTCTATTGTACTCCTCCTCCTCCAGTGTGATGATGACTCTGCCATCAATCTTTGAGGCTTTAGGGAAGTTCAGATTGGAGCTTTCCTTCTCTTGGGCTGTCGTTTGTGTCACCACATGTGTCCAGAGACACTTGGGTGCGCCGTCTTGCTCGCTTTCCTTCATCGCAAATGTAGTTCCTGGTTCCTTGGGTTGGGGTAGAGGTGTGGCGGGGGTAGGGTTGGGTGTGGTGGGTGGGGTGGGGAGACTCCGACGAGGGGAGCCCAATGCCGCCGGTCCTTCTCAGGATCGCCCTGGCTGTCGCCAGAGAAACCCTAGGAGACAGAGGGGGTGGGATGTATGTTTGGATATATATATATATATATATATATATATATATATATATATATATATATATATATATATATATATATATATATATATATATATATTATATATATCCCAGATATATGTATGTATGTATGTATGTATATATGTCATGTGATAAGAGGTGAAGGATACCTTTTTGGGCCTATGGTTTGGCCTTGACCTATTGAGATGTGAGTTAAAGTATGTCATTTTTCTTTAGGATTCATATTAGACAACATGATTGTTTGTATTCTCTCTCTTGATGTATGTGTGTCTCCCTTAAGTCATATTGGACACTGATATACATTTTCTCTCTCTTTATGTGTATCCCTTGATGTGATTGATTAGTTTATCCCTAAATGTACCTTTTTCTATTAAATTTATCTTGATTGAGAAATCTTTATTAAAATTGATGTTTATTCATCTTGGAGTTATTGATAAGTGAAAATTGAAACCCTAATGTTTATCTTTTTTTTCAGTTGCACCTAATTACCTTGTTTTGTTTCATTATACTATTATACAAATTGAAACCCTAAATTTTTATTTAATTTGGATTGTATTTATCTTGCCTCCACATTAAATGCATGTTTGATTTGTTAAGACTATTATTATCCATTTAGCATAACATTATGGGGTTTGATCCCATTGTCCAACTTTTCCCATATATGGGTTGTTGGTGCTCTCACCTTATATATTACCACTATATAGAGGAGTGTAGGTGCTCTAACATCCTTCCTAGGCATGATATGGGGAAGTGTTATAGACCTACTTTTAGATGATTGTAGTCTACTAGATAGATTTGCATGCACTTGAATTGATATAAATAATTCCATTATTATACTCTATATTTGTAAAGGTGAGACTTTTTATTTTACTATATTTTTTCTTCATATAATCTCTTATATCTTACTATAAATGATGATCCTTTTGACATCCAATTTTATATTCTACCTCCATTTTAATTATGAACCTTATTTTGCTTATTTGATGTACTTTATTTATACATATAGTCCAATCACTATTGTGGGATCCAACTCACAAAAACAAGATTAATTAAGTGGAAGCGATCATTTGCAGTGGATTACTAAAAATTAAAACCTTTTTCAAAGAGATCCAATCATAGGAAAACTCTTTCAACAAGAACCAATGTATTACATTTACATCATGGTTCATAAGTACATATCTTGTACTATCTCTTCTTGAGGATTACAACATCAACTGCCTTATTAAAAGTTAAACATAGACAGCATAAGAATCCTTGAGGCATTAAGCCAAACTCAGATCGATGTAAAAATACTAACTACTAACTTCGAGGACCTGAGAGTACAGAGATGTGTAAAGAGGCGAGATCACCTCTCTACTAAAATTTAAAGGAAATACAAACATCCACAATTTTTAACAGAAATTTTAGACTTTGAGGATGATTGCATAATATTCCAAATAAATAAGCATGATTCTAGATACATAATAAAATGTCAATAGCAGCGGAAAGAAAGAAATACAAGCCTTCTAATGGCTTTATTGTTTATTACATCATTGCTTTCAAAAAGAAAAGATAAGATAGAATAGAGGATCTAGCTATAGCAACCTAGCCATCCTTCTTCAAGCTAACGATCATAGCAAAGGATTCTTTCTTCAAGCCCTTCCTTCACCTTGCACAGCTCCAACACCTGGGTGGTTGGGAAGACACCCAGCAAGAGGGAAAACAAGGAAAAGTATGTGTTACACTAACAATCTATCAAAGGCAAAGAAAGATGTAACAAGTAAACTAGACTAGATATTTGGTGTGAGAAGATGTCAAAGAGTATGAGGTTTCATAAGAGAACTTGCCATTAACAAAGTAAGTAAAGGTTTTAGCATGTTTATTAATATGTCTATCTAACTAAGTAGGGTTGAGGCACCTACCGAACCTCTAACCTTAGGTGAGGGAAGAATTATAAACATTTCCAAATCACCTACAAATTTTTAATGGGGAGAATAATAAACATTCCCCTAGGGCGATTTTATACATGCCCTCTATGGGTGGTTGTACATAAGTACCACTACTTAAAGATTAAATAGAACATTTAATTCCATGCTAACAAAAGATTTATGGCAAGATAAGAAAAAGAATATATATCATGGTAGTGGGGTATGAATACCCAAACAAGAAAATACTATATCTGATTTTTGAGGCAAATAAGACATTTAGGTTTCAAGATTCAATGGTTTAGATCAAGTTAAACCTCATAAAGAAATTTAGGTATTGGATTAAGTATTTCCCAACTGATAGGTAGATGCACAATCAAACTCATACTAAACACATACCTTGGCCACAGGTGTCCTAAGTTTCCCTTTTTCAACTCTTCACACGAACTATAAACCCAAACTTCCTATTACATCATTATATATATATATTAGAATTACATGTATTCATTTAAAAGATTGAAAACCCTAATTTACTAACTTTTTGCACAAACTCTCGATTCAGACTTCAAAAACCTCATAATTGTCTTAGTTAGGTTTTCCTGATCAAAATAACATATAATATTGCATATTTTGGAAATATGGATTCTTAGGGTTAATTTTTATGATTTTTAAGTTAATTAAATCGATTTTAAAAAGACCTTTTCGAAAAACTCAAAACCAAATTTCAAAAACATTTTTATTAAATAGATCTCGTTTTTCTGATTTCAAAACACTATTTGTTTGTTATTTTTGCCCAACGAAATAATTTATAAAAATTATTTTATCTCGACCAATGACAGCTTGCCACGTAGGCAAGGCCAACCGCATCGAGCGATCGCGAGCGACCGAGAGCGGTGACCCGCGTCTCGGCGTCTCTCGCAACCGGTCGAGCGACCCGGCGGTTAAACAGAGGTAAAGGACAGCAATGTCCTTGGCGAGAAAATGGACAGAAAAGAAACCGGAGGGGAAAAATGGTCATTTGTGCGTCGTCATCTTCCTCGGCCGATCCTCATCACGCGCGAGCAGGCTTTCTCGGCCGATTTGGGAAAATCCACGTTTCTTGACGAAAACTTGTGTTTAGATAGTCGAAAGAAAGAGAAGGGAGAGACGAACTCAATGGTACCTTTGATTCGAACCAAGGTGGCCGGAATAGAGAGGGAGAAGCGTCGCAAGTTAGGGACCTTCAGCTGCTCGTCGGGGGTCGAAACATCCACGAAAATCCAAATTGGAGGTACGAACAGGTTGCTAAGGTGATGGCGGTCGCAAAGGTTGAGTTATTTATAGGCAAGGAACCCTAGACTAGGATGTGGGTAGGAGCAAGGGAAAGTGGCCGGCGGCTACATTGGGCGTTTCTCAAATATGCGTTAAAGCTCGAAAAATTCGGGATAATCCTGTGCGAAATCTCGCAAGGAGTCCAACAAAACAAAAATCAAGGAAAATCGTTGAGTGAAACTCAAGATATCGCGATTTTAAGAAAACGAAAAATCCTATCTGTTGCCTAATCCGACTCAAGGTAGAAGATGATCATGGATCGTCCGATCGATGGACCCGAGTCCATCAACGACTCTGAGCCATCCGATCTCGCGTTAGATCAGGGAAATATCCCTGAGCAAAAGTCGATTAAAACTATTAGATTTTAGATGTTTTTCTCTTTCTTCTTTTGGAGGCTCAAACGTTGCCCAAAAATTATGAAAATTTATATTCTGACTTATTTCGACGCGTAGAATCCAAATATGGAGTTAGTTTTTCATTTTGAGAACGTTTATTAGGTGCAATAATTAATATGTCATTTTCTCTTGCCTCCCTTAAAAGAGGTGATAACATTATCTAAAATTATTGTAACTTCACCCATAAGTCTCCTTAAAGGTGTGGAACATGATTTTGCAATTATCTTCACAGGTTGACATTATCTTTATATTTATTAAATTAATTAGAACATTCTACACACTTTCTCTCTCTTATTTTTCTTATTATTCATATATTATCCAAATTAGTTGCAAATTTGCACAGAGGCTTATTTTTATGTTTAGAATACGAATTTGAAGTAATTTTCCTAATTTGAGATCATTAAGTATTTCATTCCTTTTTATTGGCATATTTCCTATTTTCCATTGATAATGTTATTAATATTTTCATTTTAAATAATACTTGACCCTTAAGTTACTCTTTGCTCAAGGAAACGAATTAAACTATCAAATTATCATGATGGTTTCAGATTATCATATTTGTTGCAAAAATCTTTGTAATTATCTTCTTTACCCATAATTTCTCATATTACCATTAATTATTACATTTATCTTCTTCCTTTTACAAAATTCAGATTTTCTTCTTATTTCTTATATTCTAGGAAACACTAGAAGATTCTAGGACGAATTATTTTATTCTTTTTATTACTTAATGTGAATTTGCATTTTAGACCCATTATCTAATTCTAACTAAGGCATTTGTGCATGCAACCTCAAAATAATAATATATGGGAAACATTTAACCAATAACCTTCTTAATTTCTTTTAAATCAAAACCAAGGACAAATGGAATGAAAATGAAGGTCAAAGCTTATAGAAAAGAGTACAAAGAGGTACATAGGATATTTCAGTATGTTACAGCACTCCACCCCTTAAAAAGGATTTCGTCCCCGAAATCTCATACAAAGAAGGAAGGGTGAGTACGCAACATCTCATCTCTCAACTCCCAAGTGGTTTCTTCTAATCCATGATATCTCCACAAAATCTTCACTAACTCTATCTCCTTATTCTTCAGCTGCTTTACTCAGGAGTCAAGGATCTTCACAGGTAGTTCTTCATAAGTCAGATTCTCATTAATCTCCACAGGTTCAATGGAGAGCACATGAGATAGATCCTTAACGTACTTCCTCAGCACAGAAACATGGAACACATTGTGAATCTTATCATAAGCAGGAGGCAAAGCTAGGCGATATGCACAATCTCCCACTTTATCTAAGATCTCAAATGGTCCAACATAGCGAGGACTCAACTTGCCTTTTACTTTAGATCTTGCAATAGAACGTATAGGCTTGATCTTTAGAAAAGCATAGTCTCCCACTAAGAAGCTTACATCAGACCTCTTCTTATCAGCATACATCTTCTGTCTGTCTTGAGCAGCTTTCATCTGTTTCTTTATCAACTGTATCTTTTCAAGCATCATCTGCATGTCATCAGTCTTCACTAGGGAACGTTCACCAACATCATCCCAGTGCAAAGGTGAACGACAAGGTCTACCATAGAGAGCTTCAAAAGGTGGCATACCAATACTGGCTTGGTATCTATTGTTGTAAGCAAACTCTGCTAATGGTAGATACCGATCCCAAGCACCACCCCAATCCATCACACAAGCACGTAGCAAGTCCTCCAGAATCTGAACTGTTCTCTCAGACTGACCATCAGTTTGCGGGTGGTAAGCAGTGCTGAAACGCAGATCAGTACCCATCTCTTCCTGAATCTGACCCCATAAACGAGAAGTGAATTTCAGGTCTCGATCAGAAACTATCACAGCAGGGACACCATGCAGACGAACTATCCACTCCACATACAACTGAGCCATCTCAGCAACTTTATACGTGGTTTTGAAAGGCAAGAAATGAGCAGATTTTGTAAGCCGATCAATCACCACCCAGACAGCATCATAACCTCTCTTAGACTTGGGGAAACCAGTAACAAAGTCCATTGTGATCTTCTCCCACTTCCATTCTGGAATCTCAAGAGGATGAAGAAGACCACCAGGTCGTTGATGTTCAATCTTGACTTGCTGACATGTCAAGCACTTTGCTACAAACAGAGCTATATCATTCTTCATGTTCTTCCACCAGAAGCTCCGCTGTAAGTCCTTGTACATCTTGGTTGTGCCAGGGTGAATAGTGTACTTGGAACCATGAGCTTCACTCAGAACCTTCTGTCTCAGATCACCAACATCAGGTATCCACAACCTTTGTCTAAAGCGGATAGCACCATCCACTCCGACAGAGAAGTCAGATTGCGGTTTCTCAGATAAAGCTTTCAACTCTTCAAGCTCTGAACTCTCCAACTGCGCAGACATGACTTCTGAGATCCAGGTTGGTGTAACGGTCAAACTGGCCATATGAACACACAACTTATCTTCATCCACTGAATCGACAGGTTGAGGTTTCCAACTGGCCACAAGTTCAAGGTTTTCCCACACAGAACATCTCAGAGCAGCACAAACAGCATCCTTCTTGCGACTTAAAGCATCAGCTACGACATTTGCTTTACCAGGATGGTAGGTGATGGTGAAATTGTAATCTTTAAGATATTCCATCCACTTACGTTGTCGCAAGTTCAGATCCTTCTGAGTCAACAGATATCTCAAACTCTTGTGATCAGAAAAGACTTCAAACTTTTCTCCATAGAGGTAGTGTCGCCAGATCTTCAAAGCGTGAACTATGGCAGCCAGCTCTAAATCATGCGTATGCCAATTAGCTTCATTAGGTTTCAACTGTCAAGAAGCATAGGCGATCACCTTTCCGTCTTGCATCAGAACACACCCTAAGCCTTGTCGGGATGCATCAGTGTAGATGACATAGGGTATGCCCTCAACAGGCAAAGCAAGCACTGGAGCAGAAGTCAGACTCATCTTCAACTTCTGAAAACTGTCCTCACATTCAGGGGTCCATGAGAACTTGACCTCCTTCGGAGTCATCTTGGTCAAAGGTAAAGCCAACTCAGAAAACCCTTTGATAAACTTCCGATAGTAACCAGCTAGACCTAGGAAACTACATATTTCTGACGAGTTTCTCAGAGCATTCCACTTTGTCACAGCTTCTACCTTTGCAGGATCAATAGCTATATGGCCGGAAGAAATCATGTGACCAAGAAACATCACTTCCTTTATCCAGAACTCACATTTTGAGAATTTTGCATACAATTGATTTTCTCGCAATGTGTTGAGTACAATCCGCAGGTGCTCGCGATGTTGATCCAACGTCTCGGAATAAACCAAAACATCATCAATAAACACCACTACAAACTTGTCGAGGTATGGGCAGAATACTCGGTTCATCAGGTCCATAAACGCAGCAGGGGCATTTGTCAAACCAAAAGGCATGACCATAAATTCATAATGCCCATAGTGAGTTATGAATGCTGTCTTCGGAACATCATCATCTTTCACACGCATCTGGTAGTAGCCACTTCACAGATCCATCTTGGAGAACACGGTGGCTGACTTCAGCTGATCGAATAGGTCGTCGATGCGCGGCAAAGGATAACGATTCTTCACTGTCACCTGGTTGAGCATGCGGTAATCCATACACATCCGCATGGAGCCATCTTTCTTCTTCACGAACAGGACAGGGGCTCCCCAAGGGGAAACACTGGGGCGAATGAAACCCATGTCAAGAAGCTCTTCAAGCTGCTTCTTCAACTCTGCCAGTTTAGCAGGAGCCAAGCGGTAAGGTGGCTTCGATATCGGTGAAGTTCCAGGTATGAGCTCGATGGAGAATTCCACCTCGCGATTTGGTGGCAACCTGGGCAACTCCTCAGGAAAGACATCTGGGAAGTCCTTCACCACATCAACATGGTCTAGGGCAGGAGGTGTAGCATCGAGAACTATGGAGGCTAGGAAGGCTCTACACCCTTGTGAGACGAGCTTTTCATCTTTGATGGTAGAGATGATGAACTATCGCTCTCCTCGCTTCTTGCCCTTGACGCACACTCTTCCTTCAACAGGATGAAACAGACTAACCTTGGATTCCTCACAGAACATAACAGCTTTATACTTCTTTAACCAATCCATACCCAGGATGATGTCAAAGACGGTCATATCAAGCAAGACGAACATTGTAGGAAACGTTATTCCGGATACACAGAGGTTCAAGGTAGGAGTTTGGACGTACGAGGAGCAGATTTTACCACTAGGAGTTTTTACATCTAACACATGATCCATAAACTCAGATTCGATTTCAAGCATAGAGGCAAACTGTCTAGATATGAAGGTATTGGAGGAACCGGAATCAAACAGAGCTTTTAAAGGATGCAAATTGAGGTGTAGTGTACCTTCAATCACTTCATTGCCTTCACCATCTTCTTCAGCATTGAGAGCAAACACTCTCCCATTCCGCCTCTCAGCTGGCGGACGTCTCGGGTTCTAGTTGTTGTTGTTATTGTTGTTGTTGTTCCGTGGTGGAGGGTTCTGTCTCGGCTTTTGTGGCTGCTGAGCATGATTCTGCCCTTGTTGGAAACGAGGGCAGTTGGGTCGGATGTGCCCAACCTGGCCACACTCATGGCAGGTTGGTGGAGGACGGTTGCCAACATGAGCAGGTGCATTGTTGGCGGGGCATCTTCCAGGAGGATGGTGGTGATTGCATCTGTTGCAGCGATCACGTCCACGGTTCTCATGCTGGTTCGGATTCTTCCTTTTGTTGTTGTTGAAGCCACTGGAAGACTGAAATCCCGGATAAGACTCGATGGCGAGAGCCTTGTCCACCATCTGTTGAAATGTGGGTGGCAGCTGTGGAACGAGGCTTCGACCAACATGGTAGTTCAGGCCCTCCAAGAACAAGGTTGCTCTTCTGTCAGCTCCAAGGTCGGTGGCATAACATTCCAACAGCAGAAACTTCTGAACGTAGTCAGCCACGCTCATGCTTCCTTGCTTGAGACTGTAAAACTCAGCCTCCTTCTTCCTCAGGAACGCAGGACAGATGTACTTCTCTCTGAACAGCTTCAGGAACTGAGTCCACTCCATGGAGGAGGTGTCTCGAGTGCGGGCAACTCCATTCCATCAAACACACGCCGGTCCATCTAGCACGTACGTCGCAAACTGAACCTTCTGGTGAGGACGGCAAGCCATACCCTCGAAGGTCCGATCCAGGGCCAACACCCAGTCATCAGCTTTGTCCACCATGTTAGGCTCACTCTCACCCTTGAAGTAGGGTGGTTGCATCTTGATGAAGTCAGTGAGGGTGAACTCCCTCGGCTTGGCGGCAACAGTAGCAATGGTGTTGAGTTGTCCCATCATGGTGGAGGACAACAGCTGTCGCAGCATCACCAGCTCCTGCTCAGGTGTGAAGGCAGGTACACCAGAGGTTGGTTGGGTAACAGCAGGAGTCGCAGGAGTGTCGAGGTTGTCAGCGTTGGACTCCTGGTTTGAGTTGTCAAACAGGTCACCTCTCCTGAAATTAGGGTTATCATATTAAATTTTCAGGAGTAAAGAATCATAGATGAGAGGGAAAAGAAATAGAGATGAGAAAAGGATAACTAGAATGCTATTGCCTAAAAGCATACTACTTCGGGCAGTTCATATCGGCGCAGGCCAGGCCGGATCATATGGGCACGGGAGTCCCCGTATGCCAAGCTAGTGGGTCGGAGGAAAATCTTGCCAGCCCCCATGCCCTGATCCTTTCTAGACACCCTTGCCTCAACTGCATGCCCTAATAGTCGCCTAAAGGCTCTAATACCATGCTGTAAAGAGGCGAGATCACCTCTCTACTAAAATTTAAAGGAAATACAAACATCCACAATTTTTAACAGAAATTTTAGACTTTGAGGATGATTGCATAATATTCCAATTAAATAAGCATGATTCCAGATACATAATAAAATGTCAATAGCAGCAGAAAGAAAGAAATAACAAGCCTTCTAATGGCTTTATTGTTTATTACATCATTGCTTTCAAAAAGAAAAGATAAGATAGAATAGAGGATCTAGCTATAGCAACCTAACCATCCTTCTTCAAGCTAACGATCACAGCAAAGGATTCTTTCTTCAAGCCCTTCCTTCACCTTGCACAGCTCCAACACCTGGGTGGTTGGGAAGACACCCAGCAAGAGGGAAAACAAGGAAAAGTATGTGTTACACTAACAATCTATCAAAGGAAAAGAAAGATGTAACAAGTAAACTAGACTAGATATTTGGTGTGAGAAGATGTCAAAGAGTATGAGGTTTTCATAAGAGAACTTGCCATTAACAAAGTAAGTAAAGGTTTTAGCATGTTTATTAATATGTCTATCTAACTAAGTAGGGTTGAGGCACCTACCGAACCTCTAACCTTAGGTGAGGGAAGAATTATAAACATTTCCAAATCACCTACAAATTTTTAATGGGGAGAATAATAAACACTCCCCTAGGGCGATTTTATACATGCCCTCTATGGGTGGTTGTACATAAGTACCACTACTTAAAGATTAAATAGAACATTTAATTCCATGCTAACAAAAGATTTATGGCAAGATAAGCAAAAGAATATATATCATGGCAGTGGGGTATGAATACGCAAACAAGAAAATACTATATCTGATTTTTGAGGCAAATAAGACATTTAGGTTTCAAGATTCAATGGTTTAGATCAAGTTAAACCTCATAAAGAAATTTAGGTATTGGATTAAGTATTTCCCAACTGATAGGTAGATGCACAATCAAACTCATACTAAACACATACCTTGGCCACAGGTGTCCTAAGTTTCCCTTTTTCAACTCTTCACACGAACTATAAACCCAAACTTCCTATTACATCATTATATATATATATTAGAATTACATGTATTCATTTAAAAGATTGAAAACCCTAATTTACTAACTTTTTGCACAAACTCTCGATTCAGACTTCAAAAACCTCATAATCGTCTTAGTTAGGTTTTCCTGATCAAAATAACATATAATATTGCATATTTTGGAAATATGGATTCTTAGGGTTAATTTTTATGATTTTTAAGTTAATTAAATCGATTTTAAAAACACCTTTTCGAAAAAATCAAAACCAAATCTCAAAAACATTTTTATTAAATAGATCTCGTTTTCCTGATTTCAAAACACTATTTATTTGTTATTTTTGACCAATGAAATAATTTATAAAAATTATTTTATCCGACCAATGGCAGCTTGCCACGTAGGCAAGGCCAACCGCATCGAGCGGTCGCGAGCGACCGAGAGCGGTGACTCGCGTCTCAGCGTCTCTCGCAACCGGTCGAGCGACCCGGCGGTTAAACAGAGGTAAAGGACAGCAATGTCCTTGGCGAGAAAACGGACAGAAAAGAAACCGGAGGGGCAAAATGGTCATTTGCGCGTCGTCATCTTCCTCGGCCGATCCTCGTCGCGCGCGAGCAGGCTTGCTCGGCCGATTTGGGCAAATCCGCGTTTCTTGACGAAAACTTGCGTTTAGATAGTCGAAAGAAAGAGAATGAAGAGACGAACTCAATGGTACCTTTGATTCGAACCAAGGTGGCCAGAACAGAGAGGGAGAAGCGCCGCAAGCTAGGGACCTTCGGCTGCTCGTCGGGGGTCGAAACGTCCACGAAAATCCAAATTGGAGGTACGAACAGGTTGCTAAGGTGATGGCGGTCGCAAAGGTTGAGTTATTTATAGGCAAGGAACCCTAGACTAGGATGTGGGTAGGAGCAAGGGAAAGTGGCCGGCAGCTACATTGGGCGTTTCTCAAATACGCATTAAAGCTCAAAAAATTCAGGAAAATCCTGTGCGAAATCTCGCAAGGAGTTCAACAAAACAAAAATCAAGGAAAATCGTTGAGTGAAACTCAAGATATCGCGATTTTAAGAAAACGAAAAATCCTATCGGTTGCCTAATCCGACTCAAGGTAGAAGATGATCATGGATCGTCCGATCGATGGACCTGAGTCCATCAACGACTCTGAGCCATCCGATCTCGCGTTAGATCAGGGAAATATCCCTGAGCAAAAGTCGATTAAAACTATTAGATTTTAGATGTTTTTCTCTTTCTTCTTTTGGAGGCTCAAACGTTGCCCAAAAATTATGAAAATTTATATTCTGACTTATTTCAATGCGTAGAATCCAAATATGGAGTTAGTTTTTCATTTTGAGAAAGTTTATTAGGTGCAATAATTAATATGTCATTTTCTCTTTCCTCCCTCAAAAGAGGTGATAACATTATCTAAAATTATTGTAACTTCACCCATAAGTCTCCTTAAAGGTGTGGAACACGATTTTGCAATTATCTTCACAGGTTAACATTATCTTTATATTTATTAAATTAATTAGAACATTCTACACACTTTCTCTCTCTTATTTTTCTTATTATTCATATATTATCCAAATTAGTTGCAAATTTACACAGAGGCTTATTTTTATGTTTAGAATACGAATTTGAAGTAATTTTCCTGATTTGAGATCATTAAGTATTTCATTCCTTTTTATTGGCATATTTCCTATTTTCCATTGATAATGTTATTAATATTTTCATTTTAAATAATACTTGACCCTTAAGTTACTCTTTGCTCAAGGAAACGAATTAAACTATCAAATTATCATGATGGTTTCAGATTATCATATTTGTTGCAAAAATCTTTGTAATTATCTTCTTTACCCATAATTTCTCATATTACCATTAATTATTACATTTATCTTCTTCCTTTTACAAAATTCGGATTTTCTTCTTATTTCTTATATTCTAGGAAACACTAGAAGATTCTAGGACGAATTATTTTATTCTTTTTATTACTTAATGTGAATTTGCATTTTAGACCCATTATCTAATTCTAACTAAGGCATTTGTACATGCAACCTCAAAATAAGAATATATGGGAAACATTTAACCAATAACCTTCTTAATTTCTTTTAAATCAAAACCAAGGACAAATGGAACGAAAATGAAGGTCAAAGCTTATAGAAAAGAGTACAAAGAGGTACATAGGATATTTCAGTATGTTACAGATGACACATAGGACTTTTATCTACAAGACACGACAGACAGTACACTCAACCTAAGCTATCACTATTGTCACTGCTGCTGCTGATGTTCTTCCTCTGCAAGATATTCTCAGTCTCCTCCGTGCTTGTCCACCTAAAAATGTTGGATCCCACGGGGGTGAGACAATTGAAAATTGCCGCAGCGAGAGATATAACTCTCTGTCAGAAACATTATTATTGCAATTATAATATGAATCAGAATAGAGGATAAGCAGTTTATATCATTCTCATCTTTAAATATTGCAACTATCTATGATAGAGAATTAAAACATCTATTCTCTTTATAAGGAATAGGATGAACATGTAAATCATTTATCTTTTATATTAACTCAACATCTCATGCTTTTCTCATGATACTCATTATTCTGATATGTCACCCATGACTCTTTCCTGTTTCTATCTGATGGCCTTAGCCAATCTACTAAATAGGTATTGGTTTGTACTGGACATGAGAGTGTACATCATCATGTCTTATATAGGCATTGGTCCATACCAATCGTGTATAAATATTCCAGGCATTGGATTATACCAATCTTGTGCAACTAGTACGAGCATTGGACTTATTTTGTTCATGTGTATACATTCCAAGTATTGGACTATGCCAATCTCAACTATTCTAGGTATTGGGCTATGCCAATCTTAACCATTCCAGGTATTGAACTATGTCAATCATGTGACATTATTCCAGGTATTGAACTATGTCAACCCTATGCAATTATTCCAGGTATTGAACTATGTCAACCCTGTGCAATTATTCCAGGTATTGGGTTATTACCAATCTTGTGCAGTTATTCTAGGTATTGAACTATGTCAAACATGTGCAATTATTCTAGGTATTGGGTTATTACCAATCTTGTGCAGTTATTCCAGGTATTGGGATTTAACCAATCCTGTGTTATTATTCCAAGTATTGGGATTTAGCCAATCCTGTGTTATTATTCCAGGTATTGGGATTTAACCAATCCTGTGTTATTATTCCAGGTATTGAACTATGTCAATCCTATGCAACTATTCCAAGTATTGAACTATGCCAATCCTATGACATTATTCCAGGTATTGGGGTTTAACCAATCCTGTGTTATTATTCCAGGTATTGGGATTTAGCCAATCATGTGTTATTATTCCAGGTATTGGGATTTAACCAATCATGTGTTATTATTCCAGGTATTGGACTATGCCAATCATGTGCATCTATTCCAGGTAATGGACTATGCCAATCCTGTGACATTATTCCAGGTATTAGGGTTTAACCAATCATGTGTTATTATTCCAGTTATTGGGATTTAACCAATCCTGTGTTATTATTCTAGGTATTGGGATTTAACCAATCCTGTGTTATTATTCCAGGTAATGGACTATGCCAATCATGTGCATCTATTTCAGGTAATGGACTATGCCAATCCTATGTTATCATCCCATGTATGTTTACACATCACTGGGTACCTCATTATTCTACTGACGTTTAAACTTTGGCCATGCCATCATACTCAATCACATCCTTTATGTAATACAAGTATCCCTCTCTTCTCCACACTTGTATAATCAAGGTTCCATCATTATTATTTTATCCTTTTGTTATAATTATTATGTTACTAAGTTTCCATTTTCTTGGCTTATTAAGAACATTATCATCTCTTACAGGGGACTTTAATAATTATCTTGGTACCTTTCACTAGGTATCAACTTACTCATGTGGTTCACAAGGCCTATTAAAATATCTTGTTACCTCTCACTAGGTAACAACTAATCTCATGGCTCATAAAGCACATTTTACATCTTGTCACCTTTCACTAGGCAACAACCATTCTCATGGTTCATAAAACACATTACATCTTGATGTAATGATTAGGATAGCACTCATTATATGATACTCATCCAAATATGTTGGATTTAAGATGCATCAAGGAATATCATACTTAAAGTGTTGGATGTGATATCTATGATGTCTTGATATATCACTTCCCTCATCACTTTAAACTTACTTGAGTTTATCAATTTATATTGTATTAAGGCATTTCCCCATCTTAATACTTCCATACACTAACCTATCACCTTTATTGTGAAGTACATATGTCATAGAGCACACATAAGGATTGTCCAACTATCTTCAATGATAGGGACTTATCTCAGATTAAGGCATTGCTTGCTATAAGGTTACCTATAATCAATCACTTTAGGTATTTCCCTTATCAGTGTACTAATCACTATTCCATTATTAGGATTAGGTCTCCCATACCATCACCCTTTATTAGGGTTTAGGGTTTCACATACTATCATACTTCATTAGGGTTAGGATTTCATATACCATCACCCTTCATTAGGCTTTCACATTACATTGCCCATAATTAGGGTTTAATATTCATCCCAACTAGGGTTTCTCATGGCATCACCCTCAATTAGGGTTTCTCATGGAATCACCCTCAATTTGGGTTTCTCATGGAATCATCCTCAATTAGGGTTTCTCATGTAATCACCCTCAATTAGGGTTTCTCTAACATCATTACCCTAAATTAGGGTCATAGCATTACCATAAATTAGGGTTTCACTTATCATTGCCCTCAATTAGGGTTAGGGTTCATCAACCTTCCTAATTAGGGTTCATGATCTCTTTATCAAGGATCATACCCTAATTACACATTCATTCACATTGGAAGTGTTGAGACTTAACCACTACATAATTATCTTTCATGTAGGAAGTCCTCTCTCTCTCATCCTCTATAAGATGATACTTACTTCAAACTTGATTAGATTAGGTCAACTCAACTTGATTAGAGAGTTGGCACATGTATTGTGTCATTACTTCCATGATCATCAAAGATTAATCATTCAAAAGGTACTAATCACCCTATCTTATTAAGAGTACAATTACCATAATCACCCTTGAATTACACCATGTAATGATCAATTAAACAATTGACCTTTAATCATATTAAGTGTCCATACGGTTTTGATTAATTACTTCTCAAACGGTCTTGGTCACTTAGACCCCAAACGGTCTTGACCAACCAGACCTCAAAGGATCTTGCTTGAAATACCTCCAAACGGTCTAAGACCGTTTAGACCTCCAAACGGTCTTGAACAACACTTGAAACCGTTTAGCAAAGTAGGTGCTTGAAACTGTTTAACAAATTCGATGCTTGAAACCGTTTGACAAAGTTGATACTTGAAACCGTTTGAGTCTCAATCGGTTTGGGATCATTTGGTCCCAAACGGTCTTGAGACCATTTGGTCCAAACCTCCTCAAAACCGATTGGACCAAAAATGGTCTCAACCACTCATATTAGTTTAGGGTTCCCAAGATTAATTCCTTCATCAATTGAATCCATGTAATTACTCACCAAGTGAACCTAAACACCATACTTCAATTGAGATTAATGAATCATCTTTCAATTGATTCAACCTTCAATTGATCATCAATTAGGGTTTTGAACCCAATTGAATTAGGGTTGAAATCGATGAACCTTCAATATTAGTCATTGTGGAACTAATTGCTTAGAAATCATTGGTCCATCATTAAAATTGGGCATGACCTGACCTCAAACGGTCTTGAGGTCGTTTGGACAACCTCCAAATGGTCTTGAGACCGTTTTCCCCATCCCATCACTTAAAATTGTGAAATTCAATTAGGGTTTGGATCATTAGATTGATCAACAATTGAACTATAGATTGCATTACCATTTACTATCTTCGGACCTTCAAATACTCAACCATACTCAACCC
The DNA here is from genome assembly GCA_963693085.1 of Alisma plantago-aquatica. Lineage (NCBI taxonomy): Eukaryota > Viridiplantae > Streptophyta > Magnoliopsida > Alismatales > Alismataceae > Alisma > Alisma plantago-aquatica. The sequence goes on along the minus strand of OY856412.1, from coordinate 96,849,098 downwards.
TAGACCTCCAAACGGTCTTGGTTGACCTCCAAACTGTCTTGAGACCATTTGGGTGATCTCCAAATGGTCTTGAGACCTTTTGGGTTAATCAACCCAAAGATTTAATTCATTCAATTGCAAATTCAGCACTTAACCAGATTAGGGTTTCTAATTGGATGATTGTCCATGTATTGATTCAATCAATTGGAACCATTATATCCTCATCCAACATGTACTAGGGTCCTGATCTCAAACGGTCAACCCATCCAAACGGTCAACTCATTTAAATGGTTTGGGGTTCAAGACTCTAAATGGTGTGCAAACCGTTTAGTCTCCAAACAGTTTGGTGAAACCTTTTCGACCAAAGTCTTAAAACTGTTTGCAATAGATATTTGGGGAGGTGTGTTCTTATGATGATGTCATCATCATCAAGATCTAAACCCACGAAACTTTCTGTGATTTTCATGGAGATTGCATCAACCAACCAATTAAAATTTCGAGAATGAAGAAAGGATCAACAATTGATAAGAAATTGAATGCAATAACAATATTAAGGGTTCAAGTTATAAAACCCGCCTCCAATTGAGCTTCAAAGCTTCAACCTCCACGTATCTAATGGTGAAATCAACACCTTCAACTATCCCAAGCTCGTCCTCAAGGTTTGAGTGAAAAGGAATGGCTAGAATTGAAGATCGAGTGAAGATAAGAAGAAATCATGCATTGATTTGTGATTTCCACCATGGAATCAAGGTGAAAGAAGGTCAAGAAGCTTACCAACAGGTTGGGGGTCGTCCTCCTATTGCTCCAAGATCCCTTGGTCGTTTTTGCAAGAAATAAGTGAAAGTGGATACGAAATTCCCTTTCCAAGCTATGGATAAAGGAGCATATATGCATTTTATTAAAAATTCATTTAAGAGAGAGAAAGTAGGGATTATCTCCTCCATATCCTTGCCACTTTCCCCCTTTCCTTCCTTGGTTACGAGGCTATCTCTTTTGCCTCGTATTCCTCTCAATTGTCCATGATTTAAAGAAAAGCAAATTAAGCACCTTAAATCATATTATAATAATAACCATAAGTGAGTGGATATTTCTTTTTCTTATAATAATGTGAGTGAGTTATCCACTTCCTTTAGATATTTTCGTGCCTTTGCAAGGCACAAGAACGTCCACATATATGGATTTCAACCATTTCAATTTTGGTTGATGGTCACTTCAATTAATATATTTATCTTTGCATAAAATTTAAGTAAAGTTCCAATTATACTTAAATCTTGATTATTTTAATATCAAGATCCTCTCTCCTCCAAAATGATACAAATGAGACGCCCCTCTCATTTTCTTTGCTCTACATGATTCCAAGAAAAATTAGGGACTATTCTGAAGTGGTAATTTGCATATTGAACCCTGGATTTTGGGTAAATTGCACATTGCACCAAAACTAGGTTTAGATGCATAAACATTGCTTAATCAGCTCTTTCTTGTTACTCAGGCTTTCCCAAGCCATACCTCTGCATCATATTCATTCTCATGATGCTATAACACATGAGGAACATTTGTTAAGTAACATTTGCAAGTTAACCCATCACATTAGGTAATTTGCACTTTAGTCCAAACTAAGCAAACATTGTTTCAACATTATTCAAAAAGGACTAAAATTGAAATATAAGTTCCTCTTGAACCTTAATTACTTTTCAAAAGATAAGAGCAAGCATATAATTGTCTTTATTAAACAAAACACCTAGGGTTAAAGCATAACCCAGGTCAGGGATGTTACAACTATAGTATGTGCATACTAACTTTTTCTGATAATTTCCATCTACTCTTTTTTGTGGGCGTGTTCTCAACCCCTTAGGTGGAGAAGACATTGGCATAGTTGAGTCTAAGCCACAGCCTATACAAGAGTACCCTTTTGTTGGGAGATACATTAAAGTAGCCATGTTTGCCCCTGTCTCTTATTAGGAATATATTTGTTTCCTTATATTTCCTTTGTATACACTCTGCATGGTGAAGAACTATACTAAAATTGAGAAATGTAATAATCATGTATTTTTTATATTCCATTGCCACGGTTTGTGTTTTGAACGTACAGATTGAATGCATTGAAGCATTACCCATAGAAAATTTTACGATGGTGTTTGGAATTTGGTATTCTTTTATTCGTTGAGTATAGTGAGTGGATCCCATAATGGGTCTCACTCCTTACACATGCTCACAAGAACAGCGTTCATTTACATAATAAAGTTTTTATTCTCCAAGTTACAGATTTCAACCTTAAAATTGAGAAATGTAATGGTCAAAGAGATTGGAATTTAGGTTTCCATGTATTTAAACCATTGCATGCATATTTAACAAAGAAGGAGCAAGAAAAAACTCACCTAGTTCCTTGAAAATTAAAGCTCATCCTTGGATCACTATGAATGAAATGACTGGGCTAGTCTCTTTATCCATGATTCCACCTATGAATAGTAGTAAAAAGGCCTCCTCATGGATTCTCCATGCCTACTCGGGAACCAATAAGGTCCACAATGACATCTACTTTCTTTATCCTAGACAAAGAACCAAGAAGAAGGGGTAGAAAAAGAAAGAAGCTTGGGATTTCCAAAATCCATCCAAGAAAGATGCCCATGGAGAAAAGGAGGATGGAAGAAGAATGAATGAAAATAGAAGCATAGACCTTAAATGAAGGTTCTCCAACAAGATATGCCATGGACAAGTCTTCTCTAAGGAAAAGGAGGATGGATAGATGTATCCTACCTAACCTGACATCTCTCTAAGCAAGATCTGGTTTGATCTAGGCCAAAGAAGTAGGAGTAAGAAGATATAAGGTAAAAAAAGATGTTTCCACTATGTCTTTCCAAAAACCACAACCAAATAAGGCAGTCAAAGGTAGAACAACTAGGAAAAGTTGAGAAATGAAGGAAATATTACATGAATATAGGAAGATCTAGCTTGGGGAAGAATCTCCTAAACTAGATCTTCAAGATCTAATTTGAAACGTCCACATGTAAGCACCAATTCAAGATTAACACTAGGGATGCCCTCCACTCTCTTCAATAGCACTTTGGTCTCAAATGGATTTTAGGTATGTTGAAGGTCCTCTATTTATAGGTAGAGGTTTAAGTTAGGCCTAAACCTAGATTCAAACGGTCCACAAATTAGTCTCTACATGATTTCCCAAAGCATACAACTTAAATGGGTTTAGGGAACCTGACTTGGGTTGGCCAACATCAACCCAAAACCACCTCCATTAAATCAAGTCTGAGTTCACCTCAACCCAACCCGAGTCACAACAAACCCTAGGAAAATATTTATTTCTCTTAAAATCTAACCTGAAATCAACCTCCTCATGAACCTCCTCGAGTTAACTTTATTGATTAGGTATTAAGATTAGGAAATACAAAAAATAGGGAAGCCAATCAAATATGATTCCAACTGATTGAGTGTCTCAGAATTGGAAGGTTCCATAATATTTCTTGGGGTTCACATGAACCCAACGGAGTTCAAGACCTAACCATGCAAAACTCAATTTCTTTTACTTCAACTAGGGTCAACCCCCTAATTAATTTAACTTAGTTCCACATTACCCATAATGGGTTCATGACACCTTGATTTGGAACACTCCCTTGATAGTTGAAATTGTGTGTGTAAAATGCAAGTGTACATGTCATGTATGACAACCTTATGAGGCTTGAATGTCAAACTCAACTAAACATTCACCAAATATTACTACTAATTGGAACCTAATATGTGAGAACCTGTTACACTAAAAGAGATTACTCAAAACATAAAACACAATCAATTACTAATTAATCACATACCCAAAAATATGGGTAAACTAGAACCAATTTCAACGTCACCACCCGCTCAGAAACATTTGCATAAGAGCCCAACATCTTTCTTATATCCATACTATGCCAAATATTTGATACAAATTGTTCTATCACCTTAGCCACAACATATATACATAGGAGAATAATATTTGTATATGACACACAATGAACATTAACATGCTAACAAAATTTGGATTCGTTTGAAACACCATATACAAACTTTTCCTACCTCGACCTGAGATTACAGGGACGACTCTAGGACACACTAGACATCTAATCAACTTTCTCAAAGATTCATTACTATAGCTCCTCTTTGTTGCCACATGTTTGTTTTTGTCACTTCCGATTACCTAAAAAAATGTGGAAAACTACAAGAGTGAGACCCATGTCCCAGCAAGAGATATAACCTCCAACAACATTTATTGATTACAACATTTTTAAGTAATTAAATCGTTAAGCAGTTTAATCAAATATAACAAAAATGATCAGCAGTACCGATGATTAACAAAATATATAAAGGATCATATAATAACTATCATCATTAGCTAGACTATCATCCTTTATCTTGTTGACAATATAAGTAATTTAGTAGCATATGCAGATCTAGCATCATGAGCAAGTCTAGTAACATAGCATAGCTAACAACATGAGCATGTCTAATTGGTTGAACATATCAACATCATAAGAAGAGATAATAACATAAGCACAACTATCTGGATAAGCATGATTAGCAGTATATGCATATCTAGTTACAAAGGCATGGCTAGCACGCTAAACATAACTAACAACATGAGATAGCTAGCATCATGATTATAATCAGTAGTAGTAGTATAGTTATCAACACAAGCAAAGCTACTATATGTATGCATCTACAATCTTAAGCATATCCACAACATCTGTATATCTACTATCTCTTAAAAGTGATAAGCATCATCTACATGTAAAGATAACAAACAAGGGTTATCATCCAATGTGAAATGTCATGTATAACCCTAAACAAATATGCTACATGGTTGTATTACATCTTTTATTACACCATGGGGAATTTGAATTGTACTATTCAAAGTCCAACTGACCCCTATGAAGGGCTATTCCATTCCGTACAAGATCTAGGAGTGGCGGTACTATTCACTTGCCATTCACAAGACCACAATAGTCATCATACTATCACAAGATATTAATCCTTTTCACAATATCACAGGGTATCAACCCTTATCAACATAAGAGGATTACACCTCATTTAGGGCTCAAACATGCCCAAAGGTCATTAAGACCATCATTCTATTCCCTGCAAGATCATCATTATCATTCCATTACTTATAGTAAGGCTCAACAACATCACTTACATATAATACACCAGATCAGCACAATATTGCTTTAATGAGCTAGGAGATATTCATAAACAATCATAGCAGGGTTATATTAACATTAAGAACATTCATTTATTAAATCAACATGCAAGGAATCTAGATATGATTAACCCTCATCATATTCATAATGCACATTTTTAGCAGAAGAAAGTATCAACCATGTGGCTATGGTAACCACCAATTAACACATTAAGGTTATGATCATGTTAAGGAGGTTATTCCACCATCATTCCATCATATAAGAATTTTAAACATGAATACTCATATTTATCTATTTTCATTAGAGTTAGCTAGGTTCTACATGATAAATTATATCAATGTTATTGATCAACACTCATACCCAAACCCTAACTCATGGCATCCCCATTGGATCATGGATGCATAAGGTGAAGCATCACCATCACATTCCATACTATTCTCAAGTATGAACCCACACATAAATCAAGGTGCAACCACTGGGTTATAGCATACTAGGGTTTCAATTGCAATAAGAGAGTACTCCATGATTGTATTAATCATTCAAGGACTATTCATACCCAATTACCATCATTTAGTTATATTAAAGCTAGGTATAACAATCTATACCTCATTAGGGTTACATATCAACGCAATATAGTTATCATATCTTCTATTCATATGAGTGAATAGGTAAAACTACCTTATTAAGGGTAATCCTTCATTTTTCCATCATCATTCAACCCATATCACCATACCACAATGTCATCCAGGACCATTGGATGTTTGAAAGGTAAGACCATTGGTTGTTTACATAAGTAAACACCTTGGATAAGCCACCTATGAAGTCCTTGATTTGTTATCTAGAAAGAGTCACCATCTAACCCTAGACATCCCTTGATTAACAACACAAAAAGTTCCATTGAGAGTAGGGTAAAACCCACAATCGAATGTTTAGTTAAAATAAGCCATCTATTGTCAATAAGTAAGCTCCTTAAGTTGATCATATAAAGGAAACCATATAAATCACATTATTAGGACCAACATATTACATTAGTCATCATTACACTTTATTATATGAATAAACATTAGATCTTGACCATTGGGTCAAGTTCATATGTTAAAACCATCAATTACAGTATAGGTCCGACCATTGCATCAAGTGACCCAAGAAACCATTGGTCTAAGGCTTAATTGATGCTACAACTACAATGCTTAAATCAACATAGGTTGTAGAGACCTGAACCACCATCATTAGTGGCCATTAAATCACCATAGGTTGTTAGATCAACACTATATTCATTAATCAGCATCAAATATTAAGCTAATGTCATCATTGATTGATAACATCAGTAGGGTACTTAATGGTTGATCATTAAACTTCTAATTGATCCAAAACCTGACCTAAGGGGGTGACCATAGGTTGTCACCATCATCTGACACCTTTTATCTAGACCATCAGTTGTCATGAACACAACACCATAGGGTTGTTGCAATGGTACCATCATCGGGTCATGGGTTTATAGAAGAAATCAGCTTTAAACCCTAAAACTGACCATTGGTTGATAGGTTCTTAGCGCCATAGATTGTCAAACCAACCTGATACAAGTCATATTATACCTTAGGAATAACGTACACATGATCACATTTTCATCTAGAACTGAAATCAGAACAGGGAACATTATGAAAATTGAAATCCAAGCCAAGCATAGCTTTTTAGTGCATGAATCATCATTTTCTAGAAAGAACATGAGCTAGCAAGCTTATGGTAAGCAATAAATGTGGAGCAAGTTATAAAACTTGCCTCTAATGAGAATATGAAACCCCAAACAGAAGAAAACTCGAGCATTTAGGGTAGAAAATCCAAGCATAAGCTATGAACTCGTCTGTCTAGCACCTCTCTTCGTCAAATGAGCAAATCCTAAGCATAAGGAGCAAGAAAGGTAGGGTTTTAGAGATTAAGAGCAATTTCTATCATGGAACAGCAAGGTTCTGACCTGGAGAAAGGTAGGAGGAAGGATTAAAAAAAAATGGAGGAAAGAAAGGGATTCTTTCTCTTTTAGATCAAGATCACTAGAAGGAAGCTTTTTAAACCCAAAAAGGAAGTCACTTGCAACCCTAGATCCTTTTTCCAAGAAGGTCCCCACTTTCTCCTTCCTTGGATAGGAAAATTCATAAAAGAACAGAGGGAGAATGAGTTTGGGATAAGGAGGTAAGTAGTGAAGAGAAAATAGCTCGTTTTTGTGCTTAGGGATAAGTATATGAAACTTTAAGATAAAGAAAAAGAAAAAGTTGAAGTTCTAGTATCTTTCCAAGTATCCATGGCATTGAACCATTAAGAATATACAATCACACACATGATCAGATCCCTCACCGTCCATAGAGACATGCTTATCCCTAGTTTCTTGAATTTCCAAGCAAAACAAATAACTCATTAGTTGATAGCTACTAAAGGTAGCTCATCCATGAAGCGGTAAACCCTAAAATACCCTTGGACAAAACACCTTCAAACCAAGGTCTAAAAAGGTGCCCCATGTCTCAAAAAGATCAATAATGGTGATAAAATATCCAAGGACCATAATTCATGTGATAAATTGCAAAGAAAACCTCTCAATTGGGTAAATTGTAGAAAAGTCCAAAATGTGCATAAAATTGCAAAACTTGCTCAAACAGTGTCCAAATTGGACCAAATTTGAAACTTAAGCTTGTATTATGATTTCAAATCATATCACAAGGTTAAATTAGGGTTATAATAATTCAATTATGATAATTAATCTCATTCAACTCATTAAGAAAGTTTAGGGGCCTTACAACTATAAACCCCTAACATGGATTTCGCCCCCAAAATCCAAGGTAAACAAAGATGGGTACTTCCTTTACACCTCATCCTATTACCTTCACATGGTTACTTACATATCATGGTGATGTCACATCATTCATACATATCTCATCTTGGGTCAACACAAAAAACCCCACCTAATAAGACATTCTCATTATGGAATGTAGAAACTTGTTGTGTCATCTGTACAACTCTAGTAGTAATGTTCAACTTTAAATTCTAGACATCATTCTAAAATTATATCTCAAAAGTAATACTTGCTATATTTTTACCAATCATGTCATGTGTCCCACACCATTCCTTCAAGCATAAAAAAGGCAATGTATCCATCCTTTTTTTTTATACATTGACACCAGAAATCTTGTCAGTTCTTTTTCAGCATCAAAAGAAATGATAACGCTGGAAGCTGTCATTCCATACCAGGAAACATCATTCCTAGTCAACCTTGTTAGGGGTGAAACAACAACACTATCATCACCTTACTATGATTACACAACCTACTTAGAAGACATATCATGATCCCATAAAGAAATTTAATCAACCCCATCTCACTCTTGTTCAACTTGTTCTCACATCTATTGCTATTTCAGAAACCCTAAGGTTTTTGAAGAAATATTGATCATATTTTTGACCATATTTGAAATACTTTGACATGTTATCATTTAAAGCTTGATATAACTTGTATGACATGACTGGAACACTCTGTTCCTCCTATTCATAAATTCTATTTGTACATTGGTTAGTCTAAAAGTCATAGCTCTAAACTCATCATGGTCATGTGAATTATGTCATCCAATCTAACTCTTATGCATTGATAATTGATTATAGTTTTATCTTAAAGGAACACGGTACCACATATCTATTAACCAACAAACTATGTATCCTTGATAGTGGGCTTACCCAGCTGTCACTGAACCATACACAACATTTTAGAATCACTATTGTTTTTCCTTCCAAATAATATTTAGAGTGACATCATCAACTCTCTCTCTCTCTCCCCCTTTAAGGGAGAGGAATACTTGGAATGTTCATTTAATAAACATCTACAACCTTCACATATTTCTCATATTATTTATACATCTTAGATACTAGGATTCATTACCTTGGTATCCACCTCATGTGCTATAAGGAACTCACATCCTTATATCATCTACTTTACCAATATAACAAATATCAAGACATATAAGAGGAGTCTTCCTAATTATTGGAAGGCTCAAAAGAAAAATCATCACAAACTTTATGATCTTAGAACCATAGTCCAAGCAACCTTATGCTATAATAAGCTTTCACCCTCATGTTTACAATGAATCCACACATACCAAGTGGCAATGATCCACTTGAAATTTGTTCCCTATAAAGGAAAGACACAAAGGGAAACACACTTCCCACAACATAGCAACATTGTTCAAGGGTCGCTAGCAAAAAGGTAACCAATTGTATTTTCATTATGCAGGTTACAGCTTCTAATGTATCATTTTACCTTTTTCATTTTGGGTTCCTTGCCATTAACATAGGAATCATCATGATTGACATATCTCATTACTCCTTCCTTGATGACTATTTATCACACTTGGGTATGTTCTCTTATTTTATTATATTTTTCAACCACTTATCAACAGGTAAATTATCATATTCCACATTTTCTTCATTAAACATGGATTGCATGTCTTAATTTCTTTCAAACAACATGCTTATTTTACATTAACACTTTGTTACACACATAGGTTGGTCTGAGATTAACTCAGGTTCCACCTTATTCCTTTGTCATTGTTCTCATTGATCTTCTTATTTTATCCTTATCATTGGAGTTCTCTCCATCATATATGCATTTCATACCTTAAATAACTTTATAACCATAGACTTATCTATCTTTTATTTTATTATCTTATTGAATAACATCTTCAAGAACTCCTATTTTCCTTATTTTTATTTGTATTTAGATTTCATGGTGTTGTATATTTCTCTTATAGTTACCAAACATTCAAGTTTTGATAGTTAATGATGTAATGCTCATCTTATCTTGAGGTAATATTGAGTTATTTGCACCATGATTTCAGATTCGTTATGCACTTTAGATTGTTTCAAAATGACTACTTGATCAGAGTAATAAAAAAGTTAATAATCTAAAAGTTCCATACTTACCTTTTCTTCAATAATTGAATACCTGGCCAGGGCATCCAAGTGCTGAGATTAGGTAGTATGCACTATATTCTCATGTCATGTTCCTTAGTTAAACATCATCCTAGTCCTAAGTCCCAGTGTCCCTGTAGACTCAATGAACCTAAAGCTCTGATACCAACTTGTGAGAACTTGTTACACTAAATGAGATTACTCAAAACATAAAACACAATCAATCACTAATTAATCACATACCCAAAAATCTGGGTAAATTAGAACCAATTTCAATGTCAGCACCCGCTCAGAAACATTTGTATAAGAGCCCAACATCTTTCTTATATCCATACTATGCTAAGAATTTGATACTAATTGTTCTATCGCCTTAGCCACAACATATATACACAGGAGAACAATATTTGTATATGCCACACAACAAACATTAACCTTCTAAAAAAATTTTGATTCGTTTGAAACACCATATACTAAATTTTCCTACCCGGACCTGAGAGTACAGGGACGACTCTAGGACACACTAGACATCTAATCAACTTTCTAAAAGATTCATTACTATAGCTCCTCTTTGCTGCCACATGTTTGTTTTTGTCACTTCGGATTAGCTAAAAAGATGTGGTGAACCACAAGAGTGAGACCCATGTCCCAGCAAGAGATATAACCTCCAACAACATTTCTTGATTACAACATTTTTAAGTAATTAAACAGTTAAGCATTTTAATTAGATATAAAAAATAAGATCAGTTGTATTGATGATTAACAAAATATATAAAGGAGCACATAATAACTATCATCATTAGCTAGACTATCATCTTTTATCTTATTGACAATATAAGCAATTCAGTAGCATATGCATATCTAGCATCATGAGCAAGTCTAGTAACATAGCATAGCTAACAACATGAGCATGTCTAATTGGTTGAACATATCAACATCATAAGAAGAGATAATAACATAAGAACAACTATCTGGAGAAGCATGATTAGCAGTATATGCATCTCTAGTTACAAAGGCATGGCTAGCACGCTAAACATAACTAATAACATGAGATAGGTAGCATCATGGTTATAATCAGCAGTAGCAATATAGTTTTCAACACAAGCATAGATACTATAAGTACGCATCTACAATCTTAAGCATATCCACAACATAAGTATATCTACTATCTCTTAATTGCACTAAGAATCATCTTTATGTAAAGATAACAAACAAGGGTTATCATCCAATGTGAAACGTCATGCATAACCCTAAACAAATATGATACACATTTGTATTACATCTTTTATTATGCCTTGGGGAATTTGAATTGTACCATTCAAAGTCCAACTGACCCATGTGAAGGGCTATTTGGTTCCATACAAGATCTAGGAGTGTCGGTATCCTAAGATCTTTTCCCATCGATCAGTATGAGTAAAAAGGCAGTGACATATCAGTTAATTAAAGTTGCCACCACAGCGACATATAGTCAAGTTTCTAACCACTAGTCCACCCTTGGTACAAGTCAGAGCACTAGAAACTAGGGTATTCAAACCCAATCACTAAGGTACAACCGCAGTTGTCCTCTAATCACATCATGTTATAATCACTGAGACACGACCGCAGTCGTTCTCAATCACAACAGATGTATGAGGCATGACCATAGCCAACCTCCACAATCTGCATTTTGGATGATAAGGGTATATCCTCAACTAGCCTCCCCCACATACTTAACAGTATGTGCTATGAGTTTCCCTTAGGAATACTCGTTTCACCATCCAGTAAGTTCGGATACTGAAGATGGTTCTATGGCATAGGGCACTACATGATTAGAGTTGCACTTGATTAGTTATGCCAATTGGGTGAATTAAGGCTGCATCAAACAAGTGGACATACAAACCCTAATTCAATTCTATCAAGCATATAAATATCACAACTATAAAAGATATAAAATGTGTGAAACATAATTTCTCATCTCATCATCACATGGTACTATTCACTTGCCATTCACGAGACCACACTAGTCATCATAATATCACAAGATATAAATCCATTTCATAATATCACAGGGTATCAACCCTTATCAACACAAGAGGATTACACCACATTCAGGGCTCAACCATGCCCAAAGTTCATTAAGACCATCATACTATTCCCTGCAAGATCATCGTTATCATTCCATGCCTTATAGCAAGGCTCAATGACATCACTTACATATAATACACCAGATCATCACAATATTGCATTAATGAGCTAGGAGATATTCATAAACAATCATAGTAGGGTTATATTAACATTAAGAACATTCCTTTATTACATCAACATGCAAGGAATCTAGATATGATTAACCATCATCATATTCATAATGCACATGTTTAGCATAAGAAAGTATCAACCATGTGGCTATGATAACCACCAATTAACACATTAAGGTTATGATCATGTTAAGGAGTTTATTCCACCATCATTCCATCATATAAGAATGTTAAACATGAATATTCATCTTTATCTATTTGCATTAGAGTTAGGTTCAACATGATATATTATATTAATGTTACTAATCAGCACTCATACCCAAACCCTAACTCACGACATTCCCATTGGATCATGGATGCATAAGGTGAAGCATCACCATCACATTCCATATTATTCTCAAGTATGAACCCACACATAAATCAAGGCGTAACCACTGGGTTATAGCATACTAGGGTTTCAACAACAATAAGAGAGTACTCTATGATTGTATCAACCATTCAAGGACTATTCATACCCAATTACCATCATTTAGTTATATTAAAGCTAGTTATAACAAGCTATACCTCATTAGCATTACATATCAACACAATATGGTTATCATCCCTTCTATTCATATGAGTGAATAGGTAAAACTACCTTATTAAGGGAAACCCTCCATTTGTTCCATCATCATTCAACCCATATCACCATACCTCAATGTCACCCAGAACCATTGGATGTTTAAAAAGTAAGACCATTGGTTGTTTACATAAGTAAACACCTTGGATAAACCACCTATGAAGTCCTTGATTTGTTCTCTAGAAAGAGTCATCATCTAACCCTATAAATCCCTTGATTAACAACACAAAAAGTTCCATTGAGAGTAGGGCAAACCCACAACCGACTGTTCAGTTAAAATAAGTCATCCATTGTCAACAAGTAAGCTCCTTAAGTTGATCATATAAAGGAAACCATCTAAATCAAATTATTAGGACCAACATATTACATTAGCCATCATTACACTTTATTAGAGGAATAAACATTAGATCTTGACCATTGGGTCAAGTTCATATGTTAAAACCATCAATTATAGTATAGGTTCGACCATTGCATCAAGTGACCCAAGAAACCATTGGTTTAAGTCTTAATTTATGCTACAACTACAATGATTAACTCAACATAGGTTGTAGAGACCTGATCCACCATCATTAATGACCATTAAATCACCATAGGTTGTTAGATCAACACTATATTCATTAATCAGCATCAAATATTAAGCTAATGTCATCATTGATTGATAACATCAGTAGGGTACTTAATGGTTGATCATTAAACTTATAATTGATCCAAAACCTGACCTAAGGGGGTGACCATAGGTTTTCACCATCATATTACACCTTTGATCTCGACCATCAGTTGTCATGAAGACAATACCATAGGGTTGTTGCAACGGTACCATCATCGGGTCATGGGTTTATAGAAGAAATCAGCTTTAAACCCTAAAACTGACCATTGGTTGATAGGTGCTTAGCACCATAGGATGTCAAATAAACCTAATACAAGTCATATTATACTGTAGAAATAATGTACACATGATCAAAAGTTCATCTAGAGCTAAAATCAGAACAGGGAACATTATAAAAATCGAAATCCAAGTCAAACATGGCCTTTTAGTGCATGAATCATCATTTTCTAGAAAGAACATGAGCTAGCAAGCTTATGGTAAGAAATAAAGGTGGAGCAAGTTATAAAACTTGCCTCTGATAAGAATATGAAACCCCAAACAGAAGAAAACTCGAGCAGGTAGGGTAGAAAATCCAAGCATAAGCTATGAACTCATCCATCTAGCACCTTTCTTCATCAAATGAGAAAATCCTAAGCATAAGGAGCAAGAAAGGTAGGGTTTTAGAGCTTTAGAGAAATTTCTATCATGGAACAGCAAGGTTACAACCTGGATAAAGGTAGGAGGAAGGATAACAAAGAAATAAACAAAGGAAAGAAATAGATTCTTACTCTTTTAGGTCAAGATCACTAGAAGGAAGCTTTTTAAACTCAAAAAGGAAGTCAATTACAACCCTAGATCCTTTTTCAAAGAAGGTCCCCACTTTCTCCTTACTTGGATAAGAAAATTCGTAGAATTATAGAGGGAGAAAGAGTGGGAGAAGGAGGGAAGTGGTGAAGAGAAAATGGCTCATTTTGGTGCTTAGGGATAAGTATATGAAACTTTAAGATAAAGAAAAAGAAAAAGTTGAAGTTTTAGTATCTTTCCAAGTGTCCATGGCCTTAAACCATTAAGAATATACAAGAACACACACAAGCATCTCCCCCATCATCCATAGATACATGCTTATCCCTCGTTTCTTGAATTTCCAAGCTAAACAAATAACTCATTAGTTGATAGCTACTAAAGGTAGCTCATCCATGAAGGGGTAAACCCTAAAATACCCTTGGAGAAAACACCTTCAAACCAAGGTTTAAATAGGTGTCCCATGTCTCAAAAAGCTCAAGAATGATGATATAATATCCAAGGAACATAATGCAAGTGATAAATTGCAAAGAAAACCTCTCAATTGGGTAAATTGTAGATAATTCCAAAATGTGTAAAATTGCTTAACTTGCTCAAACAATGTCCAAATTGGACAAATTTTGAAACTTAAGTGTGTATTATGATTTCAAAGCATATAAAAAGGTTATATTAGGGTTATAAGAATTCAATTATGATAATTAAGCTCATTCAACTCATTAAGCAAGTTTAGGAGCCTTACATAATCAGCTTGACCTAGGAAAATGGTTGGTTGATTTTTATAACTAAGGGTAAAGAACTAATCTAAATTAAACGATTGTGATCAAGAATGGATAAATTCCTTAGGAATATGCTTTCATAACGACATGCATTGCATTCAAATTTCATTTTGTTGATAATAACCCTTAACCCCAGACTAATGACATATAGAAAGTATTACCCACTCCTGCAGCGTAATACACTGCCTAACCAAAACAAAGCCCGCTCACATAGAGATTTAGGAATTAGTTAGGTGCATTATAAAAACCTCTAGGTTGTTCTTTCACATACAAAAGTCCTATCTTGAGGTGCGATATAGGATGTGTGAATCTACAATTTGTCCAACCCCTAATCCCTCTCCCAAAGCAATAAGTAGTCTATTACTTTGATCATGGTGATCAAGCATAAACAAATTAGGGATTGTTAACTCACATATATAATAAAGGAAATAGATTATCAAGTCATAAAATTTGAATACAAAACAATATCGGGCTACTCTTGGGTCCTAAGGAATATGGCATTTAGCCCTTCATGATTGCTATTTGAAGAGAAATATGGCGACAGAATAGGCAGTGGAAACAAAAATTTAACTACCATATTCCCCTTAAACCAATGGAGTGCGTCAATAACTATGTAATGGGAAAGGATGGTTTAGAAGATATATCTAGTCTTGGAGTATGTCAAGCAACAATATCCTCATCATAGTGTGCACCCTTTTTTTCAAGTCACACTCGAACAATGTCTGCAATACCTCCTGGTTGATAACCACGGACAGCATTTTGACATTGTCCTCCTAGCAGGAAAAGCTCAACGCCTCTAGAGCAGTCCACACGAACCAGCAGAACTCTTATCATTCTGGAAGAACAGATAAGAAGGAGTTATCCCTTCACGTCAGTGTACTAGTCACCAACTTTCTCTCCTACAATTGTTCTCCCTTTCTATCCCTCCCTTTTTCAGGTAGGACTTGCTCAAGTTCTCTCGATTACCACAACTAGAGAAGACAAACAATTGTCTAAAGTAATTGAGTTGTGTCTCTAGGAAGCCCCAGTACCCCTCTATTTATAGGATGGTTAGGGTCAGGGTTCCCAAACTGTGTGAGAGTGGAAGGAACCGGAATTTCACAAATTTTTGCAACCTGGGAGTGGAAAAAGTATGGATTCATAGGTGAACTGATCAGTTGGCATGTGAGTCGATCAGTTCACCCAGTGAACCAATCATTTCATCATGTTTCCTGTTGGCAATTCTAATCCAATTAATGCACAACTTGATGTCGGCACTAATCCTTGATGCAATCAAATTGATCCATGAACTAGTTGATTCATCTCATGAACTGATCATCAAAAACCTTAAGTTGATTAGTTCACTAAGTGAACCAGTATGTTCATGCCCTGGTTCATCCAGAATTCAGCCAATGCAATCTCCATTCAACCTGACACCCCAACCAGCCGGTTCAAGACTTTGAACGGTTAGTCTAGAGTCTAGACAGTCAATTTTTGTTTAAATTGAATACCTCAACACTTTAGTAATCAATTTAGTTATCATTCATGAATAAAATCCTACTCCAAGTGAATCCTTTGTGTTTGACCCTATGGGTTCTTTATTACGTTGGCAGTGAGTGTCCATAACCATTTTATGACATCACAAGCAAAGATCAATGTCTAGTAACACATCATTGCTACCCAAGTAAATGGAATGTTGGAGAACAACTTCAACCTACAATATGTGATTGGTGTTACAGTGTTTGTGTAGTTCCTTTGTCACTGATATCCAGATTGAACTAGAGGCATATAATCCTCATCCTCTTTAATCATTCAATCCATGTTCCTTGAACTAGAGCAGACTGTCTGAGATATATGTAATCTCAATATCATATATGGACTCACATGAGAATGGCCATGCATTTCTCAATCTTGCTTATCAAGTGTCGAGATACCATGCTCCAGTAGGAGGGACAAATCCTATCTATATCACTGACATTCATCCCCATGTGTCACTTTGGATCTGATCATAACCTTCATATAAACCCTTATTTAGAATCACGATGGATGATGTCAAAGTATACCAAACAACATGTGATGAGTGTAGTGACTTTAGGTCTAAGAACCACAATCACCACCAACACTATAAGAGATGATTCTGACTACCAATTATGGTTTCCATGTATCACTCTTATGGTGGGTCTATTTGATACATTTTTCTCTAACAAGTATCAATGTGTTTAGTTTGATATAACATATCATGTCTGATGAGATTTTGTCATCAACCAACACACACTATAGTCTTATGTGTTATTGTTGTCTATAAGCCATCCACAATAACATCTGAATAGGGACATAACAAGAATGGAATTACTCCTAGCATTTGTATGATCTCATTGTGCAGGTCATCAACCCAAAGACATACATCACTGAGTAATATCATTCCCTCAAAATTTATTATGTTATTTCATTATCTCATAATTGAATAAAACAAAATAAATTGGAAGCTTGCCTTTATTATTAATAAAATCATATTCAAGTGATGCTATTACAATCATCATATGATTGTCTCTCTGGGCATACATACCAACAGACTCCCACTTGCACTTAGAGCCAATCACCCATGAACCTTGTTCCAAGTGATCTAACATGACCATCATGCTTCTGCTGTGAAAGTTCTTTTGTCAAGGGGTCAGCAATATTGTTCTCAGTTGGTACTCTGCAATTTTTCATATCACCTCATTGTATAATCTCTCATATGATATGGAAATGCCTTTGTATATACTTAGAGTGTTGATGTGATCTATGTTCCTTAGCTTGTCCAATAGGTCCATTGTTGTCACAATATAGCTCAATTGTATCGCTAATGCTTGGAACTACCCTGATTTCAGAGATAAACTTCTTATCCAGACAACCTCCTTTGTTGCATTCAATGTGGCAATATACTCAGACTTTGTTGTAGATCGGTAACTATCCCATGCTTGGAACTCTTCCAACTCATAGTTCTATTATTGAGACAAAACACCAATATAGATTGCGATTTGTAAACATCTTTGTCAGTTTGGAAGCTTGCATTGTTGTAACCATTTACCACCAACTCTTCCTCTTCTCCGTAGACAAGGAACTGATCCTTAGTTCTTCTCAAGTACTTAAGGATGTTCTTCACGGCTATTCAATGAGAATCATCAGGATCTAACTGAAATCTTCCCATCAGGCTCAAGGAATACAAGATATTGGGATGTGTGCACACCATTGTGTACATGATGGATCCAATTGTAGATGCATATGGAGTCCTACTCATGTGTTCCCTTTCTTCACAAGAATTGGGACATTGAGCTTTAGATATGGTAACTCCATGCACCATGGGTAGGTTTCCTCTCTTTGAGCTCTCTGTGATGAACCTCTTCAACACTTTATCAATGTATGTGCTCTGACTTAGTCCAAGAATCCTTCTGGATCTATCTCTATAGATCTTGATTCCCAAAAACTAGGATGTTTTTCCCAAGTCTTTCATAAAAAATATATTTCCTAGCCATGTCTTTACCTTTTGTAAAGTAGGGATGTCATTCCCCATCAATAGTATGTCTTCCACATACAATATGAGGAATACAGTCATGCTCTCACTAACCTTCTTGTACACACAAGATCCATATTCATTTCGAGTAAAGCAAACTCTTTGATTGTCTCATCAAAATGAAGATTCCAGCTATGAGATACTTGCTTCATCCATAGATTGACCTTTGTATCTTATAGACTTTATTTGCATCCTTTAGATTTATAAAACCCTCAGGTCATTTCATGTACACATCCTCAAGAAGATTCCCATTAAGGAATGTGGTTTTAACATCCATCTGCCAAATCTCATAGTCTAGGTAAGCTGCAATAGAAAGCATGATCTTGATGGACTTAACCATGACAACTGAAGAAAAGATGTCATCATAGTCAACACCTTGAACTTGTGTGAAACCATTTGCAACCAATCTACCTTTGTAAGTTTGTGCTTCACCATCCATGTAAGTCTTCTTCTAGAAGACCCACTTACACCCTCTGGGTTGTACCCCTTCAGGTGGATCCACCAAGGTACATACCTTGTAGGCATACATTGATTCCATCTCAAATCTCATGGCCTCAAGCCATTTCTCATACTCTATTCACTTAGTATCTTCTAGATAGGTTATCAAATCATCATCTATGACCAACTCACTACCATCTTGTGTCACAAGATATCCAAATATTTCATGTTCAAGTTGTATCCTACTAGATCTATGAGGCGCTTGTGTTGCTTGAGGAATTTGAGATTCCATAAAGTTTTGTGATTCTCTTTGTTCATCTTGTTCATCTATAGGTTCAATGCTTTCTTGTTGGTCTCGAACCTCTTCAAGTTCTACCTTTCTCCCATTGATTCCTTTAGAAATTAAATCCTTTTCTAGGAATGCAACATCTCTGAGAACAAACACTTTGTTGTCGGATAAGGGGATAAAAGTAATATCCTTTGGTCTCCTTAGGATATCCAAGAAAATAACATTTATCATATTTGGGTCCAAGATTTTCAGGAAACTACTTTTTAAAAATAACTTCACAACCCCAAATATTCATAAAAGACACATTGGGATGTTTTCCATACCATATCTCATATGGTGTCTTTTGAATTGATTTAGATGGTACTTGGTTTACTGTAAATGCGGCCGTTTCTAGAGCATAACTCCAGAAGGTAGTTAAAAGTTTAGCTAAACTCATCATTGATTGCACCATATCTAACAATGTGTGATTCCTTCTTTCCGATACACCATTATGTTGTGGTATTCCTGATGGAGTCCATTGTGATATAATGCCACAGGCTCGCAAAAGGTCTTCAAACTCTTGGCTTAAGTATTCTCCAACTTGAACATAATGAAGTACCTTACTACTTTTTCCAAGTTGGTTCCATACTTCATTCATGAACTCCTTGAACTTTTCAAGAGTTTCTGACTTATGTTTCATCAAGTGAACATAATCGTACCTACTGAAGTCATCAGTGAAATTAATGAAGTATTGATACCCACCTCTATAGTTGTTCTAAAAAGGACACATACATTAGTATGTATGAGTCCTAATAGATCACTAACCCTCTCATTGATACCAGTGAAAGGAGTCTTGGTCATATTTCCCAATAAACAAGATTCACATGTCTCTATTGATTCAAAAGCAAAAGAGTCCATATAACCATCTTTATGGAGTCTAGATATGCGATTCTCATTTATGTGCCCTAGACAACAATGCCAAAAATATATTTTACTTGACTTGTTGAGTTTTATACTTTTGGCATTTACATTATAAATATTTTTCTTTAGATCTAGCACATAAAAACCATATAACATTGGGGCATTTCCATAAAAGATCACATCTTTTGAAATAGAACATCGGTTATTCTTCATATAAAATTCATATGCATCCTTGTCCATACAATATATAGAAATAATGCTTCTATTTATAGCACGTACATAATAGAAGTTCACTAACTCTATTACAAGTGTTGCAGGAAGAGATAAAGTATAGGTTCCAACTACAATCATAGCAACTCTTGCTCCATTTGCGACTGGCAGTTCAGCCTTGTCCTTTCTCAAAGTCCTGCTTATTTTTAGATCTTGCATATTCGAGCATATGTGGTTTCTACATCCTGACTTGACTACTTTGAATATCTATTTCTATTTCAGGAAGAAAAGTCCACGCTTCTTAGAGTGCTCTCCTTCCCCATATGTTGTGACTTTTGACTTATCTGTTGTGGGAGAATTGTAATGAAAGGGGAGGGATGATTGATGAAGGCTTTTTTACTCCATTCGGGGGGTCCTGGATTCCTTCAACTACAAAGGATATATTCCTCTTGCACTTTTCTTTCTCCGTATCTTGAGTGTTGAAGATCTGGATTTACGCTCAGCCTTAGAATTCTTCATGGCCTTGCTTTCACCCTTGTACTCGACTCCGCTGATCTCCATCATGGATTTGTTCTTCTTCATTCTTTCTTTGACATTAATCATCATGCTAAGAAAATCTAACAATGGTCTGGCCATGTTTTTCAAGTGATAACACTCAATGAAATGGTTGTACAATTCAGGCAATGATTACATAATCATATATGTGGCCAGCACTTGGCTCAAAGAGAATTCCAATTCTTCTAGATGTTTTATATGTCTAATCATATTGAGCAAATGGTTCTCTACTGAGTCTCCCTCTGTCATCTTACACTCAAAGAGTGCCTTTGATACATTGAACCTTTCTTGTTTTGTGTGATTATGGTTCAAGTTCTTAAGATGTGTTACCATCTCAAGTATCCCCATGTCTTCATGCAACTCACACAACTCATTGTTCATGTAGCTTAACATAAGGTGCTTTATATCCAAGGAATCATTGCCATGCTTTCAGTAAGCATCCACCTCAACCCTAGGTGCATTAGGAGTAGGTATTTGTGGCACTGGTGTTTCCAAGACATAGAGTTTGTATTCTTCATTGAGAACTCTTCTCAAAGTCCAAAACTAGTCATGGAAATTTGTCTCATTAGATCTGTCCTTCCTAAGGACCAATCACAATTATGATTTGATTTTCATTTGATTTTATAAGAGAAGAAAGTTGCATTTGTCAAAACCCTTTTGATTTGATTTGATTTGAAAATTTTGACAATATTTAATTGGGCCTTTAATTATTTATCACTCCCACTATTTTATTCAAATTGATAGCCCTTACATATCAATTCAGAAGATTGAATTGTACAACCTTCTAGTAACGCCAATGACCATAATCAATTATTAAGGTAGGCAACTTTTTCCAATTCCATCTTATGAAATTCTTGGATAGATGATATGCGCAACTCTTTGTCATAGTCATCTACATGCTTCTAGATGCTTAATCCCATTAAGGACACCCAATTAAGCCCAACCCAAAAGCCAACATGATAATAATGTACCTCGATTGGCAGGCCCACATTATTACCATCACACTTCCATGAGATAGACAGTGCACCACACTTAGCATGCCCACACATAGACGATCAAGCTTTTCATGTGTGTTGCTAATGGAAAGCATCTTAAACCTAATATGTTATTTGAGGGAGCTTGTATATATAAATAAATATACATTATCCAATCATCACATATGTATAGTATGTATCATATACATGCTATGTCCCAAAATGAAAATATGCAATGAACATAAGTGATGTTTATGGCCATTCCATTGTAATTCCTGAGAGCCACAAGGAATTACCACCACCTAGGGTCTACATATCATGCAAAAACTTATTGTTGATGAAGATATGTTCTTGCCAATCTGGATTGATCGGTTCAATCTTTGAACTGATCGACTCACCTCCTGGCCAGTTGGTTGATTGTCACAATTGTCGTCTGGTCCTTAGTCCACCATCTTCTAGATCCTCCATTTGATCGGTTAGGGCCACTAGCTGATTGGTTCAGCTCGTCCTCCTTGTTCCTCCTTAGTCCTCCAGTCGGTCGGCTTGCCTTCGAGATGGTCGGTTGGTCTGGTGTTGAGTGTCTTTTCTTTGTAGTAACAAGAAATTAAACTATCCTAATGCTATTACTTATTATATAATAAAAGGAGAAATCTTGAGTTACATTAAAGGTGAGCATAGGTAGGAGAGAATAATATTTGTACAATTGGAAGTAAGGTAGAGTCTCAGTATGCAAACCGAGATAAAAAGGAATAACCAATCACATAACCATGCTTCACATCCACCATCAAAACTCACTTTTAGGGTGATGCGTGTAAATTGCATATATATCATATCATTTATATATTAATTGGAATCTTATGGGGTGTTTAATCAGATATGCACATTAATTAGTTTAAGTATTTGCATTGTATGCAATAAATAAATGATGAAAACTAAAAATATGATCATATTGATTATCCCAAAACATAGTAGATAGACGTGGATTTGATACCACTGTAGGAAAATATAGTGACAGAACGGGTAGTGGAAACAAAAATGTAACTACCACATTCCCCTTAAACCAATGGATCATGTGGTGTGTTATTCTTAGGGTCACACACTAGTCAATTGAATGGTGACTAGATGTAACCCTAAGAGGTTTTCAAACACACTTGGGAGTCTTTCAAATTTATAAATCCCTAATAGGCTCACTCACATACACTAACACAATTACCCGCAAGCGCACAGGGTCGTGTTATAGATAGGAGGGCGACAAGTTAGGGGTTGAACCCAAGAGAGAAAAGGGGGCACAAGAGTTGGTTTAGTTTTGGCTAGGTTCCTGCTACAGAGTCTAGGGTTAAATGCTTTAATGGTTGATTTGTTGATTACACTAAGGGTTGAACAAGCAAGTAAAAGAGAACAAACAAGAATCAAAACCTAAATTACCCTAGACAGTTGATTCTAATAAGAAAGGGAAGACAAGCTAAGCAAGAAAAAGATAGAAGAGGTCTACACTACACTAAGCTATCAAAATAAGCACAAGAGCAATTAAATACCTAAACTACCAAGAACTAGGCAAGAACAAGGCAATGAACTAACTAAGCAAGTAAAGAGCTAACTGAGCTAACACTACCTAAGCAAGAAGGCAGTTAGGGTGTTATAGCAATTTAGAGAAGTGTGGGATGGCTGGGGGATGCACTTGTCAAATGGTTTGGGGGTGATAACATGTAAATAGTACTCTTCCATTTAGATTACCAAACCAAACAGCAAGCTAGAGGCTAACAAATTGCCCTAAACTACAAACTGGCCATGGATATGATAGGGTGTGTATAGGGGAACTAGTCCCTAACACCTACTACCTACCCTTATGAGGCTCAATTGGATTAGGGTTTAGGTGGAATTCAAAGCCTAGGTTTCTAGGATAGGAACTCTTAGAGTAATTAGGGGCCTAGGGTAGTAATGTAGGGTGGAAGTGAGGTTTTAGACCTCACATCACCCACATTATAGCCTTGAGAAGGATCCAAGCTAATTACACAAAGTGCTCCTATACTAGCTACTTAGATCTCTCACCTAGGTGTTAGAGAATTGATGAACATGTAGGAAGGTGAGTATATAACTAGGAATCCATTAGTTGTACTTAGGAGCAATTCACAAAAAGAGCCACATACAAGTAGTTTTCCTAGAGTCTAGGTGATTTCAAGCACAAACCACAAAGAAATTTATGGGAAATGAGATAGAAATAGAAAATAATCATTCACAAACAAAATCATAATGTTTACATATCATTTTCCCCCAACATGGTATCAAAGTAACATTTTGAATCCCAAACAGCCCACCTAAGGAGCCTAGCTACTCATAGAATAAGAAAATACAAAAAGGAAGGAAGAAGAATGAGTAGAGGGGTGGAAAGCCATGATGAGATTGGTGAAGACTCATCGTTCTCCACCTCCTATTAGTAGCATCTCGAGCACAACCCTCCTCTAAGGTGGAATGGAATGGGTGGAAGATGGCCAAAAACCCTAAAATAGGTGTTGTTGGGGTGGAAGATTGAGGAATGGAGATGGAATGAGGTGGGAATGGATGGGAAGCAAAATGGGGAGGCTAGAATGGTTGTAGGGCATCTAACCTTTATGCTAGAGTTTCCACCCAAGTATATATAGGTGGTGGGGAAGCACTATGTTAAGTGGGGGTAGAATAGGAAATTTAGTGCCAAAGATGTGCTAGGTTTGTATGTAGTACAGTCGTGCAGGGTAGCATGGCTGTGGTGGGTAGGGGTGAGTATGGTTGTGGTGAAGTGGAATGGGCAAGATGGAATTGGTGAAAAGTTATAGTGGAATTTTGGGAAATTGGAAGGTTGGTGGCATGGTCGTAGTGGTCACCATGACCATGGTGGGTCATGGATAGCATGACCATGGTGGCGACCATGACCGGTTTGGCTCTGGGGTTGGCAGGTCATTCTCAATGCCATAACTATTCTGAAGTCTTGGCTACACAGTTGTGCTACACTGCACATCCATTCTGGTTCATGTAAGCACAGTGTACTGTGTTGCACGACCATGCTATTGAATTTAAATCTCAACCTTGAACTGAATGCTTTGTCTATGATTTTTCTTGGGCCAGCATGACCATTATGTTGTACCACAGTTGGGTTAGCTTCTTCATCAACACTTAGAGCTTGTTCTTTGTTCATCCTTGGGCATATATATTTTGATTGACCTTTGGCCACTAGGGGTAGGTTGAGGGAGCCTTGGACTTCACTTTGGGCCTCTCTAAGGGTATAGAAACCCTAGGATCATTCTTTCTCTCTCTCTCTCTCTTCCATCCAAGTATGGTCCAAATACCCGAAAAACATGCAAATAACTTCCATAGGTGCATTTTAGACAAACATGTAAATTGAGGGGAATAGCATGTAATATAGCAGATATAGATGTGATTGAAGTGCAATATGACATAAGATGAAACCCTAAAGGGTTGCCTTACCACCCCAAACTTAAAACATACTTGTCCGCAAGTATGCTCCAACTCAATCTCTCTTTAACTTTTCCACCTTTAAGAAATGACAAATGTAATGCAACATATGAATATTGACTAAATGGGTTCAATGATGACTAGGTACATGCATTCCACCTCTCTCCTCTCCTCTTTCACAAAACAATCATGATTAAAGCACTAGCATACAAAATTCAAATATAGATCATAGAATACATAATCAATCCATATGGTTGTCATATCCCTCTGGCCAGCTAAACCTTTTCATGATGGAAAAGATAAAAATGACTAATTTTGTTGCTTTACATTCATGCATTCAATCTCATATGTCAATCCACACTAAGTAACCCATGTGGCTGCATAAAAGGGAAAAATGAGCTAGGTTTGATGTTTCCTATATCAATAGGCATGCAAATGGAAGAAAGGGTTGTGGTAAGAGTTTGGAGTGCTAATACGTAGGAGCATTCATCTTTTCTTTGTTTAGATGCTACATAGGAGCATTTTTTTCTTTTAGCATATTTTTTTCTTTTTATTTTCCCTTGGTGTAGTTAGGGCACATGGTGGTGAGAGTGAAGCGGGGGGGTATAGATATGGCCACCCCAAACTTTTAGAGGTGGCCAAGGTTGAATATGCACTCTTTGGCATCTTTTCATGAAGCAGAGAAGTAAGAAGATGATAGAAGAAAAGTGAGTCAAAGAGGGGTTACTAGTATGGATTTCAACATGAGATCTCTTGCATGAAAGATATTCCAACAACTTCATCAAACAATGACACACCACATGAATGAGCAATATTAAAGCCACATTTTTATCATGAGATTCTACAAACCATAAGCATTTGTGGTTTGCTTCAATCACAATTCAACAAAGCAGTTCACAAGCATGAGAGAGGTGAATCACATGTAAAAACTCAAGATTGAGACCATTTAGCTTACAAACTATGATAATTCACATGCATTTTTCAAAGATCAACATTTTCAATCCAATAAGTAGAGATTGGGTCAAAACATGCTTTTAGACACGAAGTTCTAAATTTGGGCAAAATTGGCCAAAATGGCGCCAAATCGGCTTAAATCACATCTAAGCCTTTCTTATGAAACAAAAAGAAATAAACAAGCAAATCCTAGATACAAAATGCAAAAGTTAAAAAAATCTACATGATATGCATTGCATGGAAAGAAGAGCAAAAAAAATTTTAATTACATAAAAAAATGCATGAAATGAACCTATATGATATGCATGTATATAAAGCAGTCACAAAAAGTATGGAAACACAAGTATGATAGATGGCTATACTATTTAATCATATTGAGAAAAAATTTATAACAAGGAACATAGAGGAAAGTAAGGTAAAGAAAGGGCTTACCACACCAGACTTTTAAACCAAGTTGTACTCAGCATGAAATAGAAGTTTAGAGTAGTAGGGAAATGGACATGGAGTCATGGTAGACAATGGCCAACATGGGAGAGAGATCTCAAGGTGTGAAGTGATCAGGACATAGACACCACAGTCGTTCTGTGCAGAACAATCATTCTGGCTTGCGAACACCATGGCGGTGTTGTGTCGTATGGTCATGATGGTCACCTTCCTGTAGATTTTCTATTGATTTGTGATTCGCTTTTCATTCTTAATCTTCTCTTTGGCTAGATCATCTATGCATCATTTTTCCCTATAGTATTCCTATATTTATAGGAGGGTTAGGGTCAGGGTTCCCAGTCTATGTGGGAGTGGAAGGTACTGGAATTTCACAAATTTCTACAATCTACGAGCAACAAAATAATTGGTTCATAGGTGAACCAATCGGTTGGCATGTGAGTCGATTGGTTCACCCAATGAACTGGTCGTTTCATCATGTTTCCCAATCACAATAGTATTGGAAATTATAATCCAATTAATGCACAGCATGACATCATCACTAATCCTTGATGCAATCAAATTGATCCATGAACCGTTCGTCTGGCGACCTTGAGCCGATCGGTTCACTAAGTGAACCAATTAGTTCATGCCCTAGTTCATACAGAATTCATCCAATGAAATCTTCAATCAACCTGACACTCCAATCGGTTGGTTCAACACTTGAGTTGGTCATTTTAGAGTCCATATAGTCAATTGCTGTTTAAATTGAATACTTAATACTTTAGTAGTCAATTTAGTTATAATTTATGAATAAACTCCTATTCCAAGTGAATCCTTTGTGTGTGACCCTATAGGTTTCATATTACATTGGTTGTGAGTGTCCATAACCATTTTATGACATCACAAGCAAAGAGAAACATCTAGTAACACGTTATTGCTACCCAAGTGAATGGAAAGTTAAAGAACAAACTCAAAATACAATCTGTGATTGATGCTCTAATGTTAGTGAAGTTCCTTTGTCACTGATATCCAGATTGAACTCAAGGCATGGAATCCTCATCTTCTTTAATCATTCAAACCATGTTCCTTGAACTGGAGAAGACTGTATGAGATATATATAAGTTCAATATCACATATTGACTCACATGATCATGGCCATGCATTTCTTAGTCTCCCTTATCAAGTGGTTGGGATATCATACTCCTGTAGGAGGGACAAATACCATCTACATCACCCAGAGTCATCCCCACATGTCATAGTGTATCCAATCATCACCTTTATGGAAACCCTTATTCAGAATCACGGTGGATGATGTCAAAGTACACCAAACAACATGTGATGAGTGTAGTGACTTCAGGTCTCTTAACCACAATCACCACCAACACTACAAGAGATGATTATGACTACCCATTTTGGTTTCCATGTATCTCTCTTATGGTGGGTCTGTCTGATACACTATTCTCTAACAAGTATCTATGTGTTTGGTTTGATATAACATATCATGACTGATGATATTTTCTCATCAACCAACACACACTCTAGTCTTATGTGTTATTGTTGTCTATTAGCCTTCCACAATAACATCTGACTAGGGACATAACAAGAATGTATATATTCTTACCATTCATATGATCTCATTGTTTAGGTCATCAACCTAAAGACATACATCATTAAGTAATATCATTCTCTAGACATTTATTATGTTATTTCATTATCTCATAACTAAATAAGATAGAATAAATTGGAACATTGCCTTTATTATTAATCAAATCATTTACAAGTGATGCCATTACAGTCATCATATGATTGGCTTTTTGGGTATACATACCAACACTATCATCATACAAAGATAGGAAGAGGGGGAAAATGGGCTAAACATTAGAAAATCAATGTAGGAATCCCTAGAGAAGTCATCTCAGTGATCCCCTTTGGTGAACACCATGATCTACAGTGTTCCGACTACAAAACTACCCTCTAGAAGTACTATAGTGTCCTGTCCATGGCTATCTCCCCCGTCTCCTCCTCTTCAGCTTCATGTTCTGTTGCAATGTGATAGAACATGATTCTCTTTTTTGGTTGCACTTTCCTTAGGTTATAAGTTGTACTTTTGTTGTCATTAAGTCACATCAGCTGGATCTGACTGAAATCTCATATCTGCATTGATCACAAAAAGTCAGTACCACCAATAAGGTGTTGGTGGCACCGAGTTACCAACTATGTCGGTACTACCAACATGTGTGTCAATAGCACCGAGCTGTAACCTTTGAGTTCTGATTTAATCTTGAGTGATGAAGTCGGTACCACTGACAAGCGTGTTGCTGGCACCAAGACAATTAAGCTCGAGTTCTATTTCTCCCTGGATGGTATGCTGGTAGCACTGACTAGTAGCTTTGGTGGGATCAAATCCTTAATCAGTAGCACTGAGAGTGGTCTTGGTAGCATCAAGATTTATTGATTTCGGTGTTGAAACTTCGTTTCATGTCGGTACCACTGACACATTGGCTGGTAGCACCAAGCTATCATATAAGTCCAAATTATAAATGATAATTTATAATAATTCAGAAGAAATACATAACAATTGATGCAATAATGATTCACTGACTAATGCACAGGAATATCCTATGAAATGCACCTGAAAATCATTACATCATCCCTCTCATCTCCTTCTCACTCTAGAATAAGACAAACATTAACTGGGATTAGGTTCATCTAAACATGGTCAGGTTCAGCCCCAAGGCCCAACACTCAACCCACATTTAGGTGAATTCATCCCAGATTCAATTGAATCTGACCAAATTCAAAGCCAACCAAAAAACCCTATCACAAACCAAGGTGAGAAGGTAGGTTGAAGGAGAAATGAACCAGCTAAATGTACATAGGGATGCACGACCATAAAACTTGATGTCACATAACTATTAGAAGATAAAGCAACCATATTCATTTTTACCACATGATTATATTTGTTAAATCCACCAACTATATTAAGTATACTTAAGCATGCAATTACAATTAACTAGATGAGAATAGGGATAAGAAAATATCATGCTCTTACACTAAATTCACTTTAGGGTACCAAACTAATACTAATACATCCTCAAACCATAATAGTTTGTATATCTCTCTTTCTAAATCACAATCCACATTCAAACCACTAAATTGATCCAAAAACCTAATTATGAATGAAATTAGGATTTCACCTTGCTAAACTCAAACTAAACATCCAACTTATACACAAACATGACATATCAATTTTGAATACATCAAAGAAGTAATTAGGATTGGAAAAATATGAAATTCAGTCTGGTAACAAGGGATACCTATATAGGCTCGATGCAAGGTATTGACTTTGAATTTTATAATGCATACTTGGCAGTGATAATCTTGAATTCCTTAACTCTTAATTCTTATATATACTCTAGTCATAGAAAAATGAGATGTTCCTTGATGGGAGTGAATAATAACTATATAAAATTGAATATTGTCTAGATTATGGATAATGAGAATGTTTTGGGAAGTGGATTCTAATACATAATAGCATTTGAAGAACTAAGCATAAGAAATCTTCTTTATTAGGTTTCAGTTTGGGTAAGTGTAACATGTTTTACCTTGTAGTGATTCAGTGAAACATGCTTACCTTCAAGCCTTAGTTGGAAGGATTCATGCGATGTTGAGGGGAGTTAAAAAAGTGAGGATAACCCACAATTTTATTGACATTGGTTCTTAA
The DNA here is from genome assembly GCA_963693085.1 of Alisma plantago-aquatica. Taxonomy (NCBI): domain Eukaryota; kingdom Viridiplantae; phylum Streptophyta; class Magnoliopsida; order Alismatales; family Alismataceae; genus Alisma; species Alisma plantago-aquatica. Next base: position 96,818,536 of record OY856412.1, on the reverse strand, counting down.
GTTAGGGGCCCCGCATAGTGAGGCTGACACATATGTCATTCTACTTGCCTGATTGTAAGTTTATGTGACTTTGAGAGTTTAATGTTGAAACACCATCCACCCAAGTGTTTTTGTGATGAGTTGGCACCCTTTCGAGTACCAAGGGTCATGGGTCAAGCTTTGTAGGTCACTAAACAATGTGGTCCTATGAGTCAAAGGTGGCAACCACACTTTAGAGTGAGGTAGTATTTTGTTAGTCTATGTATCCCTAATACCTTATAGTAGAACACCAAGTAACATGAAAGATGTTAATTTGGTCGAGTAAAAAGATTTTCAATAACTCCCACCATTTACTCAATACTTAAATGGTGATTTGTATTCTTTGTTCTTTACATTGTCAAATCAATATATTATTGTGTAAACTATAGGTTTTTTCTTCTTCTATAAACTGTAGTTATTAATATTGTAGATATATATTGAGAGTATTTATGATTTTTTTATATAGTAATGAATAGAAATCCTGCAATAGTGACACTATTAATGTTTTAGAGTGCACTTCTCACTTGTTAACATGATTTAACTCTTGAGTGTTATTTCATCCATTGAGTGAAAATATATGCCTGTATTTTTTAAAATTTACTATAGTTTCAAGTAGTAAATATAGCCGGCTAGGTAATGGCTTTGATTGAAACAAAAGCGTCAAAACTTCATCAAGTTTCTATACAAACAACTATGAAAACTTTTGAAATTTTTTGAAAGAAAAAAATGCTCAAAATTGCAACAATGAGATCTTAAGTCTGAAATAGACAGGAGAGGGTGGAAAGTAAGGTACGTACCACCCACCCTCCACCCCGAACTTAGAATTTTGTTCGTCCTGAGCAAACTCTAAATCTGATATGGAGGGGTAAACTCGTGCTGGTTGGTCCACCAGATGTGGTTGCATTCCTTTCGGCGATGCGTCCTCCATCTGAAATCTCAAAAATGGAAAATATCAGAACTTAAGACTGCATCTTGCAATGCATAGTCTACCAAGTGCAAAATTTTCTAAAAACAAAACTAAAAGTAAAAGCTAAGTTAAAGATCGGGTTGCCTCCTGACAAGCGCCTTTGTTTTACGTCGATGGCTCGATGTGATTTCTTTAGCTCTCTGGTAGGTATGTTGGTTTGGATAGATTCATCAATTCATCAGTGCTAGTATCAGCTGTGGTGAAATATCTCTTCAAGCGGTGGCCATTTGCCACAAAATCACCTGACTTCTCACTCCGTAAGGTAAATGCACCATGTGGATAGATGCTTTTGACAATGTATGGCCCAGACCATCGAGACCGGAGTTTTCCTGGGAATAACTTCAGTTTTGAGTTGAATAGTAGAACTTGGTCTCCTACTTGAATGTCCTTCCTCTTCAGATGACCATCATGCCAAAGTTTTGTACGTTCCTTGTAGATTCGTGCATGCTCATAAGCTGTCATTTAGAGCTCATCCAACTCTTGAAGTTGCAGAATCCTAGCTTCGTCGGCTTTCTTAATGTCAAAATTCAGCTGTTTTATTGCCCACCATGCTTTATGTTCTAGTTCCACAGGTAGGTGACATGATTTTCCATAGATAAGTCTGAAGGGTGTTGTTCCAAGAGGTGTTTTGAATGCGGTTCGGTAGGCCCATAAGGCGTCATTAATTTTCACTGACCAATCCTTTCGGTTGCATCCTACTGTCTTTTCCAGGATAGCCTTGAGTTGACGGTTCGAAACCTCTACATGCCCACTTGTTTGTGGGTGGTAGGGGGAAGCTACCTTGTGCGTTACACCATATTTTCTCAACAAAGCTTCAAAGCTTCTTTCCAGAAAATGAGAACCTCCATCGGAGATCACAGTGCGTGGGATTCCAAAATGGGGAAAAATAATATCTTTGAACATTTTAATGACGAGTTTTGAATCGCTAATAACCGTTGGTATTGCCTCTACCCATTTGGAGACATAATCAACTGCGTCTAGGATGTAGGAAAATCCATGTGAGGATGGGAATGGACCCATGTAGTCCACTCCCCAAACATCAAAAATCTCAACTTCTTGCCATAGCTTAAGTGGCATCTCATCTCTTTTCGTAATGTTTCCCGTTCTCTGACACTTATCACATGACAGAACAAAATTGTAAGCATCTCTGGATATGGTTGGCCAGAAGAACCCACATTGCAAAACCTTCAAAGAAGTTTTCTTAGAACTCATATGGTCTCCGAATGGGCCTGAGTGGCATTGTTCTAAAATAAGTTGCGCTTCTTCCTCAGCGATACAACGTATGTAGAGACCATCAGCGCAGAGCTTGAAGAGGTACGGTTCATACCAGTGATATTGCCTCACATCATGCATGAATTTCTTTAGAGCATTGCCAGTACACTCAGGGTGGATGACACCGGCGGCAAGGTAGTTCACATAGTCCGAGTACCAAGGAGTAGCTTCTGAGACTTTCATAAGCTGGTCATCTGGGAGAGAGTCATTAATTGGTATCTTCTCAGTTTCTAGAGTGTGGATATGACTTAAGTGGTCCGCTACAACATTTTCTGTGCCTCTCTTATCTCTAATCTCAAGATCAAATTCTTGCAGTAGGAGAATCCATCTTATCAGCCTTGGTTTTGCATCTTTCTTTTTTAGAAGATAATGAATAGCAGCGTGATCGGTGTAGACAATCACCTTTGAACCAATGAGGTAGGATCTAAACTTATCAAAGGCATATACGACTGCTAGGAGTTCCTTCTCGGTAGTTGCGTAGTTCCTCTAAGCTTCTTCAGGGGTCTTCGATGCATAATAGATGACATGATGTTTCTTCTCTATACATTGGCCCAGGACGGCACCCACAGCGTAATCACTGGCATCACACATAATTTCGAATGGGTGATCCCAATCCGGGGCTCGAATGATGGGTGTTGTTGTAAGAGCATGCTTTAGGTTGTTGAAACTCTTGATACACTCTTCATCAAAATGGAACTCAACGTCTTTCAGCAATAAGTTTATCATGGGCTTAGTTATCTTGGAGAAATCCTTGATAAACCTTCTGTAGAAGCTCGCATGACCAAGGAATGTGCGGACTTCTCTTGCAGTGGTAGGGATAGATAGTTTGGAGATCACTTCGGTCTTGGCCTTCTCCACTTCGATTCCTCAATTATTGACCCTATGGCCAAGGACAATGCCTTCTTTTACCATAAAGTGACACTTCTCCCAATTTAGCACGAGATGTGATTCTTCACATCATTTGAGGACCAGGGAGAGGTGCTTCAGGCATGAGTCGTACGAATCCCCATATATAGAGAAATCATCCATAAAGACTTCCATAATGGTTTTAGTTAAACCAGCAAATATGGCTGCCATACAGTGTTGGAAGGTTGTAGGCGCATTACAGAGCCCGAATGGCATCCTTCTAAAGGTGTATGTCCCAAAGGGGCAAGTAAAAGTAGTTTTCTCTTGATCATCTAGATGTATAGGAATTTGGTAGAATCCAGAGTAACCATCGAGATAGAAAAAATATTCCTGGTGAGCCAATTGCTCTAAGACTTGATCTAGAAAAGGCATCGGGAAATGATCTTTACGTGTTGCCTTGTTTAACTTCCTGTAGTCGATGCACATCCTCCACCCGGTGACCGTTCGAGTGGGGATGAGTTCATTTTCTTCGTTATGTATCACAATAGTGCCACCCTTCTTTGGAATGGCATGCACAGGACTCACCCACGGTGAGTCAGATATCGGATAGATGATTCTGATAGTGAGCAACTTGATAACTTCATGGTGGACTACTTCCTTCATATTAGGATTCAACTTCCGTTGATGCTCAACAGTCAGCTTGTGGTCTTCCACCATAGGGATTTTGTGCATGCAAAGCACTTGACTGACCCCGGTGAGATCGCTCATCTTGTAGCCGATAGCTTTCTTTCTTTCCTTTAATTCTTTCAGGAGTTTATCTTCTTGTTCGGTCATTAGATCAGAGTTTATAATAACTGGAAAAACCTTGAGATCATCCAAAAACATGTATTTAAGTCCCTTGGGTAGGGGCTTCATTTCAGGGGCTTCTGTCTTCTCACATAGCCCTTCAGATACATTCACAGCTTTGAGTTCCTCGAACTTGGCTTCAGGATCTTCTTCTATAGAGTCAAGGTGAAGGATACAATCCTTAACTTGTTTGTTGATGAAAATTTCGGCAGATGGGTTTGTTAGTGCCATTTCTAAAGGATCATCTTGTTCATATTTCTCTTGTGTGAGGAGAGACATTTGCTCAATGCAAACAATCAAATAGACTTCTTCCTGCATGCTCGGTCTTCACATGCTTTCAAAAACTTTGAACTCAAGGGTTTCTTTCCCTAGTCTGAGCAGCAAGGTCCCTGCTTCAACATCAATCAAAGCTCTTGCAGTGGCAAGAAACGGACGGCCAAAGATGAGGGGGTATCTGGCATCTTCCTTTATGTCCATGATGACAAAGTCACATGGGACATAAGAGTCTTTTCCAACCTTGACAGGGACATCTTCAATTATTCCCAAAGGAAGAGTCATAGAGTTATCTACAAGTTGAATGGTCATTCCAGTCGGGAGAAGTTCTGCAAACCCTAACCTCTTACAAAGGCTAAGTGGCCTGATTGAGATGATAACACTGAGATTAGCTAATCCCTTCTTACATGAGGAGTCACTGATATGGCATGAAATCCCAAAGGATCCCGAATCTTTCTGTTTGTTGGGCATCTTGCTCTGGATGATATCGGAAGTGGTTGATGCTATCTTAATTGTCTCATATTCTTCAGTTATGTACTTCCTTGTGAGGAGAGACTTTAAGTACTTAGTCCAGGCTGGTATCTCTTCCAGTGCATCTAGAAAGGGTATATCTACATGAAGCTTCTTCATAGCTTCTTTAAACTTGTTGAATCGAGTATCGAGCTTTGTCTGCTTCAAATGAGCTGGGAAGGGAGGACGGGGCTTGTATACTGGCACATCCGGCTCAGGTGTGTCTTCTACCTCTGCAGCTAGTGGTTCCTCCAATCTTGCTTTGTCTGTCTTATCAATGGTTGGTTGTTCCTTCAGTTGAGACTCAGGTATTGTAGAGTCTTGGACATTCACAACGTCATCATCATTTGTTGCCACTATTGCTATCTTAGTAGGGGGGGTCAGAATAGTCTTTTCCAGACCTGGTGGTGATAGCCTTCAATTGCTCAAGATGTTTAGGATTGTTTTTGGGTTGTCCAGCAAAGGCTCCAGCAGGTGGCTTCATGCTATCCGCAAGTTGAGCTATTTGAGATTCAATAGCCTTCTGATGGGCTTGCTGGTTAGCTATCATAGTCTGCTGTGACTGCAACATCTTCTCAATAGCTAAAAATTCTATGGTTGGTTATACTGGAATCCTGGTGGGCCTCATTGTTGAGTATTTGAACCAAGTTGTCGTGAGCTTTCCGCTCCAGAAGGATTTCCATATTGAAAACCTAGATGGTTCCTATTCTGATTCGGATTATAGTACCCTTGACCAGGGATGGTGTTGACAGCATTCAGATTTTCCATTTGACCACTATCTCCTTGGGCACATGTATTACTCAAAACAACATCGTAGAGAATGTTACAGGATAGAGTAGAATGATCAGTTCCTTTACATGCTTCACAGAACAGTGAAGCTGACTTAACTTTCTCTTCTTATCGAGGGGGCGAACGTCTTCTTTCATAAGTTGCGAGAGATGATTCTAGATGGTCTTGCTTGGCAACTAGGAGTTTGAGAGATTCAGCGATAGACTTGTACTCGGGTGTTGCTTCGGCCATAGCTACCTTCAATACTCCTTTTCCAACAGGTCTACCCCAGTTGGTTTGGTTTTCAGCTCCAAGGGTGACAACCTTCCATGCGCTATCATAACTCTGACGCATGAAGTTTCCTCTAGACGAGGAATCCAAAAACCTCTTGATATCATCGTCCACACCTCTATAAAAGATTTCAATGAGTTGATTCATTGGAATGCCATGATGTGGACACTTGCGTAGAATCTCTTTGTATCTTTCTCATGCTTCAGCTAGGGATTCTCCAGGGACCTGGGTGAATTGCGTTATTCGGCCCCTAATTTCATAGGTGAGAGAAGGTGGATAAAACTTTTCCAGAAAAACATTTTGAAGTTGTTCCCAAGTGGTGATGGGTTCACATTGCAAGGAGTTATACCAACTCATATCTCTATCAGCAAGAGAGTATTTGAAGAGACGGAGTTTGATGGCATCGTCTGTGACTCCATTTTGTTTCGTCATGGCACATAGATCTATAAACCTCGGAAGATGTTCTTGACTATCTTCTCCCTGCTTACCATAGAAAGGATTGTTTTGAAGCAAAGTGACCCAATGTGCTCTTATCTCAAAATTCAGAGCATTGATGGGAGGAGGTTGCACTGGGTGATGAACGTCAATAGATTTAGGGATTGAGAACTCCCTAAGGTCTTTTTGTAACTCTACTTGTTGAGCTGCTGCTTGGGCTGCTTGGATTTCTTCTTGAACTGCGGCTCGAGCTTCTTGCATAAGCATGTCTCTTTGTGCAATAAGGGCTTGAGCTACCCTTCTATCAATTTCCTCCTCTTGAGCCATTCTTGCTTGGTTCTCTCTGTACTAACTGCAAAAGGTTCTGTCTATCTCAGGGTCAAAGCTAGCAGAGACTCCGAGACTGTCTGAGCGGCGCATACACTAGACTTTGTGGGTACCTAGGATGAAAAGATCTTTTTCTAGTAAGATGGACGGAGTAAAACCAAATTCAAGTATATATGATCGATAGTATCAAAAGAAAAAAAACTAAATTAGTCTCAAGAGAACTAGATTTAACTAGACGATTCTGTTGTCCCTGGCAACATCGCCAGAATTTGACGTGGCTTATATTATCACACTAACAAACTCACTTAGGGTTGAAATCCCTAAGTTTTTAACCAAAACAACGTGCAATAATACCACCCGCAAGCGGACGGGTCTTATCGCATTATAGTTGAGGATCGAATCCCAAGGGACAACATTTTTAAGAATCTTTCTCTAGTCAAATCTAGTTGAATCAAGACTAATATTTAGGACAAGGTTGGTTGATTTTAATTAAACTTAATGCGAGGAAAGTAAAAGAGTAGGATTAAAGGTTGATTAAAGATTAATGATGGAAATTGTTGGGATGGTCTCGGGTTTCACCACCACTACTCATGCAATCACATCCAAACATCAAACATCCAGGCAAGATATAACCATTCAATTAGAGCTACTGTAGAACCCCCCATACGGGCGTTAGGTTCACGTAAGCATCACCTTAGGTATCAGATGTCTCATCACCATCCAGATCACATACTTACGACTCTGAAGATACAGAAATCCAAATGAAGTTGTGGGCCCCCTATACAGGCGTCAGTCACACAAAAGCATCACTGTGGGCTAGATGGCTCGTCACCACACAGATCATACACTTACGACCTCAAGGAATCCCATTCTATTTCTAGTTTGGGAGTCAACCGTGTTAATCGACATCCAAAACCTATGCATAGAAGTTCTCGCAACATAGGAAACGAACAAGATATATGCAAGCAGGTGATCAATCCACAAGCACTCATCGACGATTAACAACGAAATGAAAGATTATATACATGCCATGGAATGTTTAACAGTGATATATGAAAGCATGGGCAGCGGGCTAGTCCCCGCACCCCAGTGAAAGTGAACTACTCACTCATGGTGAGAGAAACAAGAATAACAAGAGAGAGAGAGAGAAGTTTCCGCCATGAGCATGGTGAATAAGATGATCGATGCTTTTTGGAGAAACTGTCTTCTACACGACGTCGGAGCATATCTGGATGAAGAGAGAAGTACACCACGACAGACGGGGTAGATCTTATCTCTCCACCTTCTTCTTCTTGTTGTTGTCCTCACTCGCAGCAGAGGAGCAACTCATGGATGAGATGGTGGCGTAGAAGTGGCGTAGACGCACCAGATCTAAACCCAGATCTAGAATCTAGATCCGGATCTGAATGAGGTGGCTTGCAGATCTGAGTCTTCACTCCAGATCTGGGTGAACATGCCACAAAACCACCACGGGGGTAGGTTCTTGGCTATGGAGATCGTCTCCTTAGGCCCAAGATAGACCTGTAGCCTAACGGCATCTAGAGATGAACCCCTGACTGACTGGAGTCAAGTTCTATTTATAGGCAGGCTGGGCACCGACTTAGATTCACGACCTCTATAATTCTGCAGCAGGTCGCGACCTTTTGAATGATTCCGCGGTCGCGGCTTTTTGCACTGTCGTGGCATTGAAGAGGAAGCCGCGGTCGCGGGGTTTGCGGAGATCGCGGGTGACTGGTCGCAGGTATTGCCGCGGTCGCGGTCTTTTAGTCTTGATTGTGGTAGATAACGGAGAGAACCTCTTGCAAACCATGTCTCCAATGTGATAGCAAGGAAAGGTGGAAGGCAAAGTAGGGTTGTTGTAGGGATGGAGTGGTGGCAAGCAGGCTACGTATGGAGATGATCTGCAGGCTGCAGAGGAGTCGCGGTGAGGAATAAGGAGGCAGCTGCGGTGCAGCAAGTGTTCACGATCTGACTTAGGTGGAGAACAAACCCACGGTCGCGGTTTACTAGAGTCACGGTCGCGATTGCTTGCTGTTATGGGCGTGATGGTGGAAGGAAGTCCAGACCGCGGGGAAGATCGTGAGCTGGGTCGCAATTAGGTTAGGAGGAACCGTGGATAGCTGTGGAAGATAACTGTAATCACGGTATTTAGTAGATGGAACGCAGGTATTGTAGCCTATATCAAAGGAAAAGGGCCGCGCATGAGGGAAAAGGAGGAAGGGCCCTCGTTGACCAGCCATTGACGAGAGCTAAATAAAGCCCAAAATTGGGAAATGGACCAAAACTCGGGCCCAATGCTCAATTTGACCTGCCAAAAACGATATAAAAATCCAATTAAATCTGTGATAATTCAATTAAGCTCAATTACTCACATAATAGAAGGTATAGGTAATAAAATCTCATTAAAGCAGTTAAGCCAAGTCATCTCACATATTAGAAGATAAAGCCAATAAAGGTGACTAATCAGGGTAAATTTGGGCCAAATGAGGCGATTGGACTCAAATGAATATGCATTCATCAACCCCAAGGGGTCCTATTTATAGTTGGGGATGATTCTTATCCTTTGGGAACAATTGAGAACGAAAACTAGCTGTTTTGTGGCTTGCAACAGATATATTTTCACTTGTTGCAACTCCACAACAGCTAGAAGCACTTTTCTGCACTTTTCCGTACAGTGCAATCGGTCGAGTTTCTATGAAGGTAACTTGACCGATAGAGTAAAAGACAAAGCCGATCTTCAAACCATCGGTCGAGTTTGTCTTGGGGAAACTCGACCGACCAATGAAAATTGAATTGGTCAGGTACTCCATCGGTTGAATTCTGTGAAATGTAAACTCGACCGATCAAAAGTCATTTTCAAGATCCAATCAGGATCGGTCGAGTTTGCAACTCACATAACTCGATCGATGAACAACCTGATGTGATTTTGGGAAATGGCTTTTGAGTGCTTAAACATTCGATCTAATTGCTCCTGATTTTTTCTAAGCTTAATTACAAGTCATACAATCATTACAAGTGATTTACAACATGATTCTAATGGATTTGCATCATATTACAAAAATGTACACTTGTATTGACTTTAACTTGTCTTTTCTCCAAGTTGATATGTGCAAGTTAGGGCATTTGGAGTGTGTCTATACCTAATCTGAAATCACTCATGTAGAGACAATAGACACCAATATGTGGAATGGTTAGTCATCATCAAAACACAGGTTTAGTCAATTTAGACATGAGTCAACATTAACCTAATTGACCTTGAGTCAACATTCTCCCCCTTTTTGAAGATGACAAACCATTCCATAAATGTATTGAAACCTTTCAAGTAATAACCATACCTTCGGAGAAACCTAGGGGTTTCAATAGGATTGAGCTCATATGCTCCCCCTCAATTGATGCGCATGGAGTTCTCATTCTCCCCCTCAATTGATGCTATTTCTCCTACATGGTTAGCTTTCATAACATTTATAGAATACTATGTCTTCTACTCATATATGTTCTACACATATATGTCTTCTCCCATTTACCTTCTCCCCTTTACATGGACATACTTCTGCTCTTCATGTAAGACATGCCTTCTTCCTCTTTTAAAAGAAGACATACTTTTCTCCCCCTTTGTCATTTCAAAAAGTGGGGGTATGAAGAAATAAGAAACTCCACTTGTTAAAGGAAAGGAGATAACAAAAATTTATAAAAGGATAGTAGAAGAGCATGGCTAGGGGCTTGTCCAAGCATAGAAAGAAAAGCAAGTTAAAGCATGCACTTGAACAACCCAAAAAGCAAGATAAAGTGTTGCAGAAAAATGATAAAACACAATTTTGACCCTCAAGATAACAAAAATTTCCCAAAAAGTATCAGTGCTCATGGCAAAGCGATGAGTCTTGCTTAGAAGGTCATTTCTGCATGAAAAACACTAATCTTACACCAAAAACTGAAACTAGAGAAAAATCTGCATAAAATCCAAAAATGCTCCGATTTCTAGATACAATGTAGCTCTTTGTGCCCTGCATCACAATGTTATGCAAGCAACTCAAGATAGTAAATACTCAATTCAAGGAACAAGCTTGAGCACGTATGAGACAAGATACAAGCATAGCATATAGATGAGCAAAGATGCCAATTATAAACAAGGTTAGAACTACATGTATGTGAACTACTAGTAGAAGATATCATAGGTTAGGACTACTAGGATCTAGATCATAGCAAGAGATACCAAAAGATACACAAGATAAAGCAAACTATGAGTATATGTAGAGATATATCCAAACACAGAGATAAGCAATTTTAGAAGCATGAAAGGATATAACTCACTCACAAGTATGCATCATTACCAAAAGATGATCACCACTAAGAACCTCAAGATTTTATCAACACAAGATATACACCTATATAGATGTAGCAAGTTATAGTACAATGGAAGCAATTTTTAGACACAACCAAGAGATCCAAAGAGATCATCATCAAAACCTGCAAAACAACTCAAAGTGAGTAATTGCAACATATAGATATACCAATTTTGAGCAATTAGAGAGATAGAGTTGTAAGCAAGCTAGGCAATTTGGAACATGGCAATATGCATATATAAAGGTACCAAATGAGAGTGCCAAAGAATAAGGCTATTGGTTGAGAAAATCTAGTTGAGAAGGAAATTCTCATTCAATAAGCCAAATGTATATTATGTGCACAGTGTTATCGGTGAGTTCTATGTATTGACAACTCGACTGATGATAGTTGTCGGCATCACCCATTGGTGCCTATCGGTCAAGTTTCAAATAGGGCAAACTCAACCAACAGAGCTGCTGTCAAAAGGCACATATATTTCATAAAAATATATTTAAAGGCATGCTAAAAATATAAGCCATATCCAAACATGTGTAACCAAGTTATTAATGCACTATGAAAGCATTAGAAGTAGTTTTTTAGCAAGAGTGTGAAGAGAATCACAAAATACCACTTTTGACTCAAAAACCACATGCATAGTGCACACTAACTTGACAAAAACAAGTTAGGATAGGTTATAAGAAAGATAAACATTACCTTTGTGCTTACCATTCCTTTTTCCAGTTGTTGTCACCTCATACACATCTCACCTTACTTCTTTCATGTGGATTGAGAAGTCAATTTACAATTCAATGGATCTAGTCAATCCATTTGCAAGTACCTATAAGAAGATAGATGAAATGGTCATCAATCATGTTTTTGGGTCCGGAGGGGTTAGCTTAGCAACCCAAGACCTAGTACTCTTGGGTGCTTTCCTAAAAGGACAACAAGTAGAATAATGACCAATTTCATTGCAATAGTTGCATGTGCCCATAGTCTTGGAACTAGAGGATTCTCCATGGAAGATTGGAGGTCCTTTACCTTTGTTGTTCCTTTGACTACCATCATACCCTAAACCATGTCTACCAATTTGTTTAGTATTATGGTGTAGGATATCATTAAGATTCTTTTTACCAACAAAGAATCTTTGTAATGAAAATCTAAAACTCTCATTATCATGCATAAGAGAAGTAAAGGTAAAACACAATAGATTCATATCATTTGTAGCATGCACAAAATATATTTATAAGCAAATACTTTTAGTCAAACAAGAATCGTAATCACAACATGGAGCATAAAAAACTTTCTCTCTATAAGAAAAGATAGTACTATGAGGGTCAAGAGCAATTACACCACTATGTAAGGAAGCAAGTTCATATACAAGAAAAGTAATCTTTAAAGGATAAACTTTATCTACACATTCTATTCCTTGCAAAGTAAGCTCTTAACTCTCATAAGCACATTTAAGAGCATAAGAAAAAATAGAGAGATATATAATAGTAGTAGCAGGCTCTACATATGAAATAGTCATAGAAGGTTGAGATTCTAAAAACTTATTCTTATCAAGCAAGCTAGAATTCACAAATTTAAGAGCATTTAGTTGACTAAGATAAGCATTTTTTTTAATCTCAACACTTGAATTTACCTCATTTAAATCTTTAATTGAGCTTGTCATGAGGGCGCAATGGCATCTTCCATCTTCACATTCACTAGATCTTCTACTAGTGCTTTCATTTGTTGATGGAGCCTTTGTGATCCCTTTTTCTCTCTTCTTTCCTTCTATTGCTCTCTTTGAAGGTTTCCCATCTTCATAATCACCCATATTCTCCAACTTGTGAAAGTATGCTTGGAGATGACCCACTGTGATACCAATTGTTGGATCCTAGATGGGTGATTAGATGCTCTAGAAAGGGGGGTGAATTGTAACATCCCTGACTTGGGTTATGTACTAACCCTAGGTTTTTTGCTTAAATAAGTGATTAGATTCTTTTGGTTATCTTTTGAAATGTAATTAAGGCTTTTTGAAGAACCTATATTTCTATTTCAATCCTTTTTGAATAATGATGCAACCTTGTTCTGTTAATTTTTGACTAAAGTGCAAATTACCCAATTAGAGGGGTTAACTTGCAAATTGCACATGTTAAGATGTTCCTCTGATGAGACATCATGAGAATGAATATGATGTGGTGGTATGGATTCCACAAGCTTGGACACCAAGATACATCTTGTAGAGCAATCCTTGTGCTTTAAAACCTAGTTTTGGAATAAAGTGCAATTTACCCAAAACCTAGGGTGCAACATGTAAAATATACCCTATAAAGTATCTATCATGTTTCTTGGCATAAAGTTGAGCAAATAAAATGAGTAGGGCACCTCATTTGAATGATCAAAGAAGGAGAGATAATCTTGATATTTAAATAATCAAGATTGAAGCAAATGGCCCTTTAATATTTATATAACTTAGTAAGGTAATTGGTTCTTTTCCTTTTAACCTTGGATAAGGGAGGAGCTTTGCATGTGATTAGGAGAAATATACGTGGCCAAGTATGGTGCAAGCCTTGGTGGATATGTTTAAGAAATAAAAGAAATAACAATCTTTTTCTTTGCCTTGAAAATATCCAAAAATATATAAGGATCCTTATCAACAAAGCAAGGGATCGTTTCCCTTAGTCATTTTCTTATCTTTTTGCTTTGACCAACCAAGAAGAAGCTATGGATCAGAAGTAAGATGACCAAGCTGATTTGGTAAGTAAGGACCATCATCTATCTCGAATCCATGGTGGAAATCCTAATACAAGGTTGGTTTATTGGTTTGCTTTACACAATTCTTCTTTCTAGCCATCTTCTCCATCCAAAACTTGAAAAATGGACCTTGGACAACCTTTGGAGCTTCATCCACCATTAAAGCTACGAATCTTGGATCTTTGTATCAGTCCTAGAGGTGGGTTTTATAACTCTAACCCTTAAGCTTTGCTTTTGCATCCTTCTTTCTTAGAATCATAGCTTATACTTATTCTTTAGACACCTTTGTGTGTTCTTGCTAGCAATTTCGTAAAGAACAGCCCCTGTTCTTGAGGTAGAAGATGATGACGTTAATTCCAAAGTTTATCCACAATCTTTCTTTAGAAAATGGTCTCTAACCCCTTGCTCAAACGGTTTCCTAAACCGTTTGGGAGCAAACGGTTTCAAACCGTTTGAATGCAAATGGTTTCAACCAAGAACGCATGGAAGCAAACGGTCCAAGACCGTTTGGATGCGTTGACTAGGTGTTGACCGTTTGGAGGTCTGTTGTAAATAATGTGTACTAATCACCTACCAAAAATCATCAATTGAAGGCCCATTAGTCACCTAAACCCTAATCGGGTTAGTTGTTGATTGCAATAATTGAATTAAGTTGAAGTTTGGGTTGAGTGGCCCAAACGGTTTCAAAACCATTTGGGGATCACCCAAATGGTCCCAATACCATTTGGTGATCACCCAAGACCGTTTGGAGGTCTAGGGTTAAGTAGGGTTGACCATTTGAGGGTCCAATGATATCAAGTTGATAAACAATTAATTGTTGATTTGGTGACCAAACCTAGGGTTCAAACCTTAAGTGAATGACTTGGTTTATGATGACATAATGGGCAAACGGTCTCAAGACCATTTGGAGGATGTCCAAATGATTCCAAGACCATTTGAGGGTCACCCAATACCGTTTGAAGGTCTAGGGTTGACTATGGTTAAGTGGTTGAAGATTGAAAGGCAATAAGTTGAAATGCAACTAATTGTTGACCTAGTGATCAATCTAATGAGCCAAACCTTAAGTGGATGAGTTAGTTTTTGGTGTTGACTTGAGAAAACGGTCTCAAGACCGTTTGGAGGATGTCCAAATGATCCCAAGACCGTTTGGGGTCAGGTCATGACCAAATTGAATGATGGTTCTATGGTTTCAAATCAATTAGACTCATGTTGATACATGTTGAAGGGTGATCGATTCCCAACCCTAATCCAATTGATCCAAGCCCTAATTTGTGATCAATTGTGGGTCAATTGAGTGTCAAATCAGTTGAGGGTTGACCTAATTGACTCAGTTTATGAGTGGCTAACAAGTGCATGATTGATTGAGGGGTTCAACATTGGAAACCCTAACTCAATTGAAGTGGTTGAGACACTTTTTGGTCCTTGCGGTTTTGAGGTGGTTTGGACCAAACGGTCTCAAGACTGTTTGGGTCCAAATGGTATCAAGACTGTTTGAGTCCAAATGGTCTCAAGACCATTTGGGACCAAACAATCCCGAACCGTTTGGTGCTCATGCGGTTTCAAAGTCAAACTTGACCAAATGGTCTTCACCCACCTAGGGCAAACGGTCTTGAGTGTGTACTTTACCAAACGGTTTCAAAAGTCAAACTAGACCAAGCGGTCAACAACACCAAATAGTTTCAAGGTCTGTCCAAGACCATTTGGGGGTTGAATATGCAAGACCGTTTGAGGTCTAAAAAGGTCAAGATCGTTTGATGCCTTAGTGGTTAAGATGGTTTAGTAGATGATTAACCTAAACCTCAAAGATACCTAAAGTGATTGAGGGACCAAGTAATTAGTTGATTAATGTATGTTATAGTCAATGGTGAACATTATAAAAGTACCCTTGATGGGATAAAGTGACTAACGCCCTTTGAACAAGTGAACCTTGATAACCACAATAGTAATGACATAATCCATGAGGTCAATATTGATTTGACTTAGTCTAATTAAGGTGATGCAAACATCATCTTATAGAAAGAAGAGAGAGAAGACTCCTTATATAAATGAGAATCAAGTAACAAGCTTCCAATGTGTGTGAATGCATCTAATTAGGATATGATCCATCATAGTAAGATCCTAAAAACCCTAATTATGATGGTTAATGAATCTTGACTTAATTTGAGGGCATTACTGGAAGTAATCCTCACACATGATGATGGTATGATCTTAATTCATTATACTTTGAATAGTAAACCCTAATCTAGGGAAATGTCATAGTATAAAAAGTAAACCCTAATTTTAGGTTATGCCCTTAAGCATGAAACACTATGCTTGATTATGAAATGAGTAATCATTATGGCTTTGTAAGCTAAAGGGGTTGAATAACCCTAATTGAATTGAAAAGGAAACCCTCACCCTAGAAACTAGCCATGGTGATGTGACACGGTTGTGGTGATCTTCTATAGAACGCACGTGCAAGAGAGCACGGCCGTGGTGTTCTATACTTGACTTGGAAATGGTTTGTATTGTGTCGAAATAGATACAATGTACATGTTATCAATTGTGTTAATCATGTAGGTCTTTATAAAGGAGTGAGCATAGCCAGGTAAGGGTTATGATGCCATATTTATTGAAAGAACTTTACAGGCTTTGAAAGTAATGATATGATATGTTGCCTAGCAAGAGGTAACATATGAGATTGATAGGTTGTATGAGCCATGAGAAATATCTGCATTGCTACAATCAAGGTCATGCTATTAAATGACTTAATGTCAATATGTTACTTGGTAATAAGTGTTTTAATGATCAGAGGGTTTAAACACCCATATTCCTAAATCACAATGATGAGATGGTTAGTAATTGATCTTCCAATGTTAATAATATGAGATATGAACTTATATAATTAGTACTCTTTCTTTATAGCAATTGTCTTATTAGTTTATGTTTGAAGACATGCCTGATGCTAAAAGAATGCCTCAATGTACTTAAATAATCAAGTATAATGATATCATGTAGAGCCCTGACCATATATAGATCCATCATTGTCAGAAGTTAAATGATGGTGAAACAGGTTTTCCTAAAGGAACTCCTGGAGAGCATACTTTTGAGTATGTGGGGGTTATGGACGTGAATATCCTTACGTCCTAATGTAGGAATTGATGTGAGATGTACATTTAATCTCTCAAACCTTCATTATATGTTTATGTCGGGATGATATATCACTAATCTCCCGATGATGTTGTTAATGATGCATCGATAAGATAAACAAGAAATCCCTAGATGGAGGAGAGAGTACAACATGCCACTATAACTCTAATAGCGAAGTTGCCAGAATACCCTGGAAAGCTATTATGGCAGAGACACAAGATGTCCTGCATGTTGTACCTCACACTGACCGAGGAGGATGAGGTCATAGGAATATGTCTCTTCTGATGACCTATGTATGGTACCGATTGCGATTTCATAATGGTCGGTTGGAGTATGAGAGGTGTAACTCATCTCCTCAGGGCATAATTATGTTTGAAAAATGTAATCAGCCAAATAGCATAATTTCTTAGATTAAACTACGAGAAACAATGATTGATGATACATTGTTTATAATGTTCTAGTTGAATAACTAGTATACATGTTCTTCATATTCCTTATTGATATGTGTCTTGTCATTCAATTAAGTTATAATTGAAATGATTGCTTATGAAATACTGCTCTACTTAGCTTATGCAATGTTTTACCTGCTGTTAAACAATTATAGTTCTACTGCTCAATGTTATTCCATTATTGCAATGACAATGCTTCTGGCAGAGAGTTATAACTCTCGTTGGGACAATTATTCAATTGTCTCACCCCCGTGGGATTCAACTTTTTAGGTAGACGTCGAGGACGAAGGAACCCATCAGTGGGTGAGCAGCAGCAGCAACAACCTCAGGGACAATAGTGATCCTCAGGTGGAGACACTATCCGTCAAGTCTTGTAGATAGAATGTCCTATGTGTCGTCTCTGTACTCTCAGGTCCTAGGAGTCTTTAGGTTTTTTAAATAGATCTGAGATTTTGGCGTAATGCCTCGAGATTTTTGTATCTTACCTTGTACAGTTAACATGGTAGTTGATGTTGTGACTCTCGAGATGTGAAGATTACAGAGATGTAATGATGAATCAGTTTGTAAATAACTTATCATGTTTCTTTATAAAAGAGTTTCACAGTTTGTAGATTCTCTTTACAAAAAGTTTTAAAATTTTGTGATTTTCAGTAATTTTGCTGCTAACAAAATGCTTCCACATTAGTTTAAATTCGTTGATCTTGTTTCTGCGAGACAGTCGCCACAATTAGTGGTATCAAAGCTCTAGGTTCGCTGAGTCTACAAGGACATAGGACTTAGGATGTTGAGTCTGTTCTAGTGTCTTCCAATATATCTGATAGTGTCTTATACTCATCAGGAGGAGAAGATAAGACTAAGGATGTATGGACCACACGAGGAACACGTTGCAGAAAGTAGTGTCACTGCACCCAGAGAAGGTGCAAGAAACCCAGAAGGAGAACATGTGCCTGAACCACCCCAGTTCAATCCAACTAATATGGGGAACCCAGCCGTCCAAGCCATGTTTGGGCAGTTTATGACTGCCATGACACATATGACTGATAGGATGTCTATACCTGCACCTAGGGCACCTACCCATCCTAAAGGACAAGGAGTCGGCAAGACGTTTGAATGACTTCTCCGAGTTGGAGCCACAGAGTATGCTGGAACAGCTGACCCAGCAGATGCTGACTTGTGGTTAACTGAACTAGAGAAGGCCTTTAGAATCCTGAACATTCCAAAAGATGAGAAGGTTAGACATGATGTATATCTTCTCAAGGGGAGTGATGGTCATTGGTGGACCATGGAAGAATAGAAGAGGCCAGGTGTGGAGATTGCATGGGAAGTTTTTCGATAGGAATTTATCAACAGATATTTCCCTAAGACGTTTCTGGATGAGAAAATCTCTCAGTTTGAGAGGTTAAGGTAAGGACCTATGAACATTAGCAAGTACGAGGCTAAGTTCATGGAGCTTTTGTGGTTTTGTCTGTACATGGCAACCACAGATGAAGAAAGAATTAGACGTTTTGAGAAAGGGTTAAACGCTTAATTGACCACCCCTATGTCTGCTCTGGAGAACAGGGAAAGGTTTGCTACCTTTTTGGAGTCGGTCAGGAGGATAGAGAAGTCTGTGTCAGAAAAGAGACAGACCAAGAATAAGAGGATGTATCCCCAGTTCCAAGGATCCTCATCTAAAGATTTTAAGAAACCTAGGTTTTCTGTGCCTACACCATCACCTAGATTCAGTACCCAGACGCAGTGGACGTCGAATAGAGGTAGAGGACGAAGCCTACCACTAGAAGGAGCTTGCCGTTCAGCATCTATGTCAATTACAGGACCACCCAGACCACAACAAATGAATAGAAGTTGTTATATATGTGGAAAGATGGGACATCTGATGAAAGATTGCAGAGCTAGAGAAGTGAGTGTATCTCAACCTCAAAGCAGAGTCTGCAAGGATCCCAAAGGTGAAAGTTTCCAGGAAGTGCTAGAGGACGTGGACAAGCATCCCAAGCTGGATCATCGGCACCAGGTCAACGAGCACCGAATCAACCACAGGCAACGATAAGATTCTATGCAATGAATCCACTTGATGTAGTGATCAACCCTCGGGTTGTGGCAGGTCAGATGGAATTGTTATATTTTGATATATCTACATCTTGCGTTGTATCTGTTTTAATTGATCTGGGTGCTACACACTCCTTTATCACTCGAAGAGTGATTCTTGACTACAACCTGACTACAAGTCATAGGATAGATAGTTTGTTGCTAGAAACTTCGTTGATGGGATCTACTGTGTTGCAGGAGGTATGTTCTCCCTGCATCCTCTTCTTTTCTGAACAGCACATTCAAGTGGATCTTATACCACTTGAGATGCATGGATTCGATGTAATGGGGTGGATACCTTAGAAAGGTATAAGGTTGTCTTGGATTGTGAGTCCAAGAAAGCTGTGTTCGCTGATGATAGTGACACATGGATCTTTCAAGGAGATAGAAAGATTCTACCAACCTGTCTTGTGTCAGCTATGGTTGCTGAGAAGCTGATGAGGCAAGGATGTTATGCATTCTTGGCCCATGTGGTAGATACTACCATGGAGAGTCCTAAACCTGCCGAAGTTCTTGTAATCAGGGAATTTGAAGATGTATTTCCTGAAGAACTTCCAGGCATACCTCCATCCCGAGAGATAGATTTTGAAATTAATCTAATCCCAGACACGCAACCTATAGCACAAACACCGTATAGGATGGCGCCTGTTGAGATGGCAAAACTCAAGAAACAACTGCAAGAGTTGCTTGAGAAGGGTTTCATCCGACCAAGTACTTTGCCTTGGGGTGCTCTGGTCCTCTTTGTTAAGAAGAAAGACGGGTCAATGCGGTTGTGCATTGATTATAGATAGTTAAATAAAGTAACAATAAAGAATAAGTATCCTCTGCCGAGGATTGATGATCTCTTTGACCAGTTGTGTGGTGCAACCGTCTTCTCAAAGATAGATTTGAGGTCGGGATATCATCAGTTGCGTATTAAGGATAGTGACATACCCAAGTCTTCCTTTAGGACAAGGTATGGTCACTATGAGTTCACAATTATGTCGTTTGGACTAACAAATGCACCAGCTGCATTTATGGAACTCATGAATAGAATCTTTTGACCTTTTCTCAATTAGTGTGTTGTTGTCTTCATAGATGACATTCTAATCTATAGTAGAGATGCTCAGTAGCATGAACATCATCTTCGTTAGGCTCTAACTTTGCTAAGAAAGCATAAGTTATATGCTAAGTTTAACAAGTGTGAGTTGTGGTTACCAGAAGTTTCTTTTCTAGGACATGCAATATCTGCTTCAGGTATACGTGTTGACCCTAAAAAGGTAGAATCTTTCCTGCTATGGGAACAGCCGAAGACACCGATAGAGATCTGTAGTTTCTTAGGGTTGGCAGGCTATTACCAGAGGTTCATTAAGAACTTTAGTTCTATAGCCTTACCCTTGACTAAGTTGACCGGGAAGGATGTTCCTTTTTTTGGAGTGATAAGTGTCAACAATCATTTCAGTTGTTGAAGGAAAGGTTGACAAGTGCACCTGTGCTAGTGTAACCTGAGCAAGGAAAAGGATATATAGTTTTCTGTGATGCCTCTAAGAATGGACTAGGATGTGTGTTAATGCAGGATAAACAAGTAATTTCTTTTGCTTCCCGATAGCTTAAGAAACACGAGGAGAACTATCCGACATACGATCTAGAACTAGCTGTTGTAGTCCATGCCTTGAAAATTTGGAGACACTATCTTTATGGAGAGACATTCCAGATTTTCACAGACCATAAGAACCTAAAGTATATCTTTTCTTAGCATGAGCTTAACATGAGGCAATGCCACTGGATGGAGTTAATCAAGGACTATGATTGTACAATTGATTATCATCCAGGAAAGGCCAATGTGGTTGCTGATGCTTTGAGTAGGAAATCAGCAACACCATCTTTGGATAAAGCAAAGCTGAATTTCTTAGTGTGCTCAAGGAGAGATATGCTTATCTCCTTAAGGCAAGACAATGTACAGTTAAAAGTGTCATTGTTAGCCGGGTTGTTAGCTGAGATGCATATAAAGCCTACTCTGAGACAGCAGATCAAGGAGGCACATCAAGTTAATGATGTTGCGGTTCAATTGATTAGATCAGAGTATGGTAGTGAGAAACGAGATGGTTTCCATGACTCAGAGGATCAAGTAGCCTATTATCATGGTAGGATGATAGTGCCTGATGTGGATAACTTGAGAAAGTTAATCCTGGAAGAAGCTCATTCTTCAATGTATGTTATGCATCCAGGAAGCACCAAGATGTATCAAAACTTGAAAGATATGTATTGGTGGCCTGGTTTGAAGAAGGACATTACTGAGTTTGTTATGCGATGTCTTGTGTGTCAGCAAGTTAAATCTGAACACCAGAAACCTGCAGGGACAATGCAACCTTTACCCATACCGCAGTGGAAGTGGGATCATGTGACCATGGATTTTGTAGTTGGTTTACCTAGAACAGCCAAAGGACAAGATTCCATCTGGGTAATAGTTGATAGGTTGACAAAGACAGCACATTTCTTACCTGTCAAAACAACCTATTCTACTGAGAAGCTAGCGTAGTTATATGTTGAGGAGATAGTGCGGCTGCATGGGGTCCCAGTTACCATTGTTTCTGATAGAGGTCCCCAGTTTACGAGTCATTTTTGGGAACGACTTCATAAAGCTTTAGGCACACATTTAAGGTTTAGTACAGCCTTTCATCCACAGACTGATGGACAGTCAGAAAGAACCATACATACCTTGGAAGACTTGCTCAGAGCATGTGTTCTTCATTTTACAGGGAGTTGGGATCTGCACCTAAGCTTGATAGAGTTTGCCTATAACAATAGCTATCAACATAGTATTGACATGGCACCTTATGAAGCTTTGTATGGTAGACGTTGTAGATCACCCCTATGTTGGTATGAAACTGGTGAATATCAACTTTTAGGTCCTGATCTTGTGCAGCAGACTACCGAGAAGATTAAGATAATACAACAACAGTTAAAGACTACACAAGATAGACAGAAATCTTATGTTGATAAGCGTCATAGACCTTTAGAATTCTAGGTTGGAGATAGGGTGTACCTCAAGGTCTCACCTTGGAAAGGAGTTCTTAGATTTGGAAGGAAGGGAAAGTTAGCTCCTAGGTTTATGGGGCCTTATCCAATCATTGAACGAATTGGAAAAGTAGCTTATAAGCTAGAGTTACCACCAGAATTACAGAAGTACACCCTGTGTTCCACATTTCCATGCTTAGGAAATGTCATCCTGATACAGAATCAGTTATGCAACCTATGGAAGTAGAGTTGAATGATGATGTGTCTTATGAAGAAGGACATGTGTCAATCCTTGATAAAAGAATTAAAAAGATGAAAAAGAAAGACATAAGTCTTGTGAAAGTCCTCTGGAATCACCATGGTATTGAAGAAGCCATGTGGGAACTAGAGGAAGAGATGAGAAGGAAATACCCTGCTCTTTTCTCTTAATATGTTTTTTTAATGATTTCGGGGACGAAATCCTTGTAAGGGGTGGATAATTTGTAACATCCCTGACCTGGGTTATGTACTAACCCTAGGTGTTTTGCTTAAATAAGTGATTATATGCTTGTGGGTATCTTTTGAAATGTAATTAAGGCTTTTTGAAGAACATATATTTCTATTTCAATCCTTTTTGAATAATGATGCAACCTTGTTCTGTTAATTTTTGACTAAAGTGCAAATTACCCAATTAGAGGGGTTAACTTGCAAATTGCACATGTTAAGATGTCCTATGATGTCAAGATATCATGAGAATGAATATGATGTGGTGGTATGGATTCCACAAGCTTAGACACCAAGATACAGCTTGTAGAGCAATCCTTGTGCTTTAAAACCTAGTTTTGGAGTAAAGTGCAATTTACCCAAAACCTAGGGTGCAACATGTAAAATATACCCTCTAAAGTATCTCTCATGTTTCTTGGCATAAATTTGAGCAAATAAAATGAGGAGGGCACCTCATTTGAAAGATCAAAGAAGGAGAGATAATCTTGATATTTAAATAATCAAGATTGAAGCAAATGGCCCTCTAATATTTATATAACTTAGTAAGGTAATTGGTTCTTTTCCTTTTAACCTTGGATAAGGGAGGATCTTTGCATGTGATTAGGAGGAAGAGACGTGTCCAAGTATGGTGCAAGCCTTGTTGGATATTTGTAAGAAATAAAAGAAATAACAATCTTTTTCTTTGCCTTGAAAATATCCAAAAATATATAAGGATCCTTATCAACAAAGCAAGGGATCATTTCCCTTAGTCCTTTTCTTATCTTTTTGCTTTGACCGACCAAGAAGAAGCTCTGTACTAGAAGGAAGATGACCAAGCTGATTTGGTAAGTAAGGACCATCATCTATCTCAAATCCATGGTGGAAATCCTAATACAAGGTTGGTTTATTGGTTTTCTTTACACAATTCTTCTTTCTAGCCATTTTCTCCATCCAAAACTTGAAAAACAGACCTTAGACAACCTTTGGAGCTTCATCCACCATTAAAGCTATGAATATTGGAGCTCTATATCAGTCCTAGAGGTGGGTTTTATAACTCTAACCCTTAAGCTTTGCTTTTGCATCCTTCTTTCTTAGAATCATTGTTTATACTTATTCTTTAGACACCTTTGTGTGTTCTTGCTAGCAATTCTGTAAAGAACAGCTCCTGTTCTTGAGGTAGAAGATGATGAAGTTAATTCGAACGTTTATCCAAAATCTTGCTTTATAAAATGGTCTCTAACCCCTTGCTCAAACGGTTTCCTAAACCGTTTGGGAGCAAACGGTTTCAAACCGTTTGAATGCAAATGGTTTCAACCAAGAACACATGGAAGCAAACGGTCCAAGACCGTTTGGATGTGTTGACTAGGTGTTGACCATTTGGAGATCTATTTTAAATAATGTGGACTAATCACCTACCAAAAATCATTAACTCATTCCAATTAAATCATCAATTGAAGGCCCATTAGTCACCTAAACCCTAATCGGGTTAGTTGTTGATTTCAATAATTGAATTAAGTTGAAGTTTGGGTTGAGTGGCCCAAACAGTTTCAAAACCATTTGGGGATCACCCAAACGGTCCCAAGACCATTTGAGGATCACCCAAACGGTCCCAAGACCGTTTGGTGATCACCCAAGACCGTTTGGAGGTCTAGGGTTAAGTAGGGTTGACCATTTGAGGGTCCAATGATATCAAGTTGATAAACAATTAATTGCTGATTTGGTGACCAAACCTACGGTTCAAACCTTAAGTGAATGACTTGGTTTATGATGACATAATGGGAAAACGGTCTCAAGACTATTTGGAGGATGTCCAAATGATCCCAAGACCGTTTCAGGGTCACCCAAGACCGTTTGAAGGTCTAGGGTTGACTATGGTTAAGTGGTTGAAGATTGAAAGGCAATAAGTTGAAATGCAACTAATTGTTGACCTAGTTATCAGTCTAATGAGCCAAACCTTAAGTGGATGAGTTAGTTTTTGGTGTTGACTTGAGCAAACTGTCTCAATACAGTTTGGAGGATGTCCAAACGATGCCAAGACCGTTTGGGGTCAGGTCAACACCAAATTGAATGATGGTTCTATGGTTTCAAATCAATTAGACTCATGTTGATACATGTTGAAGAGTGATCGATTCCCAACCCTAATCCAATTGATCCAAGCCCTAATTGGTGATCAATTGAGGGTCAATTGAGTGTCAAATCAATTGAGGGTTGACCTAATTGACTCAATTGATGAGTGGCTAGCAAGTGCATGATTGATTGAGGGGTTCAACATTGAAACCCTAACTCAATTGAAGTGGTTGAGACACTTTTTGGTCCTTGCAGTTTTGAGGTGGTTTGGACCAAACGATCTCAAGACCATTTGGGACCAAACAATCCCAAACTGTTTGGTGCTCATGCGGTTTCAAAGTCAAACTTGAGCAAACAATCTTCACCCACCTAGGGCAAACGGTCTTGAGTGTGTACTTTACCAAACGGTTTCAAAAGTCAAACTAGACCAAACGGTCAACAACACCAAACGGTTTCAAGGTCTGTCCAAGACCATTTGGGGGTTGAATATGCAAGACTGTTTGAGGTCTAAAAAGGTCAAGATCGTTTGATGCCTTAGTGGTTAAGATGGTTTAGTAGATGATTAACCTAAACCTCAAAGATACCTAAAGCGATTGAGGGACCAAGTAATTAGTTGATTAATGTATGTTATAGTCAGTGGTGAACATTATAAAAGTACCCTTGATGGGATAAAGTGACTAACGCCCTTTGAACAAGTGAACCTTGATAACCACAATAGTAATGGCATAATCCATGAGGTCAATATTGATTTGACTTAGTCTAATTAAGGTGATGCAAACACCATCTTATAGAAAGAAGAGAGAGAAGACTCCTTATATAAATGAGTATCAAGTAACAAGCTTCCAATGTGTGTGAATGCATCTAATTAGGATATGATCCATCATAGTAAGATCATAAAAACCCTAATTATTATGGTTAATGAATATTGACTTAATTTGAGGGCATTACTGGAAGTAATCCTCACACATGATGATGGTATGATCTTAATTCATTATAATGTGAATAGTAAACCCTAATCTTGGGAAATGTCATAGTGTGAACAGTAAGCCCTAATTTTAGGTTATGCCCTTAAGCATGAAACACTATTCTTGATTATGAAATGAGTAATCATTATGGCTTTGTAAGCTAAAGGGGTTGAATAACCCTAATTGAATTGAAAAAGGAAACCCTAACCCTAGAAACCAGTCGTGGTAATGTGACACAGTCGTGGTGATCTTTTGTAGCACGCCCGTGCAAGAGAGCATGGTTGTGGTGTTCTATACTTGACTTGGAAATGGTTCTTATTGTGTCAAAATAGATACAATGTACATGTTATCAATTGTGTTAATCATGCAGGTCTTTATAAAAGAGTGAGAATAGCCAGGTAAGGGTTATGATGCCATATTTATTGAAAGAACTTTACAAGATTTGAAAGTAATGATATGATATGTTGCCTAGCAAGAGGTAACATATGAGATTGATAGGCTGTATGAGCCATGAGAAATATCTGCATTGCTACAATCAAGGTCATGTTGTTAAATGACTTAATGTCAATATGTTACTTGGTAATAAGTGTTTTAATGATCAGAGGGTTTGAACACCCATATTCCTGAATCACAATGATGAGATGGTTAGTAATTGATATTCCAATGTTAATAATATGAGATATGAACTTGATATAATTAGTACTCTTTCTTTATAGCAATTGCCTTATTGGTTTATGTTTGAAGACATGCATGATGCTAAAAGAATTCCTCAATGTACTTAAATAATCAAGTATAATGATATCATGTAGAGCCCTGACCATAGATCCATCATTGTCAGAAGTTAAATGATGGTGAAACAGGTTTTCCTAAGGGAACTCCTGGAGAGCATACTTTTGAGTATGTGGGGGTTATGGACGCGAATATCCTTACGTCCTAATGTAGGAATTGATGTGAGATGTACATTTAATCTCTCAATCCTTCATTATATGTTTATGCTGGGATGATATATCACTAATATCCCGATGATGTTGTTAATGCCGCATCGATAAGATAAACAAGAAATCCCTCGATGGCGGAGAGAGTACAACATGCCACTGTAACTCTAATAGTGAAGTTGTGAGAATATCCTGGAAAGCTATTATGGCAGAGACACAAGATGTCCTGCATATTGTACCTCACACTGACTGAGGAGGATATGGTCATAGGAATTTGGCTCTTCTGATGACCTATGTATGGTACCGATTGCGGTTTCGTAATGGTCAGTTGAAGTATGAGAGGTGTAACTCATCTCCTCAGGGCATAATTATGTTTGAAAAATGTAATCATCCGAATAGCATAATTGCTTAGATTAAACTACGAGAAACAATGATTGATGATACATTGTTTATAATGCTCTAGTTGAATAACTAGTATACATGTTCTTCATATTCCTTATTGATATATGTCTTGTCATTCAATTAAGTTATAATTGAAATGATTGATTATTAAATACTGCTCTAATTAGCTTATGCAATGTTTTACCTGCTATTAGACAATTATAGTTCTACTGCTCAATGTTATTCCGTTATTGTAATAACAATGCTTCTGGTGGAGAGTTATAACTCTCGCTGGGACAATTATTCAATTTTCTCACCCCTGTGGGATTCGACTTTTTAGGTAGACGCTGAGGACAAAGGAACCCATCAGTGGGTGAGCAGCAGCAACAACCTCAGGGACAACAGTGATCCTCAGGTGGAGACACTGTCTGTCAAGTCTTATAGATAGAATGTCCTATGTGTCATCTTTGTACTCTCAGGTCCTAGGAGTCTTTAGGTGTTTTAAATAGATCTGAGATTTTGGCATAATGCCTCGAGATTTTTGTATCTTACCTTGTACAGTTAACAGGGTAGTTGATGTTGTGACTCTCGAGATGTGAAGATTACAGAGATGTAATGATGAATCAGTTTGCAAATAACTTATCATGTTTCTTTATAAAAGAGTTTCATAGTTTGTAGATTCTCTTTACAAAAAGTTTTAAAATTTTGTGATTTTCAGTAATTCCGCTGCTAACAAAACGCTTCCGCATTAGTTTAAATTCGTTGATCTTGTTTGTGTGAGACAATCGCCACATGAATAGAGCTGAATGCACTTAAACAAAATTCATTAGACCTTCAAGATATATCACAAGATAAGGTTTCTAAATAGGAAATTTGTGTGCAACGAAAACATGCATAGCAAGGGAGAGAGAGATTGAACATACACCAATTGACAAGCTGTTTAGAGTGGTTCTACACTTCAAACTAGAAGTGAGTCAGTCCATTACCTAGAGAGGTCAACCTCTAGGATTTCTTAACCTTGCATCTTCATTATATTCATTATAAGAGATACAATACATGACCACCATAGGACATACCTATCCAATACAAAGAGTCTTCAACCTTACCAAGGACTTACCCACTTTGCAAGGAGTCTTCCTCCTTCTTCCAAGGACTTACCTACTCTTGCACAAGTCTTCAGCCTTGCAGGGATTGCCCACTCTTCTTGGATCTTCCGCCTTTGACTTCACCTTCAGTCGGAGAAGCTTCCACCAAGGACTTACCCACTTGAGCAAGGAGTCTTCTGCCTTCACCAAGGGCTTACCCACTCTAGCTCCAAGTCTTCAGCCTTGATCTTCACCAAGGGACTCCTTCCCTTGTTCTTCTTCACCTCTCTTATCCAAGAGAGAGAACCTTCATCTTCATGGTTGAAATGAGAGATAGGGAGGTGGTGGAAGTGAGAGCCTTACAAGATATACATATAGGACTAGCTCTCTTACAGATTTCCTACTCACTCTAACGAATATAGCAAGTGATTAAGCTTAGAGAGAGAGAGGAGGCTGTAGGAAGCACTCAACTATAGAATAGGAACCTCACATAGAGTTTTGCATTGAATGATCAACCTTAGAATGAAGCCCAAGGGGTCCTATTTATAGATGGGGATGCCTCTTAGCCTTTGGGAACACTTGAGAACGAAAACTAGCCATTTTGTGGCTTGCAATGGATATATTTTCACTTGTTGCAACTCCACAACTGCTAGAAGCACTTTTCCGTACAATACAATCAGTCGAGTTTCTATAAAGGTAACTCGACTAATAGAGTAAAAGGCAAAGCCGATCTTCAGACCATCGGTCGAGTTTGTCCTGGGGAAACTCGACCGACCAATGAAAATTGAATTGGTCTGGTACTCCATCGGTCGAGTTCTATGAAGTGTAAACTCAACCGATCAAAAGTCATTTTCAAGATCCAATCAGGATCGGTCGAGTTTGCAACTCACAGAACTCGACCGATGAATAGCCTGATGTGAATTTTGGAAAATGGCTTTTGAGTGCTTAAACATTCGATCTAAGTGCTCCTAATTTTTCTAAGCTTAATTACAAGTCATACAATCATTACAAGTGATTTACAACATGATTCTAATGGATTTACATCATATTACAAAAATGTGCACTTGTATTGACTTTGACTTGTCTTTTCTCCAAGTTGATATGTGCAAGTTAGGGCATTTGGAGTGTGTCTATACCTAATCTGAAATCACTCAAGTAGAGACATTAGACACCAATATGTGGAATGGTTAGTCATCATCAAAACATGGGTTTAGTCAATTTAGAGGTGAGTCAACATTGACCTAATTGACCTTGAGTCAACATTCTCCCCCTTTTTGAAGATGACAAACTATTCCATAAATGCATTGAAAGCTTTCAAGTAAAACCATACCTTCAAAAAAATCTAGGAGTTTCAATAGGATTGAGGTCATATGATCCCCCTCAATTGATGTGCATGGAGTTCTCACACTCCCCCTCAATTGATGTTATTTCTCCTGTATGGTTAGCTTTCATAACATTTATAGAATACTATGTCTTCTACTCATATATGTTCTACACATATATGTCTTTTCCCATTTACCTTCTCCCCTTTACATGGACATACTTCTCCTCTTCATGTAAGACATGCCTTCTTCCTATTTTAAAAGAAGACATACCTTTCTCCCCCTTTGTCATTTCAAAAAGTGGGGGCATGAAGAAATAAGAAACACCACTTGTTAAAGGAAAGGAGATAACAAAAAGTTATAAAAGGAGAGTAGAAGAGCACAGCTAAGGGCTTGTCCAAGCATAGAAAGAAAAGACAGTTAAAGCATGCACTTGAACAACCCAAAAATCAAGATAAAGTGCTGCAGAAAAATGATAAAACACAATTTTGACCCTCAAGATGACAGAATTTGTCCAAAAAGCAAGATAAAGTGCTGCAGAAAAATGATAAAACACAATTTTGACCCTCAAGATGACAGAATTTGCCCAAAAAGTGTCAGTTCTCATGGCAAAGCGACGAGTCTTGCTTAGAAGGTCGTTTCTGCATGAAAAACACTAGTCTTGCACCAAAAATTGAAACTGGAGCAAAATCTACATAAAATCTAAAAATGCTCCGATTTCTACATATAATATAGCTCTTTTTGCCCTGCATCACAATGTTGTGCAAGCAACTCAAGATAGTAGATATGCAATTCAAGGAACAAGCTTGAGCACGTATGAGACAAGATACAAGCATAGCATATAGATGAGCAAAGATGCCAACTATAAACATGGTTAGAACTACATGTATGTGAACTACTAGTAGAAGATATCATAGGTTAGGACTACTAGCAGGATCTAGATCATAGCAAGAGATACCAAAAGATACACAATATAAAGCAAGCTATGAGTAGATGTAGATATATATCCAAACAAAGAGATAAGCAATTTTAGAATCATGAAAGGATATAACTCACTAACAAGTATGCATCATTACCAAAAGTTGATCACCACTAAGAACCTCAAGGTTGTATCAACACAAGTTATACACCTATATATATGTTGGAAGCAATTTTTAGACACAACCAAGAGATCCAAAGAGATGATCATCAAAACCTGCAAAACAACTCAAAGCAAGTAATTGGAACATATAGATATACTAATTTTGAGCAATTAGAGAGATAGAGTTGTAAGCAAGATAGGCAATTTAGAACATGGAAATATGCATATATAAAGGTACCAAATGAGAGTGCCAAAGAATAAGGCTATTGGTTGAGAAAATCTAGTTGAGAGGGAAATTCTCATTCAATAAGCCAAATGTATATTTTGTGCACAGTGTTATCGGTCGAGTTCTGTGTATTGACAACTCGACCGATGATAGCTGCTGGCATCATCCATTGGTGCCTATCGATCGAGTTTCAAATAGGGCAAACTCGACCGATAGAGCTGTTGTCAAAAGGCACATATATTTCATAAAAACATATTTAAAGTCATGCTAAAAATATAAGCCATATCCAAACATGTGTAAGCAAGTTAGTAATGCACTATGAAAGCATTAGAAGCAGTTTTTTAGCAAAAGTGTGAAGAGAATCACAAAATACCACTTTTGACTCAAAAACCACATGCATAGTGCACACTAACTTGACAAAAACAAGTTAGGATAGGTTATAAGTAAGAGAAACATTACCTTTGTGCTTACCATTCCTTTTTCCACTTGTTGTCACCTCATACACATCTCACCTTACTTCTTTCATGTGGATTGAGAAGTCAATTTACAATTCAATGGCTCAAGTCAATCCATTTGCAGGTACCTATAAGAAGAAAGATGAAATGGTCCCCAATCATATTTTTGGGTCCAGAGGGGTTAGCTTAGCAACCCAAGACCTAGTACTCTTGGGTGCTTTCCTAAAAGGACAACAAGTAGAATAATGACCAATTTCATTGCAATAGTTGCATGTGCCCATAGTCTTGGAACTAGAGGATTCTCCATGGAAGATTGGAGGTCCTTTACCTTTGTTGTTCCTTTGAATACCATCATACCCTAAACCATGTCTACCAATTTGTTTAGTAGTATGGTGTTGGATATCATTAAGATTCTTTTTACCAACTGAGAATCTTTACAAAGAAAATCTGAAACTCTCATTATCATGCATAAGAGAAGTAAAGGTAAAACACAATAGATTCATATCATTTCTAGCATGCACAAAATAGATTTCTAAGCAAAGACTTTTAGTCAAATAAGAATTGTAATCATAAGATGGAGCATCAAAAACTTTCTCTCTATAAGAAAAGATAGTATGAGGGTCAAGAGCAATTACACCACTATGCAAGGAAGCAAGCTCATATACAAGATAAGTTATCTTTGAAGGATAAACTTTATCTACACATTCTATTCCTTGCAAAGTAAGCTCTTGACTCTCATAAGCACATTTAAGAGCATAAGAAACAATAGAGAGAGATATAATAGTAGTAGCAAGCTCTATGTATGAAATAGTCAGAGAAGGTTGAGATTCTAAAAACTTATTCTTATCAAGCAAGATAGAATTCGCAAATTTAAGAGCATTTAGTTGACTAAGATAAGCATTTGTTTGAATCTCAACACTTGAATTTACCTCATTTAAATCTTCCATTGAGCTTGTCATGAGGGCGCAATGGTATCTTCCATCTTCACATTCACTAGATCTTCCACTAGTGCTTTCATTTGTTGATGGAGCCTTTGTGATCCCTTTTTCTCTCTTCTTTCCTTCTATTGCTCTCTTTGAAGGTTGCCCATCTTCATAATCACCCATATTCTCCTACTTGTGAAAGTATGCTTGGAGATGACCCTCTCTGATACCAATTGTTGGATCCTAGATGGGTGATTAGATGCTCTAGAGGGGGGTGAATAGAGCTGGATGCACTTAAACAAAATTCATTATACCTTCAAGATATATCACAAGATAAGGTTGCTAAATAGGAAATTTGTGTGCAAATAAAACATGCATAGCAAGGGAGAGAGAGATTGAACATACACCAATTGACAAGCTATTTAGAGTGGTTCCACCCTTCAAACTAGAAGTGAGTCAGTCCACTACCTAGAGAGGTCAACCTCTAGGATTTCTTAACTGTGCATCTTCATTATATTCATTATAAGAGATATAATACATGACTACCAAAGGACTTACCTATCCAATACAAAGAGTCTTCAACCTTACCAAGGACTTACCCACTTTGCAAGGAGTCTTACGCCTTCTTCCAAGGACTTACCTACTCTTACACAAGTCTTCAGCCTTGCAGGGATTACCCACTCTTCTTGGATCTTCCGCCTTTGACTTCACCTTCACTCAGAGAAGCTTCCACCAAGGACTTACCCACTTGAGCAAGGAGTCTTCTGCCTTCACCAAGGGCTTACCCACTCTAGCTCCAAGTCTTCAACCTTGATCTTCACCAAGGGACTCCTTCCCTTGTTCTTCTTCACCTTTCTTAGCCAAGAGAGAGAACATTCATCTTCATGATTGAAATGAGAGATAGGGAGGTGGTGGAAGTGAGAGCCTCACAAGATATACATGTAGGACTAGCTCTCTTATAGATTTCCTACTCACTCTAATGAATGTAGCAAGTGATTAAGCTTAGAGAGAGAGAGAGGAGGTTGTAGGAAGCACTCAACTATAGAATAGGAACCTCACATAGAGTTTTACATTGAATGCTCAACCTTGGAATGAAGCCCAAGGCATCCTATTTATAGCTGGGGATGCCTCTTAGCCTTTGGGAACACTTGAGAATGAAAACTAGCCGTTTTGTGGCTTGCAACGGATATATTTTCACTTGTTGCAACTCCACAACGGCTAGAAGCACTTTTCTGCACTTTTCTATAGAGTGCAATCGGTCGAGTTTCTATAAAGGTAACTCGACCAATAGAGTAAATGACAAAGCCGATCTTTAGACCATCGGTCGAGTTTGTTCTGGGGAAACTCGACCGACCAATGAAAATCAAATTGGTCACGTACTCCATCGGTCGAGTTCTGTGAAGTGTAAACTCGACCGATCAAAAGTCATTTTCAATATCCAATCAGGATCGGTCGAGTGTGCAAATCACATAACTCGACCGATGAACAACCTGATGTGAATTTTGGAAAATGGCTTTTGAGTGCTTAAACATTCGATCTAAGTGCTCCTGATTTTTTCTAAGCTTAATTACAAGTCATACAATCATTACAAGTGATTTACAACATGATTCTAATGGATTTACATCATATTACAAAAATGTGCACTTGTATTGACTTTGACTTGTCTTTTCTCCAAGTTGATATGCGTAAGTTAGGGCATTTGGAGTGTGTCTATACCGAATCTGAAATCACTCAAGTAGAGATATTAGACACTAATATGTGGAATGGTTAGTCATCATCAAAACACAGGTTTAGTCAATTTAGATGTGAGTCAACATTGACCTAATTGTCCTTGAGTCAACAACTACGAGTTGATGTTGCCCTCCTAGCAGCAGCCAAAGGACTCCTGCCTCTAGAGTAGTCCACACAGACCAACTAGAACTCTTGTCGTCCTGCTAGAACATACAGGAAGGAGTTGTCCCTCCCATTAGTGTACTATTCACCAACATGCTCTCCCACAATAATGATCCTCACTTGTTTCTCTTCCTTGACTATCCCTCCCTAGTAGGGTAGGACTTTCCTGGGCTCTCATGGTTACCACAACCAGAGAGTACAACAATTATCAGATCAACTAATTCTCAATTTTCTATGTAGTAGTTGTGTTCCGGGAAGCCCCAGTACCCCTCTATATATAGGAGGGGTTAGGGTCAAGATTCCCAATCCCCAGCCAATGAGGGACAAAGAGGGAGTGGAAAGGACTAGAAGATCTTAAATTTTTGCAACAAATCTGGAAGTTTCACAACATGTGTGCACCGAAACGGTCATTTCACCCAATGAGATGGTCATTTCACTAAGCAAAATTGTCATTTCACACTTTCTAGTTCTGCACATATGTCGACAATTTGATTCCAATAAGTACTCAACTTGATGTCAGCACCAATCCTTTGTGCAATCGAATTACACCCCTAAAATGAGAGTCTGGTGTAAATGAGACAGGCATCTCACACCATCCTAGACGGCCATCTCACATAGGTGAAATGGGTGTCTCACAACCCAGGTCAGGTAGAATTCCAATTAATGTACAATACAATCAACCTAACATTCTAAACGGTTGTCTCAACACTTGAACCAATTGTTTGACAGTCTAGTTAGCTAATCCGTTGTATGAATTCAAATACCTAAACACTTTAGTAATCAATTCATTCATCATTCAAGACCAAACTCCTCTTCTAGATGAGTTCCTATGTGTGTGACCCTATAGGTCCCATATCACATTGGCAGTGAATGTCCATAACTAGCTTATGACATCACAAGCAACGAGTGGTGCCTAGTCACACATCATTGCTACCCAAGTGAATGGAAAGTCAAGGAGAAACTTCAACCTACAATCTATGTATGGTGTTACAATGTTTGTATAGCTCCTTTGTCACTGATGTCCAGATTGAAGTAGAGGCGTGGAGCAGTCATCCTCATCATTATTCATTCTTTTTCCTTGAACTATAGTAGACTGCATAAGATATATGTAAGCTCAATATCACATATTAACTGACATGTGTATGGCCATACTTTTCTCAGTCTCGCTAATCAAGAGGCCTTGGATATCATACTCTTGTTAGAGGGATAAATCCCATATCTATCACTCACGGTCAATCCTTGTGTGTCAAAGTCACCCAATCATCACTGTTATAACAACCCATGTTTAGGACTACATTTGATGATGTCAAAGTGTAATCAATGGCATGTGATGAGTGTAGTGATTTTAGGTCTAAGAACCACAACCACCACAATCACTATGAGAGCTAACTATGACTTCCATGATGATGGCTTCCATGTGTCAGACTCACCGTGGGTTTGTCTGATACATTGTTTTCTAACATGTATTTGTGTGCTTGGTTGATATTTCCATATCATGGCTAATGAGATTTAGTCATCAACCAACTCACACTCTGATCTTATGTGTTATTGTTGTCTATCAACATTCCACAATTACAATTGATCAGGGACATAATGAGAATATGTATATGTACTCTTAACATATGTATGATCTCATCCACAATGTTAGTAACTTGAATAGATACGTCATTGAGTAATATAATTCTCTAGACATTTATTATGTTATTCATTATCTCATAATTGAATATACAAAATAAATTGGAAGCTTTCCTTTGTTATTAATCAAAATTACATGTTACGCCATTACAATCATCATATGATTGTCTCTCTGGGCATACATACCAACATACTCCCACTTGCACTTAGAGCCAATCACCCACAGATCTCATCTCGAGTGACCTAACATGACCATCATGCTTCTGCTGCGCAAGTGCTTTTATAGAGGGTTTAGCAATGTTTGCTTTAAGTTGGTATTTTTCAATTTTCTCATCTCTTTATTGTACGACTACTCACATGAGATGGAAGTATTGTAGTATGCTATTCAAGATTTCTAGCCTAACTAGTAGCTCCATCCTTGACATCAATATTTCTATTGTGTCATCATTGGTTGGAACATCACACAAGTTCATCTGTATGAACTTCTTGATCCATACAGTATCCTCTGTTGTTCTTATACCATAGAGATACTCAGCTTCTTTTGTAGATTTGAACAACTATCATTAGATAAGAACTTTCTAGCTTACAATTCTCATTTGTCATCAAACATAAATTTAAATTGTGATTATTTTATCAGTTTGGAAGCTTGCATGGGTGTAACCCTTTACATCCAACTCTTCCTTATTACCATAACCAAGTAATCAATCCTTTTAAGTGCTTCACAAGTACCTAAGTATGTTCATTATGGTAGTTCAATGCCTCTCATTAGTATCTGACATATACCCTCTCGTCATGTCCAATACATACGAGATTGATAGGTAGGTATGTATATGACTTATCATCATGTCAAATACATATGAGATGACTTGATATCCTCTTGTCATGTCCAATACATACAAGATTACTGGATATCTTCTCATCATGTCCAATACATACGAGATAACAGGATAAGTATATTACATTGCATTCAAGATAGATCCAATTGAGAATGCATATGGAATCTATCCATGTGTCCATGTTCTTCATAAGAACTGGGATACTAAGCTCTTGAAAGACTAACTCCACAGAACATGGATAAGTTTTCTCTCACTGAGTCTTTTATGTTGAACCCTTTAGCGTCTTGCCAATGTATGTGTTCTTATTTATGTCAAGTAGCTTTCCACATCTATCTTTATAGACCTTGATTCCTATCTCATAGGATGTTTTGCCTAAACCCTTCAGATAGAAGGTACTTCCTTGCCAGATTTTAACCATCATAGGATAAGGACGTTATTCCCCATCATTATGTGGAATATTAATATGCTCCCACTAAATCTTTTGTAATCACAAATTCCATCTTCATTCTGACTCAAATCAAACTCTTTGACTATCTTTTCAAATAGAAGATTCAAGCTCTGAGATGCTCGCTTTAATCCAAAGATTGACCTTTGTAGCTTATAGACTTTCTTTGCATTAATGAATTTATAAAATCTTTAGTTGTGTCACGTACACATTCTTATGATTATTCCAATTAAGGAATGTGGTTTTAACATCCATATGCCAAATCTCATAGTCTTACTAAGCTACAACAACAAGCATGATCCAGATGGATTTGACCATGGTAACTGGTGAAAGACTTCATCATGTTCATGCACCCAATGGGTTTTACCCCTCCAAGTGGATCCAACAAGGTCATACCTTGTTGGTGTACATGGAGTCCATCATTGATATTATGGCCTCAAGCCATTTATCAGATTCTGGTCCCTCAATAGTTTCTAGATAGGATGTTGATTCATCTATATGATCAACTTGCCACCTTCTTGAATTATAAGATATCATAATCTTTCAAATTCAAGGTGTGTTCTACTAGAACTATGAGTAATGTGTTTACATAAGTAATTTGAGATTCCACAATAGTTTGTGATTCTCCTTGTTCCTGTTGTACCTCTTTAGGCTTTATGTTTTATTGTTTGTCTCGAACATTTTGAGTTCTACTTTTACTCCCATTGATTCCTTTGGAACTAGTTTCCATTTAGGAA
The DNA here is from genome assembly GCA_963693085.1 of Alisma plantago-aquatica. Lineage (NCBI taxonomy): Eukaryota > Viridiplantae > Streptophyta > Magnoliopsida > Alismatales > Alismataceae > Alisma > Alisma plantago-aquatica. The sequence goes on along the minus strand of OY856412.1, from coordinate 96,780,816 downwards.
TTCAACCATCCTAGAAACAAACACTTTGTTGTCGGGTTGGAATATGAGTATTATTCAACAAGATATCATTCATGTGATTTGTGGATAAAGCCTTTTAAGAAACTAGTTTCTTATACAAGCTTTCAACCCTAATCACTACAAAAGAATCATCTGGACACTTCCCATGCCATATCTCATATGGTGTCTTTTGAATCATTTTAGACGGTACAATGTTTTAGTATAAAACATGTGCCCAAAAGAAATTATAAGTTCATTTAGAATGTGATAATCTCACCTTGATTTAACAGGGTATGATAGCTTCTTTCTGATACACTCTAATGATACATTATCATTGTGTTTCAGGTATTGTTCATCATGATACACTATCATGATCTCCCAGAAGGTCCTCAAACTCTTGGTTTACGTATTTCAATATCGATCATATTGAGGTATCTTCATACTTTTATCTAGTTAGTTACGTACTTCATTTATAATCTTCTTAAACACTTCAAGAGATTCATACTTGTATTTCATTAAATACTAATTTCAATATCTATTGATCGCATCAGTAAATATAATGAGGTACTTGTAGCTACCTTTAGCATTCATTCCGAAAGGTTTATGTACATCAGTATGTACTAGTCCTAATGGAATAAATGATCTCCCACTACATCTAGTGAATATGATTTTGTCATATTGCACAACAAATAAGACATGCATGTCTCTATTGGTTCAATAACCAAAAGAGTCTAGACAACCATCATATGGATTTTAGAAATGCATTTCTCATTTATGTACTCTTGATGATAGTGCTATAGGTGTTCAGTTTGTTTGAGTTATTAAGTCATACATGTGTCATACACATATTTATCTTTAGAACTATCAAGTATAGTTTGTAAGACATAGGGCATTGCCATAAAAGATCATATCCTTTAGAATGAAACATAATGTTCTTGTCATACAAGAAATATGATGTTTTCATCAATGGCAGGTTCATAATAGCAATTCACCAATTCAATTATGTGCCCATGAATGGCAACTTCCAACTGTAAAGATAGAAACCCTTGCTATGCAAAATTCTAGCTTACTTCTTCTCAGGTCCTGAAGCAGAGATATCAATCTCCATCTTCCTGAGATCCTCTATAATGAGGATAGTTCTTTCCAATGTCCAGACAAGTGAAAATGGTGGCACTTTCTTTTCTTTATCATTTAAATGAAAAGGACAGATTCATTTTACATGTAACCTTCTCTATATATTGAGTGCAGAAGGCTTGGGCTTCATCTTAGCCTCAAAACACTTCTTGGCCTTACTTTTGCCCTAGGTTTCACTTCCATTGATCATCATCAATGATTTATCCTTCTTCTTCCTTGCTTTGGCATCACCATGCCAAGCACTTGATAAACTAACTATATGATTCATGCAATGCTTTCATAATCATATCCATGGTCAACTCTTGACCTAAGAGAAATCCCAGTCATTCCACATGTCCAATCATATTGAACACATCGGGTTATACTAGACCTCCCTTTGTCAATTTGCACTCAGTTAGCATTTGGGAGACATTATACCTTCTATGCTTTACATGATTCTTAAGATGTGTTACCATCTCTAGATTATGCATGTTTTCATGTTGTTCATGCAACTCATAGTTCATACAATAATGCATTAGGTATTCAAATGTCTATGGCATCATATGCATGCTTCCAATAAGCATACATTTAGCCTTAGGCACATTTGAAGTGGGTTCCTCTGGCATTGGTCTATCAAGGACATTGAACTTTCTCTCATTGATGAGAACATTTCTCAAAGTCCTTAACCAATTGTGGAACTTTATCCCATTTTGTCCTTCGAGAGGACTGATTGCAATTTGAACATGAATGTGTTTGACATATGATTCTTCAAAGGAATATTGCAACTTTTCAAACATTTTTGATTTGGTTTGATTTGATAAATTTGACGATATTAATTAGGTCTTTAATTAACTAACACTTCCACTATTTTATTCAAATTGATAGCCCTTAGTGTCAATTCAGAATATTGCAGCGAACAATATCCTAGTGGGCCAAGATCCAAAATAATTCAACTATTACCCGACCTACACCAACGTCCATAGTCAATAATCAAGGTAGGCATCATGCCAATTGCATCATATGCAACTCTTGGATAGATGATATGCACAACTCCTTGCCATGATCATCTGCATGCCTATGAGCCCATACCCTTTGAGAATCACCAGTTAAGCCTGATCCAAAAGCCAACATGATAGAATATGTACCCTGCTTTAGCAAAACCTACATATCTACCATTACACTTCCAAGAGATAGACAGTGCACCACGCTTTAGCGTAACCTACGCTTGGCCAATCAAGCTTTTCATGTGTGCCGCTTTGGAAAGCATCTAAGATTTACTATTTTAGTTGCGGGAGTTTGTATGTATAAATGCATATATTTTATCTAATCACCACATATATAGTACATATCATATACATGCTATAGCCACAAACTAGAACATGTAATAAATAAAACACACAGGCGATGGTTATGGCCATACTAATGTAATTCCTTAGAGCCACAAGGAATTATTACCACGTATGGTAAACATCATATGCAACATGTTGTTAGTGAAGATCTATGCTCGAACCAATCCAGCTTGCCTCCTGGTCGCTCAGTTGGGCTCTTCTGAAGCGCTGGTTCTTAGGTCTAAGCAGCGTCTGCACTAGGTCAGTTGGGCCACCAGTCAATCAGTTCATCCTCCTATCATATGGCCTCCTTGGTCCTCTAGTTGATCGGGTCATCTCATGAGCCCCTTGTTTTGCCTTTGTGCAGACCGTCATCTCATGTCGAAACATAAATTAGAACTATCATATTTCTTATTACATTGTATATAGGGAAATCTCGAGTTACATTCGATAGGAAATTGGAAGAAAAACATTAATTTACATTTGTAAGGGGAGAGAGACTCGATACACAGACCAATTAACAATAGGAATAAATAACAACAACCATACACACATAGATCTGGGGTTTTGGCCATAACCATGCTTCACATCCACCATCAAATCTTATTTTATGGTGAAGCGTGTAAATTATATATATATATATATATATATATATATATATTCGTTTGGGCTCTTTATGTGGTAATTTAGACAAACGTGCACATCAACCAGTTTAAATAAACACATCGCATGCAAAAAAATAAACTCAATAAAACCAAAAATCCAATCATATCGATAATCCCAAAACATAATTAATTGGTGTGGCTCTGATACCACTGTAGGGAAATACGACATCATATAGGAAGTGAAAACAAAAATTTTAATGGCATAGTTCCCATTAACCAGCAGATCGCGTCAATAACTATGCAATTGGAAGGATGGTTTTACAAATATATACCTGGTCTTGGAAAAATTCTAGCGAAAATCCTCATTGATGTAGATGTGCACTCTATCTTGGACGGTGGTTGTGCAACTCCTAGTCACACTGAGACTCGTCTAAATGCTCCTCCATGGACAACAGACTCGGAAAACTGCTACAATGGCTCCTCAGGTCTCGCTACAGACTGTGAGTTGATGTTGTGCTTCTAGCAGTATCCAAAGGACTCCTGCCTCTAGAGTAGTTCACTCAGACCAACTAGAACTCATGTTGTCCATCTAGAATGGACAAGAAGGAGTTGTCCCTCCTGTTGGTGTATTAATCACCAATATTCTCTCCTACAATAATGATCCTCAATTGTTTCTCTCCCTTGGCTATCCCTCCCTAGTCAGGTAGGACTTGCATGGGCTCTCATGGTTACCATAACTAGAGAGGACAACAATTGTCAAAGTAATTGATTCTCAATTGTCTGTGTAGTAGTTGTATTTTGGGAAGCCCCAATACCCCTCTATATATAGGAGGGGTTAAGGTCAGGGTTCCCAGTCCCCAGCCAATGCGAGACTAAATCGGGAGTGGAAAGGACTAGAAGATCTTGAATTTTCGCAACAATTCTGGAAGTTTCACAACCTGTGTGCACTGAAATGGTTGTCTCACCTAAAAAGATGGTCATCTTGTAAGAAATACAGTCATTTTGCTAAGTGAAATGACCATTTTACACTTTTCAGTTCTACACATATGTTGACAATTCAATTAAAATTAGTACTCAATTTGACGTCAATACCAATACTTTGTGCAATCGAATTATAAGCCCAAAATGGGCATCTGGTATAAACAAGACGGGTGTCTCACACCATCCCAGATGGTCGTCTCATGTAGGTGAAGCAGGCATCTTGCAGCCCAGGTCAGGCATGATTCCAACCAATGTACAATACAATCAACCTGACACTCCAAATGACTATCTCAACACATGAACCGATCATTTGGTAGTCTAGTCATCTGATTCATTGCTTAAATTGAAATACTTAAACACTTTAGTAATCAATTCAATCATCATTCAAAATCAATCTCCTCTTATAGATGAGTTCCTATGTGTGTGACCCTATAGGTCCCATATCACGTTGGCAGTGAATGCCCATAACTAGCTTATGACATCACAAGCAATGAGTGGTGCCTAGTCGCACATCATTGCTACCCAAGTGAATGGAAAGTCAGGGAGCAACTTCAATCTACAATCTGTGTATGGTGTTACAATGTTTGTATAATTCCTTTGTCACTGAAATCCAGATTGAACTAGAGGCATGGAGCAGTCATCCTCATAATTATTCAATCTTTTTCCTTGAACCAGAGCAGACTGTATGAGATATATGCAAGCTCAATATCACATATTGAGTCACATGCATATGGCCATACTTTTGTCAATCTTACTAATCAAAAGGCCTTAGATATCATACTCCTGTCAAAGGGACAAATCCCATATCTATCACTTACAATCAATCCCCATGTTCCAAAGTCACCCAATCATCACCATTGTAACAACCAATGTTTCAGGACTGTGTTTGATGATGTCAAAGTGTACCCAACAACATGTGATGAGTGCAGTGATTTTAGGTCTAAGAACCACAACCACCACCTTCACTGTGAGAGCTGACTATGACTTTCATGTGTCAGTCTCATGGTGGGTCTGTGTGATACACTATTCTCTAACATGTATATGTGTGCTTGGTTGATATTGCCATATCATGACTAATGATATTTAGTCATCAACCAACTCACACTCTGATCTTATGTGTTATTGTTGTCTATCAACCTTCCACAATAACAACCGATCAGGGACATAATGAGAATATGTATATGTACTCTTAACATCTGTATGATCTCATCAACAAGGTTAGTAACTTGAATACATATGTCATTGAGTAATATAATTATCTAGACACTTATATGTTATTCATTATCTCATAACTGAATATACAAAATAAATTCTAAGCTTGCCTTTGTTATTAATAAAATAACACTAGTACATAACCGATCTTTAGTGTCGGTTATTTAAGGCCTTTAGTGTCGATTTTTAAGCGACACCAATGTGGGCGTCGCTAAAAGCCCAACCGTTACTTGTTGGTTCTCAAACCGACACCACAACCCTTCACGCGCCACCGAAAATGCATCAACAGGGGGTATAGGCGTCGGTTATTAGCTTAGAAACCGACGCCATATATCTTTGCACCACAGAAAGGGCGCCATCTAGGGCACTATCGACGTCCGTTTATTAGTGATAATTGATGCCATCTCACCTGCTTCCACGGCCGTGCTGACCAGCAAGGTCGTGGTGTCTGGTCCGCTGCCACGGCCGTGCTGGCCAGCACGGCCATGGTGTCTGGCCTCATTAGGGAAATCGACGTCGGTTATTAGTAGGGAAACCGACACTGTAACCATATGTCGTCGGTTTTATATAAATAACTGACGCCTATTTTATGTCTGGTCTGCTTCCACGGTCGTGCTGGCCAGCATGGCCGTGGTGTCTAGCCTCATTAGGGAAATTAACGTCGGTTACTAGTAGGGCAACCGACACTGTAACCATATGTCATTGATTTTATACAAATAATTGACGCCTATTTTATGTTTTTTTTCTGTCAGTCTGTAGACCTGTTGTGGCTGGTCGTAGGATGAGAAACATGTAGTTTAGTTATGAAGTGCAGGTTTTACGACATCCATTGATATCAGCCAACAACAGGCCACAAACCTGCAAAATTAACATGATGGGCAATATTATATATATGTGATTCACACTCATGTATAAGAACATTTAATTCATATTATTTTTTCATCACACGCATGTAGAAACCAGTAGCAACTTGCAGTTCCATTTATTTCATCTCTTTTCACATTCAGACACATGTAGAAACATTCATGTATTGATGATTTTGACACACATATGACAATTCATAAAAATTCATTCACATTCACACAAAATTAATTATGAGAACAAAGTTATTCTTTATTCATCATTGTCATCATTGTCAGCAAAATTATATTTAAAAATTCCCACTCTTTGCAGGGCTTTTGCCCAATCTTCTCTTACAACATCTAATTCATCTCTCGTATAGGGAGCATGTACATCGAAACGCTTTGCACCTGTGTTGAAGTCCTCAGTTTTAAAGACCTACAAAGAGAATGACGTATATACATAATTATAATAATATATAATAAGATTCATATATTTCATATTATCTAACGAGACTATGTATAATACATGTTGTATGTTATCAATTTCTAATACGGCATGTTTGATGATTAGGTCCATAAATCACATCACATAGTAGGCACATGCCCAGTCGTTGTCTTGTGTAGCACACTATAAATTGAAACATACAAAATATTCAAAAATACAAATAAGCACAGTTCACATAAATAATATATACATTGGAGTCAGGAAATTACTTCCACATTCTCCCAAATGAGTGTCAGATTTTCTTTCCTGGGGACCTTTCCTCTAGCTTTTTTGTACTCTTGTAAAGCCCTATATATGTTAATGTAACACATTAAATTGCATAATTAAATAGTAATGTAGTAACATATGTTAACAGATATAAAAACATAAAATATTTCTCACGAGAATAATGGCCTTTTAATTGCATGTCCATATAATACATACAACTCACTCCCCGCAGGATCTAGATAATAGACGGTGAATGTCTTGGGGACAATAACTAATAACTCCCAATGCTTAGCACTACAGGTAAGAAAGTAGAAAATTAATAACTCAATATCCGCAATAAAAAATTTAATTTGCTTAAGTCCAAATTACAAGCAAAGTAAACTTACTCGACATTGAATGGAGCTATTATCACTGTCTTATTATTTTTACCAAAATATTCACAAGCATCACAGCAGTATGAAGTAATTGAATATGGGTCTATATCTACAAGACTAATCAAAGATGGACCCAAAAATCCCACATGGGAAAACCCAAAATATGTACATGTCTTGTGTAAGTGGCTACAAAACATGTATTGCATATGCATTAATATATAAGAAACCAGATTGTCGTATATAAAACAAGGTATATGGATGTATAAACTAGATTGTCGTATGCATTAATCTCACCATATCCACAGCTCTATCATAGATGTGTTCAACCATTCATAACTAAACAACTCCAAAATATCTTGTATAAATATGTTGTTTTCGAATGTTTGACCTACATTAATACGTATCCAAAACTTCTATTACATATGCATTAATACGTATGCTAAACTTGTATAAATAGATTGTTATCGTATGATTTACCTACAGCATTCTCCGAAATAGTAATATTTATAGGGCAATTTGGATTATGTTTGCCGATCCATACTGCAACACTCCTACAATTAGGACCTATCAAGGCGTGTAGGTCCCCTGGAAGCCAACTTGGTAGTTGAGGAGGTGGAGGCCGAGATGTAGAGAGTCTCGTCTTTTTGACATGTATATATAATTTCATATCAATTGACTCATATATATATACGCACTAACAAATTAAAGTAATGAAAATTTATCATACAATATCAGTATAGAGGACATCCGCTTGGGGCCATAGTATCACTCTACCTACTGCCTCACCAAGTGTTTCAGCATCTAGGTGTGAATGAGGTAGTGAAAGATTCGTCTAGCCAGGGAGTACATGTATCAGGCTCACACATACCATGCCATCTAGTACTGGACTCCCATGAAACATGCACCCTTTAAGGGGTGGGTAAGCCGATGCCTCTGCAACGATATATCCTTCACTTTTTTAGTCGGCATGGCTTCAACCCCTACAAATTTACGTAAAGAATGTTATATGCATATATACACAAATATATCATCTTGAACAGACTAGCTATTATATATGCCATAAAAATACTTACAGAGGACGTTCTAGATTGCGGGTCTATAGGATTACTCCCAACCTCTACAGTACGAGCAGTAGGAGAAGAGAGGTCTGCCACAGGTACTGTCTGAGTGGCAGTCTGAGACGCCTGCCACTTATTAATTACTTCCTGGAGTCTTTTATCAACTACTTCCTCGACTCTCCTATCAATTAAGGAATCTACCTATACATGGATAAAAGAAATGCTAGTTTCTAATTATTGAATTCCCTTTCGCAATAACGTTATAAAATAAGAATAAGTTACCTCAGCTTGTGAAAGTCCCGCTTTTGGGATAGGTTTGCGCTGGGATGGCCCAAAGAACGCTTTTATGCCCACACCAGTTCCTGCACCCCTTACATGTCCAGGATTCTCTGGGTTACCCAGAGCAACTGTCAGTTCATCCCTTGTGCCCTGAGGGATGAACTTGCCTTCCTTCCTCTACTTGTGCAACTCCCGCTAATCACCATCAACAAAAATTCGTAAGTAAACATAGCAATAATCAATATCGATAGATTGCTCTAAGAGTTTATTTTTACCATTTTTGCAGCCGCCTCAGCAGTTGCGGGCTTCAGTATCTCTCCCTTCTTGTTTTGCCTCCCATCTATCCACATAGCATGGCGAGGCAAAGGTGCGGGAACAGCAGTAGAGGACTCTGCAGTCTCCTGAGTAGCAGTAGGCGGAGTAGACTCAGCCTGTAGTCTTTGGCGAATGCCTGCATATCCTCTTGGACCCATTGTGTGGTCATGCACATTCATTGCATGCCTTTCTCATTGATCATCACTGATAGCCTAGTTAGTTAGCACATTGATTTGGTTAGTAACACTAAAGGTTAATCTTGAATAGGTGAATACATAAAAACGTATATTAATTAAATTGGGAGTGGCGCTTAACACCTTGAATTTATCTGTTTTTCTTTAGGTAACAAACTCCTCCCATTCTTTGGGGTCCAAGTAGTTCCATTGTTATGTGGCTTCCTTCTTCCTATATTTATTTTTCAAAGAGAATACAAACAAAAATTATTAGTGTAGAGTTAGTGAAATACTGATCAATGTCTAGAATTGGAATCAACCAAGAACCTATTCTCAGCATCGCATATGTAATCTCAGGTGAGATTGGTCCTATAGTTCCTTAGGACCCTCCCACAACATTGCATCACACATTTACAATGCAGCTTTTCATCCAGATCAAATATTCTCTACAAATTAAATAGAATTGCTATTAACTAGTATCCTAAAAATTAGTAATCTACACAAATAGAATTAATAATAACTCACGCATAGTTCCTTCCATATGTGGTCTTTCTTCCCCTTAGGAACTTTATGCCATAATTCTAGGATAGGACTGCAATGGCTGCGAGTAAGAACCCCAAGATATGAAATAAATGAGTTGCGGTTCACTCCATATGGATTTCCTGCCTGATCGAAATCCACAACCAATTTGGGTCCATTGCCCCTTTGATGCATTAACTTGTTCATCATTGTGATGTCCCTCACTTTCTCAATTTTCTTTTTTTGCTCATCAAGTGTTGTAATTTCTTCAGGGGGTACATCACCAACCTAAAATTTGATAAAAAAACACTTACATAATATAATTATAAATGAACATATAGATAGAAACCTCAAGGATATATTCTTAAAACTTACATTGTCAGGTGGTGCAAGCACGTCCTCACCCTCACAGTGATCATCAGCACGGTCATCATGGGAATGCTCAGCCATCTGAAAATTCACATTCAAATTATAAATTTCACATTGTAAAGTAACACTAATTGTAAAGTTCACATTGTAAAGTACACATTCACATTGTAAAGTAATTCACATTGTAAAGTTCACATTCACATTGTAAAGTTCACATTCACATTGTAAAGTTCACATTCATATTGTAAAGTAATTTGCATTGTAAATTCCACATTCACATTGTAAAGTTCACATTCAGAAAAATAAAACATAATAAAAATATAAACATCCATGCCTCTAATATTGTGATCGTTTATCAATTAACAATCCTTCATTACGATCCTCGTGAACATACAAGTCATTGCGATCCCCAGCTTCAATGTTTGGTGGTGTTGGCAACCCAACTGAGAATGGACTGGAGTCATCATACTTATTATAGTACTCTTCTTCATCTATAGGATTTTCAATGAACTGTCTTTTACCATGAAGAACATCCGACCATTTATCATTTGCAGGATCATCGATATAAAATACTTGTTTTGCCTGTGATGCCAATATGAATGGTTCACCCTTCTCACCAATCTTTTCAAAGTTCACTAACGTGAAACCCCATTCATCCACTATAACTCCTTTGTTGTTGTCAACCCAATTACATTTCAAGAGTGGAATTCTGAAATCTACATAATCAAACTCCCATATGTCTTCAATGACATTGTAATATGACATTTTAGCTTCACGTGGACTTTTATCCTTTGCACTTGCAAAAAAAATGAGGACGCTTGAAGGGTGACCCCACTGTTTTGGACGACACTCTTATCATCTTGATGCTTTGTGTAATATGAGAAACCATTTATGTCAAATGCTTCATAAGACATAACATTCAATTTTGGTTTAAAGGTGAGGCATTTGATGGTTTCGATAAGATTATCTGGTGTTTGAAATAGTTGATGTAAGACTTTCTCTTCAAAACACTTAATAAATGTCTTGTTATGCTCTCTAGAAAGCCACATTGAATTGGATTGAGGATATTGTCTCTTGATGAAATTGGTATGTTCCTCGATATAAACACTCACTTCATCAATGTTGTGTAAAATATACAAGTGACCTTGCTCCAACTGCTCACGGTTGATTACTTTCACCCGTGATCCCAAAACTCCTTTGCCAAAATGCTCCTCAATATTCCTATCATTCACGGGAGCGTCATTACCACTCAGAAAGTCATTGCAAAAATCCATAACCTCTCTCGCCACATAACCCTCAATAATACTCCCTTCAGGCCGATAACGGTTTCGAACATCACATTTAAAAACGCTCATGTATCGTTCAAAGGGATACATCCAATGCAAGAAAACTGGTCCCAACATTTTCACTTCCCTAGTCAAGTGGACAACAAGATGCACCATGATATCAAAGAACGAAGGAGGAAAATACATCTCAAGCTGACATAGTAACAATCACTTCTCTTTGCAATTGGTCAAGAGTATCAGGGTCAATAACTTTGCTACATAGACTGTTGAAAAAGAAACAAAGTCTGGTGATTACAAACCGTACATGCCTTGGCAATATAGATCGAATTGCCACGGGCAATATTTGTTGCATTAGAGTGTGACAATCATGAGATTTAAGACCTATCAACTTCAGATCTTTCATTGATACCAATGTACGGATGTTGGATGAGTAACCCTGTGGCACCTTAACATTTACCAAGCATTCACAAAATGCTTTCTTCTCCTTTCTAGACAGCGTGTAACAAGTGGGGGGTTAGTATGTTCTCCGATCGCTACTAACTACTTCTGTTAATTCTGTCCTTATTCCCATTTCACGTAGGTCCATTCTGGATTTTATCCCGTCTTTAGTCTTACTTGGTATATTCAACAGAGTACCGATTACGCTATCACATACATTTTTCTCAACGTGCATGACATCGATACAATGCCTCACTGTCAAAGAACTCCAATAAGGAAGATCCCAAAATATCGACTTCTTCTTGAATAAAGACTTGTCACTCCTTGTGGCCATCGTACATTGTGATCTCTTACCAAATTCATTGGCGATGTCTTTCACTCTTTCATAAACATCCTCCCCTGATATAGGTTTAGGTGCACTACGTTCCTCATTCCGTCCATTGAATGCTTTGCACAACCTACGATACAGATGAAATTTTGGAAGAAACCTTCGATGAGCAAGATATACAGTCTTCCGCCGTGTTTTAGTTGTATTGAATCAGTGTTCTCTTCACATATAGGACATGCTTTAGATCCTTTGACACTATATCCAGACAAATTCCCATATGTTGGAAAGTCATTCACAGTGCAAAACAACATAGCGTGCAAAAAAAATGTCTCTCTTCGTGAAGCATCATAGGTCATCACACCTTCACCCCAGAGCTTCTTCAAGTCATCAATCATAGGTTCAAGATAAACGTCGATATCATTTCCATGTTGTTTAGGGCTCGATATCAAAGACAACAACATAACATACTTATTTTTCATACACAACCAGGGAGGAAGATTGTATATAACAAGCATAACTGGCCAAGTGCTATGTTGGCTGCTCAATGTCCCGTACGGATTCATCCCATCTGTATAAAGCCCATGTCTTAGATTCCTATCCTCTTCACCGAATTCATGGTACAATAAATCAATCTTCTTCCACTGTGGGGAATCAGACGCATGTTGTAGGATCCCATCGTTATTTTTCTTAACATCTGCATGCCACCTCAAATTCTTTGCATCTATAGGATTGGCAAACAAGCATTGAAACCATGGTATTATAGGTAGATATTGTTGGTATATGTATGCCCGTAGAGCCATCCCAAGCGATTGCATGGAGTTGGATATTAATTAATCAATTAATGTGATTATTTGGTTAATTAATGAATTCCGGAATATTCTAATTAATCCACGAGTGTTTTAATTAATGCAACGTTTCTGTTTACCGATGGGTTTAGGAAACCCTATTTCCCTTCGTATCCTGTTTAAAGAAGGATTGACGGCCGATATCTATATAAGATGGATAGACGCTTTTATTTTACGCTCACGCACGTAAACCCTAGCCGTCATCGTCCTTAGGAGAGAAAGGAGAGAAACGCGCTGCTAGCACGCCGCCGCAGAGACATACTCCTTCCCGCCGACTTAGGAAGCGCGACGTGGAGTTCTGTCCATCTGTGTGGACGAAGTAGAGACACAGACACATTGACGCCTACGTTCGGAGGACGTCAACGACCTCATGTACGCGCTACGAGCGGCGGACATCACTACTGCAAAGGAGTGCCACCGGATCAACCTGTGACAGTGAACGGGAGAGAAGTTCCATCCGTGTTGACAAGCAGTGTTGTACCGTCATGCAGCGGGACATCGCCAGACTTGCTCCGCGATAAGGTATATCCTGCAAACAATCCTTCCAAATACGTTGTTGTCGACGAGATCCTATTTGGGTTGCGTGGATTTTATCGCTTCCGACGTGCATGTTTTCTCCACAAAAACCCAACAGTGGTATCAGAGCAGCGTCGATCTACGGCGTATTTGGATTAGTTTCGATATGATCGAATCGATGTATACTATTTTTAAGTTGCATACGATGCGAATTAAACCTGTTAATGTGCAAATCTAAATCTAATTCCACATACGCCGCAAGCTACTATTTTTGACATTTTGGACGGGGTCGACTATGGAAAATATAGATTTTCCTAAGTGCACGGAAGTGAAATTCCGCACAGGGGCGCTGCCCCTGTGTACCCCGCAAAGTCTGCGTGGGAGTCAAGAAATCATTTAATGGGGAATGTCCCGCATTAAAAGTACTACAATTTTAATATGTATATACGTATATGTAGATATACCTATGATAGCATACACATCGCCTTTAAAATCTGTTTTATGTGGTGAGTGCATGCACGGTTATGGCCTAGTATCCCCTTTTGTGAATGTTGTGAATGAATGTGGATGTCAATCTTGTGGATATGGTTGTTTATGAATTCTATGGATGTATAATGGTTACATATGGATCCTTTGTATAAAGTATTCGGCTTGCATGTCGAGCCTCATCTCTTCTTTCAAAGTGTAATTAATTCTTTCCTTTTATATTTGTACTCATATGATGTAATAGAGATAGTATTAGTTTTAGTTTTTGTATACTTGATGTAAGGAGGCCCTTTGAAGATCCAACTCCAAGGAGTGTCCATGGAGAAGCACCATGAAGATCTAATTCCAAGAAGCAACCTGAAGATCCAACTCCAAGGAGTGTCCATGGAGAAGCAACAAGAAGATCCAATTCCAAGAAGCAACTTGAAGTTCCAACCTCACGAAGCATCCATGAAGTTGTTCATTGTAATGTTGATCATTACATGCTTACAGGTTGATTCACAGGTGTTGCATGAGATGCATAAGACCATAGGTGGACCGTAATCCTTTGTTGCTCCAAAGGATTCAATAGTATGGCCATAACCGATGTATTTGTGTTTGTGATTGCATGTCTATCGTTTGTGATTGTGGATATAGTAGTATATGATACGTACTATAAGTATGTGGTGTTTGGATATGTATATGTATTAATAAAACCCCTCAATTAATAATATTAAGTTTTAGTTGCCTTCCATAAAGCAACACACATGAAAATCTTGATCGACTATGTGTGGGCACGCCTCCGCGTGGTACACTGTCTATCTCGTGGAAGTGTGATGGTGGGTGTGTGGGTCTGCCTCCGCAGGGTGCACACTCATCGTGTTGGATTATGGGTTGGACTTAACTAGGGAACCTTGACAGGATCAAGTACCTAGAGGCACACAGATGCATCATGGCAAGGAGTTGTGCATGATCATCTATCCAAGAGTTGCATATGATGCAATTGGCAAAAGTTTCCTACCTTAGTATTTGGTCTTTGACGCCAGCGTTGGCTGGGCATTGATCCAATTATTTTGGGTCTTGGCTCACTAGAAGGTTGTGCGTTGCAATCTTCTGAGTTGATAGTGAGGGCTATCAATTTGAATAAAATAGTGGGAGCGTAATTAATTAAAGGCCTAATTAATCTCGTTTATCAAATCTTTACAAGTCAAAATGTTTTGGACTAAATGCAAATTTTTCTTTTGTAGCAATCAAATGGCAACCAACACTCACACTTTCTCGTTGTGATCGGTCCTTGAGAAGGACAAACTTACCGGAACCAACTTTCAAAACTGGTTTAGGACACTGAGAATTGTTCTCACACATGAGCGTAAGCTCTATGTCCTTGAAACACCAGAGCCAGAGGAGCCCGCCGTAAATGCGCCCAAGGCTGAAAAGGATGCTTACAAGAAGCACCTTGATGATGTTGTGGATGTCAAGTGCCTGATGTTGTGCTCAATGAACTATGAGTTGCAAGAGCAACATGAGAACATGAATGTCATGGAGATGGTAACACATCTCAAGAACATGTATCAACATCAAGCAAGACAGGAGAGATATGATGTCTCAAAGGCTTTGTTCAAAAGCAAGATGAAAGAGGGAGACTCAGTTGGCACCCACATACTCACCTTGATTGGGTACGTGGAAAGTCTATCCAAGCTGGGATTTCCCCTAGGTCAAGAGTTGGCCACGGATGTGATTCTACAATCGTTGCCTGAATCATATAATCATTTTGTCATGAACTACAACATGAACCATTTTGATAAGCTGTTGTCAGAATTGTTAGGCATGTTGAGGACAACTGAAGCACAGATGAAGAAAGACAAGCCCAAGTCTGTGATGGTGATCAGCAAGGCAAAGGGAAAGTCAAAAGGAAAAAGCAAGGCTAAGAAAAGTTCTAAAGCCGGGCAGAAGCCAAAGTCATCCGCGCTCAAAGCTAAAGGTGGGATCTCCAAAGAAGGCAGTTGTCACCATTGTCACCAGTCTGGACATTGGAAAAGAAACTGTCCTCTCTACCTGGAGGAACTGAGGAAGAAGAAGCAGGGGATAGAGATCTCCACTTCAGGTATATACGTTATTGAGATAAACTTAAATACTTCTTCATCATGGGTACTGGATACCGGATGTGGATCTCACATATGTTCTAATATGCAGGATCTGATAAGAAGTAAGCCTTTACGAAAGGGCCAAGTCGAGGTGCGGGTTACTAATGGAGCAAGAGTTGCTACCACCGTAGTTGGAGTTATTAGTTTATCTTTGCCTACGGGCCTTGTAATAGAATTAGAGAATTGCTATTACGTACCTGCCATTAATAGAAATATTATTTCTGTATCTTGTATGGACAAGAGTGGATTTGAATTTCACATTAAGAATGGAATTATTTCTATATCTAAAGATGAGATCTTTTATGGCAATGCCCCTATGTCTTATGGTATCTACTTGTTAGAACTTGAGACTAGCATATATAACGTAAATACTAAAAGGTTAAAACTTGACAACTCAAACAAAACATTCTTATGGCATTGTCGTCTTGGGCACATAAACGAGAAGCGCATATCTAGACTCCATAAGGATGGTTATCTAGACTCTTTTGATTTTAAATCATTAGAGACATGTGAGGCATGTTTATTAGGGAAGATGACCAAAACTCCTTTCACTGGACACAGTGAGAGAGCCAGTGATCTGCTTGGGCTTATACATACTGATGTATGTGGACCTTTTAGATCAAATGCTAGAGGAGGCTATCAATACTTCATTACCTTCACTGATGACCTCAGTAGGTATGGCTATGTATATCTTATGAAACACAAGTCAGAAACTCTTGAAATGTTCAAGACTTTCATGAATGAAGTAGAGAAGCAACTTGGTAAGAGTATTAAAGCACTCTGTTCAGATCGAGGTGGCGAATACTTAAGCCAAGAGTTTGAGGACCTTCTGAGAGACTGTGGTATTGTATCACAATGGACTCCACCTAGTACACCACAACATAATGGTGTGTCAGAAAGAAGGAATCGTACATTATTAGACATGGTACGATCAATGATGAGTTCAGCCGAACTTCCAATGTCGTTCTGGGGATATGCTCTTGAAACTGCAGCATTTACACTTAACCGTGTGCCTTCCAAATTGGTTCAAAAGACACCATATGAGATATGGAATGGGAATCGTCCCAATTTGTCTATGTTAAAGATTTGGGGATGTGAAGCTTATGTTAGGAAACAATTTCCTGAAAAGCTTGGACCCAAATCATAAAAATGCTATTTTGTTGGATACCCCAAGGAAACTAGGGGATACTACTTCTACACACCAACTGACAACAAAGTGTTTGTTGCTAGGACTACTGTATTTCTTGAAAAGGAATTTATTTCCAAAGGAATTAGTGGGAGGAATGTAGAGCTTGAAGAAGTTCGAGACCAACAAGAAAGTAGAGAACCTGAGGAGGTACATAAGGAACATGAAGACTCACAAGTTGTTGTGGAATTTCAAGTTCCAAATGTAACACATGAACCTCGTAGGTCTAGTAGGACATGACTTGAGCCTGAGAGATTTGGATTTCTCGTGACTCAAGACAGTGATGAATTGGGCATAGCAGATGAGCCAACTTCCTATCTAGAAGCTACTAAGGGACCAGAATCTAAGAAATGGCTTGAAGCCATGAGATCTGAGATGGAATCCATGTACACCAACAAGGTATGGACCTTGGTGGATCCACCCGAAGGGGTAAGACCCATAGGGTGCAAGTGGGTCTTCAAGAAGAAGACTGACATGGATGGAAATGTTCAAACCTATAAAGGTAGATTGGTTGCAAAAGGATTCCGTCAAATTCAAGGTGTTGATTATGACGAGACCTTCTCACCAGTTGTCATGGTTAAATCCATCAGGATCTTGCTTGCCATTGCAGCTTATCATGACTATGAGATTTGGCAGATGGATGTTAAAACAACATTCCTTAATGGGAATTTACTCGAGGATGTGTACATGACACAACCTGAGGGTTTTATCGATCCAAAGGAAGCCAATAAAGTCTGTAAGCTACAAAGGTCAATCTATGGATTGAAGCAAGCATCTCGGAGTTGGAATCTACGTTTTGATGAAGTAGTCAAAAGGTTTGGCTTTAGTCAAAATGAAGATGAACCTTGTGTTTACAAAAGGGTTAGTGGGAGCACAATTGTATTTCTCATATTGTATGTGGATGACATACTATTAATGGGAAATGACATCCCTACTCTTCAGACAGTAAAAGGTTGGCTAGGGAAGACTTTCTCTATGAAGGATTTAGGCGAAGCATCCTATATACTAGGGATCAAGATCTATAGAGATAGATCTAGAAGGCTTCTAGGCCTAAGCCAGAGCACATACATTGACAAGGTGCTAAAGAGGTTTAGCATGGAGGGTTCTAAGAGAGGTAACTTGCCCATGTCCCATGGGGTTACGATCTCTAAATCCCAATGTCCTAGTTCATGTGATGAACGGGCACACATGAGTAAGATTCCATATGCATCAGCAATTGGATCTATCATGTATGCAATGTTATGTACTCGTCCTGATGTGTCGTATGCTTTGAGCATGACGAGTCGGTATCAGTCAGATCTAGGTGAATGTCACTGGACAGCCGTAAAGAACATCCTAAAGTACTTGAGAAGGACTAAGGATCAATTCTTGGTATACGGCGGTGAGGAAGAGCTCGTGGTAAAGGGTTACACCGATGCTAGCTTCCAAACTGACAAAGATGACTACAGATCGCAATATGGATTTGTGTTTTGCCTGAACAATGGAGTTGTGAGCTGGAAGAGTTCCAAGCAAGAGACGGTTGCGGATTCTACAACAGAGGCTGAATATATTGCCGCATCTAATGCTACAAAGGAAGTTGTGTGGATCAAGAAGTTCATTTCTGAACTTGGAGTGGTTCCAAGCGCTGGTGATGCAATTGAGTTGTTTTGCGACAACAATGGAGCAATTGCACAGGCTAAAGAACTAAGATCGCACCAACGTTCCAAACATATTCTACGGTGGTTCCATCTCATACGAGAGATCGTACAACGAGGAGATGTGAATATTTGCAGAGTACCTACAGAAAGCAATGTGGCTGACCCGCTCACAAAAGCACTTTCACAGCAGAAACATGACGGACATGTTTGGTCACTTGGATTGAGATTCATGAGTGATTGGGTATAAGTGCAGGTGGGAATCTGTTGGTATGTATGCCCATAGAGACTATCATTTGATTATTGTAATGGGATACTATGTAAATGGTTTGTAATACTACATTGATCATATCAATAAAGGCAAGTTTCCAATCTATATGTTTGTGTTTTATATTGTGAGATGACCATAAAACTTATAGATGTCTATAGAATGATATACTCAATGACATATGTCTTCGGGTTGATGACCGAAACAGTGAGATCATATGTATGCTAAGAGTATGTATTCTTGTTTTGTCCCTAATCGGTTGTTATTGTGGAAATATCCATAGACATCAATAACACATAAGATTAGAATGTATGTTGGTTGATGGAAGAATCTCATTATCCATGATATGGAGATATCAAACCAAATACATAGATACTTGTTAGAGAATAGTGTATCGGACAGACCCACC
The DNA here is from genome assembly GCA_963693085.1 of Alisma plantago-aquatica. Taxonomy (NCBI): domain Eukaryota; kingdom Viridiplantae; phylum Streptophyta; class Magnoliopsida; order Alismatales; family Alismataceae; genus Alisma; species Alisma plantago-aquatica. Next base: position 96,761,420 of record OY856412.1, on the reverse strand, counting down.
TTGAGAGTGACACATGGATACCATGATTGGTAGTTAGAGTCACATCTCATAATGATGGTGGTGATTGTGGTTCTTAGACCTGAAGTCACTACACTTATCACATGTCGTTCGGTGTACTTTGACATCATCCACCGTGGTCCCGAATAAGGATTGCTATAAAGATGGTGCTTGGGTGCACTGTGACACATGGGGATGACTGTGAGTGATGTAGATGGAATTTGTCCTTCCTGCGGGAGTTTGATATTCCGACCACTTGATAAGCGAGACTGAGAAATGCATGGCCATGCTGATGTGAGTCAATATGTGATATTGAGCTTACATATATCTCAGACAGTCTACTCTAGTTCAAGGAACATGGATTGAACATTGAAAAGGATAACAATTCCATGACTCGAGTTCAATCCGGATATCAGTGACAAAAGAACTATACAATCAATGTAACACCAGTCATGAATGATAGGTCAAGTTGTTCTCCAACTTCTCCAATTACTTGGGTAGCAATGAAGTCTTGCTAGATACCAATCATTTCTTGTGAAATCATAATATGATTATGGATATCACTGCCAACGTAATTTGGATCCTACCGGGTCACACGCATAGGATGTGTTGGAATAGGAGTATAATTGTGGATTTGATTGGAATTGCTCCGAATCACATTGATTACTAAAATGTTTATGTAATGGATTAGAATGATATTGGAGTGACTGACTCTAAGTGCAAGTGGGAGTCTATTGGTATATGTATGCCCATAGAGCCATCCCAAGTGATTGCATGGAGTCGGATATTAATTAATCAATTAATGTGATTATTTGGTTAATTAATGAATTCCGGAATATTCTAATTAATCCACGAGCGTTTTAATTAACGCAACGTTTCTGTTTACCGATGGGTTTAGGAAACCCTATTTCCCTTTGTATCCTGTTTAAAGGAGGATTGACGGCCAATATCTATATAAGATGGATAGACGCTTTTAGTTAACGCTCACGCACGTAAACCCTAGCCGTCATCGTCCTTAGGAGAGAAAGGAGAGCAACGCGCCGCTAGCACGCCGCCGCAGAGACATACTCCTTCTTGTCGGCTTAGGAAGCGCGACGTGGAGTTCCGTCCATCCGCGTGGACGAAGTAGAGACGCAGACGCATTGACGCCTGCGTTCGGAGGACGTCGACGACCTCCTGTACGTGCTACGAGCGGCGGACATCACTGCCGCAAAGGAGCGCCGCCGGATCAACCTGCGACAGTGAACGGGAGAGAAGTTCCGTCCGTGTTGACAAGCAGTGTTGCACCGTCGTGCAGCGGGACATCGCCGGACTTGCTCCGCGATAAGGTATATCCCGCAAACAATCCTTCCAAATATGTTGTTGTCGACGAGATCCTGTTTGGGTTGCATGGATTTTATCGCTTCCGCCGCGTATGTTTTCTCCACAAAAACCCAACAGATACCACATCACCTTGGCAGGAGAACCAGTTTTGGACTCCCCCAAAGTCATTAATTTATACCTTGACGCACCACATTTCGGACAATCTTTCAAATCCACATAGTCCTTTTGAAATAATACACAATCATTCTTGCATGTGTGTATCTTCTTGGTCTCCATTCCCATTGGGCACAACAATTTCTTTAACCGGTATGTTGAGATCGGCAGCTCATTTCCTTCAGGAAGAATTTCTTTCAACAAAGACAACAATGACGTGAAGCTTTTGTCGCTCCATCGATTGTTAGCTTTCAGTTTATACAATCTCAACATAGCACTAAGCTTCGTAAACTTACAACCCGTGTATAATGGTATCTCAGCATCATGCACAATGTTTCTAAACATGGGAGGTGGATCAATTTTGGTGTGCTCTACCCCACAACTATCCAGCATCGCATCAAAGATGTCTACTGGAACTGATTCGTTCACATCTATGTCATCGAAGGCAATCACTACTACAGAAACAGCGTTCAGTGACGCTTTTCTGGGCGTCGGTTATTTAGGAAAACTGACACCTATAATATTAGACGTCGGTTATTTATGCAAACTGACGTCTATATTCGAAGACCAGCCAGACATGGGTACCGCTTTGTATTCAGCGTCAGCTGGTTATAACAGACCGACGCCTAAAATCGCTCGCGAAATCCAATTTTCGAGAAAAAACATTTTAGGTTACCTACAGTGTCGGTCTTTTAACAATTCACCGACGCCTATTTAAAATGAAAATTTGCGCAAAAAGTCCCACTTTCAGTGTCGGTTATCCTTCGATAACCGACGCTGATAATGGTTCCCGCCAAATAATTTAGGGTAAAGGTTGTCTAGTTGGGCGTCGGTGTTTTACTATCAACCGACGTTAAATCATAATAGGTGTCAGTTTTATAGATAACTGACGCCGTTGACCAACTTAATAATCCCGATCACCCAGCTCTTCCCCCTTTCTTCCTGTTTCATCGCGATATTGCTGTGCTGCTGTCGCCGCTCTCCTGAAATCGCCCGACGACCCCGCTGTTGCTCACCGTCGCTACTGCTGGTGCTTCTCCACTCACCGCCGCCACTACTGTTGGTGCACCGCTGTTGCTGGTGCACCTCTACTCGCCGCTGCCGCTGCCGCTGCCAGTGTGCTCTGCTATGCTCTACTCATTCCTGGTGCCGCTACTGCTGGTTCACCGCCCGCCGCTCTGCTCTCTCTTCTTCCGCCGCCACTGCTGCCACCGCTCGCCGCCGCGCTTTCCACGCTAGCTCCAGGTAGCACTACCTCTTTGCTTCCTTCTCCCTAGCTATTTACCAACATGCAAGCACGGCCATGGCTGTGTTGGCCTACCACGGCCGTGCTGGACAGCACGGTCGTGGTAACGGTTGTGGCTGTGTTGCCCTACCACGGCCGTGCTGGACAGCACAGTCGTGGTAACGGTTCTGGTTGTGTTGCCCTACCACGGCCGTGCTGGACAGCATGGCCGTGGTAGGGCAACACAGTCACGGCCGTGGTAGGCCAACACAGCCACGGCCGTGCTTGCTGTTGGTAAGGATATGAACAAATTTTTATGTAATGCTTTATGTAAATCCTAGGATATGAACAATTTTTTTGCTTGCATATATTTGTGCTTCTAATCCTAATGTTTGACTTAATTCAGTAAATTTTGGTGCATGTTGAAATAAGATTTAAACTTGTCAATTCTAGCATCCTAATTTGATTTGATTAAACCTAACATTGATGAAACACTAACATCAATTGTGATGAAACCCTAACATTAATTGTGATGAAACCCTAACATGTACATTATCTATTATTGTGTTTGTTGGCCTAGAAACTCGTCCAAGATTTACTCATTAGGAGTAAATCTTAGATAGTCCCCGGTTTGGGACTGTTCTTGAACACCTAATCTCACTTAGGATGTAAGTGTATAATGTGTATTGGGTTTTCAAGAAAATTTCAGTAGCATTTCCCCGTTTGTTCTCTAAGTACATATGTACTTAGAGAACAACGGGGAAATGCTGCCGAAATTTTCTTGAAAACCCAATACACATTATACACTTACTAGTGAGATTAGTTGTTCAAGGATGGGATAGGTGGTACAGATTTATTATATATAAGAATGACATCACATGTGTTTGTTGGCCTAGAAACCCATCCAAGATTTACTCATTAGGAGTAAATCTTGGATAGTCCCCGGTTTGGGACTGTTCTTGAACACCTAATCTCACTTAGGATGTAAGTATATAATGTGTATTGGGTTTTCGAGAAAATTTCAGTAGCATTTCCCCGTTTGTTCTCTAAGTACATATGTACTTACAGAACAACGAGGAAATGCTACCGAAATTTTCTTGAAAACCCAATACACATTATACACTTACTAGTGAGATTAGGTGTTCAAGGATGGGATAGGTGGTACACATTTATTATATATAAGAATGACATCACATGTGTTTGTTGGCCTAGAAAGTGAACAATCATTGTTCTTTATATTACTTGTACATTGGTATAAATTAGAATGAACAATCACTAAATTATATACTGCTTGTATGGAGTCCGGCTTCATTGTAGATAATAGGAGTAAATCTTGGATATGATGTAAGTGTATACCCTAATCTTGTCCTAATATATACTTGTTTTCTCTTTGATCATAGAATGGATAGATCATGGATGTCCATTTGCAATCGATGCACCCCAGAGTTTATATCTGGTCTTGATCAGTTTATTAGATTTGCCGAGGAACATAGGAAAAAACCTACAGATAGGTTCTACTGTCCATGTAGGCATTGCGGTAACAATTTGAAAGTCAACACTGGTGAGGAAATCAAAAGTCATGTCATGTGCAACGTGATTGTACAAGGCTATACAGAATGGCACTGGCATGGAGATATTTCAAACTCAAAACCAGTAGATGTCGATAGCAGTGCTTGGGTGGAAGAAGAAATTGCCTCCGATGACGTAGATGTGAACGAACCAGTTCCAGTAGACATCGTTGATGCGATGCTGGATAGTTGTAGGGTAGAGCACACTGATCCACCTCCTATCTTTAGAAACATTGTGCATGATGCTGAGATACCGTTATACACAGGCTGTGCTAAGTTTACGAAGCTTAGCGTTGTGTTGAGATTGTATAAGTTGAAAGCTAACAATAGATGGAGCGACAAAAGCTTCACTGAATTGTTGACTTTGTTGAAAGAAATGCTTCCTGAAGAAAACGAGTTGCCAATCTCAACATACCAGGTAAAGAAAATGTTGTGCCCAATGGGAATGGAGGCCAAGAAGATGCACGCATGCCCGAATGATTGTGTATTATTTCAAAAGGACTATGTAAATTTGAAAGATTGTCCAAAATGTGGTGCGTCACGGTATAAATTGACGACTTTGGGGGAGTCCAAAACTGGTTCTCCTGCCAAGGTGTTGTGGTATCTACCTATAATATCACGGTTTCAACGCTTGTTTGCAAATCCAAAAGATGCGAAGAATTTGAGGTGGCATGCAGATGTTAAGAAAAATAATGATGGGATCCTACGACATGCGTCTGATTCCCCACAGTGGAAGAAGATTGATCTATTGTACCCCAAATTTGGTGAAGAAGATAGGAATCTAAGACTTGGGCTTTGTACAGATGGGATGAATCCGTACGGGACATTGAGCAACCAACATAGCACTTGGCCAGTCATGCTTGTTATATACAATCTCCCTCCCTAGTTGTGTATGAAAAATAAATACGTTATGCTGTCGTTGTTGATATCGGGCCCTAAACAACCCGGAAATGATATCGATGTTTATCTTGAACCTATGATTGATGACTTAAAGAAACTCTGGGCTGAAGGTGTGATGACCTATGATGCTTCAGGAAGAGAGACATTTCATTTGCACGCTATGTTGTTTTGCACTATTAATGACTTTCCAGCATATGGGAATTTGTCTGGATATAGTGTCAAAGGAGCTAAAGGGTGTCCTATATGTGAAGAAAACACTGATTCAATAAGACTAAAACATGGCGGCAAGACTGTATATCTTGGTCATCGAAGGTTTCTTTCAAAATTCCATCCGTATCGTAGGAAGCGCAAAGCATTCAATGGATGGAATGATGAACGGAGTGCACCTAAACCTATATCAGGGGATGTTGTTTACGAAAGAGTAAAAGACATTGTCAATGAATTTGGTAAGAAATCACAATGTAGTATGGCCACACAGAGTGACAATTCTTCATTCAAGAAGAAGTCAATATTTTGGGATCTTCCTTATTGGAGTTCTTTGACAGTCAGGCATTGTATCGATGTAATACACGTTGAGAAAAATGTTTGTGATAGCATCATTGGTACTCTGTTAAATATACCAGATAAGACTAAAGATGGGATAAAATCCAGACTGGACCTACGTGAAATGGGAATAAGGTCAGAATTAACAGAATTACGTGAAATGGGTAATAAAATAACATACTTACCTCCCGCTTGTTACACGTTGTCTAGAAAGGAGAAGAAAGCTTTTTGTGAATGCTTGGTAAATGTTAAGGTGACACATGGTTACTCATCCAACATCCGTAGATTGGTATCAATGAAAGATCTGAAGTTGATAGGTCTTAAATCTCATGATTGTCACACTCTAATGCAACAAATATTGCCCATGGAAATTCGATCTATATTGCCGAAGCATGTAAGGTTTGCAATCACCAGACTTTGTTTCTTTTTCAACAGTCTATGCAGCAAAGTTATTGACCCTGATACTCTCGATAATTTGCAAAGAGAAGTGGTTGTTACCCTATGTCAGTTTGAGATGTATTTCCCTCCTTCGTTCTTTGATATCATGGTACATCTTGTTGTCCACTTGACTAGGGAAGTTAAAATGTTGGGACCAGTTTTCTTGCATTAGATGTATCCCTTTGAATGATACATGAGCATTTTTAAAGGTGATGTTTGAAACCGTTATCGGCCTGAAGGGAGTATTATTGAAGGTTATGTGGCGAGAGAGGTTATGGATTTTTGCAATGACTTTCAGAGTGGTAATAACACTCCTGTTAATGACAAGAATATTGAGGAGGGCAAAGGAATTTTGGGATCACGGGTGAAAGTAATCAGCCGTGAGCAGTTGGAACAAGCTCACTTGTATATTTTACACAACATGGACGAAGTGAGTGTTTATATCGAGGAACATACCAATTTCATCAAGAGACAACATCCTCGAGCAAGTTCAATGTGGCTTTCTAGAGAGCATAATAAGACTTTTCCTAAGTGGTTTGAAGATAAAGTCTTACATCAACTATCTCAAACACCAAATGATATTACAGAAACTATCAAATGCCTTGCCTTTAAACCAAAACCGAATGTTATGTCTTGTAAAGGGGTTGACATTAATGGGTTCACATATTACACAAAGTGCCAAGATGATAAGAGTGTCGTCCAAAACAGTGGGGTCACTCTTCAAGCGTCGACTATGTATTTTGCAAGTGCAAAGGATAAGAGTCCACGTGAAGCTAAAATGTCATATTACGGTTTCATTGAAGACATATGGGAGTTTGACTACATAGATTTCAGAATTCCGCTCTTTAAATGTAATTGGGTTGATAACACCAAAGGAGCTATAGTGGATGAATTGGGTTTCACTTTGGTGAACTTTGAAAAGATTGGCGAGAAGGGTGAACCATTCATATTGGCATCACAGGCAAAACAAATATTCTATATCGATGATCCTGCAAATGATAAATGGTCGGTTGTTCTTCATGGTAAAAGACAGTTCATTGAAGATCCTATAGATGAAGAAGAGTACTATGATAAGTATGATGACTCCAGTCCATTCTCAGTTGGGTTGCCAACTCCACAAAATATTGAAGCTAATGATGACTTATATGTGTACGGAGATCACAATGAAGGATTGTTAATTGATAAAAGATCACAATTTTAGAGACATGTGTGTTTATATTTTTTTACAAATGCTAGTTAATACAAATGCTAAATGTTTGCCTTTTTCTGGTTAATACAAATGCTAAATGTTTGCCTTTTTCTGGTTAATACAAATGCTAAATGTTTGCCTTTTTCTAGTTAATACAAATGCTAAATGTTTGCCTTTTCTGGTTAATACAAATGCTAAATGTTTGCCTTTTTCTGGTTAATACAAATGCTAAATGTTTGCCTTTTTAATGACATTTTCATATGGCTGAGCATGATGAGCATGATGTCCATGATGAGCATGAAGTCAATGATGAGCATGCTGTCCATGACGAGCATGGCGAGGATACCAATGTAAGTTCTAAAAACATATCCTGTATTTCTATAAAATTCATTATCTTCTAGTTATGTCATATATCCCATATTTCTATATTGCGCTAATTCATTGGGTTTATTTTTGTCAAATTTTAGGTTGATGATGCACATGTACCCATTGAAGTACTGGAGCAACTTGATGCGCAGCACCAAACACTTAACAAGAAAAGGGGCATCACTCTGCTGAAGAAGTTAATAGTGCTGAGTGGTAGTGGATCCAAATTGGTTGTGGAGTTTGATAATGGAGGAAATGCAATTGGAGTGAACCGCAATAATTTTGTAAACTATCTTGGGTGTGTCACTCGAAGCCATTGTGGTGTTAAGTATGATAATTGGCATAAAGTTCCTCAGGGGAAGAAAGACTTGATTTGGAAGGATTTATGCGTGAGTTATTATTATTTGCAATTCTATTTTGTAGATTACAAATTATATTATTTGCAATTCTATTTTTGGATACTAGTTAATAAGAATACTATTTTACAGAATCTGTTTGCATTGGATGAGAAACTGCATCGTAAAAGCATGATGCAACACGCTGGAAAGATGCTTAGGAACTATAGGACAAATCTGAACAGAGAATACATAAAAGATGGTGATAAGAAGAAGAAGTCAGCCCTTGAGCAGTGGAACTTCTTGGACAAAGAAGATTGGGACAATTTTGTTGCTTCAAGAAAATCTGAAGAATTCAAGGTATTAGGCGTCACTTCCAATTTAATTAATATATGTTGTATTCACCTATTCAAGATTAACATTTAATGCTATTAACCAAATCATTAATGTGCATACTAACTAGGCCCTCAGTGACGCGCAAAAAGCAAGGCGTGCACTGAATGTGCATGACCACACTATGGGTCTAAAGGGCTATGCAAGCATTTGCCAAAGACTACAGGCGGAGTCTGCGGCCACTCAGGAGTCTGCTCCTACTCAGGAGTCTGCCACACCCATGCCTCGCCATGATATCTGGATAGCTGGGAGACAAAACAAGAAGGGTGAAATAAAGAAGCCCGTAACTGCTGAGGCGGCTGCGAAAATGGTAAAATACAACTCTTAGAGCAATCGTTTGAATATTGATTATTTGTGGTGTTAACTTACCAATTTCTGTTGATGGTGATTAGCAGGAGCTGCACGAGCAAAGGAAACAAGGCACATTCATCCCTCAGGGCACAAGGGATGAATTGACAGTTGCTCTGGGTAACCTAGAGCATCCTGGACGTGTTAGGGGTGCGGGCGCTGATGTGGGCATCAAAGCATTCTTTGGGTCATCCCAGTGCAAACCCAGAGCGGGACTTTCACAAGAAGAGGTAACCTATTCTTTTTTTAGAATGTTACTGCAAAAGGGAATTCAATAATAAGAAGCTAATGTTTCTTTTATCCATGTATAGGAGACTAAGAGAGTCGAGGATATAGTTGCTAAGAAGGTCAATGATATAGTTGCTGAGAAGGTCAAGGAAGAAATAGTGCGGTGGCAGGCATCTCAGGCTTCCAATCATCCTATGGCGACCCACTCTTCTCCTGATGCATAGACTGCGAGTAATCCTGGAGACCCATCGCCTAGCACGTCTGCTGTAAGTATTGTTTATGACATTGTAGCTAGTCTTTTCAAGATGATATGTTCGAAAGGTGATATGTATATATGTATAGCATTCTTTACGTAAATTTGTAGGCATTGAAGCCATGTCGCTTAAGAATGCAAGACTATGTTGTTGCATAGGCGAATGCTTACCAGTCCCTTCCTGGGGCAATGTTTCATGGGACTCCAATGCCGTAGGGCTATGTTTGTGTGAGCCTGATATGTGTATTACCCGATTGGAGGGAAGCTGCATTACCATATGCCCACCCAGATATTGATACACTTGGTGAGGCAGAAGGTGGGGTGATATTGTGGCCCAAAGCAGATGTCGTCTACACTACTGAAATTGTAAGATAAATTTACATTACTTTAGATTGTTAATGTGTATATATGAGGTCAATTGATCTGAAATTATATATACATGTTAAAAAGAAGACACCCGGAGCACCTAGGCCTCCACCTCCACTTCCTGCATTATCAAGTTGGGTTCCAACTGACCTAAAATACCCGTTAGGTCCTGCTTGTAGGGGAATGGCATGTTGGCTACGGGCACATAATATACATTGTCCTATAATTGTTTCTTTAGAAGCAGATTATGCAGGTCAATCATATGATAGCTCTTTATTTATACAAGATATTATTGAGTTGTTTATGTATGATTGGCTGAATACATCAATGATAGAGACATGGATAAGGTGAGATCTTGTTTATACATCCATATACCTTGTGTAAGATCCGATGATCTGGTTTCTTATATATTAATGCATACGTAATACATGTTTTGCAGCTACTTAGTCGAAGATCAATGCAAACAATTTGCATTTGATCATGTGGGATTTTTGATTCCATCATTGATTAGTATGGTAGCTAAAGACCCTGATAGTGTTCAACAATACTGTATAGATGCTTTTACGGTTTTCAGTCAGCAAAAGAAGACGATAATATTAGCTCCATTAAATGTCAAGTAAGTTTACTTTATTTATAATTTGGACTTAAGAAAAATCCATTTTTATTGTGCATTTTGAGTTATTAATTTTTAACTTTTTTACCTCTAGCGGTAGACATTGGGAGTTACTAGTTATTGTCCCCGGGATGTTCACTGTTTATTATCTAGATCCTGCGGGAAGTACATTGAACACTAAAATTGGACACATATTGAGAATGCCATTATTCTGGTGAGAAATATTTCATTTTTATATCCGTTAACAAATGTTATTACATTACTATTTAATTATGCAATTTATTGTGTTACATTAACATGTAGGGGTTTAGATGCATTCAAAAATGCTGGAGGAAATGTCCCAAGGAGAAAGAACCAGCCAATAATTTGGGAGAACGTAAAAGTAAGTTCCCGACTCCAATGTATATATTATTTATGTGAACTGTGCTTAGTTGTATTTTTTAATATTTTGTATGTTTCAATTTATAGTGCGCTACACAAGACAATGGCTGGGCATGCGCATACTATGTGATGTGATTTATGCAGATGATTATCCGACATGCCGCATTGGATATTAATACCATACATGAGGTATTATATATAGTCTCATTAGTTAATATGAAATATATCAATCTTATTTTTATATTATTACTTATATATATACATCATTCTCTTTACAGGTGTTTAAAACTGACCACACTATAGCTAAATGCTAAAAAAATGTACATGCTCCATATACGATGGAAGCATTAAATGAAATAAGAGAAGAATGGGCAAAAGCCATACAAGCAGTGGCGATTGTAAGATATAATTGGGATGCTGATAGCGATGTTGAATGATATTTTGTAAATGAATATTTCTGAATGTTTATACATGTCTGAATGTTTCTACATGTATTTGAATGTTTCTACATGTGTGAATGTGAGAATTGAATTGATGTCTGAATGTATCTACTTGTGTGAAAAAATATTTGTTGATTTTGTAGGTTTGTGGCCTGTTTGTAGGCTGATATCAATGGATGTCGTAAACCTACAGTTCAGAAAACTAAACTGCAGGTTCTCATCCTGCTGACCAGCCACAGCAGGCCTGGAAACTGATAAGAAAAAAAATTTAAAGTATAGGCGTCGGTTATTTATAAAACACCGTCATCAAAGGCCTACAACGTCGGTTATTAGATAAAAATCAACGCCTAATATGACAAACAACCCGACCGTGCAAGAAAGTACGGCCGTGGTGGAAAAGGCGTTGCTTATTCGTATAAAATTGATGCCTATAGTACTAAACACAGCCATGCAGCGAAGCACGACCGTGTCATCTGGGAGTATGGCGTCGGTTGTTCAGTTGTTAACCGACGCAGAAAGTGTCCTAGGTGGCGCCCTTCTTTGTGGCGCGAACCCTATAGACGTCGGTCAACTAAATATAACCGACGCCTATAGATCATATAGGCATCGGTTAGAAAACCGACGCCAAAGAGTTCGACCTTTAGCGGCGTCCACATAGGCGTCGCTTGAAAACCGTCACCAAAAGGGGTTAAACAACCAACGCCAAAGGCTGTTTCCATAGTAGTGAATTTCTTCTTCCATACAAGCACTGCTATCGACATCCACTGGTTTTGGGTTTGAAATCTCTCCATGCCAGTGCCATTCTATATAGCCTTGTACAATCTCATTGCACATGACATGACTTCTGATTTTGTCACCAGTACTGACTTTCAAGTTGTTACCGCAATGCCTACATGGACAGTAGAACCTATCTCCAGGTTGTTTCGCATGTTCCTCGGCAGATCTAATAAATTGATCTAGACCAGAAATAAACTTTGGGGTGCAGCGATTGTGAATGGACATCCATGATCTATCCATTCTATGATCAAAGAGAAAATAAGTATATATTACAACAAGATTAGGGTCTAGGGTAAATAGATTAGAGTTTATGGTTAAAACTTTAGGGTTTTATACATGTGATGTCATTCTTATATATAATAAATGTGTACCACATATCCCATTCTTGAACACCTAATCTCACTAGTAAGTGTATAATGTGTATTGGGTTTTCGAGAAAATTTCGGCAGCATTTCCCCGTTGTTCTCCAAGTACGTATGTACTTGGAGAACAAACACGGAAATGTTGTCGAAATTTTCTCAAAAACTCAATACACATTATACACTTACATCCTAAGTGATATTAGGTGTTCAAGAACAGTCCCAAACCGGGAACTATCCAAGATTTACTCCTAATGAGTAAATCTTGGACGGGTTTCTAGGCCAACATAATATAACACCAGTCCCTTGTTCACAACCCCATTCAAAGCACAATTTTCTTATAAAAACACTTGTGGACAACCATAACAACATATCAATGATTCCTAAATTAATCAATGTATTATTTTATAACACAAATCGTGGTGGGTATAACATAGCAAAAAACTCAACATGTCACAACAGAAACATGTCATTAACCTAATATACAGATATTTGTAACAAAACTTGTGGTAGCTATACCATAGAAAATTAAGTAGCATGCCCAATATATAACAAAAGCAATATTTTTCCAGATTGTTCTAACAAAAGAAACATTAAGGTTATTCATAACAACATATGTAGTGGAGGAAACTCGTGGATGAGCGATGGTTTAAAATCTTGGTCTAATCTTTGTGCAGGTCTGGATGTGATTTGACTAGGGGACAAACTGATATGTTTCTAAGGTTGTGATTATTTACTAATATTGAAGACAAAAGCTAGATTGATTGATTATTCTAAGGTTGTGATTAATAAAAGGGATGAATTAAATATTGATTATTCTAAAGTTGTGATTAATAAAAGGGTTGAACTAAATTATCATATGAAAGTAACACAGGCCGGAATGAATTTCACCATCGCTACCTATCATTCAATGTCTTACTGCATCACATTAAGCATTAACATATATGTTGAGGTCGGGTTAATCCACTTTTTGTGCTAATTAGGATTAAAACATATAAAACACCTATCTAAAGTTTTCATCAAGGGTTTAACAAAAAACGATTGATATGTTAGATCTGGAGTATCTATGATAAGATTGGAGAGGTAAAGAATAACACCCCCTTTTCAAAGAAGCAAATAGTCATGTAACCTTTTAGAGAACCAGCCAAGAAATAAGCCCACAAAAAACTCGACCATCATTCATCGAGTGAGAGGGGAGCATCAGCAAATGAAAAAAACAAACAACAACAGCCATATGAAGGAATACCCTAGAGGAAGAAGAGGAGGAAGAAGGGTACCTCGGTGGCGGCGGAGGAAAAGAGGAGAATGTGGTCGGCGGCGAGCAGCAGCAGACGGACGACGGCGAGCAGAAGCAGGCCGGCCAGAGCAGAAGCGACGGCGAGGTAGAGGAGAAGGTTCTGACAGGAGTAGAGGAGAAGGTGGCGGAGCAGAAGCAGGCAGCGGCGGCTGGAGCAATGAACGGTGGCAGCGGCTGGAGCAGAAATGATTGCCAGACCTAAGCGTGGAGGCGATGAAACAGAGAAAGGGGGGAGATCCTGGCTCGCACAGGTGTATTAAGTTAACAATAGGCGTCGGTTCTTCAAAACAGCCGATACTTAAAATAATCAGTGTCGATTTTAATAAAAAACCAACGTCCAAAGGGGCTGAAAATTTTCGCGGGGATAGTGCGCGAAAACACATTGGCGTCGGTTATTTTATGAAAACTGACGATAAATATGGGCCCAATTTCTGTCTCGCACATAAACATTAGTCGTCGGTTCGGTAGACAAAAACCGACAACGTATGATAAATTTTTGAGGTGATTTTTTTCACTGGAAAATTTGGATTTGGCGGTCGATTTTAGGCGTCTGTTGTTTATTATGGAACCGACGCTAAATAAAAAGTGATACCCGTGTCTGGTCACTCTTCACAGATAGATGTCAGTTTTTGTTATAAACCGACGTTGTATGTATTAGGCGTCGGTTTCTTGTATGCAACCGACGCCTGTAAATGTGACTTTATAAGCCATTTATGTAGTAGTGTCATTTACATATTATGCCCTTACAATCATTATATGATTGGCTCTCTGGGCATACATACCAACATATATTTTTACGAACTACACTTATTCATTACGCATAACTTTGTTTCTATCTAGCATATCTCTTTGTTGAGGAATATGAGCTTGAACTTCTTTGGACATGATAAAGATGTTTCAATTATTATATGCAATAAAGGAAAAGTTAGTGGTGATTTTCTTACAACTTCAACTACTTCACTTTCATGAATTACACAAAATGTGGGGCTTCATCAATGGACCATGGTTGGGTAATCCTTGAATCCTGAGTTGCTTGTTATATGACTTCTAGTCTTCTAGGTACAAGGAGAAAAAATAATTATAGTATAACATGCCCCTGTCTTCATGTTAGAAGAGGGGTAATAATAGAAAATATAAATAGAAAACATGTAATCTTAAGCCACTACAACTCTATAATTTTTTTAAAGAAAATTGACAATTTATTCATCCAGTTGCCATAGAGTTTTAAACTTGTGACCTTTTGGTCATACAACATCAAATTTACCATTCAGGCCCCACTGTAATCTAAAACTTTAAAACTAAGATGGCATATATATCCTTGTCCAAAAACGATTTTAATATATAAATATCCATTAAAAGAAGTACAACAGCAAAGAAAAAGGCTTACTTAAGGGAAGTACGCATGTTTCTAAGTTAGATCCCCGTAAAAATGAAACATTTTCTTACCTTCTTATTTTTACAATATTTGATAGGTGAAATGCCAATCTTGTCTTCTAAATAAATACCTAACTAATGCATATTTTCTTGCTATCATTAATGAAAATGAGTCTGTCTTGCAACCCCTTGCTTTAGGGTCGTTTCAAGCACAATGGAGGGTGGTTTTCCATTGTGCGGGAGCCTATTGATGGTGGTTTGGGGGCTGAAAGGATGGTTTTGGGGGTTGACATGACATGGTTAGATAGTGGGTGATATGTGGACTGATTTGAGTAGTTTATGGAGAGAGAATGAGCAGGAAAGGGAGAAAAAAATTATTTTGTTTATAACCTTTGATCCATAATGTACTTTTTGACGAGATAAAAATTATTAGATTTCTCACAAAAAATACATTCCAACAAGACCAATGTCAACATACTTTTTATAAAATAATATACTAGATATTATGAGGGAAGTAAAGGGAGGAGAGGAAATAAGTGAGTAGAGAGGTGAGAAGTAATAGAAGAGGGAAGTAAAAGAGGAATGCACTCTCGAAATACTTTTGAGAAAATCATATGTTAGACATGAGGAGGAAGTAAAGGGGGAGAGGAAAGAAATGAGTAGAGAGGTGATGTTATAACTTGGATTTTTTCTTGTAATTGTACATATATTTGAATGCAAATAATGAATTGTTAAGGTCATATTAGAAGCTTGATATTTTCTCTGTCTTGTTTGAAAGTTTTGGTTTGAGTATGCAAATTTTCTATATATAAGGAATTTCATCTGTTTTACTATTTTCAATAATCCATTGATAATTATTGGTTAAAGGATGAGTAGAAAATTCAATACTAAAGAAATTCCTAAAATTAATGGGTAATGGGTGATTAAATAAGAGAACTATTTGGAAAATTCTATAACAGGAATGTTGAAGATAACCAACAAGCATATTTTGATCCTAAATTTTACTTAATGAGAAAATATACCTAATTAGGATTGTTTGCCAAATTTTAGTAAGTAAAGGAGTTAATTGATATCTTAAACAATTCAAATAAAGTAATTGCTTAAGGGGCAAGAAAAGGGTATTTAACTTGTGTATTCTGCCACCAAAAATCTTGCCCACACCTAGATTTAACTATTAAAACATTTCCTTTAAAATTTGGGATCAATTGGTTAAAGGAAGAGAGAGTTATGAATTAATTAAGTTTTCCTAAAGTGAAAGGAGTTATTGATCAATATATTAAATGTCATGATTAAGTCGGATTTGGAAACAAGGGCTCAACCCATTAATTTTCATGTGGCATATTAGTCGTTAGATCAAGATCTAACGACTGGTGGGTCATCATCTACCCCGAGTCAGAATGGGAAACCAACACAGTGCCTCCTTCCTCTCCTTTCCCATTTTTCTCTCACCATGATTGATGTGAACACTCAAAAAGTATCCCAATGAATCTAGGAGGAAATTATGAGCCCATCCATCCTAGGTTTGGCCATCTTTAGAAAGTAATTAAAGCTTTCCCCAATCTTAGACTGAGATGATGCTCAACCCTCCATAGTCATGGCTATATAAGGCATCTCACATCAAGATCCTATGTGACCCGAGGATCGTTCCTCTACTCTCTCTGCCCTTCCCCTCTCGCCTTTTCTCCAAGCAACATAGGGGATCTCCCTCACCATTCTCTCTGATCGTACCATCTCTGAGCCAATTGTGACCACAAGCAAGTCCAACATTACATGACAAAGGTGGCAATACCCTCGCTTACCACTTAGGAGCCCTAGAGCCTAGAGTCAAACATTGAGTTGACTCACCCAAAGACTGCTCGCAAGTTGGTAGAGGTTAAAGACAAGCCTCACATATTTTACTTCCCTGCCTATGCGTCTTCCGTTGCAAGGTAAGAGATTTTCAGCCTTTTATGCTTTTTTCCTTGCTTAGCCACACGAGCACATGTCGTTGACATGTGACCGGCCTAAATCGCGCGTCCTAAATTTGGAGGCGGATTGGAGGTAATCGAGCTTTCACATTTATAACCTGAATCCTTCTAGGCCCCCGCAACTTTGTTTACGGGGTCGAACACAGGGATAAGGGTGGTAGTGTTGAGAACCCAGAATCGACACGCTACTCTCTGACAGGTGTAAAGAGAATAAATTCCCAAAAGGGAAATAGCAGATGCCACAACAAAACAAGGAAAACTATCTCCAACTGGAGCTACAAGAAAGATTTAAAGTTTGAGTCATTTAGCAGTTTTTAGGGGGTTTTCATGCAACAAAAACAGAAAGATAAAACTAGAGCTAGAGCAAGGTACGAAGGATAAGACTTCAGTAAAACAAGCGGTAGCAGTAACATCTTGCACCTCTCCTCTCAGAGCGGGTACATCTAACCAAGCATTAACACCCCTCTCGAGGTTGCTGGACTTAAGTTAGAGTGGAATGTTACTGATACAACTCCGTTCTAGGCACTCTCGTACTCCAGAATCGGACCAAACACTAGAGCCACAACACAACTCTCGAAGTTGTTGCGACAGGAAAACATGATTCGGTAGCTAAGCGAAACGCGATCCAAACATGCAAGCTAGAGTTCAGATATCAAACATAACAGTCATCCAACATATTGTACGAAGCGTAGAGCAGCAAGTAATTAAGCTTTTCTTTTTCCATAAACATTAAAGGTCTTAATACATTGCATAAATAAAGAATTAAATAACAGAATTAAAGATAGATGTCACCTTCTTGATGTAGAAGGGCGACAGGCTACTGCGGCTCTCCAGCCCGATACCGATCAGGAGCCTAGCCTGATACAGCAGTGTCGGGCGGCACACCCTCTCGGGTGACACACCGTGACGGCCGAATGCATCGCTCAAGGACCCTGGCCGATACGCTCATGTCGGGCTGCGCACCCTCTCGGGCGGCACACATGACGGGCGAAGCGTATTGGGTTCGATATCGTGTCAGGCATGGAGCGGCACGTTCTACTGTCGGGCACTTGTGTCGCTCATCAACGTTGGCTGATATCGGCCCGCAGTGTCGTCCGGGACGGTCCTAAGTGAACCATCCCCTCCCTCTCGGGAATAGGAAGAGCTCACCTAGAGTTGCCCGGAATGAGCACTGAGGCACGATACTTTTTCTCTCGTAGTTTTCCTCTGAAGATCGCTCAAAGTCTCCAACTGTGCGAACCCTCTTTTCGGCTTCCAGTAGATTCCATTTATAGGCAGCGGTTGGGGGAAGTTATGGTGCTCGAAGCGCCACGTGTCCTCCTTATTCGCGGGTCAGTGGATGGCCAATACAGGTATCGCTCGACACGGGGTGTTGGCTGTCGGTCACGTGACGGGCGGCGTCCGCCGGTGGGTGGCCTGTGTTGCGCAATAAGCTGGTGTTGTCGTGATGAGCTTGGCTCCCTATCAGGTAAAAGATGTGTCGTCCATCAGTTTCCTTTCGCGCAGCATCCCCATATCGCGCGTCGGTGTGTCGCTCCACCCTGTCGGGCAGAGGTCGTATCGGGCGTTAGGAAGGCCGATGCAGTTTGGACTTATTTGTGGACCGGGACGGCCTTATTGATGATAAACAGACCAAAATGAGGAAAACACTACAAAAGATGGAAATATCGGATTAAGAGTGTTGCTTGGCCACTTATTGCAAAAGTACTTATAAAAGAGAGGAAAATAGCAGAAAAGGGCAGTTTTGGTAACAGAATAAAAGGCAAAAACATCACAAAAATTGGTGTTATCAACTCCCCCAAACTTAACGTTTTGATTGTCCTCAATCAATATTTAAACTTTATTTAATGATGCTTCTTCTGCTCGAAGTAGCTTTTTGTTCAAAAGGTGAAACAAGAATCGCAATGCCTTAGAGATAATGCTCTCTCAATACGAATAAAAGACTTTGCGTTTCCTGCCTTATTGTTTAAGTAAGATTTTTCTCTACAGCTTCGACGAGACTTTGTTGTATGATTCCAAAGTTAGCTTACACACCAAACAACTTTATTTTTGGGGCATAAAGTTGTGTATAGGGTAGGCTAAGGCTTTTTGGGATTTTTCTTGTTTCCCATCAGTCCATCCAGGTAAGGGTCCGTTAGCGGGCAAGTGGTCCCTGCAGTCCAAGCCAGTTGGCTTTAGAGTAGTGATTTCACATCCTACGTACCGCTGCCCTAGATCTACCATGCCTAAAGATGGGTACTTTTGGAGAAAAAGTGTGTGTATATATATATATTTTTTCTTATTGGGCACAAATCTCATGCTTTTATTCACACTCATAAGGCTTCTTTCTCTTTTTGGCATTTTCTTTGGGTGAGGGAAAACAAAGAGATTTCTGCTGTTTGGGCAGCTTTTTCCTTCTCCATACTCGTCTCTTAGCTGTTTGCGAGATTATTATATTTTTTAAAATTTTTGGCATGGCAAAACATAATCTTTTATTCGTTTGAGGCAGCATTATCAAAAGGATATAACAAAACTTGTATCTCATTAAGCACATAGAAAAAAAACTTTGCAAGAAGTCGCAACAGGTTTTCACTATTATCAAAAAAATTTATATGATCATGACATTTTATACGAGCATGGGTACATACACATGATAAAGAGCAAGAACAAAATGGAACAAAGAGTGGAGGTGAAGAAAGTTTTTATACCTCCTTCACTGGTACATGGGTACCCCCCCCCAAACTTACTCTGCACTCTGTCCCAGAGTAGCGAAGAATACAGGGTGAGGTCATGTTAGCCCAGTGAAGGTTATCTAGCGGGTTCGCTTGTGCCTTGTAGAAGCTGCAATATGCTTCTTTGCTGCAACCATTTTATTTCCCCAGTTGGAAGCAGCCGGAACAAGTGCATGGTAGATAGAGAGCTCTTGAAAACACTTGTGGATGCTTCCCCCCTTTTTAAGAAGATGGAACCGGAATGCCCAGACTTAATCCGGAGGCCATCGGGGCAAGACTTGTGTTGTCTGTGGAGATGGTCCTAAACCACCATAGAAGACAGACTATGATAAGGAAGTGATCCTTTTCGGGGTTTTGACATTTCTGTCCGATAGTTGTTGCTTCAGTTGCGGCCGCAATTCTGATTCTTGTGCCTCGTTTGTCAGCTCGGATGGAGGTTTGCCTTGTATGATCCATACCTGTTATCAAGTTCATTAACCAATTAAATGTTAGGTAGGAAAAGCAAAAGAAACTCGATAAAACTTGACTTATTTCAAAATCTGGGTATCGTCCATCAAAAGAAAGCTCAAGATGATATAGGATTGGACGATACGAAGAGAGTTGTGCGGTACAACACACTGCCCGACACGGATATGTCGGGCGATAAGGTCGCCAAAAGGCATCTGCCAGATAGGACGTCTCAGAAGAAAAATGTGTCGCCCGATATGGCGTATCGGGCAAACACTATCGGTCATTGTGTCGTGCTTAACTGTGTCGGGCGATACATAAAAATCGACTAAGCTCGTAAACCCGATAAGCAGCGCGTGATATGAAAACTCGTGTCGGGCGATAAGTCTGTCGGGCTATACCCTTGCTCATTGGAGCCATTGCCCGAGCAAGGGTGATGGCAAGCTGGCCGATATGGGAGCAAAAGCGGCTTACTGAACTATACGGGTGGCAAAAAGGAGTAAGTGTGATAGCCTGACACGTTAAATCCACCTTACTATATATAGCAAACTCAGCTGGGGGTAAATCGGGCGGTTCTGGGGCGCGCATCGGCCGTTTGAGACATGTCGTCCCCGAGACGACGGTCCCGTCAGTCTAATTAAGGGCATTTATTCTCATGCACGATATAGTTGTCGCTCAGGAATACCATCCGTCATGGCTCTTGCGATGCCCGAGAAACTATAGCCCGATACGACTGAGAGGAGGAGATATGGGTGGCCAGAAACTAAAGCAAAGCGAAGAAAAAGCGATTGATGGGCAAAACATCATCAGTTAAGGGTAGAGTCCCTAACCTCAGACTGAATTACTCCTCAATGCTTTATAAAATACAGCGATGGCCCATAAAACAGAAGAGTCGGTACGCTCGGCACGTGCGCTGACTCGCCTTATTACAATCCATAATGTTTTATTTTTACAAGTAATAAGAAAAATGCATCCTACTCTAGGAAAGAAAGAAAAACTCGGGCTGCCTCCCAAGGAGCGCTGAAGTTTGTGTCGCCAGCTCGACCAGTGTAGGATCATCTTGTTCAGCCCTCGACTGTACCCATATCCTGCAGGTTGATCTCTGCTCTCCTGACAAAAGCTTCATCCTCATAGAAACTCTTCACCCTGTGCCCATTCACTTGGAAAACTTTGTTCGGACCGTCTTTGTCGTAGAGCTCCATCATTCCTGATGGGTATATCTTTGACACAGTGAACGGTACTGACCATCTCATTTGTAGTTTCCTAGGGAAAAGACGAATAGAGGACTTGAATAACAAGACTTTATCCCCTTCACTTACGTCTTTTCTCCTGAGGTGAGCATCGTGCCACAATTTTGTCCTCTGTTTGTAGATTTTTGCATTTTCGTAGGCATTCATTCTCATCTCTTCGAGCTCTTGAAGCTGCAAAAACCTCTTTTCTCCTACTTTGTCGAGGTCCATATTTAGGAACTTGATTTCCCAAAGGGCCTTGTGTTCCAATTCCAAAGGTAGATGGCAAGACTTTCTATAGATAAGCTGGTAGGGGGTGGTTCCAATGGGTGTTTTGTAAGCAGTACGGTAGGCCCAAAGCACATCGTCAAGCTTCATAGACCAGTCTTTCCTTGTTCGGCTGACAATTTTCTCCAAGATCTGCTTGATTTGTCTGTTGGAAACCTCTACCTATCCTGATGTCTGTGGGTGGTAGGGTGTAGCGATCTTGTGCTTCACTCCGTACTTGCACATGAGTGCTTCAAACTGTCTCTCTCCAAAGTGCGACCCTCTGTCGCTTATAACAGTGCATGGTACACCGAAACGAGGAAAGATGGTCTTCTCGAATAGCTTGATAACTGACTTGGCATCGCATGTTTGGGTGGCTACCGCTTCTACCCACTTAGATACATAGTCCACTGCCACGAGTATGTATTGATACCCCCGGGATGGGGGAAACGGTCCCATGTAGTCAATCCCCCACACGTCAAATATTTCTACTTCAATCCAGCTCGCCATTGGCATTTCATTCCTCCGCCCTATGTTCCCTGTAAACTGGCACTCTTTGCAAACTTTTACAAATTGTGTAACGTCTTTAAATAAGGAGGGCCAGTAGAATCCTGACTGTAGCACTTTTGTAGCTGTTCTTTCGCTACCCAGGTGTCCACCGTAGGGGGAGGCGTGGCATTCTTTCAGGATGTCTGCAGTTTCTTCCTCTGGGATGCACCTCCTGTATAAGTTGTCAGCGCATCTTATGAACAAGAGAGGATCATCCCAGTAGTAGTTTTTAGCATCCGTGAATAGTTTCTTTTTCTGATTGTACGTGATGTCAGGAGGCAGTTCTCCGCAAGCAAGATAATTGCAGATGTCTGCAAACCAGGGTAAGCTTTCTTCTTAAGCTTCGGCCAACATAAGAGCCTCGTCGGCATAGTTGTCGTTGATTGGTGGCCCCCCTGTCTCTCAGTCACGATCCTTGATAGGTGGTCGATGACCACATTTTCTGCCCCATTCTTGTCGATAATTTTGTGGTCGAACTCTTGGAGCAATAAGGCCCACCTCAACAGTCTGGGCTTTGCGTCTTTCTTTTGCATTAAGTATTTTATGGCCCCGTGATCTGTGTATACCTTGACCTTAGCTCCGATGAGATACTACCTGAACTTATCGAGCATGAAGATGATCGCGAGCATCTCCTTTTCAGTTGTTGTGTAGTTTACCTGAGCCTCGTCCAACGTGCGACTAGCGTAGCAAATCACATGGTGCTTTTTATCTTTCTTTTGCCCCATGACTGCTCCAACCGCATAGTCGCTAGCGTCGCACATCAGCTCAAAAGGTAAACTCCATTCTGGCGCTTGAAGGATAGGTGGTGATATTAAAACGTTTTTCAGGGCCTGAAAAGCACTGAGACAATCATTAGAGAAAACAAATTCAGCATCTTTTACCAGAAGATTGGACAGCGGTTTGGAAATCTTTGAAAAGTCCTTGATGAATCTTTGGTAATATCTGGCGTGCCCGAGGAAGCTTCTCACTCCTGTCATGGATCTCGGTGGAGGAAGCTTAGATATTGCTTCAACTTTTCTTACATCCACCTCGATCCCACGCCTTGAGATCTTATGCCCTAGAATGATGCTCTCCCGCGCCATGAAATGGCACTTTTCCCAGTTCAGAACCAGGCTGTTCTCCTCGCACCTCTGAAGGACCAATGACAGATTCTTCAGACAACTATCGAAGTCCTTCCCATAGACCGAAAAGTCGTCCATGAAAACTTCTACGATATCTTCTATAAAATCTGAGAACATCGATATCATGCATCTTTGAAAGGTGGCGGCGGCGTTACAGAGTCCGAAGGGCATCCTTCTGAAGGCATAAGTGTCGTAGAGGCAGGTGAATGTTGTTTTCTCCTGATCGTCGGGCAAGATGGGTACCTGGTAAAATCCTGAAAAGCCATCAAGGAAACAAAAGAAATCGTGATGCGCTAATCTTTCAAGAACTTGGTCAATAAAAGGTAGCAGAAAATGATCTTTTTTGGTAGCCTGATTTAGCTTTCGGTAATCGATGCACATCCTCCATCCGGTGACGGTCCTAACCGCCACCTCGTCGCCGTTCTCACCCTGAACCACTGTCATCCCGCCCTTTTTGGGTACTACGTGGATCAAACTCACCCAATTGCTATCGCTGATTGGGTAAATGATCCCCGCATCCCTAAGCTTTATTACCTCTTTCTTGACGACCTCCTTGAGTATCTGGTTCAACTTCCTCTGGGGTTGAGCCAGAGGCTTGGCAGATTCATCTAAGTTGATGCGATGCATGTACAAGGTGGGGCTAAGGCCTTTGATATCATCAATTGAATATCCTATAGCCCCCCTGTGGAGCCTTAACTCCTCAAGGAGTCGGTCTAGCTGATTGCTTGAAAGATTGGCGTTTACGAAGACAGGGTTTCTCTGCTCTTCATCCAAGAACTCGTACTTCAGGCCTTCAGGCAGCACTTTTAACTCTGGCTTTGGTCTGGGTGCCTTCTCTTGAGGCTCCCCCTCGAGAGAGGCGTACTTCGCAGACTCCACCACCTCATCCTCTTCTTGTAAGTCTTCGTCAGAAAGGTCGAAAAGGTTGAGATACCTCACGACTTCAAGGTCTTCGAGGTCAGGATTCTGACATCTTATAGCCCTCAAGAGGGGGTCTACTGTCTGGATATCCTCCTTTATTTTCTCGCATAATTTATTGTAGCTATCTACAAAACACGCTGATTCAGACAGGGACAGACTTCTCATGATCTCCTTCAACTTGAAGTCCATATGGTCGTTTCCGAGCCTCAAAGTGATCATCCCCTCGGAGACATCAATCAACGCTCTCCATGTTGCCAAGAAAGGGCATCCAAAGATGATCAGGCAGCGGGGGTCTTCAGCTGTGTCGATGACGACTATGTCACAGGGAATAAAGAAACCGCCAACCCTGATCGACACATCTTCGACAATGCCGACGGGTTTCTTAAAGGTGTGGTCTGCCAGTTCAATCCTCATGTTGGTTCGAACCATGTCAGTTAAACCCACCCTTTGCGCGAAACTTAGGGGCATGAGGCTGATGCTTGCCCCCAAGTCTGCTAGACCCTTTCGCTCGACATTGTCCCCGATGGTGAATGGGATTGTGAAAGCTCCAGAGTCCCTTCTCTTATTTGGAAAGTCAGGCTTCACGAAGGCAGAGGAAGCAGAAGCTAGGTGCACTGTTTCAATCCTTCCTCCCCTTCTTTTCTTTGTGATAAGGTCCTTGAGGAACTTGGCGTATGCAGGCATCTCCTCCAATGCGTCAAGGAAGGGCACTTCAAGATGCAACTTCCTGATCGACTCCATAAACTTCTCATGACGCTTCTTTAGATTCGCCTTTATCAGCTTATACGGGAACGAAATCCTAGGAGCGTAAGCATTCCTTCCACCGGGTAGCTCTTCAGGGAACCTTTGTGCAGACTCTCGAACGTCTGCCTATCTCTCTTCCTCCTCTACTGGAGTTGCACCCTCAGGCCTTGGCTCGGGCTCAGGCCTGGCTTCATCAGGGTGCTCCAGCATTCTTCCAGACCTCAGTACTGCCATTCTGGCAGTTTTAGGGTATGGGAGTGCTTTTCTTGTAGGATCCTTCATCAGAGCAGTCATCTGGGTTAGCCACTGATCGACCTCACACTGGCGCATCTGCTAGCTTGCCATCTGGCGTTGCATTGAATTCAGAGCTCCAGGGCTAGGAAGTGCGCCTTGTACCAGTTGGCTGATGATGGTGTCCTGTCTTTTTATGTAGGCGGAAAGCTGACCAACCAAGTTAGGCTGGCTCGACCTCTCGCCTTGGCCCTGACATTCACCCTCAGAAAGAGACTGCTCACAACGAGACATGGTATCAAAGCTCGGTTGAACAGGTCACAGTTCTTCAGAGTTCCTGAAATGGCACAAAAGATCAAGTCAGAAAATAGAATTATTAATTTTTATGCAAAGAGTAATAATAATAAAATAAGATAAAAATAAAATAAGGAGTGTTGTCAAGCTTATTTCTAAGCTTGAGGCACGGGAGTGTAGTTAGTGGATTCAGATTCGTCAACAGTGCCGTTTTGCCTTATCCCCGGCAACGGTGCCAGAAAGTTGACCGACCTAAATCGCGCGTCCTAAATTTGGAGGCGGATTGGAGGTAATCAAGCTTTCACATTTATAACCCGAATCCTTCTAGGCCCCCACAACTTTGTTTACGGGGTCGAAGTAGATATACGGGGTCGAACACAGGGATAAGGGTGGTAGTGTTGAGAACCCAGAATCGACACGCTGCTCTCCGACAGGTGTAAAGAGATAATAAATTCCCAAAAGGGAAACAACAGATGCCACAACAAAACAAGGAAAACTATCTCCAACTGGAGCTACAAGAAAGATTTAAAGTTTGAGTCATTTAGCGGTTTTAGGGGGTTTTCATGCAACAGAAACAGAAAGATAAAACTAGAGCTAGAGAAAGGTACAAAGGATAAGACTTCAGTAAAAAAAGCGGTAGTAGTAACATCCTGCACCTCTCCTCTCAGAGCAGGTACCTCTAACAAAGCATCAACACCCCTCTCGAGGTTGCTGGACTTAAGTTAGAGTGGAATGTTACTGATACAACTCCGTTCTAGGCACTCTCATACTCCAGAATCGAACCAAACACTAGAGCCACAACACAACTCTCGAAGTTGTTGCGATGGGAAAATACGATTCGATAGCTAAGCGAAACGCGATCCAAACATGCAAGCTAGAGTTCAGATATCAAATATAACAATCATCCAATATATTGCACGAAGCGTAGAGCAGCAAGTAATTAAGATTTTATATTTCCATAAACATTAAAGGTCTTAATACATTGCGTAAATAAAGAATTAAATAACAGAATTAAAGATAGATGTCGCCTTCTTGATGTAGAAGGGTGACAGGCTACTGCGGCTCTCCAGCCTGATACAACAGTGTTAGGCGGCACACCCTCTCGGGCGACACACCATGACGACCGACTGCATCGCTCAAGGACCCTGGCCGATACGCTCATGTCGGGCTGCGCACCCTCTCGGGCGACACGCATGACGGGCGAAGCGTATCAGATTCGATATCGTGTCGGGAATGGAGCGGCCCGTTCTACTGTCGGGCACTTGTGTCGCTCATTAACGTTGGCTGATATCGGCCCACAGTGTCGTCTGGGACGGTCCTAAGTGAACCATCCCCTCCCTCTCGGGAAGAGGAAGAGCTCACCTAGAGTTGCCCGGCAGGAGCACTGAGGCACGATACTTTTACTCTCGCAGTTTTCCTCTGAAGATCGCTCAAAGTCTCCAACTGTGCGAACTCTCTTTTCGGCTTCCTGTAGCTGCCATTTATAGGCAGCGGTTGGGGGAAGTTATGGTGCTCGAAGCGCCACATGTCCTCCTTATTCGCGGGTCGGTGGACGGCCGATACAGGTATCCCTCGACACGGGGTGTCGACTGTCGTTCACGTGATGGGAGGCGCCCTCCGGTGGGTGGCATGTGTCACACGACAAGCTGGTGTTGTCGTGACGAGCTTGGCTCCCTGTCGGGTAAAAGACGTGTCGTCCATCAGTTTCCTTTCGTGCGACATCCCCATATCACGCGTCGGTGTGTCGCTCCACCTTGTCGGGCAGAGGTCGTATCGGGCGTCAGGAAGGCCGATGCAGTTTGGACTTATTTGTGGGCCGGGACGGCCTTATTGATGATAAACGGACCAAAATGAGGAAAAACACTGCAAAAGATGGAAATATCGGATTAAGAGCGTTGCTTGGCCACTTATTGCAAAAGTACTTATAAAAGAGAGGAAAATAGCAGAAAAAGGCAGTTTTGGTAACAGAATAAAAGGCAAAACATCACAAAAATTGGTGTTATCAACATGGCGTGAGCCAATTGGCCCAACTGTGGTCCCGTGAGGCGCGCCCTGGCTTAGTCAGCCGCCTAGGTGGTAGGCTATGATTGGTCCAGAACAAATTAACTTACAAAAATCTTAGTAATTAATGGTAGATCCAAATATGGCATATAAATATATGATCTTAATAAGAAAAATATAAGGAAGACATTAAAATTGGTTCCATGGTTTAGTTCCCACTTAAATTCTAAAAGTACCTAAAGATGCTCTGTAATGTAATTTAATACATATGAACCCTAATTTCATAAGATTAATGAAATTGATGAGTATAACTTGATTAATTGATCCTACAAATAAAATATAATCTTTCTTGGATAAAAAGAATATCTTGGACTTAATTTAAGTTAAAGAATTCATACGTTATCAAAATCAGGGTTTCCAAAGATGAAAAGTCTTAAAGAGTGATAATTAGGGTTTGGGAATCCTAACCCTAATGAAACCCTAATCTGACTCCAAAATACTAACTTAGAGCCCAAGTCAATCATAATGGATATTTTGTGCACACAATAGTAATACTTGGGTATTATGTAACAATTACAGGGTCATTGTTTGATTGGTTGCATCTACTCTTGATTTCTTAGACATTAAGTCATCTCTGAAGAAAGGTACGTGGTCACACCTACGAATACTCACCTTATAGACTTCCATGATTTTCCTAGATTTTTCGAATGGATTGCAATTAAACTATTGGTTGTTTATTTATTTCATGCAATCTATAAGGCCAATATGAGTATCACTTATCATGAACATATCTTTCCCAACCAAGGATGTTACCTCTGGTGGGTTGATTGGAATTCTGGGATGTAATTGTGATGACATGTGATCAAGTTGGGAAATGAAGATCACCAATAGACCAAGTCAGGAAATGAAGGTCATTAACAGGCCAAGCTGGGAAAGGAAGGCCAATGTAAAACTAAGCTAGAGAGGGGAAGGTTACGGGAAGTCCACTGTAGGGACAAAACCCCAGTGAAAGGGTACCCCACAAATAGTTCCCCCGATGAGTGGACATATCACATAGATTGAATGATCAAGGGTTGAGAAGTTATAACAGAAATTTGCAAGTTCAATTATGTAACAAAATTTGTTGCTATGGTTGTTGACGTTGTTACATCTCAATGTGAATATTTTGTTTCCCCCACATACTCAATATAATTTGATATGCTGGCCACTTTTTTGATTCATGTCGTTAAGGTTAAACTACAATAAATATGAAGAAATGGACTTCCACAGAAAATGACACCAAAAGAAAAGATGATTAAAGTCTACTGGGGGATTTAGATAGTTAGATTTATGTCTTGTTGCAAACCTTAGTTTTTCCATTCCATGTAACTCCATAGAGGAGAATTTATCTTCATATTGTTTTCAAACTCTTTTCCATCCAGTGAAATTTTATAATCATTATTGGTTAATTGCTAAATCTTGATCCTGTAAATATGATAATGACCCTTGCCCTCTCGGTCTGCCTTAATTTGAGATGGCAGGGGAGTGGTCGTTATAGGTCAAAAGCAAAAAATATAGGAAAGTAAAGGAGGAGAGGAAAAAAATGAGAACATATGAGGAAAGTGAGGACATGTGAGGGAATTGAGGAGGGAAGTAAAGAGAGGAGACGAGGGAAGTAAACAGAGTAGAAAAAAAACAATGAGAGGCGAGTGAATGGAAGAAGGAGAGAGGTTATAAGTAAAAGAGGAGACGAGGGAAGTAAAGGGAGAAGTGGCACATTCCACTTATATGTGGACACATTGCTACTAAAACTTAGCACATTCCACTCAAATGTCAACTCATTATTCGTAGAAGTAGTCACATTCCATTTAAAAATGGAATGCATCTATTTCTACTAGTAACACACCCACATTTGAGTGAAATGCACCCACTTCTACTAGCAATGCACCCGCATATCGGTGGAATGGGTGGTGTATTACTAATAAAAGTGTGTGTATGCCACTCAAATACGGGCACATCACTAGTTTAAGTTGGTGCATCACTGTTCTGCTCTCGTCTCATTACTTCCCACATCTACCTTCTCACTTCTCTATTCTCTTCCATTATTTCCCCCTTCTCCTATTATTTTCCCTACTCTCTCTTTTTATTCCCTCCTTACTTCTCTCTTCTTTCATTCTATTCCCTCTTTACTTCCCTCCTATCTTCTTTTATCCCCTCCTTACTTTCCTTCTCTCTCCTTTTATTCCCTTCTTACTTCCCTCCTCCTTTATTTTTTACCTCCTTACTTCCCTCCTCTCATCTGATTACTTCCTTCATCTACCTATTCACTTCTCTCTTCTCTTTTATTACTTCCCTTCTCTCCCATTATCTTCCCTCCTCACTCATTTTATCTCCTCTTTACTTCCCTCTTCTCTCCTTTTATTCCTCTTTACTTCCCTCCTCTTTTATTATTATTATTATTTAAATATATGTCAATATTGGTCTATAGTTAGAATATACATTTTGTAAAAATACCAATGATTTATATTTAGTCCAGAACACATTACGAATTAAGAGTTATAAGCAAAACAAAATGTTGTCAAAAAATAAAAAGTAGGTGGTTAGGAGAGAGAGAGGGAGTGAGTGGAGGGGATGAGAGACCACACTGACACGTTGGCAGGGGCTGATTTCTCCGCGTGTGAAAGGCTCGTACTCCCCCCCTCGCGTGACCAAAATTAAACACTATCAATAAGAGCAAAATTATTTGAGTTACACCTTTCATTATTGGTCATCGTATGTTGATTTAAACATAATGAATGTTTCCTTCTTGGCTAAGCATCTCGCACTCTAGAAAGTTGGAGAAGTGGGCGGTGAATCTTCAAAAGGACATGATGGATCACCCTAATATGTAAGACAATTGAACTCCATCTCAATTGCACCATTGTCTATCAACAAGAAACATTCCAAACCTTCAGAAAGCAATTAGTCTGCCTGTTCATGAAAAATATAAAGACATATTTTTGTCCTGTAGGACAGCGAGACGTTAAAAAGACACCTCACCCACGAAACACGCCAACTACGCAGTTCAATGAGCGGGGACACCCTGTGCCCACTATAGTTCCGAGAAACGAAAAAAAAAAGGACCCTACGTGGTTCTGTTAATCATCTACTCCGCTAACGTGTGAATGGTTTTCTGACGCCTAACTCCTAAGTAAGGTACCAGGAAAGAATAACGAAATATAAAAAAGAAGAAAAAGAAAAGAAATAGCAAATCCGCTCTCGTCGTCGCAGCTGGACTTCAGCAGTTGAGCTGCCAGTTGCAGGGCTCGTAAGACTGCTGAAAAAAATCATAGTCTGTCTCTCTGCTCGCTCTCCTCCCCTCTTCCTCCCTCATCTATCCCACTCAATCAAAGCTCACAGAACAGCAATCCTTCTGTCCTTTCTGCTTTCCTCTTCTTCTCCAGGTGCCCAATTGACATCATCTCACCTTTTCGTCCCCTCTTCCCCTTTCCTTCTGTTCTCATCCAAGCCCTCGTGAGAAATTCCAGTCTTCCAGTTCATGCTTTCAACTTCGTTCTTTCATATTCGTAAAGAGCCAAACTTCGCCCACCTTTTGGCTCTCGTTTAGAGACCTACTGCCGATTGCTGAATCCCTCTTTCTGGCTCCTGCCGTTTTCTCCCCTTCACCAATTCAGCTTTCCAGGAAACCCCCAAAGGCCAGCCCTTTTGTGGTTGGTGGGGAGGTAGAAACCTATGGGTGGATGTTGTTCCTCTTGTCTGGAGGGGAACTACCCTGAGAAGCAACAGGGACCCGCCGCCGGTGGCGGCGTTAGTACGTTCCAGAACCACCGCCAGTCGTTCACCAAGCACTTCCAGGTCAATTCTTCCTCCGTAGAGGCCAAGCACGCCCCCGGCGATGGGGGCGGGGGTGGGGCGGTGCCGGCTTTCGCGGAGTTCTCGCTTTCCGATTTGAGGTCCGCCACAAACAACTTCAGCAACGAGAACATCGTCTCTGAGAGCGGTGCCAAGGCGCCCAACTTGGTCTACAAAGGCAAACTTCAGAATCGCAGGTGGATCGCCGTGAAGAAGTTCACCAAGCTGGCATGGCCTGACCCGAAGCAGTTCGCCGTGAGACTCCTGGATCCGTCTTGACGATTCCAACCGATGCTCTCGTCTGCTTATCTTTTAGTTCTGATGTTATGTTCATTTTTAGGAGGAGGCTTGGGGAGTGGGGAAGCTTCGGCACCGGAGGCTTGCCAACCTGATTGGGTACTGTTGCGATGGGGACGAGAGGCTGCTTGTTGCAGAGTACATGCCCAACGACACACTTGCCAAACACCTGTTTCACTGTAAGTCGGTTGTTGGTTTCGGATCCGAATTCTGCTTTCTTTGTTGGATTGTTTTATGTATTTTTTGCACTGTTTTCTTTGTCGAGTTTAATTGTGAGCTTCGACCAAATTTTTGAATTTGATAATGCCTGCTGTTATCACTACAGGTGTTGTGAAACTGAACTTCAGTTCATTCAATAACTATGTGAAATTAAAATTAGCTGTCAGATTTCCATAATCAGGAAGTTGTGTGGGGTAGTTTGTAATAGAAAAATATCTACCAAGTGGTTCTCTGTCTGAGATATTTAGTGATTAATATTTGTTCTGTGGCATATTGAGTTTTATTTTTCTTTGATGGGTTGAGGAAGGAATGGAGGACTTTGTGGCATCAGCAGTTCACTTAGAGCTGAGAGGTTAATCAAAAAGTGTTAAGGGTTGGTTTGCTTCCCATGATTGAACGAAAGGAATTGGAGAGGCACATTTTTGGAAGGAACGGGAGCGATTCATTCTTGTTTTCTCTCTCTTAAAACTTAGGAAATTTGAGATAAAGTACACAAATGACTGTTAAGTTTTACTTACGTCACATTGTACCTATCTGGTCATATTAACTAAATGAAACAACCAAGATGTCTCATTTGGCGAATGGTACTTCTAGTTTGCATAAGACTGTTCATCATCCATTCTTATTTGGATCCATGTCATAAAAATAGTGACGTGTCATAAATTGATACCTGTCTTATAAGGATCCATGTCACGATGATGCATCTGTCTGCATTGTACTTATGTTGCATAAGACTGTTCAATTAAGGATCCATGCCATAAAAAGAGTGACATGCATAAGACTGATAATTATGATAAATTTAGCTAATTCGTCATTTTAATTAGTTGGATAGTTTCCTTCTATTAAACAGGAGGGCTTCCTTAACCTTTCTGTCTCCTTTTTCAGAAGACCCCCTCACAGTTGATGCCTATTCTTCCATGACCACATAATTTTAATGCATCGAATATTTGAATAACATGGTACTTATTTTTATTAATATATATTTATAGCCCCCTTCTTAAAATGAGTCTGTTTTCTGTTTAGGGTTTTTCTTAATATTCCATAGTACTTTTTGCTTATCTCAGTAGTTCATGCTTTATGATATTTTCCCCCTCAACACATTCTTCCACAGTTCCACTAGTGCAAATCTGAAATTTCCAAAACAATATGCAGATTGTTTGATATTAATATGATTTAAAGTAATTTGACTTCATCCTAAGTGTCAGTCGTGAAAAGTAAATACTAATTTCTTAGACATCTACAAACGGTAGGCCAATATCTCAGCTGGGGCTTCATGTATCGCAGTATCAGGTTAAGCCCGTGGCTTGTCAATGCTTTCAAAGATACCCGCATGGAGAGGCCAAAATTGGAACTGAAGCTCATGCAACGGAAGGGCGGCTATTTTGTACTAGGTCTTTGGGTAATTAGCTCAGTCATGGCTTTTATGTTGACGGTGACGGTGACGGTGGTGGTGAAATTGTTAAAAATTGTTGTTTGGTAACACTTGAATGGTGATGGGGAAAGGGATGGGAAAATACTTAAAAAGTGTTGTTTGTTACCTGGTTAGGGGATGGGGAGTTGGGGACATGGAACTTTTTTTTATAGAAAATATCTCATACAAGTATAAACTCTATTTATTAAACACCTCATACATGAAATTTCTTTTGGCATGAATACCACAAACATTCTATCATCAAATTTTAGCACGCGTATGAATTATTTAATTAAAAGAAATATCAAGGAGACTCTTTCACATGCCGGTTCTATTTCTTAACAATCATTGCAAATCAATACTTCATTGAAAAAATTATGAAAACATAAATATTGTCATAAATATTTTCTTGATAAATACAACACGATCAATTATTCTCAATCATATCGCATATGACTTGACGCCGCTCGTGTTGTGGGCAA
Organism: Alisma plantago-aquatica; assembly: GCA_963693085.1. Lineage (NCBI taxonomy): Eukaryota > Viridiplantae > Streptophyta > Magnoliopsida > Alismatales > Alismataceae > Alisma > Alisma plantago-aquatica. The sequence goes on along the minus strand of OY856412.1, from coordinate 96,727,832 downwards.
ACTTTTTCTTGGAGGGAAAACGGATTTGGCGGGAAAGTTTGTCTTGCAGGATTAAAGTTTTAACGGGAAACGTTATCCCTAGAGGAAAAAAGGTGTAGCGGGGAAACGTCGTCTTGGAGGGAAAAAGGTGTCTTGGAGGAAAAAGGTGTGGCACAAAACTTTTTCTTGGAGGGAATAAGGATTTAACGGTAAATTTTGTCTTGCAGGAAAAAAAGTTTAGTGGGAAACTTTATCTTGGAGGGAAAATGTGTGGCGGGAACTGTTGTCTTGGAGGGAAAAATGTGTCTTGGAGGAAAAAGTGTGGCAGGAAATTTTGTCTTGGAGGGAAAAAACTTGTTTTGGAGAAACGTTGTGGTGGGAAATTATTCTGTGAGTTTTTTAAGCGAAAAAAAATATTTTTAGTTGGTAATCGGTACATTAACAAAAAAAAAATAATGGGAAAATTTTTTTGCTCAGAGAAATAAGATACATAAATAGTACTTAGAGCAAAATAAATTTTGGTGGGAAACTGAAATTTGTTGGCGGGCAAGAAATCTTGGGGCCCGGAGAAGGGAAAATGTAGTGGAATTTTTCTTTGCACATATGTCCATATATTAATGGAGACTTAACTTTTTTGAAAGAAACATTTTTCACCATCATTCACCATCATTCACCATGATTTTCTATGGGGACAAAAACAGCCCAAAATTCACCACGGATTCACGATAGAAAAATTCCCTATCACCATTACCTTGTTTACCAAACGGCCAATTCTATTTCACTATGATTCCCTTCCCCATGATTCACCATGTACCAAAAACGCAGCCTAAGTCTCAGTCGTGAAAAGTAAATACTAATTTCTTAGACATCTACGAACGGTAGGCCAATATCTCAGGTGGGGCTTCATGTGTCATAGTATCAGGTTAAGCCTGTGGCCTGTCAATGTTTTCAAAGATACCCGCGCGGAGAGGCCAAAATTGGAACTGAAGCCCGTGCAACGGAAGGGCGGCTATTTTGTACTAGGTCTTTGGGTAATTAGCTCAGTCATGACTTATAACTTATGTCCAATGCAGTATTAGAAAAGCAACTGGCACTTGTAAAATTATTGCATGGATGATGCCAATAAAGGCAATGGAACTATCATCTGCCAAATCGTTATCTATCATTGATACTAGAGAGAGAGCAGACAATCTCAATGGTCTGTTAAATCAGTATTAAATTAGCCAACACATCGGTGCATGTGAAGCAAAATAGTCTGTGGTTGGCATGGCACAAGAAGAGGAAGTGGTGTGAGGTTGTAATTTAATATGGGAGATAAAAATTGTGAAGCATCCTCAGTAATATCTGTAATGTGAGTGAAAGTCTTTCAGTAGTCAAAGGAACAAACACCAAAAGCTCTGCATCATAGAAACTAAAATTCTGAAGCTGGGTGCAAGAATGACCTCAAACATCAGGTTATAAAACAAGACCAAATAAGTATATGCTTTATCCATAATCCATATCATACAGAGATTGAGGCAATGCTGTTGCGGTGGTGATAGAGCACATGGAGTTCTAGATCCCCAAACGCTAGAAGCATTTCTATGTCTGTGAGGCATTGATGATTTTTCTTATAGCAATGCCTTTATTTATGTGAGGTTTCTGTATGTACGGAACACCCATAACTGTGTCTGAAGGGGAGTAGAGATTTAGAAGGCTGATGGGTCAAGAGACGGCAGCTGCTAAGAACCGTACACGTAAGGAGAATAGTTGGAGAGAGTGCGTATAACCTTGATAACTACCATTGACTATGGGCATCCCTATATAAAGTAATGGATGCACATGATGGTTATAATGTCTTTGAGATTGTGACACCTGCAGAGGTCAACAATGTGATACATACTGATTGCATACGTTGTAAGTATCACAGTCACATAAATATATTTTACAGTTCAGGAGGGAAGGAAAGCCTGTCAGAATCGTTGAAGATTTGGAAAACAATTCTGATTTTAACACATTGAAATGCACGTACTACTGGGCATGCAGCCGTAAACTGATATTGTGAAATTCAACAGATTTTGACCTTTTCCGGCATCATCTTAGATTTTGGTAAAACTTCTTAAGAGATGTATTCTGGTTATGAGAAGATATGAATGAGATCAAGGGAATGGTGCTTATATTTAATGAGTTATTTTTAGAGAAAAGAAGCGCATATAGTGATTTGCATGCACTGGCCACATTTCTTATATTTCACATATTTATTTTAGTTGGATAGGTAATTCCTTTTAAACTAATACACCATAGTGCTTGATACATCTTCATATAATGAACCAAATCTCTACGTATTATGCAGAATGTGGTTAATGTTATCAAATTATCGCTTCGGTATATGTACTAACCAGTGAATTGAAAAACGTGCTGAGCTCACCCGCTTGAAAAAGGCCCTAATTGTTGATTAATCAGATATGCAAAAACCACCCAATTAATTCCCGCTTTTCCCACTTAACCGGTCGCTTAGGGCAGTCAAAAAATCGCTTAGAGCAGTCAAAAAATTGTCCCCTTAGAGCCATTTGTTTTTAAAACGCCCAATTGGGCCGCCAAGTTCTGTATTTCTTTTTTGTATGTGACTTTTTTTTGTAATTAATATGTTCTAAAGTACTATACTATGTTTCTGTCAGTCTATTACTGACTAATTTAGTTTAGTATATGAAATACTAATCAATTGCCGACGGCTGTAACTATAGCCTATAAATTAGAATGCAACATTAAGAACTACTAACTTGGATGATATAGTTAAATGCAATATTACATATTAACTCGGACGATCCTAATACTGCTATAAATCATATGATCCAAGTATTATAGACTATCATTGTTTAATTCTACTGCTGAATGCATATATTGTTTAATTCTACTGCTGAATGCATGCATTGTCTAATTCCACTGCTGTTAAGTATGACTAATTGATGATATGTAAATGTAAATACAAGTTAATAAGGTATCTATGATAGGTCTGTTGCTTATCGTTTAGCTATATATACACATGATGTAAAATCAGAGGTCTTAAATGTATACATGTCTCAGGCTGGGAGTACATTGAAGTTGTCACTAGTCTATTGTCTACTATATTATAGCTACAATCATTGTTTTATAGTTGTGTTATAAAGTATTTGAGTGTTTTGCATGCTTGTGTAGGGTGTTTAGATATGTATAGAAGTTTCTAAAAAATATTGATCTATATACATATGTGTGTAATTTTGCATACAAGTATATAGGAAATCCAAACCCACTTTTTCAACAATCACCCACTTAATCACCCGCTCAGCGCTTAACCAGTTACAAGGTGCTGTCCGCACGCTTACAGCTTCCCACCTGCATTTCGTATCTTCAGGTTTTTAAAACATTGGTATTAACATTTATTTATGTCTTAAGATTTAACACGCCAAATTTTGTGAATTATTTCCTTTATTTTAGCCTGAAAACAGAAAGAAATTAATTTCTGATTCCTGGCCATCAGATAGGGGTCAACTATTCTTAGTCCTTGGTATGCAAAATGAGGCAAACAGATCTGGAATGCAAGATGTTCCTTGATTTTACAGATTTTTTATACATTGCAAGAACTAGAAATTTGATGCTGGAGTTGCAAGCAACGACATTCATAACTAGGGCTGTGGCAACTGGCAAGTACAATACAACTAATACAAAAAGCATTGTTCGTGGATGGGGACAGTACTGTGTCAGTGGGTGTCCCTTTAAAAGGGCATTACAAAAAACTAGTATTGACAAGTAGGTATACCTGTTGAGTTTGGTGGTGGCGAACTCAACGGAGTCAGTTGTGCATATTCTAACTAGGAGCTTTATAAATTTAAACTGAACTTCGCTCTTGCTCTTAACTGTCAAGACCTTAAATATATATCCTGAATGTTATTGTTGACATTGACAAGTGTGTGGGACACTGTAATCATTGTATATTGATATGTACACACTGTCCTATGTATATAGGAGAGGAGGCAATTACAAGGAAGGGGACTAAACCCTAATGGGCCAAGGCAAACAGGCCCCTGTATATAATAGACTAATTAACCTATTAATTAGATAGGCTAATACTTTCTAACAGTTATATCTCATAATGCTTTTTATTACTGGAAGGAAATCTTAAAACTGAAATTTGCTAAACTTTTTGCTCAATATTATGGTGAAATTGCTCTTGGTTGTCATTGAGGCGGAAGTCATTTTTTATTTGGTATTAGATAGTGATTATTTCTTGTAGATCAGGATTAGTTATTATGCGATACATGTAAATATATAAATGCTGTACTTGTCAACAACAATAATAAATGGGGCTGGGCTACTAGTGAAGGTGTTGTTGGAACAGTAATGGAAACATTAGCATGTATAATTGGATCTTCACTGTCCTATTTGTCTGTCCTAGTCTGCCTTACAGCAGGTTAAAGAAAATTTCACATCTTTCAAAAATCTGATCACTCTTTAAATTACTAAAGCAATGGGCACTTTTTCTTTTCCAGGGGAAAGTCAAACCCTCGAGTGGGCGATGCGGATAAGAGTTGCATTTTATATTGCTCAAGCATTAGACTACTGTAGCAGTCAGGGGCGACCACTTTATCATGATCTAAATTCTTACAGGGTCCTTTTTGACGAGGTAAATCCTTTACACACTAACTATACTTACTGCCCAGTGGTTCTTACAGTCTATTACAAGATTACCTAGAACTTTTAGATATTGTTAGTGTTTTGTATGATCACAATGTATTCATTGGATAATATTCTCATGTAATTTTTGAAATACCATGAATTAATGATCTTTCATGGTGTGAGCTTGTGACTGATCTTTTCTTCTTCTTTTCTTGATTGATTGCAGGATGGTGATCCAAGGCTTTCTTGTTTTGGTTTAATGAAAAATAGTAGGGATGGGAAAAGTTATAGCACTAACCTGGCCTATACTCCTCCGGAGTACCTGCGAAATGGTATGATGTGTCTATTCCCTTAGTCCTAGAAGCCTATAACATCATGACTTGTCAAATAAAATGCAAGATTCCAATATTGTGAATTACTTTCTCTGTTTAGACATCTGTTTGATTGGTAGGTTAATCTTAATGGCAGGCTACTAGATTTGATTGTATACGATCTGCTCAATTAGTTAGTTAGTGCTGATTAATCATGATAAACATAGATGGTTGATGACTAATCTGCTATTCAGATTTTTGTCTCCAGTACTATTTAGTTATCATTCATATCCTTGAAAGCTTAGCAGTGTTTTGAAAAGCGGATGGTGTGCCCGCTTAGGCGGCCGCTCCAAGCGGCAACAGGGGCTGGCCGCTCCAAACAGCACTGAAGCGGCTGTCAGGCGGATCGCCATTAAGCGGCCGCTTGGAGCCCGTTTCACCTGGTCAACCGCCCGCCCGAAGGTCAGTTCTGAGCGGCCGTTTGGACCCGCTTTTGGTCTGGGCGGCCAAAGTCAGGTCCAAAAAGGGCAATTTTTTTTTTTTTTTGCTTTTTCTCATTTGCTGGTATTGCTGCTATATCTATTCAGCTTTTTATAATTATTTGCTGACATTAGTATGATTGATAATACTCTACTAGTATATTAGTACATTACGTGACTGTTGTAGCATAATTAATACATTTTTGTTGTAGATATACTGTATGATAGATGATTTCTGTAATACATAACATACATTAGTATGTTATATGTTATTTGTATATTGTAATTTTTACCTAATGTATATTAGTATATTTTGATAGAGTATACATAAACTACTTGGATGGTTTTTTTGCTTTTTCTCATTTGCTGGCATTACTGCTATACTCTATTTCGTTTTTTAATAATTATTTGCTGCCATCAGTATGTTTAATAATACTATACTTATATATTAGTATATTACATTAGTGTTGTAGCATGATTAATATGTTTTTGTTGTACATATATTGTATGATAAAAGATTCTATACTACATAACATACATTAGTACGTTATATGTTAACTGCATACTGCATTTTTGTACCTAATGTATATTGGCATATTTCGATACACTATACATAAACTATTTGGGTGTTTTATTATATTGGGCAAGGTGTTCAGATATGTGTAAGAGTTCCCTAAAATAGATTATTTATGTATAAATATGTGTAATTTTCTATTAAATTATGTAATAACTTCAGCATCCGCTTTTTCAAAAAGCGCCCGCCTGGCGCTCAAGCGGCCACAAGGTGCTGTCTGCACGCCTGCCGTTTCCCGCTTCTTAAAACATTGAAGCTTAGAAAGGCTGTCCAATAACACTAAATTTATCAGGTATGGGAAATGGAACCTGAAATTCTTTTGGCATGCCTCTTTTTTGAATAGGTTTCTCAAAACCTTCTAAAGTTGATAAACATTATTTATAATTGTTGTTTAAAACTTTAAACCTAAACTTATGTAAACAAAAAAACTGTTGAATAGTCTACAACTTGACAATGCTACTCTCAAATATTGATCTATGTTATGATTTATAACATGTTAGAATCAGTCTCATACTCGACAAAGCTACTCTCAGATATTGATCTATGTTATGATGTATAACATGTTAGAATCAGTCTCATACGTTTTTGCATGGTATGTTAGCATTTATGCTACTACATTATTATATGCTTATATATTTCACATAAGTATACACAAAATATAAGTATAAACATTTAAGTCCAGTAATCATGTCACATGTTTATTGATTAGGCAATGACCCCATTACTTGTCTGAGATCTCCTAAATCGAAATCTTGTTACTATCTGCTTCTCTTCAACACTCTAGCCTTTGGCTTTTGCATTGTCCTGTTCCATATTTCTAGGATTATATTATTTAGTGACATCGTATGAAGCATAGACATATCCCAGGAAAATATGGACATTGGAAGAAAAATATAAGACTAATGGCATTTTTAAAATGTTCATTTTCATTTTATTATTTTTAATAATAACAAGAGTCATTTCATGTGAGTTACATACAAGACTAAACGAACACAGATCTTAATTTAAATTTGTAAAAATCTTGAAGATAAACAAGTTGTGGACAATCGTCATCTCAAGTCAACGCCATATTCCACTAATAGTTGAGTCCCACTTCCATTTATTTTCCCAATAAGATATATAGTAGCAAATAGTGAAAAAACAATGACAATTGTAATTATGTATCTATTTCGTTGTTGTTTTAAAAGTAGGAATTATAAAATAAGATTTCAGTTCTACTCAATATTGGTAGATAAGGAAATGCAAAGCCCCAAAAAAAAATGAAGTCCAAGAGTACAAGAAATAAGTCAAACACTGATTAAATATGACCATCAAAGCAGCTTGAATATTTTGTCAGTGCTTCTCAAACAGGAATTGCTGGAGGAAAATGAAAGAAAAGGGAGATGTAGATAGATGGGAATTTTATGGTAAAAAACTAAGAAAAGAGAAGTTAAAAAAGAGGCACATAATAGATTCACCTGGATATCTGAAGAAGCAACAACAAAAACGTTTTTGGAGATTATTGAGAGTTATCACTGTATTTTCTGTTTAAGTTTATTTCAGTTTAAGTTCTTTCTTTAGTTTGTAACATGGGCCCATGTATAAAGTGGCCCATTAGGGTTTTCAGTTCGCTTCCTTCTACAACCTCCTCCTATTTATAGGAGTGAGCTTTCTCTTTTGTGAATATAGAAAACATGATCATACCACATGGTATTAGAGCAGGATACCTAGTCCTAATCTCCACCAGCCGCCGCCGCCGCCGCCGCCTTCTCCCTCTCTCTCTCTCTCCTCCATCAGTCATCGCCTTCACATCCTCCATCTTCACCGCCGCTGCTGATCACGCTTAAGGGGATTTACTTCTCCTTCTAGCCTTATCCTCTTTTCCAACAAGAGGATCTAGGGACATGGTTGACGATCCTTTCAAGGTTCTTATGCCCTGAAGAACTGTTATTTGGAAGAACTGTTCGACAGATCTAGGGTCATTCATGACCACCTATTCTAGGGCTATATCCACTCTATTATTGGTATGATTGGGTATATCCAACATATCACCATGCTTCTCCCTGGTAAATCATAGTATTTGCCACTTTTTCTGGGTCTATTTTGACCTTATCCTTCCCGATTCACCATTTCTGCTCCTGATTTGCTGCTGCCCCGACCTTTGACACGTCGTGTCCCCGCCAGACACGTTGTGTCCTAAACCGGCGAATCATCTGATCTACTGCTGCCCCGACCTTTGACACGCCGTGTCTCACAACGGCGAATCATCAAACATGCCATGTCTTTTTCCAGAAGACAATCTGCTGCTGTCTAACACGTCGTGTCTCTTCCCAAAAGACTATTTGTTGCTGTCTGACATGCTGTGTCTTATTTCTGACACGTCATGTCTCTTTCCAGAAGACTATCTGATGTTGTCTAACACGCCGTGTCCTTTTCTGACACGTCATGTTCCTTGCCTCTGAAGGAGTCTGTTCTCTCTTGACACGTCGTATCGGTCTCTAGAGACGCCGTGTTGCTGCTTTTGGAGACTCTTTGGATATCACTACTGCTTTATGGCTTCATCTTCCTCTGAGATCATGGAAACACATGCTAGATGTGTCACTTCCTGTCAAGTTCAACAGATCCAGTTACATTTTGTGGGCATGATCCTTTCAAATTTATGCTCACTCTGCGGGCAAGCTTGAGCATCTCACTGAATCACCTCCTGCTAAGATGAAACAAATGACAAAATGAAAGCTGAGTATAAGAAATGGGCAACATGTGATTCTCAAGTCTTGTCTTGGATTCTAAATAGCTGTGAATCCCATGTATCCACCAATCTCCTATTTACTAACACTGCTGAGGAAGCCTGGGACCATATTGCTCAGATCTATTCCAGTAAGGGAAATGCCTCCTGAGTTTTTGAACTCTATAAACGCCTGCATTCTCTAAGACTTGACGAAGCTACATCATTTGCTTCACATTTTGATACCTTCAAAGGGACATCACTCCCTCCATCTTGGTCCCCCATAGTCCTAAAATATTAGTACTCATGATCTAGTCCAATACAAGTCTTCTTCTTATATATATAATCTACTCCAAAAAGGCCCATTTACCCTTCCTAACATGGATAACATGGAAGGTTGACAGTTCTCAAGGCACCTAAATAAGTTAGATTTGGGTTTCACTTCATAAAATTGGGTATCTTACTCATATTAAGTAATTTATTCCATATAAGTCTCAAAGTTGTTCATAAGAATTGCCATTAGCAAGAAAAGGATCTTAATGCACTAACAAGGCAACTTAAATAATCATTTATTATATATGATTATATTATAAAGAAATAAGTAATCAAATATTTTTTCATTCAGATCACATCTTTGCAATATATACTCAAGATTCACATACATGTTCATAATCCACCTCATTTACTAAGGTATATGGGGAGAACTCAAAATCCACCATCCATTATCCGATGATCTCAATAAACTACAAAAAAATAAGATGAAGTCCATTTATGTTAGTTTTTAGCATCCTTGCCCCCTAGCTATGAAGATGTCCGCCAACAAATCCTTGCATCCAAACCTTTACCCATGCTAGACGATGTTTATCTTCGGCCATCTCGCTCCATATCTTCTGCTACCAAAGAAGATCTTGCTGCCCTCATCGTTGCTGGAGGAGGACATGGTAACTCTACGCATGGACTAGGCAGAGGTCTTAACAATGGTGGAACGGGGACTCCTCAGTCTTTTGGAAGAGAGTCTTCTCCTCTTCAACCTCGATACCGCAACTTATGTAAACAGACTAATCATACCGAGGACAAATGCTGGAAGAAACATGGAAAGCCCAAATGGGCAAACCAAGTCTCCACTAATGAAGCTGATGAAGGGTCTCCTAGTGTTGCTACTCAGATGGGAACACTAAGTTAGTCTGACCTTGACAAGCTAATCAAAGCTGCTTCTGCACTTACTACCACACCTGAGGCAAACATTGCTCAACATTCAGGTGCTCCTTCCTGTCTTCAGGCTTCTTCTTCTTCGACAAAAGACGATTGGATTGTTGATTCTGGTGCCACAACCCATATGATTGGTAATAAAAATCTTTTCACTCATTTTAGAAATCTACATATCATCCTCCGATGCGTCTAGCAGATGGATCTACTTCTCCGGTCATTGATGTTAACAACAATCTTCTTAAATCTGTCCTATTTGTGCCCAAATTTCCTTTGAACTTGATGTTTGTTAGTAAAATTACCAAATTTTATAATTGCAGTGTAACCTTCTTTCCTTACACTGTCTCCACGCAGGATCTCATGACGAAGAAGACAATTGGTGGGGGATATGAAGGTGGAGATGGTTTGTACTATCTATAGCCTCGTCAAATTTGCCCGCTATTGTTCTTCTGACTCACTCTACATCTTTGTATCAATGGCACCTGCAGCTTGGTCATCCTTCAGCCCATAAGTTGAAATCCTTATTTCCTAGATTATCTTTTGAAAAATTTACATGTGAATCTTGTCAACTTGGAAAATATCACCACTCTGTGTATTCTCCTCGTTGTGATAACAGGAGTCCTAGTTTGTTTTATTTAATTCATTCTGATATCTGGGGAGCCTGTCGTATTGGTAATCATACTGGTATGCGATATTTGTATCTTTTATTGACGATTGGTCTCGTGCCACTTGGCTTTATCTTTTAAAAGATCGCTCTAAGACTTTAGATGTTTTCTCCAAGTTGAATGAAATAAAAACTCAATTTTCTGCTACTAAATTTGTCTGCACTGATAATGCTTCTGAGTACGCGCAACATGGTTTTCAGAACATTTGTCTCAAAAGGAAATGTCCATCAAACCTCATGTGCCTATAGCCCTCAGCAAAATGGTGTTGTTGGAAGGAAAAAACAGACACCTTCTTGATGCTACTCGAACTCTCCTCATTGAAATGAAGGTTCCCAAATCCTATTGGCCTGATGCCATTCTGTTAGCCAACTACCTCATCAACCGCATGCCTTCATCCATCCTACAAAATAAATTTCCCTATCAACTTCTCTACCCCCATGAACTATTTTTGCCCTACCACCAAAAGTTTTTGGCTGTCTTTGTTTCGTCCACAATCACCAACCTGGACTTGATAAATTGTTTCCACGAGCTGTTCATTGTTGTTTTCTTGGATACTCTCAAACCCAAAAGGGGTACAAGTGTTTTGACCTTGTTGCACGACGGTTGTATGTTAGTGCGGATGTAAACTTTTTTGAAGATACTTCATTCTTTGTTGAACCAAGTCAACATGTGTCTTCTCCTACTGTATCACTTCCTAATGTACCTCTTTCTACCGTCCAGTCCGTCAACGAATCTTCCGCTCCTGTTTTGAAAGTATATGAGCGGCGGAGCAAAATACCTCTACCTGAAGTATCCCCTGCTATGACCTCTTCGGAGACTGATGATCCACCACCAGTTCATGGTAATTCTACTGACTCTAGTCAAGTTTCTGAGTTGGACATGCCTAATGCCATACAGAAGGGACAGCGGTCTAGTGCAAAGTACTGCATTTCTAAACATGTTTCTACAGATCATTTAAATGCTTTCATGGCTATATTTACTGTTGCAAAATCCGTTATATCTATTCCAAAGACTGTTTGGGAAGCACTTCTCCATCCTGGATGGAAGAAGGCTGTGGATGAGGAGATGGATGCTCTTCGATCCTGTGGGACATGGGTCCTTGTTGATCTTCCTCCAGATAGCAATTCTGTTGGATGGCGGTGGGTATATACTGTCAGATGGAACGATTGAGCACTTAAAAGCTAGATTGGTTGCCAAAGGATACACAAGAATCTGGAATTAATTATTTTGAAACTTTTTCCCCAGTTGCTTGTCTTAATTCTGTGCGTATTCTTATTTCTATTGTTGTCAATCAAGGTTGGCGTCTGCATCAACTAGATGTCAAAAATGCATTTCTATATGGTGACTTGCAGGAAAGTGTATACATGTCCCAACCTCCAGGTTATGTTACTGAGGGGGAGTATTTTAGGGAAAATTTATCTTCTTAAAAAGGCTATTTATGGTCTTAAACAGAGCCCTCGAGCATGGTTTGACAAATTCTCTCTTATACTACAACAATTTGACTTCACAAGGTCTTAGTGTGATCATTATGTTTTTATTGAGACCACCAGTTCTGGAATTATTATTCTTATTGTATATGTGGATGATATTATTATATCTGGTAGTGATACCACAAGGATTGCTGATACAAACAAATATCTTATGAAGCACTTTGTAACCAAAGACCTTGGACATCTTCGGTACTTTCTTGGCATTGAGGTAGCATATAACAAAAATGGAGTATCTCTATCTCAGAGAAAGTCTACTCTAGACTTATTATCTGAAACTGGAATCTTGGGCTATCGACCTCCTGTCTCACCTATTGATCATGCACATCATCTATGGGCTGAGTTCACTCATCTTTTATAAGATAAATATTGCTACAAGCAACTAGTTGGCAAACTTATGTATCTCTCCGTTACCAGACCAGATATATCCTTTGTTGTAGGATTTCTTAGTCAATTTATGGATTCCCCTCGGCAATGTCACTGGGAGGCTGCCTGTCGTGTCCTGAAATATTTAAAGAACGCACCTGGACAGGGGTTGTTTTATAAAAGAAATGGACATCTTGATGTTCTTGGATATTTTGATGCTGACTATGCAGGATGTAAGTCAGACAGGAGATCCACTTCTGGTTATTGTACCTTCATTGGAGGTAATTTGGTTACTTGGAGGAGCAAGAAACAAAATGTAGTTGCCAGATCTAGTGCTGAGTCTGAATATCGTGCAATGACACATACTACTTGTGAATTGTTATGGATTAAATCTATCCTTGCAGACTTTGGGTTCCCCATTACCTACGCTATCCCGATGTATTGTGATAATCGTGCTGCTACCTTCATTGCTAGCAATCCTCATATGCATGAGAGGACCAAGCATATTGAAGTTGACTGCCATTTTCTTCGAGATGCTATACTGAATAAGAATATTACCACTCCTTTATGGCCATCACACGAGCAAACTGCAGAGATATTTACTAAGCCTCTCTCTGGCAAGAGAGTTGAGGAACTGTGCTGCAAGTTGGGCATGATTGACGTCTATGCTCCAACTTGAGGGGGAGTATTGAGAGTTATCACTGTATTTCTGTTTAAGTTCTGTCTTTAGTTTGTAACATGGGCCCATGTATAAAGTGGCCCATTAGGGTTTTCAGTTCGCTTCCTTCTACAACCTCCTATTTATAGGAGTGAGTTCTCTCTTTTGTGAATATAGAAAACACGTCCATACCCACAGAGATCACATTGGAGAAGCATCAATTAAAAAAAAAAGAGCAGTAAAAAAAAAAGGAAGCATCATGAAGTAAAAAGAGGATACATTTAAGGAGTATAAGAGCAAAACAGAACAGTACAAATTAACCTAGGTAACAGCAAGAGGACTGCTGTTGGAGAAGGTAGTAGACATTGTCTTTGAGTTATAAATAAAACGAACAAAAGAGGGACGAGAGATGGATGGAGCAGCTGCTTACCTCCCTCTTGCTGCATTAACCAGAAACAACACAATAGAAGGGGTGGTCACCAGTCATAGCTGATGTTACAGTAGGAAACAAAGTTGTCTACGAGAGCCTATGAATTGAAGGGCTCAGTAGGGTGCTGACTGGACATTGAAGGATCTGCAGCAAGGCTTGCCTCTTGTCAATGTTGCAGTGGATATAAGTCGTTGAGCTGTGCTCTAGACCTGAGCTACCAGCCCGTAGCCCCTCAGCGCATGAGGAAGTGTGTGGGAGTCAGGTTTAAAATCCTATGTGCTGTCTGCAAGCATTTACACAGGAGGGATAAGTTTTGCATCTCCGAGGCCCTTCTATGTGGGTTGACTCACTGTGGGATGTGTCCAGGGTGCGAAAGAGACGTGTCTGGGCCCTTCCACGCTGAGCGTTGGTGTTTTGCAAGCATTTATGCAGAATGGGCAAGTTTTGGAGGTCCCTCGTCCTTCTATGTTGGCTGATTTACCATTGGATGTGTGCAGGGTGCGCTAGAGATGTGTCTAGGTCCTCCCAGGCCGAGATGAAAGGCTTAATTTGGTGTTTTTAGAGTTGACACCCCCTCCCCTCAACCCGGCACGCACATATATAGTCAATAATTGGATATAAATGAGGTAGATGGTTCAGTGCTGACTTGTAGTGGTAGGATATAGATATGCTATGGATGAGTACCATGGACCAATATTGCTAGTTACCAACATCCCGTGTATTCTGATATTGCTTGGAATTTCCTTTGCTCGATAGCAATGCTAGTTGAATGTTAAAAGTGTTCCCCCTGGTGATTTCAAGGGCATTTACATGGTGAAGCGGACTGGGTTTGTTTCTTAGGATGTAAATTGATTAAATGTAGGAGTCAACTATTAAGTCCAACATGTATAGTTGGTTATCTGTGTAGATGAGTCTCTGACTCTCTGTCCGTAGGTGATTTTGAGACTGAAATTCGACTAGTCAAAATTTTATAATGCCGCGATATTTTAGTAAAGGATCTTGAGAAGTTGTTCTTACTTGTGAACAAGTGTGTTTGTTGTTGTATATTGATATGTACACCTCTGTCCTCTATATATAGGAGAGGAGGCAATTACAAAGAAGCACAAAGAAGCGGACTAAAACCCTAATGGGCCATGGGCAACAGGCCCATGTAGACAATAGACCAATTAACCTATTAACTAAAGAGGATAATATTCTAACATTACTTTCATGTTAGTGTTGGGGCATTGTTTTGTCTTTGTGATAACCTCCTCGATATTTTGGACTTCGAGGAGCAAAGCTTCTATTGCTGCCGTGAATCCTAACACCAAGATGAAAGCTAGAGAATTGTTTTTAGATCCTCGTCAACGTGCAAGACTTTGAGGACTTGACATCTCCTTCATTGTTAATGGCGACATCCAATTGATGGAGTTCTTGTGTGAACCAATGTCCTACTCCTATGATATATGCAAGAAGCAACGTGATATGATCTATATAACAATCATGGCAATCTAAGAAATTAGTTACTTACAAATGCAGTCGGGGTAAGCTGCCAAGTGAAGCAACCTATAAATTGACAATTTCCTATGAAGGTTTTGACATGGTGATCTTGTTGCCATCTGTGTGGATGGAAATTTGTGGAAATTTAATCGAAATTTATGGTAATTATAATGAAATGCTTAGGAACATACCAGTTTTTTGAGGGAAATTTCTAGAAATTTTTAGTATAAAAGCCATAAAAATCAATGCAAGTTATGAAAAATAAATACTAAATCTTAGGATGGCATTAACAATGTAAAATACATAATATTCTTAGAATACTCGCTTAAAATGGGATTGTAAAATTTTAAAACCGTAGAATGAAGCCTAAAACATTTAAGTAGTGAGTAGGTATGAATGAAATTATTTATACGAGATTGTAATATATCTCCGTATGAGTGACAGTTTTAAAATATATCTTCATATGTATGCATGTGTAGCAGAGACATAGTGGCATACTTAATATGTGTACACAACTCGGAATCATACTTGTAAATACAAAGAATAATACAAATTCACATAAACTACCATAGAAAATTGGTTTATTTTTTCCTATAATTAGACCTGTAAACGGATTGAGTTTGGAGTGGATAGTGATATGTCCGATATCTGAATTCGGAGAAAAAGTACGATCCGATATCCGAATCTGAATAAGATAATATATGAATTCAGATAAATATCTGCTCCAAACTGGAAATCATACATTTAATGTTAATCAATATATCATATTCATAACATATCAATATTACATTAAATATATATGATAAAGTGTTTATATTTTCATATTTTATATATGAACAATATATTTTTTATAATATGTAAATCTTTGTCGAATTCGGACTGGATACAAAAAATATCCAAATGGCAATCCAAAATGTTCAGATGCGAAATGTGATATTTGAAGTATGATCTAAATCCGGCGTATATCGGATTTTTTTTGTGAAATTTTGGACCCGAACCTGGATCGAATGTGCAGATTGTGGAGATCCATTTACATGTCTACGACATGGTCTTATTGGTAGAGCATGCCTACTTGGTAAGTTGTCACTTGTCAGTATTGGGCTCATGCAACCCAAATTGAACGAAACAAAACCTTAAATATATCATATATGCTTAATCAACTTTGAACCCAAAAGTTAATTGACTATTTTTTCTTCTTCTTTCGAATTGAAGACTAAAATGACTTGAATTTTTCTGAGTAGAGCTGACCATAGTGGACTTATCAGCATTGGAGAATCTGTTACCAACACTCAATGAATTTGCAATCGAGCCAATTTGCATTAAATAAATTATTAATAAGGTTGTTTCTAATGCATGAACGCTTTGGGTTTCTGCAGATGATATGTATGGAAGGCACTGTTTGAATTTTGTTTGTGTTGCTATCTTTTCCTTGAGATTTTTCCTAAGCTCTTGCCATATAGTTTCATTTCAATTAATTGATGTGTTTCCTTAATGAGATGTAGCGATAATGTATGAACTGTTAAAATGACATATATATGCTGGCTGTCTACATGCAGGGAGGATAACAGCTGAAAGTGTAATATTTAGCGTTGGTACTGTTCTGTTGGACCTGCTTAGTGGTAAACACATACCTCCAGGCCATGTGAGTTTCAGTAACTCATTATACTTAGTTCATAAATATGTACTATATTTTCACATGAGTTGTATAGTTATTCTCTTGAAAGTAAAAAAACTTTTTGTTGTATTTGACTTCAGCTATTTTCCGGAGCATGTCAATAAAACCAGTGAAATTTTATGGTCAATATTTTTGCTCTCTAAGATGGATTTCAATGTAGTGAACTTCTATGATCCTATGATCAGTAAATAAATATGCCGGAATCAGGCACATCTGTATGTTGTCCATGCTCATCCCAATAAAACTGGGTGAAAGGAATTACACTGATTGAATTGTGTTTTATATGAGCCGTAAGAAGATACAGTCATTGCAGAGCTACATGAGAAATATATATGCACAGAAGGCTTTACAGAAACTTCACACATATTCATAACAAATCTGTTGATTTAACTCCGACGATAATATCTTACCCAGGTCAGTATATTGAAATAAAGTATATGGATGGATAAAATAGAATAGGGTATATATACTGTGCAAGTATGTACCATGGAGATTTTAAGTTATTATAATATGTTCTTACCAGTGATGACTTTTTGCTGCTTATACGAAGGAAGATATCAGCAAGAGCGGGTTTGGGCCCATCCATTTCCATTCCTCATTCCAAATCAAGAACCAGAGCTTGCTCGGAGCTCACTCGATGGAATAAGGGGCGATTGCTGTGACATGACATAGTAGGGATTTTAAGTTTTAGTTATATTATCATATTTGTATTCTGAATCAACAACAGGTAGGTAGTTCTGTGGTGTCGATGCTAACAAGATATGCACTTCTCTTAGTCTTAGGTTAAGCTGGAAGATATTCTGCCTCTCATTGAACTTTGCATGTACCTTCCATACGGGGGAATGAGAATTAAGGATAAATTGATGATAGCAAGAGAAAGCAAGATGCTTTTTGAGTTGCGGATATTTAAAAGAGGAAGGCAGACCTAAAATAATTTTTAGGAGAGCTCATAAAAAGAGATTTAGGATCTTTGCAGCTCTCTATACTCTACACAAACACGTATGGGATGACTTCTCTCGTAGTAAGGTATGGTTATGCAGAGCTGTAAGCTATACTCTATGGAAAAACGTATGAGATGACTAAATTGTTGAATATACATACTGCTGAAGAATAATCTCTATGTGGTCGTTGCCATAGAGGATGCTTTCTGTGTGGGGTGATCTTGTTGAGGTGAAGGAATGAGGAATATACTGTGTAGATGCAAGCACAGTAAGCTGATTGATATTGGTAAACACTGGCAGCAGTTGAACATCTTCTTGAGAAGTCATTCCGAAAATAAGTCTGAATGGCACTCATAGTGCTGTAAAAAGCTTGATTTGGGTTATGTCCGCATTCGTGTCTCTGTTGAGATATTTGACCGGACAGTGTATCATTTGGAATTGCATTGAGCAAACACTCTGGTTTTTACTGAGGAGTTGGGGTTAACACAGATTATAATTCCTACTTGGACTCCATAAATAGTTAGTAGATTCAGTGTATCATTTGGAATTGCATTGAGCAATCACTCTGGTTTTTACTTAGGAGTTAGGGTTAACATGGATTATAATTCTTACATGGACTCCATAAATTAGTTAGTAGATTCAGTAAGATTTTGTTTGAACATTAAATTTTCGTGCAAACACAAAATTTATATTTTATAAATCTAAAATATTAAAAGGCTTTGTATTAGATGATCAAAACAATTACAATGGTCTCTCTTTTATAGGACAAGAGAGTTAAATATTCTAGAGACAAGTAGAGTTAAGAAAATTCTAGAAATAGGTAGTTAGGAATAAAAGAAAATGTGCTAACAGTCTAAACAAGTCTAAAGACCATAACATAATAAGCCCAGTAAAATATATACTAATACTCCTCCTCAAGCTTGAGCATAGATATCAATCATGCCCAGCTTGGTCATCAGTGTAGTGAATCTGGTCTTTGGAAGAATTTTGGTGAAAAATTCTGCCACTTGATCTGATGTTGGTGTATAAGGTGTAGAGATCTGACCATATAAGACAGATTCCCGAACGAAGTGACAATCAACTTCAATGTGTTTAGTGTGTTCATAGAAGGTGGGATTGCTGGCAATAAAGATAGCTGCTTTGTTGTCACAGTGCATGGGAATAGGTTTAGCATCAGAGGTGCCAAAATCTTCAGAAGACCTCGTACCCAGAAAAGTTCGCAGGTAGTGTGAGCCATGGCTCGATACTCCACTTCAGCACTTGAGCGAGCAACTACAATTTGCTTCTTTCTTCACCAGGTGACCAAGTTACCACCTACAAAAGTACAATATCTAGATGTAGATCTTCGATCTGTCTTGCTCCCAGCATAGTCAGAATCAGAATAGCCAGTAAGGTTACCGTGACCATGTTTCTTGTAAAGCAGGCCTTTTCCAGGAGAACTTTTCAGATACTTCAGAATATGGCAGATAACTTCCCAATGACATTGTCGGGGCTTATCTAGATATCTGCTAACCAATCCAACAACAAAAGTGATATGAGCCCTAGTGTCAGTAAGATATATAAGTTTCCCGACCATTTTGCGATACTGATGATGGTCAAGACAAGGAGGAGAAGTCTCGTCATCCCAGTTAGTGTTGGGATCCAAGGGAGTACCAACAGGCTTGGCCCCAAGCATTCCTGTTTCAGATAGGAGATCCAGATGATATTTTCGTTGAGATAAACATAGACCGGAGGATGATCAAGAAACTTCAATGCCCTTAAAATATCTCAATTTTCCTAAATCCTTTATAACAAAGTGTTTTTCCAAGTAAGTTTTAGTAGCCTGAATGCTTGCAGAGTCACTACCGGATAAGATGATGTCATCAACATAGACAATCAGTATTACCAGACCAGAGGTAGTTTTCTTAACAAACACCGAGTGATCTGACTGAGAATGACGAAAGTCAAACTTTTGAAGAATGGAGCTCAACTTATCAAACCAGGCGCGGGGACTTTGCTTAAGGCCATAAATTGCTTTTCGCCAATGATAGACCTTCGAGGACTCCCCCTGACTCACAAGTCCAAGAGGCTGCTCCATGTATACCTCCTCATGCAGATCGCCATATAGGAAGGCATTTTTAACATGTAACTAAAATAAAGGCCAATCCGAATTTACTGCCGCTGAAATAAGAACACAAATAGAGTTTAAACGAGCGACGAGAGAGAAGGTCTCAAAGTAATTAGCTCCATATGTCTGAGTGTAGCATTTGGTTACTAGGCGAGCTTTGAGTCTCTCAATTGTGCCATCAGGTTGATAATTGACTGTAAAAATCCATCTGCAACCAACTGGTGAACAATCAACGGGTGCATCAGCCAAATCCCAAGTGTGTCGATCAGTGAGAGCCTGCATTTCAGTTTCCATGACTTGACGCCATGCGGGAAGCTGAAGAGCCTGTGTAGTATTTTTAGGAGTAGAAACGGCAGACAAGGCAACAACGAAATTTGCAAAATTAGTTCCCAAGTTAACAACAATGCATAAATTCCCAATAGGATGCTGAGTGCAAGTCCTTTGCGTAAACTAATAGGAATATCCAAGTCAGAAAATACCTGAGGTGTTGGAAGATCTGCTGACGAGGATGGAGGCATTGGAGGGGCCATGGAGGGAGTTGGTGCCTTCGGTCTTCTTTGATAAACCTTCAGTGGAGGAGCAGGTGCAACTGTGGCATTTGCGAGAGTAGTATTAATATGCAGAGGTAAAGGAGATTCCGTAATTAGACCAGGTGTCAAGACCGATCCGATAGAAGAACAGAACGACGTATGTTGAAAAAAGACCACATCAGCAGAAATCACCCACTTCTTGGTAATCAGATCATAACAACAATATCTTTTTTGTGTCATAGAGTACCCCAGGAAAATACACTTGGTAGCACGAGGATCTAGTTTAGTAAGGCCAGGACTTAGATTTTTTACAAAACACGTACACCCAAAAATACGAGGAGGCACGGTGAAAAGATGTGCATCAGGGTATAGAATTTGAAAAGGGACTTGGTTGCCAAGAACAAAAGAAGGCATGCGGTTAATAAGGTAACACGCAGTGGAAACAACTTCCGGACAAAAAAATTGGGTAACATGATAGTGGAATAGAAGAGTACGGGCAACCTCAAGAAGATGACGATTCTTGCGTTCAGCAATGCCATTCTGATGGGGTGTGTATGCAAAGGAGGTTTGGTGAATAGAACCCATTTTTTCGACAAAAAAAGATTGACTGAGTTTTGCATGAACTCAAGGGTATTATCAGTACGAAAGATATTTATAGTTTTATCAAACTGGGTACGTATATCAGCAAAAAATGATGTTATAGTATCAAGTATATGAGATATGTCTTTTAACAAAAATAACCAGGTGGTTCTAGAAAAGTCATCAATAAAACTCATAAAATACCGAAAACCAGAAATACTGGAAACAGAACACGAGCCCCAAATGTCAACATGCACAATATCAAATGGCTGTTTTGAGCTAATACAAATTATCCTGGTAAAAGTAGATCTAGTTTGTTTTCCCAACTGGCATGTTTCACATTGAAAAACTGAATCAGAAATGTTAGGTTGTAAGTCCTTCAATTTTGCTTGTGAAGGGTGCTCTAAGCGATAGTGCCACTGGATGCCAGTCACAGAAGTAGTCAAGTAAGCCGCCGTCTTTGGTATGTCCAAGTAGTATAACCCGTTTGGTCCCTCATGGCCCGAACCAATCTTTATCATCGTGCGCAGATCCTGAAAGATAACACCGTTCGGGTCAAAAGTTATGGAGCACCGTATGCTCTTAACAACTCTACTCACAGATAACAAGTTGATAGGAATTTAGGAACATAAAGTGCTGAGCGTAATGAAAGATGGCCATGAGTATAAATATTCCCTATTCCTGAAACATGCGTTTGAGAACCATCAACTAGTGTGACGGGAGAAATAGTAGAAGTTTTATGCAAATTAGAAAACAAAGAATGATTGCCAGTAATATGGGAAGTGGCACCAGAGTCGATCATCCATGTATTTGTACCAGACTGTGCTTGAAGAGAAGAACTGCTATCAGTGGAAGTCTCAGCAGTGGAGGCCAAGCGGGCTTGGAGCAATTTCTTAAACTCAGATCTGATCCAGTCAACAGAAGGTGGGGCAGACGAAGAAACAGTGGTGTCAGGCTGTTTAGAAGAAACCTGGTTTGCCCAAACAGGTTTACCGTGCTCGATCCAACAACGATCTTCATTATGATTAGTGCGCTTGCAGAAGTTGCAGTAACGATGTTCAGTAGATGAGGAGTCAGAACCAGACGAGTACGAACCACGACTAGTGCCTGGAGTCGAGCGCCCACGACCACGGCCACGACCGCGGCCACGACCACAGAAAGAATCACCAGATCGGACAAGGGCAACACCATCAGATAGGTTAGGAGACGCTTGAGAGATAGAATGTAAGCGTTGTACGTGTTTCAGAACATCGCACAAAGTAGGTAGAGGATCACTGGAGAGAATTTGATCAACAACACCCACAAAGGAGGGTGGTAATCCAACTAGGAACTGAACAAGCTGAAGCTCGTTTTGCCGCCTTTGGGCTTCCTTGATATCAGAGGATAGCGGATGGTAGACCTCAAATTCATCCCAGAGTGAACAACACTGATTGGATTAGTCTTCAATAGGATAGTAGTAGTATACTCCTTTTTGGCCAAGTGTTTGAAAATATCAAACACCTTTGGATTTTGTTGATGAGAGTATATGTGGGAGAGTTGATCCCACATATCCTTAGTCGTCCGCAGTCGTAGAAGAGATTGGCGGATTTTAGGTTCAACACTGTTGACCATCCAGGTCATAACTCCAGAATCTTCCTTGAGACCACAGATCATATGCCTGCTTTGTCTTGTCATCAACAGTAGTATCCGAAACATCCAAACCTTTAGTAGAAAGATGGGTATAACATCCCTGAGCCTTGACATAGAGCTCGAAAGAGGCTGCCCATGTGTGATAGTTGGAGTTGTCCAACTTGACAGTAGTCACACACATATTTTGAAGCGGATCTCGGTACGCCATGAGGTACGCAGTATGCAAGACACCAAAGCAGACAAGAGTAGCAGGCCGAAGCAGTAGGCACGTAGCAGTCAACAGACGAAACCAGTAGCAGACACCCAACACATGGGCATATCTAATAACACCCGCACGGGGGCAGAAGATAGCAATAGGAGATCTAACACATCAGATCCCAGAAACCCACGTAGGGGCAACAATGGATATAGAAAAACCTACGCCAACATGGATGAAAAACTACTCCACCATGAGGTGTAGGCATAAAGGGAGTGAGATCCGGTTACGCCCTCAACGTACTATGACTGGAAAGTTACCGGAGATGTCCAAGAGTGAGCGGGAAAGGAAAAGATTGGTGATGGTGGCTAGCCGGAGGAAGATATGGTGGGTGGAAGATGGAAGGAAGAATAGGAGGTGAAAGAGGGCTGGTTGGAGAGGGAGGACAACAACAAATTGGCTGCGTGGAGGCGGGGAGGTGGAGGTGGCGGGCGGCGGCTGGGGGGGGGGCGTGGCAGCGGGTGGGGCTGCAACAGCAGGAGGGGTTGGGGAGGAGGCTGGCAGTGGCGGGAGGAAGGAGTGAAAGGAGAAAGGAGGGGTGGTGGCTAGGGTTTATGGAGGCATTGGTTAGGGTTGAGGTAGGGTGGGAGGGTCTCAAGGAGGATCAAGCTCTGATACCATCTAAAATATTAAAAGGCTTTGTATTAGATGATCAAAACAATTACAATGGTCATTATTTTATAGTAATGTCCCTATTGGAACATGTTGTGGAACTTGGTGGAAGAAACAAGTTTTACTTGGTGCTAAACATGTTTAAAACATCATGGATTTAAACGTCAAGTTGGAACGTGGAAGTTGACAAAAAGAGATTTATAGAAATATCCTGATAAACGTAAGTGGTTAGCTCGTAGGTTAAATTATATGATAAACGTAAGTGGTTAGCTCGCAGGTCAAATTATCTATGTTACAATACCAGGCATATTTTCATAATGAAGTCAATAACCATTGAAATTTACCGTGTTCAGCCATTGTAGTACATTGATGTTACTTGGAAGGGGCTCAAGACATAGTTGCATGGATTTTTGAGTAATATGGTGAGAGGATACATTAATGCTATTTGGGTGGATTGACTGTAGGTATCTCACTGTTGTTTCTGTGGATTTGTTAGATGAAAGTTAATCCGTCACAGAGTAAAACAAATGATTACCTGCGTAATCTATTGCAGTCTAAATGCATAACTACAGGCCCACAGCCCATATTACTTATGAGCTTATGTTGGTCAGTTGCTTTCTTTAACCCTTGCTTCTTTTTGTGAGGCCAATGTAATTTCTAGGGGATGTCAGGGCTGCTATCCCTTCTGTGAACAACCCGATTTTTCTTAAAAGTACCCAAGAATAGTGAAGTTGATTGCCAATTGGTGAAGAAAAACATACTAGTGCTTACTGTTTCTGTTAAGTCTAAAAACCAACTGCTGTTTTTCTTGAGTAAATCATGAGGGGAGCTGTGTCTGATGTTCATATGACATAGCTTGGAGCATTGGAGCTCTGTACTCTGGCTTCTGGTGATGCACACATATTTGTGTTGTATGCCTTCATTGCTAAAGTTGTAATTACTTGCATAAGTAACATGGATTAGCATTCAAAGTTTCTTGAAAGACCCTGTCTTGCAATTTAATATTCCAAATTGGAAAAATTTCCTTGCATGATTACTTGCAAGAAACGAGGTATCCAATTTTGATGCCTGTTTTGACAGCATGGAAACCGGAATTTATTGAAATTTCGACTGAAATTTCAATAAATGCTTGTTCCCGTTTTGACGCCAAAATTAATGAATTAAGCCATGAAATCTTACAGGAGTGATCTCTACACCTAATTGCATTGTTTTATGCAATAAAATTTGATATGGGGATAGGTGTGTGTGTGTGTGGGGGGGGGTCCTTAATGTGGGAGGAAAAGAGACTTTCCTGTTCCCTGCGAAAATTTCAAATTTGGGCAAAAAAATTTGTTGATTTTGACATAGCGGCATAGTGGCAAGATCTCGTAGCAGATGGCGTCGAAATCGATTTTTTCAACGAAATTTTGACGATTGCGATGAAACTTCATTCCTTGATTACTTGTTGCTAAATATAATAACACTTGTGAAATTTGATTCTAAAGTACATTTTCAATGGTGTTCCTTTAGCTCATTCTTCCCTTGTTGCAGGCTTGTAACTTATATGGTTTATGGACCACATTACAGGTTAAATTATTCAGCAAAATGCATATCCTATATATTACTGGTAGTGTTTAGGTGATTCAAGCCATTGGTTTGTGTTCTTGCTGGCTAACCTCTCTAGGCTGTTACAATTAGGTTTTATAGGACAAATTGTAGCGGCAGAACGTAATATTGTATCAAGTATCAACACAATGTTTGCAATTGAATTTGTTTTTTTCTTTTTTCGTGCAGGCTCTGGACATGATAAGAGGGAAAAACATCACTCTCTTGATGGATTCACATCTGGAAGGAAACTTTTCGTTAGAGGAGGCAACTGAACTTGTCGGTCTTGCTTCTAAATGTTTGCAATATGAACCACGAGAAAGGCCAAATGTGAAGAATCTTATTTCAACTCTTGAGCCTTTGCAAACCAAAGTAGAGGTACGATGGTAAACTTTTCTTTATGTTTTCTTTGACGAGCATCTTCCACTTGTAACTTAATTTTATATATCATTGCTTTACATGTTCTTTTACTGTGATTTTTATTTTGTACAAAATCTATTCTGTACTGAATCCAAATAGTTTGACTAGTTTATAGGTTGGACCAGATGGATTGTTCTGATTTTTATATTTTGCCTACTACATATAGTGATAATCGTTGTGTAGGCTTATGGTAAAACTTCAAGATTTCTGATGGGTAAAAAATTTAACCATCAATGAGAGAGAGCCTTGTCACAAGGAAGGAAAACGTTGCCTGAATGAAGAGAATAACGAAACCACTCTACAAATTATATCTAAGGAACCAAAGACTATAACTATGAAGATAATTAACTGGTCTTGGTTGGGCCTTTTGGTTACAAAGTTGATTGATTGCATTAGAAAATGGATTGAGAGAAGAGCTGACAACGCAGGTAGCATTGCTGGTTGTTGTGTTTTGTGCATTGGAGTTTCCTCATAATAATATCTTCAGCATTCTGGTTGCTGGAGCTTAGCTGCTGGATTCATGGATAGAGCCTGGGTTTAGCTGTTTACTTGGCAATAAGGAAGTTAGGCATACTGGCATGGTGTACATCTTGGTCTCATGTATTGAAGTGCAGTAGCAATACGTTGTATTGTGTTGTCTGTTAACTGATTCTGATGTCATTCTTGTTAAAATTTGAAGGGGTTTGTAACTTGTTCTTTTTTGCATTTTTTTTTTCTATATTTAGCTTTCTGTATGTGGTTATTTTTCTCCAAAAAATCATATAAAAAAATATGGTCAATGAAAAAAGTCATGAGATTTTGTAGTACAATTGCAACTAGAGCACCTCACAGTTGGAATCCAAACTGGACTGGCTAGTCCTATGCCATGCTAGGCTGACAACAACCTGCTGGCAGCATACTTACATCCGTCTTGCTTTTATACAGTTGGGAAACATTTGTTTTTGGTTTTATTACAAGGTAAGAAAATACTACTTTTTCTAATTTATGATATGTTGAGGGTTCTATGTAATTCTTATTTCTTAATCTACAGTGGAAGAGGGCATCTATCCTAGACAAGATTCACACAGCACACAGGCCTAACCTCCATTTCATGTGTCAGAGTTATTACTTATTGAGTTTATTATGTGTACGGGCCTATGTATGTTTGACCTACTAGGGTTTGAGTCCATGTTTTTATAAGTCCCCTCTCCTATATGTAGAAGCAAGATTTTCTCTAATAGAATCATGTAAGTTGCTTCCAGTGTTTATTTCACACATCATCTATATGGTATTGAGGCAACTGGCTTTTGCTGCCACAAAACTGCCTCCTCGATCAGGCTTCCTATAAGCATCTGTTTATCATAATCTTTTTGCCTATGCTCTATTGTTTGTTCTTCCTCCCAGCATCTTCTTCTCCTACCTGATTTCTATACTAGTTCCAACACCCTTATTATCTTCCATGTATCTGCTCTGCAACTGTACGACATCATTGCCTCTTTTAGCAACTAGCAACGACTGCCAATCTTCTGTTCAAGCTTTCTCTACACAAATGCTGCAACTCTAAGCTCCAGTTACTGCTACTCGGCACCAGATCGAGCAGTGTCAATATCTGAAATAGTACATCAAAACAAGATGCCAGAGATGCTACTATTCTTCAGCGAACTACTGTTTCTGTTGGCGACCTTGAGCGACACCATCTCTAGTACCGGATGTCACCGCTGTATGGTTGACAAAAGAAGAGTGTAGTGACTACTGAAGTGATAACAAAACCATTCGTGGATAGTGTTATGAAGCGAGAAGTGGGAGGTGAGCATATGGCATCTCACGCACGCACAATCGCTGGTACAAACATATATACCTAGTTTAATACGGAGTAGTGGAATGCATACATATTGTATTACAAACTACTACGCTTACGCCAGTAAGGGATAGCGATGGTCCCCAATGAAGGGACCCGAGTTCAAACCACACAGACAAGCATTTCTTTTTTTTTATCACCATCTTGGACATTTGGCCTCCGCTACGGGCTGTACGGGGGGAGAAATCTGTCTCTCTTAATCCCAAATTACTACACTTACATATTTATAGAGGCTAATTGACATATAGTCACTGCTACAAATATAACAACAGTAGGTATATTATAACTATATAGATTTATAACGACCACTAATTATTAGTAATTCTACTCACATTTAGGGCATGTTTGCTGGGTTTAGCGGGATCACAAACAATGCAACACTTCTTGAATTCAAATTAACAAGCTGTAGGATTTTAGCTATACCACAAATTAAGTTCGATGTTGCTGTGTTTGATGTGATCTGATGCAGATAGACCATGTCCTAGGTAAAAGTATTATCAACGTGTGGACAGGGAGAAGAAAGTTAGGTTGGATTGGTTCTGGTACTCAACATCAGTTATTGCAATTCATGCGCTTTGAGTCTCTATGAACTAGATGCAACTGTATGTGTCGATTCCCATACATGAAGCTAGGTAGAGGTGAGACCGTGAGAGTCCAACATCTTTGACAAAGCACTTTGGATTTTTCCGATAAGCTTGACCACAAATCAGATATCTCGAGCAACAACTAAAAGTGAAAATGAGCGGTACCCTAAAAGTTACGTTATTCCTAAGTAAGACTTTGAGAATTTGTTTCCTTTGAGGAAGCAAAATCGTCTCTAGAGTACTGCAGCCTGCTTCTTCTACCCTAGTTTGGTTGATCGTAGACCATATGGAGATTAGTTTCCTCGAGGTAGGCACTCTCCAGAAACACATAGTGTGGTATCTGCAGAAACAATCCACTACTATTGATCATCCTCATGGCGTTGGAAGAAGGAAGGTGGCGGCATGGTGGGGAAGATGGGTTTGCTGACCACTAACGGCATTGGTGGTTCATGAGAATGTCTGGCCCGTTGCCAGATCGGTAGCTGAGGATGAGGGGTCGTGGTGTAATCCATGCTGGGTTTTTGGCATCATCTGACAACATGAAGTGGTCACCTCCATGTGATGGTTGTCAATGGGAGGCTAACAAGGAGAAGCTGGATGGCGGGATTCAATGGTTTTGAGAAGGATATAAAAACCTAATAACTGTTATATAATTGAAAATTTGGGATTTTCTGTAATTTCTCAATCTATCAACATCATCCTTGTGATCATCATCTAAGCCTCAATCCCAACCATGTTGGATCGACTACATGGAACTTTTCTCCCAAGTAGCCATGTCATGAGTCATATTCTGGTCAAAATGTAAATATTCAAAATTTCTCCTTATTAGCCCTTCCCAAGTGAATTTAAGCATGTCTCTTCTTCTTTTAGTTGTGCTCAAGTCAGTAGCATTGCTTCGAATAAGCACGTTAATTAGTATGCTTTGCGCATGTTCATACCATCTTAGGAGACCCTCATGCTACTTGTCCTTAATCTTGCCACCACTTTGGTCCGGATATAGTTCTTTCTCAAGTGATTTTTTCTTATCTTCTCACACATCCATCTCAACATACGCATCTCTGCCACATTCATCTTGTTGAGACCTGGTTTCTTCATTGCCCAACATTCACTCCCATATAACATGGGCAGTCATATAGCTGTTTTATAGAACTTACATTTAATCTGAGATGGATCTATCATATACTACTCCAGTTTCACTCCATTTCAACCATCTTGCTTTGATCCCGTAATAAACATTATCTTGAACATCGCCATAATACAAAACCCAAGTAACAAAACTTGTAATATTTTTGGTACAAATAGTCCATCCTATTTGGCTGCACCATTCACAACTTGAGAATGGCTGAAATTGCAATGCATATAAACGAACCTCTATGTTAAATTCATTAAATTCCAACATATTTCATTAAAATTCTACTTTATCATCTAATGTTTTTCTAGGTTCAACAATCAACGCAATATCATCAACCAATAACATGCACCACAGAGTATCATTTTGAACATGCCTTGTCAACTCATCCACAATAAAAATGAATATATATGGGCCTCAATGCCAATCCTTGATGTACCTCAACTGTGATAGGAAATCTTGGTGTCTCTTATCTAGGAGTCCTTACACTTGCAGTTGAGCTGTTATACATGCCTTTAATCAAGCTAATGTATTGCATTGACAAACTTTTATTCTAAAGCCCTCTACATCATTCTATGGGTGCTTGATCATAAGCCTTTTGCATCAATAACTACCATGCGGCGATCTCTTTTGTGTTCTCTAGACTTCTCCATAAGCCTCTATCAAAAAAATAACATTGTTGTTGATCTTCCAGGCATTAAACCAAACTGGTTGTCTTATATCTGTATAATAGCTCTTGGGGTTTGCTTACTAATCCTTTCCCAAAGCTTTGCAGTGTGAGTCGTCAACTTGATACTTCTGTAGTTTGTGCAGCTTTGAACATCTCCTTTGTTCTTGTAGATATGGACTATGGTATTGTTTCTGCACTCGTCTGACATTTTCTTGGTCTTCATAATCTTACCACATAGCTCCGTCATCCCCTATACTCTTCCATGCATCAATAAGAATGTCCTCTGGCCTACAAGCCTCACCCATTTTCACTTTTTAAAGCATTCTTGGCTTGAAATGGTGAAACCTCTGTGTGTAAGTGATATCTCTTGTATTCATGTCACACAATTCTTTTATATTATCCAAGATATCTCCATTGAAAAGCTTATTGAAGTACTTATTTCATTGGTTCTTGATTTCATCATCTAACAAGGAGAAGCTGGATGGCGGGATTCAATGGTTTTGAGAAGGATATAAAAACCTAATAACTGTTATATAATTGAAAATCTGGGATTTTCTGTAATTTCTCAATCTATCAACATCATCCTTGTGATCATCATCTAAGCCTCAATCCCAACCATGTTGGATCGACTACATGGAACTTTTCTCCCAAGTAGCCATGTCATGAGTCATATTCTGGTCAAAATGTAAATATTCAAAATTTCTCCTTATTAGCCCTTCCCAAGTGAATTTAAGCATGTCTCTTCTTCTTTTAGTTGTGCTCAAGTCAGTAGCATTGCTTCGAATAAGCACGTTAATTAGTATGCTTTGCGCATGTTCATACCATCTTAGGAGACCCTCATGCTACTTGTCCTTAATCTTGCCACCACTTTGGTCCGGATATAGTTCTTTCTCAAGTGATTTTTTCTTATCTTCTCACACATCCATCTCAACATACGCATCTCTGCCACATTCATCTTGTTGAGACCTGGTTTCTTCATTGCCCAACATTCACTCCCATATAACATGGGCAGTCATATAGCTGTTTTATAGAACTTACATTTAATCTGAGATGGATCTATCATATACTACTCCAGTTTCACTCCATTTCAACCATCTTGCTTTGATCCCGTAATAAACATTATCTTGAACATCGCCATAATACAAAACCCAAGTAACAAAACTTGTAATATTTTTGGTACAAATAGTCCATCCTATTTGGCTGCACCATTCACAACTTGAGAATGGCTGAAATTGCAATGCATATAAACGAACCTCTATGTTAAATTCATTAAATTCCAACATATTTCATTAAAATTCTACTTTATCATCTAATGTTTTTCTAGGTTCAACAATCAACGCAATATCATCAACCAATAACATGCACCACAGAGTATCATTTTGAACATGCCTTGTCAACTCATCCACAATAAAAATGAATATATATGGGCCTCAATGCCAATCCTTGATGTACCTCAACTGTGATAGGAAATCTTGGTGTCTCTTATCTAGGAGTCCTTACACTTGCAGTTGAGCTGTTATACATGCCTTTAATCAAGCTAATGTATTGCATTGACAAACTTTTATTCTAAAGCCCTCTACATCATTCTATGGGTGCTTGATCATAAGCCTTTTGCATCAATAACTACCATGCGGCGATCTCTTTTGTGTTCTCTAGACTTCTCCATAAGCCTCTATCAAAAAAATAACATTGTTGTTGATCTTCCAGGCATTAAACCAAACTGGTTGTCTTATATCTGTATAATAGCTCTTGGGGTTTGCTTACTAATCCTTTCCCAAAGCTTTGCAGTGTGAGTCGTCAACTTGATACTTCTGTAGTTTGTGCAGCTTTGAACATCTCCTTTGTTCTTGTAGATATGGACTATGGTATTGTTTCTGCACTCGTCTGACATTTTCTTGGTCTTCATAATCTTACCACATAGCTGTGTCATCCCCTATACTCTTCCATGCATCAATAAGAATGTCCTCTGGCCTACAAGCCTCACCCATTTTCACTTTTTAAAGCATTCTTGGCTTGAAATGGTGAAACCTCTGTGTGTAAGTGATATCTCTTGTATTCATGTCACACAATTCTTTTATATTATCCAAGATATCTCCATTGAAAAGCTTATTGAAGTACTTATTTCATTGGTTCTTGATTTCATCATCCTTCTCCAACGCTCTACCATCACCATTCTTGATCATATTACTTGACTTGTCTCTTCCTTTCCTCTCTCTTATACGAGCCACTTTATATATATCTTTCCCCCTTCTTCAGAGCCCGGCTA
Source organism: Alisma plantago-aquatica (assembly GCA_963693085.1). Taxonomy (NCBI): domain Eukaryota; kingdom Viridiplantae; phylum Streptophyta; class Magnoliopsida; order Alismatales; family Alismataceae; genus Alisma; species Alisma plantago-aquatica. Next base: position 96,696,043 of record OY856412.1, on the reverse strand, counting down.
CCAAAACCGTAATCAATTAGAGATTCTATAGAGAGAAATATTTTAACTGCCCCAACTTAAACCTAGGTTATATGTTCTAACCAAGTAGGGGTTTATACCAAAGCACATGGATGTGAGTTCTACAGTATCCAGTTCTATTTTGACATGATACATAAATAAGTGGAAGTTTTCTTATAAGGGGAAAGTTTCAACTAAACCCTAGTCAGTATGTTTTAGTATAAAGAAGGGGATCTTGGGGACAAAATCCTTTTTTAGTGTAGTGGAGTTGTAACATGCTAAAATTTTGATCCTCGCATGTATAAATCCATTTTATCCATATTTTTATTCATTTAGCACTATTTTTTACTTTACACCCTTTAGATCCTATTAATAGAACTTATTTATATCTCTTCAAAGTGCCTAGAGCTATCCTCTTCAACTGCTTTCTTAGCTTCTTTCTTTGCTTGCATGTATCTCTGAAAGGTCACATCATCGATTTGGGTAAGTTCCTATAAATATCCCTTTTCAGTTCAACAACTTCTGTACTTCATCATTCCACCATTGAGAAATGTAAATTTTGTAATTGGATTTACGATTATAATCCAATAGGACACTTGCAAATAACCAAACATGCCCTTGGTGTAAAAGTAATAGTTGTTACTTTTACACCAATCTAGTAAGACCGTGATGGTATGTATGATACATGAATATGAATATAATACTTACTAAAACTATGACAATCTAAGTATTAATATGACGCTTACTAAGATTATGACAGTGAAATTGGTGCGATTTGATTTACAAAATCAAATTCATTCATCTAATTCAATTATGTTGGATAATAACCTAGGGTGTGGGTTTATATAGAAAACTCACTGGGACCTAGATTGGCTTATTTCTTCTAATTACCCAACTGAAATAATAAATAGAACTAATTAATTAAGAACTTACGAGTTCCCAATATTACACTTAGGTCCTATAACTAAAACAATTTCATAATGAATCCTAAAACATGATAACATTATAAAAGAGCTAATTAGGACTAAACGGATGCACTATCATGCTTTGAATCCGAGAGTAGAAGTTATCCTCCATTGTGCTGCTGTTGCAAATGAACACATCTCAAGATCAAAATTGGAAGTTGATGGTGCAAACTAAAGCCATGTCCTCGTGCAAAGAAGTTTAGTTCCTTGAATATCGTGCTTCTGCTGGAAAAGATCATACCAATCAATGTGTACAAGTCGCAAGTTGCCTGCAAAAGCAGTGGGAAGAATAGATCATAGAAAACTAGGGATGCCACTTTGAGTGGTGGAGAAGAGGGAGTGGTGTCTATGTGATTGGCATTGTCCTCCTCATCCTCGAAGTCTTCCTCATCCCATGAAAAGCATTTTGGGCATTGAGCGAATTGTTGCCCAACTTCGCTGCAACCAAGGCATGGGCTGGCCTGAGGAAGCTCACGAGAATTGTTGTGGGGTTGGTAGTTTATCGTTATGCAAATTTTTAATATGTTGGTAGTCTTGTTGCAGAAAATGTTACATCTGTAGGGTCAATGCGGCAACCATGCCTTTGATTTCTGCAATCTTTGTGTCTTAGGACGCAAACAAGCGTTGTGCTCAATCATCTAGGCGTTGAAGCCGTCATTGCGCACCATGGTTCAAGTCGGTAAAGTTTAATCGAATTTTGGAATTTTGAGATCGTGTCCTTCGGTGCATTGCAAATTTCGCGATGGTCGATGCATAATCCAAAAGTTTTGAGATATAGTTGAAGGCATGGAATGAGGTTTTGTCGAAATCATCGAAATTTCGCTCGAAATTTCGATTTCGATGCTATCTGGTACCAAAACGTGCTACTGTTTCGATTTCGACAATTTCGATGAGTTTCACCAAATTTCGACGATTTCGATGAATTTCGTCAAATTTCGATGAATTTCGCCAAATTTCGATGAAAATTTCGATAATTGCAATCATTGTTGTTATTGTTGATTTTTGAAGAGGAGCAAAGGGGGATTGGGGTCATTTCACCATTTTGTACTCATACATAGTATATACTTATAGTATATCATAATTGCATTGCATTTCCCTAATATTTGCTATTCAAATTATTAAATACTTATGCGATGCATGCTATTTTAGTTTCTACAATGTGGATGGCATGTATCCTAGTGGTGGTTTATTAGACAATGAAGGTGCTAGGAAGCCAACCACACCAACATATGCTGATTTAGCTTGGAAACATTGCACTAGTATTCTTGGGACCAATGAAATGGTTGACTATTGAATCAATATCAGCAACAAACTATAAACCCAAGTAACATGTGTGGGATGCCCTACATATCCAATATTTGATATTATAACACAAACAAGTACATGCATGTATATAGCTCATACTTACAAAATTGCATAACTTAATTCCTACATTTTGTCATCGAAATCATTCATCGAAATCCTCAAGAAACAGGACAGTTCCCTTACCTCCCACATGAAGGACCCCCTCCCTAACCTACCCCCACATAAAATTTTATTGCATAAAACGATGCATTTAGGTGTAGAGATCACACCTGTAAATTTTCATAAATTAATTCATTCATTTTGGCGTCGAAATGGGCACGATTGCATTTGTCAAAATTTCTGTCGAAATTTCCATAAATTTCGGTTTCCATGCTGTCGAAACGGTATCGAAACCGGATACCTCGTTCCTTGGTTGAAGGATGTCGAATTTGTGGATGATGCATGAGAATATAGAAAAATGACCAAAAATCAAATTCTGGCAAAATTATGAGTATACACAATGCATTGTTCATGTGAACAATACTGACGATATATTGTTCATGGTGAACGATAGCTTTCCCTTTGGATTTTGGCGGATTCTTGACAAAAAGGGGGACGTTTTGAGGATGGACACAAACAAAAAAGATCGGGAGATGATGACAAAGACTTAAAGGGAGGAAATGTATGGTAGGATGGCAGCTAACTGTTTACATGAGCAAAACTCATTATTTTTCTTTGTGTAGATAAGAATAGATGGGATCTAACCTAGGGTTCGGATGCAATGGAGGGCAATGATGGCTCCTAGACAAAGGGTTTTAGAGACCAACATGTTGAGGATAGGTGGGTTGGGCCACACTTGGGGTTTTGGCCTGTCTTCTCAGGGTCTTGGGATCTAGACCTAGGGTATAGATAAAAAAGTCTTAATACCAATTTGTGCAAACTTGATTTGCAAAAAACGAATATATTCATCTAATTCAACTTTATTGGACAACACCCCTGCAGGTGTGGCTTATATCGAGAACTCGATGGAAGCCCTCATTGGCTTATTTCCACTAATGACTCAACTAAAATAATAAAGAAAACTAATTAATTAATAACTTACAAGTAAGTTCTTAATATTACACTTAGGTCCTAAAACTGAAGCAATTACATAATATATCCCAAAACACAATGACATTAATTAGGACTAATCGAATGTGCTATCAAGATTTTCAATTTGAGTAGAAGCTGTCTTGCATCAAAGATAGTAAAACAAGTATACTGAGAAACATTGTATTACAATATTCAGACAGTTTCATATAACCTGTGTTGTACATGCGCCTGCCTGAGCGGAGCCGAGGTGGCACCTAGGCTTAAGTCAGCCCGCCTCAAATTGGGCGCCCATCCCCCTAATTGACATAAGTTGTCGCCTAAGGCCTTTTAAGGCCCAAATTAAGCCAATTCAAGGCTAATTTAGCATATATTAAATCTAAATTTGATCAAATTAAGTTATTTTATGGTTAAATTGGGTCTGATTTATTCCAAATGGGGTCAATTTAGGGTAAATTAGGTCTGATTTGGGGGAAAACAAGCCTGATATGGGGGAATTAGGTCTAATTTGGGGGAATTAGGTCTGATTTGGTCATGTAAGGCCTCATTTAGATCAATATAGGAAAATTTAGGGTTAGTTAGGTTCGATTTGGTCATGTTATGCAAATTAGGTTTGATTTTAGGCCAAATTATGACAAATTTGAGCAGATTAGGTCTGATTTGGGGAAAACATGGGGAAATGGTCTGATATGGTGAGATTAGGTCTAATTTGTCCAAATTAGATATTGATTAGGTCAATATAGGGAAAATTTGGGGAAGTTAGGTCTGATTGGATCATAATATACAAAATTAGGTTTTATTTAGGCCAAATCATGTTAAAATTGGGAACATTAGGTTTAATTTAGGGGAAACGAGTATGATTTGGGGGAAATTGTTCTAAATTGGATGACTAAGTCTTATTTGGCCAAATTTTGTCTCATTTTGGTGAATATATGAAATTTTTTTGGAAATTGGGATTGATTAGGCCATGGTATACAATATTAGGTCCGGTTTAGGCAAAAATTAGGGTAAAATAGGTTAAATTTGATCAAATTTGGATCAAATGAGTTCAAATTAGGGCCAATCAGTTCTAGTTTAGGTTTTGTTAGTTTTGATTTAGCCTAAATTCTACATAATAGTATTATACATGTTTTGGCTACAAAATAATACATGTTTAGCTTTCTGATTTCTATATGAATTTTGTTTAGGTAAAACTTCCATCCATATCTATTTTTTTTTGCTTTTTATATATGATGCTAGCACATTGATTGCATATTTATCATGTATATTTATATGTTAAGGAACTAAGGATTGTATTTTTCAGAAATTTTACATATATGTTAAAATAAAAAGTATATAAAATGCCTGGGCCTCCGCCTAGGCTGTCTGGGCGTCCCCCTGGAACGCCTGACCGCCTATACAACCACGCATATAACATATTTGACAATGCACTAAGAAGATAGGGTATACGATTAATACATAATGTTCAAATATAGCAAAGTCCAGTATTAAGTTTATTAGTCCATACTATTTTTGTTTGTTGACAAGTGTGCAGGACACTGTAATCGTTGTGTATTGATATGTACACCCCTGTCCTATATATAGGAGAGGAGGAAATTACAAGGAAGTAGACTAACCCTAATGGGCCGAGGCAAATATGCCCATGTACATAATAGACTATTAACCTATTAACTAAACAGGCTATTTCTAACACTCCCCCTGAAGCTGGGGCATGGGTGAACACATCCAAGCTTGGAGTTGCATGACTCGATTAAACAATTAAAGATAGAAATGATAAATTTGAGGTAGAAATTGTCATTCCCATTAAAAGTTTGTCACTCCCCCTTAAATAATACTCCCTAAACAAACATATGATGACGCCTCTTTGAGATGTGTTATGCAGACTGGAAATGCTTGAGCTTTGGAGAAGGTCTTCTGAAGTGCATCTCGAATGAAGAAAATCTGATATATGGAATCGAAATGCCACAATAGAATCTCGCCACAATCAAACTAGACTAGATGATAAGAAAGTATCACGACTACCCCATCTTCACTGGAGAGGAATGTGTGAGTGGAATAAGCGCACAATTAACACATCCCACGTACATAACGCGACATGAACGCGGAGGCACAATATCGATGTAGCAATAGCGGTATCTTCAAATCATCAGAAGCCAACTGGAATTAGTGTAGAAGACCACATACGTGCTTAACGTGGCACGAACACGAGTTGGGCAAGGTGCAACTGCTGACATACTGGTTCTACAAGTCTAGCACATGAATCTTGGGGGCTTGATAGTAATGCCCAAGAAGATCAGTAGAAGATGCAATTCCGACGGAAGTAGCTCGGTGAAGATCAATCTAGATAAATCCTTGCAGATACAAAATGCACAGGCTAGAAATGATGAGCTTCAGAGAAATCTGAAGAAGAAACAACCATCTGTGTCATGGGAATGCAACGAGAATGATCAACTGAAGCTTCATCAATACCAAATGGAACTAAAGGTCGAACTTAGCCGCAACAACTCTTGTTCTGACATACATAATGCGGTATGAACGTGAAAGGCTTGGTGTCAATGATGCAACTGTGAGATCCTTCGACGCTGTCTCACATGTAAGTGATGCTAAGTGGGAATGACGCGCCACAAAGACATCAAGAAAGCATATGTGCTGAAGAACACGAAGCTCCATGTAGATAGCCTGGAATACATCATCTCTCTCATCTCTTGTCTCTCTCCTCACATGCTCTCTCTCATCTTATCCTCATACCCACCTCTCTCTCTTACTCTCCCTCTCCTCATATCCCCCCGCACACCAAATATGACAAGAGTGAGCAGATGTTGTGGAAAAGGGACATGCGACCCCCCGCACGTGGAAAGACACACATGATGAGTGGGAGGGTGGGAAGGGGAAAATGTAAAACAGAAATACTACCAGAATGTAAACTCGGTAGAAAGAGTAGGAGCACTACCAGAATGGAAATTTTAGGGCGATTTTTTTGGCCTAGGTCAGAAAATAATATGATCCGATTATCACCAGGTATTGGAGAAGAGATAGAACTTTGAAGGACGTCATAACTTGTATTTGAAACATGCAGTCTGCATCACGCCGTGTAGGGTGTGGACACGCCATGTAGATTGTCAAGGGTGAGAGGCATACTCCTGATGACACGCCATGTGAGGTTGTTGACACGCCTAGTAGCTCCTTTGCTTGAAAATGACTGACTCCTTGCAACACGTTGTGTAGGGATCCTACAGCCGGGTAGGATGTCGGAGGCGTAAACTAGATATTCGTCGACACGCCGTGTTGGATGTCAACATGCCGTGTAACTTGCGATCTGGGCGAAGTCAAAGATGACAAACTCTTGCCGACACGCTGTGTTAGTATTCAACACGTCTTGTGACTTGCGATGTGGACGAACCGTTGTGCCACCGAGTGAATTCTAGACTGCTACACGCTGTATTGGTTGGCCAACACTGTGTAGGATGCCGCTGAAACATGATGTGATGGGATTTAGTGTCGTCAAGGAGATAAAGAACCTTGAGAATTAGCACCATGGGTCAATGGGAATTAGCGCCGTCGTTTGTTTTCCTCTAGTTCATGTGATCATGATGTATTGGAGGCTCCTTGCTTGACAACAACCCGAACTGGATAGGAATTTACGCCGTCCAAGTTCCCGATAAGTGGTGTAGCGGTGGAGTGTTAGGCGGACATCAACTGGGAAAAAGGTTTTGAACATGATGGCGGTTGCTAGAGACGATTGTTGGAGTAGAAGACAAATGTGAGTTGGCGTGGCTGCTTCAATGGCGGTGACTACATACGGAGAACTCGGGGAAAGTGATGACTTGACGATGACGGCCACGAGGGAGACTCGATGGTTGCTTTAACTGTGGATCAAAAAGCATAGATGGTCGTGATGATGGCGTTGACGCATAGATGGAGATCTATGTGAAAGGGGAAGAGTGGTGACCATGGAGGCGGGATATGCCTGGCGGGCGGCTGGCTTAAGCCATGGAGACGACAGTCGCCCGCAGGCTCTCACTGTTGCTCTCTCTAGGAAGGAGATGCGGCGACTAGGGCAGCATTGAGCTTGGAAAGAGGAGAGGGAAGCAGAGGCGGCTAGGGTTAGATCCCCAGGGCACGTTCTGTTACAATGTTGACAAGTGTGTGGGACACTGTAATCGTTGTGTATTGATATGTACACCCCTGTCCTATATATAGGAGAAGAGGCAATTACAAGGAAGCAGACTAAACCCTAATGGGCCAAGGCAAACAAGCCCATGTGCATAATAGACTAATTAACCTATTAACTAAATAGGCTAATACTTAACACTGTTGAATATGTAATTGTGTTGTTTGGTCAATGTGTGTAAATAATATTGACACAAGAATATATGATCTCTACGTCTCAATATCTACAGTATTTTAACTTATTCAATTGTGTCCGCAAAGAAATGCAGCATATCATACGACTCCTACCAATATTTTCATAAAAGTATAAGGATAACAATGATCTTTATCCATATATATCACATATGATCTAGCCAGATATTTGATATTAGGGATAATGATTCTTTATAAGGTAGCATATTATTACTAACCAGGATCTTCTGATGTGTTTCAACTAAAATTAAGAACAGAGACAGATAATGTCCTAGAAGCCAAATGCGACAAAAGCAGTCAATCAGACATCCGACTTAATGGATAAGGCACCAAAAAGCAGGTGCCTATTGACAGCCACCTAAGGCTTGAATTAGGCGTCCAAGGCCTTGGGTAATCAAATTACCCTCTTGGGTCCTACTTTTTACAACAGTGTCATGACGCTCATTTTGTTTTCCAGGTTCAGCTATATTGTGGTTTGAATTTTGTCTGAGATAGTGACATATGAGAACCAGATAGTGACAAAAGTCAGAAAAGATTTGGAGGAGTGGGAGGAAGGAGGTGGATGAGAGTCCCCACATATTTCCCTACACCATGTATTTGTTTTTTTCTTCCTTTTTTTTCTTTTTATGTAAACTCAGTGCTTCTGTTGGGAACATAGCTGAGTTCATAGACATGATTTTTATGAAGATGTCGCTGAATTCTGAGCAAAGGATTTTCTTGGCGTATTTCTGTACAATTTAAAACTCTTTTGGACCTCATTTCTTGGGTGAGACATCTCTTCAACACCAAATCCGATTCCCCACAAGTGATTCTCTTCCAGTCCCAAGATGAGGAATCTCTCTTATTGGTAACTGTTCTCTTGATGTGTCTAGTTCGTGGCCTCTTCTTGATGATTCCTTTTCTCCACTGTGGACTATCATTTGGCTGTCTTCTTTCTCATGGATGGAGCAGATTCTATCTTTTCTTCGGGTTATTATGACCTTTTGGCTATCTAGATGCGTTCTGAGGCATGTTGTGGGTTGCTACAGTTTGGCCAATATAATGCTGTTAGAATGACCGATTGACCATTCTGCAATAATGTGGCGATATCTTTTTGAATGGCCACCTTCAGCTGGAGGATGTCTTTCTGTGGGCGGATGTTTTCTTTATAATGGGTAACAATATGTTGTATGGGCAGTAGTGACAGTATGACACTCTTCTATGCTTCCATTCTCATAGCAGGGTGCAAATTTTGTTTGAAGCTTGTTAAGGCGCAGCTTCTAGTGATGGTCGTACTAGCAGCCATCTCTTATTGTGATTGTTGTTTCACGCATGTAAGTAGAGCAGTTCACATTTCTGACTAGAAGCATCAATAATGAGTTTCCTCTATTCATCTTTGGGACATTTCCTGGTCAGCCTTGTCTAGTGGTAGACATGCCCCTTCTCAGATTAAAGACCATCAGCGCTCTTGGTGCCCCGCGAGGGTGGCCATCAATTTTCTTCTCACTAGGACATCTAGTTTTGTACGTGGAGCATGGAATACAATTTCAATCGAAATTTCGTTTTTTTTGCAACCGGACATCGAAACGTCAGTACGCAAGATCTGGTCTGCAATTTCGTGAAAATTTCGCAGCTACAGTCAAAATTTCGCGAAACAGGGGGTATTTTAGTGCAAAAAAGTTCAGTTTGGGGCTGGATATGCAACACCTATTTCGCGAAACAGTGTTCCATTGACTGGATTTGTAGGGACTTTGATCTTTTAGCGATTTTTTTGTGATATCTTGCTCTCGAAGGCTACTCTACTTGATTCTAAAGTATGTAACCCCTCTCCCTAACCCATCTACTCATCCTCCTATTTCTACTCCCTTTTAGACATATCTTAATAAATACTCTGAAAATCCTAAATTTCTAAGTGACATTTCTCTTAAAATTCTCAAGATCTTGAAGTGAACTTGTAAATCTAAGAAACAATAGTGTGAAATACGTATATCTATACTTATTTTGAAAGTCTAATCATTATATTTCATATTTATACACAAAATGGATACAAAAGCTTTTTAATGGAAGTTCTTATATTTTTGTATTTTTCATTTATGTAACACTATATATATTATAATAATAGCCTTATACAAAATGTTAAGTGTAAGTTGTAACTTGTAATCCTAAATATTTTTTTATTATTATTCACTTATGTAACCCTAAATATATTATAATAGTAGACTTATTCAATAAATATACTAACCTACAATATTGTAACTTGTAAGTTGTAACTCTAAGTTATAAAGTCTAGTACTCTAGTCGTTTTAACTTGAAGTTTGCAAGTTTGTAACAGTAACTGTCTAACAGACTTGACATTTCTGTTCATTTGTGCACTCACTCATTAAGGCATGGATCCCACCCTAACCTCTAAACATATAAATTTATTATATAATCTAGTGTGTCTATGTTTAAACACTGTGTTTGCAAAATTCCATAACTTAATTCCTTCATTTTGTCATCGAAATTTCCATCGAAATTCTGTCGAAATTGTTCAGCTTCCTTCACTTACAAATGTAGGAGACCCCACCCCCACATATCGAATATGAAATATTATTACATATTTGAGTAGATCATGGCGATTAGAACGTCCTGGTAAATTTTCATGATTTAATTCGCTTATTTGGTTGCCGTAAATATCGAAATTTCAAAAAATTTCTGTTTCTGGGCCATCGGACACGACATCGAAATCGGACATTTAATTCTATGACGTGGAGAGCTACTGTGCACCACAATAGAAATTGCTGACTTTGCCCGCCTTTAACTTGAATGAGAGGGTTTCATTCACCCTTGCAACTAGTTAGCACTTACGAGGATGACCTGCGGCTTACATTTGTAATTCGGTATGGGTATACATCTAAGCTTTAGGGTAACTGTTGGACACACACACACCCAAACGCACGCACGGAGAGAGAGAGAGAAGTCTTTGAAATAGTCATTTGAGTAGTATTTATAATGTTTTAGTAGTTTTCTTGTGTTTTAGGGGTTATTTGATATTTTCCCAGTTTGTCTTGTAAAGCCTGTGGTTTAGTCCCACATTAGCTACTTGTCTTTAGTTGGGTTTAACCACCTATATATAGGCTTTGTAAGGCTCTTTAGAAAAGCAAACTTGATGAACGAAATCTTTTGTTAGTTTTATCAATTAGTTTGTACTTTAGTAATTAGTTTATATTTTAATCATTAGGTTCCATATTAAGTGGTATCAGAGACTAAGTCTAAAATATTAGGGTTAGGTCATGCATCCTGCCCTCTGTCTTGACGACCACCATCCATCTTCTTCACGCTTGATGGCTGCTCTCTAGTGCTCCAACCATAGTCTTCTCTATCCGCTCATAGTGCACCCTAGTTCTGGCTTGTCGGCCTCGAACCACCTGCAACCAAAACTCCCAACAACAATAGCCTTCAGCAAACCTCCCGCTTCCACACCTGAGTCCATCCACAACCAGCTATCCCATCCTTGTAAACCATCGCCTTTCCGCAGACCACCGCTTTACCAACACCCTGAATTCCACAATTCCCAGCCACAAGCCAACAATCACCCCACAATTCCAACGCTAATCCCCGTCTCCACACTCTCCTACCCTCTCGCCCTCCCTTCATCCCTTAATTACCCCCACCGAACTCAACGCAAACATCATTTGCCCCTTACATCTTGACCTTTTGACTACATCCAACTAGTTAGTAGTCTTTCACTCATCTAATCACCGCCGTTAATCACAACTCATCCCATCAACCAATCACTAGCCGGCCACAATCACCTCTCCATCGTCTCCTTTGCCAAAACACCTCCAACACTGGACGCAAACCTCCCTCCCTTCAGGTGTTGTTTGCTCCCTCTCTCATCCCCTTCCTCCTGTAACTCGTGCTCCCACAAAACCCTCCCATCTATCGCGGCTTGACATGTTACCCTCCACTAACTCCTCTATTTTAATTCCACTAATCCTCCACTTTCTTAAATTCTTTGACTATCCTCATTTCCATTAAATCGTGTTGCACGCCCCTCACTTCCTCTTCCACACTAATCTCCAACTCCTTCACGCATCTAATCTCCACACTAATTCTTTACATCACAATCCGCAATTCCACTTTTTTTAATCCAACTTTTGCTTCCAACAATCCGCTAATGTCTAGGTGAACAACCGTGAATCGCTAATCTAAAAAAGAGCATGTTCTGCACTTCCTCAATAGGAGCTGAAAAATCCACTTCTGATAACTCTACCGGAAAACTGTGAACGACGAATCATAGAATTAGATGTTCAATTTCAATGTCGTGTCCGATGGCCCAGAAACAAAAAGTTTTCGAAATTTCGGTCGAAATTTCGATATTTACGGCCCTAACAATTTCGATGACCAAATAAGTGAATTAAATCATGAAAATTCACAAAGACGATCTAAATGCCAACTCGCCAAGATCTACTCAAACATGCAATAATATTTCATATTGGATATGTGGGGGTCTCCCACATTTGTAAGTGAAGGAAACTGAATGATTTCAATTAAATTTCGATGGCAATTTTGATGGAAAAATGAAGAAATTAAGTTATGAAATTTTACAAACACAATGTCTAGACATAAACACACCGCATTACATAAAACATTTATATGTTTACAGGTCAGGGTGGGTCCATGTCTTGATTAGTGAGTGCACAAATGTAGAGAAATGTCAAGTCTGCTAGACAGTTAGACTCTTAAAAACTTCAAGTTATAGCTTAGAGTTTAAAACTTACAATTACAAGTTACAAACTCACGAACTACAACTTGTATAAGTCTACCTATTAGCATTTAACTAGGTTGCATGGGACATTTATACATATATCCACGAAAGAACTTTGTTATTTTCAGAGTAATTTTCCATATCTCTAGAGAAGAGTGTATAAATTGATGAAGGTAATGTACATATGGTCTAGGAATAGGGGAAGCATACCTTAGAATCAAGAAAAATATCCTTTAGAGGCAAGAAATTAAAAAAATTGCCAAAATACCCAAAATGTAGTATTAGCAGTCTTGGGAACAAATTTCTCAAAATTTAAGTTGTGTTTCTGTACCATTTCGCGAAATTGTGACCCAAACTGGACTTTTTGCTGTGAAATTTCATCCTTTGGCAAAATTTTGCACCTAGGGTTGAAATTTTTGTGAAATTATGTCTCATTCCTTGCATTTGTGCGTTTAACATGTCGAATCATAAGTTTCGATGTCCGATTGTAAAAAAAAATGAAATTTCGAGCAAAATTTCGCAATTTCTTACTTTTGATTTTTCTAGAGGCATATTGGGCACCGCTTCCTTGATTACCGCAACAATAATGTCACCAATACGAGTACATTGACGATTACTAGCCCCTAAGGTTCGAATGCACATTAATTCTCGAGCCCCGCTGTTATCCGTTGATCAAAATTTTATTCCATGCTACAAACTACGGACATGAAGGCAACACCGAATTCCGTGCGAAGGCAACAACATCGGTATTGTGTATGAAACTAAGCATTTTTTGACCTCCTTCCCAAGTCCTCTTGACAAATTTTGTGAGCTTGTTCTTCCTCGACAACCTCCAGATGTTAAGACTTTCTCTACTCAAATTAAAGATTGTCATGACCTCTTTCTTCTCAGGCCTCCTCCACAACCTCTTGATAGAATTTTTGATCTTGTTCCTCTTCAACAACCTCCAAATATATCAAGACTTCCTAATACTCAAAATTAAATATTTTTATGATCACGTTCTTCTTAGGCCTCCTCCACAACCTCCAGATAAAATTCATGACGTTTATCCTCATCTACTACCTTAAACATCATTGCGGCTAATTTATAGATAACCACGGTGTACTTTCCTGATCTCTTGCGCCATTACCATGTTCGTTGGTGTGATGCTACATGACTCAAGCTTCAAAGACTTTATTTTTTTGGGCCTGATATTATTGTTTCGACTTGTCAGAGTTGTGTCTTTTGAAGTGGAGGAGAGTTGATGTAGGACGATCATAGCCTTTGTAATAGTCATTTGAGTACATTTATAATGTTTTGTTAGTTTCCTTGTGTATCAGGGGTTATTTGATTTCTCAGTTTGTCTTGTAAAGCTTGTTGTTTAGTTCCACATTCGCTACTTGTCTACTCATAGACTTTGTAAGGCTCTTTAGAAAAACAGACTTGATGATTGAACTCTTTTGATTAGTTTTATCAATTAGTTTAGATTTTAATCATTAAGTTCTCCATTAGAGAGAGAGAGAGAGAGTCAAGCTAGGATACACTTGAGTGTCATGGTGACGCAATGCACTCTCATTTTCTATCATACAAACATTATTGTATAATCTAAACTGTTGTTCTTCTTAAGTATCATATGAATGGCCTATGTAAAAAAATGTTGTTCTTCTTAAGTATCATATGAATGACCGACAAAAAGTTTGTGCTGATTTGGACACTTATAGGTCATGCATCTAAAGGAAACAAAAATGGTGCTTGAAAAAACTGTGTATCAATTTTGCTGTTCAAGGATGAGGGGCTTACTAGCATCCAAATGAGCTCAAAGTTTGTATTTATCATCCAAATTTATAGAATAATGAAGATCATCAATATGGATTTTCAAAAAAAAAAAGGCTGGTGCTTGATTCCCACAACAACAAAGAGCATAACGCACACGCTTGGGCCATAGGACACCTGATGATCACTGTTCACCGCGGGTGTGGATGAACCGCAGTAAGAACGAGTAAGCCGCCACAATGGAACACAGATTCCACCGCGCAACATTGAGAAGTTGAACTCGAGACTTTCTACGGAAATCCGAACTGGGTTGGAAGTAGTTCATCGAAGGAGAACCACCTTACTCAAGTCGTCACCTCCAACTCCAAATAGAAGAAGTCTGAGGGAAACCGATTCACACACACACACACACACACACACACACACACACAGAGAGAGAGAGAGAGAGAGAGAGAGAGAGATACTTGTATCAGTTGATCAATCGTTTTTTCCATTCTACTACATGCCGAGGGTTTTCTTGTCGTTGAAACTCTATAGTTCTGACCCTAGACAAGATTGACCAACCACAAACCTGTCTTCATTTCTATGTATGCGGTGCTCGTTCTTCAAGTGCCAGTTTTTAAATATCTTTCATCAAGTTTCATATTGAAAAATCTAATGAGCTAGATCACTTTTTCTCTATATTAAACTATATCCATTGACATGGTTGGGAATGAGTCTTGGATGATGGTGGAGTCTGCCCGTTCCCTTGTGGTTTTAAAAATGACAGTTCCTTTACATGATGCTAAATATGAGTTGGGAGTCCAGAAGCTTAAGACATGATGATGCAAATAAGCTATCTTTTCAACATGACGACTATGTATGTCTGACATGTTTCCACAACCGTAAATTGGTAGTTAACAAAACACAGTTTTATCTCTGAGTAGTCAGAAATGCTGATCTTGTGTTTCATCCAAGGTCGTTGAGCTTAGTTATTTTTTCATAGTATCTATAGAATGCTTCCTGTGAATCTGACATTTTCTGGTGTACAGGTACCATCACATGTCATGTTGGGAATTCAAAAGCCTGTGGAAGCTCTTGCTTCCCCACCGCCTGTTTCTCACCCTCTGACTCCAATGGGAGAGGCATGTTCCCGGATGGATCTTACTGCCATCCATCAGATACTTGTAACAGCACATTACCGTGATGATGAAGGGTCTAATGAAGTAAGTACTTCTTTTAGGACAAGTAAAATTAATTTTCTCCAAGACTCCAACTCATCTCTGTGTCTCCTGTCTCTGTTTTAAGTTGTCATTCCAAGAGTGGACACAACAAATGCGTGATATGCTGGATGCCAGAAAGAGGGGCGACTTTGCCTTCCGGGACAAGGAATTCAAGACTGCTATTGAATGTTATTCTCAGGTACAATATACTCATGTTGCATAATTCTTGAATGCATGAATTTCTTCTGTGCGTCTTATTTGCCTTAGCATATTCGATCTGCTGGTTTTCATTACCTTTCTGTTAGCAATCACAAATATATTGTTTGTGGTTTTCTTTGTAGTTTGTGGATGTGGGGACAATGGTGTCACCGACAGTTTATGCCAGGAGAAGCCTATGCTATCTCATGATAGATCAAGCCGATGCAGCTCTCAGGGATGCGATGCAAGCACAATGTATATACCCTGATTGGCCGACAGCATTCTATATGCAGGCTGTTGCCCTATCCAAACTAGACATGCACAAGGATGCAGCGGATATGTTGCAAGAAGCCACGATTCTAGAAGAGAAGCGCAAGGCAAGCGG
This sequence comes from Alisma plantago-aquatica, assembly GCA_963693085.1. Classification (NCBI taxonomy): domain Eukaryota; kingdom Viridiplantae; phylum Streptophyta; class Magnoliopsida; order Alismatales; family Alismataceae; genus Alisma; species Alisma plantago-aquatica. Next base: position 96,680,080 of record OY856412.1, on the reverse strand, counting down.
GAAAGGCCCTTGAGTGGGATGGTGAGATGCCTGCCAACGCCTGACCCGTGGTGTATGTTCATGGCGCTTTATTTCACCAGTTGATTATTCCTTGGTCTTCCAAATGATTTCATTTCTGTCCTGTCAAAAGAAAATTTGCTATATAAAACCTGTTGTTGTATCATATCCTGGGCTTTCTTCACCAAAGCCTCGTGTTGTACATCACCGCTGGTTTACAAATTTGTGTGTGCAGCATGACTTGAACATTTTCATATAATTATTTGAAATTGTCTAGGAGGCCTTTTTGTTGGATGTATACGGAGTGATTTAGTCATCAAGTGTAATGTCATCATACGGATGCATCAGTTCTGCAGTGAATAAGATACATTGTATCAAGATGTAGGAGATACCGAATAACCTCTTATAGTTTCCTTCTGAATGTACGCACCATCTGCAACGCAGAATACTGGTTCAGTGATGTATTTCTATGCAAGTTACTTTCCAGGTTTATTGTAAGTATATATGTATATTCTTCAAAAGATATATATGGTGTGAGTTCAGTTAGTACTTGACTCCTATATGTGCCACTCCTTTCGCTAACAATTATTTTCTTGCTTTCTTTTCTTTATTCTTCCACCCTGACTAGTTTGGAGATGATTGCGTTTGATCTCATCTCATCAGTTTATAAAGTGACTTTCTATCAAGGCAATAGGTAATTGGTAATGACGACGTTGTGCTTGCACAACTGCCGTCATGGTTCATGGATTGTTTGTAGACCACTGCCTTGGCCCTTGCCGTATTCAACTTGCCATTTCCGTGAGTTGCTTCTCTAGCAATTTGTTTGCTACTTCAAAAGCTTCGCCTTTGTTATTCTCTTTTGAGCCCCAAGTATCGGGAGACTATTTACGCATAGTAACTTTTGGTTTTGTTTTTCCATAAGGTGAGACAAATTAAAGAAGCATTAGCGTCCATACATTTTATTGTGCACATGATAGTATCCTCGAAGAGGAGACTGTGCCGAGCAAAATGAAGGGGAGGCCATCTATCTGATATTGAGCAAAGCCCTTCGCTTACATAACTTGAGGTGACGTGATAAAGAGGTGGTGAATGTTTTCGTACTGTTAGGCATGCTTTGTTTGCTCCAAGTAAACCCTGTTGCATTTTATTTTCTACGCATGTTTGATTTGCTCCGAGTAAATCCTATGCCCATGTTTGGTTCAGGATTGGTATTCTATAGTAAGGATTGTGTTAGTCGGATTAGTCAGAACATGTGGATTTGTTTCATCTGGATCTAGTGTGATTGTGTTTGGCAACCCAATCTGATTCAGTATAACAGCTCAGTTAGATCTGGTTTGTTTCTGGTCTACTTGTAAGCTGTGAACTATTTTGAATTTGATGGTATAAGTTATAATCAGATTGCGTTCGATATTATACACCGATATAGTAGAAAATATTTATCAAAATAAAAAATAGGTAACTAGTATTATTTGATTCCTCAATAAGGTTATTTTGCTTAGCATGTATATATTTAGATCAATGCTAATTTAGCACGTATTGACGTAGTACTTCATTTAATTGTAACTATGTTTTCATGTTGGATTGACTATCTATGATGTGTTTGTTTTAATATGTATTTGTCTGAGCAATACATGAAAGCCATGACGTTGTGCGAACAAGCGTAGAATATGTTAACCTCATCATTTAACATGAGTATAGCAACTAAAGAATACAAGCTAAATCCATACAAGATGATATCATACTTTACAGTATTAATTTGACATCCTATAATAGTTATATTGTTAAGTCTTAATAATAGTACATAACATTACATCTCGAAATTTCTTAAATTATTTACCAAGTCCTTAGTATATCATTTGGGTGGTGATTCATGGGACATTCATTTACTGTCTTTACAGCCAGCGCTTCCAACAACATCATTTTAGTTGTCACCGTCATTTGGTGCAGTAACCCATCATCAACAACTGTTGTATTTGATTAAGAGTTTTCCACTTCGTGAGGTTTATGTTGTAGGCATGTTGGGTAAGTATGAGGATTAACAAAGTAGGGGCGTGAAATAGCATTTTAATATTTTTCACCTCGTTTTAAGCATGTTCATGGACACGTCAATCCTTTCCATTGATATCTAGAATTCACATAGGACCTTAAACCAAAAATGACGTAACAGATGGTCACACATTCCGCCTGACGTCCTAATACTGTGCTTAGCATTGCATCTGACACATCATCCCATTGAAAATTGTTCATGTTATCGTGTTACAAACATAATTGAATTTACATTGTCAAAGTGCTAACAAATTGAATTACTCGATGAAATTTAAAAAATGTAGACACAATATGCAAACAACATACAATTTACTACATAGACAACAAAGAATGCAAGAAACTTTTGCATATAATATGATTATAACAACCAAACCACGCAACCCTAACATAGAAAATGATGTCACACTTGAGCATCTACTAATATTGATATCCACATAATATTATTCAATTGTTAATAATAGCGCATAACATTACATCTAAAAATTCATTAACATACTACCAATTACAAAATGAATTGCATCAAAGAAACATCACAAAGTATGACATAATGCTATTGTGCGAAATGTTCAGTACGTCATTTAGGTAGTCATTCATGCGACTTTCATGAACTGTCTTAACCATCAATGCCTCTAACAAAATCATTGATGTTGTCAGCGTCTTTTGGTAGCGTCTTTCGGTGCAGTCCATCCACTTTCAGAAACTACTGTATTTGGTTGGGAATTTCCTGCTTGCTGAAGTTGTTGTTGTAGGCCTAGCGGGTAAGTGCAACTATTGGTCAAGAAGTTGCGGGGAATTGGAGGAATGTGTCCCAAAGTGTAATAAAATCTCTCTTGAGGTTCTTCTAATGCCATATCATGCCTCCTCATTCTATCTTGCCAATCACACAACATCTTCCTCTAAGACTCCTGAGTAAATTATCCATCCACACACCTACCTATGTCATATTGACCTCTCAATGCATCAAGTAGAGCCTCATTGACCTCCCTATACCATCAGACATGGATCCTCCTATTTGGAGAAGCCATATTACTAATACTAATACAACCGTAATACATTACAATGGCAAGGGTGTATTATACAAACATGCATACATAAATGCAAATTCAAATATGAAGACATAATATGCAACCAAGTTGACAACAACATACACATAGATTGTTTGTACAATCTAAATTCGTCCACTATTTTTAACAAAGACACTTGGCCCATGATGTCATCGGAGATGAAGCCATCTCAAAAAGGCAATTTGTATCCTCTAACTTGTTCACTTTGACATAAAGTTCATCATAATGATACTGATACGATTGGTAAACATCTTCAGTGTCATGATGAATTTCAACAAAGTCCTTCAAGTTCATTGTCTGACCGCACACCATCTTGCATTCATTGTCCAATAACTTAATCTCATCCTATAGAGACTACATTGTTGGGGGAGATCAGTTTCCTAGTAAAAGTATTGGCACCAGTTTTTACCGTATAATGTATTTGGTTTGTGTTACTGATAAGGAACATGTAATATAGATATCATTATATCAATATATTTGTGGTTGTATTAGAGAACATGTCTTGCCAAACATATATAATACATTTCCACTGGTATTTCACTAAGGATGTTGAAGTCATACAACACTGCACCCTCGATGTTCATATGCAATATGGTAACATGATCACACACACACACATCTCTGAACTTGTGACATATCCATTGATATATGACACAATCAACTTTATTAATAAGGTAATATGTTCCTCAAAGTATAGATTACATATTGATGTATTTAATAGAAAAAGCCAATCCAAATCATACATATGATGTTATTTTTAACCGGAACAAAGTACATTACAATCATGGCATATTATATCCTTCCTCATATGTTAAGGAACCACTGTCTATCGAGAGGTTTATTTGTTCACAAAGATAATCTTGTCTCCCCCTAAGAGTACTTAGTTCTACTATTAGTCTATTGGTTTCTTCTCTCATGGAACATATAAAGTTGCAGGAAGTAGACCATTTTTTGCATTTGCAAACACAAACTATGTTATTATTACAGTCCTAATTGCAGCTAGAGTGCTCACATCCTATTTCACTTGGTGTGCATTAAGCATCATACTGTATCTGGTTTGAACCAGACCCCTTTCGTAGGTGTATTGCGGATTGTAGGGGTTGTTGTCTTTGAATCAACCATTAGCCGCATCTATGGCATCTATATAAACTCAAATGGTGCAGCAGAGGCCACATGGACACAAGGGCACTCCATCGTCCATTGCCAAAAAACCTAAAATTAACACAAATCATATCATACATTTACTTCAACCATATAAATGACTAACATAGCAACCTTGAAAAAATTTTAGTTAAATTTGATCTAGCACATGGAGAAAATGTTATGTTCTTTGATAGCACACAATACACAGGAATTTACCATGCAACTATTACCGATCTCTGGTACATATATCCTCAAACTACAAATCCAATTCAATGTGTTTCCCAAAGAGATTGGCTATTGCCTTTGCAGTACATCACCCACCATTGGCTTGGGTAGTTTAGTGGAGGGAGTTTAAGTTCACTTTGTTGTTTGGGTCTACAGAAGTAGAACTATCCCTCTCCTCATCACCCATCACAATGTCATCATTCTGTTGGTGTCTTATTTTGGAGGATACAACATGCTACTACTATACACCTTTGTGTATGGATGGGGTACGTCACATCCTTTCTGAGATAAGAAAACCTCCTCTTCAACACACCAAATGCTCTTTCAACAATATTTTTAGTTGTACATGTCAGTGGTTGAACAAATCTTTCTTGTTGTTGTGTGCTTGTCTTTTTCCACCTCTAAACTCATTAAGTGATAATGCATGTTCTAAAAATGCAGTAATAAATTGAGTGGTGTTAGAGTATCATACATCCACTATGTAATACTTACCAGATAGGACTTTGAAACCCCGATCATTGTTGTTGATTCGAGGACCCTCATATCTGTGTGGAACCTTTTGCCACCCTGTTAGAATGTACGTAAACGCGATGTCAAAGTTTAGAACACCCATAATGTTCACTGAGACAAACCCACTCCTATTAAGATGATGATTATGTGTTTCCCTTTTGACCATCACATGAATGTGTGTCACGCCAAGTTCCCTAATAGATCCTTAAGGTAGTATCAATTTTCATTAACGAATACTGCTATGGTAAGCAACATAATGGCATCATGTTAATTGGTACCTTGAAGTACAGGATGCACCTTGGGTTGTCTCTAATATGATGGTGTGTTTTTGTGGATGTGGTAGGCATCATGACATACTCATGACACAACTCACAAATTATATCCAAATCCTTGTTGAATATTCTACTTGTTGTCTTACCCGAGTGGATGTATACATCTACTAAAGCATGATCAGTATGTCCATGTCCAACCATTCGGAGGAAGTAACAATCAATATCGACCACTGATATGCCCCTATTACTTTATGATAATCCACAAGTCTCAAACTTATCAGCCAAAGCTAGCAAAGTCCAAGGTTCAATTCTATAAAGGTCATACACCCTCATTCTATGTCCTGTGGTGATTTCATAAACATGTCGGTGACCACTCCTAATATTGATAGACCTAGGTATTGTAGTACTTGACTCTTCATAAAGTACATTGTTGTTGTACATTATGGATTCTATAATTGATTCAACAATTAGGTTTACTGGTCATGAAACAATGTCAAGTATGTTTCCAAGCAAGTCTGGTATTTTTCTATGATTGTTACCATCCATGATGCTTACAATTGAAAAGACAAGAATCTACTTATGGTAGTGTAAAATATAGTGATTGTGGATGTTGAAGGTACTTACAAAGGTGAATATGCAAATAAAACATAGAAATCCTAATAACAAAGCATAACATAAATTTTCACAAAAGTTGTCAATAATACATGCCATAAAATTAAATGATATGAATAAAGAAAATACTACATGGGAGTATGTTCCTCCATGAAAGATAGAACAATCATGAATGTCATAGCTGCCCACAAAGGTGCAGATGCTCTACTTTGGCAACATGTGTCTCCACCTTGACTACTGTTCCATTTGGAAGAAGTGCTTGCTCTCGGCATAGGATAATGAGGAGAACTAAACAAATACCACATGGATGACATACTATAAGGGGTGTTGAATGATGAATATGGGTTTGTGAACAACCTCCAAGATGTTGTGGCACATATGATGGTGGCATCGTTGGTGGTTCTTCTGTTGTAGAAATTTGCTAAAAATGAAGGCCTGAATTGAAAAACAAGCCATAATCCACTAGGGGGAAGCCTCTAGAGTATCTAAAACAAAGGTCCGTAAACCATCCCAAATTTTATTGGGGTTCTGGAATAGGCTAAGTTATTTTTTGTAATTGGTGGCCTCCTTCATCCCATTCACAATAAAAGTAAAAATGCCCAATGATGTGTCTAGGAATGTGTCATTGACATGTTGCAAAAATTTGGGTGTACTCCTCCTTTTTCACCAAGCAGTTGGTCATACCATTGCCTAGTTCATGCACCTTTGCATACACTTGGGTGAATTCACTACCACATCATTCAACAAAACAAAATGTTCAGGTGTGTATCCTCCTTGCTTCCTACGCCTTTGACTAGAAGGTGTCCTTGTGCCACTACTTTGAAAATCCCTTTTGACATTGTCTCCCTCACTTGGAAAGATAAAGTTGTCCATGTCACATGAAAGTCCTATGTCATCTCCTGAAAGAGGCCGATATGACTGTTGTGATTGAGGTGAATGAGCATTATTAGATGAGTCTGTCAACCACAAGTTCATCCTCTGAGGCAACATATATTGAAAACTATTTCCCAGTTGAGGACATTGCATGGTGACCCCTCACAATGTTTTTGCCTCCCGTCAACTCAATATCATGGTGACGATAGAAGGGTGGTTAAGCTATTTTGATAGATCCTTGTTCCCCTAATAGGCATAGACTTAAGTAGGAGATTACATCTACATGTAATACACAAATGTTATGTTAAGTGTTCGTGAAATGTTGAACATACCTTAAGTGTATCCCTCCATTCCTAGGTATCAAGAAATATGGGCTTGTGCCTTAAATCATCCTACCTAACACCACTAAGGGGTGATAGCTTTCAGCTTGACAAATTCTTTCTTGAGATTGTTCCATCGGGTTTTAACATGCTCCAATGTCACGTCAGGCCTCCCCATTCTAATTTGTCAATCCCAATGTGTATCCCTCTAAGCCTCTTGAGTAAATTTTCCATATACACATCTAACTACATCATATTGTCATCTCAAATGTAACAACTAGAGCCTCATCGTCCTATGATAATATTACTTTTCTTGAATATTTATTAAGTATTTCATAAAAGAAATCAATTCAAACAAAAAAACAATGACCATACAATCCTTCACTTAACACTTAGTCACCAAAATACTCTATTCTGACTAAGTTACCTTATGAAAATGTAGAATATTGGATTCCAAACCATGAATCTCAATAGACAACTAATCGAACTCCAAGGTCGATCGTTACTCATGATGAAGATCTCAAGAAAGGCAAGGAATTTACCATAAATTTACCTCCTACATAAATCACTAAATCAAACTCAAAGATCTTGGTAGTCAATCCATCGACCTGGTGCATCAACAACAACACTAATAAACCTCAAGGTCGATTAACCCACCAGAAGGTTGTTGACCCCCATATCAACATAGTTTAACCTAGTACATGATCAATACAAAAGCAATAGAGCTATGAGCTTGATACTGAACCCATGAAGCTGTCACTTTCTGAACCACTATCAACTTCCAGGTTGATAGTTGTAAGGAGTGGGGCCTGGGAGGGGTCCACTACTTACTTGAATTAAGAAAATAATTGTAAAAATACCCAAATCTTTCACATCCATAAAATAAAACCATTCAAATAATTGGGGTGCCAATATTTTCTTAAACAGAATAATAAAAGGAACATAATTTTATTGCAACAAAATGTAAATATGACTATTAAATTTTCTCTCTCATATAAGTTCTATTAAGGAGCCATGAATGAATTCTAAAAAGATTTAAAACCTAAACTAATAGGATCAATTTGCGGGGAGCAACATGTCCATCTCGGAAGTCCTCTTGCAACTAGTTTTGGGCGTCACCACTATCTCCTAGTCCTCAGGCTGTGCAACCTCTGGATGGGTTGAAGGCAATACCCAGGGGAAAGAAAACAAGAGAAAGGACATCAACGAATGCTAAGTATGTGCAGTAAATAATAACTAGGTATTAGAGTGCCTCAACAAAGGAAAATCTAAGAAAATTTCAAAAGAGTTAACATATGGAATGGACGAACCAACACTAGGTGTTCTTAATGAATCTTACTAAATTGGTTGAGTAACATAAAAGAAGGAGATACTCATGTGACAACACTAGAGAACCATAAATATGTTGGTAGGAAATAATACATCTACCATGAATATTGAGTGAGCATGAACATATACACATATACTCTGAGTAGGACATGATACACATTTGCTCTAATAATATCATTTGCAAGAATTATCACCTCTACATTATCTAGTGTGGGAATTTACACACCCATAAGAAAATCCACACATTATATTATGATAGTATTCATCACATGATTCATATAAAAGAATAAGTAAGTCTAAACCAAAACATGAGGGATGATCCCTTGAATGTCCACTGGGGTCTAAATACCAATACTAGAAGTCCCAAACAATCTCATTGATGAAAGAGATTCTAGCAATCAAAAGGGATATTTCAAATAAGATCAATTCAAAGATATAACTTCACTAAGGAGATAAGGGGTTTTAAGTGTAATATAGACCAAGAGAGAAGTATGGATCATTTAATCAATATATAGTTGAGGAGATGCAACATACCTTGACTTGAGTATTAAGTCAGAGATCAATTTCTACCCTTCCAAGTCTATAGTCACCTTGGACCTACGTATAATATTATGTACATAGATTAGGGTTCAATTTATCTTATATAAGATGAAACCCTAGAATTTTGATCCTTCAATAAAACCCTATATTGACTCTTGGTATTAACCTAACATTGGATTTAGGGTCACTGATTATAATCCTCACTCAAAATATTAACTTTGTTATTTATAATATTTCCTTCAATTAGTAATAAGTGGATAAGAGAAGTCAAAACCCTAAAATATCATGTCTTTCGAACTTTGGAATCATGTGATGAAAACCATACCAAAAGATAGAGAATAATCCCATGATTTTAAAACATATTTCTTTTACAATTTTTGGAGCTACCCGTGAAAGTTATGATTTTATAAGATCTACATCATTTACTGACTTATTAAATAAATTATATTTGCAAAAGTACAAATTACCCTTGAATAAGGAATCTGTACTTTATTTTGTGACAGGTCAAACATGTCCTATTTATATTCATGTATTATGTGACCTATTTAAAATAGAATACTGTTGTAGACAAGAATACTAATGCAAGAAAATCCATTATTGAAGGAGACGAGGGGGAAAACTTGAAATTTCCCCCCTGAGTTATCTTCTCCCTTTACTGGAATGACATGGCCACGGGCTTGCACCAGTAGTGTTGAGCCATATTGGGAGAAAACTCATTCATTGCTTGTTTATGAAATAAACTAGCCAATTATGAAGAACAAGGACTAAAGTTTCTAACTCGTAGATCAATTGTGCTATGATGAAGTAGAGCGCCAAGGAGAGGGGCCACAAGATCAGATCAAGAACCAAGTTTGGTAGTGGGTGAAATGATGATGAAAGGAAAAATTAGCCCTAGAGAAATATTGCTTGCGATGGGGTGGAACTAGGGATGTGGTTAGCTATTTATAGGGTTCCTTGTAGGGCATTTGTGCCTACGTCTTGGAGATGTATGGCCTCCAAGTTTGGGTATTTCTAGAATTCTCTAAAATAGGATGCAAGCAGCATATGGTTTGATGTGGATTTCAATATGGAAACTGGTGAAGAAAGAATTTGAGCAAAGATCAATTGATGTGAGAGAAATCTTGATTTTATTTTACATGAACCTGCGACCAGTTTCCTTTTTAGTAATGAGCTAGAAGAAAACACAGCAGCCATCTGACCTTCATTCGACGACCATGAGGGGTTCCCACATCTACCAAAGTCAGACAACCGCATGACACTTGATAAATTAGATTCCTTACTAGACCAAAATCTGATTAAAGTGATACATTAATAATCCCTTTTTCTTTCCCCATCAAATTGAATGAGTGAAAATTATCCAACTAAAGTGGAATTCGTAGGTAGACTAATAGGGACCCAAAGAATCTAAATTTAATGTAAAATTTTCCTTTTGGAAAACTTTAATACCCAACCTACAAGTTGAGGAGAAACTTACTTTTAACATATTAATGTATTCCTTTATCATTTATTGACCAAATTTTGTGTAACTCTCTCTTGCCTAAACCTATACATTGGAAAAACTCTTGAAGATTTATTTGAACCTTAATCCCTCAATTTGATAAATTTTCACACCCCTAAATCAACATGCTGCTTGTAGTAAAGCCTCAGATAATTTATTGTTGGCTAAAAACTCTCATAATTGAGGATTACTAATATCCTAGCTCAAACCAACTCAAGAAGGGGGTTCACAATAAAGAGTCATTAAATAAAGGGGTAAAAGGTAGTATTTACCTAAGATTAGATATTTTACAATCGTTCCTAAGACAACCTATCAAGCTTCAAGCTAAGAACAAAGATCAATCAACTTGAGCAATCAAAATCCTCTAGAACTTTGACTTGAGGTCAATGAAGAATCAATTTGACTAACTAAGCCAAGATTTTTTGTTCTTATGTTGTTGGTTTTCCTTATCCCTGTGCTCAACCCCCTATTACTACAATAGACTTTGTATTGAGTTGTGGACGCCTCTTGAAGTTTCGATATCTTCTACTAGGTAGTTGTGTTTACACTTTTGACCCATGTTTAAGAGTGATCAACTTTTGGCATCGTTGCTTGTGACACAGTAACAACAAACTACTAAAAACCTGAAGTCTACTTAGATTTAGTTAGTTCTCTTAAGTCCTAACTTAATTACACACACCTTACAATTCAATCACATTATGTCTTGAAGATTTGCTTGTGTGTGTAGTTACTAGCCTTCACTCATTCGATCCTTTTAGGTAGTAATGTGATTTCTTCATCTTGAAGACCCATGTTCTTTTTGTATCAAACAAAGAAGTAATGACTCCCAAGGAGGAGCAAGGCAAGACCCACAAGATGGCCCCTCTCTCTGTTCTTTGAAGCTACACAATCCAATGAAAATAGACAACCTATGGTGATTCCTCAAGTTTAGGTGGAAAATTTCAAACTAAAATCAGCATTCCTGAATATTATTCAACATCAAACCTTTAGAGGAAACTCAGTTGAAGAAAACCCTATCACAACATATATACTTTTAAGAACATTTGTTATACCTATAAGATCAGTAGAGTTCCACTAGAAGTAATGTAACTTAAAGGTTTTTTATTCTCCATAAAGTACAAAGCCCTTGCATGGTATCAAATTTTAGAGCATAAAGGAATTGGAAAGCTTTGACAAAGGCTTTTTTCAACTGGTTCTTACCAATTGAGAAGACTATCTATTGCATAAATAAGATTTTCAGCTTCAAACAAAAGCCTGGTGAGAATCTACATAAAGCCTAGGAGAGAAATCAAGAATATGAAAGAAAATGGCCCCATCACAACTTTGAATACAATTATATAGTCACTACTTTCTATAATGGTTTCACTTTAGGTGAGAGAACTTCTCTTAACACTATAATAGGTAGTGATTTTATGGGGCATAATGCTAAGTGCTCTGAAGAAATGATCAATAATATGACAACACTACAAGTTGGGTTGGACTATGATAGGGGATCATTTGGGACCCCATCCACTATTGACACCATTTCTGAGCCAAAGCTGCTTGATAATATGAATGCCAAACTTGATAAAATGGCCACAAATATTCACAATTTAACGGAAACTAACATTAAGGAAAGGTATCTATTACAACCTCAATTTTGCATATGTTGTCATAATTGAAATGTAATGTTTTTATGAATATGGACTTAATTGAAAAGGTTGTATGCTTTGCTTCAAAGAAGGGATTTCTTTACAAATCTCCCTTTTAATAGGAATTTCGTGGTTCCTATTATTATATTAATCCAATAATGGATATAAAAGAGAAGAAATGGAGAAAAGTCCATATAATAGAAAAAGATAAAAGATAATGAATATTAAGCAAAGTATTTATGAGAATTATATAGAAATCTCTAGAAAGTGGCATTGACGGCCACAATTGAATGAATTTTGTTTATATGTGAGTTCTAATGAAAGAAATAGGAAAAGAGGAAAAGGAAATGAAAGATAAAGAAAAATCCTTAAAAAGAGATATCTTAATAAAGAAATAAGTAAGATAATGAGAAAAATGGATGTAGATGCATCTAGAAGGATAATAAGTATCCTGAAAAAGGAATTTCAAAATATTAGAATTTCTTGGGATCCAAGGAGTCCCAATGAGTAAGAAGAAAGAGAAAATGCAAATAATACAAAATAAGAGGATCATGTGATACACAATTAATGAATTTTTGGTATTATAAAAAAGAGGTACTTTCTACTATAAGAAAGTATAATTTCGTGCCAATGGATTTAAAGTCAAGCATAAAAGATGATAAGAGAGATGATTTTCAAATTCCTAAATATCCAAGGAATATGGTTTATTAAGAAGATAATTAAGAGAGAGAAGATTACTTCTTAATGAAGGAAAGTAGGTGTCCTATGGGGAGAAGGACTTGTTATCTCATGGATAGGCATCCTAGGGCTTTGCTACCCTCCCCTATATAAGGGTAGAACCCTTGGCTTGAGACCAAGAGAAGTTCCATGTATCCCTCTCTCTTCTCCTTCTTCTTTTCATCTAAACCCTAACCAAGAGAGTATAGGGCTATCTCGAGGGCAACAAGCGACTGTGATGGGATCTCGATGGAGGCACGAAGCTTCCACAAAGACCTAGGATGGTCGGCTATCACCCCCTTGCTCCTGGCTTCGCTCAAGCACCTGCAACGGGTCTGCAAGGTCTGCCGCATTGGACACAACTTCCAGCCTGACTCCAACCACCTCAGCCGCAGCTGGGGGATTCCATAGGTGCGGCGGAAGCAAATGGGCCATTGCTGGTGCCCATAGGGTCCAAGGAGAGGGAGGAGGAGGCCCCCTTGAGATGCCACCGCCGGTAGTGTTAGGTTTGCACGGGGTTGAAGAAGGGAGGAATATTTGGACGATTTTACCCCTCAGGGGTGTGAAGAATCGACAACTTACCCAGGGGCAAATATGTCTTTCCGTTATAATCTCGGCCGGTTATATGGTGCATGGGTTTGCTGACATGGAAGCCTGCCATTGGTCCAAGTAAGTATTTTTTTGTAAAAATCATATCTAATAAATGGTAGCTTGGGTGGATGCATGTAATATATACTTTTTGCTCAAAAAAATATGAGGAATCCATTAAAAATAGATTTAGAAGCTAATTCCTCTTACAATTCGAAAAGTAGTTGAAGTTATCAACTTTAATGCATTACTGATTTAAGAAACCCTAAACTATGATGACTAATGATTTGGGAGGGTTATTTGGATGTTTAAAGTTGATGTTAACCTGTTGATTATAAAAAGGACACATTAGATCTAAAAAGATGATCTTTATGTGTAGTTTAATTTATTTAGGGTTCCATGTACATGAATATGCTTTAACGGGCCTTGAAACCCTAATCTTAGTAATTATGATCCTTAATGGCTTTAATTATTCGAATCCATGAATATAACTGATATTTGATGATTCTAAGCTATTTTGAGTATAAAAGATTCTAATTGTGGATAAATACCCTTAATTTGGTAATTAGGGTTTGTTAGTAGATAAATGTGGAATTAGTTATAAATAGATATCATATGTGAATTAGACCATAATGAAATGTGAGTTGACAATTCGAAAGAAACCAAAGATGACAATTGGGCATAATGATCTTGACATGATTTAAAAGGATAAAGATGGTAGTTTTAGTGTAAAAGAGATATATTAGGCTTAATTGACATTCAAGTATGCCTATGATGTTAAAATTAGGGTTTGTGGACTAAAAGAGCATTAAACATGATAAAAGCATTATGGAGGATAAAACCCTAATAAAACCTTAAAGTTGACCTAGAAATCCTAAGGTGGAATCCAAGTCTATCTTAAGAATGATTTGGATAAAATAATGACACTTGGATGTTATGCATTAATTTCAGGATATTGTTGATTGCTTGTTTGATTGTCTTGAATATTAATGCTTGGACATCAAGTTACTATGGATCAGGTATGTGGTTACGCTTATGGTTAATCACTTTAGTTTCATGGCGATTCCCAGATGTTTTATTGGTTGCCTGAAAATAAATGCTTGGATGACTTTTATTTCATGCAACTATAAAGTGACTATGATTATCACCTGAAATATGTATACCTAACTAGCTCAGATCCTAGTCCTCCTATGTGGCTTTGCTATTGATGAAAAGGATGACCTAGTACATGGTCTACCTATTAGGTAGGACCATCAGGTTATCATGAGTCAGTGATTATACTACCTATGGGTAGTGTCATGCGACTCTTCAACCCTAGGTATTGATTGACCTGTTAGGTAGGATCATGGGGGTTAGTTGGGATCTACCATATGAGAGGTAGTATCCATGTCCACTGTAGGGACAAGCGTAGAGGTTAGGGTATGTATGGATTGAGTAGTTATGGTTAAGATGTAAAGTTTGCTTACTAAACCATAATTTCTTGCAATATGTTGTTACAGATAATTGTCTGATTATTGTTTCCCCCACATACCGGCATATTCATTTATGCTTACCGACATTTTTTTGTCAACATTTTAGGTACAAATTGAAAAGGGCAAACAGTAAAGTGGCATATTGTGAAATTAAGAAATAAAGTGCAAGGAGGATTAGTTAGAATAGTGTCCAGAGGTGGATAGAAGTTAGATATCCAAGTTTTAAAGAAAAAAAAGTATGCAAAGTTTTATTTTTTTATTCCATCTTTCAGTATAGTCATGGTAGAATTTAATAATTATTATTGATTATTTTTCGTATCTTTGATCTGAGAAATTGGGATAACGACTCTGACCTCTTGGTCTCCCTTAATTGGGGGTTACTAAGAGGCATGGACGTTACATTTGGTATCAGAGAATTGGTTCCTCATTTAGTCTTTAGTAATTATTAAATTTTACAAACTCTATAGAACTTGAGGGAGTTATTAGAGGATCTTCCGAAAGACAGAGGTGTCTAGAAAAGGATCACGTATGGGGGCTGGCAATATTTTCCTCTGCATCGTTAGTTGGAATACGAGGACTCCCGGATTTGTGTGACTGCCTGGCCAATGTCTTAGGATTTGACTCAAAATAAGATACCTTTAGGAATCTCTCATCTATTTTCATCCCTTCTCAACCCTAATTCTGTTAAGATTCTGAGGTTTAGGGTTTTCTCTCTCTTCCTCACCCTCTTGAGGTCAGGGTATGTATGATAAGGTTAAGGAATTTTCAACCAAATTAATGAAAAAGCATGTAAATAAGATGTCATGGACATAAGCTTGATAGTTTAAGCATAAACTAAAGAATAGTTGCATGCTTAGGTCATATGACATGTGTTGTCATGCCCTCAGGAGAGACCTAAGGTTAGACCTTCTTGTCAGGAGGATGAAGTAGAGTTGGTCCTGGAGGAAGAGACCTCCATTAAAGGTAGAGACCTGACACATCCTCTGAGGATGATGCTAACCCTAACCTGAAGTGGTGGTTAGAGAGAGATGGAATGGAATTCATGGTCGAACTTGTGTGTGGGTTGACATGATGTTGGTTTTGAATCCCTATGATAGTGTGAGACATGTGAGGTTGGCTGACCTGGTACCTTTGGTGACCCAACCCTAGGAAGGGTCGTGCATGTTAGGGTGAAGGATAACTCCATCCTTGATGATGTTAGTAATGACCTTATAGAAACCCTATGGGCTGATATGAGCATGGCATAGTATGCACCTAGAGTATGTTAGTAAGTGCTGGCAGTAGGTTGAAACCCAGGCCAGAAGGGAATGTTGGATACATTATGAGCTAAGCATAAAGAGCCATAGATAATCTCGAGCGAACATAGGTTTCACCCATGTAAGTGTATGCATGTGAGCTTGATCCACCCTTTTAGAGAGAGAACCTCCAATGGCAAGGTTGTTTGTAGGGTTAGATCTAGAGAGAGAGAGAGCAAGACTCGAATAAGAAGGTTGGAAGCTTAGACTTTGGGATATGAGGAACCCTGAGAAGTTGGGTATGTTGCGACCTAAGCGGATGGTTGCGGTTGCCTTGTGCATGACCCCTGGAGGATTTTGGTATCTTGGATTCCTTTAGAGGAACCAAACCCTAGAAGAAAGATGAGGCTGCTGGTACCTATGTGCAGATGATATAGGTGCTTACCTACTAGGGATAGGAAGAAGAGTTCCTTAGACCCTAAGGATGTTTAGTAACAAGTTGTAAGGTCTTATACCTAGTTGGTTGTCCTTGAGGAGGACTCGATTCTGACGTGTTGTTCAAGTGGAAGGATAATAGGATGTGCACGATGCACCTCGTACATGCTTGGTTCGTTGTTAGAATGTTGAGCATGCAGTTGGACAACTGTTGCATAAGAGGTGAACCTAGGGTTCCTTGACCTATAAGAGGGGAAGTAGTTGTTCCTAGTGCACCTGATGCTCACACGAATGTCAGAGTTCCTATGCATGGGAGCATGGAACCCCTCATGTTTAGAGGAAATGGAAACCCCTTGGATTAAGGTGTATGTTTGATGAACCTCATACATATAGGTTGGTGACATGGGCACGTATGATGATGGTCCAATGTTGAGGAATGAGGACAAGTATGACCTACCATGGAGACCTAGCATGGTTTAGTAGTAGTCTATTTGTTAGCAATGTACCTCAGTAGCTTGCTAAGGCTAATCATGCTCATGTGGATGCAAACCCTAAACATAAGGACGTTTGTGACCTTTACCGTTATCAAGAGATAGTTTCCTCCCATCCTGGGAGAGGGACCCTTTTGTAGGGTATGGATCAACTTTTGTTGGGTGTGAGGTAACCTTAAGAGGTCTCATAGAGTCTTGAGAAGCTAAGTGGAGAGTACATAATATGAGAAGGAACCTGTAGATGTTGGGTTTTAGGGGAGACAGAGAAGGCAGCGGAAAAAAAAATTTCTCCCCCAACCCATACCAAGGAAACGCGTCAACGTCTATATAATAGGAAAGGATGGTTTGTGGAATCATACCTTGTCCCGAGGCTTTCTCGGCGACAATACCTCGCGCAATGCGCGGTCTTCAACTCCGGACTTCGACGGTGTTTGTGCAGCTCCTGGTCGCACCGGGACTGACAACTCCTACTCGAACCGGACTGTCGGATGACAGTTGTCCTCCTAAGCGGCAGTGTCCTCCCGCCTCTGTAGTAGTCCACACAGACCACCTGGAACTCCACTCTCCTTGTCCCACAAGGAAGTGGAAGGAGTCACACCCTCCTGTTGACGTACTAGTCGCCAACACACTCTCCTACCTCCTGTTGCAACTGCAGTTGTCCTTCCCTTGCTGCATCTCCCTTTTACGGGAAGCACTTGCTCGGGCTCTCTCACGGTTACCAAAACCAGAGAGAACGACAACTTGTAGAGCAACTGGTTGCACTGAGATGTACTTTGAGAAGCCCCCAATACCCCTATATATATAGGAGAGTCATGGGACAGGGTTCTCCATCCCAGGCAATGCGGGACTAAAGCAGGAGTAGAAGGGTTCGAGAATTTTCCACAAAAAGCAACCGGTTCGCAACTTGAAATGATCGGTTCACAACTGAACCGATCGGTTCGGCCATTGAGCCGATCGGTTGGACCTGAGCCGATCGTTTGGGGCACTCCAACCGATCGGTTGGTGCCCTGAACCGATCGGTTCATGGTCCTAATCCAGCTCAAAAAGACTTTCCTTGTTTCTTTCCCAATTGGTATCGAATACCAATATTATTCCCAATCGAATTGGGCAATTTGAAACCAAAGGAAAATTCTTGCCGACATGACTTTTTCCCAACTGGTCGGTTGCACCAGTTGAGCCGATCGGTTCAACCCTTGAACCGGTCGTTTCAACCTGGGCATGAGCCGATCGGCCTGGACACTCCAGCCGACCGGTTCAGCAACCTTAGCCGACCGGTTCATCACATGAGCCGATCGGTTGGGAGCACAGGTTGGGCAAAATCAGTCAATTGCGATTTCAATCAATCCGATACTCCAATCAATGCGTCCAACACCTTGAACCATACGATATTGAGCCATCGACTGATTGAGTGTTTAATTGAACTACTAAACTCCTTTAGTAATCAATCTAAACATTGCTTTGTGGACAAAACTCCTCTTCCAGGTTAAATCCTATGTGTGTGACCCTGCAGGTCCATTTCACGTTGGCAGTGAAAGTCCATAACACTTATGACTTCACAAGCAAAGAGCGGTGCCTAGTCACACATCAGTGCTACCCAAGTAAAAGTAGAAAGTTGGAGAACAACTTTCATCCTACAATCCGTGAATGGTGTTACAGCGAATGTATAATTCCTTTGTCACTGATATCCCGAATGAACTCGAGGCATGGAACAGTCATCCTGTCAACGTTCATTCACTTCCTTGATCTCAGAGTAGACTGGAAGAGATATGTATGACATCAGTATCATATACTGATTCACACATGCGTGCACCCCTTTCTCAATCCTACTCATCAAGTGGCCATGGATATCAAACTCCCTCAGGAGGGACAAATCCCATATCTATCACTCACCCCTCAAAAGCCCCATGTGTCAAAGCCACCCAATCATCACCTTTATAACAACCCATATTTCAGGACTGCGTTTGATGATGTCAAAGTGTGCCCAACGACATGTGTTGAGTGCAGTGAATTTAGGTCTAAGAATCACACTCACCACCATCACTGTGAGTACTGACTGTGACTACCATCTCATGGTTTCATGTGTCAAACTCACGGTGGGTCTGTCCGGTACACTTGTTCTCTAACAAGTACCTATGTGTTTGGTTTGATATCTCTATATCATGACTAATGAGATTCTGTCATCAACCAACACCACATTCTAGTCTTGTGTGTCATTGCTGTCTATCTACCTTCCACAATGACATCCGACTAGGGACATAACAAGAATGTACAAACTCTTAGTATCCGTATGATCTCATCGTTCAGGTCATGAACCTGAAGGCATACGTCATCGAGTACTGTCATTCTCTAGACATTCAATCTATTCTATCACTATCTCATATGACTGAACCAGAGAGAATTGGAAGCTCGCCTTTGATGTTTATCAAATCAATCTTAATGTATCCCACCAATCATCCCATGATTGGCTCTCAGGGCATACATACCAACAGACTCCCACTTGCACTGTGAGCCAATCACCCATGAATCATATTCATAGTGATCTTCAAACATGTCCCACATGTTACTGTGCTGTAGTGCCAACATAGTGAGTAATGGCAACACCTTGCCAAAGTCTGTACAAATTGCATGTCTCGCATCTCTTCGCTGTACGTCACACGTATGAGATGGAGTTGCCATAATATGCGATCTAGCATTCCATTTGCTAACCTTTAGCCACATTGCATGATCAAAGATTCCAGACTTGTCATCAATGAGTGGAATATAAGTTCATCTCATGAACTTTCAGACCCATATAGTATCCACTGTTGTTCACTAACACATAGATACTCGACATTTCCCTTTTAAATGGCTTTATTGGAACACTTCCAATCATCAACAAACTTTCACTTTTATACATCTTATGTATATTTTGCGAATAAATTTCTGTCCTTTCGGAAGTTCGCATCAATGTAACTCTTTACATCGAACTCTTCTCCATAGAACTAGTGCTTCACAAGCACTTATCAAGTTCTCATGGTATTCCAGTAACACTTACTGGAAGCAGACAGATATCCACTCGTCATGTCACACATACGAGTTATCAGGATGAGCACATCATATTGCCATGTCCTACATACAAGATGATGAATGCATTTTATTCTTGCCATGTCATACATGCAAGATAATGGGATGATTACATACATGATAGATCCATATCTATTCTTAGTGTTCCCATTCTTCATAAGAATTGGACACTTGGCCTTGGGATACTAACTCCATGTAACATGGACAAGTTTTCTCCCACTGAATCTTTGCATACTGAACACTTCAGTACAGATTGCCAATGTATGCTCTCTCTTTCCAGGTCAAGAGATTTTCGAGAACTATCTCTATAGATCTCTATTCCTATCACATAGGAAACATCTCTATCTTCCTTAAAGATAATTTCCACATTCGGATTTCCATTCTAGAACATTTCCATTTCACATCAATATGTGGAATGTGAATACGCTCCCACTAAATCACAGATCCCTTCTTTATCTTTGACATATCAGTCAAACCCTTTGACTATATCATCAAAGTAAAGATCCAATTTTTGAGTTGCTTGTACTCAATCAATCACATTGATTAGTCCATTGTAACTTATAGACTTCATTTACATTAGTGGATTCATAAACCTTATAGGATGTGTCACGTACACATCCTGGTTTTATTCCTCATAGGAATGTGGTTTTAGTATCCATATGCCAAATGTCTTATCCATTAAGTTGCAATCAACAAGCATCATCCTTATCAAAATGTTATCCATGTGTCTTAACACTTAAGACTCATTTGCACTTATGGATATGATCCAATGAGTGCTACCATCAAGGTCATACCTTATGGTTCACATGGAAGTCATTTAGGATGTAATGGTTTTAAACCATAACTCAAGATTCAGTTCCTCATATTCACCTTGACAGTTGACTCATCACATGAACAACTCATCACATAGATAATTGAGGTGTATCTGTTAAAGATATAAGAACTCACAACCCTTGTGATTCTTTATTTCTTTTATTAGTGTGGGGTATTCTTTTATTAAGAAGAATTCAGTTATTTGATAATCATTCTCTAACTCCTTAGAGTATGATTCCTTCTTGATTCAGACATCACCATGCCTTAATCATGAGTTCACTATGATACACTATCATAATCACTCATAAGGATCTCAAACATTTGGTCCAAGTATTTCATTCATTGATCTCATCAAGAATTAATACTTTACCAAATTTTTACTTCATTTACGATAATCTTGAACACTTCAAGATAGTCATATTGGTATTTCTCTAAACACCATTTGAAGTATTAGCATTTATTCCAATAGGTATGTAAATACATCACATGTATTATACCTAATAGGATAATCACTCTCCCACTACATTAGTGAAGATTGATCAATCATGTCCAAGATATTCATGTCCCTTATTGGTTCTCTAACCAAAAGAGTCTAGTTTTATCCATCACATGGAAACTAGAAATGAATTTCTCATGATTAATGCTAATTAAATTGTTTGAGTTATCTATAACTTTTAGGTATCGTCTTATCTTATGCATATCAAATATCACAAGATAAATAAGGCATTGCCACAAAGATCACATCTTTATAAATTGAAACATCTCTTTATTAATTGCCATCATTGTCATACAATATGCAAAAATAAAGTGTTTCTATCTATTGGCAAGTATGAAATAGCAGTTCATAACTGTATTACATGCCTTATTGGCTGAAAATAAACTAAAGTATTCCTATCTATAAAGGCAACACTTGCCCCAAGTAAGAATGCTTTACACTTTACATCTTGATATCATATATCTCAAAAGTGTTACAAGTTTACTTTCATGACACCTTTAAGTAGAGGTTTCAGTCGCCTCCTTCTTCTTTTGTTCTTCCAGGTAGAGAGGACAATTCCTTTTCCAATGTCCTGGCTTTTGACAATGGTGGCAATTTCCTTTCTTGGTCACGCCTCCCTTGGCCTTGAGAGCTGAAGATGGCTTGGACTCCTGGCTAGCTTCAGAACTTTTCTTAGCTTTGCCCTTGCCCTTGCGCTTGGACTTTCCTTTCTTGCTCGTGATCACCATCACGGACTTAGGCTTGTCCTTCTTCATCTGTAACTCGGCTGTCCTCAACATGCCCAACAACTCTGACAGTGGCCTATCAAAGTTGCTCATGTTGTAGTTCATCACAAACTGACTGTAAGATTCTGGCAACAATTGCAGTATCACGTCAGTAGCCAACTCTTGGCTCAGTGGAAATCCCAGTCTCTGCAGGTTCTCCACATACCCAATCATCTTGAGTGTGTGAGGACCAACTGGATCTCCTTCTGTCATGATGCACTTGAACAGCGCCCTAGAAACATTGTACCTCTCTTGGCGTGCCTGATCTTCATACATGTTCCTGAGATGCAGAATCATCTCTATGACACCCATGTTCTCATGTTGCCTCTGCAACTCATGGTTCATTGAACATAGCATCAAGAACTTTGCATCAATGGCATCATCAGAATGCTTCTTATAAGCATCCCTTTCTGCCTTTGGTGCATTAGGAGCGGGTTCCTCTGGAATTGGAGTATCTAGGACATAGAGCTTACGCTCTTGAGTGAGAACAATTCTCAATGTCCGATACCAGTCGTGGAAGTTTGTCCCATTTAGCTTGTCCTTGTCAAGGACCGATCGCAAAGAAAAGTTGTTGTTGTTTGTTGCCATTTGAACTACAAAAGGGAAAATATGCAATTTTAGTCCAAAACTCATTTTTGACTTATTTGATTGATTTGAAAGTTTGACGATATAATTAGGCCTTTAATTAATTATCGCTCCCACTATTTTACTTCAAATTGATAGCCCTCACCATCAATTCGGAAGATTGCAGCGTACAACCTTCTAGTGGGCAAGATCCTGAAATCCTCTAAGTCATGAGTCAGCTTTGGATGATCGCCCACAACTTAGATCTCTCAGGTAGGCAACTTTTGCCAATTGCATCATATGCAACTCTTGATAAGATGTCATCTACAACTCCTTGCAATGATCATCTCCATGCCTCAAGGCGCTAGATCCTATCTAGGTCACCTTGTTAAGTCCGACCCAAAGCAAACACGATGAACATGCACCCTACTTGGGCAGACCCACATGTTCATCCTTCACGCTTCCACGAGATAGACGGTGCACCACGCTTGGGCGTGCCCACACTTGGTCGATCAAGCTTTTCACGTGTGTCGCATTTGGAAGGCATCTAAAACTTAATATTTTAATGAGGGATTTGGTTTTTATATACATATACATCTCCAATCACCACAATACATAGTACGTATCATATACATGCTATATCCCACAGAAAACATGCACAAAATGATAAAAGCGATGATTATGGCCATCCTAATGTGATTCCTCGAGCCAAGAGGAATCACGGTCATCTAGGTCTACATCACATGCAACCTGTACAAGATGAACTTCTGTGCCTTGCCTTCCGAGTTGATCAACTCATCACATGAATGATCTGTACTCTCCAGCCGGTCGTCTGGGTGCCACCAGCCGATCGGTTGGCTCCTCCAACCGATCGGTTCGCCTGGTCGTCGTGCATCTCGTCATGTCCGCCACCCGCTCGTCTCGCTCCTCGAACCGGTCATCAACCAATCGGTTCACTCCTTGAACCGACCGTCAGGAACGTCAACCGATCGGTTCACGCCTTGAACCGATCGTTTCAGCTGTCGTCTTGATGTCCACCGGTCTTTGACATAACAGGAAAAAAAAATCTATCCTAATAATTACATTGCTTTAAAAAGGAAACCCCGAGTTACATTCGGGGGGAGCAAAGGTAGGAAAGAATCTTGAATTATTTCGAGTTACATCAGGAATAAGAGAGGGAAGATCGGTGCGCAGACCGAGATGAAAGCAACCACACACAACCAATCACAGATAGGGGTTTATAGGCCATAATCACTCTACATACATCCACCACAAAACTCGTTTAAGGGCGACGCGTATCGAGTGCATTAATAATACATATCATATATGTAATTAGGGATTTGTGGATTTAGGATTGGACATGCATAAAGCCGATATTATTCGCATCGTATGCAATAAATAAAGGCAACAAACCAAAATCGATCATATCGATATTCCTAAAATATAGAGCAGTTGACGTGGCTCTGATACCACTGTTGGGTTTTAGGGGAGACAGAGAAGGCAGCGGAAAAAAAAAATTTCTCCCCCAACCCATACCAAGGAAACGCGTCAACGTCTATATAATAGGAAAGGATGGTTTGTGGAATCATACCTTGTCCCGAGGCTTGCTCGGCGACAATACCTCGCGCAATGCGCGGTCTTCAACTCCGGACTTCGACGGTGTCTGTGCAGCTCCTGGTCACACCAGGACTGACAACTCCTACTCGAACCGGACTGTCAGATGACAGTTGTCCTCCTAAGCGGCAGTGTCCTCCCGCCTCTGTAGTAGTCCACACGGACCACCTTGAACTCCACTCTCCTTGTCCCACAAGGAAGTGGAAGGAGTCGCACCCTCCTGTTGACGTACTAGTCGCCAACACGCTCTCCTGCCTCCTGTTGCAACTGCAGTTGTCCTTCCCTTGCTACACCTCCCTTTTGCGGGAAGCACTTGCTCGGGCTCTCTCACGGTTACCAAAACCAGAGAGAACGACAACTTGCAGAGCAACTGGTTGCACTGAGCTGTACTTTGAGAAGCCCCCAATACCCCTATATATAGGAGAGTCATGGGACAGGGTTCTCCATCCCGGGCAATGCGGGACTAAAGCAGGAGTAGAAGGGTTCGAGAATTTTCCACAAAAAGCAACCGGTTCGCAACTTGAAATGATCGGTTCACAACTGAACCGATCGGTTCGGCCATTGAGCCGATCGGTTGGACCTGAGCTGATCGTTTGGGGCACTCCAACCGATCGGTTGGTGCCCTGAACCGATCGGTTCATGGTCCTAATCCGGCTCAAAAAGACTTTCCTTGTTTCTTTCCCAATTGGTATCGAATACCAATATTATTCCCAATCGAATCGGGCAATTTGAAACCAAAGGAAAATTCTTGCCGACATGACTTTTTCCCAACTGGTCGGTTGCACCAGTTCAGCCGATCGGTTCAAACCTTGAACCGGTCGTTTCAACCTGGGCATGAGCCGA
Source organism: Alisma plantago-aquatica (assembly GCA_963693085.1). Classification (NCBI taxonomy): domain Eukaryota; kingdom Viridiplantae; phylum Streptophyta; class Magnoliopsida; order Alismatales; family Alismataceae; genus Alisma; species Alisma plantago-aquatica. The sequence goes on along the minus strand of OY856412.1, from coordinate 96,654,925 downwards.
TCGGCCTGGACACTCCAGCCGACCGGTTCAGCAACCTTAGCCGACCGGTTCATCACATGAGCCGATCGGTTGGGAGCACAGGTTGGGCAAAATCAGTCAATTGCGATTTCAATCAATCCGATACTCCAATCAATGCGTCCAACACCTTGAACCATACGATATTGAGCCATCGACTGATTGAGTGTTTAATTGAACTACTAAACTCCTTTAGTAATCAATCTAAACATTGCTTTTTGGACAAAACTCCTCTTCCAGGTTAAATCCTATGTGTGTGACCCTGCAGGTCCATTTCACGTTGGCAGTGAAAGTCCATAACACTTATGACTTCACAAGCAAAGAGCGGTTCCTAGTCACACATCAGTGCTACCCAAGTGAAAGTAGAAAGTTGGAGAACAACTTTCATCCTACAATCCGTGAATGGTGTTACAGTGAATGTATAATTCCTTTGTCACTGATATCCCGAATGAACTCGAGGCATGGAATAGTCATCCTGTCAACGTTCATTCACTTCCTTGATCTCAGAGTAGACTGGAAGAGATATGTATGACATCAGTATCATATATTGATTCACACATGCGTGCACACCTTTCTCAATCCTACTCATCAAGTGGCCATGGATATCAAACTCCCTCAGGAGGGACAAATCCCATATCTATCACTCACCCCTCAAAAGCCCCATGTGTCAAAGCCACCCAATCATCACCTTTATAACAACCCATGTTTCAGGACTGCGTTTGATGATGTCAAAGTGTGCCCAACGACATGTGTTGAGTGCAGTGATTTCAGGTCTAAGAATCACACTCACCACCATCACTGTGAGTACTGACTGTGACTACCATCTCATGGTTCCATGTGTCAAACTCACGGTGGGTCTGTCTGGTACACTTGTTCTCTAACAAGTACCTATGTGTTTGGTTTGATATCTCTATATCATGACTAATGAGATTCTGTCATCAACCAACACCACAATCTAGTCTTGTGTGTCATTGCTGTCTATCTACCTTCCACAATGACATCTGACTAGGGACATAACAAGAATGTACAAACTCTTAGTATCCGTATGATCTCATCGTTCAGGTCATGAACCTGAAGGCATACGTCATCGAGTACTATCATTCTCTAGACATTCAATCTGTTCTATCACTATCTCATATGACTGAACCAGAGAGAATTGGAAGCTCGCCTTTGATGTTTATCAAATCAATCTTAATGTATCCCACCAATCATCCCATGATTGGCTCTCAGGGCATACATACCAACAGTAGACCCATAGATAACCATCACTAAGTGCATGTGGATGTGTTACAATGGAGGTAACCAGTATGGGGCCTGACCGAGGTAGGTAGGTCACCCTGATCCCTATGAAAGGATGTAAGTCAGACCACAAATGTCGAGAGAGATGACGGAGACTTGGGTAAGGTCTCAAGTTGGATATGTACTATGTTAGAATCATAAGTCTATCCTAAGGTCAGGTAGGGATAAGACTGATGGGAGTAGGAGTTGCCTAATTCCCTAGTTGCACATGACCATAGGTTTGGGAGGTAACAACTATCATTGTCTAAGGGCCATGGGTTAGGAGATTGATCACCTTCATGAACTCATGGGACCTAAAGGGCAAATGAGGAGGGCACTCTCTGATGCATAAGGGAAGAGGGACCCTAAAAGTACCGGCACCCTATAGACCTAGAGGAGATGACCAAGGATGATATGATGACCCAAGTGGGTTCGAAACTAGTTTTTCATGGAAGTAAACTTGATATTGAGATGTTCATGATGTAGAGACATGTGATGCACATTTCCAGTTAGATTTGAAGGTGTACTGGCGATGTGGGATGTACCATCTCTACTCTTGGAATGGGAAGAACTCTGTATTTGGACTGCAACCAAATTCTTATTTCCTCTTGTTATGGGAGTGAGAGATAGGACAATACACATGCCATACCCCAAGGATAAAGATTATGTGAGTGGAAACATTGCTATGATGTATGAGGATAGAGATAATAATGTACCCTTGTGGAGTGTATGATGTGTGGATGGTTTACAAACACTAAGGGAACTAAGGTAGCCATCTTATAAGGACGTTCTTATCATGAGTTGTATGGAATTTATATAAGTTTGAGTTTGATAACCAAGAAGATGAGCTCTGAGTTTTCTTGATGAAGATAGACCTAAAGTCTTAGAAGAGATGATAAGTGGAATACATGGAGGTCTATGTCTTCACTGCTACCTAGAACATAAGGATGAAAGGTGGTAATGGATGCTCTTGTTGAGATGTAGGTGCCTAGTTTAGCTAGTGGAAAGGCTGGAAGAGGTGGCTATGTGATCCCTAAGTTGTGAGATATGTTTGTCTAACACTTGGATGTAACGAGATCTGTTGATCGAGTTAGTGGTTGCTTGTTTATCCAGCCTAGGGCTTGTTGTGATGAAAGGATGGTTATAGGACCTTAGATGCACTTCTTTGGAAAAGAAGGTGATGAAACCCACGACTAGAGTGTTTTAGGGGTTTTGAGGAATCAACCTTGAGAAATCATGACATACAGAAGATCATGATTTTAAGTTCATCATACACCGTGGTACTACTAAGATAGTAAGTGGCAGTAGTACTTTGGATGCCTAAGATGAAGTTGCACGTGGCTTGTCACCATGCATGTCAGGAGGTGAAGGATGAACACCAATAACCCATTGAGTGGATATAGAGGTTAAAAGTACCCGAGAGGGAATGAGAGGTCATCACTATGGATGTCGTGGTAAGTCTCCCATGGATCGAAGAAGGTCAAGGTGCAATAAAAGTTATGGTAGATCGCCTTACCTAGATGACATAGTCTAAAGAAAAAGAGAGAGTATTTTCAAGGGACAGATCCGGTTGAACTAGATGTAAGAGAGATGGTTCAACTACACCATGATGCAAGTTTAAAGGTTCTTGAGTGTGATTTAAAGATTCACTTCCATGAGGTGAAGTAGATACATGAAGAACTCGATGCTATTACATCTTATCACCCCTAACTGATGGTTAGTATGATCCGGACTAAAGGGTCTGAAGGGAGTGTGTGTGCTCATTCAGGGTGATACATGGAGACAATTCCTGTCCTATGTAAGATTTGATGATAGCCACCATAGCCAGTATCAGGATGTAAGAAGCTCTGTAAGGGAGGCTGTTTCGGTCACCACTTCATTAAGATGATGTTGGTGAAGGGACCTCACGAAGGTCAGAAAAAGACCACAATGTGTGTAGATGAAGTCGCTTTGATTGTGCGATGGCTGAAAGAGAGCCTAGGGGTGACATGAGTCGTGAGCTGATGCAAAGAAGACTGACATGCAGTTCACTATGGGAGAATATGTGATATGAAAATCCGACCCCTCTGAGCTATAGCTGAGAAAGTTGAGTCCCCGATACATGGGTCTTTTTGGGATGGATCGGTGGAGATGGTTATGTTTAGCCTTACCCCTCACAATAACGTGATGTATGATGTGTTCCACAAGTTTGATCTAGAGCACTATGTGAGGTACCCGAGCCATGGGCTGAGCAATGAACCTAGTGAGCTTCTAAGGGAGGCTAACTTACCCTGAGTCACCTATAAGAGTACGAGATACCAAGGTGAGAGAGAGCTCAGGAGTAAAGAATATGAGATGATAAAGGTTCTTTGGAAGCACCATGGAGAGGATGAAGCCACATGGGAGCCAATGACGGATATGGAAAAGTCTTATCCTGAATTGTTTATATGTTTGGTGGAATTTTGAGGGCAAAATTCCTATAAGAGGGGAAGGATGTTACAACCTCAATTTTGCATATGTTTTCATAATTGATACGTAATGTTTTTATGAATATGGACTTAATTGAAAAGGTTGTATGCTTTGCTTCAAAGAAGGGATTTCTTTGCAAATCTCCCTTTTGATAGGAATTTCATGGTTCCTATTATTATATTAATCCAATAATGGATATAAAAGAGAAGAAATTAAGAAAAGTCCAAATAATAGAAAAAGATAAAAGATAATGAATATTAAGAAAAGTATTTATGAGAATTATATAAAAATCTCTAGAAAGTGGCATTGATGGCCACAATTGAATGAATTTCGTTTATATGTGATTTCTAATGAAAGAAATTGGAAAAGAGGAAAAGGAAATGAAAGATAAAGAAAAATCCTTAAAAAGTGATATCTTAATAAAGAAATAAGTAAGATAATGAGAAAAATGGATGTAGATGCATCTAGAAGGATAATAAGTATCCTTAAAAAGGAATTTCGAAATATTAGAATTTCTTGGGATCCAAGGAGTCCCAATGAATAAGAAGAAAGAGAAAATACAAAATAAGAGGATAATATGATACATAATTAATGAATTTTTGGTATTATAAAAAAGAGGTACTTTCTACTATAAGAAAGTATAATTTCGTGCCAATGGATTAAAAGTCAAGCATAAAAGATGATAAGAGAGATGATTTTCGAATTCCTAAATATCCAAGGAATATTGTTTATTAAGAAGATAATTAAGAGAGAGAAGATTACTTCTTAATGAAGGAAAGTAGGTGTCCTATGGGGAGAAGGACTTGTTATCTCGTGGATAGGCATCCTAGGGCTTTGCTACCCTCCCCTATATAAGGGTAGAACCCTTGGCTCGAGCCCAAGAGAAGTTCCATATATCCCTCTCTCTTCTCCTTCTTCTTTTCATCTAAACCCTAAAAAAGAGAGTATAAGGCTATCTCGGGGGCAACAAGTGGCTGTGATGGGATCTCAACGGAGGCATGAAGCTTCCATGAAGACCTAGGATGGTCGACTATCATCCCCTTCCTCCCGACTTCACTCAAGCTGCCTACAGTGGGCCTGCAAGGTCTGCCACATTGGACACAGCTGCCAGCCTGACTCCAACCACCTCGGTCGTAGCTGGGGGCTTCTGCAAGTGCGAAAAAGGGTGGCAGAAGCAAAGGGGCCATCGTCGGTGCTCCAAGGAGAGGGAGGAGGAGGCCCCCTTGAGCTGCTGCCACCGACAGTGTTAGGTTTGCACGGGGTTGAAGAAGGGAGGAATCATGGACGATTTTACCCCTATGGGGTGTGAAGAATTGATAACTTACGCAGGGGAAAATATGTCTTTCTGTTATAATCTCGGTCGACTACATAGTGCATGGGTTTGCTGACGTGGTTGCCTGCCATTAGTCCAAGTAAGTATTTTTTTTTGTAAAAATCGTACCTAATAAATGGTAGCTCGGATGGATGCATGTAATATATGAATTTTTCTCAGAAAAATGTGAGGAATTCATTAAAAATATATTTAGAAGCTATTTCCTGTTGTAATTTGAAAAGTAGTTGATGTTATCAACTTTAATGCATTACTAATTAAGAAACCCTAAACTATGATGACTAATGATTTGGAAGGGTTATTTGGATGTTTAAAGTTGATGTTAACATGTTGATTATAAAAAGGACACATTAGATATAAAAAGATGATCTTTATGCATAGTTTAATTTATTTAGGGTTCCATGTATAGGAATATGGTTTAATGGGCCTTGAAACCCTAATCTTGGTAATTATGATTCTTAATGGCTTTAATTGTTCAAATCCATGAATCGAACTGAGATTTGATGATTCTAAGATATGAGTATAAAAGTTTCTAATTGTTGATAAATATCCTTAATTTGATAATTAGGGTTTGTTAGTAGAAAAATGTGGAATTAGTGATAAATAGAGAGCATATGTGAATTAGACCATAATGAAATGTGAGTTGACAATTCGAAAGAAACCAAAGATGATAATTGGGCCTAATGATCTTGACATGACTTAAAAGGATAAAGATGGTAGTTTTAGTGTAAAAGATATATATTAGACTTAATTGACATTCAAGTATGCCAATGCTGTTAAAATTAGGGTTTGTGGACTAAAAGAGCATTAAACGTGATATAAGCATTATGGAGGCTAAAACCCTAATAAAACCCTAAATTTGACCTAGAAATCCTAAGGTGGAATCCAAGTCTATCTTGAGAATGATTTGGATAAAACAATGACACTTGGATGTTATGCATTAATTTCAGGATATTGTCGATTGCTTATTTGATTGTCTTGAATATTAATGCTTGGACATCAAGTTATTGTGGATCAGGTATGTGGTTACGCTTATGGTTAATCTTTTTAGTTTCACAGCGATTCCCAGATGTTTTATTAGTTTCCTGAAAATAACTGCTTGGATGATTTTTATTTCATGCAATTATAAAGTGACTATGATTATCACCTGAAATATGTATACCTAACTAGCTCAGATCCTAGTCCTCCTCTTTGGCTTTGCTAATGATGAAAATGATGACCTAGTACATGGTCTACCTGTTAGGTAGGACCATCAGGTTATCATGAGTCAGTGATTGGACTACCTATGGGTAGTTCCATGCAACTCTTCAGCATATCATGAGTTAGGGATTGGGCTACCTATGGTTAGTGCCATGTGACTCTTCAACCCTAGGTATTGATCTACCTGTTAGGTAGGATCATGGGGGTTAGTTGGGATATACCATATGAGAGGTAGTATCGATGTCCATTGTAGGGACAAGCGTAGAGGTTAGGGTATGTATGGATTGAGTAGTTATGGTTAAGATGTAAAGTTTGCTTGCTAAACAATAATTTCTTGCAATATGTTGTTACAGATAATTTCCTGATTATTGTTTCCCCCACATACCGACATATTCATTTTTGCCGACCGATGTTTTGTTTGTAGGTGTTTTAGGTACAAATTGAAAAGGACAAATAGTAATGTGGCATATTGTGAAATAAAGAAATAAAGTGCAAGGAGGATTAGTTAGAATAGAGTCTAGAGGTGGATAGAAGTCAGATATCCAAGTTTTTGAAAGAAAAAAAGGTATGCAAAGTTTTATTTTTTTATTCCAGCTTTTAGTATAGTCATGGTAGAATTTAATAATTATTATTGATTATTTGTCAAACCTTTGATCTGAGAAATTGGGATAACAACTCTGACCTCTTGCTCTCCCTTAATTGGGGGTTATCAAAAGGCGGGGTCGTTAAAGTATTGCACAAAAACAATCATGAAAGGTTTTACTTGTGGAGAAAGTGGACATGGAGTTCTTTATTTCATATATACTCATGAATCATAAGATCAACAAGGTAGGCCCATTGAGAATGTCTCTTATATGAGTTACAAAAGACCAGAACACCTTGGTTTCTTAAATGGCGACATATTCGCAGAGGAGAAATCATATCAGTTGAACCAACATTCTAAATCTGTCAAAAGAGACCAAGACATAGGAAGAGGAAACCCTCCAAGCTTCCAACAACACAATAAGATTACAAACCAACAAGGGAATTCAATAGTAAACAAAGAGGAAGTTTGTTCCAACTACAATATAACTCAATAAATCAATTAAACTCACTTACTAAATTCCTAGGGCAATGCATTCTGAGTAAAGATGACCTCATGACTAATATGCAAGCACAATTGGGGACTATGAATACATAGATTTGTGACTTGTAGTAACATAATGGAATGATAGGCCAACAATTGGTATCTATAGTCAAATCAATCAAGAACCCAACCAATCAATTTTTCCTCTAGCACCAAATAAAACCTAAGGAATGAAATTGCAAGAATGATAACACTAAGATTTGGAACCACTATGACTACATCTCTTCAGATCTACCCATAGTTGAAGAAGAAGATGACCCAACAACTCCCTCTAAGGAGGTTATTAGAACAAAGAAGAAGTCACAATGAACAACAAAGGGAGTTTCCTCAAGTATATCTACTAAATACCATTCTAAAGAACCCTTCCCACAATGATTTATTAGGACACAACTTGATAAAAGATATAAATAGTTTTTAGACACCATAAAAAAGATACATTTAGATATTCCCCTTCTTGACACCACTGATGAAATGCCAACATATGCCAAGTTTCTAAAAGATATAATTACCAAGAAGAGGAAAACAAGAGAGATTGAACTACTCGTCTATATATAATGGACACCACCTTCGTTCAATCTGCCATGCCAACCAAGAAGAAGGATCCTGGTGCTTTTACTTTCCCATTTCTTATAGGTGACACCATGGAAAGATATGGTTTGGTTGACTTAAGTGCAAGCATAAGCCCTATGCCACACTCTCTAGCAATTCGGTTGGGTTGAATGACATAGTCCCTTCTAATATGAGTATCTAGTTAGCTGATAATTCATACACCAAACTAGTTGGTGTGGTCCAATATGTCCCTATTCAAATATGAAATTTATTCATTCCCTATGACATCGTCGTCGTCAACTTTATTGAAGATCCTATGTGCCTTATGATTTTTATAGACACTTCCTCTCTACCACACGAGCCTAAATGATGTCATAGATGGGTAAATTACCATAAGAGTAGGGGAAGAACACATTGACTTCAATGTGGTAGATCATATGAATGGACCATCCCTTATGGAAACAAGCTATTTTGCCATTTAATGTATCCAATTATGTGCTGAGATTCAAGAACGTAATGCCATTTTGGTTCCTTTAGTTAGAGCCCTTACCAATCCAACTTATGGGATCACCAATCCATAAGTAGAAGAAATTTTAGCATATCTTGGTGGCAAAAAAAGAAGAGGTGAATCAACAAGGAAAGATTGGGACAACTAAATACATGTCCCATCAGAGAGAACCAAAGGACATATTAGCACCAGAACCCCTCCCAAGTTAAAACCCCTTCCTAAAGAGAATTTCAGTTGTCATCAATTCAGATTTCCCATTTGATCAACAAGAACAACTTCTTCAAGAGCTCAAACTAAGAAGGAAATCTCTCAACTATTGTATTCTAGACCTTCCCTTCAAGCTCATGTGCAATGCAAGTGACTTTTCCTTTTGAGAACTCCTTGGAAAAAATAAAGATAAAAACCATCACATGATTTAGTACGATAGAAAAAATCTTGATAAAGCTTAAGTAAACTACACCACTATTGAAAAAGAAATGCCCACCATTATTTACGCCTCCAAAAAATTATAATCATATTTGTTAGGGAGCCAATTCATCATATATATGGACCATGGGGCAACCAGGTATCCAATACAAAAGAAGGACATTAAATCCCATATGTTATGTTGGTCTCTTCTATTGTAGGAATTCGATCATGAAATCATTGACAAAAAGGCGTCAGAGAATGTTGTAGTTGACCACCTTTGTCATATTTGTGTCAAAGATGATGTATCTTTACCTATTGATGAATATTATAGAGGTGAGTCACTCTTACACAGTCACACTATGGATCCAGTAACACCTTGGTATGAAAACTTTGGCAATTATTTAGCTTGACAACAATTACTGTCTGATATGACTTAGAACTAGAAAAAAGAAATTCTTTGCTGATTTGAAGAACTATTATTGGGATGTTTACTCTTGTTTAGAAGATGTGGTGATGATGTTTACAGGCAATGCATCTCTGACAAAGAATCTCATTCTATTGTTGAGAAGTGTCATTAAGCTCTGTATGGAGGACACCTGGGAGCTAAAATATTTGTAATGAAGATTCTACATTCTAGATACCATTGACCATCCATTTTTAAAGTCTCACAAGCTTATGAGAAATCATGTGATGCATGATAGAGGGCATGAATTACTAGCAAGAGAAATGAAATGCCTCTCATTGACAATCAAGGTTGAAATATTTTATTTATGGGGGATACACTTCATGGGACCTTTTCATTAATCTTTTGGAAATAAATATATTTTGCCACTTTTCAGTTATGTATCAAAATGGGTGGAAGCTATGACTTCACCCACCTATGGTTGAAAAACAATCATGCACCCCTTCACCAAAATTTCCTTTCCATGATTCATATTTCCCAAAAGTGATAAAGAGATGGAGGTTCTCATTATACAGAAAAATAACTTGAAGCTCTTTTGAAAAGATGTGGGGTGAAACACAAGATTTCCACTCTATACCATCCTTAAACTATTGGAAGAATGGAGGTTTCAAACTGTCACATTAAGAAAATTCTAGAAAATATAGTGGGGAAATCTAAAAAAGAATGGTCTTCCAAGCTTAATGATGCTCTTTGTGCGTATTGAACTACATATAAGACCCCTATTGGAACAACACCACATCGATTGATCTATGGCAAATCCTTTTCATATTCCTTTAGAATTGGATCGTAAAGCATATTGGGCCATAAGGAACCTCAAAATGGACTCTAACCTAGAAAAGGGAAGTTGTTTCCTTGGGTGCCCCCTCCCCATAAAATCTTCTGTAGAAGCGCTCCATCGTCCACATCGTCATTCTTTGAAGATTTTGGAGCAATCTCTTTCTCCTTTTTGGGTCTTCCAGAAGAGCTGTAAGAACTTCATTTACATGCTTATGGGAACACTAGAATCTACAAAGAAAGAACTAAAACCTGGCATGGTTCTCATATAAAATGCAATGATATATCTAAACCTTACAAGTCTTGTTGTTTAATTCTTCAATTCATCTCTTTCCTAGAAAACTATAGTCCTTTTAGTCTAGATCATTTACTATTATCATCAACTATCCTTTTGGTATGATGTACATCCATAGTGATAAGTCTTGGAATTTCTCGGTCAATGGACATTGAATGAAGTGATATTAAAAATATGAAGTGTTCAAAGAATGCTAACATGGACCTATATGAACCACCTACTATAAGCTTTTGTGAAGTTAGATAGTAAATCTAACTAACTCTAAACAAATGCTACTTTGGAGGCAACCCATGATCTATCTTTGTGTAGGGAAATATGACATCAAATAGGCAACAGAAACAAAAATTTTACTGACATATTTCTCATTAACCAGCAAATCACGTCAATAACTATGCAATGGGAATGATGGTTTCATGAAGATAAACCTGGTCCTGGAGAAAGTCCAATGATAATCCTCATCGATGTAGATATGCACTCTATCTTGGACGGTGTCTGTACAGCTCCTGGTCACACTCAAACTTGTTTGACTACTCCTCCATGGACATCAGACTTGGACAACTATTGTAACGGCTCCTCAGATCTTGCCATGGACAATGAGTTGATGTTTCCCTCCTAGCATGAACCAACAAACTCCTGCCTCTAGAGTAGTCCACACAGACCCACTAGAACTCCTATCGTCCTATAGGAACATACACGAAGGAGTTGTCCCTCCTATTAGTGTACTAGTCACCAACATACTCTCCCACAAAAATGATCCTCAGTTGCTTCTCTCCTGTGGCTATCCCTCCTAATCGGGTAGGACTTTTCTGGGTTCTCGTGGTTACCACAACCACAGAGGACAACAATTGTCTATACAATTGATTCTCAATTATCTGTGTATTGGTTGTACTCTGGGAAGCCCCCAATACCCCTCTATATATAGGAGGGGTTAGGGTCAGGGTTCCCACTCACCATCCAATGCGGGACTAAAGCGGGAGTGGAAAGGACAAGAAGATCTTGAAATTTTGCAACTTTTTTGGAAGTTTCACAACCTGCGTGTGACAAAAAGGTTGTCTTGCCCGACACGAACAATTGTTTCATAGTTTTTAGATTTTGCACATATGTTGGCAATTCAATTCCAATTAGTACTCAACTTGACGTCAACACCAATCCTTTGTGCAATCGAATTGCATTCCTGAAACAAGCATTTGGTGCATCTAAGACGGGTGTCTCACACCAGACCAAATGGCCATTTGGTGCAATTGAGACTGGTGTCTCGCACTAGATCAGACGGTCGTTTCACACAAGTGAGACAGGCATCTCACAGACCGAGTCAAGCAGAATTCCCACCATTATACAATACAATCAGCCTGACATTCCAAACAACAATCTCAACACTTGAACTGGTCATTCAGTGGTCTAGTCAACTGATATGTTGTGTGAATTGAAATACATAAACATTTTTGTAATTAATTCAATCATCATTCAAGATCAAACTCCTCTTTTAGATGAGTTCCTATGTGTGTGACCCTATAGGTCCCATATCACATTGGCGTTGAATGACCATAACTAGCTTATGACATCACAATCAAAGAGTGGTGCCTAGTCACACATCATTGCTACCCAAGTGAATGGAAAGTTGGGGAGCAACTTTAACCTACAATATATGTATGGTGTTACAGTGTTTGTATAGTTCTTTTGTCACTGATATCCAGATTGAACTAGAGGCATGGAGCAGTCATCCTCATTATCATTCAATCTTGTTCCTTGAAGCAGAGCATACTGCATGAGATATATGTAAGCTCAATATCACATATTAACTCACATGCATATGGCCATACTTTTCTCAGTCTCTCTTAATAAGAGGCCTTGGATATCATACTCCTATCGGAGTGAAAAATCCCATATCTATCACTCACAGTCAATCCCCATGTGTCAAAGTCACCCAATCATAACTGTTATAACAACCATGTTTTAGGACTGTGTTTGATCATGCCAAAGTGTACCCAACGACATGTAATGAGTGTAGTGATTTTAGGTCTAAGAACCACAACCACCACCATCATTGTGAGAGTTGACTATGACTTCCATGATGATGGCTTCCATGTGTCAGTCTCACTGTGGGTCTGTCTGATACATTGTTCTCTAACATGTATCTGTGTGCTTGGTTTGATATTGCCTTATCATGACTAATGAGATTTAGTCATCAACCAACTCACACTCTGATCTTATGTGTTATTGTTGTCTATCAAACTTCCACAATAACAACTGATCAGGGACATAATGAGAATATGTATTTGTACTCTTAACATCCGTATGATCACACCCACAAGGATAGTAACTTGACAACATAGTTCATTGAGTAATATAATTCTCTAGACATTCACTATGTATCCTCATTATCTCATAACTGAGTAAAACATATGAATTAGAAGCTTGCCTTTATAATAATCAAATCAGGTATCTACTGCCACATCCCAATCATCATATGATTGGCTCTCTATGTATACATACCAACAGACTCCCACTTGCACTTAGAGCCAATCACCTACAAATCTCATTTTGAGTGGCCTATCATGATCATCATGCTTCTACCGCATAAGTGCTTTTATAGTGGGTTTAGCAATGTTTGCTTTAATTCGGTATTTTGCAATGTTCTCATCTCTTCACTGTACAATTACTCATATGAGATGGAAGCATCATAGTATTCTATCCAAGATTCCCAGCCTAACTAGTAGCTCCATTGTTATCATAAGTATTTCTACTATGTCATCAATGGTTTGGAACCTCACACAAGTTCACCCACATGAATTTCTTGATCCATATAATATCTCTTGTTGTTTTCATAACACAAAGATACTCGACTTCTTTTATAGATTAGGACAACTACCATTAGATCAGAACCCTTTCTAGCTTGTAGTTCTCGTTTAATGTCAAACACTATTGCAATCATTTTTTCAGTCTGGAGGCTTGCATGGGTGTAACCCTTTACATTCAACTCTTCCTTATTACCATAAGCAAGTAACAAATCCTTTAAGTGCTTCACAAGAACATAAGAATGTTCATTATTTTATTCCAGTGACTCTCATTGTATCTGACATATACCCTCTCGTAATGTCCAATACATATAAGATTTCTAGGTAGGTATATATGTGTCCTCTCGTAATGTCAATACATATGAGATGACTGGATATCCTCTTATCATGTCTAATACATACATGATTACTAGATATCTTCTCATCATGTCCAATACATATGAGATAATGGGATAAGTACATAGCATTACATTTAAGTTAGATCCAATGTCATCTATCCATATGTCCCTGTTCTTCATAAGAGTTGGGACACTAGGCTCCTGAGAGACTAACTCCATGGAACATGGACATGTTTTCTCTCACTGAGTCCTGCATGTTGAACCCTTCAACATCTTGCTAATGTATGAGCTCTTTTATTTAGGTCAAGAAGCTTTCTAGATCTATCTCTATAGACCTTGATTCCTATCACATAGGATGCTTCACCTAAACCCTTCATATGGAAGGTATTTTCCTTGCCAGGTTTTAATATTTATAGGATAAGGACGTTATTCCGCATCATTATGTGCAATATCTATATGCTCCCACTAAATATTTTGTAATCACATATTCCATCTTCATTCTAACTCAAGTCAAACCCTTAGATTATCTTATCAAATCGAATATTCCAACTCTGAGATTCTTTCTTCAATCCTCAGACTGACCTTTATAGCTTATAGACTTTATTTGCATTAATGGATATATAAAACCATTAGGTTGTGTCACATACACATCCTATTAATTATTTCAATTAAGAAATGTGGTTTTAACATCCATATGCCAAATCTCACAGTCATACTAAGCTGCAACAACAAGCATGATCCATATGGATTTAACCTTGGTAACTAGTGAAAGACTTCATCAAGTTCAACACCTTGAACTAGTTTGAAAATCTTTGCACCAAATTTACCCTTCCATGTTGGTCTCCTTACAGAGACCCAAATGCACCCAATGGGTTTTACCCCTTCAAGTGGATCCACCAAGGTCATACCTTGTTGGTTTACATGGAGTCCATCATTGATCTTATGGCCTTACTCCATTTCTTAGATTCTTATCCCTCAATAGTTTCTAGGTAGGTTGTTGACTCATCTATGATAAACTCACACACCTTTTGAGATTATAAGATATCATAATTTATCAAAATCAAGGTGTGTTCTAATATAACTATGAATCATATGTTTACAGAAGGAACTTGCATGCCTTTTGAGTTTATAAGATATCATAATCTTTCAAACTCAAGGCATGTTCTACTAGAACTATGAATTCTGTGTTTACATAAGGAACTTGAGATTCTACAACAACTTGTGATTCTTCTTGTTCCTACCGTAACTCTTTAGGTTCAATGTTTTATCGTTTGTCTCAAACATTTTTAGTTCTACTTTTATTCCCACTGACTCCTTTAGAATTAATTTCCATTTAGGAATTCATCCATCCTAGCAACAAATATTTTGTTGTCGGGTTGGAATATAAGAAGTATTCAACAAGATAACATTCATTTGATTTGTGGATAAAGCCCTTTAAGAAACTATTTTCTTATACAAGCTTTCAATCCTAATCACCATGATAGACACATCAGGACACTTCCCATGCCATATCTCATATGGTGTCTTTTGAACCAATTTACATGGTACATTGTTTTAGTGTAAAGCATGTGCCTAAAAGAAATATTGGAAGATTTCTAGATTTTAGTAAATAATCGCACCATGACTTAACATGGTGTGATTCCTTCTTTCTGATACACTTTCATGCTACACTATCATTGTGTTTCAGGTGGAGTTCATTGTGATACACTATCACGATCTCTCAAGCAGGTCCTCAAACTCTTGGTTTATGTATTTCAACATTGATCATATTGAGGTATCTTAATAATTTTACCAATTTAGTTATGTTACTTCATTTATGATCTCCTTGAACACTTTAAGAGATTCAATCTTGTATTTCATTTAATAAAAATTTCAATATCTACTGATCATATCAGTAAATATAATGATGTACTTGTAACTCACTTTAGCATTCATCCAAAAAGGTCTATGTACATTAGTATGTAGTAGCCCTAATGGAATAGTCGATCTCCTACTACATTTAGTGAAGATGCTTTTGTCATTTTGTAGAACAAACAATGCCTGTATGTCTCTATTGGTTCAATAACCAAAAGAGTCTGGATAACCATCATATGGATTCTAGAAATGCATTTCTCATTTATACGCTCTAGATGACAATGCTATAGGTATTCAATGTTTGAGTTATCAAGTCATTCAATATATGTGTCATGCACATTTGTCTTTACAACTATCAAGTATAGTTTATGAGACATAGGACATTACCATAAAAGATTATAATGTTGTTGTCATACAAAACAAATGATGTTTGGCAAGTACACAATAACAATTCGCTAATTCTATTATGTTCCCATGAATGACAACCTTTAATTATAGTGGTAGCAACCCTTACTCCATATATTTATAGCTTAATTCTTCTCAGGTCCTAAAGTAGATATCTCTATCTCTATCTTCTTCCTGAGATCCTCTACGAAGAGGATTATTCCTTTCCAATGTCCAAACAAGTGATAATGGTGGTACTTTGTTTTCTTTATCCTTTAAGTGAAAAGGACAGATTCCTTTTACACTTACCCTTCTCCATATATTGAGTGTAGAAGAATTGGACTTAAGCTCGTCATCAGAACACTTCTTAGCCTTGCCTTTGCTATAGGACTCACTTTCGTGGATTATCATCATGGATTTGTCCTTCTTCTTCCTTGCTTTGGCATCAACATGCCAAGCATTTGATGAACTGACTATATGATTTATCCAACACTTGCATAATCATATTCATGGCCAACTCTTAACCTAAGAGAAATCCCAATCTTTCCACATGTCCAATCATATTGAACACATGGGGTTATACTGAACCTCCCTTTGTCAGTTTGCACTCAAATTAGCGCTTTGGAGACATTATACCTTCTTTGCTTTACATGATTCTTGAGATGTGTTACCATCTCGAGAATGTTCATGTATTCATGTTGTTCATGCAACTCATAGTTCATACAACATAGCATAGGTATTCAACTATCTATGGCATCATTGGTATGCTTCCAGTAAGCATCCATTTAACCTTATGCTCATTTAGTGTGGGTTTTCCTTTAGCATTGGTCTATCAAGGACATAGAGATTCACTCATTGATGAGAACATTTCTCAAAGTCCTTAACCAATTGTAGAATTTTATCCCCTTTTTGTCCTTCTTGAGGACTAATCACAATTTGAGTGTGTTTGTTTTTGACATTTGATTCTACAAAGAAATATTACAACTTTTTAAAATATTTTGATTTGGTTTTATTGGATAAGTTTGATGATAATAATTAGGTCTTTAATTAACTATCACTCCCACTATTTTATTCAAATTGATAGCCCTCAATATCAATTTAGAATATTGCAGTGTACAATATTCTAGTGGGCCAGATCCAAGATAATTCAATTGTGGCTTGATCAACACCGCAAACAAATGTAATCATCAAGGTAGGCAACTCTTGCCAATTGCATCATACGCAATTCTGGATAGATGATATGCGCAACCCCTTGCCATAGTCATTTGCATGCTTTTGGTCCCAGACTCTCTGAGAATCACAAGTCAATCATGCACAATAATAATACACCCCACGGAGGCAGAACCTACATTATTACCATCACACTTTCATGAGATAGATGACGCACCCCGCGGAGGCGGAGCCTACACTTGGTCGATCAAGATTTTCATGAAGGCCTCTTTTGGAAAGCATATAAGACTTGATATTATAATTGAGGGAGTTTTTATTTATAAGTATATACATATACTTTATCCAATCACCACATATATAGTATGTATCATATACATGCTACAACCACAAATGAGAACATGAAATAAGAAAAACACACAAGCGATGGTTATGGCCATACTAATGTAATTCTTTGGAGCCACAAGGAATTACTACCACCTATGGTCCGCATCATATGCAACCTGTTGGTGGTGAAGATCTGTGCTTGAACCAATCCGAGTTGATCGGTTGAACTCTTGAATCGGTCAGCTCACCTCTTGATCGATCAGTTAGACTCTTCTGAAGCAGTTGTCTGGTTCTCAAGTCCAAGCAGCATCTGGACACATCCAGTCAGTCAATTGGGCCACTAGTCGATCGGTTCATCCTCCTATCATTTGGATTCCTCGGTCCTCCATTTCATCGGGCCATCTCACAAGTCGATCATTTTGCCTTTGTGCAGATTGTCATCTCACATCGAAACATAAACTAAAAATATCCTATTTCTTATAACATTGTATATGGGAAAACCTTGAGTTACATTCGATGGGATATAGAAATAAGAACATTAATTTACATATGGAAAGGAGAGAGAGGCTCGATATGTATACCAATTAATAATAGGAATAATAACCACAACCATGCACACACAAATCTGGGGGTTTGGCCATAACCTTGCTTTACATCCATCATCAAAACCAATTTTATGGTGACGCGTGTAAATTGTATATATATCATATCATATGTGGTGATTTAAATAGACGTGCACATCAACCAACTTAAATATTCACATCGCATGCAATAAATAAACTCAATAAAACCAAAATTCAATCATATCGATTATCCCAAAACATAATTAATTGGTGTGGCTCTGATGCCATTATAAGGAAATACGACATCATATAGGTAGCAGAAAAAATCACTAACATATTTCCCATTAACCAGGAGATTGCATCAATAACTATGCAATGGGAACGATGGTTTCACGAAGATATACCTGGTCCTGGAGCAAGTCCATCGATAATCCTCATCAATGTAGATGTACACTCTATATTGGACGGTGTTTGTGCAGCTCCTGGTCACTCTTGGACTCGTCTGATTGCTCCTCCATGGACATCAGACTCAGACATCTGCTGCAACGGCACCTCAGATCTCACCACAGACTGCGAGTTGATGTTGCCCACCTAGCAGCAGTCAACAGACTCCTGCCTCTAGAGTAGTCCACACAGACCCACTAGAACTCATGTCATCCTGTAGGAATGGATAGGAAGGAGTTGTCCCTCCCATTGGTGTACTAGTCACCAACATACTCTCCCACAACAACGATCCTCAGTTTTTCTCTCATGTGGCTATCCCTCCCTAGTCGGGTAGGACTTGCCTAGACTCTTGTAGTTACCACAACTAAAGAGGACAACAATTGTTAGGTCAATTGATTCTCAATTGTCTGTGTATTAGTTTTACTCTAGAAAACCCCAATACCCCTCTATATATAGGAGGGGTTAGGGTCAGGGTTCCCATTCCCCAACCAATGCGGGACTAAATAAGGAGTGGAAAGAATAAGAAGATCTTGAATTTTGGTAACTTTTTGGGGAGTTTCACAACCTGCATATGACGAAACGGTCGTCTTGCATGTGAGACAGTCATTTTGCACTTTTGATATTTTGCACATATGTTGGCAATTCAATTCCAATTAGTACTCAACTTCACATCAACACCAATCCTTTGTGCAATTGAATTGCACTCTCGAAACGCATGTTTGGTGTATCTGAGATGGGCATCTCGCACCAGACCAAGCAGATGTTTGGTGCAATTGAGATGGGAATCTCGCACCAGGTCAGACGGTCATTTTGCACAAGCAAGACGGGCGTCTCACAACTTGAGTGAGGTAGAATTCCAACCATTATACAATACAATTAGCCTGACACTCCAAACAACAATCTCAACACTTGAACTAATCGTTTGGCAATCTATTCAACTGGTATGTTGCGTGAATTGAAATACCTAAACATTTTAGTAATCAATTCAATCATCATTCAAGATCAAGCTCCTCTTCTAGATGAGTTCCTATGTGTGTGACCCTATAGGTCCCATATTACGTTGGTCGTGAATGTCCACAACTAGCTTATGACATCACAAGCAAAGAATGGTGCCTAGTTTCACATCATTACTACCAAGTGAATGGAAAGTTGGGGAGAAACTTCAACCTACAATATGTGTATGGTGTTATAGTGTTTGCATAGTTCCTTTTTCACTCATATCCAGATTGAACTAGAGGCATGGAGCGGTCATCCTCATTATTATTCAATCTTGTTCCTTGAACCAGAGCATACTGCATCAGATATATGTAAGCTCAATATCACATATTGACTCACATGCGTATGGCCATACTTTTATCAGTCTCTCTAATCAAGAGGCCTTGGATATCATACTCCTGTCAGAGAGACAAATGCCATGTCTATCACTCACAGTCAATCCCCATGTATCAAAGTCATCCAATCATCACTGTTATAACAACCCATGTTTCAAGACTGTGTTTGATGATGTCAAAGTGTACCCAACGACATGTGATGAGTGTAGTGATTTCAAGTCTAAGAATCACAACAAATACCATCACTATGAGAGCTGACTATGACTTCCATGATGATGTCTTCCATGTGTCTATCTCACGGTGGGTCTGTCAATACACTTTTCTCTAACATGTATTTGTGTGCTTGTTTGATATTGCCATATCATGACTAATGCAATTTAGTCATCAACCAAATCACATTTTGATCTTATGTGTTATTTTTGTATATCAACCTTCCACAATAACAACTAATTAGGGACATAATGAGAATATTTATATGTACTCTTAACATATGTATGATCTCATCCACAAGGATAGTAACTTGAAAACATACGTCATTGAGTAATATAATTATCTAGAAATTCACTTTGTATCCTCATTATCTCATGATTGAGTGAAATATATGAATTGGAAGCTTGCCTTTATTATTATCAAATTAGGTATCTACTGCCACATCCCAATCATCATATGATTGTCTCTCTGGGCATACATACCAACACTTTGTTCCTTGTCTTATTTTTGTTTTGCTTTGTTTTGCTCTTTCCTTAGTAAAACTTAGCTATAATGAACTTGATCACATATCAATCAAACTCCTTAAGATTTAATCATATTGGAAATTGAACGTTCAATCATTTTTAAATAATGATGGATTAATAGTCCCTTAACAAGAATCTATCGACCTAAATTATGATCACTTTAATTGATACATTGTTTATTGATCTCTGCTTTATCGCGATCAATCGACCTTCAACACATCCTATCGTGGTCCGTAATTTTTCAATCTTATTGACCCATTTTCTATCAACCTTATACATCAATTGACATAGGTCTAATGATCTAATTACCCACACACAAACTTCCCTTCACTCAACTATTAAAGGGAACCTCACACAGTAACTTCTATTTACTTGCTCAAATTTATCGTGGAGCACTGCCTCTTCTCAATATGACTTATTGACCTAGCAAATCGATCTCTAACTCCTGAGCACCTATCGAACACATCAATCATAGAAAGAGATCTGGTTAGCCTCTCCAATCTATATATTTTGGATATATCAAGGTATTGACCTTCCCAGTTCAACTGATCAATTACATTGTCTATCAATCTACCAAGATCGATAGACTTTTTCCATCATATATTTTGACCTCTTGTTGCTCAAACTGATTAATCAACCCCATCAAAATCTCATATTGACAATTTTCCCTATTGCATGGTGTCAACCATAAAGCTCGATACCTACTGATTTAAACACATATCAACCTCTAAGCCTAACTAGATTTTATCAAACTAAGAGTCCTACAAGTTGATCGCCTTGTATATCTTAGAGATCAATCATCTATTCCAATATCTCGGGCCTTTAATAAATAACTATGTGTATCACCTAAAACTAACTATCAGTGTGATCTTTGTGGTACTCACAATGGGTCATATTGAAGAGGAAATGACTACTGTTGTTACCATTGATGTTGTTACCATTGTCACCACTACTACTGAGAATGCACAAGCAGTAGTGAATGTTGTTGGCACCACCCAACCACAAGAAGCAAAGAAGACTCACCCTGAGTCTTCAACTACTGAACCCAACAAATGGGAAAAAATTGCAAATATGGTTGTAGAAGAAGTCGGGGCAACCCATGATGAGAATCCTATCCAGGACATGCATCAAGGCACATTCCACCCTCACAAAAAGAAGCATCAGGAAACATACACCACCGTGGTAGGTAGATCCTTCAAGGCAACATGATTTGCTTACAATCTTATGTTGAAGTAATTAGATATCTAGAAATGGGTACATGACCTACTAGTAGGATCTAACTTGTCTAGGTTATGCTTCAAAGTTCCAACATCTTATACTAAGAAAAATAAGAGTTCATGACCTCCATCAAGGAACTCTCAGTGGCACCGACTAAAAGGAAAACATGTAACGACGTCGACAAATTGAAGTTCTCCTCTTCAACACAAATGAAGTTTTTACTAAGAAGAGGCTGAACAAAATCTTCTATGATATAAACAAAGAAACAGAAGTATAAAGTTGTGGCCAATTAGATAAGGAAGATTCATACTTATAAGATGACAAAATATGGGAAAAACTCACTAGCCAGCTCACATACATGTCCAGTGTTGTCAAAGCTATGAATTTTCATTCTAACTTATAGAGAATAGTACAAAAGACCATCACCAGTGTCATCTTTACCAAGTAAGAGATTGGTAATATATAGCATAAAAAACTCTATGTCTTGTATCATGGAGGGGAAGCCTGTCAATATCGACATGTTACTGATCAACATATGGATATCTATAACATGCCTACCATAAAAAGAATATTGCATGGGAGACTTGATCACTCTAATTTACTGGGCATTCATGCATCAAACTCCCCCACAAGATTCATAGAAACTCAAGATGAGCACCTCATTGATGTTAAATATATGATCTACACCAACATTCTTGTGCCTCAACACATTAAGTTTCATTATCATTTCAGGCGGTCCAATCTTTTCATCCCTCTACCTGAGTTTGCCAACTATGATGACAAAAAATCTCTCTATAATGAATCTAAAATCAAACAATTGCTAGTTCAACCATGAGGATCTACTTCTACCCAAGGATGTATTTTCCCTATCTTCTCTTCCAGACATTGTTGTGAGCCTATTATGCCTAGATATCTACTCTCTATCATCATGTAAGGCTCCAAAGAGAGTGCCCAAAATGAACCAATGCATCATATCTTTAAGGTTCCTCCGCCTCCACCTCCATTGCAGCCTCCTCTACAAAGAAGCCTGCCATTCCCACAATTCTTGCACAAAAAGAAGGCAAGTACTGTAGAATCACAAGGCAAGAGCTCAAGTTTCAAAACAACTCCACCTACATCTCCTATAATAGTTGTGACTATTGTGCCAGTATAGCCTACTCATACTCCATCACTCCCAATTGGTGATACAACAACTTTGCTGGTTCAGCCTCCTCCACCTCTATCTCTTACTCATGTGGCATGAGATTCCAGATAGTCCATCTCCCCATCAACAACATGTATCCAGTCACTCCAACTCTCACACTACCCCATAGGTAGAACCCCTTTCTATACTACCTTCACATCACTCCTCTGATATGGTTTAGCTAGACACACAAGATGAGGTTTATGATCGTGAGTTTGATATATTAAAAGAGATAACTACCACACACATTTTTGACATTTCTAAACTTAAACATGATGTGTGTCTTTTATCCGAACAAGTTGCAATCCTCACCAACACCATTTTTGAGTTGCAACTACTGCTTTGTCCGCCCTCCACTAAGTATGGCAGAAATGTTGGCATTACACTAAAAGATGCACAACTACCAGAGGACCAAAGAGTATGCTCTCCAAAAGAAAAAGGAATGAAGCATAACATAATGACAATACTAGTAGGAACACCTTGCCTAGTCCATAGAATGAGGCTCATCTTCATCCTCCTCATCTTTGTCCAAGACATCCTATATTCTGAATACATCAATCAAAGAACAAGATGAGCATTAATGACTTTCCTTAGAGGATTTAGTTTGATCTTATAGACCCTCTATCTCTCATGTACTAGAGACTCTTATGACCAGTAATGTTCAAAATGGTGCTTTCTTTGCTACAATTTACATTCTCGAGAATCCACCTTCAGTCTCTCCTCCTTGAATCCCTCTAGGCAGCACCAATTTAGGTATTTGTGCTTCTCTCGAACCACCATATGTCAGCTAATATAAAGACATTTGGATTCCTCGGTCCTCCATTTCATCGGGCCGTCTCACAAGTCGATCATTTTGCCTTTGTGCAGATTGTCATCTCACATCGAAACATAAACTAAAAATATCCTATTTCTTATAACATTGTATATGGGAAAACCTTGAGTTACATTCGATGGGATATAGAAATAAGAACATTAATTTACATATGGAAAGGAGAGAGAGGCTCGATATGTATACCAATTAATAATAGGAATAATAACCACAACCATGCACACACAAATCTGGGGGTTTGGCCATAACCTTGCTTTACATCCATCATCAAAACCAATTTTATGGTGACGCGTGTAAATTGTATATATATCATATCATATGTGGTGATTTAAATAGACGTGCACATCAACCAACTTAAATATTCACATCGCATGCAATAAATAAACTCAATAAAATCAAAATTCAATCATATCGATTATCCCAAAACATAATTAATTGGTGTGGCTCTGATGCCATTATAAGGAAATACGACATCATATAGGTAGCGGAAAAAAGCACTAACATATTTCCCATTAACCAGGAGATTGCATCAATAACTATGCAATGGGAACGATGGTTTCACGAAGATATACCTGGTCCTGGAGCAAGTCCATCGATAATCCTCATCAATGTAGATGTACACTCTATATTGGACGGTGTTTGTGCAGCTCCTGGTCACTCTTGGACTCGTCTGATTGCTCCTCCATGGACATCAGACTCAGACATCTGCTGCAACGGCACCTCAGATCTCACCACAGACTGCGAGTTGATGTTGCCCACCTAGCAGCAGTCAACAGACTCCTGCCTCTAGAGTAGTCCACACAGACCCACTAGAACTCATGTCATCCTGTAGGAATGGATAGGAAGGAGTTGTCCCTCCCATTGGTGTACTAGTCACCAACATACTCTCCCACAACAACGATCCTCAGTTTTTCTCTCATGTGGCTATCCCTCCCTAGTCGGGTAGGACTTGCCTAGACTCTTGTAGTTACCACAACCAAAGAGGACAACAATTGTTAGATCAACTGATTCTCAATTGTCTGTGTATTAGTTTTACTCTAGCAAACCCCAATACCCCTCTATATATAGGAGGGGTTAGGGTCAGGGTTCCCATTCCCCAACCAATGCGGGACTAAATAAGGAGTGGAAAGAATAAGAAGATCTTGAATTTTGGTAACTTTTTGGGGAGTTTCACAACCTGCATATGACGAAACGGTCGTCTTGCATGTGAGATAGTCATTTTGCACTTTTGATATTTTGCACATATGTTGGCAATTCAATTCCAATTAGTACTCAACTTCACATCAACACCAATCCTTTGTGCAATTGAATTGCACTCTCGAAACGCATGTTTGGTGTATCTGAGACGGGCATCTCGCACCAGACCAAGCAGATGTTTGGTGAAATTGAGATGGGAATCTCACACCAGGTCAGACGGTCATTTTGCACAAGCGAGACAGGCGTCTCACAACTTGAGTCAGGTAGAATTCCAACCATTATACAATACAATTAGCCTGACACTCCAAACAACAATCTCAACACTTGAACTAATCGTTTGGCAATCTATTCAACTGGTATGTTGCGTGAATTGAAATACCTAAACATTTTAGTAATCAATTCAATCATCATTCAAGATCAAGCTCCTCTTCTAGATGATTTCCTATGTGTGTGACCCTATAGGTCCCATATTACGTTGGTCGTGAATGTCCACAACTAGCTTATGACATCACAAGCAAAGAATGGTGCCTAGTTTCACATCATTACTACCAAGTGAATGGAAAGTTGGGGAGAAACTTCAACCTACAATATGTGTATGGTGTTATAGTGTTTGCATAGTTCCTTTTTCACTCATATCCAGATTGAACTAGAGGCATGGAGTGGTCATCCTCATTATTATTCAATCTTGTTCCTTGAACCAGAGCATACTGCATCATATATATGTAAGCTCAATATCACATATTGACTCACATGCGTATGGCCATACTTTTATCAGTCTCTCTAATCAAGAGGACTTGGATATCATACTCCTGTCAGAGGGACAAATTCCATGTCTATCACTCACAGTCAATCCCCATGTATCAAAGTCATCCAATCATCACCGTTATAACAACCCATGTTTCAAGACTGTGTTTGATGATGTCAAAGTGTACCCAACGACATGTGATGAGTGTAGTGATTTCAAGTCTAAGAATCACAACAACTACCATCACTATGAGAGCTGACTATGACTTCCATGATGATGGCTTCCATGTGTCTGTCTCACGGTGGGTTTGTCAATACACTTTTCTCTAACATGTATTTGTGTGCTTGTTTGATATTGCCATATCATGACTAATGCAATTTAGTCATCAACTAAATCACATTTTGATCTTATGTGTTATTTTTGTATATCAACCTTCCACAATAAAAACCAATTAGGGACATAATGAGAATATTTATATGTACTCTTAACATATGTATGATCTCATCCACAAGGATAGTAACTTGAAAACATACGTCATTGAGTAATATAATTCTCTAGACATTCACTTTGTATCCTCATTATCTCATGATTGAGTGAAATAGATGAATTGGAAGCTTGCCTTTATTATTATCAAATTAGGTATCTACTGCCACATCCCAATCATCATATGATTGGCTCTCTGGGCATACATACCAACACTTTGGTCCTTGTCTTATTTTTGTTTTTCTTTGTTTTGCTCTTTCCTTAGTAAAACTTAGCTATAATGAGCTCGATCACATATCAATCAAACTCCTTAAGATTTAATCATATTGGAAATTGAACGTTCAATCATTTTTAAATAATGATGGATTAATAGTCCCTTAACAAGAATCTATCGGCCTAAATTATGATCACTTTAATTGATACATTGTTTATTGATCTCTGCTTTCTCGTGATCAATCGACCTTCAACACATCCTATCGCGGTTCATAATTTTTCAATCTTATTGACCCATTTTCTATCAACCTTATACATCAATTGACATAGGTCTAATGATCTAATTACCCACACACAAACTTCCCTTCACTCAACTATTAAAGGGAACCTCACACAGTAACTTCTATTTACTTGCTCAAATTTATCGTGGAGCACTGCCTCTTCTCAATATGACTTATTGACCTAGCAAATCGATCTCTAACTCCTGAGCACCTATCGAACACATCAATCATAGAAAGAGATCTAGTTAGCCTCTCCAATCTATAGATTTTGGATATATCAAGGTATTGACCTTCCCAGTTCAACTGATCAATTACATTGTCTATCGATCTACCAGGATCGATAGACTTTTTCCATCATATATTTTGACCTCTTGTTGCTCAAACTGATTAATCAACCCCATCAACATCTCATATTGACAATTTTCCCTATTGCATGGTGTCAACCATAAAGCTCGATACCTACTGATTTAAACACATATCGACCTCTAAGCCTAACTAGATTTTATCAAACTAAGAGTCCTACAAGTTGATCGCCTTGTATATCTTAGAGATCAATGATCTATTCCAATATCTCGGGCCTTCAATAAATAACTATGTGTATCACCTAAAACTAACTATCTGTGTGATCTTTGTGGTACTCACAATGGGTCATATTGAAGAGGAAATGACTCTTGTTGTTACCATTGATGTTGTTACCATTATCACCACTACTACTGAGAATGCACAAGCAGTAGTGAATGTTGTTGGCACCACCCAACCACAAGAAGCAAAGAAGACTCACCCTGAGTCTTCAACTACTAAACCCAACAAATGGGAAAAATTGCAAATATGGTTGTAGAAGAAGTCGGGGCAACCCATGATGAGAATCCTATCTAGGACATGCATCAAGGCACATTCCACCCTCACAAAAAGAAGCATCAGGAAACATACACCACCGTGGTAGGTAGATCCTTCAAGGCAACATGATTTGCTTACAATCTTATGTTGAAGTAATTAGATATCTAGAAATGGGTACATGACCTACTAGTAGGATATAACTTGTCTAGGTTATGCTTCAAAGTTCCAACATCTTATACTAAGAAAAATAAGAGTTCATGACCTCCATCAAGGAACTCTCAGTGGCATCGACTAAAAGGCAAACATGTAACGATGTCGACAAATTGAAGTTCTCCTCTTCAACACAAATGAAGTTTTTACTAAGAAGAGGCTGAACAAAATCTTCTATGATATAAACAAAGAAACAGAAGTATAAAGTTGTGGCCAATTAGATAAGGAAGATTCATACTTATAAGATGATAAAATATGGGAAAAACTCACTAGCCAGCTCACATACATGTCCAGTGTTGTCAAAGCTATGAATTTTCATTCTAACTTATTGAGAATAGTATAAAAGACCATCACCAGTGTCATCTTTACCAAGTAAGAGATTGGTAATATATACCATAAAAAACTCTATGTCTTGTATCATGGAGGGGAAGCATGTCAATATTGACATGTTACTGATCAACATATGGATATCTATAACATGCCTGCCATAAAAAGAATATTGCATGGGAGACTTGATCACTCTAATTTACTGGGCATTCATGCATCAAACTCCCCCAAAAGATTCATAGAAACTCAAGATGAGCACCTCATTGATGTTAAATATATGATCTACACCAACATTCTTGTGCCTCAACACATTAAGTTTCATTATCATTTCAGGCGGTCCAATCTTTTCATCCCTCTACCTGAGTTTGCCAACTATGATGACAAAAAATCTCTCTATAATGAATCTAAAATCAAACAATTGCTAGCTCAACCATGAGGATCTACATCTACCCAAGGATGTATTTTCCCTATCTCCTCTTCCAGACATTGTTGTGAGCCTATTATGCCTAGATATCTTCTCTCTATCATCATGTAAGGCTCCAAAGAGAGTGCCCACAATGAACCAATGCATCATATCTTTAAGGTTCCTCCGCCTCCACCTCCATTGCAGCCTCCTCTACAAAGAAGCCTGCCATTCCCACAATTCTTGCACAAAAAGAAGGCAAGTACTGTAGAATCACAAGGCAAGAGCTCAAGTTTCAAAACAACTCCACCTACATCTCCTATAATAGTTGTGACTATTGTGCCAGTATAGCCTACTCATACTCCATCACTCCCAATTGGTGATACAACAACTTTGTTGGTTCAGCCTCCTCCACCTCTATCTCCTACTCATGTGGCATGAGATTCCAGATAGTCCATCTCCCCATCAACAACATGTATCCAGTCACTCCAACTCTCACACTACCCCATAGGTAGAACCCCTTTCTACACTACATTCACATCACTCCTCTGATATGGTTTAGCTAGACACACAAGATGAGGTTTATGATCGTGAGTTTGATATATTAAAGAGATAACTACCACACACATTTTTGACATTTCTAAACTTAAACATGATGTGCGTCTTTTATCCGAACAAGTTGCAATCCTCGCCAACACCATTTTGAGTTGCAACTACTGCTTTGTCCGCCCTCCACTAAGGATGGCAGAAATTTTGGCATTACACTAAAAGATGCACAACTACCAGAGGACCAAAGAGTATGCTCTCCAAAAGAAAAAGGAATGAAGCATAACATAATGGCAATGCTAGCAGGAACACCTTGCCTAGTCCATAGAATGAGGCTCATCTTTGTCCAAGACATCCTATATTCTGAATACATCAATCAAAGAACAAGATGAGCATTAATGACTTTCCTTAGAGGATTTAGTTGGATCTTATAAACCCTCTATCTCTCATGTACTAGAGACTCTTATGACCAGTAATGTTCAAAATGGTGCTTTCTTTGCTACAATTGACATTCTCAAGAATCCACCTTCAGTCTCTCCTCCTTGAATCCCTCTAGGCAGCACCAATTTAGGTATTTGTGCTTCTCTCGAACCACCATATGTCAGCTAATATAAAGACATTCACATACATCCCTTTGATGATGACATGCCACTCACTCAGACTCCTTTGTATGGTGACCTACCTTCAAAAGGCGCACTACCAATGATGCATGATGTTCTACTAGGGGATGACAGTCCAATCCAATCACTTCACCGTCAACATATTAATTTTGAGAAAGCCATTTCTTTTGACCTCATCGAGGAAAATCATACACTTCAGTCTGATGATGATAGTCCACCATACATACCCACTCCTCCTCTAATGAATATGGTGGTGATTTGTCTATTGCCCTATTGATGTTAGTTTGCGGCCTCCCATCCCTATCTTCCCCAAAGCAACATTACCCCTTCCACCACAAATAACCCCAAAAATAAAGGACATGGACCTGGATTCCTCCAAGGGATGCAAGTTTTAGATATCTTCATATTGCAAGATCTTATGAATGATAGTGTAGATGGAAAGCAGATTATCTATCACAATGGGACGTAGTCTCTTACAAGGAACACACTCTACAATATCTTCCACAACCCAGCCAACATAAAAACATATTTTCATCATGATTGCATCTTTGATTCTATAAGATGTGATACCCAGTGACAAAAAGTGGTTGTTCCACATCACCACTCCTTTTATTTTTGATTGCCTATTGAAAAACCATTTGACTGCATGAGGTTTTGAGACCCTTGTAGCAAATATTAATGAGTAGAAGACCCAACTTACTGTCTTTCCATTACATGAGTCTATTGGCTCCTATGCACTATAGATTTGGTGAAATGATAGATTATTTTATAGAACACATGTTGTTTTGATTTATAAAATGCCAATACATAGTTCTATGATCTTAAGGACAAAAAGATTCCACAAATTCCTATTTTCCTACAATTTGCAATCTAATGATGCACTTACAATAAGACAAATTGGACTAACTATGTTATAGAACCTTTAGTCTGTCAGTAGGATTCAGAAAAGGGTGACAATGCATTTATAGTCATTCGGGTCATGGAGGCCCTCAACCATGGCATATCGATTGCAAATCTAGACCCCAAGGTTTTATTTCATCAAGGGGGAGATATACAATGGAGGTGATCCATGATCATTGTTTATTCTATGATTATGAGCTTCCTAAAAATTTATGGGATTTATACCCTCTTATTCCTAATCCTTACAAGGAACCTTATTGTTAGATTCTTCATAAAGAAGCATGGAAGTTGGTATGTATGCTTAGAGAGATAATCATACGATGATTGGGATGTGGTAGTAGATACCTGATTTGATAATAATGAATGTGAGCTTCCATTTCATCTGTTTCACTTGGTTATGAGATAATGAGGATACATAGTGAATGTCTAGATAATTATTTTACTCAATGACGTATGTCGTCAAGTTACTGTCCTTATGGATGAGATCATACAGATGTTAAGAGTGCATATATATATGCTCATTATATCCCTGATCAGTTGTTATAGTGGAAGATTGATAGACAACAATAACACATAAGATCAGAGTGTGAGTTGGTTGATGACTAAATCTCATTGGTCATGATATGGAAATATAAAACCAAGCACACGGATACATGCTAGAGAGTAGTGTATTGGACAGACCCACCATGAGACTGACACATGGAAGCCATCATCATGTAAGTCATAGTTAGCTCTCACAGTGATGGTAGTTGTGGTTCTTAGACCTTAATCATCACATGTCATTGGGAACACTTTGACATCATCAAACACAGTCCTAAAATATGGGTTGTTATAATAGTGATGATTGGATGACTTTGACACATGGGGATTGACTGTGAGTGACAGACATGGGATTTATCCCTCCGACATGAGTATGGTATCCAAGGCATCTTGATCAGAGAGACTGAGAAAAGTATGGTCATACACATGTGATTCAATATGTGATATTGAGCTTACATATATCTCATGTGGTCTTCTCTGGTTCAAGGAACAAGATTGAATAATAATGTAGGATGATTGCTCCATGCCTTTAGTTCAATCTGGATATCAGTGAAAAAGGAACTATACAAACACTATAACACCATACATAGATTGCAGGTTGAAGTTTCTCCCCAACTTTCCATTCACTTGGGTAGCAATGATGTGTGACTAGGCACCACTCTTTGCTTGTGATGTGATAAGCTAGTTATGGACATTCACTGCCAATGTGATATGGGACCTATAGGGTCACACTTATAGGAACTCATCTAGAAGAAGAGTTTGATCTTGAATGATGATTGAATTGATTACTAAAATGTTTAGGTATTTCAATTCATGCAATAGATCAGCTGACTAGACTGCCAAACAATTAATTCAAGTATTGAGACTATTGATTGGACTGTCAGGCTGATTGTATTGTACAATGGTTGGAATTCTACCTTACTCGGGCTGCGAGACACCCGTCTCGCTTGTGTGAAATGATTGTATGGCCTATTGCAAGACACCCATCTCAGTTGCACCAAATAGTCATTTGGCCTGGTGTGAGGCGCCCGTCTCAGATGCACCAAACACCCATTTTGGGACTGCAATTCGATTGCACAAAGGATTGATGCTAACGTCAAGTTGAGTACTAATTGGAACTATATTTCCAACATATGTGCAAAATCTAGAAACTGTGAAACGATCATTTCGTCACACGTAGGTTGTGAAACTTCCAAAAAAGTTGTGAAAATTCAAGATCTTCTTGTCCTTTCCATTCCTTCTTTAGTCCCACATTGGTTGGGGGCTGGGAACCCTGACCCTAACCCCTCCTATATATAGAGGGGTATTGGGCGCTTCCTTGAGTACAACTAATACATAGACAATTGAGAATCAGTTGCTCTTACAATTGTTGTCCTCTCTAGTTGTGGTAACCACGAGAGCCCAGGGAAGTCCTACCTGACTAGGGAGGGATAGCCATGGGAGAGAAAAAACTGAGGACCATTGTTGTGGGAGAGTATTTTTGTTACTAGTACACCAATGGGAGGGTCCATTCTTGTAGGATGACATGAGTTCTAGTGGGTCCATGTGGACTACTCTAGAAGCAGGAGTCTATTGGTTGCTGCTAGGAGGGCAACATCAACTCACAGTCTGTGGCGAGATTTGAAAAGTCATCGTAGTAGTTATCCGAGTCTGATGTCTATGGAGGAGTAGTTAGATGAGTCTAATTGAAACCTGGAGCTGCACAGACACCCTCCAAGATAGAGTGCACATCTACATCGATGAGGATTGTCACTGTATCTTCGTGAAACCATCCTTCACGGACATTAGACTCGAACATCAAACCATAAAAGGTCTATCGTGCAAAAATTAGGGTTTCAATTTTCAAATAGCAACATAGTTCAAATTCACCAATCAAGGTTCAACTAAATATAGAATAAACAAGATCACATATCTTTGATGTCAAATAGCAATATCAACTAAGCAATGTCAATATATAACTAATTTTAATATTTGAGACATAATAGAATTCAAATATATCTGAAAGGATGTATTTCACATATATCTTTCAATATGTCTAGGGAGAGAGAAAATAGATAACATATACTTAAAAGGGATGCAACATACATCAATAGAGAAAAAATAGGTCATTATAGAATCCAGGAGATGCCACATACTTCAAGAGGGAGAGAAAATTGAACAATTGCTCAATGTGATTAGGGTGATGCACATACATCAAGAGAGGGAAACTAGATTAGTTGCTAAATATATATTTGAGAGAATGAAAAATGCCTCTGAGATGTGTGTAATAAGGTCAAGGTCTGAACCATAGATCCAAACAAGGCACTTCCACCTAATAACGCATTAGGTATATAAATCATCAATTAAGGTGTATATTGTGAACCCTAAAATATTGACTTCCAATCAGATTTGATTTAAGTGATAAAAAATACATTGTTCGGTAGATCTTTTTTTTTATTCTAATGAGAATTTATTTGTAATTTTATAATAACCATATGATTAGATATAAAGTATTGAAGTTAGGTCAATTCACTGAACTATAAGGCAAAACTAGCTTTGCGGTTACTGATTTGCCCCATCATGTGACTATCATATCCTATTGCGTGATAGGCTATGCTAGTAATTCACATAGATCTAGGTCTACAAAATCAAATGAATCATAAAGAAGAAAGGATACAAAAACCCATTGGAAGCATGGCACAACTAAGTAAATATGACGACATATGTGTCAAAGGTCAAGAGACGATCTTATCTATGCATCCTTCTCACATGAGAAAAGTACCACAACTTAGGATAGAGTCCAAATCCAATCTTCACTTCTGACACAACCTTGTGAAAATGAAGGCCACTTTCATCTTCCTCAAAGCTTTCCAATCTCAGTGAGCCCAAGAACAGGGTGTAGAACTATCTAGGTACTGGGAAAGTTAATGGAAGAAAGTTGTTGCTTGATCCTCAAACCATTGGGAAAACTAGGAGACGGAGAACTAAAAAAAAAGTCCTCAAATAGCTTCATATAAACTCCATGAGTACATCCAAAGCCTTGAAGAGTTGGTTCAAACACTATAGCTCCAACCCAAAGCAGTCCAACACTCCAGAGAAAACCAAAGTTGGGGAGAAGAACACAAAAACCCATAATAAGGAAAAATGATACCGAACATATCATGATCGCAAGGGTCATGTATAAACAAGAAATTTAATTAATTTAGTCATAGAAACTTATCTTGCAAGTTTGCTTCCAAGGTCAAAGACAATCTTGACCCTGGGGACACTTTTGAGGAAAGAGGAGGATTACACACATAGAGAGAGATGAGGTAGCGGCTGTTATGGGGAGTCTATGAGGCTTTAGACTCAAACTAGAAGATGACCTGGGCTCTCATGGATATCCATCCCATGTCTAAGAGAGGCAGACACATCATGAAGAGTTTGAGTGTGGTTTAAAATTAGAATCATGACACTTAATCATTATACAAAAAACTAAAATTTAGAAAAATAAACTACATGGCATCAAATGTGATAACTGGTAGATAAAACCAACATCTGACTACATTGATATTATTATATAAGATTATCTTCTTTAATCAAACTAGTATAACAATCATTATGCAATTTGGTTGAAACTTTGCAACTAAAAAAACTAGGACCCAAGAACCTGATTATGAACTTAGATTTAGATTTTGATATAATCTTGTACAAGTTTCAGTACAAGTATGGTTTTAACTCAATTATCTTAATATTAATAATCATATATCACATCAATTATTAACATTTAAGATTTAGAGTACAGTTATCACCATCTTATTACCATCAAGGTCACATGGTATTATATTATACAAATTATGACATTTTACTCATTATTTCCATTAATTTCAACATTATCTCAAAAACAATACATTAATTACTTCCACATACTTATTATGACATTATATATATACTTATTATGACATTATATATATCTATATATATATATATATATCAATCACATCATTGTCCACATGAATCATTTCTTCACATTATGTTACTAACTAAGCACATTTAAGTCACTAGGTGAGCATTGGTGAACAAGGTAGCATGCAAAGTATATTCATGTGATAGTAACATATGATGACATGTTTAGGTCATTAGGCTGATTTTATGTGTATTTGGATATATTATATGACTAGAGATTTGAATGTCACTAATCCATTATATTTAAGACAGTTGATGTATATATTAGGTTTAGTCAACTTCAACCTAGGGCTAGCTTAACCTGATCATTATACATCACATAAACCTTATCAACATGTAGGAAGTCCATGGTTAGGCTACATGTATCTGAATCAATATATTATTAGGGTTCACTAAATCAGAGCTTGGTCTAGGCAGTAAGGCAACCATGGTTAGGGTGACATTAGATTTATTCAAGTTATGTGCAATTAATGTTCACTAGGGTTCAAACATGTGAATTACTCATTGTGGGCACATTATTTGTTCATTAGGGAACAACCCATCATACCAGGATATAACTCTAAGGTTCTCATGGAAACCTCATTAGATTCTATATCTACCTATCTTCCTAACATTGTTAACATTGATAGATTCTAGGGTAAAATGTCTTATCTTAAAGAGTTTCCACATAGGACGAGGATCCTACAAAGAACGAGGTAAAAACATAAGGGAGATATGATTGAAATAGTTAGATTAACTATCTACCTTGATTCTAATACTATACTTGTAAGGGGTCAGTCTCGACGGGGAGCCACTCTCTTACTTGAGGAAATAATAGTAAATCATCTAATGCCATACATGATGATATTTTTCTCACAAAGGGTGATGAACTAATATTCAAGTATATATTGCATAAAATACCAAAATTGTAGGTCTGACTATTACAATTATCATTTGTATTGGAGTTTCATCACCATGCAGGGTGAAATAAAAAATTGAATGAAATTAACAAAAGTTTACCATAGAGGGTAAAATAATTACTTCAATCTACCTCCCAAGAAAGATTAGTTGCACTTGGATAAGTAATGGTCAACTTTGTCCTGCACCTCCTTGCTCTCTACCTAAGGGCTTGAAAGAATACCTCATAAGAGAAGACAAAGTGGATGTTGTCGACATAAAATTCTATTATGTGTATATTAATAGAGATTGAGAAATTTTATGGGAAAAAGGACCAAAAATATAACAAGGCTTCCCAAACTAGAGAAAAGTACCATCCAAGTGTATATTAAAAGAAAACATTTCAATAATATGAAAATAAATAGATGTACTTTCCATGGATTAAAATAAAGTATGTATCAAAATCATACACATAGCAATCATGGCACATGACCCATCAGTAATAATGTATAAGAAACATGTAGGTGAGATAAGCATAGTAATAGTGAAATATAATGAAAAAATGGTGGTTAGTGCAGATAACCCTAAAACTTGATAGAGAATGGCACATGACCAAACTCCCAAATATATAAAGGTGGACACATAACCTGGGTATGGGGCACATGCCCTCCATCCCCAAATGTAAAGGGCACATAACCCCATAAAATAAAAGCATATTATAAAGCCCTAGTAATACTGATCCAACAAGCAAGAAATGTACATGCAAGTAAAGTTTATTCATGGTATTGATTAAATAAGGTTGTCCAATAAGAGGTGGGACATCAGATTATAAAAAGTCTATCATGAGAAAATTTGGGTATCATTTTATAAATATAGTTCAAATTCACCAATCAGGGTTCAACTAGAAATGGAATAAACTATATCACAAATATTAGGTGCCAAAGTGAAATATCAACTAAGCAATGTTAATATATAACTAATGTCAATATTTGAGACTCAAAAGAACTCAAATAGATCTCAAAGGATACATTTAATGTATATCAATCGATTAGGTCAAGATACAGAGGACACAGAACATTTGTTCAACATAGACTCAAAAAGGATACAACATACATCAAGAGAGAGAGAAATTAGGCCAATTCCTCAATATTGAATCCAAGAACATACATCAACAAAGAGAAAAACCAGATCAATTCCTCAACATCATTAGGGTGATGCACATACATCAAGAGAGAGAATTATATTACTCACACGGTATAGATTTGAGAGAATGCTATAGACTGCAAAGATGCATGTAAAATGGTCAAGTATCCATTCCCTAGATCCAGATGAGGAACTTCCACCTAATAACACATTAGGTATATAAATCATTAACTAAGTTTTACATTGTGAATGGTAAAATATCGATTTTTAAATAGATTTGATTTAGGTCATGAAAACTATCTCATTGGGCAAATCTTTATTTTTTAGCTTCCAAACAAGTATTTATTTATAATTTTCTGATATCAATATAATTAGTTATGAACTATTGAATCTAGGTCAATTCACTGAATTATAAAACAAAATCAGTTTTTCAATTACTGATTTGCCCAAAAATGTGATTACCATATCCTATTGTGTGACATGCTATGCTAGTAAATTCATAGAGATCTCAATGCTGCAAAATCAATGGCAGTAAGAACACAAGAATGCAATTGAGGTGTGACACAATTAAATAAATATGGAGGCATATAAGTCAAAGGTCAAGAGAACATCTTCTCTATTTGTCTTTTTACACTAGAACAACACTACAACTTCATCTAGAGTCTAAATCCAATCTTCACTCCAACGCATACCAGTAAAAACAAAGGCCACACTCATCTTCATCAAAGCTTGCCAATCTTAGAGAGATCAAGAATAGTGTGTGAGACTACCTAGGAACTAGGAAAGTCAATGGCATCAATCTACTGCTCAATCCTCAAGCCGGTGGGAAAATTGGGAAACAAAAGAGAGAACTCACAAAGAAGATCCCCAACTAGATTTGGCGGAAGGCCATGAGTAGATCCAAAGTCTTGCAGAGTTGGGTTGAACACTACAACTGCAACCCAAAGTAGCCCAACACTCTAGAGAAAACCAGAGATAGGGAGAAGAGCTAGGAATCCCACATCAAGGAAAAATGATACCAAATAGTTTGTGGAGGTGCAAGGATTGTGCATAAATAAAAAATTTAATTAAAGTAGTCACATGAACTTACCCCACAAGTTTGCTTCCAAGGTTGAATATGATCCCAACCCTAGACAAAAACTCTAATTTACCAAAATTGATTGCTAAGAAGATGATTTAAAGCTACAAGGGCCATGTTCTCACGATTGGGTACTTTGTAGGAAGGATGGTCTGGTGATTGCAAAAAATTAGAGGTTGAACGATTTGGGTATTACTGGTTCAAGGGAGTTACAATGTTCAATTTAGGATCACCATGTGTGGAAACACATTTGGTGTCTAACAAGGACACTTTTGGGGAAAGAGGAGGATTAAGAGAGAGAGAAAGTGAGGGAGGAGGTAGTGTATGGTTTGGGGAGTCCACATCACTTATTACTTGAGCTAGAAGATGACCCGGGCTCTCATAAATCTGCATCTGACGGATCAGATAAGTAGCCACATCACAAAGAATCTGAGTGTGACTAAAATTAGAAGATGAGATGAAAACATTAGATGATACATTGAAATCTAAAAAAATATAATGTGTAACATCAAATGTGATAATTGTTAGATAAACCCAAATTCTGATTATGTTGGATTCATTATTTAAGATTATTTTCTTTAATCAAATTGGGATATCAAGCATTATTTGATTTGGTTGAACTTTGCATGTAGACTAATTAGGACCCAAAGAACCCACTAATGAGATTAGATTTAGATTTTGAGATTGTCTTTTATGAGTATTAGTGTAAGAAGGGTTTAACTCAACTATCTTAATATTAATTATCACATATCACATTAATTATCAATATTACGACATAGAGGGAAATTATCCTCATCTTACTGTTTACATCCAATTTTTTGGATGTTAAGTTTCTATTTTACCTTCGTATTATCGACTCTACACGATTTACTCATATAAATCTTCTTAGTTTTGACATTCTAAGAATGTGTACCTAATCACCTCTTTGTACCCTTTTAATATAGACTGCCATCTGGGATACAACCTAACTAACCCAATAGTCAATGAGAGTAAAGATCTCAGTGCCCGACATTATTTTTACCCCCGATGCCTGATGAGAATCGCAATCCCCGTGCCTGATGGATCCATCACCCTGGTGCTTGTTGAATTTTGTAGCATTCCAGCATGTGATGAGATTCCAATTTCATGGTGCCTAATGGCTCCGACTCCCATTGCTCGATGGTCCATTTGTACTCTCACAAGTCATCGACCAAAGAAAAGGGAGGTCAAAGAAGTCGCTGCCTCCACACTCCACAACTATAAATAGCTAACCACCTCCATCATTTGAGGGGGTATCTTCCACCCATCTATGGCAAGATACTATCACTCTGAGCCCAGTCAAGAATCCCATCAATCAACACTCCATTGATTTCCCTTCAAGTTCCATTGGAGTGTGG
Source organism: Alisma plantago-aquatica (assembly GCA_963693085.1). NCBI lineage: Eukaryota > Viridiplantae > Streptophyta > Magnoliopsida > Alismatales > Alismataceae > Alisma > Alisma plantago-aquatica. The sequence continues at coordinate 96,615,665 of OY856412.1, read as the reverse complement.
TTGCTTTAACACTTCATCTCCACCAATACCATCCATCATCCATCCATAAAGGTTTATGAACCTTATGTTCTGAAGGGATATCTCCATAGTAGTAAATGCATGACCCATGAGTAATGAGACATCAATCCCATGAAGACATTTACACGATTTCCCATGCCTAACAATTGGATTTTGATTTTAGTCCTTTTGGATGGTTCTATCTTCCCTGGATGCATTATGGATATGTTTTCATGAGTAGCGGTGCTGAAACTTGATTCCACCCCATTAACTTCCATCATTAATCTACAACCTATTCTAATTTTTCTCCTTTACTTTCCTTGCAATTAGTTTAAATAAACTCAAATCAACCTTTTGTTCTAAGTATTAGTCTTAGTTCAACTAGATATGACTAGCAAGGTTCTTAAAAACATTGTCCCTTGGGATTTGATCATTAATTATACTACGATAAGGCTCATTTTCCTGTGGGTGGTATTATTGCACACTATTTTGTAATACCTTAGGGATCTCAACCCTTAGGTGAATTTGTTAGTGCAATAAAAACCTCTTCAAATTCTAGCATTGTTGCTGGGGACAACATAATCATCTAACTAAATACATTTCTATTAAGGCTAATCTAGAATGTTATATATTTATCATTGATATACACTTGAGTGTGGTTCTTCTCCATCCATATAACTTGTAAAAGATATTTCCATCTTAGTATCTCAAAACTAGTTCATGCACTACTCTAATAGTATCGGTCTGGCATCAAGCTTTGATCTCGAAATAGAAAGGATCTTTTGTTATTAGAATCTAGAGAATCAAGACAAAATGACCGATGAGGAACTCAATCGAAGGTTGAATGTAGCCATAGAAACATAGTGTAATAGACTTATCAAGAAGCTCATATTTTTATCAAAGAAGAAATTTGTGTAGCCCAGGCTGCTGCAGAAGAGGCTAACTGACAAAAAGATCTTGGGGAATTCTCAATCCTAAAAGTCATTGATGTCGGCCACCCAGTACAACCACCTCTGATTGATACCCCTAACTTTGTAATTAGGGAATCTTGGATCACTCTCCTTCAAAACATCCCCTTCATGGGCAAACAAGGGGAGGATTGTCAGAAGCACATCCTGAAGTTTGTAAATCTTTGTGCCATGACCAAGAAGAATGGAGTATTTTTTTTTGGTGAAGTCAGGTGGCGATTTTATTCATCTTACCCACCTCGTGAAAGCAAATTCAAACTAGTGTTACAAATTTTGGTGAACTGCATGAAACTAAAAATGGTCGTACTACGACCATTACACAAGACACCTTCTGCATTACAAGGTGTTCTGTCCGGAAACTTGTGGTAAACACAGTTTCCTATTTTGTTTTTAAGGTGAAACTTAGCTAGAGAGTCTGTGAGACTATTGCCTTCTGTCCTGCCAAAACTTAAACTAATGGATTGGCATCTGTTCTTCTACATCTGCATCACCCATACTTGTCTTGCATACTTGGAATTCCTTATGTAATCCTCATTGATCATGATAACAACATGTTTACAGTCGGTTTCAATGACAGTATTCTTTAGATTGCAAATAGTGCATATCTTGTAGGCCAATTCCAGAGCTTGCATCTCCACTTCTACAGGAGATCATGCCTTGATCGATTGTCCTATTCCTCCCATCCACTGTCCTTTTTCATTTCTAATAACAGCAGCAATAGCACTTCTTCACCCTTTGAACGCAGCATCAGTGTTGATCTTCAAGGTGTCTTGAGCTGGGTTCTTCCAGATCGCCTGGTTAATACTAGCATCTTTCTTACTCATAGTCTTCCAAGCTTGTCCATTGAGATTAATTTCAGTGGTAATCGAGTAGGTTTGATTCTACATAATATTCTCTTTCTTCTCGAACACCCATAGATTTCTTTGTTTCCAAATGTACCAACACGTTACCATGAACTTAACTCTATGTTCTTCTGAAAACTTCAGGTTGAGACTAATCCATCTATTAAGAGTAATCTAAGTCCAGAAGTTAGGAGGGATGTTAGAGTTTAGCACACCCACCCATATAGGGTGAACTTTCTTGCAATTTCTTAAAGCATGCAGAGTATCTTCTACACTCGAGATGCATCTACTGTATGTAGCATCGGTGGTTATCTGCCTCCTACGTCTACTCTGATTGGTAAGGAGGGTGTTGTTTGCAACTAACCAGAGAAACATCTTCACTCTAGATGCAACTTTGGTCTCCCAAATAATATGACACTGGCCATCGTGTTTGATCTCCCAAAGAATGGAGTCTTTGATGATGCTATTAGACTCCATCTTTTCAAATATTCTCTTGCGGATAGGGCAAGGAGTTGGCACAACACCTTGTCTAGTGATCCTATCACTACATGGGACCAACTCAAAAACAAATTCCTTGAGAAGTTCTATCCTCCATTCCTTACATACACCATTAGAGGTCACATAACTCAGTTCACCCAGGTCCCAGGTAAAACTCTATTGGAATCATGGGAAAGGTACAACGAGCTCCTCTGACAAGTGTCTGCACCATGGTATATATGAAAATCAGCTTATTGAATCATTCTATAGAGGTGTGGATGATGACATAAAAAGTATTTAGACTCTTCATCGGGAGGAAACTTCATGTGTCAAATTTATGATAGTGCATGGAAGGTAGTCACCCGTGAGATGCAAGTCAAGCCAACTGGGGAAGATTTTAGGGAAGGGAGTATCAAAGGTAGCTATGGCAGAAAGTAACCCCGAGTTAAAGTTTATTGCAGAATTTATAAAGCAACTGGAACTCAAGCAAGATAGTCTTGGGTTGTCTTTCAATGCCTATGAGAGAAGGAATGCAAACTCACTGCCACAACAACAAAAACAACCACAACAAGTCAAGGATGAAACACAATTCTATGAAGCATGCAACAACAGTGACCACTCCACCTTGGGCTGCAATATTATTTTTGATGTCATTATGAGAAACACAATAGCCCAAAGAGACAACTACCAATGGAAGATTTAAACACTATCAACATTATCATGGGTGAAAGGTACTACAATCCCAATCAAATTAGAAACCAACCTGGTTTTTAGTATGGTAACCCCTCGGGAGTGGAAAATGCTCAACAACTAGTGCAAGATAGAAATCAACAATGGGGCTCGGCAACAGAATTTCATGAATAAAGGGAGATATAGGCATAATTTCCAAAACAAAAACTATGTTCAATACCAAAACCCCAATCAAGCCCTACAATAGAAACAATAACAACAACAACCAAAGTAAGTCAATCCTCCTTCTACTGACATCAAACTCCCAACCATTGAGAAAGTAATGTTGTCACAATAGACTATGATTGCAAACCAACAAGCTCACCCAAAGGCCATTCAATCGCAATTAGCTCAACTACCAACCACTCTTCATCCACCTGTAGGAGCATTTGCATGAAAACCTAAAGTCAATCCCAAGCATCAGGAATAGTTGAAAGTCATGCCACTCGATCAGGGAAGGTCTTCATAGAAACACCCACAAAAGTGCCCATAGCTAACTGATGGAGTTTTTGCAACGCCACTAAAAATCCTAGAGATGATGAATCCCTAAGTTTAGCCTTGCTAGTACTATGGTAAGATCTCCACCCACGTATGCTAAGACACGCGGAAGTCTTATCGTAGTATAGTTAAGGGTCGAATCCTCGGGACAACGGTCTTGATGTAATCAAGATGGAAAACGTTTTAGTCGTACTTAACTACTTAACAGTTGATATTTAGATCGAAAGTTTGATTTGGTTTTAAGCTAAGTGCAAGGAAAGTAAAGCAAGAAAGTAGAAATTAAGGTTGTAAACAATGATTAAAAGCCACTAGGATGTTATCGGGTTTCACACCACTACACATGGATCAAGACATGCAACATAATAAAACAACCTGCAAAGAGAGTCAAATCAGTTAGTATCTTGTAGTCCTAGCTTCCTTTCGGATAACTAGCTACGAGAAGTGTATAGTATTGCAACGCCAGCCATTCCATAATGAATGGTTGCATGCTTTGCATTACTCCTTCATGAAATGTGTTCCTCGACCTTACCAAGATTGCACTTCCATACGTCAACTGATTCCATTTCATAGTATGAAAGTGCAACGATGGGGGTGAGTTTACTCCACTCATGAAAGCACTCCTAGATACCGAAACAGACATATGGTGACTACATACATCTAAAACCAACATTCAATCGATATTCAGATCTAAGGGTACAAACATAGACAATTCATACCAAAAGATAATAAGTAACACAAGTTGATGATCAGGCAACTAGCATTCATTAAACAATTGATGTTGAACTGAAAAGAAGAGTATCTCTATTACAGATTATTGAATTACATTGCATGAAATGAAAACATGGGTAGCGGGGCTACTCCCCGCACCCTAGTGAATGAAACTACTCGCTCATGTCAAGGACAAAGAAGGAGGCGAGAAGAGAGAGAAAGAATGTCATCTCCACAAAGGAGGGAAAGTTGAACCCTTGGTGAAGAGAGCAACGATCTTCGCACTTCGTGGTTGACTTGATGAAGGATCTTCTCTTCCCACCTTCTTTGTTGTTGAGAGGAGAGAGAAGATAGCTTGGTGATGGAACGCGGTTCTCAAACTGGCAGCCTTGGGGCAGTGGATGGAAGACAAAAGTGCTCTGGAGCTAGAGAGGCAGCCTCTGGACGTCTGAGATTCGATGCCTTTGAAGTGACCCTTGAGGTCCTATTTATAGGCTCAAATTGAGCCCAAACGGTCTTGAGACCGTTTGGTCTCAAACGGTCTTGAGACCGTTTGCCTTCTCGCGGTCTTGGGACCGTGAGGCCTTCTCGCGGTCTTGGGACCGTGAGGCCTTCTCGCGGTCTTGGGACCGCGAGGCCTTCTCTCGGTCTTGGGACCGTGAGGCCTTCTTGCGGTCTTGGGACCGTGAGGCCTTCTCGCGGTCTTGGGACCGCGAGGCCTCCTCGCGGTCTTGGGACCATGAGGAGTCTTTGTAATTTTTTTGTGTTTTCTGTAATGAAAAAGAAGAAAAGTTAGTTTATTGGTGTATCCGCAATAAAGTAAAAAAGTTTAATGATTCTATCTAATTTATCTAAGAAATAGTATGGAAAATTAAAGATAACTAAATAAGATAACGTCACAAAGTGGGAGGTTATCACCCCCCCCAACTTAGAGTCTAGCTTGTCCTCAAGTTAGATAGAGCTAAGGCATGTAATGGCGAGGCGATTTTATTTGATTAGGGTTTCCATACTCTTGCTTCAATTCTAGGTCAGAGATCTAGCGAGGTCTTATTAGGGCTTCTGCTTACACTAACTCTTTCGAGTATCAAAAGTTGCATGGATCTCAGGTTCCTTTCATATCGTGAATCTCGCATTGGGACCACCTTTCTTATTATGTGCATGTCATCGACTCTAATCAGTTTTATACTTCTTTGGAGAAACCTACCGGTAGCTAGAGTGGGTATGAGGGCTGGCTTAAAAGGCTTATTGTGTAACTCCCCCTTCGAGTGGGGAAGGGTTTGTCTATGATTTTTAGAGACTCACTACCGGGCACGACACATCTGCCTTCATGAGGGCAGCTGAATGTACCGGCCGGGTGAGCTCTTTTATCAGCCTTTTCATATATTAGGAAACCTTAGGATCTCATTACCGGGCACGACACATCTGCCTTCATGAGGGCAGCTGTATGTACCGGTCGGGTGAGATCTTTGTTGGCTCTTCATATAGGTCCTTATGCATGGCACAACTCTCATGTTTTTATTCAGCACTCTGGCTTTTATTCGAATCTCACAGGCTTAGGAAGTGGGTTTTGTTAGGGTTTTTGATTGGGCGGCCAAGCCTCTTTTATTGAAAGAAGAAAACTATTCTTAGGGTTCCTGACATGCACTTATTTTTAATTGGTGGTCCGCTCGCGAGATTTATTGATTTTGGATTTCCCTGATTTCCCTCTTGACTTTGAGAGTTTTCGGTTCGCTTTGGCCCTGAAGTTGACCTGTGAAGAGTCTGAGATAGAATTGAAGTAAAAGTATAGAAACCAATAGTGAATGAAATTTATGAATTCTCCATTTCATGCCTGTATGCTAATCTTATTATTTATATGAGGACTACTTTATCTCTAACTTAGCTAAGGTGATTCTTTCCCGGATGAAAGTTATACTTAAAAGTTATTTTATTGAAAAAAATTACTGGAAAAAGTCTAAATATGGACAGAAAGTTTGAAAATTGATATGCGAAAAAATAGAAGGGTTGAAGCAGAATGATACCTCGCCCTTGTTAATGCACTCCCCCCCTAACTTATCACGCACTCTGTCCACAGAGTTTCAAAGTGATAGGTTGAGAAATGCATGGACAAGGGCATTCAGGCTTCGGTTAATCCTTTATTTTCCCCATGTGTTCTGAGTAAGTTGGCTGCGAACTTTCCTCGTAGTGCGTGGTAATCCACCTCTGTCATGTCTTCTACCGGCTTGTGAAGGGCCAGAATTGTATACATCCAGTAGAGGATGTGGAAGCCGCAGTCATTTGATTCTCTGATTTGCTGGGGTTACCTGTGGCAGAAGGCTGGTGATTTGAAGTGATCTATGTCATATGCCCGCGTGTGCTGACCCAAAAGATCGTGTAATTTGTCATCACACTCCTTCGCCACCTCCTCCGTTTGTGTCTTTGGAGTTGTAGTGTATGCTTTCCATTTTGGATCATACTGGCTGTCAGAACTGTTGTAGATTATTGTTGTTCCTTCGTGAAGATTGGTTGCCAGTAACATCCAGTGCTCTTGATGAAGGAAAGGTAACATGATGAACTTCGGAGTTGTATGTTGGAGATAAGAGATGGTTGACTCCTTTGTTCCGAAGTTCTTCAGCCCGAGAAGATCATCCTTCATGTAAGCTGACACCATATAGACCGTGTTGTGATTCCGTGCAAGCAAGTATTGATAAGCAGTCATTACACTTACAGACATGGACCCCTTGAACTGTAAGGTCTCACGGAGGGCATCTGCCATAACCAATATATCCCCGTCAATATATACCATCTTGTCTTTTTCGGCATATAGCCGTGACATTATTAGTCAGAGCTCGTTATCTGAAAGAGTTTTGCAAGCTTCCGGATCGAAATCGGGAAATGAAGGTTCAATGGAAGATTGGGGTACCATATGTGATGAAGATGTCTTGATGGCTACCCCTGATATCAGATCAATGTCACTTTTATCTGGAGCCAGATCGAAGATGGAAGGATTCCATTGGCTTTGCTTGGTGACATTGGATGGGTGTTTTTCTTTTGTCAACGCCGCTAGGGTTTGTCTGAACGGTCTCCTCTGCGGACGTTGAATAGATGAAAAGAGATAATGAGGGACGTCGTCTGCCGCCATGGTAGGGTCGTTGAAGAACCTTCTGTCGCAGATAAGCTCCATGGCGTAAGTCCTCGCAGGGAGTGGAAATCATCATTAACGAGTTCAGTGAAAGGGACCTGCTGGTTTAGCGCTAGGATGTGCCTTATGACGTAAGAAGCACTGTCCCAGGAACCTTCAGCTGCTTGGACTTGTGGGTTAATTATTCTGAACCAGGGGGAGCTCCAGTCCTGGCGGAGAGAAGGGCACGCGGCCCATATGAGCTTTAGCAGCCGGAAAGGGATGCATCTTGCCTCCCCGGCTTCAATTCCAACAAAATTGATTATCCCGGCCTTTAAGTCACTGGCACAGAAATTGTACACTTTGGCGTCACGGGCGACAGTGTCCACAATCATGAGCAACCAGTGTTTACAAACTTGGAAAGGCACGGTTATGTATCTCGCTTTTCTTGCGATCCCCCTGTGCAACCTTGCAATGGATTTGTGCTGGAACTCTTTGTACAGTAAGCACAATCCCAGTGTGGGTGAGGCGTTGAGAACCAGTTGCTGTCGCCGAGAGCTTTTGTAGATCTCGATAGAGTTGGCAAGGAGAGTACGAAACATTGCCATCTTCACCGGCGACTGGGGTCGAAGTAAGGAATAGAAGTCTTCACGCGTCAGATTGCGTTTGGTCTTCGTGTTTCGATATATGACATCCTCCCCTGCTTTGGCATCATCTACTATAGTGTTGAGGATGAAGATATCCTGTGTGTCTAAGGTAGAGATGGCCGCCATATCTAAATCGTGCATTTTGTTAGGTAGAGGTGGTGGCGGAGGTAGCTCTTGCGGTGTGGGGGAAGAAGTTTGTTCTATGTTGTCCATGTACTGCTGCAGATCGTAATCTTTATCAGAATCAGAAGGAGTGTCTAAATCGTCATCAGTGTCTAGGCATACTCTTTTTTATTCTTCAAGTTCAGGCGCTGACGGTTCGGGTGCAGAGATTTGCTGGGCTGCTGTGGCTGGTATAGTGTTGTTGGTTCCCTGAATACATTTTTCGAACTCAGCAAAAGCCACTTCTTTGGCATCCTCCCCCAGAGATCCCGCAGAAAAGTTGAGAAATTGATCCCCGAAGTATATGTTGACGTTCTCTGTATGAGCAGGGGATTTGTGATCTTTATCACCAGTTTGGTGATCTTGCTGGTGTTTTGGTTCTGCTCCTTGGCTGGGGCCTGCCCCAGCATCATCTGGCTTGTCGGAGTCATCAGCTGAGGAGGTACTATTGTTTGAGTCAGCGGAGGAGTCAGAATCTTCCTCGTCAATAGCATCATCGTCATCGTCATCAGTTGTTTTCTTTTGTGCTTTCTTTTTGCACAGACGATGGATGGGTTGGAGCTCATCGTATGCCACTTGCACGTGCTCGTGTGTTTCGAGCAGTGCTTCGTGGGTTTCTTTTAAATCAGAGTAACGTTGTTCGGCAGAGAGGAGTCGTGCTGTGAGGTCGGTTACTTGAGCTCTTAGCTGAATAAGCTCATTATTTGATGACTCCTCCTGGCGCTTATGTAGTTGCGTGAGGGTGGTGTTGATGTCGTCCAGGCGCGTGCTGAAAGCTTGTTGTTGCTGCTTCAGGTCGCGGAGGGTCTCTGGCAGAGGTAGAGTCTGCGTAGAGATCCTATCGACTTGCTTTGCCAACACTTCATGCTGGCATTGTACTCCATGGAACCACTCGGGCAAGTTTTTACAGTGGTCGTCGATGTGGTCGACTTGCTTGGCCACTGAATCTTGACGTTGCTGGATTCCTTGGAGGATGCCTGGCATGGCGCGGTTCTGCTCGCTAATCTGGGCAACCTGTTGTGTTAGACCCTGCACACATGAAAAAATAGAATTCAAAATGTTAGATGGGTCGGTGAGGAGGTTTCGGATGGTGTCGAATTGACGTCCGAATTCCGCACCGACGTTAGTATAAGGGACCCCAGTAAATGAAGAGTGAGGTGGCTGGGGTCGGGGTGGAATGGTAGTGTCATGTGGAAAAGACACTGTTGATGGACCCGCGAATTGCGTGGTGACTGTGGATGGGGTCACCAGTGATGTCGGGGTGGTGGTGGGTGGAAAAAGTGGTGGCATACCCGGAGAGAGAAATGGATCTGGGAATGTTGATGGAAAGTCGGTGGATGTGAAGGAGGAGAATTCGGGCATTGTGGTGGAGAATGGGGCGCCCGAAGTGAAGAAAGGTGGGGGTGGTGGTACGGTTGTGGAGAAGGGTGGTGTAGTGAAAAGTGGTGTGGAGGATGATTGAAGGGTGGTTTATGGTGGTGGGTTAGTAGATATTGGGGTGGTGGAAGGTGGAGAGGTGGTAGTGATCTCAACATTTAGACTCATTATAAAAGAGTCTAGTGATGAGGATGTAATATGTTCTTCTGGGAGGGGGGCTCAGGTTCGGGATGAGGTTTTGATGTTGGTGTCCCCGACAGCTCATGTGCCTTTACGAGCCTTCTGGAAGGTCGTTTGACTAGAAGTTTTGATGTTTTGGCTGCTGGGGCATTTATACTGAGTTCTGCCTGCCCTGCTGTTGCTTTCTTTTCTTTGGCTTTGACTGAGGCTATGATTTTGGCGATCTCATCTTCTGTGAATAGGAGCTTGTCCTTGTCATAGTCAGCAAGCTCTGGAAGTGGAAGCAGGGTTCTGGAAGATTTTGTGGGGCAGAACACGTAGTGCAGCTTTCCATCCTTATCTTTTAAGATATAGGAGTTCTTTAGTGTCTGTTCATTGGTAAGGATGTCGCCCTTCATTGGGTTGCATTTGGGTAGAAGTCTATCCATCTTAAGATATTTGATGATAGATGTGATATGACCACCCGTGCAAATCTCTTTTCCGAGGGCGAAAGCTGATAGCTTGAGCAGCATATGTCGTCCAATGTTAACGGGTATTCCGTTTAGGACTGACCAGAGGACAAAAAGGTCAGATATTAGAACATTTCCTCCTTCGGATCTGGGGAAAAGTGCGCCAATGATGATTTTGTGGAGCGTGCGCACTAGGCCAGAATGAATGTTGGAGGCCTTGCTTGTCCTTGCATCAAAGGTGGGTAACCTCGTTAGTGTTTTCCAGAAAGTATGCTTGTTGAACTTGGGGTGTTCTGTACCAGCGGCTTTAGCTTTCTTCAGCTGGTCTTGATTATCGATAAAGATTTCATTTAGAAGATTTTCAGTGATGACCACCTCGTTGTGAAAGATTCTGGTGGTTATTCTGCGGTCACCACCGTCCCTTTCTTTATCCATGATGTCCACCGCTTCTTTGTGGAAGTAGGTGAAGAATTTTGTTGTTGGCTCAATGTAGGGAATTTCGGATACGAAGCATAGCCGGGAGAGGTTTGAATTGTCAAGAAGAGTGAGGATTCTGTTATAGATCCCCATCTTCATAAGTATGTTGGGGCAGACATACTTGGTTGGTTTAAGGAGTTGGCTGATGGAGGGGATGTTATGGAGATGAAGGTTTTTGGGTGGTGGTGTTGTGGTGGTGATGGGAGGAAAAATAGGAACAATTATTGTGGCAGGGGTGGTAGTGGTGGTGGTGGATGGTGGGATGTACCCTACCATGATTTGTTCCCTTGCAGAGGCGGGGTGAACCTGCTTCCTGGCTCTATTCTTAGGTGCTGGCTCAGCTGTGGATTCTTGAGCCATTCTCTTCCCCTTAGATTTTGTAGTGGGTGATTCTTTCTCAGTGGAAGGCTGGTATTCTGAGGCCTCGTCAGATGAAATCTCTTCTACCTCCTCTTCAGAAGATTCTTCATCTAAGCAGCGGTTGATTCGCTTTATGTCTTTCATGACTTCAATCAGGTTCACTTGTGCTGGGACCTGTCCAGTCTTTTTGTACTGGTCAACTATGTTTTGGAGATTTGTTCATTCAGCTAGTAATTTCTCTTTTGTCCAGAAAGGAGCATCTGTTGATCCTTGCTTCACAGGTGAAGTCATTCTGAAATGATTGACAATAAAACAAAAGTTAGAAATCGGAAATTTTGAAATTATAACAAAGTAATATTATTTGAGTTTTGTAGGTTAATTGATTTCAAACGGTCCTGAGACCGTTTGGTCATTTTCATTTTTTTTACACGGTCTTGAGACCGCGAGGAAGACGAACCACGCGGGAGACGAACCGCGCGGTCGTTCATCGGCAAAGAACCATGAAAACGACGACGGCGACAAGGGCAAGGAGGAGTTCGAACGTAAGCGATTGTTTATCGGTGGTGTGGAGTGGTGAACTGCCAGGTTGTTAACATGTTGGCGCGGACGGCGAGGAGCCTGGGTGCGGCGAGCGTCAGAACGGGAGTGACGACAGAGTAGAGTGAGAGCGGCGAAGGTGTGAAGCAGCGTCGTAGAGACGAAGCTCTGAGCGCAGAGAAGGAAAGCGTTCAGAGAAGGAAAGCGCAGAGACAGCGTCGGAGAAGGAAAGCGCAGAGAGGAATGAAATAGGAAGGCTCGGGAATTCGGGCTTCTAGAAGAGAAAACGTAGGCGAGGGGGGTGTATATATAGCTTTATAGGGGGGGCGCCTCATACCAAACGGTTTTGAGACCGCGAGGGCCCAAACGGTCTTGAGACCGAGAGAGCTCAAACGGTCTTGAGACCGCGAGGGCCCAAACGGTCTTGAGACCGCGAGAGCTCAAACGGTCTTGAGACCGCGAGGGCCCAAACGGTCTTGAGACCGCGAGGACCCAAACGGTCTTGAGACCATTTGGCCCCAAGATTATGTGGATTTTTATGTAATTTTAGATTTAAAGAAGAAAGAAAAACAAAAAACAAAGAAAGTAAAAAAAAACAAAATAAAAGGCTAGAAAATTAGGGAAGGTGATACTCAGGTCTTGGGCTGCCTCCCAAGAAGCGCTTTGGTTTAACGTCGCTGGCTCGACAAGATTTTGCTCCGGTTATGCTGACTTTATAGGATCATGGATATCTATGGTTTGCCTTGATAATTTGTCTGCCGGAGTGTGGTATTTCTTCAATCTTTGACCATTTACGGTCCTTTCTCCTCCATTATCATCGAGAATAATGACAACTCCTGTCGGGTATATGTGTTTGATTGTGAACGGCCCCGACCATTTAGTACGCAATTTTCCAGGAAACATTTTTAATCTGGAGTTGAATAGGAGGACTTTGTCTCTGACGGTTATATCCTTTCTTTTTATGTGGCCATCGTGCCACATCTTAGTTTGTTCTTTGTAAATTCTTGCGTTGTGGTAGGTTGTCATTCGTAATTCTTCTAGTTCTTGGAGTTGCAGTTGTCTGAATTCACCAGCGCCTTTGAGATCGAAGTTTAGTTGCTTAATGGCCCACCAAGCCTTATGCTCTAATTCAACTGGCAAATGGCAAGACTTCCCATACACTAATCGAAACGGTGTTGTTCCGATTGGTGTTTTGAAAGCTGTACGGTAAGCCCATAGAGCGTCAGATAGTTTGGTGGACCAATCAGTGTGGTGCCGATTGACAGTCTTTTCCAGGATAGCTTTAATTTGCCTATTGGAGACTTCAACATGTCCACATGTCTGTGGATGATACGGTGTAGAAACTTTGTGGTTGACTCCGTATTTTCTTAATAAGGCTTCAAAGCTCCGTTCCAAGAAATGTGATCCGCCGTCAGATATTATCGTTCTTGGGACGCTGAATCTGGGGAATATTATCTCTTTAAACATCTTGATTACCGGTTTTGAATCACAAGAGATGGTCGGTAGAGCTTCTACCCATTTTGACACGTAATCCACAGCAACTAGGATGTACATGAATCCGTAGGATGAGGGGAAAGGGTCCATGTAATCTGTTCCCCATACATTGAAGAGTTCGATTTCTTGCCATATGTTCAATGGCATTTCATTTCTTCTGGTAATTCCCCCAGATAGTTGGCACTTGTCGCATGATCGCACGTATTCATGTGCGTCTTTTGCGATGGTAGGCCAATAAAAGCCAGATTGTAGGACTT